>CM065118.1:3615000-6015000 GCA_033026305.1 Cirrhinus molitorella | reverse complement strand
AGTGTAGTTGAGGGCCCGTCCAAACCCCTGACACATTCTGCCCATCGTACGTGGCACCCCCCAGCCGGTGGTGGAGGCATCTGTGTGTACCACAGCATGCCTGGAGACCTGCTCTAGGGGCACTCCGGCCCAAAGAAAGGTGAGGTCTGACCACGGGTGAAGGTTTGGCGGCAGGCCGGTGTTCCTTTGACCCGGTGAGTGCCGTGTTGCCACGCCCTCCTCGGGACTCGGCCGAGGAGCCAATGTTGAAGCGGTCTCATATGGAGCAGTGCTAGCGTGGTGACCGCTGCTGCTGCCATATGCCCCAGGAGCCTCTGAAATTGTTTCAATGGGACCGCTGTCCTGCTCTTGAACGTATTCAAGCAGTTCAACATTGGCTGGGCACATTCCTGCGTGAGGTGTGCCGTTTGTTCGACCGAATCCAGTTCCATCCTGAGAAAAGAGATCCTCTGCATTGGCAAGAGTTTGCTCTTTTCCCAGTTGACCCGAAGTCCCATCGGGCTTGAGGTGTGCTAACACCGTGTCACTGTGCTCGCACAACTGGTCTCGAGACTGTGCCAGTATAAGACAGTCGTCGAGATAGTTGAGGATGCGAACGCCCTGGTCTCTGAGGGGAACCAGGGCCGCCTCCATGACTTTCGTGAAGACACGGTGGGACAGGGACAGCCCGAAGGGAAGGACTTTGTACTGACATGCTCAGCCTTCAAACGCGACCCGCAGAATGGTCTGTGGCGCGGAAGAATCGAAACATGAAAGTATGCATCCTTCAGGTCGATCGCTGCAAACCAATCTTGGGGACGGACACACCTGGAGATGCGTTTCTGCGTTTGCATCCTGAACGGGAGCCTGTGAAGTGCTCGGTTCAGGACACGCAGATCCAAGATTGATTGTAACCCACCTCTTTTCTTGGGTACTATGAAGTAGGGGCTATAGAACCCCGACTTCATATCGGCTGGAGGGACCGGCTCTATCGCATCCTATGCCAGCAAGGTAGCGATCTCTGTCTGCAGAACAGGAGCGTCCGCAGCCCTCACTGAGGTGAAGCGGATGCCGCTGAACTTGGGAGGGGCCGGGCGAACTGAATCGCATAGCCGAGTCTAATGGCCCGAAGGAGCCAGCACGATGAACCGGGAAGACCTGACCAGGCTTTCAGGTAACATACGAGTGGCACCAACGGAACCATCGACATACCCACGGTGGTGCAGCAAGATGGAACGCAGGGACCCCGCCCGGGCGTCTCGGTGCCGGTCCGAAGCGGGGTCTGAGTGTCTGTGTGCTGTGTACAAGAGACTCTTACCTGCGTTCTGGCAGACTGGATGGGGGTAGCACATTTTGCAGCGCTCTCTGACCATCCACTGCTGCTCACTGGCGAGAGGGGAGGGTGAGTGAAGTCCGGAGATGGTCCGTCCAACACTGCCCGACCCAGAGATGGAGGAAGCCGCTCTATTGTCGAGATTTTTCCTTTTTTTTTTTTTTTTTGAAAGATTCTCCACCCGGCCCTCCTCCGGGGGAGGGAGAGGTGCATTCACCCTCTCCTGAAGAGCAGTTCCATCCCTCTCTGGGTGGGGCGGCCTACCTGCGTCCAGTTCCACTGCGCCGCATGACTGATGGCTGCGGCGGGGGAACGAGGGTGGACGCAGGGGGCGCCCTCGGCAACAAGCAGGCTGAGGCGCTGCCATCGGCGGCTGGGTGAAGGCAGCAGCTGCACGCCGGGGCAGGATATGTTTGACGGCCTCAGTGCTTCTGTGCGGCAGAGAACTGCTGGGCGAAGTTCTCCACTGCGTCGCCGAAGAGGCCAGTCTGGGACACAAGGGGGTTTGTGGACCGCATTTGTCGGTACCCCTCATGTCGACCAGACACAGCCAGAGTTCCTGGACCACCAGAGCAAGCCACCCCGAGATACCAATCATCCAACCGACAGGATGTGGGACGTGATGGAAGTTTCCATTCAAGCCCTACCCTCTCGGCGGACCAGGCAAGCATAGCCATCATCTCTGAGTCCGCATCCGGCACTACTGTCTGCCCGGTGGGTGACAGTGTGCTCGGGTCATCCTCCCCAGAGAGGTCTGGCTCACCCTCCGATGCAGCAATCGACATCTGGTCGTCAGGGGGAGCCCCAAAGGATACGAGTGGTACCCCACGGGGAGGTCCAGCTTGTCCCTTTGGCTGCTCCATAGGCTACGAAGTGCCAGTGAAAGGAGGAACCCCCTGAATTCCTCACAGCCACTGTAAGACCAGTCAGCTCTCCGCCAGAGGTAGAGTCCACCCAGCATTGCCAGGGGGAACAGTAGATCTGAGCAGAGGAACTGGCAGTCTGCAACTCCGTGATGGTCATACTCCACAATGAGAGCATGACTCATCCACAAAAGCTGTCTCAGCATGCTAATGCCCAGACATGTGAGGCAGCAATTGTGACCATCACCTAGCGCCAGGTAACGACCGCATCCAGAAACGCACAGGTGGAAATGCATCTATACCCCGACCCCATGTCGTCATCCTAACGACATAACGTTGAATTGGTACAGATGCAACGCCGCCTTTAAAAAGGCGAGCCACCCGTGAATGCTCTTTTAGAAACTGCTCTTTAGGTGCTGAGGCGCACAGGGAAGATGGCCGAAGCAACACAAAAGGGGGTAGTGCAGCCTAATGTGTGCTAAATCCACTCGACAAGGAGACCACCGCCGCTGAAGCGCCGTGCCGCCAACACACACGAGCTGTCTGTAGAGCGTGACTCGTTTGAAGTTTGTTATCTTGCTTGCAGACTCGAACTGATCGGCTCCGAAGCGAAAAGCTGACTATGCGCTGCACCAGCTGCCCATTTGTACTCACGCTGTGATCAGCTGCAGCTGAGCGCAATCAGCGCATGCCAATGTGCATTGGCTCGTTCAGTTTACACTCGAAGTAGATTGGACTCTCTAAGCGAGATCCCAATCCGTCGGTCTCCGACGTGACTCGGAGAGACCGACTGATAAGGGAACAGACTCGATGACGGCAACTCCTGATCCCTGAACCAAGTTTAAGTAGATTTGGATGCATAGTTTGGAATGGATGTCCTGCAGGAAAGTCTATTGATCATCAGCCTCATTCTTTGCACCAAAGACATTACAAATAACAGGGCTGATCCACCTCCATGTTTGACAATGGAGATGGTTTTCTTCTGCTTATAAGCTTTGCCTTTTTTGCACCAGACATACTGCTGATCCATAGGTCCAAAAAGTTCCAGTTTGGTCACTTCACTTGATAAAACATTCTTCCAGAGCTCCACAGATCTATCCAAAAGAATTTTAGCATGTTCAAGTTGCCTTTTTGTTCTTCTTGATCAAGAGTGGTATTCGGCAAGATGCCTCAGCATGAAGGCCGTACATGTCTAGTGTTCTTCTTATACACTGCATTGAAATGTTTTTCCTCCTTTCGTTAGGTCATTTTGCAAGTCTTTGGCTGTACATTGCAGGATTGTTTTTTTTTTTTTTTTTTCAGTTGCTCTGATCAAACATTTTATGATATTGCACACTAAAATAAGAAATAAGATTACCAGCTGTGTCTATAGGAACTTTTAATGTCTTGGAAATCTTCATGCAGCCATAAGACTCGTTCAGACTGTTAGCCCAAATCTGATTTTGTGCACATCCGGATGGAATCTGATTTGAATAACTGACTGTCCACACTGTGTATTACAACTGTTTACATCATAAACAGTTAATTTAATGGAATGTGCGTTGGTTTCTATGGTAGTGCCGTTGCGTTGTTATGCCAACTCTAAAAACAGCAATAAAGTTTGCAATACAGACACAGTCGCATTGCTGTCGTGTTGGATTATATTTCGTCTTCTGAGACAGCGGCATAAATGCAGGAAGTGGAATGTGCGACTTTACTCTCTACTGCTGGCTCTGCTGGTTTCAAAACTCAAAGAGCTGTGTATAGGCTACTAGCCGTTAGGGCTGGGCGGTATATACCGTTACCGTGGAATAAAATGTCTACCGTAACAGATTTTTTATTCTGTGTATACCATGAAATGCAAATAAGTGGGCGTGGTTAACTCACGTGCAGCATGCTGCCTTTTGTCAAAGAAACAAGACGAAGAAAGACGAACTAGCAGATCAGAAGGATCCAGAAACGATTACATTTTCTAAAGGTCTGTTAATGACGTTATATTGTTGGATATTGAAAGGTGCAGCATTCAACCGCAATATAGCAGTGCAGCACCTGCACAGGCTGCTGACTACTGACTACAACAGTTCATAAATGAATAACGAATAGAACAGCCTGGTCTCATTATTTATACGTAGGTATTTTTACGTAACGTTTAGAGACCGACATTTTTGTACATTTTGTCGATGCAAAAAACGTACAATTTAGACATATTTCAACGTTTAAAACGTATTAAAGTTATTGACGCCTCTTGTGTGTATTCTTTACACACAAGAAACCTATTTAGCGTGGATGTGCAAGCTGTTTCCGTGGTAATGAACAAACGACTTGTTAAAACGAATCTATTCTGAATCTGAGGCAAAAATAGTAATTATTAAGAATGGAGCAGTGCGTATAATACCTATTTTCCCATCAAGTCTAAACGATTGAACACTGATTGAAACAAGCTGATAATAACCTCATGTGATTCGATACGTCTGTCAACTTCAAGATTGCCAGGTTTTCACAACAAAACTCGCCCAATTGGCATTCGCTTTCTGGGGGATAAAATATACACTTTTTGTCGGGATTCCCCAAGTTTGCATTTCAGGGGCTAAATATGAAGTTATTGGGGCCGATTCAACCCGCGGACATCAAAAACAACCCGCGGCAACAGTGTTAAAGTAGCCCAATTCTAGTAGTTTTCTACAACTTGGCACCACTGGTCAACATGACGCTCAAATGATGCAGAAGAGGCGTGGGTGCAAACGCAGTGAGAGGCGAATATGGACGGATGAGCGGCGTTGCGTGAGTAGTGGAACGGTTATAAGTTGTGTATAATTTAAACTACTTAGTACTAACAGTAGCTGTTAGGTGATGTTCAGTTTGCATACTGCTGACCTTCTCATCACCACCTGGTTTTGGTGGTTATCAGTGTATTACAAAGGTATAAAACAGATTTTAGTACTTCAATAGGTTAGCACATTACAATTATATAGTTAATGAAATTACGGTATTTACTTGTAAATTTAACTGAAAAAACTGTAAAACGTTGCTACCATATTTTTTACAGTGAAATTCTGACAACCGCAGCTGCCAGTTTTCTACTGTAAATTTTAGGGATTTTTTTTTTTTTTTTACAGTGTGGGGGATTGAATAATTTATATTGCAACTGTACATGTAGGGAATAATTGACGACGGGCCATTGAATTCCTAGAAAATAATGCACGGACAGAAGTCAATTATTCCGCTTACACTAATAAATATATAAAAAATAATGCACACCTTCAGAACATTCGTCAGCCAATCAGATTCAAGCATTCAACAGCCCGTAGTATAAGTAAAAATAATTACAATGGTGTTTGGTGTATTCAGAGTTGTTTACAGTGTTAAAGAGTTGGATTCTCATGCTAAACATGGCCAAAGTTTTAAAAAAAAAAATAACTTGGACGAATGACAGAGAATTGTCGAAAATGCCGAAAATCTTACTTCCGGGTTGGTACATGTTTCGGCTGTTTTTTTTCCGATCATGGCTGTAATGACGTAGACGATGGTGAAACTCCTTATATGAGTATTTCTCCAGGAAAAGCACGCCCCCGCACACGTTGACTAGATTGAGAGAAAGAGCGCGCACATCAATGCGCTTCATTCGGCTGCACTGCTGCAAGGGATTCACTCAAGAAGAATGTCTCTAAAGAAGTGTGGTTTTGGTTGTAAGGCAAAGATAACTTTGCTCAGCTTCCCGAAGAACCCAGCGTTATGTGAACAGAGGATGCAGTTCATTCTTACAGGGCAGCAATGGAGTTTTGCAAGTGTGTTTGTTGACGAACGTTTCATAAACAAGATCCCGGTCATGATTCAGAACTGCAGATGCTAAGTGAAAAGGCATCAGATGTCTGTGTTTTATTGGCAATCAGAGCTTGGCTTTTTTCGGTGAGAATCATAAAGCTGTATCTTTCTTTTATAACTATGATAAAACTAAAGACTTGCTGGAGATATAAAGAATGCAGTACTACTCTATAGGTACTCATGATTAGTATGAGATTGGGTGAAACTGTGTTTGTTATGCCTGCTTTAAAGTTCCATTTATTTGATCAAAAAAAAAAAAAAAAAAAACGTAATATTATGAAATATTATTGCAGTTCAAAATAAAAACTTTTTTATTTAAATATACTTTAAAATCTAATTTATTTCTGTGATGCAAAGCTGAATTTTCATCAGCTATTACTCCAGTGTATTACTTCCTGTGGTGGACAGTAACAAAGTAATTTTAAGTTTTTCTACTGGAGTAGTTTTATTTTGGGTAACTTTTACTTTTACTTCACTACATTCCAAAGCATAAGATCATACTTTTTACTTCGCTACATTTCATAAAACATGTCGTTACTCCTTATAATATATCAGATGCTCCAAGACGCAGAAGCGTTGTATGATTCATGAACAAACTGATTCTTTTCAATGAACCTGATGAGTCGGTTCACAAACCGCACCAAACGATTCATTCACGAAATGTAATTGCAGCTGCTCTCGAGCTGGCAACTCACTGATTCAAATGAGCCGTTTAGAGCGAGTCTCCAGTGAACTGAATTCCCAAGTAAGAACCGAGAGATCTTGTGAGCGCGCGCGCGCGACTGATGCTGTGAAAAGTAAGTTACTAATGTCGAATTTATTTATTGAACTGAAAATCATATTTAGGCCAAAACTCTTGGTTGTTTCTGAACTAAATCTGCTGTAAAGGGTGATCTATTTAAGCCCACTGAAATGCTTGATATATTTGTGCATGCTGTAACGTTAGCAGTTCCTACGCATTTAGCCCTATGTGACGTCTGTTTTTATATTGTTTATCAACGGTATACAATGTTATATTCAACTAGCCAAATAGACAGATATTTATTCATAACCATACTGAAAATAAGTAAATAAAGTTAGCTGATACTAGCTAACAAGCTTGCTGGTGCTAAGTTGAGGTAATTTTTTCCAAATATTTTTATTCAACCACCTAAATAGATTACATCTGAGGGAACAAGTAAGGATGTGATGTTCAGAACATGGTAACTACATTATCAGAGTGTGAAATGATATGCCCGCTCTTGGGGGATTTGGCCAGGGGTGTTATTAAATTTAGTAGCCTATATAAAATTAAGCAAAATAAATCAATCTTTTTTATTTAAGTACGTAAAAAAAAGCTAATACTTTTGTACTTTCACTTCTTTATTATCTGTACTTTTACTCAAGTACTTAATTTGTGTACTTCATCCACCACTGATTACTTAAGTGTCACATGATCCTTCAGAAATCATTCCAATATACTGATTTATTACTTTTATTATCAGTGTTTTCTTGGAACCTGCAATACTTTTTTTAGGATTCTTTGATGAACAAATTTTAAAAGAACAGCATTTATTCAAAATAGAAATCTTGTCTAACAATATAAGTCTTTACTATCACTTTTTATCAGCTGAACACATCCTTGATGAATAAAAGTATTAATTTCTTTTAAAGAGAAAAAGAAAGAAAAACAGTTGACCTAAACTCTGAACGAGGTGTTTATTGTTACAAAAAGTTATCTATTTTAAATGAATGCTGTTCTTTTTAAGGTTTTATTTATCAAAGATACAATAACATTTCACAATATTACATCACACAGTGGTGTGTGAACTTGAGCACAACTCCCTCACACTTTCAGCACTGATACATCCCTATAGAAGAGCTTTACTACCGCTGAACGTCACTGTGGGAACCAGATACTTCTCACTGTACTCCTCCTATAGCAACACCAGAACATTTTGGATGCTGTTAGATCTGAAGTGATTGACTTGGTCTCATGAGACCAGAGTATGGATTCCCAGATATGTACATTTTGTAAATATTGGCATTGGTTTGAAAAAGCTAAATAACTTTATTGCGCTTTGGCAGTTCTGGTGTGGATAAACATCCATGCATGTCACTTCTGCAGGCTGCATCTTACTCTGTGAGATGAAGTGTCACTCTTTTTCCAGCTCTAAAATTCATTCTTGGTGTTTTCTAGCAAAAAATCACTCATCACTAAATGAAAGCTTAAAGTGAAGACCTAATTATTTCATGAGCCTTTTTACAAGTCACACTTACAGTAGTTTGGTATTCCTCTTGTACCATTGTCCTCTTTTATGCAAAGAAATAAATCTTGTGACAGTTCTCTCTCAAGTGGTTTCATTGTTAAGTCTGTGAATGATTCAGTGGGCTACACTTTTCTAGTTCAAGAAATTACTTCTCTTTTTGGTTCATCATACTTACCTGAAAACTTTGTACATTATCTGTACAAAAATATACAGATAATGTACTCACGCCCTTGTCATGCAAGATGTTCATGTCTTTCTTTCTTCAGTTGTAAAGAAATTATGTTTTTTGAGGAAAACATTTCAGGATTTCTCTCCATATAGTGGACTTCTGTGGTGTCCCCAAGTTTGAACTTCCAAAATGCAGTTTAAATCCAGCTTTAAAGGGCTCTAAATGATCCCAGCCAATAAAGACGGGTCTTAGCGAACCGAACGGTTATTTTTGAAATTGACAATATAGATACTTTTTAATCTCAGTGTGTGTGATCCGGGTCAATACATTTAGGGTATGTTTTAGATTTACATTTCAATGTGCATAGCACAGAACTCTTCTGTTGCATTAAGGACTATTTACAGACTTTTTGACTGGAATCAGAGGGGGCATTAATCCATTTCATAATTCTAATGTTTTAAATATAAAGTTTTGAATATAGAAATATTAAATGATTTAAATGACTCAGTTTGTAGGCTACTTAAAACAAACCACCAGTAGATGGCAGCAAGTAACTGTCTTGTCACTGAATCATTTATGTAATTGATTCATTCAAATGGCTGTTCAAAAAACGAAAATGTGTTTGCTTGGAGATGCGCAGCGGATCAGCTGTGAATCACTTTGTTTGAAACTATTTTCATTGAAAAAATACGCCACAATTAGACAACAGTGTTCCTGAAATGTAAGTCCCTGTGTTAACTACCACTCGTCTTAGTTTACTGCAATCTCACAAACTTCCGTTTTAATTAAGGAGGCTCTCTAAACTGCACACTGAAACTATTATTTATATCGTCTATGCTACTTTTACGATCTGAGGCACACCAATAGAGAAGCATTTCTATTGGCTAAAGTGAAGTCTCAGAGCAGTTGGAAGTGAAACGCAGAGTTTTTTCAGATGTGTATTTGTTGTTGATAGTACTAATATCAAATATCTGGGGGAACCCCCCAAATCAATTTTTTTATTTCTTATGGGGGATCCCTAATGCCTTATGGGGGTCCTGGATCCCCCCAGCCCCCTCTCAATTCGAGGACTGCAATAATTCGAAAATGATAATTATCGTGATTATAATTTTCCTTGATAAAACAATATGAAGAGTCTGATAAATGGTCGATATAATGTTTGTGTGCCAAAAACGGAACAAAACAGTGTGACTCATTTGAATCGAGTCACACAGACCTTTTATCTGCTCGGATCAAAGTTCAAACCATTGTTGCCAAGTACTCAATTTTCCTACTTTAACACTTTAACAACGTCAGCCCCTGAAATGCAAATTTACCAGGGGAACCCCGACAAAAATTGTATTTTATCTCCCAGACCATGATTTTTAATGGGGGAACCTCCCCTCGAAACGTGATTGGGCTAGTTTTGAGTAGCAATTGGGCGGTTTTGTTGTGAAGACCTGGCAACCCTGGTTCAAACTGCTGCACGGTGCAAGCTCACTGGAGCAGATGCATTTATTCAACCATATAAAACTTTGATGTTGCTACAATTTTTTACAGATGTTACTAATTTTGAACATAATGAACAAAAATGTACCTCTGCATCCTAACTCAAGCTACTATCAAATGTGCATTTCTAAGAGACAAAAAAGTGACAACATTATTAATAGATATTTATTTTGTTCATTTTCGCTTTGAAGCAAAAATCTGACTTTAAACTTTAAAGAAATAAAGATTTGACATTTAACGAGATAATTATCAATATCGACTGATATGAAAAAAATGATCGTGATCATTTTTTTGCCCATATCGTCCAGCCCTGTGTCCATGCAATGAAATTGTGTTAGATTAAGTTGCAGTTAAAATGTATCGTTTTACTAACCTAACAAGACAGGAAACAGCCTATTACTTTTTACCAGTGATGTTTTTTAATGTAAAAATCTGGATGCTGTTATAAGTGGACCTCAGAGAACAATACAAAATTCTATTAAAAAAAGTAGTTCACGAACCCTTTAAACATCTGGAAACTGTTTTATAGCATTTTTTTTTCTGTTTTTTTAAGCTCTCTGTGCTTCAGACAGTTACACATGTGTGAAAGCAGAATGAGATTAGATTTATTTGCCACAGCATTGTAACAGGGTTGCATCAGTAAGCATATGCAGCTCTTAACATGTTCAACTGCATTTGCATGTTCTGTTTCCATTCATCTGTATCCAAGTTTTATTATTTTTTTTTATTGTACATTTTTATTTCTTGGCTTTTCATCAGTTTACAAACATCTTTTGGGAAGCCATGCCTTACCTCATTTCTGGCTGAAAATGCTTGTCAAACTGTGAATAATACATCATAAATAAGCGTTTGCAAAAAAAGCTCTTGGGTTACTTCGCTGGAATTTGGTTTCAGTGAAGGAGGACCTGTTGCACAATCAGTTTTGATAAATGTGATGTCAGCAGAGGGGTTCTTTAAAAGAGACCGTCCTGCCAAAGTATACACAAACACTATAAACTGACAGACAGGTCCATTTCTTGATGAAACATCTGCCTCTTTACTGTTCGTATGCTTATGCATTGATCACTCACATTGATTCACAACGATGAAGTTCAACGCAAGAGCCTTTGCCTTTCTGACCTGCATGACACTGCTGTCCACAGAAGGTAAGCTTTTCTGAATGTAATTGATAACATCCACTGTATGTGTTTAAGGTTTTAAAAATGCTGATATGTGTTGAATAAATATTGTAAGAGTTCCCAAGCCACTAATAATTTATTTCTGTCTGGTTTCATTCAGTCATCGCTGCCAGACCGCCAATCCAATACCTGCGCTGCCAGTGCATTAAAATGCATTTGGGAAAACCAATTAACCCTAAACTAATCCAGAACTTTCAAATGATTCCTGCTGGACCACATTGCAAAAACGTGGAGATCATGTGAGTGTGACATAAACCAGAGATCAGTGCAAATTAAAAATGTGATTCTGATGACCAGAAAGTGCCCAACAAGCTTTCTTTGTCTCATACAGTGTCACTCTGAAATTTGGAAAGACCTGCCTTAATCCCAATGATGAGTGGGTGAAAAAGATCGTCTGAAGGCTGTTTTTCATCTGTGTTTGCATGCAGAAGCAATGTTTTTTCTTACTGTTTGTTGTGGCGCACACTTTTCTTCTGCATATTTCTGTAAAGCTGTGAAATGCAACACTTAAATGCAAGTGTACTTGCAAGCTGTTTGGATGCATTATCTCATAAGGGAATCACATTTGACGAAGCAAATTGAACATTTGCATGGCAGAATATGTTGTATTGTCATTTTGGCTGGAAAAAAAACATTACTGATTAACACTTTGCATGAATATGGAACATTTTGTAACATGTGAAAGAAAATATTGTTGTTGTTATTTTTTCAACAATGTAATGATTTTTCTTACTGTATGTTGTAGCACACTTTTTTCTTCTTTAGAGCTGTGATATGAAATAGTTAAATGCAAACATACACTGGATGCAGGTGACTTGCTCATTAGAAAATCACTTTTGACACTTTTATATTGCCATTTTGGCTAAAGGCAGCATTGCTGATTAACACTTTCCATAAATATGAAACCTTTTGTTATATAGAAAATAAAATAAGATAAAATTGTGTTGTTGTTGTTCCTTTTTTTTTTCAACAGTCTTCACTAAAAGTTCTTTCTCCACTTGACTAAATATGATACGTCCTGTTTCATTTTTGTTTTCATATTTTAAATGATTTCATAGTAGATTTATCCATTCGCAACATGACTGAAATACCAAGGCACGATGTAATAAAAAAAAAATGCATTCAAAATTAATCCATTTTATAGAAGGAGGAAATGAGTAAATGATTAACTGTTGCTTAAGCAAAAAAAAAAAAAAAAAAAAAAAAAGGTTGTGAGATTATTATTTGTTGGGAAATTCTCCTGTTTCATAACACAAAATAAATAATGCAAGGTGCTTGTTTACTTGATTTACTTGCACTGATCTAGTCTCTGAAGTGCATACAGGTACAAACAGTAAATGCTTAATGTACCTTTGCAACAGATGTTTCCACATCAAATGCTTTTCTCCTGCATGGAAGTCATAGCATATCTGAGTGATAAATGCACCTGTGCTGTAACTTGTCATGAGGTTTTTTGATTAACTTACTTTTTTCCCCTATGCATTACCACTCTAAACCAATATATATATATATATTTGGCAGATTTATCTTTGCTGATAATTCACTGATTCACTTGGCATGTGCATTAGTAAAACTGCTGCTATGTTCAGTCTCACAACGTGCAGAAATGATTTATTAAATCATTTTTGTTTTTTGTTTTTTTGCCACAGATTAACAACTACTTGCAACACATATAGCACACTTTCTTATTAATTGAATTTCCTCTTGTTCAGTGACTCATTATTCTGTTCCTGCTCAACAGATTTCTGTGAAACTTGTTCTGCTTATGTCTCAGTTGGTGAACTTTTCATGGTAGTACAAATATTTACATATTAAGACGAGACACCGCAGGCACAAACAGTTTTTTAGCCACCTGTCAAATTTGAGATTTTGGGCTTTTTGGTTTTTCATAAAGTGTGTTTTCAGACTAGTGAAAGGAAAACATCCAAAAGACACTGTTAAGTGTTTCTTTTATAGCACTTTATCTATTTGTGTCAATAGATTTCAATTACAGTACATATTTTTAAAGGCTGTTTTCTTTTTGAGGTTTTTTTTTTCTCTGACACTGAGCCATAAATCTCCACTTCAGTAGCATTTACACCAAACTTTACATTTTTATTCCCGTCTATATCCTGAAGGTTTTTACTGAGAGATTTGTTCATATATAATTTGCTTGATTAAATACAACATTTTATTCCCCTCCAAAGTTGTAAAAAAATATACTGGTTTTTGTCTGTTTTAAGTATTTTCTGAATTATGGAGTGACAAAATGACACACCTAAAATTCCTTCTGTAAAAACATTTGACTCCAATATGCTGACTTTATCCAGTGTTTAGATTTTTGTGCTAGAAATGTATGTAAATGAGTGCATATTTCAATAAACAATTCCTCATTTGCATATTTAAACCTAACATTTTAGAAAACTTTTAGTAATACAAAAAATTTTTGCAATTATCAATGTAACCAGTCAGCTGGGTAAGTAAGGTAATAACTATTAGTATTTTTTTTATGCTATTCACCTGTAGTGTCTCACCTGCAGACATTCGCTGTAAATAAAAACAGCTGAATGTGAGAGGCTCTTTCTTTCTTTTGCTGAGATGCTGACACTCAGTATTAGTATAGGATAGACAGATAAATGTTACTTAAATTATAGCTTTCATTAATAAATCATTAACAAACATTATATAATGCTTAGGGTTAGTACCTATTAATATTAGTTAGTAATATTAATACATATTCAAATAGCTAAAAACCAGTGGCGTGTGGTGGTGTTTTAAAATGAGAAGTTTTATATATACTTTATATATATATATATATATATATATATATATATATAACTTAAGTCACTGTTACACTTAATGTTTACACTAAGCGCAAATAGCTAAAGATTCTATTTACACCTAGCAGGATTTTCTGCTATTTATACTACTTACTGCAAATAGTGGCAATAATCTGCACCTCAGTATTGTAGTGCATTATAAAACACTATGTAATAATTACATACTGAGTGTAATTTATCATTTTAATTCAAATTATTAAATGGATGTCACCTTATAGGCAATAAATCCCTCCCTACACATAGCCTAACATTACCCAATACATTAAGTTCAACTTTTCGATTATTTCCTTAATTATTATTAAAAATACATGCCTTTCCATCGTGATATCTGATTTGAAAAGAGAAAAAAACATGGATTCGAACCTGATAGCATCAAAAATGACTTCAATCTTTTGTAATACTTTGTAAACACACATTGATGCATAGAGACAGAGCGCATTTAGGCCACGGCAACACGGGGGTGAGGGGTGTGGACAATCGAACGCTCTCCATTGACTTTGTATTGCGGGAAGCTACCTCCTTGTCATTTCTGACTTATAACAAAAAAACAGAACAATGTCTAAAACCCTCTATGTGACAAAGTGTACAGTAAACAAACTAAAAAACACAGAACTACCTTTATATAAGCTGTCAACCCCCAAAAAACGAGCGTTTAAGGGCACAAATAGTTGTAGATGTCAGGGTATTTCACGTTGGACCATTCAATTGGATAATTTCTTTAGCAAAAGGAAAGTAAGGAAAAGAAGCTCTGACATAGACTAATAAAATGTAGTTTCTCAATATATTTCCTCATCTCAGGGTGGTGAAATAATCCTTTGGCATGCTTAAAAATAATGAATGTTTACTTAACCGATTAAGTTTCCCGCAAATGGGCATAGTTCTCCAGTAATATGACACCTTGCGCTCTACTTTTGTTTCATAAAACACTTGTTTTTTGGGTCGACAGCTTATAAAAATGTAGTTCTGTGTTTTTTAGCTTGTTTACTGTACATCTTGTCACATAGCAGCTTTTAGACGTTGTTCTGTTTTTTGTTATAAGTCTGAAATAACAAGGAGGTAGCTTCCCACAATACAAAGTCAATGGACAGCGTTGGATTGTTTTCCCCCCTGGTGGTCGTGGTTTTCAGATTATGACGCATGTCGCTCTGTCTCTCTGCCAACAAGGCGGGTTATTTGCACTTAAATAGACACTCGTTTTTTTATTTGTGAACTGATGTTCAGCTGTTCTTAACTTATTTTCGGGTCATTGTCCTAAAAGCCCTGTAAAATGACACAGACACTATAATACATTTTTTTATTTCATCAGGCCCGGTTCTTGACGGCTATATAAGGGTGGGCTGGCAGATATCCTGGGTGGGCTTTTTTTCAGGGGGGGGAGGGGGGGTAGTTTAGTCTAGAAGATATTTATACTGTTTATATTGGTATATGAAATATATAAACTATATTATTTGCACTCCGTAAAAAAAGATTTCATGGGCAGCCTAGAATTCTTAGCCTAGCTTGGAATCTAGAATCTACACTGGTGATAACTAACTTTTTTTTTATTTATACCAAACAAGTCCGCAATCATGTCTAGAACACTGGGGGGGACCAGTCGTTTTAAGGAAAATGTAAAGAAAAGGCAATGGTATTTATTTAATGGTATTTTAACAGTAAAAGAATAAGAATAAAGTAGGCTGATCAATCAGAACTGCAAATAATAGGCTATATATTTTTTTAAAACACCCATTTAATTTCACTTGTATTGTTGAAAATGCAAAATGGAAAATTCTATTGTCGTCATAATCAATTATGAATTACATAACAATTATGAATTACAGACCTGCTTTCCATTCAAAATGGTGAAACGGTGGTTTTACAAAAAAAAAAAAAGTTGAATGGCAAAAGCTGTTGGTCGCTTACGTTAAAGAAGAGGAACGCTATACGTTTCTTACAGTTGAGCTGAAATTTGCCGTAGGAATGCAAATTTCATTGCACATGCTCTTTACTTTCAGTTTTCATTCAGCATTAACAGCAAGCCAAAAGGGCAAGCTTTCAACTGAACTGTATAGCCTACATGCATTGTAGACGCTTGTTTTATGTTCTTGCCCTGTCCTTGCAATGAATGCACATTATTGAATGAGCGTATACTTTAGAAAAATAATTCAACTGCTCATGTAATTTCAGTGGTAGGCTATGATATTTAATCATGTATTAAACTCCTCATAATTCACAAACTCCCCATGATAGCGTGCACATATTTCTGCCCAGTTTCGCTCGTTGTCAGCCTCTGGTTTTACGCAACCGATCATATTATAGCGCGACCGAGGCATTGTCTCCTCACATGTGATTTTCCCCCATTCATTAGTGATGGGAAGTTCGGATCATTTTACAGACTTGGACTTTTGAGTCTCGTTCAGCAAAATGAACAAACTTTTTTTTTCCAAGTCATTTCGTTCATTTTAGCAAAACATAATTAAAATGTTACTTGTTACTTCCCTAACACATCTACTGCTTACACAAACGTTGATCACACTACAAACAAGAAAACTATAATGCTAAACAAGATTAATTAGTTATTTACCTGGGTCTTTTGTCTATGTTTAGCTCACCTCACCTCTTAACTGACTAGCGTTCGGGTTTGAGTCGTTTGTTCATCACGTGACAGCCCCATTTGCTTAGCCTATGCAGTCTGAGCCGGAAAGAGAATTGATTAGTTCGTCTCTCGAGTTCGGGTTTGAGTCGTTCTGAACCGGAAAGAGAATTGATTAGTTCGTCTCTCGAGTTCGGGTTTGAGTCGTTCTGAACCGGAAAGAGAATTGATTAGTTCGTCTCTCGAGTTCGGGTTTGAGTCGTTCTGAACCGGAAAGAGAATTGATTAGTTCGTCTCTCGAGTTCGAGTCGTTTGTTCATCACGTGACTGTAAATTAACATGAACAAACAATGAACAGCTGTATTTTTATTAACCAACCTTAATAAAGAAATACAACATAAATTTAATAAGTGTATTATTCATTCATTTTAATTAGTACATTATCTAATGTTAACAAATGATACCTTATTGTAAAGCGTTACCAGTTCATTATACTAATAGATGTATTTGGCATTTTTAAATGAGATGACAGACAGAGAACTGTCTTATACACATCATTCTGCCTAACATCTCCTTTTGCAAGTCAAAATAAAGGTAAGTGATGAGATGCTCTGTTTTTTGGATAAACTTTTAGGGTTATAATAACCAAAACAGTCCTGAGCTAGATCAAGTTTTGATAAACCAAACTATCACTTAATTAAATTATTATTTGTTTATCACTAATACAAATATTTTTTCATTAGCCAGCTCCACACTGAAGAGCTGTTTTATAACAGGAAATCAAGTTTCCAAAGCGACAGGTTTTTCATGTTAAATACCGCAAAGCTGTTTGTTTTATCTATTGCATAACGGACTACATAAATAAACATGATGTTTACTGGAGTAAGTTAATGTTACTGAGGTGAAGAGTTTGCGCAAACATCCACATCGTTGTAATCAGATGCATTTTTAATTTCACACTGCTGTCAGTTTTTGTTGTGATTATTGTTACTGAGAGGAAAGAAAAGAAAACAAATAGATGGAATACAGAAGAAATTAGTGAGAGAAGTTAGTGTTAGTTTTATTATTATTTTAAAAAAAAACAAATAGAGTGTTTTTTAAAGGGGGTACAATGATGTTTTGTGTATTCAGAGTTGTTTACAGTGTTAAAGAGTTGGATTCTCACACAAAACATGGCCAAAGTTTTAAAAAAAAATCATTTGGATGAATGCAGGAGAATTTCTGCCAAAAACCTTACTTCCAGGTTGGTACAAGTTTTCGGCTGTTTTTTTTTTTCTGGAAAAGCGTGCCCACGCACACGTCGACTAGAGCGAGAGAAAGAGCGCACCCATCGACGCTGTTCATTCAGCTGCACTGCTGCAAGGAATTCACTTGGGAAGAATGTCTCTAAAAAAGTGTGGTTTTGGTTGTAAGGCAAAGATAACTTTGCTCAGCTTCCCCGAAGAACCCAGCGTTACGTGAACAGTGGATGCAGTTCCTTTTTCCGGGACAGCAATGGAGTTTTGCAAGTGTGTTTGTTGACGAACGTTTCATAAACCAGGACCAGCTCGATGCTGGATTTGCACATTGTTTGATACTGAAAGATGGAGCAGTCCCAGCTATAAAAGATCCCACTCTTGATTCAGAACTGCAGATGGTAAGTGAAACAGCATCAAATGCTTAATTGGCAATCAGAGCGCGAGTGCAGGGTCCTGGGTTTTCACGTTTCAAAGGGGGTTCCCTGTTAAAAATTGAATTCTGGGGTGTAAAATACGCATTTTTTCCACTGGAAAATTTAATTTCAGGGGCTAAATATGGCGTTATTGGGGTCGCTTCCGTACATATCTATGGTTGCTTCAACCTGTGGCAACAGTGATAAAGTAGCCCAATTCAGCAGGAAAACCACAGACCTGGCAACACTGCACGAGTGCTTGTCAAACTTAGCTCCACCTGCGGCGCACCTCCAGAAGCTCTGCTTTTTCCAGAGAGAATCGAAAAGCTGTATTTTTCTTTTATAAATATGATAAAACTAAAGACTTTTTGGAGATATTAAAGATGCAGTACTACTCTATAGGTACTCAAGATTAACATGAGATTAGGTGAAACTGTGTATGTTATGTACCCTTTAAAGAATATAATTAGAATAAGGAATGCTTGAGCTAGAGGGTCAAATAAAATGTATTTAATAACATTGAAGTTTAATTACATTGAAGTTTATAAAGTGAACAATTCACTATTAGGCCTATTTTGCCATGACAATCATGCATTAATAACTCCACATCCTTCCTGAACACAAAATGAAATGTGAAGGGCACTCTGGAAGCTTCTGATTCCAGCAAATTGTTGAGGGCCTTTTCCATATCCTCTTCATCCATTAAATGGAGAAGTGGCTCTTCCACTGACCCTGTGAGCACATGTCTGTTGGAATGGAGCCATTTCACAGCTTCTGTCATGTGTCATTACTGGGAGTTCCTTCATTTCAGAATATTAAAGAGAAACGTGTCTTTAATATGTCTTATAAATGTATTATATGTTAAGATGCATGTATGTGTGTGTGTGTGTGTGTGTGTGTGTGTGTGTTGTTTGAGACATATCTCACTGCTGCTAAGCATAGCTTGTTCTCCACTTGGAAGAGCATCTTGTAGTGTTTCTGCACTGTAATATACATATCTTGGTTAATTTGAATGATTACATTAAATGAATTTAAATTACGTTTTATTTCAATTGGTCAGAAGGGGGTGCAAATGTAATGGTGGGCTGGAGTAAATTTCCAGAAAACCCCAAAGTTCTCCAGAAGAATAAGTCCACCATCTCTGTATGTTTGGAATGTCACACTGGAAGACAAAAACATAGAGAACTATCACCTGCTAAACTATCAGGTCAATTACCTTGATAATTAAATAAAATAATAAACGAGATAATTACGAGATGTAAAATCAGAGGGTGCTCCCAAGGCAAGATATAGGCCTACAGCATACAGGAAAACAACAACAAAATTCTTTCTGTGAATGTCAAATAAATAAATACACGTCCTTGTTCCTTATTTAACAACTAAATCACACCAATACCTGTCAACATTCGAGTTCCAAAATACGGAAAAAGGGTTGTTATTATTATACATATAAATATATCTTAGTGTATGCTATTAATTCTCTGCCAGCGGGTGGCGCTTTTCGCCATGAATATAACCGTTTCCTCGGTAACCGCAGAAAACAAAGCCGAGCACCTGACTTTGAAATGTGCAGCTCTGATATTTAGATCAATTAAACAATATTCCACCTTGAAAATTGTTAACGTCATTATTCATATGATGAGGTTTGGGCCATACAAATTACGGGAGTTTTACCAAAGGCGAATGTAGGAAATATATGAAATACCCAGTGGGATATTTTTAGAAAGATTAAAAATAGCCTACGGGACAAAAATTTTAAACGGGATGATAGCGGGATAGATGGTAAAATACGGGAGAATCCCGGGAAAAACGGGAGGGTTGACAGGTATGTGTTATGTCAACATTGACAAATGGGATTGAACTAGGCTACTTACATTAACTCACAAACAATGCATATAACATAAAGTAGAACGAACTATTTATATTTATGAATAATAGGGCTGTCACGATACGCTATTGCATTTTTCACACCACGGATTTTGTGGCCAAAAGAATTCACGATATCGATATATCGTGATATCTGTATAATAATAATAATAATAATAATAATAATAATAACAATAATAATAAAAACTTAGGGAATCAACCAAATTATTTTTACTTTGTTTGTTTAGTTTTTTTTTTTTTTTTTTTTTTTACCCAATGAACATAAGGATACTGATAAACACGGGGCAAATGCATTTTCACTTCTTCTTCCTCTTCTTCTTCAGGTCACAGTTGACCTGCGACTCTGTCTATCTTTGTTTTCTTTAAAGCTCCCTATTAAATAACAAGAGGGAAAATACTGTCAAGGTCAGCAAACTGATTCTTTTACTTAAACCTGTTAACTTGTGTACCCGTATTTTAATCTCTTTAATTTATAGTTGCGGTTAATTCACTTCTAATTCAGTTTTAATGTGCGTCTAGAACGGCCGCAGATGAGGCATTAAGTGCATTGCACTGCGGCCAGCTTAACATTTTACAAGTTTAATGTAGTAATGTGGTCACTCAGTTTTTCTAGATTTGTTTTAATCGTGTAATAGATTTGCACAAAATTTATTCGAGTGGGGAGGGCGTTTCAGTTCCAACTGGTTAGATTTATTTAAGTGATTTCTATATTGTATCCATTCAAAACACTACGAAATCGATCCCAGTTCTGCACACAAACGTAGCGCAATGTAGACTAAAAACATTGTGTCTATGGTTCGCTGCGCAATACCGTTTTTTGTGATTGGCCATAATACATGCAGACAGCAGCCAATACAAATGCTTTTCTATCGGTGCGTGCCCTACAGTTTTATACATTTTTGATTTTATACAAAAGCTAATATTAAGTGACTTATATGCTAGGAACCCTTGTCTGGTTGTGCTATATTTCGTCAAAAAATAGTTCCAAACAAAGTCACAGCTGGGCCTCTGCTTATCTATAGCCTTTGAAACAGCGCTCTTTCATTTATGAATGAAACTGCGCTTTTGAACGAATCCATTTAATGAATTATTTAGTCACAAAGACTTTGACTTACTGACACCTATTGGCGGTTTATGAAATGCATTAACGCCACCTCTGAATCTTGTCAAAAATCAGTAAATATTCCTTAATTCCACATTTGTGCTCTTCTGTGGCATGCAAAGGTGAATTGTTTTTGCTGATTTCATTTGACTGGTAACTTATTCTTCCTAATTATATCATATTATTTTAAATAAATGTATTGTTTAATTAAAATTGTTGAAGAAAAATAAATCTAAATTTGTTGGTCACAAAAGATGACATACATTTTGAAAAATGTCAAATGTCATTACAAAAATAAAATAAATAAATAAAAAACTTCAAGGAGTCAAATATCACTTTATAATGGGATATAATATAATTTCTGTCAATGATCAGAAGGTGTTCCTAACTTGTTTTTGTTTTTTGTTTTTGTTTTTTTGTTTTTTTCAGTAGGAGCACACAACATACAACACATATTTAATTTGGCCATAATTGCAGGTGCCTGTTATATCCAAGAAGTTGTAGAGAAAATATGAAATAATTGTAATGTTATTATCTAAAAAAAGGTTTTATACATAAATACATCTGAAAGGACAAACCCCATGTTAACAGGTTTAACTAAACATCAGTTTTGATGTTCATTTATCCATCATACTGCTGACCTTGACAGTATTTTCCCTCTTGGTATTTCATAGGGAGCTTTAAAGAAAACAAAGGTCAACTGTGACCTGAAGAATAAGAAGTGAAAATGCATTTGCCCCATGTTTATCGGTATCCTTATGTTCCATTGGGTAAATAAACAAAGTAAAAATTAATTTGTCTGATTCCCCAAGTTTTTGTTGTTGTTGTTGTTGTTTTGTTTGTTTTTATTTTTGTTTTTGTTTATACAGATATGGCGATATATTGATATCGTGATTTTATTTGGCCACAATAACCATGCGAAAAATGCAATATCACGACAGCTCTACTCTCCAGTTTTGGAAACGCCCCCATGAGATAATGTGCTTGTTAATGTTTACTAATAAACTTACTAAACATTACCTATTGTTTAACTGATCATTATTTCATGTAAATAAAATACTTACAAATGTCATTCAACTTTAAATTCATATGAAAATCTACAGATTTGAACAGCTTTTGTTCACGTACAACACTTTTGCTGCTGTTGGCACACATTGCAATGATTTACAAAGCTATAAAACATGGTGTAAAATGAGAACTGTACATTGCAAAATATAAAACATATTATTTTACATGATTTGCTGCTAGGAATGTCTTTAGCAAGCATTTAGAGAAACATAATAGTTTCTACTTTAGATGGGGCACTACAAATGATTTGTAAAGTAAAGACGGTGAGTTTAGGACATTTGGGACACTTTTTTGGCATTGAGAGGACTGTTCATGAAGGTACTAATGATTAGTAAATGTTTATACACATTTACAAATTATGAATATTTTCAACTTTAGAATAAGAACTGCAAAAACATGAACAAGTGATTAATAAATTATTTGTTGAGATGTGTAAAGGCATCTGCACAACAAATGAAGACCAAATTTTATAAGTTAATACATATTAACATGGATAGTTTTTGATGTGCTTAAAATAAGTAATTAAGCTATTTTTTTCACAATATTTGAAAATGTAAAAAAAAGAGCATTAGGTAATATATGAACTGCTGTTTAATGACATTTGTTAGCATTCAAAAGTACATTAACAAACTAGTAACCATTGTATAATTTCTGTTAAAATCATTTAATCAATTTAATTGTCAGGTTTTGGGACTCTTTTTGTTGTTTTGATTTGGTTTAGTCCTGTTTGTCTTTGGTTCCTTCCACTTCCTGTTTGCCCTTATTTGGTTTTGTTCCTGTCTCCACCCCTAATTAAGTCATTATCAGTTAAGTGCCTTCACCTGTCTGTGTCTTGTTAACCACCCTATTTAAGTTAGATTCAGGTTCATTGTTTGGTTGTCCGTTCTCGTCGTTGGTTGCGTGTCTCCATGCCTGTCTCCTTGCCCGTCTCCCTGTGGATTATTATTGTGGATTTGTTTATTTGTGTACGTATCTCCATGCCTGTCTCCTTGCCCGTATCCTGTTGGATTTAATTGTGGATTTAATTATTAAAAGACTTGTTTCGTTCCTGATCTCAACCTCGTTCTCCTCGTTTGTCCTCCCAACACGACACCTGACATTAATCACATTTGTAAACATTAAGCATTTGTTAATGATTTATGAATGAAGCTTTTAATCATTGTAAACCACCTGTCAAAATAATTTTTAGTGCATGATCATGAACTGAAAGTGTAACAACATTTATAAGCATTTTAGTTAATCATTCCACAATGTTGTATAAGGACAATAAACATTAACATTTTATATCATATTTTTAGATATCTGAATATCTTTTGAACTATTAAACTGTTGAAACATTATATGATGTTTGTTAATGATTTGTTAATTAAAGCGAATTTTGTGACTGTTTGAATCAAAGATCATGATAAACAATGCAGATTTATTTTCACAGCACCTTTGCTCATATTTACCAAGGGTGCCAATAAGCGCACTGTATATAAGATTGGGCCACTTGTAAATTCAATAGGTCTGGCAGCTCTTTTGCTGCTTGATATTTTGTGTCTTACCATATAATAATGCTATTATTAAACAAAATATTTAATCAGTTTATGAGTAATCAGATTAATAACTTTTATGAACATCTTTGTTTCTCGTTTGTAAGTCTCATTGAATAATGAGCGTATGCTAAATGCTTAAATGAAATGTAAATGCTAATCAATATTAATTATATAATGAGAAGTGTTAATATACGCTGTCGCTCAAATGTTTGTGATCAGCAAGATTTTTCATGCTTTTTAAAGGAGACTTTAAATGTGAAAAAAAAAAGAAAAAAAAATGTGATGTTGTGAAATGTTAATTTTGCAATTTTTAATGGTTTCCTATTTTAATATACTTTAATATATACTTTAATATAATTTATTCCTGTTATGCAAAGCTGAATTTTCAGCATCATTACTCTATCATAAACAAAGTTTGGGATCAGTAATTGTATTCTTTCTTTCTCTCTATGAAAGAAATTAATACTTTTATTCAGCAAGGATGTATAAAAAATTGATAGTAAAGGCATATTGTTAGAAAAGATTTCTATTTTAAATAAAAGCTGTTCTTTTTAACTTTTTATTCATCAAATAATTCTGAAAAAAAGCATCACAGGTTCCAAAAACATTGATAATAAAAGTAATAAATATTAGAATGATTTCTGCAGGATCATGTGACACTGAAGACTGGAGTAATGGCTGATGAAAATTCAGTAAATAAAGTATATTAAAATAAAAAAAAAAAAACTGGTTTTTGAATTGCAGTAATATATTTCATAATATTACCTTTTTCTGTATTTTTGATCAAATACATGGAACTTTGATGAGCACAAAAAAAAACTAAAATATGAAAATATATATATATATATATATATATGTATTATATAAGTTACATAAGTTATTAACCAGGTTGATTATTTAGAGTCAATATTTATATGGATTCAATATGCATATAATAATGTATTATAATTGTACATTTTATTATAAAGAATTATTTGATTAATGTTGCATATATTTGGGCCATTACAAAAATTCCAATTGTGGTAAGCAGTCAAATGCAAATCATGCACTTGACGTATAATTTTTGGGTTAAAGCCGTCTGGGACTGGGGACTGGGGATTTTGAACGCGGTAACCCGGCCGAACATGAGATGCGTCCAGATGACACACGGCTGATGAACATGTGAACAGATCCAAACCACATATTTACACATTAGGCTTCACGCACAGTCACAAACACACACAGAACGAATAGGGAAGTGAAATAAAATCACTACTTTGTTGATCACGAGGCCTTTGAAATCATAATATATAAGCCTGTGGAGCAGCACAAATTTCAGAATCCGATCTTCAGAGTTTCTACACAGAAATCAACTGCAGAAGATACAGCAATCATGAACGCCTTCCTGGTCTTAACCGTTATTGGAGCCAGCATCATTCTGTCCGATGGTAAGCCTTATCATCTGTTCATCACTATATTTAACCTAAATTACTAGTATTAGATGGTTTGTTATTGCAGCCGTCAGCCAGCAGGACAAATATTCATTTTTAATTTTATTGATTTATTTTAACTGAGGCTGCATTTACCCTGACACAAAAATCTGTTTTTTTTTTTTGCTTATAAAAATCTGCATGAGATCCGATTTTTTCGCAAAGCTAAATATATTTCTCAGCAATGACGTGATAACTATGTTTTTCTAATTAAACCATCGAGCTTCACACTCGCAATCGCTTTCTCTCTTTTGTTAATTCATTTGAATTTCTTTAAACAATTATCAACTTGGCGCTACCTTTAATAAGCAGTAGATAAAATAACAAATGAAAATTACCGTTATTTTACGGTCTTTATCTGTTCATTCATATTTTGTGCTGTAGAACATCCATGACAGCTGTTGTCCATGCTGGGAAATAATAGCCTAATGAACACTCGACGTGAATTATATAAATAATTGTAAAAACACAGCCATTCGAAATAAAGCCATCACTGACAATGTTTTTGGGAGGGAATTATTGTAAACACAGATATGGAATAGGCCTGCTAGCCGCAGTCGTATCTAAAGTGAATGTAAACAGACTCCTAACGAAATAGACAAGTTTATAATCAAATTCATAAATATTAAAACGGTTTTAATGTGCATGTTTCATTTATTTTTAAGATCTGAGGTAAACTGTTTGCTTTCAGTATGTCACACAAAATGATATTAAAACTCACATTAGACACTTTTAACACTGAATAAAGAACACTGTTGTTCCAGCCGCAACGTCGCAGAAAAAAACATTTCTAAAATAAAAAACAACCGCATGTTTTTTCTTTACAGTTTATCTGAGGCTATTTATATCAGATTCACTGTCATAAATAGCCTATATCACTGCTGATTATATGAAAGTTGGCTGTACACATGCATTTGTTGCTGGCGTAAAATTTTCGTTCAGTCAACTCAAATATTTGAGTTTATTCAACTTGAAATGTTAAGTTGTACTAAGTGAGTTGACTGAACTTAAAATTTTAAGGCAGAACAAATTATTTTAGGTTGACTCAACCTTTTTTTTTTTTTTTTTAACAGTGTAACAACTATGTAGGCTACTTTTTACAAATGTATAATTGAAATGTCCACAAATTTATATAATTGACCCGATTTAAGATAAATTAATAAATAAATGAATAGGGGCTGGATTCACAAAGTCTTCTTAAGAAGAAATTTCTTCTTAACTGCCATTTTCTTCTTATTTTCTAAGTTAAGAATAGTTAAGAATAAAAAGTATTCTTAAGAAAAAAAGATTGTTTTTAAGACAAAACTCAAGAAGAATTCAAAATTTAAAAACCATCGTAATTAACTTCTTAAAGTTAGGATAGCCCCAGACTTGTCTTAAATCCCAAATATTAAGAATTATTTAATGCATTTATTGGGTTATTTTAAAATAATTGTTATATTTAAGCAATACAACACTACTAGCAACATATAATACATATTAGGGCTATTAATAGGGATGTGCGTGAGTTCTCTGAAGTGACAGCGACGACTGATAATGTAAACAATGTGTGACCCTACTTTTTGCTGATGTCAAAACCCAGTAGCAGCTCTACAAAAATGAGTCAGATAGGGAGATTTAATATAATTTTATTTAGCCTATAAATACGACATAATCTTTGGCCGTATTTAGTACATATGAATGCGCAGGACGCCTTTGCTGTAGCAGCACGCAAATGTATACCAGGAAGCGCTCATTCGGATGAGGGCGCAAAAACACAGCACAAAAAAAAAAAATTTAAGACAGTCTCTTTAAAAGCAGACAAAAGACAATCCTCGAACTTAGTGCGAGCTCATCCGTGCATCTTCAGCCATGTATTCACTCAGATAAAGTATTTCTTCGAAAGAAAAAAATTAAGATGCTCTTAAGCACATATTTAAAAAGTTATTTTTCAAGAATTCCACTTAAGAACATTCTTACGAACTTCAAGGAATTTATCCTAAGAAATGTCTTAATTTATTTCTTAATAGGATGTTCGTGAATCCGGCCCAAGATTCACAGGAGATCGTTGAAATGTCGAACTTTGCTTACATGACTTTAGCGGTCCCGAGCACTGATTCAAAAGCGGCCGTCACCACACAGTTAGGCCGTGTTCACACTTGGCGTCTTTTAATTTGGACATCTCCCAAATCATAGTATGTTTAAAAAAGTATTCCAGAGATTCCCGGATGGTCTACTTCTTCCGGTTGGAATTCGAAGTGCAGATCGATCCACACTCTAACGGCTAATATTGCCCACAACACATTGCGCGATGGACGAAGATTTGAATAGAACTACAAACACGCATAAAATGTGTTTAAAAAAAACTACAGACATGGCGGATATGCGCGATCGACCGACATGTTCAGAAGCTATGACGAAGTAGTATGTCCCAAAGGCAAAAATGACAAATAATAATAATAATAAAAGACGCCAAAGTGTGAACACGCCCTTAGCCTACTTTGCAAAAACTATATTCAAATGCGTGTTTCATTCGAAATGTGGCCGGTGACTCTCATGTGAGTCCCTGTACTACATCATTACAGCATCTTCTGTGGAAGCGTTATGACCTCTCTTCACATTTACTCAAAACGGTTTTACTCTACTACTGTACAAATTCATGCTTGCACATGACCGTTCAGTCACATGAATCACAGTTTTGCAGTTGTGTAATTACTGGACACACTTTCCCAGTCAACTAAGGGTTGTGTCATTCCTTCCTCATTCCTCAGCCGTGCAGCCTCTCGGTGCGGGTTACAACAGCCGTTGTGTGTGTCTGAAACTGGAGTCGCGGATCATCCCGCAAGAGAGCCTGCGCCGCGTGGTGATCCTGCCAAGAGGCCCGCATTGTAAAACAACTGAGGTGATGTAAGTATTTCCTCAAACAGTCACGTGTCTTTCGGTAGTAGGCTACCTTCATTCACCTCACAGTTATGAGACCGGACGTTGTAAACGTAAACGTCTGAGAATGCTGTGTTTGACTTTACATTATAGGCCTATAATACTGCTTAACCTATAGGTTTAATTGTAAGCATGAATTTCGTTGTCTGATCATTATTTATGTGACCCTGGACCACAAAACCAGTCATAAACCAGTCTACATCATAATGTCTGAATAAATCTTACCGCTGATGTATGGTTTGTCAGAATAGGACAATATTTGGAAATCTGGAATCTGAGGCTGCAAAAAAAATCTAAATATTGAGAGAATCGCCTTTAAAGATGTCCAAATTAAGTTCTTTAAAAATTAAGTTTTTATATATTTTTGGTAGGAAATTTAAAAAATATCTTCATGGAATATGATCTTTACTTCATATCCTAATGATTTTTGGCATAAAAGAAAAATGTATAATTTTGACCCATACAATGTTTTGCTGGTTATTTCTACAAATACGCTGAGATGTTTTTGAAAGTCTTTTATGCTCACCAAGGCTCTATTTATTTGATAAAAAATACAGTAAAATCAGTAATATTGTGAAATATTATTACAATTCAAAATAACTATTTTCTTTGTGAATATATTTCTAAAATCAAGTTTATTCCTGTGATGCAAAGCTGACTTTTCAGTAACATATTTACTGCTGAGATGTTTTTGAAAGTCTTTTATGCTCACCAAGGCTCTATTTATTCAATAAAAAAACAGTAAAATCAGTAATACTGTGAAATATTATTACAATTCAAAATATCAATTTTATTTGTGAATATATTTTTAAATCATAATTTATACTTGTGATGCAAAGCTGACTTTTCCGCATGATTTCTCTCTCTGCATGTCTTCATGATCCGTGCCACATGATCCTTCAGAAATCAATAAATTTCTAATAACTAATATGCTGATTTGATTTGCTTCTTATTATCGATGGTTAAAACAATTGTGCTGCCTAATATGTAATGCATCCTGATTAGTGTTCCTTCTACATAAATATCATTTTTTATCTTTCAGTGCCGGTTTATCGAGTGGAGAGAGAATCTGTCTGAATCCCAGGACAGCATGGGTTAAAAAACTCATTCTCTTCATTGAGAAAAAGGAGCGTGTGACTAAGACAGAGTAGAAGACTTTATGTTGTTAACTAATATTTCTTTGATTCTCACTACTTGCAAGACTCTCTAGAAGAGTTTTAGCACTTATATACTAGTTTTGCCGTCTCTGACATCTTTTGTTTGTCATGTATTCTGAGCCTCTCATTTTAAGTAATACGTGTTTGTCCTGACAATTATTTCAAGATGAACCTAAATGTGTCTGCTACACTACAGATACCATCTGTGTACTGATTTATTGTTTTCATTTTATACTGATACAGTCATAGCTTTTGGTGTATAATACAATGTAGAATGTATTGAATGTGGGATGTTTTGAAATAAATTTGTTCTTTTATCAAATTTAATTAAGTTCAGTTTCCTTGCAAATGACTAACATTTTCACAAGAAACCATTTCCCCAGCAGCTTGTCTTGCGTGCTACATTTTAAAATGTACGATTGCAGTCCACATGGATTAGTGTTCGTTGAATGGCCAAAAGTTATAATGAGAACCTGGTGTGATCTCTAAATCATGAGCCACATATTACGTGTGAACATATTCAATGTGGGAGATTCTGACAGTCCGCTTTCTAATGAAATTCACCTGCCGTCTATGGATTTTGTTGAGCACAATAACAGCATGCCTCTGAGAATGAAACGTCATAAACTCCCGTCTTATCTGTACGTCTTATCTGTACATATTGCTCATGAGAAAGCAGTGCTGATCATTTTGATTCACAGAAGCAGGAAGCAGTTGAGTCACAAAAATGTTTTTCACATGTTATCAGTTTGATTGCTTTTGGATGTAAAGATAAAATACCATTCAGCAGATATGAGTGTTTCCACACTTAATTTTCACATCCCACAGCTTCCCATTCTGAAAACAAAAACGTCTAAAATAAGATATGCGTTCTGTCAGCATTGTTTGTTTTATGTTTACATTAATTTATTGTACTACATTTACAGTTAGACATTTCCAAAGCGACTTACAAACAGAAGCAACTATAGACAATAAGATAAACAATAAGACAATAAGAAATATTGTTCGCAAGAGCTCCTGGCTGGTCTAAATGGGTGACTGGCATTTGATGCAGGTTTGTAGTTATGCTGGTGTGAATGAGGGTTTCTTTCAAACAATCAAACAGATAAACACTTCCTTTGTCACATGCAGACACTGGGATTTCTCAGTAAAGGCACTTATCATAATGATGCCTCTAAACTCAACAATCTGTCTGAAATTTTTATAAGGGTTTGCACTGTGACACTGATGTTATAACCTCATTATGATTATGAATCACATATGTTGTAGTCGCTCTCTGTCTTGTAAATCACTTCAGATCATAAAAGCTTTGGGTAAAATAATATGTGCAAATTATGTTATCATTCTAGATATTATACAATACAAATGAGTTATATTATTTAAAACCATGACAGTTTATTGACTGTTGTTTCAAGTCATTTTAACGATGCAGTTGTGGTGATTTATAAATGAAAATAAACGAATTGTGTATTGATTTTGTACGTTTGCCCACTAACAAAGACTATGTTTTATTAACAAATTTCGGGAGGAGCACGGCACGCGCAGATAATTAACACGGCCAATTCATTATCAGCAATCACATTCTCTGACCAATCAGCGCAAGAGAGAATCCCTATAAATAACAAACAGTCCTACCTACATTATATCTCTCGTTTTTTAGCTCCCTTTCACTACCTCACCGTAAGCCCACTTCTGGGAGCGCGCTTTGGGTTCGGGCCAAATACCGAGCTCGGAGCCCTCTCCCGGACAGCACGGCAAATACGCATTACTTTTGCTCTGTTTATTATCTGTAAGTGTGAACTTTTGAAAGGATCAGTCTATAATTGTAATGGTAGGTTTATTTGAACAATAAGAGACAGAATAACAACAAAACAAACAAACAAACAAAAATTTTTTTTAAAAAAGTTATCAATTGATTTGTATTTTAAAGGATTAGTTCACTTTCAGAACAAAAATGTACAATGTACTCACCCCCTCTTCATCCAAGATGTTCATGTCTTTCCTTCTTCAGTCGTAAAGAAATTATGTTTTTTGGAGAAAACATTTCAATATTTCTCTCCATATGATGGATATGTATGTTGCCCCCCAAGTTTGAACATCCAAAATGCAGCTTAAATCCAGATTCAAAGTGCTCTAAACGATCCCAGCCATGAAGACGCGTCTTATCTAGCGAAGCGATCGTTATTTTGAAAACAAATTGACAATTTATATACGTTTTAACCTCAAAATGCTTGTCTTGTCTGCTCCTGCGATGCGCATGCTTAGTCTGTGTGATCCAGATCAATACAGTCTGAAAAACTCCTATCTCGTTTTCTTCCCCAACTTCACAATCATCCTGCGAAAAGTCTTTGTTGCATAAGTTCCAACCTAGTGTTTACAACATAAACATACAAAGACGATTAAATTTTTTTTTTACAAAAAAGGTAAAACAGCATTGTAGGACGATTCTGAAGTTGTAGACGAAAACGAGATGGGAGTTTTTAGACATACCCTAACAGTATCGACCCGAATCATGCGCATGGCAGAGAAGAGACAAGAGAGCATTTGAGGTTAAAAAGTATATAAATTGTCAATTTGTTTCGAAAATAGTCGATTGTTTCGCTAGATAAGACTCTTCTTCATTGGCTGGGATCATTTAGAGCTCTTTGAAGCTGCATTTAAACTGCATTTTGGAAGTTCAAACTTACGGGCACCATAGAAGTCCATTATATGGAGAGAAATCCTGAAATGTTTTCCTCAAAAAAACATAATTTCTTTACGACTGAAAAAAGACACGAAAGTCTTGGATGACAAGCGGGTGAGTACATTATCTGAAAATTTTTGTTCTGAAAGTGAACTAATCCTTTAATGAGTGAAATAAGTATTTGATCCTCTATCAATCAGTATGATTTCTGGCTTCCAGAAATCTGAGATTAGGAGCACTCTCTTTGATACCTGTCCACAGAAGCATCAATCAATCACATTCCAAACTCTCCACCATGGCCAAGACCAAAAGGCTGTCTAAGGATGTCAGGGACAAGATTGTAGACCTACATACATGTATACATATATATATGTATATGTATATGTATATGTATATGTATATGTGGCCCTGGACCACAAAAGTAGCACAGGTATGTAGCAATAGCCAAAAATACATTTAATGGGTCAAAATGATTAATTTTTCTTTTATATTATGCCAAAAATTATTAGGATATTAAGTAAAGATCATGTTCCATCAAGATATTTTGTAAATTTCCTACTGTAAATATACCAAAACTCAATTTTTGATTAGTAATATGCATTGTTAAGAACTTCATTTGGACCACTTTAAAGGTGATTTTACCAATATTTAGATTTTTTTGCACCCTCAGATTCCAGATTTTCAAGTTGCGTCTCGGCTAAATATTGTTCTATCATTATAAACCATACATCAGTGGAAGCATATTTATTCAGCTTTCAGATTTTGGAAAAACTGACACTTGTGACTGGTTTGTGGTCCAGGGTCACACACACACACATATATATATATATATATATATATATATATATATTAAATACAGTGGACAATTTGTAGGCTGTTTATTAAGTGAAACTAAAACTGTAAGTAAATAATTTCTTTCTAAATCTCTTTTAAAAAAAACTACAAAAATAGGTTTACAATTTAAAAAAAATTACATTTGTAAATATAGAATCTACATAAGAAGAGAATTAGGTTTATTACAAAACATGCACTGGGATCCGCTTCAAAAAATTCAGGTAAAGTGGACGGTTTAAGCCTGATTGGACTGTGCTCAAAATGTTTGCACTTTATGAGCATAACAAGTGTTCTTATTCAAAGGGAAACTATTTCTCTAAATGCTAAAATAGTTTTGGTTGATGCAATATGACACTGCCACACTTCAAAGGAGAACTGTGTTATGGTGAAAGATATAGAAAACCCTTTGACATAAGATTTTCATTTCTAAATTATAAGGTTGCTCACTAAATGGAAACAAACATTATTGTGACCGTTCCTGTTTTATTCAATACCATCAACAGGGAATAAAATGCAAATAATAACATTTTTAAAAATGTGTTCGTTTTCTTGTAAGGTACTCAAATATTGGCTGAATGTGTTATATAAAGTGGGTCAGTGGCATTCAGGCAAAGTGGGCTGTCCTTTAACCTTCAGTAATTACACCCAAAATCATTCAATAAATTGACATTCACTAGTTATTTTATAGCAAACATGTATAATTTACTTTTTACAAAACATAAATGAGTCTGCAGTCAGGAAATTCAAGTCAGAGATGGACGAAAGGGAAGAGAGAATAGAAAGGAAGTCGAAGCATGAAATTTCATCATTTTGATAGTGACACTTTATTGTAGAGTTAATTGTTTTATCAAAATTCTGGTTTCTGAATTTTCTGATACTAGATTTGATCATGTTTAATGTCAACACAATTTTCAAACAAAAATATTTTTTAGGTTTGTTAAATATGTTGCTAAATATGTTTGTCTGACCATATGTGTTCATAAATCATGTGTTTTAATTAATATGCAGAATATTTTTTGATAAGTAAGGGATGATCCACTTTACCAGGCCAGCTGGCCCTTCCCTGGAAAGAAATGTGTCTGGAGTACATGACCTCAAAATGTTTATTGGTATATGTCTTGCAAATAACACTTTATATGAATTGTATTCAAATTTAAATATAATAGCAGAACCTTGAAGTTAACAAAAGCAATAAAGACAAGTTTTTTATTTTTTTATTAACATATAACAAATATCAAAATGTACAAAACAAATGGCATACAATTTTACATTCAAGGTCATCCATTTTTTAGACTTACATAGAATACAAAAAGAAAACAAGTAATAATGATAATAAAAATAAATAAATAAAATAACTAAAGAAAAATAAAGACTTTCAATCTTTAAATGATTAAATGAAAAATAAATTAAAAAAAAATAAACGTTTTTTTATGCAGTAAAGGAACAGCAAGAACAATTACAAAGACAAAAATATAAACAAAAAGACAATGAGGGTCACATACAATAATCCAAAGCATATTATATTGGCTTGTATGATTTACACCATGAAAGAGTCTTACAAGCAACAGAATTATCAGAATTTCTTAAAGAGTTCACATACACATCGAAATCTTTCCTGAAAATAAAAAAGTAAGGAGTTTGCTTTAAAAATTTACATTTATGAATATATAATTTAGCAAGGAATAGCAATAAATTAATAATACATTTACAGTGAGAAGGGTCTAAATTCAAAGAATAACCAAAAAAACACATTTTTGGGGGTTATACAGAAATTTGGATATAAGTATTTTTTAACAAAATTAGTCAAGTCAACCCAGAACACTTTACAATAAACACAGTCCCAAAATAAATGACTGATTGTTCAGACTGAAGACAAAAAGAACAATTGGGGGAAATACTATTATTAAATTTAGCAAGTTTGTAATTTACCGGGTAGCAATTATGAATATATATATAATTTTTTTTATTGAAAACCAGAAAAAAATTTACAAATCAAACAGGCTTTAAATAACCCAAAATAGAAATTTAAAAATATACATTTGCAAGCACATAAGGCAGACATAACTATAAGGTATAGTTACATTTAAATTACACAATCAAGAAAACAAAAATTACAATAAAATAAATAAGAAAAATACTATAAAAAAATAAATAAAACATTTATATAATTTTGCAAAGGGGGTATAAAATATTATGAGCCACTAAATTCGTTGAAAAAGTTAGCTAATGTAATAGTCTTATTATTCGAAAGGGTGCATAAAGATGAAGCAATAATTCTAAGATCATTTATAAATTGAGAAAAAGAAGGGGTGGTTTGCAAAAATCTACACTTATGAATAAAAAATTTACCACAACAATGAAGGTTGTTAACCAAGTAATGTTTAGTACAATCTTTTTTTTGAAAACTCCAAACTTAATTTGTTTATAATTGAGAAGGTTAATCTGGATATTGCCACAGGACATTCTATTATTCAGATGAAACCAAAACAGCTTTGAATGGATACAGCTGAAGAAAATATGCTCGGTGGTTTCAATATCACTTTCACAAAATTGACAAGAGTTCTCTTCAATATCAAATTTTGATCTAAGGAATTCTTTCGATGGATATATATCATTAATTATTTTAAATTGAAGCTCTTTAACTTTTGGGAAAATTGGAAAAGAGAGATAACTCATTCTTATCTCTTTTAATTCCTTTGAATCAAAATCCTTAAAAATATGGTGATGTCTGAGTCTGGACAAAGTCTATTAATGAAAACGCTTCTTATAAATACGCAGAGCTGGGTAATAACTGATTCCATGTAATCTGGATTACGTAATCAGATTCCAAAAGTGAAGTACTTGTAATTAGAGTAAATTACATTTTAAAGTTCTCGTAATCAGACTACAGTTACTTTTTTATGGATTACATGATTACATGTTATTCACACAATAGCAATAAATTATTCACAATTTATTGATTCTCTCTAATTTCTCTTTTTCATTTTTACATTTTCCTTTCTAAAATAGGAAATTATATACATTCAGAAAGTCCAGCTTTGTGGACATTCACACATAGACCAGTCATTAGTCAGGTGGAGACACAGCATTTGACCACTGGATCTGCAAAAGGGTTTCAACATTGCATCAGCCACTGATGAACACATTCATTTTTATTTCAATTATCACTCTGTAGGGTTTTTTAACCATGTATTATTGTGTCTTTGGACGGCTTTTGTCTTTCATACTTTTGTCTTTAAAATGCAGTGTTATTTCTTATTTAGATGCAGGCATTCCCAAACTTTTTGTCATCTAAAACTTATTCACCACATATATTTACATTAAGTACCCCTGAGATTTTAAATAAAAAAAACTTCACATCTGCATGTTCACGGTTTCTTTGATGTTGATGAATGGTCACATGGCATGCAGTTAAATAATTTTTCTTTCATCTTTTTTAGTAAGTGTCTTATTTTAATTGCTATTTTAAAACAAAGACTAATGAAACACAATGACGGTTCACTCTTATTCTTATGAATAGGAGAAACTGCCACGCGCAATATGGAGGAATAGTCCCTCCTTCTAAATGAAAGAGACAAATTTTCCATAGAAACCTGAGGGCTAGACCTGAAAAATAAGCCTTTTAAACACTATTTGAGCGTAAGAAACAACATTGATTGGGCACTTAATTTAAGATTGTTGTTGCTGATTTGATATATGTAATTTAATTGTGAGTTCAGCGAACATTTTTGAGATTTCAGGATTCCCCCATTCATTAAAATAGGACTTGGTCTTGTATGAGCTGCCCGTAGGCATTGCAAATATGGCCACCAAGTAAAGAGACATTTCTTGCAAAGTACTTTGTTTTAAAATTATTTATTTTAATTATTATTTCAATTAATAGTTATCTTTTCATTAAACCTACAAACCCTGTGCAGTTCTTGTTCGAACCCTATGTAATAAAATGTTTAATGCACTTCACGTTGTGAATGATAATGAATGGAACATATTGTCTTACTCTCTGATTAGATTACCTAAAATATGTAGCTACTGTAACTGATTACATTACTGACTACAATTTTTGTCATGTAATCTGGAATCAGCAACTGATTACAATTTGTAAGTACTCTACCCAGCTCATTTCTGATCTCTAATAGAATAAGTACCCAAACACAGAGATGGAAGAGAATGTTACAGAATAGTGAGAAAGAATTCCTTTGAGCAATAATACCATACTTTTAGGAATGGCATTTACAACTGTACAAAATTCTTTAGGATGACATACAAAGCCATGTTTCAGACAGAAATTGTTATAGCTGAGAATGTCACCATGGTTATCCATCATATCCAATAAAGAAATAATATTGTTTTTAAACCAAATTAGCAATTATGAATAATTTTCATGGAGACTTCCTATATTACATGTTTTGTTTTTTTGTTTTTTTATTAGGCCTATTATTATGCAGACATTAAACATACAAACAGACAGAACAGACCAAACTTCTACAGGATTAAAGCTTAGAAAATACAAAGAGTTTCAGTAAAGTTTCACATACAAAAATATAATAATAATAATAATAATAATAATAACTTAAACTAAATAAATATATAAAAAAAATAAAAATAACAATAACATAAATACATACCGAAGAAAAACCTTATATATCTGTGGTATTACCAAAACAATCCTCATAATATTTCAAAAATCTATCCCTTTTCTTGTTTTTAATCAACTTAAGAAATTTAAGGAAAGCTTCGATTTCAATTACGAAATGCGAAAAAGGGCTGCGATTTAAAGAATTTTTGTTTATGAATAAAAAATTTCCCAAATAAAATACAAAAATTAACTATATAATTCACTGACATACTAGTTTTATAGTAACAAATTATATCTTTTAGCTGAAATAAATTACACGTTTTACAAGCAGCGACAGCGTGGTAGTTGCGTCATCACTGTGCGTCCGAGTTGCGGAGATTCTCTTAAATGTTAGCAGCGTTGTGCTGTTTGTGTCGTTCAGTAGAGTTTTATAAAAGGTTTTTACGTTGGCTGTGTTTTTATTATCGTTTATTTATATTTGAACGTACATTTATGTTTGAATCTTTTTATGTGAGTTGTGTGGACTATGCATTAATCCTACTTCAGTCATAAACCCAAATGGAACCAGAGATCTGTTGTTGTGCAGAAGCTGTGTCAAAAGTAAACGACGCCGCGGATTTATTGGACTTCCTCCGCATCGACGTGGAGTTTGAGCCCGTCTGTGACCGGGAGGAAACTAAGTGCTCTGTAAAGTTGCTGACATAAATTTTATACATGTATATAATTTTATCTCCCAGTGTGTCACTCTTTTACTGCTTCTGTAGAAGAATGTCATGCGCAAGCACCGGAACTGGGAGAGGAGACTGGAGGCGAAAAAAAGCAAAAGGAAAGAGGAGAAAGAAAGAAAGAAGCTCAGCAGACAAAATAAAGGTGATCTGGCATTTAATACATGTTATCTGACTATCTTACTGTCAAGTACATTTTAATGTCCTATTTGTACATGTCTATATTAGCCTAAACTTATAGGCTAATTTATGGTTTTATTTACATTCATTTCTGGTTATTTTGTTTAAACACATAATCTGTGAAAGATATTAATGATTTTAAAGGCATTTATAATGCTATAAGCATTATAAATATCGTTCTTGGAAATGTATTTAAACTTATTATAAGGCAGCTATATATTATAAAAGATTACTTCACAATAAAAAATAAAAAAACACAGTATAAATGAGTATTTATGCCTTAAAGGATTGGTTCAGAATAATAAATTCCCTATATAATTTACTCTCCCCCCCATGTCATCCAAGATGTTCATGTCTTTCTTTCTTTAGTCGATAAGAAATTAAGGTTTTTGAGGAAAACATTCCAGGATTTTTGTCTATATAGTGGAGACAATTTGTCCAATTTTTTCTCCAAATTGCAGTTACAGTGCAGCTTCAAAGGGCTGTACGCAATCCCAGCCGAGACATAAGGGTATTAACTGATGAAACGATTTGTCGTTTTCTATAAAAAAAAAAAAAAAAGTTGCATTTATATACTACTTAATGCTCATCTTGCAATAACTTGACCTCACATATGTAATCATAGCGGAAGTTCTTTTTGACTCAAGAAAGAAAGACATGAACATCTTAGATGACATGGGGGTGACTCAATTACAGAGAAATATACAGTGGGTACGGAAAGTATTCAGACCCCCTTAAATTTTGCACTCTTTGTTATATTGCAGCCATTTGCTAAAATCATTTAAGTTCATTTTTTTTTCCTCATTAATGTTCACACAGCACCCCATATTGGCAGAAAAACACAGAATTGTTGACATTTTTGCAGATTTATTAAAAAAGAAAAACTGAAATATCACATGGTCCTAAGTATTCAGACCCTTTGCTCAGTATTTAGTAGAAGCACCCTTTTGATCTAATACAGCCATGAGTCTTTTTGGGAAAGCTGTAAGGTCTTGTATAGACAGGTGTGTGGCTTTCCTAATCAAGTCCAATCAGTATAATCAAACACAGCTGGACTCAAATGAAGGTGTAGAACCATCTCAAGGATGATCAGAAGAAATGGACAGCAAATGGACAGTTAAATATATGAGTGTCACAGCAAAGGGTCTGAAAGGGGTCTCACTCCTTTTTACTTAATCACGCACACGTGAAGTAGGGGAAGTTCTTTTTGACTCGAAAGAAATGCATGAACATCTTGGATGACATGATTTTTTTTTTTTTTATTTATAAACACTTATTTGTACTGTGAAGAATAGTTTTGTTTCTTTTTCGGACCATTAGAGAGCTGTTATATGTGCTGTTTGTAATACTTTTATTCAGCAGGGATGCATTGAATTGATCAAAAGTGGCATTTAAGAAAATTTGATGTTGCAAAAGATTTCTATTTTGAATAAATGTTTTTCTTTTGAACTTGGTATTCATTAAAGAATCCTGGGGAAAGAAATGCATCACAGTTTCCACAAAAATATGAAGCAACACAGCCGATTTTCAACACTGATTCACTAAATCAGCATTGTTTCTTGAGCAGCAAATCAGCATATTAGAATGCTTGCTGAAGAATCATGCAACACTGAAAGCTGAAAAATTCAGCTTTTTACCACAGAACGAGATTACATTTTAAAGAATTGCTCCACTTGCAAAATTTCCTGATTGTTTACTCATCCCCATGTCATCCAAAATGTTCATGTGTTTCTTTCTTCAGCTGATAGGAAATTAAGGTTTTTGAGGAAAACTTTTCAGGACTTTTCTCCATATAGTGGACTTCAAAGGTGCCAAATTGCAGTTTCAATGCAGCTTCGAAGGGCTCTACACGATCCCAGCCAAGGAATGAGGGTCTTAACAAGTGAAATGATCTGTCATTTTCTAAAAAAAAAATGACATTTTTACATATTTTAATACTCGTCTTGCAATAATGCGACCTCACTCCTCTTACATAATCACACATGCGTGAAGTAGGGGAAGTTCTTTTCGACTCGAGAAAGAAATACATGAACATCTTGGATGACATGAATTTTTGAATGAGTATAAACTCATTTATACTGTTAAAAAAAAGTTTTGTTTCTTTTTCGGACCATTAGAGAGCTGTTATATGTGCTGTTTGTAATACTTTTATTCAGCAGGGATGCATTGAATTGATCAAAAGTGGCATTTAAGAAATGTTGATGTTGCAAAAGATTTCCATTTTGAATAAGTGCTTTTCTTATGAACTTGCTATTCATTAAAGAATCCTTGGGCAAGAAACAAATCACTGTTTCCACAAAAATATGAAGCAACACAGCTGGTTTTCAACATTGATTCACTGATCAACATTGTTTCTTGAGCAGCAAATCAGCACATTAGAATGCTTTCTGAAGTATCATGTGACACTGAATGCTGAAAATTCAGCTTTTCACCACAGGAAGAAATTACATTTTAGGTAATTCTCTGTCAAATCAACCAAATTTCAAAAACGTCCCTGGGTCAGTTTTTTTCTGAGGAAAGATAGACATGTATAGTGATGAAAGCCAAAATATTAATTGTCATGGATGAATACTTGCTGAGTAATCCACTATTTTGTAGAGGGAGGTCAAAATGACAATTTTCACCTTAGATTCAGAGTCAAGTTACAGGGGGGTAAAATGACTTCAGAAAAATGGCAGCATCATTATATTTTATTTGCACAGAGATTGGTAGTTCTATTAGTTAAATCTGTTGACTTTAGCAATCCTTGTTGCATTATGTGCCGATGGTGACCATTCAAATATTGTGAAAAAGCACTTTTCTTTTGGCCTCTTTTTTAACGACTTACTGCCAGAGCCGTATTTAAATTCCAACATCTCTGGAACCAAATCTCATAGGGAATTAAAAATAAAGACACCAAAAGAAAAGTTTGTTAAGACCAAATATCTAAAAGGGCATTAAAATATCTTTAATACTTTGTGAGTTGCAGGCATGCAAGCTTTGGGGGAAAAACTTGAAAAGTGCTGCTTTCCCATTTTTGAATGGGCACCATTGGCACATAATGCAACAAAGATTGATAAAGTCAACAAATTTTACTAATGGAACCACCAAACCCTGTGTAAAAATAAGATAATGATGCTGCCATCTTTCTGAAGTTATTTTTAACCCCCTGTAGCTTGACTGAATCTAAGGTGAAGATGGCCTTTTTGACCTCTCTCTACAAAACAGTGGATTTCTCTGTAAATATTCATCCAAGACACTTAATATTTTGACTTTCATCACTATACATGAGTTGACACGGAATGCCCCATACAGATAATCATTGTATTAAATTGTAATATTTCACTAAATGCATCCTTGGTGACCCCAAATGACACCAAACTTTTGAACACACTGTAAAAAAAAAAATCGTAAAATAATGGTCAAATGACTGGCAGCTACGGCTGCCAAACAAAAACCATAAAATTACAGCAAAACATCCTAATTAAAATAAAGTGCAAAAACTATAATTTTACAGAAATGTTCATTAAAGGTTTTACAGGGGAAAAAAATTATTTTACAATTTCCCCTCTTGTTTCAATTACATTCTTTTACTTTAATTTTACGGTTTTTGTTTGGCAGCCATAGCTGCCAGTCATTTGACCGTTTTTTTACAAGACTTTTTTACAGTGCAGTAGTGAATATTGTATTGCATTCTAGAACTAAAACAACCTCTTAACTGATTAGATGTCTATCTTGCAGGTGCGACTGAACCACAGCTCAGTAAACGTGTCATTAAAGCGATTACCAAAGAGCGACTAGAGGAAGCCAGAGAAGCAGGACTGCGCCTGTGTGTTGATCTCAGCATGACTGACTGCCTTTCTGCCAAAGTAAGATTTACTAAACAAGCACAATGTGATCTATACATGGAAGTCTGGCAGGTTGATACCTGAGCCTGCTTGCTTGATAAATAGGGTGAGAGTTTTATTTATTTCTGCTATTTTCTCACAGGAAATCAGCCGTCTTGCAAGTCAGATCAGGCGCCTTTATGGATGCAACAAGAAAGCCTTACGGCCATTCCACATTTTTCTGACAGAGTTAAATGAGGACAGTCTGCTGTATAAGGAATGTGTTCGGATGAATGACGGCTTCCTGAATTATTTGGTTGGCAAGGATTGTGTAATTGATTTTAAAAACTTCAATAATAGAAACAGAATCACAGCAATTACAGTACCTGAGTTTTGTTATTGTGTCTCTATCTCACAGATTGATGTAACTGAGGAGAGCTGGTTTCATCTGTTTCCCTCTGAAAATGTGATATATTTAACCCCAGACGCAAGTGAAGGTATATAATGCACATATTCTGTACTGCATAATGAATTAAGTCAACTTGAAATCAAAAATCACTCATTTCCTTTTTATAGTGCACTGTCCTGGTTTTATTGTGCATGATTCATTGGTGCAAACTGTTTCAAATGGCAAAAATGTGGCATCTTTATCAAAATGTTATATTAACTTTAATATATATATATTAATAAATTAAACTTGAATATAATTTATATATTTTAATAGTATTTAATGTTTTAATCACTTTTAATTTTTATATCTTGATGCAATTCATTTTTATAATTTTTATATTATTTTATTTCCGTTTTAGTCATTTTAGTGTCGTTTTATTTTATTTTTTTACATTTTCAAGTGTTAGCTTTTCATCTGTTATTTATATTCTGTTTTGTTTCAGCATTAATTTGAATGATCAAAAAACAAACTTTAAGTTTTAATTTTAGTTAACAATAACCCTGCCTTAAACAACACCTGTGTACATTTTCCTCATTGAATATCATGTTCCAATCATAAATGGGTCAGATGCGAAAGTAAAATTGGTTGAGAGTGATATCAGGGTGAAGTCGTAAAGATAAAATTAATGTGAATGCTACAATCAGTAACTTGATCTTAATTGTTTATGTTTCCCTGTTAGCTTTAGAGTACATAGAGGAAGATAAAGTTTATATCCTTGGAGGTTTAGTGGATGAAACCATACAAAAGGTGAGACTCATACTTGTGTTCATATCATTATTTAATGAAGATGCATTAATGAGAGATCTTATAGTGGAGAAATAGCTAAACTAAACATGATCTCATGCTGTATTCTTCAAGAAAATAAGCTACACAAGGGCGAAAGAGCTTGGCGTTCGCACTGCACGTCTGCCGATTGACAAGTACATGGTAAAGAGACCAAACCCCAAAAACTTCCACTCCAAAATCCTGGCCATCAACCAAGGTGATGACTCAGTTTTTACATACTGCAATTATAATCCTCCTCATCCTGTTGGTAAATTAAGTGTATGTTGTGTTTCAGTGTTTGAAATCCTGCTGACGTTTCGAGACACTAAAGACTGGACTAAAGCACTTGCCGCTGGAATACCTCCAGGAAAAGGTTACATGGTGGCATCAGCAGCATCTACAGACATCATAAACCCTCCAGAAGAGCTGTAGACACTCACAGGCTTTGCTTTCATTGAGATTATAAAGCCTTAAACCTATACTAGTGTTACTTTGACGTCTAACTGAAGTAACTTGAATTAACAATATTTAAAATACTTTATCTTTTGTATCAGGTTTAATTTATTTTGAAATGCTCCAACCCGGTTGTCTCAGGGATGTTTTTTGCACAAACAGTCAAAATGTCCAGTATAATATCTCTGCTTTCTTTTTCCTGTTTTAATGTTGTCACTTTAACAAGAATTACATTACAAGTTATAACATTAACAACAAAAACATCCGTGTTTGTTCATCTTTTTCAGAAAAGCCTGTTGTTCAATGTCAAACATACAGGCAGTTAAATTATTTATTTTTACTATTCACAGACATGGCTTAAGCCTAGTCCTAGACTAAAATGTAAGCCTGAGCTGTTTCAACTGAAAGAAACCTGCACTGACTGATCTTAAAATATATTAGTGCCTTTTGTCTCAAGATGCACGCCAGCAATGTACATATCCAGGATGTTCATATCTTTCTTTCTTCAGTTGTAAAGAAAATGTTTTTTGAGGAAAATTTTTAGGATTTCTCTCCATATAATGGACTTCTATGGTGCCCCTGAGTTTGAACTTCCAAAATGCAATTTAAATCCAGCTTCAAAGGGCTCTAAATAATCCCAGCTGAGGAAGAAGGGTCTTATCTAGCGAAACGATCGGTTATTTATTTTTTTTTTTAAACAAATTGACCATTTATATACTTTTTAACCTCAAATGCTCGCTTTTTCTGGTCTCTGCGATGCGCATGTGTAGTCTGTGTGATTTGGTTAACTCAGTTAGGGTATGTCAAAAAACTCCCATCTCATTTTTTCCCCAACTTCAAAATCATCCTACTTTGCTGCAGAAGTACCAACGCAGTGTTTACAAAGTGCACATAACAAAGAAGATCAAACGCTGGAGGTGTGACAAGACACTTATCCCACGAGACGAGACGTGAGACTGGGTTCACAAGAACAAGACGAGACAAGATTTGTAAACTTTTTTTTAAAGAAATCATCAATTATGAAATATACAGGGAATAGTAGTAAATTAAACTTCTATTTTAATTAATTATATGCAGTAACAAACATTTAAACTAAAGCTGCATGAATCTGGATAAATTGAAAATCACATTTTTTTTAATAAATTAGAGATTCTGAAGAAAAAAAAAGATTAGAAATGTAAACAAAAAAACTGAGTTTACTAGTGGTTCTGACACAATGTTCATTGCGTAAGTCTTTTAAAAAAATACCTTCCATCAAAAATGTACAAAAAAAGATGATTTTGAAGTTGAAGACGAAAAAAAGATGGGAGTTTTTGAACATACCCTAACTGTATTGACCCAGATCACACAGACTACGCATGCGCATCACAGAAACAATACAACATGAACATCTTGGATGACAAGCGGGTGAGTACATAATCTGTACATACATTTTTGTTCTGAAAGTGAACTAAACCTTTAAATGTCTTAATTGAACTGTAGCCTAATCTTGGTTTAGTCTAAGCCCTCTCTATGAAACCTTGCCAATGAATAATAACCACTCTTGACTAAAAATCCTTTGTGGTACTTGAGCATCAGTGCAGCCTATCGGCTGATATTTGTAACTGCACAGCGTATGGTCCTCTGGAACTATCATCAAAGCCTGTTGTAGATCATACTTATTTTAAGGAGTAGTACACCCAAAACGCTCTTTTTGCTGAAAATTGACTGTCCCTCAGGCCATCCACGATGCAGATGAGTTTATTTCTTCATCAGAACAGATTTAAAGAAATTCCAGGCATTCCAGACCTGCCAACCCTTGAAAACTGGGGTGGAAGGTGGTTATGGGGTTGGGGGGTAGTGTTGGTTGCAACAGTGCAGTTAGCCTACGGTTCAATACATGTTTTTAGCCCTGGTTTTCTGTTTGGTTCTGATGGATCAAAGGATTTTTTTAGATTTGCACTTTAAAATGCTAAAAAAACTCCAGTACACTGTAGAAAAACACATCATATGTCTACATCAAATTTCTTTTGAGTGAAGTATTACTTTTATGGATTGGCCATTATTTAGTGCTATAAATGCATGTTTCATTCATACTGGAAGCAGGAGGGCGCCCTCGCTCAGAAAAGTTGCGCAACAGAACAGAAGCAATACAACTGACTATACTGCAGAAAATCCTAATATGGGCAAAAGCATCCAGCTATCGCTGTAACTGAATACATTTGCCTTTGAATGATTAAATATTAAAACAATAAACACTCGACTGCGACAGTATATAGTTTGTCTGTATTCTGAAAATACACGAGGTGGTTTTAAGAACAATGAAGTATATTTATAATCCATTGCTAATCGACATAGCCTTTATTACAGTAAAAAATATATATTTCTGCCTCATTTTGTGATAAGAAGCCACATAAGATCACAAACGTAAGTTATTTCTAACACTGATGTTGTTTAGCTTGTTGTTTTTGTTGGACAACAGGTTTAGAAACGCTTCTCATTACAAGGAACGATGTTTGTCGTATGTTGCACTTTTTAAGCGGGGAGGGGTGTCCTCATATCAGCGCGTAGACTCACGGACACACAAACAGAGACAGTTTGGATAGAAATAAACCGCAAGGAAATTATTTAACTGCAAAACCGAAAGAACTGTCCCCATGTGGAGAGAAATCAGAATGAATGAATGAGGCATTTAAGGGATAAAAGTACAGAGACGTTGTATGCACTGTGTAAACGTGATGTTACTGTAGTTCTAGACTAAATAAGAACATGCATTACTTAATATCACTTAAGTATTCATCAAAATGAATGAAAAAGTGAAATGCAAACTCAGAATATAACACAAACCTTCACTAATTAAATATGTAAAAAAAAAAAAAAAAAAACTGAGGTATCCTTAATGTATTTAATCCCATTTTATTAACCAGTGTCTTTGCTGCTGACCTTTGATGATCCAGTTCAACCATACTAATAAGCAAAAAGACTTCAGATAAACTAACATGTGTGCTTCATAGTTTTTATTGCTTTAGAGTGTTTACTACCTTTTCCTGTGTTCCACTGTACAGATGTGAATTTACTTTTCCTTCAGCCTGAGGCTTATTCACTTCACTTTTTGGTGTGAAAGGGCTTTTGCATTTGCTAAAAAATTGAACTTTTTATATTAAAAACAAACACGCAAGATTTAAAAAGTAACGCAAAAGTAACCAAGCGCACTAGTTTCCATAAAAACAACAACATAATTAGTTACTTTTTAGAGAGTAACGCAACATTGTAATGCATCAGTAACTTTACCCAACAGTGTTAAACATTGTTGTATTCTTTCAAAATGTCATTCTATTCTAAAATAGTGAAAACGTACCCAAGATATTTACGTTTACACTAGTCGCCAATGAAAACTATTGGTTTGTTGTGCATTTAGAATTATTTTTGTCTAACGGTTTTTCTTTCTCAGACATTAATTCCTTTATTTAATCCCAGTGTCTTTGCTGCTGACCTTTGTTGATCCAATTCAACCATACTAATAAGCAAAACCTACTTTATATAAAAAATTATGCTTCATTTTTTTCTCATTGATGAAGAGTGTTGGACTTGCTTCTCCTACAGTTCTACTGTACAGACATGAATTTACTCTTCCTTTAGCCTTAGACTTATTCATACAACTTTTTGGTGTGAACATTTTCTTGCAAAAAATCAAACTTTTTATAATAAAAACAAACAAGCAAGCCCTGCCCATATTTTAAAAAGTAACCATTTTTAACCTAATTAGTTACTTTTTCAAAGTAACGCAATATTGTAATGCATTACTTTTAAAAGTAAAAGTAAGTTATGTGTACTGCCTTGAGCTTAGTGTGAATAATTCATAAAGCAGAGTGATATTTATTCTGATTTACTTAGTTTGCTAATCACAACTAGCTGCATAATAATTAAATACATTTTATAGAACCTTCATGCTTTATGATATTTCATTATTTTAGCTAATAACTGATAGATTACACTAGTAATTGCAATTCGATTCTGGAATATGCAACAAAATAAAACGTTCTTGATGCCTTTACACCGCTTTAACCAGCAGGTGGTGCAAGTACTTACTGTTTCAAGCGTTTGACAACGACCAATAATTTTGTAAAACAATTCACACAAAATTAACACTACGCTAAAACAGAAAATGACCGATGCTATGTGACTTCCAATTGACTCTGTGAATTCTGAAGTCCTTTTATATTTGAACTTATATTATGATTCTTTTATTAACATCGCTATAAATAACCACTCTGATCATGCACTCCCCCTCACAGATTCTGAAAGAATCAATGAACGTTCATCAATGATAGTTGTCTGTGAAATAAATCACGGATATCTACCCGATTCACGCTCAGAAAAATGCATTATCACTCATCATCGTGGTTTGAGAGACATAACATTTTAGAAACACATTTCCTAGTTAGAAACTATAAAAATGATCCCTGAAAGTATAGTCTTAACTTCTTCCTTCATTCAGAAGGGACCCCATCAGAGAGAAGAGGAGACTCGACGACGGTAGTGAACCGATGACGTCACAGCGGCGCCCTTTACACCGATGATAAAAAAAGGTGCCAAAATGTCTCGTTTTAGGAGCCCATATCAATATAAAACACACAGCAAGAGTATAGGCCATGCTTAAAGACTACACACATTCAGTGTGATTAAACAGATTCAACTGATTTAGATTTAAAAAGTAACGCAAAAGTAACCAAACGCACTACTTTCCATAAAAACAACAACATAATTAGTTACTTTTTAGAGAGTAACGCAACATTGTAATGCATTCGTAACTTTACCCAACAGTGTTAAACATCATTGTATTCTTTCAAAATGTCATTCTATTCTAAAATAGTGAAAATGTACCCAAGATATTTACGTTTACACTAGTCGCCAATGAAAACTATTGGTTTGTTGTGCATTTAGAATTATTTTTGTCTAACAGTTTTTCTTTCTCATTTAGACATCAATTAAAAAAAAAAAAAACAACAACAACAACCTAACCCCAGCTTTTCTTTTTGCATTCTATTTATTTGTTTCCTTTTTATTTATTATATAATTAACAAAAAAGGCCTCTAACACTAGCTTGGTCTAGTCTTTATCTATTCTGTCTGTTTTTTATTTATAATCAGTGTTAGGGGTGAAGTAACACAAGTTACGTAATCAGATTACTTTTTTCAAGTAACTAGTAAAGTAACACTTTTTCATTTACAAGAAAAATCCGAGTTATTTTTTTAAAAAAGTAACACCAATTACGTTTTGTTTCCTTTACGCATTTAATCCCATTTTATTAACCAGTGTCTTTGCTGCTGACCTTTGTTGATCCAATTCAACCATACTAATAAGCAAAACCTACTTTATATAAAAATTATGCTTCATTTTTGTCTCATTGCTGAAGAGTGTTGGACTTGCTTCTCCTACAGTTCTACTGTACAGACATGAATTTACTCTTCCTTTAGCCTTAGACTTATTCATACAACTTTTTGGTGTGAAAATTTTCTCGCAAAAAAATCAAACTTTTTATAATAAAAACAAACAAGCAAGCCCTGCCCATATTTTAAAAAGTAACGCATTTTTAACGTAGTTACTTTTTTCAGAGAGTAACGCAATATTGTAATGCATTACTTTTAAAAGTAAAAGTAAGTTATGTGTACTGCCTTGAGCTTAGTGTGTATAATTCATAAAGCAGAGTGATATTTATTCTGATTTACTTAGTTTGCTAATCACAACTAGCTGCATAATAATTAAATACATTTTATAGAACCTTCATGCTTAATGATGTTTCATTATTTTAGCTAACAACTGATAGATTACACTAGTAATTGCAATTCGATTTTGGAATGTGCAACAAAATAAAACGTTCTTGTTGCCTTTACACCGCTTTAACCAGCAGGTGGTGCAAGTACTTACTGTTTCAAGCGTTTTACAACGATCAATAATTTTGTGAAACAATTCACACAAAATTAACACTACGCTAAAACAGAAAATGACCGATGCTATGTGACTTTAAATTGACTCCGTGAATTCTGAAATCCGCTATATTTAAATCTACATTATGATTCTTTTATTAACATTTCTGAAAGAAACCACTCTGATCATGCACTCTCCCTCACAGATTCTGAAAGAATCAATGAACGTTCATCAATGACAGCTGTCTGTGAAATAAATCACGGATATCTACCCGATTCACGCTCAGAAGAATGCATTATCACTCATCATCGTGGTTTGAGAGACATAACATTTTAGAAACACATTTCCTAGTTAGAAACTATAGAAATGATCCCTGAAAGTATAGTCTTAGCTTCTTCCTTCATTCAGAAGGGACCCCATCAGAGAGAAGAGGAGACTCGACGACGGTAGTGAACCGATGACGTCACAGCGGCGCCCTTTACACCGATGATAAAAAAAGGTGCCAAAATGTCTCGTTTTAGGAGCCCATATCAATGTAAAACAAACAGCAAGAGTATAGGCCATGCTTAAAGACTACACACATTCAGTGTGATTAAACAGATTCAACTAATTTAGATAAAAATTAACAAAATTAAACGTAACAAAATTAAACGTAACAAGTATTGTCTGATGAAGCAGCGGTGACTTAAACGTCATGTGTTGAATTCCATCAACCCTTAACTTTTTGCGACAATACATTCATTATTGTATGTCTAAGCACGCTGTATTCAAATTAAATGCTATTTTGTTCAATAAAGCATGTGAAATATAGAACTTAAGTTGCACATAATGCCATTACCCACAATCCTCCTCGGTGTTAACCTTGCTTTTCGTGGTAATCAGGCTATAATTGTCATGTGTGTTTAACTAAACACGTTAAAGTTAATACAATTACATTTTACAATTGTAATACATATTAGTATATCTGAGTTGTATAGGAAACAAGATATAAATGTTGTATGCATATGTTGGTGCTTCAGATAACTAAGTCCTGTCATGTAACTCGGCTTCCACCATCGTTCCGGGATGGAAATAAATCTGCAGTTACAAATTTTAACCACTAGGTGAAATAGCCTGCTGTATGAATCATATCTAGAAGGTTGCACACATGTATATTACACGTACGATATCTAACATATGTTAAAAAAGATGCTTATCAAGGCTGCATTTATTTGATTACAATACAGAAAAAACAATAATATTGCAAAATGTTATTACAATATATATATATATATATATATATTACTTATTACAGCATTTATTCAAAATATAAATATTTTCTAACCGTGTAAATCTATTATTATTTTTAACACATCCTTGGTGACTAAACGTATTCATTTCTAACAAAAAAAAAACAAAACTTTTTTTAGAACAGGATTGTTAGAAAACTATTTTTCACAATATTATTTTTAAATAAATGCATCCTCCATGAGCAAAAAGTCTTTAAAAACCATAAAAAATATACCGATCCCAAATTTTTGAGTGACAGTGTATTTAGTATGCTAGTATGTGAATAATACCTGGAGTATTATCTTTAGAATTTTAGAGTTTTAAAACATAATTTTAAGTTCTGGAAATTCTAAATATACCTAAATATTTTGGCCAGGAATATGACTATAACTTTAAAACTTAAAACTTGTCCAGCTGGTGTCCAATGCATATTACTAATCAAAAAATAAGTTTTGATAGGCTATATTTACGGTAGGAAATTTACAAAATATCTTCATGAAATCTTTAACTAATATCCTAATGCTTTTTGGAATAAAAATCGATCATGTTGGCCCATATAATGTATTGTTGGCTATTGCTACAAATATACCTCTGCTACTTAACCCTTTAACTGCCATTAACAGCCTTCTTGAATAGCTAATGGCAGTTAAAGGGTTAAGACTGGTTTTGTGGTCCAGGGTCACAAATGGGATCTAAATAGCAGATCTGTTTAATCTACGAATAAACACATATATGAATAATATAGAGAGCAGGATCACGCTTGTTATTACGATCAGGAATTTGAGGAGTTATGAGACAGTTGATAGAAATAACGTGTGACTTTTGGTAACAAGCTCTGATGCCCACATATGTTTTACATTTTATGCCAGACAGACTGAGGATATATGATGGATATATGATGTTCTTATGAATTGCAGCAGACTTTAAACGCAGCTTAAACGTTTAAACAGGTAAACGATACGTTTGTTTTGTGCAGCTAGGCTTCATATTGGATGCAGCATCTCTCTCTCTCTCTCTCTCTCTCTCTCTCTCTCACACACACACACACACACACACACACAAGCACATGCTCCATTTGCCTTGAGAATGAGCCTTTGACGAGCATCGACCCAGTCAGTCAGTCTCTGTCGTAGTCTGGAGAAATACTCAAGACCGCATACTTTTTCACAGAGAAACTGGATTCGCCATCGTGGAGCTTTGGATAATAACAGCTGTCTTTCAAAAAGAAAACCTACCGAATTCATGACATTTCTGCATTGAATCGCTATTATATTCAAGGTTGTGAGGAATTTAATGCTCGGATGGGATCTGTTTACTTCATCGAGGACGATGTGCTAATTTATGAATAACGACGAAACAGTTTGTTATAAGTATGAAGCATAAATAATGTTTAATAATTGCTCGGATGGAAGATCTTTTCAGTCTTTCTCTAATAACTTGGAGGATTTTGATTCTATACGAAGTGTGCTTCTTTACAGGTTAGTAGGAGTAGTTTATTTGAGAAAATAATGAGTGTTTTTTGTTTGTTGCTTTACCTCAGCTTTTTCTCAGCAGCTTTTTCTCGCATGCCGGAGGGGATTTAAAGACCGCGTGCGTTTTTTGGGGGCCACTCGAATGCAGACATATTAAATGTTTTTAAAATAAATAATTACGACTTTAAACCGAGCTTTGTATTAATTTGCAAGCGTTACAAATTAGTTTTATAAAAGTTTTATAAACGTCCTAACAGCGAAACTTTAATCATGTTTACTATGATATTTATTTATTTATAAATATACTAATTAATACACTATTAAATTATTCTTAAGTCGACCAGGCTATTTCTGTCGCTGTCGTTTCTCTTAATGCGTAGCGTAACTACTTTTTTCCACGCTGTTCAACAAAAGCTTCCGTGTTGCTATAGTAACGACTCGACTCTACCAATCGCTATTTGAGAAACGCGTCACGTGGCCTGTGGATGAGACCCGTATGCGGATAACATGACGGCAAGACGCTGTTGCCGTTTAAAAGAAGAATGCGCCTCTTGAAACATATCTAAATGGACACAAGTATAGTTTACTGAGTAGAAAAATGCACTGATGGCTTCTAGACATTTTAAAGATGGAACCGAGACGGGTTTTAAGTGCGACACACGTGAAAATAAGGAGGACGAAGGAGGGAGCGAAACTGATTCTGATGCATCAAGTTACAGTTACTCAGACTCAGATTACTCAGAGTAAGAAACATCAACAAAATCATAAAAAACTAGAATTAGTAATAGCTGGGTTGCTAATTAGATATCTTCATGTTGCATGCTTCAATATACATCTTTCGTTTTGTTATGTACATATTCGGCGTTCTTATACAGTATGTATGTAAACATATTAAACCGCTAAAACTTTTGTTTTATTAATACAGAAGTAATGTATTATAGTTGGTTTGGTTCATTTCAGTCGAGTGGTCTCTTCTGACCCACGTTTAGAAAGAGAGGCTCACGAAAAGGGAAAATAGACTTCGCTGTCCATTCTCTGCCCTCTCTCATTTTAAAGGGGATTTTCTGTTTCCAATTTGGAAAGTCAGCCATCATAAATAATTATATGCTATTCACCATCTTTAGTGAATTTATGGACGTGGTTGCCAAGAACTAACCACCAGAGTAGTGTGGCTTAATTTAGAAATGGAGAAGAAAACATAATGTCTGGCTGAATATTGAGTTGAGTTTTTCTGGAATGAAGGAGAGGGTTCAGTTTCAAAGCTTTAGGATGTGTGGCTTTCCCTGCAGCATTCTGACTCATTGCTTATGTAGCGTTAAGTTTGTGTTTTGAGACACTCTATTGCCTCCTTATTCATGCTGAAATGTACTGTTGCACAAAGTGAAAGACTACAGTAGTGTCATACATATAGAAATAACAAATGTCTTCTCAACCTGAACACTGTGTTTGTGAGTAGTTGAGCATTTGCTGTAATGTATGTTAAACTACTTGAAATCTTTCTAACTTGTACAATTATTATATGTCTACATGCAGTTTGAGCTTTTAACTATTGAGAAACTACATGGAATATTACTTAAAATGAGCTTGTCATATTTGTAAAAGTAAATGAAACCCCTTAACTCATCTAACATATGCATTTTATCCCAACTTGACCCTAAAATTGCGATGTTGAAAAGTTATCATCCAGTGCTGTTATTTTGAACAAGAACTAAAATAATATTAATAAGTAAACATGTTAATGAATTGAAATGAGACTCCAAAATAAAAAACAAATATATTAGATGAAAAGCTTAAAAGAAAATGAAATGTTGCCTTGACAACTTACAGAAAAAAATAACATGAAGTACTACAATTAATAACATTGAAATAAAAATAGAAATATTAAAAAACTAATGAAAATGACTAAAGCACATAACCAAACTTTTCATTTAAATGGAAACTGAAAATATTAAATCAATTAAAAATATTAAAGTTACCTAGTTACCTCATAACTAGCTCTCGGCCTGTTATAAGACTGCTCTCTGTCACTTTAACATCTTTACAAGCACACTATTCTTTGTTTACATCACTTTTTTGCACTCTCTGCCACATTCCCCTACTTTTATAGTTTATGTGTTTATTTATTTTTTTAGATTATATGTAAAATGATATTTACTTGTAATTTTAAAATTCTACCTTATGTATTTAATATTATCTGTTATGCATCGAGTTTACAATAAAGCTGACTTTTTTGACTTTGACTAAACTCTACCAAAAATGTAAACAGTTTTAACCCCCAACAAAGAAACCACAAGAAGCACATTGAATTTTACAATAAATTTTTTATATTTGGTATTTTCTTCCAAAACATACTCTAATAATCTGTTTTATTTACAACTCTAAAATTAAAAATCAATTTTACATTGTGTAATATAAATAATACTAAAATAAAACCTGCAGTCAATTTCTGTAGTTGATTTATGAAGTTGATTGAATTGGTTTAATTAGTTCTTATTAACCCACAGTGTGAAAGAATAGATTTGAGCAAAATTGCATGCTCTAATTTACTCTTTGTTTTATGGCTCAGTGACCTGGAGCCAGAATGGCTGGATGATGTCCAGAAGAATGGTGAACTCTTCTATTTGGAGCTGAGTGAGGGAGAAGAAGAAGCTCTGCTGGCCCAGGTCTCTGCCAATCAGTCCGCTGCCACAAATCACGTCCGCTTCAGCGACAAAGAGGCGGAAATTATCACTGACAATGGCAAAAAGCAAGCAGCCTCTGGCAGCAAAACAGAAGCAAAGCTCAAGAAGTTCACCAAGATCCTAAGGCGAAAGCGCCGGCCATCTCAAAGAAAAGCCACTGATGGAAAAGACGCAGGGTCTTCCCAGCGTCCCACTTCTATTTTGAAGAACCAAGCAGGCCAGCGGCCTGGAGTGGTGGTCCAGCAGCAGCGTCTGAAGGACGTGTGTGTGTATCTGAACCCTAAGCGGCTCGGTAGTTCCTCACCTCCATCTCCTGAGAGAGGGGGTCTTTTAGAGGCCTTGCTGGGTGTCGTTCACCGTCCAGGAGGAAATACAGGGAAAAGAGGGGGAAAACTCATCATCCATGGTCTGGTCCCACACAGTCCCGCAAGCAAGTGTGCGGAAATCCTTATCGGTAAGTGCAGCTAGACAAAGCGTGGAATTTCTCTAGTATTTTTAGTTACAGACTTAGGAGCCATTCACATAGAGCGTGTTTTTCCATTCCAATACGCTGCTTTTCCATTGTTTTTCTATGTAAACACGCACTTGACGGACGTGCGTGACCGTTATGCTCACGTCTTTTGCAGCGCCTCGCTCAGGAGTGCCACGTTTTGAATTTCAACTTTTACGCACAGTGCTGCTCATTAATGTCAGTTCCAAAGTAGTGGGCCAATCAGAAGAACTTGGAGGCAGGGCAAGTGTTGCAAGCTTCTGTTTACATTAGCAAGTTGGCATGACAACTGTTTTATTTGACGGCAGCATGGCGGAGGAGGCACTCATAGTGGCTGTGTCCGGATACCCTGAATTATGTAACATTTCTTCAAGCGATTATCACAACTTGTTCTTTAAAAAAGGAGCTTGGAGAGAAATATCTCTGTCCCTGAATGTATATATATTGAAAATGACCCCATGTCTTCAGTCAAAAAAGAACTTAAGATTTTTGATGAAAACATTACAGGATTTTTCTCCATATATTGGACTTCAATGGTGGCCAATGAGTTGAAGGTCTAAATTGCAGTTTCAATGCAGCTTCAAAGGGCTCTGCACGATCCCAGCTAAAGAATAAGGTTTGTATCTAGCAAAATAATCAGTAAAAAAATACAAATGTGTATACTTTTTAATCACAAATGCTATCTTGCACTAGCTCTGCGATGCACATCTTCAAGTGTTAAAGGTCACACGCAGTTAGTTCTTCATTGGTGTACTCCGGTTCAGAAAGGTAGGGTAGGGCAAAAAAAAAAATCACTTTCATGTAATTTTTTCCTCCAACTTCAAAATTGTCCAACATCGTTTTAATTTTTTTTGTAAAGGCTGTTTGACTTTGTTTGCTTTGTAAACACTGTGATCGTTCCATCGTGACTACTTAATGCTTAAAGTCAAGCTAAAAGACTTTTTTTAATTACTCGTTTCGCTAGACCCTTATTCCTCAGCTGGGATCATGTAGAGTCCTTTTGAAGCTGCGTTGAATCTGCAATTTGGACCTTTAACCTGTTGGCTTCCACTAAAGTCAGCTATATGGAGAAAATTCCCGGAATGCTTTCCTCAAAAACTTAAATTTTGTTTCGACTGAAGAAAGAACGAACTTGTTACAAAATATAAAGTTGCTTATTTTAAGTGACTTGCTTACATTCAAAACACTTGCTAAGTTTTTCACAGGGAAGCGGCACAGATTTTCTTCTGGTTAATGTAATTAAACTGTTAAGTAAAGTTAGAGCTTAATGTTGTGATTGGTTTTACTCAAATTCTCTCTCACAACTGCCTGTTAAATACTCTAGTTTTATGTTTCCAGAACATTTGGTAATGAAATCATATGATTGGAAGCTGTTTTTTCAATTGTGCTGTGTATTTACAGTGAATGTTTTTCTGATGATGACATTCCAGGGGAATCTGCAGTCATTTTCAACCCGAGAAAGACTAAAGAAATTTCAAAAAGTTTCAAGAAGTTAAGGTATATATAGCGCACTTCAATGGTGGCCAATGAGTTGAAGGTCTAAATTGCAGTTTCAATGCAGCTTCAAAGGGCTCTGCATGATCCCAGCTAAAGAATAAGGTTCTTATCTAGCAAAAAAAATCTGTAAAAAAAAAAATACAAATGTGTATCATTTTTAACCACAAATAATCATCTTTTACTAGCTCTGCGATGCACATCTTCAAGTGTTACAGAATCAAGTTGGAAAGGTCACACGCAGTTAGTTCTTCATTGGTGTTCTCCGGTTCAGAAAGGTAGGGTAGGCAAAAAAATCCATGTCATTTTTTCCTCCAACTTCAAAAACATCGTTGTTTTACCTTTATTTGTAAAGGCCACTTGACTTTCTTTGCAAGTTTGCTTTGTGATCGTTCCATCGTGACTACTTAATGCGTGAAGTCAAGCTAATGTGAGACTAGCTGATTTTTTTTTTTAGAAAATTGCTTGTTTCGCTAGATAAGAGCCTTATTCCTCGGCTGGGATCATGTACATTCCTTTTAAAGCTGCGTTAAATTTGCAATTTGGACCTTCAACCCATTGGCTCTCATTGAAGACCGCTTTATGAAGAAAAATCCTGGAACGTTTTCCTCAAAAACCTTAATTTCATTTCGACTGAAGAAAGAACGAACTTGTTAGAAAATATAAAGTTGCTTATTTTAAGTGACTTGCTTACATTCGAAACACCTGGTACGTTTTTCACAGGCAAGCGGCACAGATTTTCTTCTGGTTAATGTAATTAAACCGTTAAGTCAAGTTGGAGCTTAGTGTTGTGGTTGGTTTTACTCAAATTTTCTCTCACAACTGCCTGTTAAACACTCTAGTTTTATGTTCCCAGGACATTTGGTAATGAAATCATACGATTGGAAGCTGTTTTTTCAATTGTGCTGTGTATTTACAGTGAATGTTTTTCTGTTGATGTCCTAAAACGACATTCAAGGGGAACCCGCAGTCGTTTTCAACCCGAGACAGACCAAAGAAATTCCAAACGGGTTACACCACCCCGAAAACTCTTTCCCCAGCAGCTTTTTACGATTGTTTCTCAAACGCCCGTCCATACTAAAGCAATTAGACCGTTTATCTGAAATAACTGGGGGAAATCTTTGCATGCCGCAAAGGGAAGAGTGTGCAGATCAACCGAAGGCAGGTGGAGGTGCTGTTTGAAGTGCATTTGTTTTTATCTGGTGATAGAGATACAATTTACCTAAGCTGTTTGCACACTGGAGAATCGGGCGACAAGTTGCAGATGTTCGTTTTTCTTGTTTTCTCTAGGTGATGCCCTGGTTGCTGTGGACGATGTGGACGTTACCTCAGAAAACATTGAGAGGGTTTTGTCCTGTATACCGGGCCCCACACAGGTAAGTGTGTGTTTATGTGTGCCTTTTACCTACTTTCTAAGTTTAAGTGCTTGAAACATTGAAACAGAGCTAAAGTTCTTTTTGTAGAAAGAACCGTGAACAAATGTACCGCTCATAATGCTTATTTTGCTCTGCAGTCATCTCCAACAGTCAAACAGTGCAACCCTGAGGTAAATATAGGGATGAAAGCTGAGAAAAAACCTAAATCTCAGATGCTTTTCACCACTTGTAAGACAAACGCTCAGTTTTCCTGCCCGCAGACCTCCCATAAACTCACAAAACGCTGAGGGCACATCAGGTCGACTCTACGTTTTGGCAGCTGAGGTCTGTTTTTAAGGGATTAATTTGACTTAATTGGCTTGAAATGAGTTTTTTTTTAACAAGACATAATCTTTTCAGATGAGCACTTTCTAAAAGTGGTTTTGGTTTCTGGTTTGTGCCTCTCGGGTTTGCGAGTCGGCGCTTGGCCTGACTGGTTTTATTCTTTTCCCGAAAACCTTCCAGACTAACAATATTTTTTACATTAGCAAATGACTCTGCAAATTGTTAAGAGTTAAACCTAATTTGGTAAAACGTGCTTGCTGAAGTATTGGCGGTAATCTTGTCATAAACAAGACAAATGGACTGTCGATGTGCATTAAGCTTTGATGGTTTCCTGATGTCGTAAGCTGCCGCTGATCTCTTTGGGTTGGTGAAGCTGTTGCTTGTTGCAAAATGTTGGTAAAGCCATGCAGATTTCAACTGCATTTTCCATTTACGGCCAAAATAGTGATTGATTTCAACCCAAAACACTTCATCTAAACCCCAAACCCAGAAGCTATGTGAAGTCTGAATGCATGTTGCAAATTAGCTTTAAACTCAGCTCAACGGGTGTTTGAAAATAAGAGTATTTAAACTTAAAACAGTTGTGAACAATCATATTTTTTAGTTTAGAAATGCACATTTAAAGCATTGGTGATCTGAACCACAACTAATACATTTGGCACACTTGGCATAAAGCTGCCGTCATGAATGAGATGTGCTGATGACAATGATTTTACAGAAAACTAAGGTCCATGCCTAGAGATCAGAATATCATGGAGAAAAATGTGTTTTTGTTCATCAAAGAATCCTTTTTTTTTTTTTTTTTTTACAAACAATATAAAGTAGAAAAATGGTTTTGAACATTAATTATTAGATTTGTTTCTTGAGCTTCAAATCAGCATATCAGAATGATTTCTAAAGGATTCAGTTATAATATTATTCCAGAATATTACTGTTTTATTTATTTATTTGTGATCAAATAAATGCAGCCTAGTGAGCAGAAAACACTTTTTAAACTTGTTTAAAATAATGTGTTAAAGATGCTCTAAAAAGAGCATCTGATACAGTGTTTTTAAACAGTTTTCTAAGCTATTTTTACTAGGCAAAAAGTCCAAAAAGACTCATTCTTGCAGTACACTCTTAAAAACAAATGTTCCAAAGTAGTGTTTTCATAGCGAAAAGACTGTTTTGAACATTGATAATAGTTAGAAATGTTTCTTGAGCATCAAATCAGCATATCAGAATGATTTCTAAAGGATCATGTGACACTGAAGACTGGAGTAATGATGCTGAAAATTCAGCTTTGATTTAAAAAACACAACAGTTATTTTAAATTATAATACTATTTCAGAATATTACTGTTTTTATGATATTTGTGATCAAATAAATGCAGCCTAGTGATCAGCAGAAACTTATTTTAAACTTGTTTGAAAAAAAAAATGTGTTAAAGATGCTTTTAAAAGACATCTTAATTTCAGATATAGTGTTTTTAGTCAGTTTTTCAAGCTATTTTCACTAGACAAAAAGTCCAAAAATACTCATTCCTGCAGTACACTCTTAAAAATAAATATTCCAAAGTAGTGTTTTCATAGCGACGATTCATAATAATTAGAAATGTTTCTTAAGCAGCAAATCAGCATATCAGAATGATTTCTATAGGATCTTGTGACACTGAAGACTGGAGTAATGATGCTAAAAATTCAGCTTTGGTCACAGAAATAAATTACATTCTATAATATATTCAAAAACAAAGCAGTTATTTTAAATTATAATATTATTCCAGAATATGTTTTTACTGCATTTTTGATACCTAGTGAGCCTAATGACATAAAAAAACTTCTTTTAACAAGTTTGAAAAAAAAAGATGCTCTGAAAAGACATCTTAATATCTGATATAGTGTTTTTAGGCGGTTGAAGCTATTATTACTACACAAAAGTCAAAATAGACTAATTTTTGCCGTATATTCTTTAAAATAATGCATAGAAGAACCATTTTCAGTTCCTCAAAGAACCTTTCAGTAAAATCTTTTAAAAAATGTATGTGTAAAGAGCATTTAAATAATCTGGAGAACATCCATAGATGTCAATAAAGAACCATTTTAAGAGTGTAGCATCATGCAAGCAAGCATCACTCACAGTTCATTCAAACACTGACGTTCTGCAGCCGCGTCTTTCAGTAACTACAGCTAGACGCCGCTTATTTCTGAGAATGCTTTCCATCAGATCACTTCTTAAGCTGGTTTTGTTCGCTCAGTCGCCTGAAAGAGGACGGAATGTTGAAATTACAGAGTCGCGTCACCCTGGCAGCGGCGGCGGTTACGGTAACGCTTGTTTTTGTAGGCCACAGGAAAAGAGCCATTATCCTGCGGAGAGGAGAAAGGGAGAAAGTGATTAAAGGACGAGAACCGATAGCAAATTACACCGTAGGACAAAAAAGGACAGACGAGGCTATTATGATATTAGGGTAGAGGAACTGTGCTCTCGTGAGGTTTCGAAAGGCTTGCCAAGATTTTAAAATGAGCTTCGCTTCGGCTGGAGATTTATGAAATTATAAGGTAGGAGTTGTGTGACTGGTGACTTTCACTGTCAAGACCGACCTTAAGAGTTACTAAACCACAGGAACAAAACCATTGTGTCCACTGGCAGCAGCCTTTCTTCGGACACTGACACCAATGCAGGTTTTTTGTTAAGTTTTACTTAGGAAGGATGCATAAAATTGATCAAAGCTGACAATATTAATGTTAAAAGCTATTTCAATTTCAGTTTGAACTTTCTATTCATTAAATAATCCTAAAGAAAAATTGCCACAGTTTCCACAAAAATATGAAGCAGAATAGCTGTTTTCAACATTGATGATAATCATAAATGTTTCCTAAGCAGCAAATCAGCATATTAGAATTATTTCTGAAGGATCACATGACTCCGAAGACTGAAGTAACAATGCTAAAAATTCTGCTTTGATCAGCTGAATAAGTATATATTCATATAGAAAATAGTTATTTTAAATTGTAATAATATTTCAAAATGTTACAGTTTTCTTCTGCACACTGTAAAACGTTACAGTTCAGTTGCTGCCTAAGGTATAATCAAACTGGCTATACAAGTTATTTAAACTTATTACACGGCTTTGTGGAATACTCGTTTCTGATTGGTCAGTTGCCACATTCCAAGGTTTGCTATTCCCAGATAACAACCGCTAAAACTAATAACACAGGCTCATCCAGGTTCTTCGAATCTTATTGACCGTTAGTAATCATACGTATCACTCCTCTGCTGTCTGCCGCATATCAATCACTGACAGTTTGGCGCCATCTTGTGGCTTAAACGCTTAACTACGTTTTGAAATGGAGGACTTCGACATTAATTTCAATATGTACGGAAAATTATTATTGTATTTTTTTATCATATAAATTATTATTTTTTTGTGTGTGTGTATATTGCCTTAAGCTACTTTAAAAAACTGTTTTTCGTTGCAAAAAGTTGTTACAAATGAGCTAATAAAATCTTTAAATCAAATTTGTGCCCATTATTTAGCCTACTCATGTAAGTTATAAAGTAGCCAGTAAAGACGGTGTGCGCTGCGTGCAGCCAGAACCTATTTTTTTCGTGGAAGCTTTGCTTTCATTTAAAGACCTTGTAAATAAGTGAAACATTACTCAGATCAATGTTTCTTGTCTAATTTTTTTGCTTTTGTAGCAAGAAGCCGTGTAATAAGCGGTATAATGTAGATCCAGCAGGTTGTTATCGCAGAATAAAACCCTACAGGCTTACGTGATGCAGGAACAACCTGCTGGATCTACATTATCCCTTACTTAAAAGTAAATTAAACTGACTTATAAAATCAATTTGAATGTCAAATAACTTAAATTCATTTGATGAATTTGTTAACTTATTGATTATATAATATTTTACAGTATATTTTTGATCAAATTAATTTACCTTTACATCACAGGAATAAGTTACGTTTTAAAATCTATTAAAAGAGAAAAAAGTTTATTTTATGTGTACAACTGTTCAGAACTGTGCTAGCCAACCATGTGCTGATTAGCATCTTTGAGCTAGGTTCAAAAGTATCTAAAATTGTCACTACCAAAACAGTCACAACCAAAAGTTTGGTGGTGTTTCGGTAATGACATCTCAGGTTTTTTCTGGTGTTATCCCATAAACTTGTCACTACCGAAACAGTCACGATTAAAACATTTGGTGGTGTTTCGGTAATGACATCTCAGTTTTTTTTTTGGTGTTATCCCATAAACTTGTCACTACCGAAACAGTCACGATTAAAACATTTGGTGGTGTTTCGGTAATGACATCTCAGTTTTTTTTTTGGTGTTATCCCATAAACTTGTCACTACCGAAACAGTCACGATCAAAACATTTGGTGGTGTTTCGGTAATGACATCTCAGTTTTTTTTGGTGTTATCCCATAAAATTGTCACTACCGAAACAGTCACGATCAAAACATTTGGTGGTGTTTCGGTAATGACATCTCAGGTTTTTTTTGGTGTTATCCCATAAACTTGTCACTACCGAAACAGTCACGATCAAAACATTTGGTGGTGTTTCGGTAATGACATCTCAGTTTTTTTTGGTGTTATCCCATAAACTTGTCACTACCGAAACAGTCACGATCAAAACATTTGGTGGTGTTTCGGTAATGACATCTCAGGTTTTTTTTGGTGTTATCCCATAAACTTGTCACTACCGAAACAGTCACGATTAAAACATTTGGTGGTGTTTCGGTAATGACATCTCAGTTTTTTTTGGTGTTATCCCATAAAATTGTCACTACCGAAACAGTCACGATCAAAACATTTGGTGGTGTTTCGGTAATGACATCTCAGGTTTTTTTTGGTGTTATCCCATAAACTTGTCACTACCGAAACAGTCACGATCAGAACATTTGGTGGTGTTTCGGTAATGACATCTCTGTTGTTTTTTTTTGGTGTTATCCCATAAACTTGTCACTACCGAAACAGTCACGATCAAAACATTTGGTGGTGTTTCAGTAGTGACTTCTTTAGGTTTTTTGGATGTTATCCCATAAAATGATCACTACCGTAACAGTCATGAACCAAACATTTATTGGGATTTCGGTAGGAACATCTTTGTTTTGGGGGCTTTATCCCATAAAACTGTCACTACTGTAACAGTCACAAACGAAACATTTGGTGGCGTAACAGTAATAGTCATGAACTAAACATTTGATGATGTTTCAGTAGTGACTTCTTTAGGTTTTTTGGGTGTTATCCCATAAAATTGTCACTGTCGAAACAGTCACGGCCGAAACATTTAGTGAAGTTTTATCAGTGACATCTTTGTTTTTGGGGGGAAATAAACAAAATTTAAGTACAGTTATGGAAATATTTTGTGTTTTGTATGTTTTAGTGTTTTAGTATGTGAGTCAAAATTCTGTAATGTGATGTGGTCGCTACCAAAACATTACTGTCACTACTGAAAATGTGCTGTCACTACCTAAACATGGGATGTTTTGTCAAAAATAAAGTATACTGAATTATCAACTAAAATGTTATGTTTTTTTGTAGTTTTTGGTTCATTGTATATTCAGCCTAATGAATCCTTAAGTTTGAAATCAGAATGAACAACTTTTTGCCTTTTTCAAAGAGAAATTGGATTTAAAATACAACAAATCCCATAAATCACTCTTGAATACTGCTAAAATTGTAATTGATTTACCTCTGAAATTTTTTAAATAAAATATATATTTAAAATGTAGATGTAAGCAACATCGTAATAGGTTAATATAACTCTTCTTTCATTATTATTCCTGTTTCTCGGTAGTGACAAATTTGGGGAGAGAACAAATATTCCAAAAATACTTTTTTTTTCAAGGTGTTTCCAACTCTGACTTTGCACCAATTCTTAGAATGGCCTGTATAATAATAGCTCTCCAAAGTGTCAGCCAGTCAAGCTTAACCTAGCTTTGGCCCTAATGCCTGATGACATCATATCTACATTTACATGTATTCATTTAGCAGACGCTTTTATCCAAACGCTCTTACAAATGAGATCTGTGATGTGAATGTGAGGTCGCTGTGGAAGCTGCAGTCCTCCACACGCTCTAATAACAGGCTGCTGTGGTTTTCCTGCTCGCTGTCCTCGAGCTCAGCCCTGCAGTCCAGCTGTTTGCGGTCAGCAGACACTCATGTGTGCTCGGCTCTGCATGTTAAACAGCCGCGTGGGAGTGAATACGCCACTTTCTGTGAGCCGCTGCTCTCTTTGATCTCTGAGCGAACGGCTTTTATGATCTGTACAATCTTAGAAAGTTAAGATTTGTTTTTAGCAGCAATATGTGGCGGACTTTGGAGCTACATGTGTATGTTAAATGATGAGACATATGTGTGATTTGAGCGTTTCGGGTATTCTGCTAATCAAGGCTGTGTTTATTTAATTAAAAATTCAGAAAAAATTGAAAAATTGTGAAATATTATTACAATTTAAATTAGTGGTTTTCTATTTGAACATACTTTCAAATATAATTTATTCCTGTGTTGCAAAGCCGGATATTGAGCATCATTACTCCAGTCTTCAGTGTCACGTGATCCTTCAGAAATCATTCGAATATACTGCTAAAAAAATTATTTATAAATAGAAATCTTTTCTAAGATTATAAATGTCTTTACTGTCACTTTTTTGATTACATTAATGCATCCTTGCTGAATAAAAGTAGTAATTTCTTTGAAACTACATTACTGTTTAAAAGTTAGCTCTTTCTTGCTTTTATGCCGTCAGAATAACTTTGCTTGCAGAAAATCGCATACAACGAGTTCAGATCTGGAGCATTGGCACTGTATTACTGCAAAAGCTGTTTTGGTTTCTGAATTACTGAAACAACCTGTGGTAGAGCACAGTGAGAGTCTCTTTTTACACAACCACATCTCTTTAGACCATCACTTAGGTTTGCTGAGGTTATTTACTGTACATCAGTTAAGCTTGATGTCAGGCTGTTGGACCAGAAATATAATTTGTACTTATTTATGCCAAGAAATACAAACCTGGCATTAGAAACAATTATTATTGTACAGTTGTGCTCAACATTCTTCCTAATTTTAAGTTGAACTTGCTTGACCTTGGTGCAGAGGGAAAAATAATTTGTTGTCAAATGTGTAAAATGATGTGACAATAAAAGGAATTTGGGGGATCTAAAAAAACGTAATTTTTTGGTCATGCCTGATCATCTTTCCACTGTTCATACTGAAATGAACAATGAAAAAGAAATTGTAGAAACATTTATGTTTTGGTTATTTATTTGATAATAATTAAACATTTCTGCCAGGACATTATCTATAGATTTTATGGACATTATAATACATATGTATATTACCGTCATTCATGTAATATAGTAAAAATTATAATACGTTTCTAAATTAAATGTTAATGTTGTGAATAAAATAAAAATATTCTAAAATATTATAGATCACAATTAATAAAAAAAATACTTTAGCTTAATTTTCCTTATTTGTGAAGTTTACATGAAATAGTAAATAGGTGTTGTGTGTGTGTATGTGTGTGTTTGTGTGTGTGTGTGTGTATATATATATATATCGTCGCTGTCGGGCGGAATCCTCGTATCTCCAAAACCGTCATTTTTCAGGAAATGAAAAAAACTGCATATTTTTTGAGTTATTAAATATTTTATCGTTAAAGTTGGTATTATACCATATATTGCTATCATACACTGTTGTGTACCAACATTAAGACAACATTTCCCCAAAATCATGTTTTATCGGAGATACGAGGTTTTATGACTTGGGAGCAGGGAGATACGAGATTACGCCGTCATTGATAAGAATGGTACAGACACAGACTTCGCTGCTGCCAGCAGTGTTCATCAAAGTCTGCGGTCGCGTTGAGCCTTTTGACAAGAGAAAAGGCTTCAATAGTTAACCAAAGCTAAGGACTGTGGTTACATACATTTTCCTAAACTCTATTTTAAAGGTTAGAGCTATGAGTGATGCAATACCAAAATAAAACGATAAGCTGACTGGGCTGTCTAATAGGCGGAAATTAATCTGCAGGCAAACAAAGTCTGCGGTCGCACTGAGCCTTTTGACAAGAGAAAAGGCTTCAATAGTTAACCAAAGCTAACGACTGTGGTTACATACATCTTCCTAAACTCTATTTTAAAGGTTTAATAGCTATGATGCAATACAAAAAAACGGAGTCCGTCTTTTTTTCCCCTTAATTCTTCCAGAACAGCTTATACTACTGTTTCTGCTATTGACATAGTTACGTTTTGTATGTAATGCCAAAGTGGTTATATTTCGTTTCGTTTTCTTATTAAGTTAATTTAGAAAAACTTTTGGAGCATTTTTTTGTTCGTTAAATATCAGTTTGTTTGTTTGTTTTTTTTACGAACAGCGGCCAGCGGAAGACTTTTGCCTTTAAATCATTACGACTTGCATAAAATAAAATCTATAGATCTAAAACAGTTAAAGTAGCTATAGAACAATGTTGGTTTAAACATTAAACCTAGATAAATGTGCGCTATTATGTTAATATTGTTTTTAAAGCTGAAATCGCTTTGTAGGACATGAGGAGTCAGCGTGATCACATTTTTCAGCGAATAGGCTACATGCCTCACAAACATGACAAATAAATAAATAAATAAATAAATAGAAAGCTTTAAATTATTACTTAACGAAATAAAACAAATCAGAAAAAAAACGCTTTCATTATGTAATCCGGAAAGATGCTTTCCTTCAAAAGTTGCGTCCAAAGAAGAGATTGTGAGTCAGGGTCTTTGCGACATTATCTCAGAATACACTAGTTTATTAATGGATCATTCAAATATCTCCTTACTGTTTCCACCGACACATTCAATGCTAATTATTTTTGCCGGTGCTTTGTGACAAGAAGATGGAAGGGGACATATGCCCCGACGCTCCAGCGGAGTGAAGAAAAGGTGGAGATACGAGCTCTTCTCAGACAGTTGAAGTGTTCAAAGGAGTTAAGAGATTTGCTCTCAAGCTATTTTCAACACTTTAGATTGGTTAATAATTTGTAAAAATTACAGATCCACGTGGGCACTGACCAATTGTGAAAAAATATGAAATTTACAAAATTTGGACATACGAGGTTTCCGCCCGACAGCGACGATATATATATATATATATATACATATATACATATATACACACATACATACATACAGTAAAAATGATCCATAATTGCTAAATAAATATTAATATTGTAAAATATGAATAAAATATTATATATATATATATGTGTGTGTGTGTATGTGTATATATATATATATATATATATATATATATATATTAGATTTGTTAATTAATTTAAAAATTAGTTATTTACAATTATTATTATATATTACTATATATATATATATATATATATATATATATATATAATGTAATGCAAAAAAGTAGTATAGATATTTAAAGTTAATATATTGTAAAAATATAGCATTGTAGAATAGAGATTAGTTATTTAATTATTTAGTTAAATATTAGATATAAAAATATAATATATAAAATTTGAAATATAAAATTAAATTAAATATTATGCCTAATTTCTGTCATACATTTTTTGGATTGAAACAAATATCACCCCAAATGAAAAGGAAAAAAATAACATTGTACATATCATATACATATTTAATACTTAATATATATATATATATATATATATATATATATTGCGTCAAATTTCTGTTGTTATATTTGTACATATCATACACATTTTTAATACTTAATATATATTATATATATATATAAATATTGCGTCAAATTTCTGTTGTTATATTTTTGGATTGAAACAAATATCACCTCAAAAAAAAAAAAAAAAAAAACATTATATATTTAATACTGAAAACGATTATTCATTATCAATAATGTAATATAATTTCTATATTAATTTATATGACATTTTTGACCCTGGACCCCAAAACCAGTCTTAAGTATCAGAGGTATATTTGTAGCAATAGCCAAAAATACATTGTATGGGTCAAAATTTATAGATTTTTCTTTTATACCAAAAATCATTAGGATAATAAGTAAAGATCATGTTCCATGAAGGTATTTTGTAAATTTCCCGCAATAAATGTATCAAGACTTTAGTAATATGCATTGCTTAGAACTTTATTTGGACAACTTTATAGCCGATTTTTTCAATATTTATTTTGCACCCTCAGATTCCTGACTTTCAAATAGTTGTATCTTAGCCAATGCTGTCCTGTCCTAACAAACCATATATTAATGGAAAGCTTATTTATTCATCTTTCAGATGATTTATAATTCTCAATTTTAAAAACATGACCCTTATGACTGGTTTTGTCACATTTAATTTCACCCTAAAACACAACAAAATGCAGTTCAGTCCATTCAGAATAAATACGGAAAATCTCTCGACGTGTCAGAGTACTCTGAGCCCCGTTTTTTTATAGACTTTTGTTGTTGACATTCTCCTGTTGTGATATCAGTATTTATTTCAGGTTGTTTGTCTGTGTTTCTCAGGTGAGGTTAACTCTGGAGACGGTTTGTCCTGTTGGAACCGGTCCGGACTCGAGCGCGAAAGCGGCTCCTGCGGTCAGTCAGCTGGTGCGGCTGCTGTGGGGCGAGGATACAGTCGAGCTCCAGATGTCCATCGCACACATCCCACACATAGTCATGTACCTCTCGCTCAAACTGGACTCGGATTCGCCGCAGGACGAGGTCAGTCTCTTCAACAAAACTTACAGAAATCATTTTCAGGTTGTGAGAACTGGGCAAAGCTAAAGCAGCTGTGTGTGGATTTTTTCAGCGCTTAATCCATTAACATGATTTCGCCATCCAAAAGAGTTTCCCCCGTTAAATCAGTCAGCGCCGAGCTGCCAGAAATTAGCATGAATGGCTCTGCTGTGCCGCTGACGCTCGGCTCGCGTTTATAGCGCCATCAGCGTGACGCAAGGAAACAGGAGAAGAGAGCGAGACGTTTGCCTTCGCCTGGCTGAATAATTCACTGCCAGACGCTTCATTCCCTTCAGAGAGAGGAAAAAAAGCTTTGCAGGACTTTGGAAAGTTTTCTTTTTGAAGAATCACTCGATTCATAAAGAGAAGCAAAAGGTAAATTAGTCGTGATTGTCGGAAATGCAATAGGGCGACTTTCACAAAACCCATAAAGAAGGTCTAGGTCCAAAAAAAAAGAAAATTGTAGTTTGCATATAGAAAATAAGATATATTTTAAAGGCCATTCATGTTTTTTAATGCAATTATTTTCATGACAATTAAAACATTTCACTATATATATGGATATGTATATGTATATGTATATATATATATATATATATATATATATGTATATATATATATATATATATATATATATATATATATATATATACACACACACACAGTGTGTTTAATAATATATAAATTATTTTAATAAAATAAAAATATAGATATTATTAATATAGACATTTTATATTTTATTTATTTATATATTGTGCTATTATTTTCATGCATTCAAACACATTCCGCAATATAAATTAGAATTCTTATAATAAAGTAAACTATATAGCAATGTTAAAATATTGTTAAAATATTAAAATAATTTATTTTACAAATATTTTTGTGTAAAATAAACTATTTAAATAAATGTTTTAATATATATTTATATATATGTGTGTGTATATATGTGTATATATATGTGTATGTGTGTGTGTATATATATATATAAAGTATTTATAACATTTTAATTATATAAAATACAGTTATAGAAATATTATAAAACATTTTATTGTAAATTACAATTATTTTTGTTGTTAAGATCAGCATAAATTAGCTTTGTTTTTTATGATAAATATTATTTATAATCCCCCCCCCCCATTTTTAATTATTCTTGTAATATTTTATTCTTATAATATTCTTGTAATTCGTTTAATTTATGATAAATATTATATACTTTTTTGCCTTTGGATTTTATTAATTATTTACAAATATTTATAAATTATTTATAAAATTAAAATCTTGAATTATATAAATATTTAATAATAACATTATTTTGTAAATTACAGTTATTTTTGTTATTAAAATCTGCATAAATCTATATAATATCTGTATTTTTATGCTACATATTATTTATAATTTATTTCCCCCAAATGTTCATTATACTTGTAATGTTTGTGAAATTAAGTGTAGTGTAAATTACAATGTGATTTTAAAATGAAAATAAGTATAAACTAGCTTCATTTTTTATGCTATTTATTTTTAGCTTTTTTTATTTTTATTTATTAATAAATTAATTATAAAATAGGGAGTATTAAATGATAAAAATATTATAAAACATAATCTTGTAAATTACAATTACAATTAAAGTCAGTATAAACTAACTTCACTTTCTTTGCTAAATATCATTCATATTAATTAATATTTTTAAATATTCAAATGTAAAATATTACAAATATAAAAATACTTTATGTATAAAATGAAAATATTATATTATATAAATAAATGTATTATATAAATAAACTGTAGTGTAAATTAAAATGTGATTTTAAAATTAAAATCAGTGTAAACTAGCTTCATTTTCTTTGTTAAATATTATTATTTTTTTGCCTTTGGATTTTTACTTTTTGTATGTATTTATTTATTTATTTTTTACTGAAATATGCTGTTTTTGATTCACTTGGTACAGGGAAGTGATATTTTGCTATTATTTATGTACTATTATAGTTTTCATTATTATTTAGAATGGCCTTTTATTTTTATATTTTCAGTTTAATTTGAGTGATTTTATTATTTCAATCGTTTTGTTCTATTTAAATATTATTATTACTATTTTAATTTTTTTTTAAACAAATGTTGTCCATTTGAGATTAAGTTTTAGTTTGGATTAGTTTTCAAATAATTTTAGTGCTAACGTAAACTAAAATAAAAAAATTAAAATGTTAGTATTTATATTTTATTTCAGTTTCAATTTAGTTTAACGATAGGGTTAATCACTCTCGTTCCTGCAGAGCCACGTTCCTGTTAAGTTTAGATCCAACTAATAACATTAAACAAGCTCGAATCAACTAATCACAGTCTTTGACTTTGCTTGAAAATTGCAGCCAGGTGTGTTGGATCACATTAAAACTAAACTCTGCAGGAATGAAGAGCTCTGACCTAAAGATTTACACTCTCTACAAAGATTTCAGTTGTTTTTCTGGCCTACAGATGGCTCCTGTCAGCCTGGAGTTTCGAACACATCGAAGCGGCTTTCGTAAATGCATCCGTCCAGGTGCTGATAGTTGAGAGCAGTTGATTTAGGGCATTAAATCTCTCAGCATTGCTCTCAGTGGGAGCGTTTGCACTCTGACTCACTTAAAAAGCTCTTGCCGTCTGCCGAGATTGATACAGCGCCGAGCTCTAATGTGAGTTTGAGCGTTTATAATGTGTGTTTTTATGGCCGCACTGCTGCCGTCAAGCCAGAAGGACAGCACTGACCACCTCTGAACGCTGACTTGAGCATTTGGAGTGTAAAGAATACGCTGAGGAGATAAGAGATACACATGTGTGTGTTTGTGGTTTGAAGGAGGACATGAGAACTTCATTTCTCACACAAACTCAAACACTCGCGGTCTGAAAGCGTTGCCAGCTTGAATCGTTCCTGCTCCGCATACTAATCAAAATGACAAAGGAAATGTTTCTCCCCTTCATTCCCTCCTGGAGACAAACCTCAAGCGTCTCATGCTGCTGCAGTTTACTTTCACATGAGAAGAATAGATGTGGGTTTTGGCAAACTTTATGAGCTGCGAGCTAGTCATTGTTTTGTAAAAGAAGAACTAAACTTATAAAAGATGGGCGATTTGCATGGTTCTAGTTATATAAACAACTTATGCGTCTTGAAAAAAATATTTTATGTTTTATTTATTTTTTATTTACTTAGTTTACACAATATATGTGTTGCTTATCTTGTGAACAATTTATGCTGTTTCAAATTGTTTTATTTTATTATTTTATAAAAAAAATTTATTTACCCAATTTACTTGCTCATAGTCTTTTTAACAATCCTTGTCTTATGAACAATTCAAGCTTCTTAAAAAATGTTTTATTTTATTTATTATTTTATTATTTTATTTTATAATTTTTTACATTTAATTAAATTTTTATTTATGTTATTTTTTATGTAGCCATTTTACTTAATACATGCTCATAGTCTTTTTAACAATTCAAGCTTCTTAAAAAAAATGATTATTTTATTTTAGAATTTTTTACATTTAATTGTTTTATATATTTATTTTTATTTACCCAGTTTACTTAACACCAGCTCATGGTCTTTTTAATAATCCTTGTCTTATGAACAATTCAAGCGTCTTAAAAAAATATTTATTATTTTATTTTATAATTTTTTACATTTAATTTAATTGTTTTATATATTTATTTTTATTTACACAATTTACATAATACATGCTCATAGTCTTTTTAACAATCCTTGTCTTGTGAACAATTTAAGCTTCTTAATTTTTTTTATTTTATTTTATAACTTTTTACTTTTAATTTAATAGTTTTAATTATTTAGTTATTTTTTATTTACACAATTTACATAATACATGCTCATAGTCTTTTTAACAATCCTTGTCTTGTGAACAATTTAAGCTTCTTAATTTTTTTTTATTTTATTTTATAAATTTTTACTTTTAATTTAATAGTTTTAATTATTTAGTTATTTTTTATTTACACAATTTACTTAATACATGCTCATAGTCTTTTTAACAATCCTTGTCTTATGAACAATAAGGTTTTATTTTATTTACTATTTTATTTTATAATTTAATTTAATTACATTTAATTTCATTGTTTTATTTATTTGTTATTTTTTTATTTGCACAATTTACTTAATACATATTCCTAATTCTATGAACAATTCATAGAATTATTCAATTCAATTCATTTTTAAGTAAGTGTTTACCCAAGTTGTATTTACCCAATTTACTTAATAGATTCTCATAGTCTTTTTAACAATCCTAATCTTATGAACAATTAAAGCTTCTTAAAAAATGTTTTATTTTATTTTTATTTAATTTACCAGATTTACTTAATATAGGCTCCTAGGCTTATTTATTACCAATTCATGCTTTTTTTAAAAAAAGTTCAGTTGTATTTTTTTGTTTGCTTGTTTTTATTTTACCTAGTTTATTTAATACATTTCTAATTTTATGAACAATTTTATTTTATACATTAATTTGTTTTTTTATTTACCCAATTTACTTAATACATGCTTATAGTCCTATGAAAATATCCATGCTGTTTCAAAAAAGTTAGTTTTATTTTATTTATTTTTATTTGATATATATTTTTTCATTTTACCAATTTAATACATATTCCTAATCTTCTGAACAAATCAAGTTTGTTAAAAAATTGTTTTATTTTATTTTATTTTTTACATGTATATATTCATTTTTTTTTATTTACCCAATTTATTTAATACATATTCCTAATCTTATGAACAATTCAAGTTTCTTTAAAAAAATAATATTTTATTTTGTTACATTTAATGTTATGTATGTATTTGCTTTACTTTTTTTATTTATCCTATTCTATAGGATGTGCTTGCATGGCATTAGTACTAAAGTATCATCAGAATTTATTTAGAAAAAACATTTTTATTTTAAAAATATTTTTGGTCAGCGCTAATGCTCACACTTTAGTTTTTTTAAAAGATATTCATTTTCTAAGACATCTTATTATTGGGACATTTATTCTCCACAATATTTATTATTATTATCTTGTGATGTTAGAGAGACAATTTTTTCCTCCATTTAAGCAAATGGTCTCAAATAAAATTCATAAAGCATTTATATCATAGCATGATCATGCATATAAAATGACCTTGGGATCAGTGTTACCTGTTAAACTGAACTGTCTTCCCTCTTTACAGCAAGAGATTTTGTACCAGTATCCAGCGTCTGAAGCTGCGGCTCAGTTGAAATCGGTGAGAGGCATTTTCCTGACGCTCTGTGACATGCTGGAGAACGTCACAGGAGGACAGATAGTCAGGTGAGGAGGGTTTAGATCAATATTTATCTCTTATGCTCAACAAAGGCTACATTTATTTGATTAAAAATGCTGTAAAAACAGTGAAATATTATTACAATTTAAAAGAACTGTTTCTTAATTTTAATATGTTTTAAAATATAATTTATTCTTGTGATGAAAAGCTGAATTTTCAGCATCATTACTCCAGTCTTCAGTGTCACATGATCCTTCAGAAATCATTGAATGCTCAAAAAACATTTTGGATTATTATCAATAAATGTCAACCGATGCATTTTACTGATACCAATAGCTGATACCGATTAATCAACTGATAGTTTTTAATATGGATACTGAATGAAAACTAAAACAGTGGTCTACTATTTAAAAAAGGGTCTGAACCATACTTTGTAAAAGAATACATGTATTAATATTTATTATATATTTAAAAATATTAATAAATATTGAAATTAACACACTAACAAGGAACAATACTTACATTCTACAGCTTTTATTAATCTTAGTTAATGCTACAAATGGACTCTTATTGTGAAGTGTTACCATTTCATATCAACAGTCTTTAAACATCTACACAAAAGCCATAGTATTGAAATTACATCATATGGATATTGTATGTATAGTCTCACAGTTTAACTGCTGCTATTCTAGAACACTTGATGAATATCTAATCAAAATAACAAAATATTTTAGTCACAATCCGAGCAAAAGCCCAGCGCCACGTCTGGAGATCTTGTATCAGTTATCACACACACCGGACGCGTCACGTTTAGTTCAAACAGCGGTCTAAAACTGTTTATTTAATCACCAAATGGACATACGTTTACTTCAAGAATAATTAGAAAGTGGCACAGATGAGTTTGAAGTTCAGTGTTTAAAACAACAGAGCAAACGGAAAGAGAAAGTGCAATCTATATTATAGCTCTCTATATGAAACATACAGACTTCATTAGAGCCACAGAAAGAAAAACATTTTGCTAAAAATGCACAATACACACAATCTTCCAGCCCATGATGAAGTCTTTATGTACATTAACATTGATTTGGGACAGATATGATGTATTTAATGTAAAACTCTGTGCTAGCGCTCTGTGATGCGGCAGGATGAACAGTTTGCGGTCTCACATCACCAGCTTTAAATATGCAACCTGCTGGCTAACAAATGCATTCATGTGATCAGCTGGATATAAGCTAATGCAAATAGATTGTAACAATCATGACATCAGACATTTGGCTTGGACTTACTGTTTTGGTCACATTGTTTTAACCTCTTGATGTTCGCTTCCTCTCAGCTTTGATAGCAAACGTACTGCTTTGCTTTCTCTACTAATGCAGCATCTAGTCAACAAAGTACTTATTATATAATGATATGAAAACTGCACTAAAGTTCGTTGTCAGTGTTTTAAATCTGCATCTGAGGTGTCCCGCTGTGTTCAACGCACAGCATCACGTGTGTAAACAAACAGCACCTGTTGTTAGTGATTTCCGCCTCTAGAGGTCACTCTCATACATATCTATGGCTCTCATACTGTATAATGACAGAGGAGCCTTCTCAGCCACTTCAGCAACAGACGCAACCCGGAAAAACTATCGGCATTAATTTTTACCGATAACCGATAGTTCCGCCAATCAATTATCGGTGCCGATTAATCTGCAAAACCGATACATCGGTCGACCTCTAATTATCAATGTTAAAAAAGTGTGGTGTTGTTTTAGTGCTGTATATTGTGTGTGTTTTTCTGTAGTTCATCTCTGTGGCTGCAGCAGCAGTTGGTTCATGTGGGCTACTGGAAGGAAGGATCCAATCTGCTGGTGATCGCTGTACCTGCCAGCAGGTAATTCTCATCTCTACAATCATCCCGTCTGCCAACAGCCCACTGTAATCTAGATAATAACTATAATAAGTGTCATTATAATCAGCTCAGCTCAGCTCCTAAAACTAAACAATGATCTCTATAATCATCCTGTCTGTAATCTAGATAATAACTCTAGTGATTGTAATTGGTATTGATCTTTATAATCATGTCGTCTGATGACACATGATCTTTGACGTGATCGTACTTCTCAATAATAATCAATAATCTCAGTAACCGTGTCCATAATCCCAGATGTTCAGCTTCTTCATGGCCTTCATGTTTATTGCTCCACAATGAAGAATAACATCTCTCAGGATGTGTCCTAATCCACTGCTTGTCATGTATTTTAAAGGCTCTAAAGTAATCTGAAATACTTTTTATAATTTTGTTCTTTTTCATTTTTCTTTTATATAATGTTATTAGTTTTATGATTATTTTATTTTATTTTACTTTTGGATTTATTTTATTTTATTTTATTTTACAAAAGCCTGAGATATCTAGTTTTCTAGTACAGGCAAGACATTTTAGTATTTTATTTTTATATTTTCAGTTTTCAATTTAATTTTAGTTTACATTTGAGTGATTCTGATCAGATATTTGTTCCTGGTTTCATGTGGTTGTAATTTTTTATTTATTTATTTATATATTTATTTTACTTTATATTTTATTTTATTCTTCAAAAGCATGATATTTCTATTTGTAAGTTTTATTTAATTGTTTTTAATTAATATCTCTTGTGGATATTCACTAGTTTTGGTTTTGATTTTTAAAAGATATTTATATTTTTAAATATTATGTCATAATAATTTAATTTAATTTACTAAATAATTGTAATTTTGTTACATTTAGTTGACTGTAGTTAAAAAAAATCCTACCCATTTTTATTTTATTTTATTTTATTTTATTTTCAAAAGCATGAGATTTCTATTTATTATTTATCTATTGAGTGGATATTCACTAGTTTTGGTTTTGATTTTTAAAAGATATTTCTGATTATGTTTAAGATTATTTTAAAGGATATGCCTTTTAATTTAATTTAATTTTTAATAGTTATATTTTTAGTTTATTGTATTTCTAATTTTTTTGTACCCATTTTATTTTATTCTACAAAAGCACAAGATTTAATTTTTATTCTTTCATTTTTAGTTTATTGTTCTGACTTTTTCTACCCTTTTTTTATTTTATTTAATTTGATTTGAGTTTTAATGTTTATTTTATTTTATTTTATTTTATATAAAAGCAGTTTTAGTTATTTCTATTTATAAATGTTATGCCTTTGGGTTTATTTTAAACGAGGGTTAAATAATAATAATAATAATAATAATCATAATAATAATAATTTATAATACAATAACTGTAATAATAATAATAATTATTAGCTGTAGTAGTAATAATAATAATTTCTATAATTTATAATACAATAACTACAATAATTATTATTATTTGTAGTAGTATTTGAAGTTTTAGTTTTCACTTTTCAATGTCTTTTTTGTATTATTTTTAGCTTTGTCATTGTTTTTGTTTAATTTCTCATATTTGTTGGTGATTTTTATATCAGTTTGCAAGAATATTGTAATTTTGAGGTAAATTCTACACTTTATTTGAGTGTTTGTTCCTCAGTTTAGTTTGTGTCTGTCCTGCAGGGTTCCTCTGTTGTATCTGCAGACTGTGATTGAAGGAGTCGTCCGAACGCTTAAGGTCATGTACGGCTCTCTTGACAGGTATGTGTGTGTTTATGTAATGTCATACAAGTGTTATGTGTGTGTAGATCAAGCAGATGATGACCGTACGAACTCTGTCTCTCTTCAGCTGCTTCTGTGAGGAGGAGAACGGTCCTCGTCTGGATCATTTCTTCTGCCTCTTCTTTCAGCAGCTCATCCAGCCCTCGCGTTTGATTGACAGGTCCAGACCTCCCACCCCTGACATCTCAGGGAGCCTGTTCTTAGACGGGCTGCCAGCCGTTCGGTGGCTCACTTTACCAGCAGACATAAAGGTGCGACTGCTAAATGATGCATGAGCTCTGAATGTAATTAAATGCTCATATAATGTTTCACACATTCATTTAAAGGGATATTTCATCCAGTTCTGGCATCATTTACTCATTCTCATGATTGTTCAAATTCACATCCTCATGAAACTGGTACAATATTGGCGAAATACTAATAAGTTACATAGTCTCAGGTGTTCATTATGCTTTGACTGTTTTCCCAGGTTGAAGTGGACACTGTGCTCTCAGACTTTGAATCGTCAGATTTTGGTGACATGGTAAGAAAAGTTATTAAGCTCAGAAAACTCTTTTTTTATTATCATAACTCCATAACTGAAGGAATCAAATTAATATGTAATTTGATGATTTGATGATGTCAGGTTGCATTTCAAAAAATGCCTTTCTTAGATTATTTTGTTTGTTTTAAGCATAAACTCACTCAATTTTAACTTATTTTTTCTGAAAACAAGACAATAATTAAATCCTTCTTGATTCAAGAATTTTTAGATATTTTGGCTGGAAACAAAACAAAAATTGTAAGTAAGAAAAGCATTTTGTTTCGAGATACTGTATATGGTACAGTACTGTTATTTTTAAGTAAAACTAAAATTATTAAAGCACCTTAAATACAGCTGAAACTAATACTAATACTAATTAATCACATTTTTTTCTGAAATCCCACCTAATATTAAAGTTTTTAATTATATTTTTATATTGCAGTAATTTCACATTCAATCTTCAAATTAATGTAGAAACATCATATAGAATGTATATTTGTAATATTTGTTTAATGTCATCTTTTTTTATGACTGAAAGCAAGTATCACTGATACCAACTGATGTCGCTATGATTTTTCCTAATATTTAACCATTGACTATAGCCATTCAACATTACAGTACAATTAAGAGCTATCACTTTAACATTTATTAGACTTTAAAAAATAACTTCTAATTTAAGTGAAGAATCTTCACATAAACGCATTATAATAAATGTCATATAAATGTCAAATGTGCCTTTCAGCAAGAAAATATAGCCTAATTTGATAAAGTTTTTAAACACTTCACATTTAATTACACTTGAACTTTTAATTTATACATTAAGTTTGAAAGATATTTAAAATAAGATTTAAAATACATTTAAGATTGAAGGACTACAACAATTAAAACTGAAGAAAATACATAACAATTGGCAAAAGTAAATAAAAAAATCACCAAAATTCCAACTAAAATTTAAATAAAGATAGAAAAAAAAAAAATTAAAGCACATTAAAAAAAATCACCAGAATTTAATCTAAAATGTAAATAAAAATAGAAAATAAATATATAAAATAAAGCACATAAAAAATAACCAAAATTCCAACTAAAATTAAAATAAAAATATGAAAAATATATACAATTAAAAAAGCTATTAAAAATACATTCATATCATAAAAATACCACTAAAATCTAAATCTGTGTGTTTACAAAAACTTAATATAAAAATGGAAAAAGCAATAAAAATATTAATAAATACATTAATAGTATATAAATAATGTAAAATTTTTGAAATAAAACCTAACATCAAACTAACCAAAGGACATTAAAAATAATTTATATATATATATATATATATAAATTCAAAATATTAAATATATGAATAGTACTTAAATAAAACTAAAATAACACTGTTGTGGTGCACACAATGTAAAAACTGCTACATAATATAAATGCAAATTTCATATTATAGAGAATAAAAAAATATTTTTTTGAATACAGTTTGAAGGACATTAAATTGTCATATACATGTGTGTAGAAAGATAATTTTGGATGTTGTTTACAATTATGAGTCATAATTGTGAGGGGAAAAAAGTGAATTATGAGATATAAAGTTCCATATGGGAAAAAAAAATAAGAATTACGTTATAAACTCGCATTTATGAGAAAAAAGTCATAATTGCGAGAAAAAAGTCAGAATTGTGAGATACAAACTCGCAATTATGAGGAAGCCATAATAGACTGAACATTTTATATTATAGAGAATAAAAAAAATATTTTTTGAATACAGTTTGAAGGACATTACATTCTCATGTACATGTGTGTAGAAAGATCATTTTGGATGCTGTTTGCAGTTACTATATTAGTCTGATATGGCTGATGGTTCAGTTCAGATTGTATTCAGATTATTCTGTAAAGTCTGTATGGAAACACTTTTAAATGGATTTATAAAAATTTCAACATGAAGGGCTTAGTTTTGGTGTAGGAAAACAAACTTTTTCTCCTTATAAATGTACATGGTTGTTATCGGAAACTAAATCTAAAACTAATAATACTATATTATAATACTAAAGTAACACTGGTATAAAAGGACATTTTCTCTGTTTTCTCATTGGTCAGTCTGAGGATTTCTATGGCATGAGGCGTCTGTATGTAATTTTGGGCTCCTGTCTGTTTTACAAGGTGAGTATTGAATCTCCTCAAGCCACATGTTATCCTGTTAGCATTCATTGTGAATCAAGCAGCATCACATGTTGCTGTAGAAAGTGCTACAAGCCTGCTGTCAGTGAGTCATTGAAATTCAAACATGCTTGTTAATGGAGACTCATTCAGGTTTAATCTTTGAAACGATCCTGACAGAAGGACAATGTGCTGCTTCTTGTGAATACAGCTGTCAGCTGAAGAGACTCTTTCAATTATGAATGATGATGTGAAGAAGATTGATTAGTTAAGTTTCCCTTTTTTGCTCCTTAAAGGGAAAATTCACCTAAAAACGAAAATTGTGTTATCATTTACTCACCCTCCAGTGATTCCAAACTTGTTTGAGTTTCTTTCAGATGTTGAACACAAAAGAAGATATAATATTTTAGTAATACACTTTATTTTAAGGTCCAGTTCTCACTATTAACAAACCATTAACTATGGCTTTTGCCTCAATAAACTCCTAATTTGCTACTTATTAATAGTTAGTAAGGTAGTTGTTAAGTTCAGGTATTGGATAGGTGCTTTATAAGTAAGAATAAACAGCCAATATGTTAATAATAGGCATGCTAATATATAGCTAGTTAATAGTGAGAATTGTTATACTAAAGTGACTTCCACTGTATTTTTTTTTATATTAATGGCTACCATCAGCTGTTTGGTTACTGACATTCTTATATAATAAACATATATAATTGGACTCTGTAACTCATAATTGTGAGTTTATATCTCACAAAAGAAGTCAGAATTGTGAGATATGAACTCATAGTTACAAGAAAAAAGTCAGAATTACAAGATTAAAAGTTGCAATTGTGAGAAAAAAGTCAGCATTGCGTGATATAAATTAGCAAATTCAGAAAAAGTCAGTAGTGAGAAAAAAGTCAAAATTGTGAGAAATAAAATTGCAATTATGAGTAAAAAGTTGCAATTGTGATAAAAAAAAAAGTCAGCATTGCATGATGTAAATTTGCAAATTCAGAAAAAGTCAGTAGTGAGAAAAAAGTCAAAATTGTGAGAAATAAAGTTGCAATTATGAGTAAAAAGTCGTAATTATGAGATAAAAAGTTGCAATTGTGAGAAAAAAGTCAGCATTGCGAGATAATTATAAATTTCCAATTATGAAAAAAAAAAATTCGGAATTGTGAGGAAAAAAGTCAGAATTTTGAAACAAAAAGTTGCAATTGCGAAAAGTCATAGCTGCGAGAAAAAAGTCAGAATTGTGAGTTTAAATAGCAATTGCGAAACTTTAAAATTGCAAGATATAAACTCACAATTACAAAAAAAGTCAGAATTGTGAAAAAAGTCAAAATGGCGAGATATAAACTCACAGTTATGAAAAAAGTCAGAATTGCAAGAAAAAAGTCAGAATTGTGAGATACAACGCACAATTACGAGAAAGTCATAGTTGAGGGAAAAAAGTCAAAATTGCGAGATATGAAGTTGCAGTTGTGAAAAAAGTCATACTTGCAGGAAAAAAGTCAAAATTGTGAGATATAAAGTTGCAATTGCGAAAAAATTAAGAATTGTGAGATATGAACTCACAATTATGAGAAAAAAGTCATAATTGCGAGAAAAAAAGTCTGAACTGCACTGTAAACCTGAACAGTGAAATTTACTGAAATTAAATGAGTTATTTTCACTCAAATAAATGAAAAGTTCATTGGACTTAATTGAAATAAGTTCTGTAAACTCAAAATGTCGTTGTAGTAAACTGAACTTAGAATGATTGAGTTTTCTAGTTCCCAGCATGCTTTGCATCAGACGACATGGAAAATAAATGTTTAAATTAAGTGTTATTTTGTGTTTTTTTGCACAGGATTAACATAGGGAGACATTAGGTAGTACTTAAATGTTGTGTTATGTTAGGGTTTACATAGGTTTCTGTTTTGTTGAATTTGTTGTGTTACCGTTGTGGTAAAGAGTAGAGCCTGTGGTTAGGTTGAGGATGGACAACAAAATTTGAAGACTACATATACTGCATGTTCTTTGACAATTTAAATGCAAGTATATATTAAGAGTCTTTCTGATAACCACTTCAGCATGTGCTGATGTGTTATAGCTAATTAGTACTTAGCTAATTAGTACTAAGTATTTTTGCATTAAATTTTTTATATCTGGTTAAATTAAAACATTAAATATAATAAACAGTATTTTTAAGTATACTGTACTTAAATATTAAATAAAATGAAATTTAAATATTTAAGTTTTTATTTGTTATAATTTATAAATTGTGTTTACTCAAAAATGTTGAAATGTTTACTCAAAAGTTTTGAGGTAATCAGTGTCCACAAAAGTTTTGCGTTTTCTGAACTTATCGGGTTTTACAGTGTGTGAGATATAAACCCGCAATTACAAAATAAAGTTTGAATTTCAAGAAAAAAGTCAGAATTGCGACGTAAAAAGTTCCAATTGAGAAAAGTCATATTTGCGAGAAAAAAAGGTCAGAATTGTGACAATAAGTAGCAATTGCGAAACTATTAAAAATGGCGAGATATAAACTTGCAATTAATAAAAAAGTCAGAATTGCTAGAAAAAAGTCAGAATTGTGAAAAGTCAAAATGGCGAGATATAAACTCGCAATTACGAAAAAAGTCTGAATTGCAAGAAAAAGTCAGAACTGTGAGATACAATGCACAATTACGAAAAAAAGTCATAGTCAAAAATTGTGCAATTTTGCATAGTCAAAATTGTGAGATATAAAGTTGCAATTGCAAAAAAAAATTATTTAGAGAGATAAACTCACAATTACGAGAAAAAAGTCTAAATTATGAGAATAAAGTCATAATTGTGAGATACAAACTCGCAATTACGAGAAAGTCAGAATTGTGAGAAAAAAATAAAAATGGCTATATATAAGCTTGCAATCACGAGAAAAATGTCATAATTGCGAGAAAAAAGCAATTATGAATTGCGAGGTGTAAAGTTGCAATTGTGAGGAAAAAAAGTCAGAATTGTGAGATATAAAGTTACAAAAAAAAGTATACTGCTAAAATCAGAAACTGTCACTTTAAAGGTACCATAGAATGCATTGATAAGATATTTATTTTGTTCTCTGATATCGACACAGAAGGCTGTGGCTTAGGTAAGGGCAAAAATTCTCAAGAAACGGTTTTACATGTCCATTTACAACCCTCGGATTTGTCCCTAGAATGAAATGGTCTGTTATTACCTTATTTGGAAGGGTCATGACTAGTAATGATGAGCTCTGCTCTGATTGGCTGTTTTACAGTGAAGCTCATTTCAGTAGCTCACAGAGTAGCTCACAAACTAATTTTTACACTACTGGAGGTCGGGAATGCAGATCTGTATTTGTCCATCTGTCTGGCAGGGATACCTCATAGCGAACCACCTGCCTAAAGAAGACCTTCTGGACGTCTGTTTGTACTGTCAGCATTACTGTCTGCTGCCGCTGGCGTCTGAGCAGCGTGTGGGGCAGCTGGTGGTGTGGAGGGAGGTGTTTCCACAACGGAGAACACAGAACAACACCTCATCACATCCTGGATACTGCGAGCCACATGGACGACACTTTCTGCTCATAGTGGGCCTGGTGAGAGATGCTGTTCTAAATGTGAAACAACATTTTTCAAGTAGGGCTGTGCGATATATATCGTCTGATTGCATGATTGTCTAAAATACATTTAGAACGATCAGAAATGATTAGAAATTCAAGACATGGGGGCAGAAAAAAGATTTATTCCACTTCATATATTTAATCAATTTCACACAAATAGTTCTGTTTTTTTTCTCCTAAAATTACCATGATTACAAATGTGGTAGTTTTTTTTTTTCTTTACGACAGTTAAGAGACTTACATTTAAGACACCATAAATACATGAACAAAAATATTTCCAAACACAACCACAGCAATACTCTGAGCCACATGACGATGTTTAGTTTCTGAATGAATCAACCGTTTTAATGATTCAGTTTAATCAGTATTAACAGTGAATTACTGCCACCTACTAGTGGTTTTAATTTCACATTTAAAGTATCTTTTTATTATTTAAATAATGTTTTAAAATGTTTTATGTTTAACATATCAAAACATCATTTATGCATTTGTAACTGCAGATTAAATGCATTCATGACCTGCATTAAACAGTGTATAAATGCAACTAAATGTACAACAACTGAATTGTTTTTAGTTTTAGTCTAGTTTAAGTCGACTACATATCATGAGATTTTAGATTTAAGATCTAAAATTGAACGGGTTTACAGTGTAATGCATTTATTAAGCATTTCTCTAAACTCATTGTGGTTCGATATTAGGGTTTTTATCATGATAGACAGATTTAACGGCTGTGACATGCAATATGCCTTTATATTAAAATTAAATGAAACCACTTCTCACTTCTTATAAAGGCTAATTTTGCATTCTACAACAACTTGTTTACCACATTCTTCATTCTTTCAAGCAGACTTTTATTAATCTAAATAAATTTAAACTTTACATTTTATTAGGGCTACAAAAGTGACTCAGTCAAGAGCAGTGAGCAATTTTCTGTCTTTTTTATTGCTTCATTAACATCAGTGCCACTGCCAACTAAATAGCAACTAAATTAGGCTGCTGTCCCTTTAAAACCGGATGAACGGATGCAATGTACTGATAACACATCCGATATGGTAACTGTTTACATTCACCTAAGACGTAACCGAGTGTGTTCACATGAATACTCATCAAAACAGACAATTCAACGTCTATTTTTTTTTGTGTTGAGTACTGAAAGAGTACTCGTGTTCAGACCGAAACGAGTCATCAAATTTATCCATATGTCTGCTCTTCTCTTAGTCCCACATATCAACATTTTTGAATGTTTTATGAGACATACAGCAAATGTCAAGTCAAGTCAGCTTTATTTATATAGTGCTTTTTACAATACAAATTGTGTCAAAGCAACTTTACAGTATCAAACAGGAAAGTAATATATCAATAATGCAAAAAGAAACCGTAAACAATTTTAGTTAGAGGAACTTAATGTATGTATGCTAGCTTATGTCCCGCCGGATAGATCGATAGGCTATAATACAGTTCAAATGTACACATCTAACTTTCTAACCACGCAGCAGATTTGCTCTAAATGAATAACACTGAGCATCACAACTGTTTTTCATTACTGATGTTTCCAGAGGCACTTCATGCAGTGTGTGTTGCTGGAGGCCGGTGGTTGCGCGTCACCCGCTCTGGGATCTCCGGGTCCCGACTGCGTCTATGTGGATCAGGTCAAAGCTACACTCCTTCAGCTGGAGAGTCTGGATGCTGCCATTGAGGAGCGGCTCTCGGCTCCGCCCACTCCCTGCCTCTCCTGCGCCGATTGGTTCCTTCCTGCCGGTGGGCGGGACAGACAAGACGGCATCGGCAGCTCGCCGATTCTCAATCGTCTGACGGCAGCCATCAAACCCCCTTCGCCGAGTGGGATCGGGCGGAGTCTTTTCGGGGAGGCGGGGTCAGCGAGTTTGAGAGGACGGAGGCCGAGTCCACAGAGGAGTCTGTCTGATAGCGGGAGCGAGGGTCACGCCGACGGGACGCCCTCATTTACTTCAAGTCTGAGTCCTCATGCCACACCGGACGCAGTGCGCCGGACGCCCTCTAGTGGCACACGCAGAGACTCTCTCGGCTCGGGAGGGTCAGATGGCAGCCTGGGCAGCGCAGGATTTTTCAAGGTGTTTCACTTATATCTAAAATATTTTATTTTATTATTTTGTAAATATATTATATTATATTTGTTATATAATTAATACATTAGTATATTATTTACATTTATTTCAAGTTAATTTTATGTCACAACTGAAGTTCAATTGTGGGAACAGCTTAAAAACAGATATTATTTATAGTAGATATTATAGTGTATTATTAAAATTACAAAGTAAATTTATGTCATAATTGAAGTTCAGCTGTAGAAATATTTTATAGTAGTACTGAAATTAATTAATGCAGTTTTTTTTTAATGCATGTTTATGTATGTATGCATTTTTTAATTTAAATTATACAGTTATTTTTACTTTTCAGTTGTAGTTTAATGGTTGAATAGTCCATGATATTATGTATTGTACTGAAATTAATTAATGCAGATTTTTTTTAATATATGTATTTATGTAGAATTTTATAGCATATATTATTATAAATTATTTAAATAATACATTTTATGTGAAGTTCAATTGTAGGAATATTTCATGGTATTTATTGTACTGAAAATGTATAAATGCAAATGTTATATATAATAATTCAGATTATATTAATAGTAAATAATATAGTGTATTATTAAAATTACAAAGTAAATTTTATGTCATAACTGAAGTTCAGCTGTAGAAATATTTTATGGTAGTATTTATTGTAGTGAAAATTGTATATGCATGTTTTTTTTATATATCTATTTATGCAGATATATTATTATTATTGTATATAATTTACTATATTTTTTCAATTATAAGTTTAATTTTACTTTGCAATTATTAAAGTTTGTAACAAATTGTATTAAATTGTAGGAATAGTTCATGCTAGTATTTATTATGCTAAACATTTATTTAGATTTTATAAATATATTTTTAAAGCAGATATTATTTATAGTCAATATGATATTGTTTTATTAAAATTACAAAAGTAAATTTGATGTCATAATTTGCAATGTCAGAAGTTCAGCTGAAATTAATTAATGCAAATTTTTTTCAATACATGTATGCATGTATATTTTTATACCATGTATTATAATATATTATTTAAATTATAGTTATTTTTTCTTCACAATTGTAGTTTGTTTTATATTCTGCAATTATAGTGTATTATGTAAATTACAAAGTACATTTTTTATCATAATGGAAGTTCAGATGTAGAAATATTTCATGGCAGTATTTATTGTACTGAAATCTATTTAAACATGTATTTATGCAAATATTATTTATAGTATATATGTTACTTTATTATTTTAATTAGTTGAAATAGAAATATTGTATAGTAGTATTATACTGAAATTAATTTATGCAGATTTTTGAAATACAAATACATAATATTTATAATATAATCTAAATAATATAATATTATATTTAAACTGTTAAGTTAATTTTACTTCAATTACAATTGTAGTTTAATTGTAGAATATTTTATGGTAGTATTTATTGTACTGAAAATGAATTTATTCAGATTTTAAAAATATACTTATTAATTCAGATATTATTATTTATAGTAGATATTATAATGTATTATTAAAATTATGAAGTGAATTATACTTATTTTACTATATTTGGTAGGATTTATCATATATATATATATATATATATATATATATATATATATATGAATTTTATTGATGTTAATATTTTATAATGATTTGAAATTGTTTATACATGTTTTTTTATATATATCTATTTATGCAGATATTATATTATTATTAATTATAGTATATATTTTACTATATTTTTTTACAATTATAAGTTTGATTTTACTTCGCAATTATTAAAGTTCAATTGTAGGAATAGTTCATGGTAGTATTTATTGTGCAAAAAAATTATTTAGATTTTATAAATATATTTTTTAAAGCAGATATTATTTATAGTGAATATTATGTTGTATTATTAAAATTACAGAAATGAAACTTTTTGAAATATTTTATGGTAGTATTTATTATACTGAAATTAATTTATATACCAAATTACAAATAAGTGAAACTAAAGGTGATTTGTGTAATTTCTGCACCACTAGCATCACCAAACTGAATTGCGAAAATAGTGATTTGATTCAAACATTTTTTAAACACTCACTTTGTCTTTCATTTTTCCAGCTAAAGTTTGACTTCCAGGTCGAAAATTTGGCTCAGCTTCTGTAGAAAGTGCTGACATAAAACACCTGCTTTGTACTTTCCCATAACAACCCTTCAGAAAAAAGCAGGAGTGACATTTAACTAATATTATTAGATTTTTCCAGCAGTGTGTATATCAATATGAATTATGATCTTGCCGTCTGTTATTGAGCACATCCTCTGAGTATCTGCCAGAACGTCGTCTTCTATAGCCGCATCAGGAACTGCCGTTATAAATCACATCCATCTGAATTCAGCTGACAGCACATCATTTACAGAAGGGACGTCCTGGATGAACCTTTCAGGCTCATAAATTCTCATAGAGAGAGACAAGCTTAAGCAAACGCATGGAAACTAGCTTTCATCGCATTCATCGAGTCAGTCCTCGAGACTGAAGGTCAGAGCAGCAGACAGTAGCAGAAGGAACATTTTATACAACCGAGTCAGATGAAGTTCAGCCCAAAATATATTGCTATAAAAACTGTGCTGTTTTATCTTCAGATTCGTTATTGATTTTATTTGCAGGTTTAGGACTTAATTTATTAGTGCCTAACATAAAGAGAATATCTAGACAACCCAAGATATATTGTTATAAAACAATATATAATATATAACAATATATACTGGCTGTTTTGCCTTCAATTTCTTGATTTATTTACTTATTTATTTATTTATGTTGTCATTTGTTTTCATTTGTCAAAGCCTTTTCTTTTACATTCTGGATTTAAATGCACTTAACAATAACACTTTCATAAATATTTTATAGTACAGCAAAAACCTATAATCCAATCTTTTTTTTTTTTTTAATTTTGTTTTTATTTGGGTTTTTCTTTTACATTCCAGCACAAACAGTAATTCTATTTTATATTTATTTTTTTTATTTGAAGTCTAGGCATTTTCTTTTATATTCTGGATTTAAATGCACTTAAATAACAATAATACTTTCCTAAATATTTTATAGTCTAGCACAAACTGAACTCCTTTTTTTATTATTAATTTTTAATTTGTATATTTTATATATATATATATATATATATATATATATATATATATATTTGTATTTGATATTGATATTTTTTCTTTTATATTCTGAATTTAAATGCACTTAAATAAAATTATATTTTATGAAATTTTATTTTATTTGAGTTTTTCTTTTACATTCCAGCACAAACTGTAATCCAATCATTTTATTTTATTTTATTTTGATTTTTTTTTTCATTTGAAGTCTAGCCATTTTCTTTTATATTCTGGGTTTAAATGCACTTAAATAACAATAACACTTACATAAATATTTTATAGTCCAGCACAAACTGAAATCCTTTATTATTATTATTTTTTATTTATGTATTTTTTTTTTTTTATTTGTCATTTTTTTCATCTGAAGTCTTAGCCTTTTCTTTTATATTCATTTATTATTTATCTTTTTATTTTATTATGTTAGTTTTAGGGTTTTTCTTTTACATTCCAAATTTAAATGCACTTCAGTAACCATTTCATAATATATTGTATTGTTATAGTCCAGAACAAAATTAAATCCAGTCATTTATTTTTATTTTATAGATTTTTCATTTGAAGTCTATGCATTTTGTTTTATATTCTGGATTTAAATGCACTTAAAAAACAATAACACTTTCATAAATATTTTATAGTCCAGCACAAACTGAAATCTTTTATTTTTTTTTTTATTTGAAGTCTAGGCCATTCAGAATTTAAATGCTCTTAAATAACAACAACACTATCATAAATATTTTACAAACTGAAATCCATTCTTCAGTATTTTATTTTATTTTTTGTATTTTTTATTTTAGGGTTTAGGGTTTTTCTTTTACATTCCAAATTTAAATGCACTTCAGTACCCTTTCATAATATTTTGTATAGTCCAGAACAAACTAAAATCCAGTAATGTTTTGGTTTGTTTTGTTTTGTTTTGTTTTCTTTTCTTTTCTATTTAGGCTTTTTTTTTTTCATTCATTTAATTTCATTCATATTACAAACTGCAATCTCAATGCAAATTTTTCCTGTCTTTGTGTGTTTTCTGTTAGATTCCCAAGTTAAAGCACCCAAACCCTTTCTATCTGGGCTCGTTGAGGAAGAGTCTGACTGACAGGGAAACTGAGGAGATGCACAATGTCCTCAAGTGAGTCCATCTATGCATTCATATGGACCCATTTTATAATACTTTAATGCTGTTTTTCACCTGTCATTTTCACCTTTTGTGTCTCATGGAAGAAAAATGTCATACAGGTTTGACACAAGTGTACTGTCATTCACGATAAATATCTAAATGACTACTTACTCATCAGGAACAGACTGAGTGGTTTGACCTCATGTCATGTGAGTGCTGTTCAGACGATCACAGTTATCAAGTGTGTGTGTGTGTGTGTGTGTGTTAACAGGCTGACAACGGGTGCTGAGAACACTCTGTTCCATTATGTGCTGATGGAGACTCTGCAGGGCATCTTCATCGCTCCCACACACAGAGAGATGAATCATCTGAGCGGATCCATCCACCCACAGCTCATCCAGAACTTCTACCACTGCTGTCTGTCCATACGACAGGCCTTCCAGCAGAGCCTCCCCTCACGGGTAACACACCTCACACCTCTGATAGTGAAACACTTGAGCAGAAAATCAGCATATTACAATGAAGGATCATGTGACACTGAAGACTGGAGTAATCATTCTGAAAATTCAGCTTTGATCACTGGAATAAATTACATTTTAAAACATATTCACATAGAAAACAGTTATTTTAAATTGTAATAATATTTCACAATTTTTGCTGTTTTTACCATATCCAGTTAATGCAGCCTTGGTGCATTAGAACCTTTTTTGAAAAACATCCAATCTTACTGTCTGCAAACTGTTGAATCATAGTGTATACTAGGGATGCATCGATCCGATACTCAGTATCGGAATCGGCTCCGATCCTGGCAATTTCCGCCGGATTGGGGATCGGTCAGACAAGATATTGTGCGTATACTATTCTGTTATTGTTGAGCCCTACGAAAGGCACAAAAAAACATTATAAAGCACCACAAAGTTCTTGTGCACTATATTTCAAGTGTTCTGCAGCTGTTCCGTAGTTTAATGTGAGGTACAATGTGAGGTATTCAAATTCACGTAAACTCTTCTCTCAGCTGCGGCTGTCTGTCATCCTCCATTCAGCAATCAAACTACGTGTTGTGTTCGGTTACTACAGTCAAAACAATGAAACTCCCTTTAAGGGCTACACAACTTCTTGTCCAGGCCCTTGTCATCTCCAGACTGGACTACTGCAATGCTCTTTTGACTGGTCTTCCATCATGCACAATCAAACCTCTACAAATGATTCAGAATGCAGCAGCACGGCTGGTCTTCAACGAGCCCAAAAGAGCCCATGTTACACCTCTCTTTATCTCCTTGCACTGGCTCCCAATTGCGGCTCGTATCAAGTTCAAGACCCTGATGCTTGCATATAGGACAACCACAGCTACTGCACCTGCTTATCTGCACTCGCTATTGCAAATCTACACCCCCTCCAGAACTCTGAGATCTGCTAGTGAGCGACACCTTGTGGTACCATCACAGAGAGGTGCTAAATCACTATCCAGAACATTCTCTTTTACTGTTCCTGGCTGGTGGAACGATCTTCCTACCCCTATCCGGAATGCTGATTCCCTGACAAGCTTCAAGCGACAGCTTAAAACTCATCTCTTTCAACTCTATTTGCTGTTACCATAAATAAAAAAAAAAAAAAAAAAAAAAATGAATCTCTTTATTCCTTCCCTTTCTAGCTTGTACTTGTCTGAAGCACCACTTGAAATCTGGTATTATAGCACTGCCTGTGTCTGTTTGTCTCCTTAAGAAGAATCGCTCTATGTTCTCCCAACTGTATGTCGCTTTGGACAAAAGCGTCTGCCAAATGCCTAAATGTAAATGTAAATGTAAGAGCGCACAGTAACTGAGGTTTAAAACTGTTAAAAGAAAAGGCTCAATAGACTAACGGACATATTTAATACATTACGCTTCAATATCGCTTCCCTTTGTATCTTTGAACTTTTCTCGGAGGACTGCGCAGCCTGCGCACCGTGTTGCTTCAAGCGCATATTCTGCGTATGGGATGCGCATGTGTTGCTTCAGGCGCACCAGTCTGCGCATGTAATGCGCACCGTATTGTTTTAAGCGCATCATTCTGCACATAGGATGCGCACAACCGCTTTGTGGTGCTCTGTATTGGAGCCTTTAATATTATAATACTTTTCTGCGCAATGAAAGATTATTAATAATCCTTCTTGTTTTGTCCTATTTATCATATGTTGATGCCTTCATTACTGTGCTAGACATTTAAAACAAATGTCTTTTAATTTTATAGCATATACTTATATATAAATGTATTTTCTTGTTTTTTCATGAATGTTTACAACAATACAAACAGTAAAATTTAACAGTTTACCAGATTTAGTCATACACTTATTTACTTTTATTTGTAAGTATCTTTTGCTGCTAAATTATCCATTAACCTAGTTTATAATACATTTTTTCATTTTGTCATATATACATATTTTTTCATTTGTAATTTTTTATTAAAATGACATTTTCTATATGTGATAGATTGTGTTTAACACACAAAAGAGTGACGATCAGGTCAACACAAAGAAGTATAGATATTCAACATTGATTAAAAAAAACCTATGCTGATATCGGATTGGATCGGTATCGGCAGATACTCTGAACTTTTTGTATCGGATCGGATTGGTTCTGAAAAAATTATATCGTTGCATCCCTAGTGTATACTAGTTTTCTTTTACACTGACAGTCCTTAATGAATTAAAAATTATAGATTTTTTTTTCAACATTTCTGTGTGTTATGTATTGCTAGGTATGCATGTCTTGAAATTAGGGGTGTGAAATTAGGCTTTTCCTCGCTTTCCTTCTCTTTTAAACAAAATTTTAATTTCACTTTCAAATTAGCAGTGTCAAGCAATTGTTCATTAGAGTTTTCCCTCTTTTCCTCACTTTCCTTCGCTTTAAAATGACTTGTAAAAGTGCTGTATGCAAATGCATTTTACTTTCACTTTTAAATTAGCGGTAATTTGGTGTCAAGCAATTGTTCATCTTTTTATTACCAAAACTTGGCTAAATAAGGCTGATACGAGTCCTCTTGCTGAACTTTACCAATTGGATGTAATTTTTTAAGTATGTCAAGGACTGCTTGTAAAGGTATTATTATTCTAATTGACTGATTAAATATAAGAATTTGACTCAAAAGATAATACACACTTTAAGAAAAAAATGCCCATAAAATGTAAAAATCTATTTAAACTTATTGTAAAAGAATAATTTCTATCACCGCTGTGAACTGACGACACAAAATATGAAGAATATCAAACTCTAGGAGTCAGCACAATAGTCCTTAAGCACAATAGCACACACAGCAAAATATTGTCTAATTATCGTTATCGATAAAATCCCAGAAAATATAGAGATATTGTTTTTTGTCAATATCGCACACCCCTAATTGAAATCCTTGCGAAGTCACTCCAAATCGGCCGTTTATTTCAATTTAGATGGCAGTAAAAAGCTAGATGTAGTTTGAAACACTTGATTGTAAAATTGGTTATTTTTTCCTTTTACAGTGTATAATTTGCATTCATAAATATTTATTCACATTTTTTTTTTTACTTCATTTTTAATATAAATATAAATATAAAAAATATAAAAAACATAATTTAACTACTTAAACTATTTAAGAATGTTTGTTTATTTGTCCATTAAAAAAATAATGAATTGGTCATTTTTACAGTAAAATCTTCCATTTTATCCTCCATATTGTTTTGCTCACTACTGCAAATGACTTTAATTAGAAGTAGTAATGCTAAAACTATTTAGTATTTTTTGTTTATTAAAACTGCTTTTTTTCTGCTAAATGGCCATGTGACTCAGTGATATTTTAGTATTATTTAGATGTTATTATAGTATTTATACTAATGCGTCTTATTTTTAATAGTTCAAAATTGTTTGTTTGTTTGTTTGTTTGTTTTTATAATTTTTCATTTTTATTAGATTATACTTACTTAATTTAATTCATTTTTAATTTTGGGGATTTTCATTTTATTCTGTTAGCTTTATTCACTGCTAATAATTTCTCCTATAGTAATATTGGCACAGTTTCATCATCTCATAAATGTGTTTTAGGATCGCAGAGGAACGGAGCGGCCGCAGAGCACTCGAGGTTTGGGTCCGGTCAAAGAACATGGGGTTTTATTTCAGTGCAAACCAGAAAACTGGACTGATCAGAAGAAACCAGCGCCCACTATGACCTACTGGGTCATTGGGTATGTGTTTGACAGCTGTTTTTAACAGTAATAAGCTCATTTAAACCCATTATTAAGCTCTTTATCTCAGTGTGCACATTCACCATTACAATGTCAGTTCTGTATGAAATGAATGTCAAAAACACTCTGGAATGATCATGCACCTGTCTATACATGCAAAACATAAATGTAACCCTGGACCACAAAACCAATAGAATCTTGAGAGTGCAAAAAAATCAAAATACTGAGAAAATCACCTTTCAAATTGTCAAAATGAAGTTCTTAGCAATGCATATTACTAATCAAAAATTAAGTTTTGATATATTTATGGTAGGAAATGTACAAAATATCTTCATGGAACATGATCTTTACTTAATATCCTAATGATTTTTGGCATGAAAGAAAAGTTGATCATTTTGACCCATACAGTGTTATTTTGGCTATTGCTACAAATATACCCATGCTACTTAAATGTTTTGTGGTGCAGGGTCACATGCATACATCAGGAAAGCATCAAAGCTTCATATTTTCCACCTCTGATTGCAATCTCTCGTTTGCGTTCCAGGCGAATGCTTCTCGAACCCGTTCCTCAAGAGTTTTATGTGTGCTTTCATGACTCCGTGGCTGAAGTTCCTGTGGAAATGGCCTTCCGGCTGTCGTTCGGTTTGGCCGTGTAGCACTGTAACACATGCATACCATCAGACAGCACAGTCTGGTCTATGACAGGCATTTTGGGAGGTAAATTCTCTATAGACTGGAAAGAAAACTACTGGTTCGTGCTTAAAGGAATAATTCAGCCAAAAATAAAAATTTGCTGAAAATGTACTCACCTTCAGGCCATCCAAGATGAATATGAGTTTGTTTCTTCATCAGAACAGATTTAACAGAAAATGACATCACATCGCTTGCTCTGGAGTGAATGGGTGCCGTCAAAATGAGAGTCCAAACGGCTGATTAAAACATCCCAGTAATCCACAAGGAATCCACACCACTCCAGTCCATCAATTAATGTCTTGTGAAGCAAAAAGCTGCATGTTTGTAAGAAACAAATCAATCATTAAGACGTTTTAACAATCAGTTTTGGCCAAAACATCCATAATCCATAATATTGCTTCCTCCAGTGAAAAAGTTTACAAGCGTGTACAAACGAAAACAGTCCAAAACAGTTTTGAACAAATATGTGGGTGGATTTTAATGTGAGAGACAACAGGAGGATGCATTATTGTGGATTATGGAAGCAATGGTTTGAAGTTAAAAACGACTTGATGGATTCATTTCTTACAAACATGCAGATTTTCACTTCTCAAGATGTTAATTGATGGTCTGGGAGTGGTGTGGATTACTTGTGGCATTTTTAATCAGCTGTTTGGACTCTCATTCTGACGGCACCCATTCACTGCAAAGGATCCATTGGTGAGCAAGTGATGCTACATTTCTCTAAATCTGTTCTGATGAAGAAACAAACTCATCTACATTTTAGATGGCACACTTTCAGTGAATTGTCTTTTTTTTTTTAATGAACTATTCCTTTAAGAAAAAATGATTATCCTTTTACTAATCATTTGTTGTTGTGGGCTGGAACTTTGAGGTGTTTTATTCTGTAGCAATAAACTAATGAAATGGTCTGATGAATCAGACAATGGTGAAAAGACAACTTTAATACCTCAAACAACGCTGGGTTTCTTCTATGAGCACAAGCTACAGGCTCATGAACTCTCACAGCTAAAAAAAAAAGATCATGAAATGACGTTTTTCACTTGACTTTTCCTTGCTGGATTTTCTAAGCAGCATTTATGACCAAAAAGTGGGTTTGTATTTTATTAGAGATGTGGAATTTCCTGTTCTCCTAAGTTAAAACTTTGTAATACATTGTTTATGCAAAAAAACGTGCATCATTTATCAAATAAATGAAAGCAGATTTACTTCAGGTGGTCTTTATTTAAGTCTTTTTTACAAAAATAAGGCTGCGCTCTTAAGTCTGGATTGTTTTGACAATACGTCCGTTACATAATATGTTTGATTCATTAAACAAAAGAATGAACATGTTATAAAACATTATATTATGCAAATTCAGCGCAACAGTGTTTTTACAGAATGATTTATGTAGAAATATTTATTCAACTAAAGTCGTTTTGTTAACCATTTACACTGAAATGTATTCTCATGATTCATGAATTCCTTTGTAAATAATCAAATTGTAACTCACTTCGAACTGAATTTAAAAAGCAGAAGAATTATTTATATATATATATATATATATATTCAGTTGAGGTCAAAAGTTTACACCCCCCTTTCAGAATCTGCAAAATGTTAAATATTTTACTAAAATAAGAGGGATCATACAAAATGCATTTATTTTTTTTTATTTAGTACTGACCTGAATAAGATATTTCCCATAAAAGATGTTTACATATAGTCCACAAGAGAAAATAATAGCTGAATTTATTAAAAAAATACTGTGTTCTTACCTTTTTTTTTTATTAATAGTTGTTCCTTGTTTAGAGTCCCTTGTTAAACTAGTTAAACTGCCTGCTGTTCTTCAGAAAAATCTTTCAGGTTTCACAAATTCTCTGGTTTTCAGCATTTTTGTGTCCATTTTTTCACACTGGGAACAGCTAAGGGATTCATATGCAACTATTACAGAAGGTTCATATATACCCAGCGTTTGAACCCAGGTGAGCGTTTGAACCTTCTGTAATAGTTGCTTATGAGTCCCTCAGTTGTCCTCAGTGTGAAAAGATGGATCTCAAAATCATACAGTCATTGATTTAAAGGGTTCAAATGCACAAAAATGCTGAAAAATATTTGTGCAACCTAAAGGGTTTTTCTGAAGAACAGCGGGCAGTTTAACTGTTCAGGACAAACAAGGGACTCATGAACAACTATCACTAAACAAACAAAACAACAACAGCTGTGGATCATTCAGTTAACGTTGTTAGTTTTGAAAACGTAATTTTATCAAATTGAACCATACTGTAAAAAGTTACAAGTTTCATGAATTATGCTTTAAAAGCACAAAATAAATACAACTTCAGCATGATTTTACACTCTGTCCAACATAATTGCATCAAACTACTATTTTTAAACACACACCGTAGACGCCGCTTTAAGCGACTTCCTGCACCAGCATCAGGTTCTTCCTGTAGCACTCCAGGCTGCACAGCGGCGTCCCCGTCTTGGAGCAGGAGTATTTCTTCATGTTGGAGCATCCCGACACGCCGCAGCTCACAGACGTAGGAGGAGGCGCTCGCAGGATCGCGGGCGTCGGGACGGGGATCCCAGCGGGGTAAGAGACAGCGGCGCCCTGAGCGTTACTGCTGTACCTCACCATGGGCAGCTGGGCCTGCTTTGACTTGCGCTCCCTCATGCTCTTGATCTTGGCCTTGCTGGTCTTAGTCAGTCTCTCGATGGTCTGGTTCTTGTTCTCCTCTGCTTTCTTGGCGGCCTGAAGGCGTCTCTTGCGGGCGCGCTCCTCACGTTTCTGCATCATCTCGGCCGTCAGCTCCTTCTCTTTGTATCCCATCGGGAGCTCCAGTAACGGCTGACTCTGCTGCTTATGCAGGAGCGCTTTCTGTTCAGACCGAGAAGAAACTTTGTTAAGGTACTTAAATAGGTGTCACCAATTTTGTGTGATAATACATACAGTACTGCTCACCAAGGCTGTACTTATTTGATAAATAAATGTGGTAAATGCTGTAAAATTGTGAAATAATTTTATAATTTAAACATAGTTGTTTTCTATGTGAATATATTTTAAAATGTAATTTATCCCTGTGATCAAATCATGATCCTTCAGAAATCATTCTTATATGCTGATGTTGAACCCTGATACATTTTGTTTTTCAGGATCCTTTGATGAATAGAAAGTTCAAAAGGTCAGCATTTATTTGCAATAGAAATATTCTGCATCATTATAAATGTCTTTACTGTCACTTTTGATAATTTAAATGTGTCTTTGCTAAATAAAATAATTAATTTATCTCCAAAAATAAAAGCTCACCACAAACTTTTGAACAGTACTATATATCTTTATCATGCTGGTGTTGTTTTAATATTATTTATATACCATTATAGTTTTTATTAATATTTGTAGTATTTTATTTTAACCATTTTAATATTTTATTAATATTTTTATTATTTTAAAATGTTATACTTTCGGTTTTCTGTGACAGTACTATAAAACGTTATGGACCATGCTGGTGTTATTTTAATATTATTTATATACTATTACAGTTGTTATTAATATTTTGATATTTTTCTATATTTTTAATATACTACTTTTACCATTTTAATATTTTATTCATTTTTTTGTATTTTACAATTTTACACTTTCAGTTTTCTTTTACAGTACTATATCATTATGGATCATGCTGGTGTTATTTTAATATTATTTATACACCATTCTAGTTTTTGTTAATGTTTAATATTTTTCTCTATTTCTAATGTTATTTTTGCCTTTCAATTTTTTTATTATTTTAAAATTTTATATTTTTAGTTTTCTTTTACCGTACTATAACATTATGGATCATACTGGTGTTATTTTAATATTATTTATATACTATTAAAGTAGTTATTAATATTTTTCTTTTTTTTTATATATTATTTTTACCATTGTAATATTTTATTAATATTTTTTATTATTTTAAAAGTTTATACTTTCAGTTTTTATTTAGAGTACTATAACATTATGGATCACTCTCACGTTATTCTAATATTATTTATATACTAATAAAGAAGTTATTAATATTTGTAATATTTTTTATATATTTTTTAATATATTATTTCTATCATTTTAATATTTTTATATATTTTTTAAATGTTATATTTTCAGTTTTCTTTTACAGTACTACATAACATTATGGATCATGCTGGTGTTATTTTAATATTATTTATATACTATTCTAGTTATCAATATTTTTAGTATTTTAGTATTTACATTTTAATATTTTATTAATAATTGTATTAATTTAAAAATGTTATAATTCAAATGTATTAACTGTTTATAATTTAAATATTAAGTAATTGTTTATTAATTTTATTACTTTTGTTTACTTTAAATATTACTATTCAAGTTTATTTTATTTCACTTTAAAAAAATAAATAAATAAATAAAACTCCCCCAGTAATTTTTGTGATTCAACTTAACTTACGAGAATACTTTTGTGCACCAAAAAAAAAAAAAAAAAGACTTATTCAATGATTTCTTCTTTCCCAGGACAGTTCTCTGCTATTATTGAGAGTACTGCAACCATTTCTGGGTAAACTATCCCTTTAAATCAGTATTTGTGTCTTCAAAACACTGTCTCCAGTTGGATTGTTTTTGTTTTATGATATTTGACAGTGTGTGTTTTATATGGCACCTGTCTGGCTGTGAGCAGAGACTCGTCAATCTCTTTTTTCAGCTCTCCATTATCATCCAGCTCTCCTTTCTCCAGCGCGTCCAGCCATCGCTCCTCCTCATCCATCGGACCTCCCAGCAGTGAGTCTGTGTCCAAATCCGGCACAGGAGATGGGTCCAGGTTACTGTCTTCATCTGGTATAACCAACAAAAACACACTCACACATTAACACCGGCTTTAACACTGAAATAAAACAAGCAGTCACTGGTTTTGCAATGTCAAACAGTTCAGTTACCCAGCCAGGCTCTGTACTGCTCTATAGGAACTCCCTCAGACGGCACGTCATCGTCAGAGTCATCATCATCATCGTCATTGTCATCATCGTCGTCATCACTCTCTACGTTTAGAGGCGACACTGAGCGCAGAGAGTCCGGGATCACTGTGAATGTGGGTACACTGAAACAAGACATTACAGTCATTATAGGGACAATGTTATACTTTATGAATCAGCTTGACCCTAAAAATGTTTGGCTACCAGCTTAATTCATTCAAAAATAAACATTGTCATCATTTATGTGAAAAATTAGATTTATTTTCCTATAATATACACTACCAATCAAAAGTTTTTGAACAGTAAGATTTTTAAAGGATTACTCCACTTCCCATGTCATCCAAGATATTCATGTCTGTCTTCCTTCAAGTTTTTTGAGGAAAACATTCCAGGATTTTTCTCCATATAGTGGACTTGACAGACTGAAGGTTAAAAATTGCATTTCAGTGCAGCTTCAAAAGGCTCTAAACGATCCCAGTCGAGGAATAAAGGTGTTATCCAGTAAAACGATTAGTTATTTTCTTAAAAAAAAAAATATTATATTTATACACTTTTTAACTGCAAATGCTTGATTTGTCCAGCTCTAAAAGTTTGTAAATTATCAGGATTTTTTATTCGGAAAGTGGAGTAATCATTTGTTGTTTTTTAAAGAATTTTAATTTGCATTTATAGCATTTATTTGATCCGAAGTACAGAAAAAACAGTAAAATTCTGAAACATTTGTACTATTTCAAATAATTGTTTTTATGTGTTATATTTTAAAATGTAATTTATTCCTGTGATTTCAAAGCTGAATTTTTAGCATCATTACTCCAGTCACAAATCACCCTTATATTCTTTTTTGCTGCTCAAAAAAACATTTATTATTATGTTGAAAACAGCAGAGTATAATTTTTTTTTTCAGGTTTCTTTGATGAATAAAAAGTGAACAGATGAACAGCATTTATCTGAAATCTTTTGTAACATTATAAATGTCTTTATCATCACTTTTGATCTATTTAAAGCATCCTTGCTAGATAAAATAAAAAAATTTATATAATTTCTTTCCCCCCCAAAATTATACTGACTCCAAGCTTTTGAATAGTATAGTGTATGTTACAAAGGCTTTTTGTTTCAAATAAATGCTGATCTTTAGATCTTTCTGTTCATCAAAGAATCCTGAAAAAAAATTGCTCAACTGTTTTAAATGTTGATAATAATAATAATAATAATAAATTTGTTTCTTGAGCAGCAAATCAGCATATTCGAATGATTTCTGAAGGATCATGTGACACTGAAGACTGGAGGAGTGATGCTGAAAATTCAGCTTTGATCACAGGAATAAATTAAATTTTAAAATACATTTAAATAAAAAAACAGTTATTTTAAATAGTAAAAATATTTCACAATATTACTGCTTTTTCTGTATTTTGGATAAAATCTGTGCAGGCATGGTGAGCAAAAGAGACTGCTCTAAAAAAAAAAACATTAAAAATCTCAAACTTTTGACTAGTAGTGTATTTGTCATTTTTTGGGGGGGTGAACTATTTAATTAATCCACAAACTAACCAATGTAAAGAACATATGCATTCAATTGTTGCCTGTTACATTCATATCTACAGTATAAGAGATTTGTTCTGGTTATCAGTCCATTATTTCAGTGAGAAAATGTCACATGTGTGTCACATAAAGTACATTTATTGATATCAAATGATGTAAAAATAGACAAAAAGCTCATGTTCATATTGCTAATAGACAGGGTTAATGTCTGACCTCTTGGTGCCCAGAGTTTGTCCTCCTAGTTTGATCTTGAGTTTAAGTTGAGGAGGTTTCAGCAGCAGCATGCCAGAGTCTGACTCCAGCGCCTCAGAGGAGAAACTGTGGCCATCATCGCGATGGTGCTTCTTTTTGTGCTTCTTATGCTTTTTGTGTTTCTTCTTGTGCAAGTTATAATCATCCCCGCTTCCTACAGAACAAACATCAACGACCATACACTTCATAGTGTTGTAGTTGATTAATAAACTGTGAATAAATGAACTTAAGGTGATTACCGCACCGTGCTTGTTAGAAAATACGTTTTTAATTCTCAAAAAGACTCGTGGATAAAGAAAAACTCAATTCTAACTCTCTCTCTTTTAGAAATGAGACTTACCAGCGAGAAATCTGGGGTGAATCATGTCTTTCCGTTTCCCCATGGACACGTATAATAAGTCTGACCTTAATTAATTACCAGAATAATCATGGTGAATACATATGCGAATCTATTATCACGAAGTGCAGAACAGATTAGATGAACGCAAACGTGCTAATTCATGTGCAAGCCGCACTTTAACGGAATATAAGCTTTTTGTTAATAAACTAAACTTTCAAAGAATAATATCCTTGGTATTAAAACGAAATATCAGCTATGACACGCTAGTACTATAGCAAAGCCTTCCGTAAATATGTCTATTTTTCTCCCTTAGCTTTTTAGCATTGTTTACAAATGTGCGTCCTCGCGGCAAAGCATTGTGGGTAATGCTGTTCGCGTCGCATACATTACGTCACAGCGGAGATGTCTTTCATAAATATTTTTTCTTGAAATATTTTTTTTTCTTTCTTACTGTTACTGTAATATCTTGTTTGTATTTTGTTATATTGACATTCAGTAAATGAAAATAAAATAAACATACAGTTAATAGCTGCCAACTTCCAAAACAAATATTTTTCGCTCATTGTAAATTCTGTGTTATTATGTGAACGCATTATAATTCTTTATTTTATTAGTGGCGTTATTGTACTGATTTTGATGTCATGTGTTAGACTTCTTTTAAAAACATTAAAAATCTCACTGTTCAAAAACTTTTGACTAGTAGTGTGTATTTGTAATTTTTTGGGTGAACTATTTAATTAATCCACAAATAAACCAATATAAAGAATATATGTGACCCTGGACCACAAAACCAATCATAAGGGTCCATTTTTGGAAATTGAGATTAATACATTGTATGAAAGCTGAATAAATAGGCTTTCCATTGATGTATGGTTTGTTAGAATAGGACAATGTTTGGCAGAGATAAAACTATTGAAAATCTGGAATCTTAGGGTATATATATATATATATATATATATATATATATATATATATATATATATATATATATTTTATTTTTATTTTTTATTTTTTATTTTTTTTGATGATTTTGATGTCATGTGTTAGCTGTTACTTTTCTCAACGCCACTCAGGCTGGACCAATCACTGTCGTTCGTGATTACCAGGTAACCAAACAGGTCTGGTTTTCTTTTTTTTTTAATCTCTAGCACGCATCTGTAATTAACAAACCTAAACGATTTGGCGAATATACACATACATCTCCAGAAAAAAATTGAATAGTTAATATAGTTCAATGCATGATTCAGTTTCTACGCCCTAAAGGAAGAACAATTGTGTGTTAGAATAGGACAATGTTTGGTAGAGATAAAACTATTGAAAATCTGGAATCTTAGGGTATAATTTTATTTTTATTTTTTATTTTTTTGATGATTTTGATGTCATGTGTTATCTGTTACTTTTCTCAACGCCGCTCAGGCTGGACCAATCACAGTCGTTCGTGATTACCAGGTGACCAAACAGGTCTAGTTTTCTTTTTTCTTTTTTTTATCTCTAGCACGCATCTGTAATTAACAAACGTAAACGAACTGGCGAATATACACATACATCTCCAGAAAAAAAATTGAACAGTTAATATAGTTCAATGTAGGATTCGGTTTCTACGCCCTAAAGGAAGAACAACGGTGTGACAGTCTCTCAGAGAAAACTACGCGATCCAGAATGCATTGCGCGAGACGGTTAGCGGTACAGGAAGTTACGGGTCAGTAATTTTCTTTAGAGGTTAAGATGTGCACATGTTTTGCGAAATTTGAAGTTCTTTTGATGATTCGTGTGATGTGTTGATGTATATGGATGCTAACGGTGCTGATTTGCGTATGTTACGCGAATGCCATGTGTGTTTGACTAGTGTTGACGTTTAACTGAGTTGAACTGCAGGCGGGACAACATTCAGTCGTGCACGAGGCGCATGGCAGTAAATCATATCTTCAATGCACATGTGTTTCGCTGTGAAAATTAAGGAAGTTGGCAACATGACGAAATTTTAACCCAGGAGTGAATGAAGAAACCTGTTGCACATGAATTATGTTTTAACTGATCGTAGGGGTGTGCGATATGCGATTTTTGATCGTGGACAATAAAAATGTCTCCACGATCTGTTTTTGGAGAAATATTTTAGTATTATGCTATTCTATCAGCTGCAGTTCTGGCGCCTCTGCCTCAATATAGTGTACAACGCGACACAAGCCAACTTTCACAACAAAGTTAACTCAGCGGTAGAGTTACGCTCACAGGACTACACTTATTCACAATCACAAGAGTACATTATTGGCGTCGAAGTCTTGACATTGAACATTTCATATGCGTTCAGTTCTGACATGCATGCGCGCGCACACTAAAAGCCTTTCAAATAGCGCCTAATTACTGAACTAAGTTATGTATCGCGTCTGATTACAAAACACACAACGTTTACATATAAACACAGTTGATTATGTCTAAAGTGAAAATAAAGGATTGAGAGAAAAACGGACACGCTCTTAAAGGGACAACAGGCTAATTGTACTAAACATGTGGCCGCTTGTCTTTAAAAGGATAGTTCACCCAAAATTATAGTTCTGTCATTATTTACTTACATGTTGTCCCAAACGTGTATTCATTGTGATAAGCACAAACTGATATGTTTTGAAAAATGTGGGTAACCGAACAGTATCTGGTCCCCATTGAATTTGATAATAGAAATGAACAAATCGAGTTCAACAGAAAAAAGAAACTCATTCTCGTTTAAAACAACCAAACCAAACAAGCAAGTAAAAGATGGTATAAAAATAAAACACAAGGGCAGAATTGACAGACTTTTAATGTTAATAAAACAACAAAACATAAAAAATTATTTACTCCTTTTGACTGAAGAACTTTAACACAGTCGCTTTAATAAGAATCAGTGTACAATTGAAGTATATAGTGTATAAGTATAGTGTTTTACTTTGTATACTTAATTCAATTTCTTGAATGCTACTGCTAAATACACCTACTGTACCTGAAAATAACGCACTGTTTGTTTTATTTGTATTATGTTAATTTGTAATGTGTTTCTTTGTTCTTATTTTTTAATAACAAAAATAAAATGACAAAGCTTTTTATCTTCGCTAACTTTGGCCTAAATATCTTTTTTTTTTTTTTTTTTAATACTCCGTTACCTTGAAAGGCTTTGTTTTTAGAAAAGGGAAATTAGTTTGGCTGTACTGCTCAGACAAATCGCAAAATAGTAAAATCAGCATGAAAGAATCGTGATAAAATCGTGAGTTGTGATATTTCTGAGAAAAATCGTGATATGATATATTTACCATATTGCCCACCCCTAACTGATCTTAACTTTCATTATCAAAACCTTGATTCATGGTTTCTGTTGCACATCTAATCATTTTTATTTGCATTGTTTATATAAAAATATGCCTAAAAGACAACATATTTATAAAATAATGAAATCAAACAATGATCTTTTAATAGGCTACAATGTAAAATGCTTTCTGTTGCACGATTAATCGCTTGGCTTTGTGTATTTATATGTGTGCAACATTCCCATTTTTGTTTTTGTTTTTGAGATTGTGATTAAAGGAATTAGGATTCCTTCCAAATTCTGAATAATCTCTTATAAAACCCATTAGAATTGCTTCTAAATTATGATATAAATTCCATAGTTATTAATTTTCTGGAATTTTAAAACAAACCCTGTAATAATCTGTTCATGAACATGTGAAGCAAACTTTTTTTTTTTTTTTGGAATTAATGTCATATTTTGGAACCAATTTCTAAGCAATAGGTCAACATTTTTAATGTTTTATAAAGAAGTCTCTTCTGCTCGACAAGCCTGCATTTATTTGATCCAAAGTACAGCAAAAACAGGAACATTTTGAAATATTTTTACTATTTAAAATGGCTGATTTTTATTTGATTATATTTTAAAATGTAATTTATTCCTGTTTTTTCGAAGCTGAGTTTTTAGCGTCATTACAGACAAATGATTCTTCAGAAATCATTGTAATATTTTGGTTTGCTGCTCAGAAAAATATTTAATTAATATTTTAATTATTTTAATTAATTATTATTTTGAAAACAGCTGAGTAGAATTCTTTTCAAGTTTCTTTGATGAATAGAAAGTTCAGAAGAATAATTATCTGAAAAAAAAAAATAGTAAAATTATTAACATTTTCATGATCACTTTTGATCAATTTAAAGCTTTCTTGCTAAATAAAAGTATTACTTTCTATAATTTCTTTCCCAAAAAAGAAGCTTTTGAATGGTATAGTGTATACAGTTACAAAAGCTAAAAATTAAAAATAATTTACTCAGCTGTTTTAAATATTGAAAATAAAAAATATATATATTTCTTGAATAGCAAATCAGCATATTAGAATGATTTCTGAAGGATCATGTGAAGACTGGAGTAAAGATGTTGAAAATTCAGCTTTGATAACAGGAATAAATTACATTTTAAAATATATGCAGATAGAAAACAGTTATTTTAAATAGTAAAAATGTTTCAAAATTGTACTTTCTTTGGTGTACTTTGCATCAAAGAAATGAGAGGAAAAGAGACTTCTTTAAAAACAATAAAACAACCTTTTGACTAGTGTATATAAACATATTCTTTTATCCAGTAAATCTGAATAAAACCAAATCACAAAATTGTAAACTCCATTGTCACTCCTTTTCTGGAAGTTTATAACCAACCCTGTAATGCAGATGCACAGAAATGAAAAATCACAATTTCTAATGTTTAATGTGCAAATTTATTTCCATCAGGAGCATGAATTACGCTCGTTTTCTGACAGCTGTGAGTGCGGCGAGAAAACCGTCAGCTATTCGCTTGCTGAGTGAGTTTAATTTCTATTATTATATTACTGTTTATGACCCACGCCTTGGCCTTATCTGTGGTGTCGTTCTGATCCAGCGGAGCTTCAGCAGCGATCTCCCCCGTCTCTGATCTCTCTGGCCGGAGGAGCTCCCAATCCCAACACCTTCCCGTTCCAGTCGGCCAGCATTAAACTGAAGGGAGGAGATGCGGTGGTGCTGGACGAGACGCTGATGAAGAGAGCATTGCAGTACTCTGGCTCATATGGGTATATCACAATATACACTGACATTTGGCTTTAGTGTTGCAGTCTTGTATTTACATCATATTGACCCGGTTCTAGGGATATCCTGGTGTTATGCCGAATTCTGACCCCCGCCAGATTACAGCCCCCCTAGTATTAGTAGGTTTAAGGTTAGGTGTGAGGAGGGGTTAGGATTAAGGGTGGGGTTTGGATTAGGCAATCAGTTAGCGATTTCAATGAGAGGGGGTAATCATTTGGCAGGGGCCGAAAATGTGCACAACGACGGTATCAAATTTTCGTGTTGAGATTAATTGCTAATGTTTTTTTTAATCATGATATACAATATTGTCATGGTATAGACCAATTATCAGCTTGCAAACATTCGGGATGCGCACGCAGCATGGTTGCAGAAAACTGCTAGAGAATTACACAGATATGGCAGAAAATAATTCGATTTAAAAAGATTATAGATATATATTATACACAAGAATGTGTCATCCAGTGATAAGCACTATTATTCAACGAAAATGGCATTAGATAATGGAATAGACTTAAAAATCTGAAACACGGATGACGTTTTTTTGTGGGCGGTCAAAGTCCCTTTAAAGGGACCTTTTTTTTCTAGCGTGGCTTTAATGACGTAGACAGTGGTGGAACTCCTTATATGAGCATTTCTCCCGGAAAAGCGTGCCCGCGCTCACGGTGGCTAGAACGTGAGAGAGAGAGAGAGAGCGAACACATCAACGTGGTTCATTCGGCTGCACTCTGCAAGGGATTTACTCAGGAAGAATGTCTCTAAAGAAGTGTGGTTTTGGTTGTAAGGCAAAGATAACTTTGCTCAGCTTCCTGAAGAACCCAACGTTACGTGAACAGTGGATGCAGTTCCTTTTTCCGGGGCAGCAATGGAGTTTAGTGTGTGTTTGCTGACAAACAGTCATACACAAGGCCCAGTTCGACCCTGGATTTGCATATTGTTTGATACTGAAAGATGGAGCGGTCCCAGCTATAAAATAACTGATTCAGAACTGCAGATGGTAAGTGAAACAGCATTAAATGTGTGTTTATTGGCAATCCCAGCGCATGTGATCGACGAATTTAGCTCCGCCCACGACGTGCCTCCAGAAGCTCGGGTTTTTCCGGAGAAAATCGGAAAGCTGTATTTTTCTTTTATAAATATGATAAAACTAAAGACTTTTTGGAGATAATAAGGATGCAGTACTACTCCATAGGTACTCAGGAATAACATGAGATTAGGTGAAACTGTGTATGTTATGCATTCCACTCGGCGGCCATCTTTGAAACGCCTCTCGGGCACGCAAGTGCAGCTCCTATCTCTTTGAATGGGGAAACGTCAAATTCTCCAAAATTCACCAAGTTTGATTAAATTTCATCACTGAAATCACCAATGAAATCTGACAAGAACCGCCTCCTAAATATGTTTCCTTGTGCTCCAAAAGCGTTAAAAAATGCTTATTTTTCAGGCTACATCAACCAGTGCGCATGCGCAGTACTGAGCGCACGTCTTAGGCCCCGATCACACCGCACGCGCTTTTTATGTCTGAAAACGCGAGGCGCACAGCACTGCCTTTTTTTGGTGACTTTTTTAAAAAAAAGAGCAGTACACAGCGGTTTTTTATGTTGCCAGGAAACCGTCAAACCATCAAAACATTCGATTGGACAATGGAAAAAACGCGATGACGAGTTGCTTTTTTTCAACTTCAGATGCTCAGTGCTCCGGCAAAAACGCGAGGCGCCGGGGGCGCATAAACAGCGCGCAGAACGCTCACTGCCAACCAAAAACAATTCAAAAAAGGCGCCTCGCACTGCACAAAACGCGTTTGGTGTGATCGGGCCTTAGAATGCAGACTGTTTCTATAGCAACCGGGACTTCTAATGGCAGCTGCAGTGACGCGCTGACTTTACTAATCAACGTTTGGCTCTTTCATTAAGAAGGCGGGGCTTCGTGGCCATAATGAGCGTTGCATTTTCCTCATTCAAAACTATATACGAGTGACACGTCTTGGGTATTCTATTGTCTTTGGGGCGGTTCAGAGGGAGTCTATGGAGCCGTGGATTAAAAGGTAAATTAGATTTTATTTTAAAATTCTGACTTTATTTTTGCAATTCCGAGATTACATTTCAAACTCTAATAAGGAAAAACAACTTGTCATTCTCTCTTTTCCTCTTGGTTCAGAATTTATATCTCACACTTCTGGCTTTTATTCCCTCAGAATTAACAAACTGACTAGTTTTGTTAAATCAAGTTATAAAGTCCGAATTAGGAGATATAACCTTGCATTTGCGAGAAAATGGTCAGAATTGTGAGATAAAATAAATAAATGTTATGCAAAAATGTTAATAGTAATAGGTTTAAATAATATTTCATGCAATACAAATATGTCCCCTATGAACAGCATATGTGAATATTATGTAGACCTATTGTTTAAATCAAATGTATGCTTTAAAAGTAGAGTAATCATAGCAGTTTTCATCCATAGTATGTCCGTTTAAATGTGGGCGTCTTTGACTACAGCATTTTATAAAAATAATTTGCATTCCGATTTCGACATCAAAAGGCACACAAATATATTTTTTCTGTTATTCCATGGATTTGACCTATTTACCGTTAAACCTAGAAAAATGTGCGCTATTAGGTGGCTGTCCAATCATTTGGAGAGTTTGTGTGCGATCACTTGCATTTTTTTACAATGGAAACAACTTAAAATTACCTGTCATTTTTGCCCACAGAGGTTAAGAGTAATATATCATCCAGAACATTAAAGAGTCTACTTTTATTTGTGTGCACTCACAATATCAACAAAACGTTACAAACAGTGCTTTTATAACATAAAGACAACAAACATAATGTGCTTTCTGCCGCCTCGTTCTTGAACAGAAGACCTTCACAAAAATTAACCAAAACTCCACGAATACATGCCTCATAGACTTAATAAATATATTAGCACTACTGGTATTGCGGAAAGGCTGTTATCGTTACGTATGGACTTACTGGTTTGTATGTGTGTCTTTGTGCTTGCAGTATTCCTGAGCTGCTCTCATGGATGAAGGATTTTCAGAAAAACCTCCACAATCCTCCCACCGCCGGCTACAGTGCAGAGAGAGGACAGATGGAGATGTGTGTCACCACCGGCAGTCAGGAGGGGCTCTGTAAAGTACATCCACACCGTTAACAGCACAAACCATATCAGCTGCTTCCAATCTGGATCTAAACTAATGGATTTTAAAAAGCTATTTATGGCAAATAGAAAATGTGGGCACTCATATATTATATATGCATCCCTAGTTAGGGTCATTATAGTTAACTAAGCCTTCCATAGCTTAAACAGTAGAGAAATGCATTAGCAAACAAAAGTCATGGGTTGATTTCCCAGGCAAAACAAGAACTGCTAAAACGTGTAACATTAGCTTGAATCTGTTGCATCAGTCAGATGCATAAATGTAAATTAAAACTAAAACCCCAAAACATTTTTGTTACTTGATATCAGAGATGGCCACTTGAGTTAGTGAGTCGGACTCGAGTCGCACTCAAGCCGCTTTTTTTTTACTTCTTGACTTAATGACCTATGACTCTTTTTGTTCAAACCAGATGTGACACGACGTTTCTGATCTACATTTAGCATTATTAAAATGTAGGCTCAGAACATTTCAAAAGCATTATGTAATTATAATTGGGAAAATCATTGTTAGATGGCAAGGATAGAAATTAAACTTTGAAACTTTCTTTTCTGCTCCAGATGAGAATGATTTGAATATTGTATATATTTTTAGTAGATAAAGCTTTTAAGTAAAATATTAAAATAGAATAGATTTCAGGAGGAAAACCTTGAACAGAAACAGTATTTTTGTCACATGGCCTCGCATCTATCTAAATGTAAAAATACAATACATTTAAAAATGTATATGTATTTTTTTTTTATCCAGACCTCTGCTTGAAAGAAAATATAGAGGCGGTGCCTCTTGAAACTTTAATTGAATTTCAAGAAGAAATACTTTATTTGTATGGTTTTGTAATTTCTGTTCAAAGGTTTGGGGTCAGTAAATTTTCATTCTTTCTTATTTTGAAAGAAATTATTACTTTTATTCAGGAAGGATGTGTTAAATTGATAAAAAGTGATAGCAAAGACTTATATTGTTAGAAAAGATTTATGTTTTAGAAAAATGCTGGGGTTGGTTGCGTAAAAGGTTTAGACTAGTCTTAAAAAATTAGTCTAATTTTTTTCTTTAAAGAAGACATTAGTAATGGCTGATGAAAATTCAGCATTGCATCACTGGAAAAAAATATTTTAATGTATATTAAAATAGAAACCGTTATTAAAATATAAAATAATATTTTGCAGTGTTATTGTTTTTTTTTTTTTCCCCTGTATTTTTGATCAAATAAATGCAGTCTTGATGAGCATAACTTTTGAGTAACAGTATATATGTATATATATGATCAAATATTTGATTTCCTCTTGCTTCAGCTTTTGTATCCCATTTTCATGTAATTTCATGTAATTTAACTTGTACTGAAATAACTAAAATGGATCTAAAATAATAGTAAAAGCTATATAGACATATTTAACAACAACAGGATGATTAGAAATGTATATAAAAAAAATAATAATAATATTAATTTGGATAAAATATAAACTAATTAAAAATATTCAACTATAGTAGCATAATACTGTATTTAATATATGTGACCCTGGACCACAAAACCAGTCATAAGGGTAAGTTATTTGAAATTGAGATTTATAAGCTGAAGAAATAAGCTTTCCACTGATGTATGGTTTGTAAGGATAGGACAATATTTGACCGAGACATAACTATTTAATTACTGTTCAATCTGAGGGTGCAAAAAATCAAAAAATTGAGAAAATCGTCTCTAAAGTTGTCCAAATAAAGTTCGTAGCAATGGATATTACTAATCAAAATTGAGTTTTGATATATTTACAGTAGGAAATGTACAAAATATATTCATGAAACATGATCTTTACTTAATATCCTAATAATTTTTGGCATAGAATTGATCATTTTGACCTATACAATGTATTGTTGGCTATTGCTACAAATGGTTCATGGTCCAGGATCACATATGCTCTTGCATTCACTTTGTTCCTGATGTTTGTAAAATCAAATCTTAATTCTCCAGTTTTCCTCTTCCTTCTTATTCATCAGATATTTGAGATGCTGGTCAGTTCTGGAGACAACGTCCTCCTCGACGCTCCCACATACTCAGGAACACTGGCAGCCGTACGAAGCACATTTCCCATCATTATCATCACCATGTTTTACCTGTGATCTCTCTCTCGACTCATTAAACACAAACATTACCAACTATTTCATCAACAGCTGCAGCCGCTGGGCTGTAACATCATTAACGTGCCCGGCGACCAACATGGCATGATCCCTGCAGACCTGGGGAAGATTCTGGCGCAGTGGGATCCGGCAGACGCGATGAAACCAGGAAGCAACGTCCCAAAAGTCCTGTACACCATCCCAAACGGAGGCAATCCCACTGGAGCGTCCATGACCTATGAGAGGAAACAGGAAGTCTATGAGGTGAGTTAATTCCTCAGTGCACACTTGTGATGTACAGCGTTCATTTCGGCTTTTGCGTCCTTGCATTGAGTTTGAGTCTGGCCAGATTCTTCCTGTCCAACCTTAAAACATTAAACATTCAGATGTGATTTGTATTTATAATGAAATAATAAAAGTTGAAATAAAGATCAAACAAATTGCAAAAATAAAAATAATTAAAACATTTTAATAAAAAATAGATCATTAAAAGCTGATAATGCTAAAATTACTAAAACTAATAATAAAAATAATTAAAACTATATGGAACATTTAGGGAAAAAATTCCCCAAATTAATAAAGATTACAAAAACACATAACATGTTACTTATGCTAAAATTAAAATCTTAATTTGACATAATAAAATATTCTATGCTAGTGCAGAAATAATACTAAAACTAAAACTGCAAATTTTTAACTAAAAGCTAATTTAAAATATGAATATATGCTTATAGTGAAAACTAAAAATATTAACATAAAAGCTAATTCAGAATATAATTATATACTATACTAGTATATAAAAATACTAAACTTAAAACAAAAACTACAAATATTAATAGAAAAGCTAATTCATAAAACTTTTGTGTAAACTATACAAATATATAAATAATGCTAAACTAAAACAAAAACTGAAAATATTAAAAATGAAAAAATGAAAAATAACAAATATAATATAAATATTTACTATAATAGTGTATAAATAATACTACATTTAATATTTATTATTATTAATATTAAACAATATTTATTCATGCATTATACTAGCCTATAAATAATACAAAACTAAAACATAAATATGAATCTAAAAACTAATTCATATTTATGCATACATTTATACATTTAAAAAGTAAAATATCAAAGTAATAGTGAATTCAAATGATTGTATCAATATAAGCAAGTATATAAATAATGCTAAACTAAAAAAATTAAAATATAAAAAAGGAAAAAAGAACTATAAATATATGCTATACGAATATATATAAATAATACGAAACTAAAATAAGAAATAAAAATCTACAAATGAAAGTGAATTCAAAATATTGTATAAATATGATATGAGCAAGTATATAAATAATTCTAAAACTGAAAAAGAAAACTAAATGTATACTACAATAATACATAAATAATGCTAAACTTAATATTTTTTATTATTATTATGAAATAGTATACATTATACTAGTATTTGAAAATAATCTAAAATCTAATATTTATGCGTACACTTTACTAGTATATAAATAATACTACACTAGAAAACTGAAAATATTAATTTAAAAGCTAATTCATAATATTTGTTTATACACTGCATTAGTATATAAATAATACTAAACGAAAACAAAACTGAAAATATAAAAAAAGAAAAGCTGAAAAATTTAAACTATAAATGTATACTATACAGCACATAAATAATACTAAATGAAAACAAAACTGAAAATATAAAAATAAAAGTGAATTAAAAATATGAATGTGTGCAAGTATGTAAATAATACAGAACTATTGCAAAAACTAAAAATATATTGAAAAACTAATTCATAATATTTATGTATACACTATATACTAGTATATAAATAATACTAAACTATAATGAAAACTGAAAATATAAAAATGAGAGCTAATTCAAAATATAAATATATGATATACAAGTATATAAATAATACTAAACTAAAACTGAAAATTAAAGCTCATTAACTGAAAAAAATAATGCTCATTAAATTCAAAATAATATACTGCTTTAGTTCTATTCTACTATATTATTTTTAAAAATTAAAATGTTATTACTGTAAAAATTATAACTATCGAAGTTTGTAGTTTGAGTGTATATATATATATATATATATATATTGCTGTTTGTTCTCAACCAATGGCGTGAGTTTGGGGGCGGGGCTGTTTGTTTTTCCCGACCAATGGCAGGCGGGCAGTGTCACATAAGCTTACTAATGTGTTTTTAATTTGCAGCTCGCCAGGAAATACGATATGCTTATCATTGAGGACGACCCATATTATTTCCTGCAATTCCAAAAAGTAAGTTCCTGTGATTTATGACTCTGTTCACAGCATCTGTTTGTATTGTGTGATTGATTTAGCACGTATCAGTAGTCATATGCTGACCTCTGATAGCCTCTGTATTGCTGCTGTGATAAGATAACACTTAATAATAACTGGAGTAAAATCAATCGTCTGTTCTCGTCTTCTGTTGCTCTGCTGTCATCCAGCCGTGGGCGCCAACATTTCTGTCCATGGATGTAGACGGACGCGTCCTGCGAACGGATTCCTTCTCTAAGATCCTGTCCTCGGGGTGGGTGTTTGTCAGCGAGAACAGTAAATAATATATATAAAAATTTAAAAAGTATCATAAATGATTACCTATAAATAATTTACATGTTTATTACCTAGAAATAATTTATATTAGAATTTTATGACAGCATAGTAAAATAAATATAGTTGTAATTTAATTATATGAGCATTAATATGTAATTAAATAAATGATTCATATTATTTAATTATGTAGAATGCAATTAATAAATACAATTAAACAGCATTTTATTCAGTATTTTTTATATTGTACCATTAATTATTCATATAGTGTCTAATTAAAATGTAATACATACATATACTACATTGTGTTTTATAAAATTATATGTATATAAATAGGTTATTTAATTATATGTACATTAATGATATTATTGTGTAATATGTTTATCTAAATGCATTTAAATTACATTTTATTCAATGTAAATTGTTATATAATTATATGTAAATTAATGATTCAGTGGCTTTTAAAATGTACTATAAATAATATAGTAATTAATATACATATAATTTAATAACAAAATGTATGGTGATATGTAAGTACATTTTGTAATTTAATAGTATGAACATTAACTTATAATTAATTAATAATTAAAATATAATATAATATAATATTAATATATTAATATAATAATATATATAGTGTGTGTGTGTGTGTGTATATACACTACTGTTCAAAAGTTTGGGGTCAGTAAGACTTGCAATTTTTTTTTATGAAGTCAAGGCTACATTTATTTTACCAAAAATATAGAAAATAAACTGTAATATTACAAAATGTTATTACAATAGAAAATAATGGTTTTTATTTTCATATACTTTAAAATATAATTTATTCCTGTGATGCAATGCTGATTTTTTTATCAGCTGTTACTCAGTTTCCCAGGCTTAAGTGTCACATGATCTCTCAGAAATCATTCTGATATTCTGAATTATTAGTAGAATTATCAGTTTTGGAAACAGTTGTGCCGCCAATGTTTTTTTTTTTGCCGCCAATGTTCTTTTTGTCTGTATTTTTTGTACCTGTATTTTTTCTTTTAAGAACAACATTTATTCAAACTATAAATCTTTTCTAGCAATGTAAATCTATTATGTCACTTTTTATTAATGTAACAATTTATTCATTTCTTTCAAAAAAAAAGAATGAATAAACATTTACTGACCCCAAACTTTTGAACGGTAGTATATATATATATACACACACACACACACACACACACACACACACACACACACATATAGTGTATAAGTTGCTTATATTAAATATTAATAAAATATAAATAAATGGCATTTAAATATATATACAGTTATATATAAGTACATTTTGTAAATGTATTATATGAACATTTATATTTTATATTTAGGAATTAAATTTATATTATGTAATATTAAATAATATAATTTTAAATAATATATTATATTGTTAAATAAAGTATTTATTTATAATAATTTGTGTAATATAATAATATATTATATTATTTAATAATAAATAGAAGGATATATAGTTATATACAAGTACATTTTGTAAATCATGTGAACCTTAATAATAATAAAATGTTCATATAAAAAAAGTATATACATTTTATTATTTTGTTGTACCATGAATTCATTATTAATGTTTAATATTCATATAATTTAATAATATAATATTAATTCATAATAATAAAACGTTCATATATATATGACCATGAATAATTTATATTAATAGATTTAATTTGTGTTATGTATAAATACAGAATATATGATACTGTTTGTAGAATATTTGCTGTACCATGAATTAATAATTAAAATAGTTAATATACCTATAATTTATTAATAAAATGTTTATATATATTTGTTTGTATGTATTAATAATTTATTTATATATAAATATAAACAAATATCATTTACATTTATATGTATATATGTGAGAAAAAAAAAAAAAAAGTTTAATAAAGTAGCTTAATTAGAATGAATTATCTACTTTTATTAATGCATAATTTATTATTTATTTAAATTATTAATGTAAAGGTGCAATTAAATAGAATTTTATTCAATAGTTTTTAGATTGTAACATTAAATAAAATCACTCATAAAACACTAATTTCATCTGTTTCTCAGATTGTGAAATACTTTTGTTAGTTTGTTGAACTGGATTATTTCTTGAATCATTTGTGTGTGTTTGTGCTGTTTTTCCTGTCAGATTACGGATAGGTTTTGTCACTGGACCGAAGCCGCTGGTGGATCGAGTGGTGCTGCACGTCCAGGCCTCCACGATGCACACCAGCACCTTCACACAGGTCAGACGTCTGACATTCACGCTTCAGCGCTCACATTCACTGTCCTGTTCATCTCGTTTCTCTCGTGACTTACTGTACACGATATCTCCTGAATCAGCGGGTGTCAAAGCATTTTCCTCGTTCCACATTAGCTTTAATCCGTAAACAGGCCTTGTGTTCTGATTTTAATGTACACTTGCTAAACACTTACAATAAAGCACAGAAATGTGTCTGTGAGTTTGTGGGAGTGGATCTCATGAGCAGGAGGAGGTGTGTTTGGGCTCCCAGCGGTGAGCAGATGACTTTGAACTTTAATTATTGTCTCAGCGTGAATCTCAGGAGAAGAGATGAAACAAGCGACAAAAACAAGTGTGAGGTTCACAGGTGCTTTGCTACCGTTTCCTCTGCGGCAGGATGGATTGCTAAATAAATAAGCAAGTCATTAAATTGTTTATAAATATTGACTACAAAAAGTAAAATATTTACTTCATACATTGACGTATACAATAAAAATATATTTATTGTATTAAATATATTTTTTTTTGTTCTTTGTCGCTGTGGTAAGATGATTTGCACAGTAATCTTTACGTTGATAAATAATGTTTTAGAAATATTAATAACAATAATGTTGAATAATAGTTATCTGAACCATAATAAATCATATTTTATACATTACATAATATATGAAATTGTTTTCTGTTTTTTGTTATTTTTGATTACGGTAAAATGTTTATTAAATTTTATTTACTAAATATTAAAGTATTTTAGGTCATACTTATTGTAATACTATTTAATTTATTTTAATATTTTCATAATTCATATATTAAATAATTTATAAAATAATATTTTTTTTTATTTTGTCACTGTAGTAAAGTGATTAGCAAAATGCTATATTAAATGACTTCATAGTGAGATCAAATTATTAAATAAGGTTAAATAAAAATAAAAAGTTATTAATAATATTTATTTAATGCACTAAATCATATATAACATTAATATGGATTCCTGTTTTGTCACTGTGGTGAAAAGATTTGCTAAATACTTTTCACCACAGTGAAATAAGCAGTAAAATAAGCAGTAAAAAATATTTACTTATAATTAGGGCTGTCAAACGATTAATCGCGATAAATCTCATCCAAAATAAAAGTTTATGTTTACATACTATATGTTTGTGTACTGTGTATATTTATTATGTATATATAAATACACACATGCATGTACATATAAAGGAATAATATTTTACATTTATATCTAAAATATTTATATTTATTTATAATCTAAATTGTCTACAGGTGTAAATATATATACATATAAATATTTAGTTTTAATATATATGTGGGTGTATTTATATGTATAATAATGACTAATATTTATTTTTTTTATCAAATAATGTGTAAACATTGTCGCTGTAGAGAGATAATTTGCAAGATACACTTTAATTTAAGATCAACAGTCAATAAAAAATGTTTAATAAATATGACATAATATTGATTATAACAATAATTAAAAACATTTATGTTATACATTAATGTACGAAATACATTTTTTCTTTTTCATCTTGCTATACCATGTCATAAATGTTTCTGATATCTTGTGACCTGCAAAATTCATGCTATTTTATATGTTTCTTGCAACTGCATCAAACTGAAGCTCAAATAAAATAACTAAGCTTCCTGTTAGCATATTCGCTGTATAATAACATGCATAAAAGTCTTAATTTTCTCCTCTCTTTGTGTTTTCAGCTCATGGTGTCTCAGCTGCTCCATAACTGGGGTCAAGAAGGCTTTCTCAAGCATATTGATGGGTGAGCTGGAGATTTATGATTCTCATGACTTTAAGAATTCCTGAAATGTTGTGTTATTACAGAAAAAAACACAGGGTTCTGCTTAGTGTAATTAATTTGTTAGCCACAACTGTATGTTATTCTACATTTTGAGCTTTTAAAGTCTTCAGCTGGACAGATTTTATTTCTGCATTAGTATGTGAAAAGGTTTTAAGTTGAGATGTGTGTATGGTTGACATTTGTTTCTGCTCTTCCTCAGGGTGATTGAGTTTTACAGATCTCAGAGGAACGCCATGCTCTCCTCAGCAGACAAATGGCTCAAAGGTTTGACTCGCACATCAACTGCACGCTAGTCATGTTACTGATATGTGTCTCTGGACCACAAAACCTGTCTTAAGTAGCGTGGGTATATTTGTAGCAATAGCCAAATACACATTGTATGGGTCAAAATGACTGATTTTTCTGTTATGCCACAATCATTAGGATATTAAGTAAAGATCATATCCCATAAAGATTGAATTGAATTTCCTACTGCAAATACAGTGCCACTTGAAAGTTTGTAAACCCTTTACCTTATTTTCTATATTTCTGCATAAATATGACCCAAAACATCATCAGTCAAAACAAACAAGTCCTGAAAGTAGACAAAGAGAACCCAATTAAACAAGTGAGAGAAAAATATTAGCTTTGTCATCTATTTATTGAGAAAAATGATCGAGTGTTGCAGTGACCCCCTTTTGCTGCAGTAACTGAAGGTAAAGTTTCTTGTAAATGCTGATCAGCCCTGCACAATAACAGGAGTTTTAGCTCATCCCTTAAACTCTGTGATGTTGGTGGGTTTTCTTCCTATGAACTGCTTGCTTAGGTTCTTCCACAACATTTTAATTGGATTAAGTTCTGGATTTTGACTCAGTCATTCCAAAACATTAACTTTGTTCTTCTTTAAACATTCTTTAGTTGAATGACTTGTGTGCTTGGGGCATGTTCTCTTGAGACTCTGTTCTTAAACACGTGTCCTGACATTTTCCTTTAAAATTTGCTGGTATCATTCAGAATTCATTGTTCCATCAATGATGGCAGGCTGTCCTGACCAAGATGCAGCAAAACAGGCCCAAGCCATGGTACTACCATCCACCATGTTTCACAGATGGGATATGATTCTTAAGCTGGAATGCAGTGTGCTCTTTTCTCTGAAAATAATAGCTTCTCATTTAAACCAATAAGTTCAATTTTGGTTTCATCCAACCATTAAACCAATAGTCCTCTGGCTTGTCCACATCATCTTCATCAAGCAATTTTCTTTTTGGAGAACAGTCTTCCTTGCAACTCTGCCATACGCACTATTGGTTGCTCAGTGTTCTCCTGATGGTGGACTCATGAACATTAACATTAGCCAATGTGAGAAAGATCTTTAGATACTTAGAAGTTACCCTGGGTACTTTTGCAACCCCGCAGACAACTACAAGTTCTGCTTTGGATTTTTGTTGGTCGAGCACTTCTCGGGAAGGTAACAGTGGTCTTGAATTTCCTTCATTTGTACACAATCTGTCTGACTGTGAATTTGTGGAGTCCAAACTCTTTAGAGATATTTTTGTAACCTTTTCTAACCTGATGAGCAACATCAACTCTTTTTCCGAGGTCCTCAGTACTCTCCTTTGTTCTTGACATGATTCACTTCCACAAACATGATCAGACCTTGATAGATCTCTGTTCTTTGAATAAAACAAGTCACATACTGACATTTGATAGTCATTGCAAACTGACTGAAAACACATCTGCACAGATTGACTCTAATTTCACCTATAAATTAACTGCTGATTTAAGAGATGCAACACTGGATCATTTTTCTCAATAAATAAATGACAAAGCAAATATTTTTCTCTCACTTGTTTGATTGGATTCTCTTTGTCTACTTTCAGGATTCAAATCTGATGATGTTTTGGGGTCATATTTATGCAGAAATATAGAATATTGTAAAGGGTTCACAAACTTGTAAAGGGTTCACAAAGGGTTCACTAGTGCATCCAAAATAAAAGTTTATGTTTACATACTGTATATTTGTTTACTGTGTATATTTATTATGTATATATAAATACACACACATGCATGTATATATTTAGGAAAAATATTTTAGATTTATATCTAACATATTTATATTTATTTATAATCTAAATTGTATACAGATATAAATATATATACATATAAATGTTTTGTTTTAATATATACATGTATGTGTGTGTATTTATATGTACATAATAAATATAAGTATAACACACATATAGTATGTAAACAAACTTTTATTTTGGATGTGATTAATCGCGATTAATCGTTTGACAGCCCTACTTAGAACTTAGGAAACTTTAAAGGCGATTTTTCTTTTCTTTTCATCCCCGCTATCCTAACAAACCATACATCAATGGAGAGCTTATTTATTCAGCTTTCAAATTATGTTAAAACTCAATTTGAAACAATTGACCCTGGTTTTGTGGTCCAGGGTCACATCTTTTTTGATACTAAATTTTCAAACTGAGAGTCGAGACTAAATGATCTTCTGTTGTAATCTGTAGAGCTTATGTTGTATTAAACTAAAACGCAAGGCAGAACACAATTGCTATTGATTTTGTTGGAATAAGTAAATTACCTCATATCATACCTCATAGTGTCAGAGTCCAATTACAGTATTTATTTTACCCAGAAATGAAAAATGCTGAAAATGCACTCTTCCTCAGATGTATATGACTTTGTTTCTTCATCAGAACAGATTTGGAGAAATGTAGCATTACCTTACTTGCTCACCAATGGACCTTCTGCAGTGAATGGGTGCCGTCAGAATGAGAGTCCGAACAGCTGATAAAAACATCTAAATAATCGACAAGTAATCCACACCACTCCAGTTCATCAGTTAACGTCTTGTAAAGACAATAGCTGTAAGAAACCAATCCATCATTAAGACATTTTGAAGGCTAAAATACAAGTCCATAATCCATAATAACGCTTTCCCCTTAAAAGTCCACCCACATATTTGTTTATAAACTGTTTTGGCTTGTAAACGGTGTTTGATCTGTGCATATTTCTCTCCTGATTCAGACGAGATTACTTTTTTACTGAAGCGTTATTATGGACTCTTACTTTAGCCATAAGAAAAGGTTTAAAGTAAAAAAAAAAAAAAAGTCTTAATGGATTTGTTTCTTACTAACACACAGCTTTTGGCTTCTCAAGATGTTAACTGATGAACTGGAATGGTGTGGATTACTTGTGGATTATTGTGATGTTTTTATCAGCTGTTTGGACTCTCATTCTGACGGCACCCATTCACTGCAGAGGAATCTTTGGTGAGCAAGCGATGCTACATTTCTCCAAATCCGATGTAGAAACAAACTCATCTACATTTTGGATGTTCTGAGGGTGATCACATTATCAGCAAACTGTCATTTTTACCTGATCTATTCCTTTAATTTCTCTCTGATGTGTTTCGTAGATGTCGCTGAATGGCATCCTCCTATGGCTGGCATGTTCCTGTGGATTAAACTCAAGGGCATCAAAGACACACAGCAGCTGATAATGGAGAAAGCGCTAGAGAAAGAGGTTCACACACATCCGTGTCATTCACACGTACACAAATGAATGTGTTGATATGAATGTTCTCATTTGCAACATGAACAAATACTCACTTCTGTATGAAACCACTTCCCTTTGTCACTGCGAGCAGCGAGTCAAAGTCATCTGTATGTGTCGTTGGTGCCTTATGATACACTACAGCAGGTTTGCTGGGGCTTTTTGCCAAAGCAAAGTTTGAATATCGTGTGTGTGTGTGTTTATGTAAATGAACCGAAGCACCTGATCCTCAAAACGCCACATGATTTGCCTCCCACACGCATTCGATTTACGCCTGTTTTTGTTTTAGAGTCAGTCCTGTTAAAACATTCAGTGACCAGCATCTTCACACTATATATGCTCATTTACACATTTGCTTAAAGCTGAATATTTTTCAATGTTGAAATACTTTTTAATAATAAAAAGCACGCTTTCAAAACATTGCTCTGTTTGTTTGAGCATTGACAGTCAGAATTAAAGCTGTAAACATGATGCTAGACTTTAGTTTCTTCTAAAGTCTCAGCTCTAATCAAAGAGTTCAGCAGGTGCTTAATTAAAGGCTTTGTTGTGTGTTTGTTTATAGGTTCTTCTGGTTCCCGGAGGAGTGTTTAACATCAACAGCTCAGATTCGTGTCCGTATGTTAGAGCCGCCTTTTCTCTCTCCACACCTCAACAGATCGATGAGGTACAACGCACATTCACACACATATTTATGTATATTATGCTCACTAAGGCTGCATTTATTTAATTAAAAATAGTGAAATATTATTTCTATTTAAAATGGCTGTTTTTATGTGAATATATTTTAAAACATAATTTATTTCTATGATCAAATCTGAATTTTTATGATTACTCCAGTCTTCAGTGTCACATGATCCTTCATGAAATTATTCTAATATGCTAAATTTGCTGCTCAAGAAACATTATAATTGTTAATGTTGAATTCGGTTGGTTTGCTATATATTTTTTTGAAGAAAAAAATAGCAGGATTTTTTGATCCTGCTTGTGTTTAACCATGTTGCTGCCTATGTGGGCCATTCAACTTCTGTCCCACGACCAAAAAAAAGACATTTAAAAAGCATTTGAGAATTCAAATCTTATATGTTTACTAAGATCCTTTTATTATCTATTGAAACCCACAACAATATTTAAAACATCTGTAAGCTTAATATATTTAAATCATCATTTATTGGGTACTTTCAGTTGAGAGGTGGCTGTCCTAAACTCTAAATTTTAACTTTTAAAAACAATATAGATTTTTTTTGTTGTTGTTTTTATGTTGAGCAATGTATGGTTTAGTCCATTGGCTGAGACTAAATTTATGATCAGGAAATAGTCTGAAAATCTGTGTGTAACTTTAAGGAACGTCACTACTGAATACTTTTTTTTTCTGCAATTAAGCACACTTTTTTAGGAGATATTCCATAACATTTAGTTTTTATGTGTACCACTGTTCAGAACTGTGCTAGCTAACCATGTGTTGATTAGCATCTTGAGCAAGGTTCAAAAGTATCTAAAATTGTCACTACCGAAACACTTATTGGTGTTTAGATGAGGTGTTATTCCCTAAATTTGTCACTGCTGAAACAGTCACAACCAAAACATGTCATCATTGTTTCGGTAATGACAAAAGGGAACACATACTCCTCATATTTGGGGGAAATAAAATTTTCGTATACATATGCACATTTTTAGTATTTTAGTATTAATATTTAGTATTTAAGTGTTTCAGTTTGTGAGTTAAAATGAATGTGATGTGGTCGAAAATGTGCTGTCACTATTGAAACATAAAATGTTTTGTCAGAAATAAAGTACACTGAATTATCAACTAAGATGTTAAGATTTTGGTTTAATGTTTATTCAGACTAATGGATCCTTAAGTTTGAAATCAGTATGATCAACTTTTTGCCTTTTTTCAGCTGCGGATTCAAAACACAACAAATCTTATAAATCACACTTGAAATATTGTTAAAAATGTAATTGTTATTGATTTACCTCTGAAAACGCTTTAATAAAATAGCAAAAAATATATTGACAAGGTAGATGTAAACAAAAACGTAATAAGTCAATTTAACACTTTTTATTAAATTACTGTTTTGGTAGTGACAAATTTGGGGAAAGGACAAATATTATGATAATTAACTGCACAACTAGAAATGTGTAATTAGATTTTATACAATTTGCATACATACAAAATTTGGCCCATATACAGCATTTCAAATCAGACACTTGTTTTATATTATGCCTACTAATAGTATATATTTTCTGTCATTTATGGTTCTTTCCTCTTCATGCACAGGCTTTTAGGAGACTGGCTGATCTTATCAAGGACGCCATGTGAGCGGCTGATATCTAGGAAGAGGAATCAAGGGTTTGATATTTTCAGTGTTCAACATCATCTATTATATGCTGCTGTCACGACATACATAGACAAAATGCCCTGCCTTTTTTGCACAACAAACCCATACTTTAACAGTTCAATTAGTACAGATGAACAAACTTGAGATGATGTTTAATGAAACCATTTTTATTCTTTATTTGTGACCCTGGACCACAAAACCAGTCTTAAGTGTCAGTTTTTCAAAATTGAGATTTATACATAATCTAAAAGTTGAATAAATAAGCTTTCCATTGATATATGGTTTGTTAGGATAGGGCAATATTTGGCCAAGATACAACTATTTGAATATCTGGAATCTGAGAGTGCAAAAACATCTAAATATTGAGAAAATTGCCTTTAAAGTTGTCCAAATGAAGTTCTTAGCAATGCATGTTACTAATCAAAAATTAAGTTTTGATATATTTACGGTAGGAAATGTACTAAATAATTTCATGGAACATGATCTTTACTTAATATCCTAATGATTTTTGGCATAAAATTAAAATTGATAATTTTAACCCATACAATGTATTTTTGGCTATTGCCGCAAATATACCCGTGCAACTTAAGACGGTTTTAACAAAAGTCGGTTTACAATGCTATTGAGACTTTTATGTGATTTTAAAACTGGTTTAATGTTTAAAATGTTTAACCATTTTCAAGGTCAGGGTCAAGTGGATGTATTTTATTGCAGTAGGCAATTTCATTAAAACTTCATGGTGAATTGTAAAGGTTAAAGCTGTTGATTTCTGTCTTCCTTAATGGACAGTGACCTCTAATATGACTAGTTAGCTGCTATTAACTCGAACTGTTTTGAAAACAAATGAGCTGTGAATGTATTATGTTGCACGTAAAACCTTTTAAAATGACATTACACTAATGGACTCTTATCACAGACTGTAAGTACTAATTTCTGCAATAACTTGAATCCGTCTCTGTTTTTTCATATTTTGAAAAGTCGTGGAAATGCAGTGGTGATTTATTATTATTTTTTTCTCGCTGGAAAAATATTTGTAACGATCTCCCATGTACACCATAAGTTTACCCTGCAATTACCTTTCTGGAAGTGGGAAAACAGTCCATGGTAGTCATTATTTGACTTCTTAATCCATATTTTGTATGTAGTCCATTGGACTTAGATGTCATTGACATGTCGGTCCATTTGGACACAAAATGGTTCAATAAATCAATGAACTCTATTACTATACTGTATGATTCTCCCTCAGCTTTTGTGCTTTTACCAAATCTTTGTCTTATTTGATAGGATGATCCACCCAAAAATTTAAATTCTGTCATCATTTACTTTTTTAAAGAAGGTATTTTGAATAACGTTGGCAATCAAATGTTTTCGTCTCGCATTGACTTCCATATTATGAACAGTGGGTGCCAAAATGGTTTGGTTACCAACATTCTTCAAAGTATCTTCTTGTGCTTCACAGAATGCAATGAGGACATACTTTTAGCTTGAACAAACTTTGTAATTGCATAAAATCCTATTGCATTTTTTTAACGTTTTTTAAAAGGGAACTTATGGATTTCAACAATGCAGAATGTAAGTCCTTAACCTTTGAACGCATTCTTCAGAGCACTGGATTTCACACTGTGCTTGTTGTTTCAGTGACACAAGAGATTCTTTGTGTACACTACTCAGGGAAAGTGTTTATGATGGGCACACACGCATACACTTAGATGGCTGTGATACATCTTAGTCTGAGTTATGCACTCATAAATGCTTTAAAAGCAAGATTAATAGCATGTACATGAGGTTCTTTGGGGTTTATTAGTGTAACACGTTGGTCATAGCAAGTGCTGTGGTTTAACGTTGACCAACAAGGGCAGTTAATCCTTAAACTTGATTTCTTAAGTCTGAATGTGCAATCTAGTGTGACAGAGGTAAAGATAAATAGATACACATTACCACAGCATATTCACATTAGCTTGCCTTTACAGGGTTGTTTGTGTTAAGAAACAATGGTATATGCTTTAAACACAGGTTAATGTTTCTTATATGTGACCAAAGGGAATGCAAATAAAATAACAGTAGAGTGGTAATATCATTGGATCTTGAAATATACTATGGCAGTGAATGATTACCATGGTGTTTACATATTTCTCCAAGGTACTTAAAATGGCATCACATGACTACATTTGATACCAAAATGGTACCAGCAAAGCATTTTTAATGGAAAACTTCCTAGTTAGGCAATAAAATAGCTAACTTGGAACAATAAACACAACTGGATGACAAGCATTAGTGGGCCATTCTACAGAACGGTGCAAACTGCTGTCCCACAACCAAAAAACACATTTAAAAAGCATTTAAGTATTTAAATCTTCTATGTTTACTAAGATCACTTCATTATCTATTGAAACCCACAATAATATTTAAAATATCAGTATGCTTAATATATATAAAATCATCATTTATTAGGTACTTTCAATTGGAAGTTGGCTGTCCCGAACCCTAACCCCTAAATTTCAACTTTTGAAAAAATTGAATTTTTTTTTCATTGATGTTTCGGCCATTTTGGTATATTACTGAAACACTACTAAATGTTTCGTTTGTGACTGTTATGGTAGTGACAATTTTATGGAATAACACCCAAAAAAAAAACAAATATGTCACTACTGAAACGCCACTTTGTTTTTTGGGGTGTTATTCCATAAAATTATCACTACCGAAACAGTCGCGACTAAAACATTTAGTGGGGTTTTGGTAGTGATATCTTTGTTTTTTGGGGTGTTATTCCATAAAATTGTCACTACCGAAACAGTCGCGACTAAAACATTTAGTGGGGTTTTGGTAGTGATATCTTTGTTTTTTGGAGGTGTTATTCCATAAAATTGTCACTACCGAAACAGTCATGTTCAAAACATTTAGTGGCGTTTCGGTAATGACGTCTTTGTTTTTTTAGGGTGTTATTCCAAAAAATTGTCACTACCGAAACAGTCACGACCGAAACATTGTGGCGTTTTGGTGATGACATCTTTGTTTTTTTGGGGGGTGTTATTCCATAAAATTGTCACTAACGAAATGGTCATGACCAAAACATTTTTTTGCATTTAAGTATGTTTTAGTATGTGTGTTAAAATTCTGTAATGTGATTTGGTTGCTACCAAAACATTAATGTCACAACCGAAACACAGGATGTTTTGTCAAAAATAAAGTATACTGAATTATCAGCTAAGATAACGGTTCAATGTATATTCAAACTAATGGATCCTTTAACGTTGACATCAATATGATCAATAATTATGTAAATCACACTTGAAATATTGTTAAAAATTTCAGTTATAGATTTACCTCTGAAAATGTTTTAATAAAATAGCAAAATGTATATATTCACAATATATGTAAGCAAAATCTTAATAGGTGAATATAACCCTTCTTGTTAAATTATTAGTACTGTTTTGGTAGTGACAAATTTGGGGAGAGGACATATAGGCCTATTCCAAAATTTTCTGAAAATACAATATGAGAATGAACTGCACAATTATTAGAAATGTGTACCTTGGGTATTATACAATACACATTTCCAACTTTAGACCAATTCTGTAGAATGGCACTTGTATAAGAACCACAAAAGTACAGCCCGAGTAGTTTTTCATAAGAAAAATATTTCACATTTACTGTATATGCAAAACCAGTTAACCGAGGAAGTAAACCAAACTGGATGATAAAGTTAGCTCAAATTCTCAAGCAATTACAGGAAAAACTGGGTCAGTTGAGTGAAAAAAAGAAGAAGATGGGGGAGGAATAGAAAGCACATAGGCAGTGATGATAGGAGGGGTTAAAGACCGAACATAACGCTTTACTTTGTCTGTCTGCTGTATTTCACCGCACGTTATTTCGGGGTCCGTGAATTTCTCAGAAGACTGAGTCCCAACTTGCAGTCAAGTCAAATCCAGAAAACAGCCGATCCAGAGCCTCAAATGAGCTTCGACACTTCACATTTTACGACGATCATCGAGAGATAACACCGTGGTGACATCATGGTGTAAGTGTTAATCTTGCTGTTAATCGCATAAATATCGCCGGATTGTAAACGTTTTGCGACATTTAACAAAAGGAAACGCGGCTGTCGTCGGCTAACTATCAGGCTAGCTGCTTTTTAGCGGCTGGCTATGCGATTGTGTTTTTACAATCACGTGAAATGTATGTAAACTTACGGTGTTATGTTTCAAACCTTAATGTTGAACTGTAAGCGTTAACGCCGATGAATGTGGAAAAATCTGTATTTTGTATGTCTTCCGTAGCGGATGGTGAGCCGTCATATGACTAACGTTAGTTAGCCGCTGTTAGCGCGAGCTGTTTTCAGTATATTTTAACTTGTCAGATATGATGTAGGCATTGCTGTGTGATTATCACTATCAAACAACGTAAACATCTTCTTGGTAAGTTTATACGTCAATGCTTAGTAAATGGGTCGAAGTTGTAGCTTTTAAAATGGCATTAGGCTAATGCACCATTCTTTTAATGCAAGGCATATTAACACGTACCTTTTTAACTCTTCATTTTCTCTATTAATGCTAAAAACATTAAGATGGCAAATGCTTTAAATGCACAGTAAACGTCAAACAGATTAAATATGTGGTGTTATACATTAGCATACTGTAAATGGCCTTATTTGACTTTTTAACCATTATATTGTAATTTCCGCCTCACAAATATGAGTCATTTCGTATTTTTGTAAGTCTTGTTATTCTCGTTTAATAAGATCACAGGAGGAGGAGTCACCGCTTTTGTGTGCTAAACTTGTTAAAAGCCCTTATGTCATTCTGACACAATTTTCATTTTATTTATTTTGTCTTTCCAGTAATGCATCTGCAGGAAGGACCATGTGCACCGGCGGTTCGTGTTCTGTGCGTTGGCCGGCTTGCAGATAACCAGTGACTGTAACATGAGGAGCGGTGGAGAATAACATCTCATCTCGGGGGTTGTTACAGAAAAGCCAGAGAAAATGAACAGGGTGAACGGATACGTGATCATTTATTTAGCATCCGTGATTAGTTTCTGTGCTACAGAGGCTTTGAACATCTCTGCGGTGGATGGAGACGAAAGAGAGAATGGGACTGAGGCAGATGGCGGTGGCTCGGTTCCTGTGGTGCTCACCAAAGTTAGGCAGATCATCGCCCGTGAGGGAAACTGTGCTTTAATTGACTGTAATATCACCGGCGACCCTTTTCCAAATGTCCAGTGGTTCAACTCACACGGACACCTGCTTGACACCAAGAAAAGTGGTATGTTTACCGCATAAAAATCACCTTTAGACAACAAAGCAACTGGGCATTACACTCTGGGTCACTTTATACAGGGTTCGTACAAGGTGCTTAAAGTACTTCAATTTGACTTTTTTAAATTGAAGGCCTGGAAAAACCCTTTAAAGTTTCTATAGAGGTACTTGCAAAGTGCTTGAATTAACGACAGGCAGTGTACCTATGAAATAAGTGTTTAATTTTTTTTTCAAGAACATATCTTAAAACAACATAGCTTTTTCGCTTGTATCTGTTAATGTCAGATAGTGTCCTGTAAACATGGCTGAAGAACAGATGAACCAAATCAATCGAGTGAGTTATTTATGTTGGAACCGCTCAGATTGATTCAAACTAGAGACATCGATTATTCAGTTCAATCAATTCACTAGCAAAAACTAGATCAAATTAAAAGAGCATTTTAACATTTCAATATCGCTTGTAAAGCTTTTTGAAACTCCAAATCAGTTAAACCATTGCGTCGCAAAATGATTCACTGTTTCGAAGCGCTCCAGTCGGATCGCATAACACAAATCAATTGTTTCATGTCAGGACTTTAAATGTAATAATTCAGATCAAATGATTTGCGATATGTGATTTAAAGTTTCAGTATGAAACAACTGATTCGTGATACGAAGCAAGTTTCTGAGCAAACTTTGGAGTGTGTATGGCGAATCATTTGGCTGAAGACGCAAAAAGATGTACAGATGAACCAAATCAGTTAAATTATTTGTTTATGCTATCATTCAATTTAAGCGATTCACTAGCAAAAACTAGATCAAATTAAATGAGCCCTTTATTTTTGAATTTCGACATTGCTTGTAATGATTTTACAAGCCTTTCAAAATTACAGATCAGTTAAACCATTGCATCTCAAAATGATTCACTGTTTCCAATCGGATTGCGTATCGCGGGTCATTTTAAATACATCGCGACTTAAAAATCATTCAATTTGCAAATTGAATGATTCAGATCAAATGTTTCACAACACACAATTTGAAGTCCCGATATGAAACAAATGATTCTCGATATGGAGTGAACTTTGGAGTGTGTATTGCGATTCATTTGCTTTGATCAGAAAAAAATCATGAATCAATCGGCTAATGTAATGATTCAGATCAAATGATTAGCGAAATGCCATTTGAAGTCCTGATATGAAACAAATGATTTGCAATACAAAGCTAACTTCGGAGTGCATATTGGAAATCATTTGACTTAGATCAGAACAGATTCTTGAATCAATTGGCAAATTGATTCAGTTCAAATGATTTGCGAAATGCCATTTGAAGTCCTGATATGAAACAAATGATTTGCGATACGGAGTGAAGTTGGGAGGGTGTATCGTGAAGCATTTGATTTTAGATCAGAACTGGTTTTTGAATCAATTGGCAAATTGAATGTTTCAGATCAAATGATTTGCGACATGTGATTTAAAGTCTCAGTATGAAACAATTGTTTTGTGAGTGTGTATGGCGAATCATTTGGCTGAAGATGCGAAAAGAGGAACAGATCAATTAAATGAGTAATTTATGCTGGAATCACTGATTGATTCAAACTTGTGATTTCAGTCATTCAATTTAAGCAATTCACCTGCGAAAACCAGATCAAATTAAATTAGCCCTTCCTTTTTTAATTTCGACGTTGCTAGTAATGATTTTACAAGCCTTTCAAAATTCCAAATCAGTTAAACCACTGCATTGCAAAATGATTCACCGTTTCCAATCGGACCACGTTTCGTGAATCGTTTGATTCATATCGTGATTTCAAATCATGTCCAGTCATTTGTCATAGATCGAAACTGGTTCGTGAATCAATTTGCAAATTGAATGAATCAGATTAAATGTTTTGCGACACACAATTTGAAGTCCCGATATGAAACAAATGATTCTCAATACGGAGCGCACTTTGGAGTATCGCAATTCATTTGCTTTATAACAGAACAGATTCATGAATTAATTGGCAAATTGATTCAGTTCAAATGATTTGCGAAACGCCATGTGAAGTCCTGATATGAAACAAATGATTTGCGATACGGAGTGAACTTCGGAGGGTGTATTGTGAATCATTTGATTTAGATCAGAACTGGAAATTGAATGATTCAGATCAAGTGATTTGCGATACGGAGCGAACTTCGGAGGTAAATCATTTGATTTAGATCAGAACAGATTTATAAATTAATTTGCAAATTAAACGGTTCAGATCAAATGATTGGTGATTTGAAAGATTAGACATTGTTTAAAAAGTGAGATCTCAAAAAAGTAGGGCTTGAGAAGTCCTTAAGTCCTGGAATTTCATTTTTACAGTATTTGTACGAACCCTGTTTATACATTTTGATCTGTTAGATTATTATTTTATTCTGTAGGTATAATCCATTTACACTTGATCTGATCTACTGTTCCCGTACTATGTGCACGTCATGTAACTAAGTTTACTTACATTATAATCATATATGGCATGTAGTGTTGAATTTCGTAGTTTCTCCAACCGAATGTACTACTAAAATGTCGTACAACGAAACAAATAATTTCTTTGTAACAACCAGTTATAGTAGAGTTGAAAAGTTTGTTATATTTTTTAAAAATGTTTTTCGAAGAAGTCTCTTCTGCTCACCAAGACTGCATTTATTTGATATAAAATACAGTAATAACGTGAAATATTATTACAATTTAATAGAACCATTTTCTGTTTTAATATATTGTTAAATGTAATTTATTTCTGTGATCAAAGCTGAACTTTCAGCATTATTACTCCTGTCTTCAATGTCACATTCCTTTAGAAATCATTCTGATATGCTGATGAAAATGCCTTTAACGGTGTTTAGTGCCGATTTTTGGGATTTAAAAAATATATATATAAACACACTTGATATTTTATATTTCAGGAATGAATTTTCCATTATTATTTATTGCATCCGCTCTTTTGAGATTAATCCGTTATGCAACCATTTGATCTTGAAATCTGGTGATGTAAAACGTGACTCAGTAATTCCCAGCTGGAGTGTTATTGAAATTTGAGTTCCTGATGAGTGACTTTTGGAGGATTACTGATGGTGTTGTGCATGCTTAGTTAATGAAAAAATACTAACAGCGTTTTAACCGAAGTGACATTCCTGCTATTCAGTTAAGCCTGTGTAGTGAATTGCATTGGGTGTGTGACTGTGCGAAGAATGAGTGTGAACTAAAGACCGGTTGATGGCTTTTATCTCGCAAAGCATTTATGAACAAAACAACACCGCAGAGTCTTTTTTTTTTTTTTACTGTCTGTGTTTTATTTTAAAGGAATAATTCACCCAAAAATGTAAATTGGATCCTCTGCTCTAAAACACTTCTTTTGCAACATTTGCAAACCATTTTACTGTCATCTTTCAGTGAATAAGAATGTAAGAAAGGAAAAAAATGTGAAGTTGAACTTCTCTTTCACTATCAGAAGTTGTTTAGACTGTTGCCAGTCTGTTGTGGAGGACTACTTCCTGAAAGACTACCAGCACTCTTAAAAATAAGCAGCACTTTGGCCTACATTACATCATCTGAAGGAAAGCTAATTCAGTTTATCAATGCATGTTGTTCATTTACAGTGAGACCAGGATTTTGCATTATGAAAATAAATCATTTTAATTGCATATTATTGACTCTTCACAAGCAACTAATAGTCAGCCGTTAAAGATCAAATGATTTTACTTTACTTACATAATGCATGCTAAATTGTTTCGTGAAGGTCCGATTAAATGATCTCAGGTTGCTGCCAGTAGTGCATTGCTGGACTGGTGCCAAAGAGTTACTGATACAGAGTTTATAAATTCCCATCAGCACTTTAAACGCAGACGGCTTGTGCATTATGTATGTGCGTCCTTCAGACGAGGTGGATGGTTTAAGAGTTTCTACACAAACAAGACAGAAACTGACGCTGGATCAGTGTGTTTATGTAAATGCGTGTCTGTGGTTTATGCAAAGTCGATTAATCATGGCCACAGTGTTCGTGGAACTGTGTTTTGTACTTTCATCTTGAGGAACTGGGTTTTCGAAAAGATTGTTTACATGCAGTCATACACCAGTTATTTGGAAGCATGTCTAGTCATGTCGTCTTCAGCTGTGTTCTTTATTTGGTGGAAAGGTCGTATATTGTTTATGCCAAACCTGGTTTGCACACCTCGATTTTTGCCTTTTATCATAGTTTCACTTTGCATGTAACCTCCTGAGAACATTTCGTTTTCTTATTTTGTTGTAATGTCAGGATGTCTGTCTTCCATTATTGGTTTATTACATCTGATGCATATAACCTAGAAAAATGGGTCCTGGCATCTTGATTGTGATCTGGCACACACTAATGTGATTGGTTGACATTGTGAAACTGTTTACAAGATAGCAGGTTGCTATTTTCAGCAGCTTTGCAGATGGCTTTATGAAGTTTGTCAGGTCAGTAGCGTCAGATGTAAATCTCAGGTCTTAGAAGGTACTAGTAAGAAAAACTAGATATCCATTTGAGTTATTTTAGAGCTTATTACTTTTGAATGTTCAGAAATTATGATTATGAAGTCTACACTCATTTCTTTAGATGTTTTTTTTTTTTCTTTTTTGTATAGCCAGTCATGAATTTGGAAGAATTTTTCTGACACTACTTTTTTCTCACATGCTAGTTTGAATGTCACACTTCTGACTTTTTTTCTTGCAATTACTAGCTTATATCTCACAGTTCTAACTTTTTTCATAGATTTGTATGATACAAACTCACAATTCTGACTTTTTCTCAGAATTGCACGATGCAAACTTGCAATTCTGACTTTTTTCTTTAGAATTATGATATATAAGTATTGCATGATACAAACTTGCAATTCTGACTTTTTTCTTGCAAATGCAAGTTTGTATCTCACACTTTTTTTCTTGCAATTGCAAGTTTATTTACTTTTTTTCTCAGAATTGAATGATAAACTTTAAATTCTGACTTTTTTCCTTGATCTTTTTTGAATTTTATTTTTTAATTCAGTGGTGGAAACAGGCTTCCATAGATGGGTACTACTGTGTTGTACAAATTTGCATTTGCAAGAAAAAAAAGTCAGTATTGCAAGTTTGTATCATGCAATTCTTTATGCATTTCTTTATGCATTTGTAATTGCAGGTTTAAAGCTTTCTGTGTCCCTCAGAGCTGCATTAAACGGTGTGTAAATGCATTTAAATGCCACTTCAGATGTAGCTTCTGTGTTTCCTCTGCACTGCAAAGATAAAGTTTGTTTTTACTGATTCAATTTGCATGCACATGTATGCACACTTTTAGGGGAAAAATGGCTTAAAGATATAAATGCCCATAAAACTTATTGGAAAAGATTTATTTCTTTCACTGCTGAACTGACCACACACAATATGAAGAAGAATATAAAAAAAAAAATTCAGGAGTCAGCTGTCCACGGTAGATTTCAGCATAACACACTCAGCAAAATGTCATCTAATTATCATTATCGAATAAAATCCCAGAAACAATTTTTTGCCAATATCGCACACCCCTAATTTACGTTATTTAATTTATATAACAATTTATTGATGATAATTGTTTAAATTAATATAAAGAGTAATACTTTTGACTTATCCATATTCTTAGAAATGGTTTAAAGGCTGAAATGTAAAGTTGATCGTTTTATAAAACTTTGTTTTTGTAAAAGCTTATGTCTGAACTGTAAATAATGCTTTTTACAGTAATTTTACAGTTTCATATGGCACTGTAGACATGCCCTGCTCATATGGTATTAATTTTATTTGTGCAGGTCATAAAAAAGGTCTTAAAAAGTCTTCAATTTAGGTTAAAAATCGTGCAGAAACCCTGTGAAAAATAGTTAATATCACACAAAGTGCCATTTTCTTTCTCCGAAAGTCAGAATAATTACAAATGTGATATCAATTGTTCAATAAACAAGAAGTTAATATTAAGAGACTTAAGTTTTAGACTCCATGTTTCCTGTTTTTGCTCTATTTCACCAACAAAAATCATTCCAGCCACAGCACCGTTTTGCGTCTCTGAGCAACATGACAGTGTTTTGTTCCTGAATGAATCAACCGTTTGAAAAATACAGTAGACTATGTTGAAAGTCAAGTTTTTTTAGGAAAATAATTTTTCTCAATCTGCTTTTAATGATCCAATCAAACCTTGAAGTCTCCAGTTAGTGATTTATTTATTTTTTCTTTTTCTTTTTTTCTGCAGATGGTAAATGGTGGATTCTGGACGATGGCGTCCTCAACATCACCAGCATCACGTTCGCAGACCGCGGCAAATACACGTGCGTGGCCTCCAACGCGCACGGCAAGGCCAACTGCACAGTGACGCTGCGCGTGGTCTTCACCAACGGCGATATGGGCGTCTACTACATGGTGGTGTGTCTGGTGACGTTTACCATCATCATGATTCTGAACATCACTCGCCTTTGCATGATGAGCAGCCACCTGAAGAAAACCGAGAAGGCCATCAACGAGTTCTTCCGCACGGAAGGCGCGGAAAAGCTCCAAAAAGCCTTCGAGATCGCCAAGCGTATTCCTATCATTACCTCAGCAAAAACGCTGGAGCTGGCGAAGGTCACGCAGTTCAAAACCATGGAGTTTGCACGCTACATCGAGGAGCTAGCGCGTAGCATACCGCTGCCGCCGCTCATCATGAACTGCCGCACATTCATGGAGGAGATTCTCGAGGTCGTCGGCGTGGAGGAAATGAGACACACTTTTGTCCGACAAGCGCCCGAGAGTCACGGCGCAGCGGCTGCAGGCACTTCCGGCGACGTTTTCACCATCTTGCGCGATAGAGATCGGGCGAGGGAAAGGGAGAGGGAGCGCAGCGATTCTCCCGCTGCGGACTCGGACGACGCGTCGCTTCACGAGCAGCCTCAACACATAGCCATTCAGGTTTCGGTTCATCCGCCGTTAGCTGCAGCAGGATGCTGTAACATGGAAGCTCCGCCTCTTTCCAAAGGGGACTCCCCTCCGCCCCCATTGGCTCAGCTGCCTCAGGAGGAGGAGTCTGAGGAGAAGGAAAACAACGCGGAGCCTGTGCAAGGGGCTGGTGCTACACAGAAAACCCAAGTCATTTATGAAAGCCATGTGTAACATCCTGGATAATGATAATGACCTCGCTATGCATTTTCTTGAGGAATGAAAAGGTCAAGATTAGTTTTTCTTCTCAGAAGTTGCTTTCTATTAGTCATCTTAGGGAAGATGAAGAATAGCTGCGTTTGTGTTTGGGTGAATCTCGCAAAACTCACATTTCTGGGTTGTATTTTACCCTAAAAATTGAGGGGAAAAAGAGAAGTTCTGTTTTGAATGAAACAGCCCATTTTGCATAGATTTTGTGACATTTTCGTGACAACCCTTCATTTCTATAGTACATTTATTGTACAATTCAAGGATTAAATTTAAACTATTTAAATATTAAAAAGCAAAAAGAACAAAATAAAAATAGTAAATAATACAAAAAATAAATAAAAAAGGACATACAGGTCAAAAGTGTACATACACTTTGCGGAATCTGCAAAATGTTCATTATTTTACTAAAATAAGAGGGATCGTTATTTTTTTTTTTTAGTACTGACCTGAATAAGATATTTCACACAAGATGTTTACATATAGTCCCGCTGTTTTAATGAGTCCCTTGTTTGTCCTGAAGTTAAACTATCCGCTGTTCTTCAAATTCTTCGTTTTTTTCAGCATTTTTTATGTATTTGAACCCTTTCCAACAATGACTGTATGATTTTGCGGTCCATCTTTTCACACTGAGGACAGAAGGAAACATGATGCATAAACTTTTGAACACAATAAAGATGCATATATATATATATATAATCTTTTTTTTTTTTTTTTTTAGTGAGTGTTTGAACCTTCTGTAATAGTTTCATATAGTAATAGTTTTCAGTCCCTCAGTGTGAATAGATGAATCTGAAAATGAATACAGTCATTGTTGGAAATGGTTCAAATACACAAAATTGCTGAAAAACCAAAGAATTAACAACACAGTTTTAAGAATCAAGTGTATGTAAACTTTTGAACGGGGTTATATTTATAAATTCAACTAATATTTTCTCTTGTGGACTATATGTAAATTTCTTTTATATAAAATATTTTATTCAGGTCAGTACTAAATAAAAAATAACATGCATTTTGTATGATCCCTCTTATTTAAAAAAAAAATAATTAACATTTTGCACATTATTTTGACCTCAACTGTATATTTTGCATTACAGTAATGAGAATTTATGGGCCAAATATGCTTAAAATAATATTATTAGTCCCAAAAATGATTAATTTTCTTGGGGTAAACTATAACCTTGATGTTTCTTTTGTAAGATTGACCTGTATAGGTTATATTTCTCATGACAATGAATACTCATGCTGAATGTGTTTTGGGCGAAGTTCTCTATTTATTTAGAAAATCCAGGTTTGCCCATGATTTTTTGCGTAGTTTAGAAACTAGGGCTATCAAGGGACACAAAGCTCAGAAAGCAGTAGTTCTGTTGGATGTAGTTACAGATGATCCATTTCACGAATTAATGAGAACGAACGACTGATTAATACATTTGGCTGAACGTAAAACAACTCATACACTGTTTGAAGCGGAAGTGCATTTTTCATTCAGTAGAAATCCAACATTTTTGAAAATAGTGACGTGCACAGTAATTTCTATGATCTCGCTCTCTCTCCTAATGCATGAAGAATGCATGTCGATCTGTTTTCCATGCAGGACTCGGAGAGACAAAACCTTTGTTCGTGTGATGTCGTCTGCTATGTGTTATTTATCATTTGTGTCAGGTAAACACAGCGTCGACACTTTGAATAACATTGTAGAAAAATCAGTTTTGAGATTTCGAGGCATTTTATTCAGTTGAGTTTCCACTGGAGTCTTTATACTGTTACTGTAAGTAATGATAGTATTATTATTTTACTTAGTAGTACTACAGTATTACTTTCGATTTCAAAAGCACAGCTAGGTTTCTTTCTTTCCAGTGTTTTTGTTTTATTTTAACCTGAGCATCCAACAAAGAGTTTCTTTATAACGGAGCCCCAGTAATAAAGAATAATTAACCTCTTCTAATGTCCCAGAAACGCTTGGACATATATAGTTTTGCTTAAAAAGGTGTACCTTTTAGTTTTAATGCAAATAAGTTAGAATTTTTTTTCAATGTTGATCTTGCTTTTCTGGGGCTCTGAATCGAGAGTAACCTAGCAGTCGACTGCACTGCTGATAGCTAGCTAAAAAGGTTAAGTACTAGTCTTTCCGAATGTTTGTGGTCAGGTTTGTCAGAGGAAGCGATGGCCACGCTGTTTTTTTTAAGTAGTGAAATAAAGCTGCTGTGTACCCATGATTTCCTGTGTGTTTGTCTTCATTCACTCAGATCAAGATGAGCTTTTGTATCATCAAATTTTCACTTTGTTGGCACTTGTTGATCATTTTATGTTGTTTGAAGAACAACGTCTAGTGTCATCTAGTGTTTTTCTTGTCTTTTTCACCCAAAGTATATTCTGAAATTAGCTTTCACATGAATTGTTTTTAAGATAGACAAAATGTGTTAGGAATGCATGTGTTGAAATGCTTTAATAAAACACCCTGAATTGTTTATTTAGACGTTTGGAGTGCATTAGAAAGTATTGAGCTGAATACATTGTTGAATTCGGCCTTGATTGTGTTTGTGTGGTGTTTGAGTGCTCTTTGATTTGCGTATGTGGATGTGTCCATATATATATATATATATATATATATATATATATATATATATATATTGAAGACTAATCAAACATTTTACTTAAAAACGTTTGATTAGTCTTTAAGCCATACAGCCAAAATTCATTGAAATTAGGGGAATAAAATAGTCTAATCTGAATGGAATACTCATTCTACAGCAGTGATGAGAAATAAAAAAATAAATGTAATTTGTGACCCTGGACCACAAAACTAGTCTTAAGTAGCGTGGGTATATTAGTAGCAATAGGCTACAACAATAAAAATGCATGGGTCAAAATGATCAGTTTTTCTTTGATACCAAGTAAAAATCATGTTCCATGAAGATATTTTGTCAATTTCATACTGTAAATATTTCAAAACTTAATTTTTGATTAGCAATATGCATCGCTAAGAAGTAAATTTGTACAACTTTAAAGGCGATTTTCTCAATATTTAGATTTTTTTGCACCCTCAGATTCCAGATTTTAAATATTTGTATCTCAGCCAAACCATATATCAATGGAAAGCTTATATTTTTATAACTAATAATTAAATATCAACCTTAAAAATGCCGTTACCTTGTTTTTGCGCGTCCCTGACGCCGATGCCAGCAGCGCGTGCACAGACACTGAGTGGGATGGCGCGAATTTCTGAGGCGACGCAATTTTACCTCATTATTCAAATCTTTTATGAAAATAATATTAATAATAAAATTATATTGCTTCAGTCGGAAGAACGAATAGAGAGCTGTGTTCTGGTTTTACTTAAATCGTGTAAGTGACCTATTTGCAATCACAACGGCAAAGTGCCGAAAACCGTGTGACGCATTTTGGATTCACAACAGCTAATTACGGTCTTAAGAGAATTACTTAGAAAATCTTAATTGAAAATCTGTCTTTTCAATGAAAAAAAAAAAAATAATTTAGGGCAGAACTTGATGCTATGTTTATTTGGACTCGCCTGGATTCGTCGCTCCTCGCAGCAGATCAGTGGTGAGTGGTTATTTTTTTAAATTCATATATATTTTTTTGTTCATGACAATATGATAAACTCAGCCGAGTAGGGAAAGTTGTTTCAAGTTTATACATGCAAACCTCAGGAGCCTTAAACTTCTGTTTACAGGAGAGAAACCATACTCATGCCTTCAGTACAATAAGGGTTGATCTGACTCATAAGAATTCCCCCCCAAAACTGGATTTTTCCTTTTTGTCATTTTGAAATTCATTAGACTTCACACACACGACCATTTAAATATAAAGCCTGTCTAACTTAACATTCATCAAACACAAATAGACAAGTTTTAGATTACAAACTGTTAGTCTTAAAAAAAGCAAGTTTCCAAAGAGATATATTATTTCTGTGTACATTATCTTGCAAAAGTGTTTCCCTCGAATTGGCCTTTTCTCTATAATCACATATTTTAGTAATCATAAATTATATATCATTTAAAAGCTTTAAAATCTTTTAGAGGTCTCCTCCCCCTTAATGGTGGTGTCAAGTGTCATATTACAAAATGTTTTATAATCTTGACAAAGTGCATCAGAAAGGTCTCAGGTGTCCATATTTTGTGATAGAATTAATATTGACAAAAAGTGTAAACATTTCTGACAGAAAAATGCATCTATGGAGTTCAGATGGCACCCGGTGGCCAAATAAAATCACACAGAAACCTAATTTTTTTATATATCAACTTTAAATTTGGAACATAACTTATTTAGACATAAGGATTTAATTTTATAGCAATTTTAGATTTAAACATATTTTGTAAAAAAAAATGGTACAGTGAATTTTCTTTGCAGTAAATTTAAACATATCTTGTAATCATTTCAAAATATAAAAGTATTAAAAAGTTAAGTCTTCTTGCAGATAGTCCTCTTTAAAAAAATAAAAAAAGTCCAACTTTAGCCCTGTATTCCAGAGCGTTCATGAATTATAATTTGTTTGGATAGTGCACTTTCAGTATGAAAATGGGTGTGTGGGGGGGACACTTAAATGAGATTAAAAAAAAAAAAATTGTGGAAAGAAATTCACACAATTTATGTCTTTAGTATGGGAGTCTCCATTCAACCCAAATCAAACCTCTTTTACAAATGAAGACAAAAAATATATGGTCATTGACATATAAGGACAAAATTTATATAGAGGCAAATTTTAAAATACAAAAAAATAGTAATATATTTTGAAGTTGTTCAAACATTGAGAATGTTGTGTACACATAAATTCATATTAAAATTTTAAATTAAGTGATTTTAATGTGTTTTTTCATCTAGATGAATCAGCCATAGCCTTAAAAAAAAATCATGTGGTGCGACCATTATTCATATTAACATTTTGTAAATAATGATCTCATATTTTTGTTCTATAATTTCAAAGTTGACAAGTTAGCAGACTTATTTTTCTGTAAAATGCATAAAACTGATAAAAATGTTAAAAAATACCATTCACTTAAACGTACTGTAGCAGTGGTTCATATTTCAGCCACATAACTTATGCTTAATTGAAAAATAGTGTGCACTGACATCTTTTCAGAGTTAAAATTAGATACCTTCTGATGTTCATTCATATTTATTTTGTGCTACAACTAGTAAGGGATGATGGGTTCACATGCCGCTTGAACTGAGGTGCTACAGCAATCTGCCATTGCATCTGGATTTTGTGCTTGACTGCAGGGTCAGAATAAACATGCTGCCTGTGGCGAGTGTTTATTTTACTTTCCTTGGCAATGGAATCTGGTCAAATAGATTCAAATAAATACTTATGAATTCATAATAAATTACTTATAAATGCATAATGACCAAACTAACTGGTACATATGTGGGAGAGGTAATTTTTATATATGGGATCTTTTTTTTTATTTTTTATTTAACACCAGTTTTAATGGAAAAAAGTCAAATTTAGGCATCAGAGGTCATTGACCCATATATATATATATATATATATATAAAATCTTTACAATTGACTGCTAATGAGCAAATGTTAACTTCATACTTTCCTAACCATTCGCTGTCAGAAAAGAGCCACCTTTAAAACACATTCTGAACAAGATTAGAAAGACAGTACTGTTGCGTGTGTTTTCATTTCCCTCGTCCGGAGCGCCTGCAGCTCCACCTGCGCAAACACTGCGATGTTCCATTTACATGTTCAGAGAGCAAACCATTTGCAGATGAAAAGAGGCTGAAAGCTCTTCTGAAAACCCATTCAAATGAGAGGCCTTTAAATGTAAGAGGTTTCCTCTGGGAACAGCGACAAAAACACTGGAAAAGTCTCTGAGCAGCCAGACTCGCGTACTGATCCACACAGACTACCATAGATACATTTAACAGTTCTGTTTTCTACAGTAATTCAAACGGAAGATAACTCACAATTTAAATAAATACTGTAAAAGCGTCTTCATTTCATTTATAGAATACATTATAGCTTACAAATAAATGCGAACATGCTTTAATAGTTAACCAGCTTTCAGTGGTGGCTTTTGACTTATGAAAATGAGCAATTTGTATTTTCTGGGAAACAGATACTGAATGTAATCAAGCATGCACAAACCATTTTAAGCTTAAAATGTAGTCCATTAAAGGGTTAAAAAAGGTGAATGTTAACCATCCAGTTTGACATCAAGTAGTTAAACTCATAATAGTAATTGTTCATTCACATTGAAAACAAGAATTGAGTTGATTCTCTAAAGAGGACTCAAAATGTGCTCATCTTAAAACCAACCAGCAACCAGTTTTAAACAGATTGTTTCGTCTCTCATCACACGAGGCCTCCCCCTCTTCTGAAGCTTTGGGCAGTTCGTCTCACATTATACAAATTTTGATGTGTGTGCGTGTGAATCGAGACAGTCTGTCCTCAGGCAGGAAAGTCTGGCGCTGACGCTAATGACCTGTGCAACCACACTGAGAAACCACACGCTTGCTCCCAGTGTGGTACAGCCTTGCACTGCTGTAGAGATTCATTGATACATCTAAACAAAATGTGGGGAAAAAGTAAACAAGTGGGATTTTTCCTTTCAGCTTGCATTACACTGTGTGAAATTAGCCGTCACTTAAGTAGAACATTACTGTTTTTAACACTTCTCATGTTTGTAAGAAAACCTTTACAAGTTAGAGACCATATAGTTGCCCCACAGTAGTGTAGTATTTTTTTATACCAGTGCTACACTTCTAAAAATAAAGGTGCTTTAAAAGTTTCTTCACAGCGATGCCCTAGAAGAACCATCTGTTTCTTAACTTTTTATAATCTGAAGAACCTTTTAAAGTGTTAATGGTTAGATAACCATTTAGACAAAAGAAGATTCTTCTATGGCATCACAAAGCACCTTTATTTTTAAGTGTACTAGTAAAATCTATATCTATAATATAAGCATCTTAAGTATAAGCATATAAGTCAAGACACTACAGGCAAATACATTTTTCAATGGACTGGGTTGGCTTTTTATAATAGGTTCCTTAACTCTTAAAGTGCTTATTTTATTACACCTTTTCTATTTGAGTTTGTATTTTAATTACAATACATTTTTTAAAAGCTGTTTTTACTTAAGATCATTTTTTAAAACTCCGTTTCAGGAACAATTACGTAAATAATTTTTTATATCAACTCCCATCTACAATGTTATTCAAAAGTTTGAGTTTTTAAAGAAGTCTTTTCTGCTCATCACTGAGCAGAAAAAAACACCATTTGTTGAGTCAACTTAAAAAATTTGTTACCCAGCTGCCTTAACATTTTAAGTTCAGTCAACTTTATTCAAGTTGAAATGTTAAGTTGTACTAAGTGACAACTTACAGTAGATATTCAAGTTGACTAAACTAAAAAAATGTTTGTTAAACTTAACTGTGTTGTTACTCGGCTGCCTTAAAATTTTAAGCTGAATCAACTCAAATATCTAAGTTGAATAACTTAGTAAAACGTAACATTTCAAGTTGACTAAAGTTTTTTTTTTTTTTCTCTGAGTTGACTCAAATTGTTTTTTACAGTGATCAAGGCTGTTTATTTGATTAAAAATACAGAAAAAACTAATATTGTGAAATATTATTGCAATTTAAAAATAGTGCTTCTTTATTTTAATATACTTTAAAATATAGCTGAATTTTCATCAGCCATTACTCCAGTTTTAAGTGTCACATGGTCAGAAGTCGTTCTATTATGCTGCTATATCAGTGTTGAAAAAGTTGTGCTGCTTAATATATTTTTGCTTCTTGTGAATCTTGTGATTCCTTTTTCATAACTCTTTGATGAAAAAAATGTTAAAAAGAACAGCATTTATTTAAAATAGAAATCTTTTTTTTTTTATCAAAGTCTAATAAAATAACTATTTTAAATTGCAACAATATTTCACAATTTTACTATTTTTATCTATATTTTAAAATCAAATAAACACAGCCTTGATTAGCAGAAAAAAAACATATAAACAACTTAATAAATTTTGTTCATTTCTCCTTACACTGCCTGAAAACACATATTTTTCCTGACAATTTGTTTTCTGATACAAGAAGTGATGAAAACAAAATATCCCAAATACCTTTTTCAAAAAACATTTAACACTAAATATGTCAACAAAATGAAACATTTGCTTTATCCAATGTTTAGATTTTTTCTTCTGGAAATGTAAGCAAATTAGTGCTAAATTAATTAGATAATGCATAATTTGCATTTTTAATACCTTTTTTAATTTAGTTTTTAATGTTATCAATAAACAGGGAAAATCCTATTCTTTATTTTACCCTTTTCAACTGTGGTGTCTCACCTAAATATACTACTACACTGTAAAAAATAAAAAGAACAACTTGTCGAGTCAACTTAAAATATTTTGTTACCCGGCCGCCTTAAAATGTCAACTCAAACAAGTGACAATTTTAAGGCAGCAAGGTAACATTATTTTAAGCTGAATCAACTGAAATATCTAAGTTAGTACAATGTAACATTTCAAGTTGACTAAACTTCAAGTTGACTGAACTTAGCATTTTAAGTTGTACTGAGTGAAAAAATAATTTGTTACCCTGCTGCCTTAAAATTGTCATTTAGTACAACTTCAAATGTTAAGTTCAGTCAACTCGAAATGTTAAGTTGTACTAAATGACAACTTGCGTATTTGAGTTGATCCACCTTAAAATAATTTGATACCCTGCTGCCTTAAAAATTAAGTTAAACTCAAATCAACTCAATTACCCAAGTTGTACAACTTAACATTTCAAGTTGACTAAACTTCTTCGAGTTGACCGAACTTAACATTTTAAGTTGTACTAAGTGACAATTTTAAGGCAGCAGAGTAACAAATTATTTGAAGTTGAATCAACTCAAATACCCAAGTTGTCATTTAGTACAAATGAACAATTCACGTTGACTAAACTTCTTTGAGTTGACTGAACTTAATATTTTAAGTTGTACCAAGTGACAATTTAAAGGCAGCAGAGTAACAAATTATTTTAAGTTGAATCAACTCAAATACCTAAGTTGTCATTTAGTACAAATGAACAATTCACGTTCACTAAACTTTTTCGAGTTGACTGAACTTAACATTTTAAGTTGTACCAAGTGACAATTTTAAGGCAGCAGGGTAACAAATTATTTTAAGTTGAATCAACTCAAATACCCAAGTTGTCACTTAGTACAAATTACTTTGAGTTGACTAAACTTAAAATTTTAAGGCAGCCGGGTAACAAATTATTTGAAGTTAACTCAACAAATAGTTTTTTTTTTTTTTTTAAACAGTGTAGTATGTTAAAAATACAATTTTTTTTTCTCTAAGAAAAAAAAACAAAAAACAAAAACAAAAACTTGAGCACACGTTTGTTCAGAAAGCTAAGTAAGAACAGCTTTTAAATAGCTTGGACTAAAGCAGTTCTAGGTCACCATGAAACTTTTAAACATTACCTTATAAGTGAAGTCATTTCTTCGCCACTGTCTTCACCAAACGGACCCTTTCCGAAACACGTCTGCACCCGGACAAACTCCGTGAAAACATTACAGCAGAAAAATGAACTTCCTGTGACATGTCATTTAATAAACACTGAAGCTGATGATTTCATACCCCCTGACTGGAATACATACATTTACTCTGACTGACCTGAGAACAGCGTCATGAGGTCTGTGCTTACGGCAGTCATCACGATACACAGAGAGAGCAAGACAGTGCAAACACAGGATCTACACTTCATTTAAAACAATTTAATTTTTACATATTTGCTTTTTTTAATGTACAATCAAACCATCAATCATACGTAAAATTCTCCATATTGTACAACTCTAGCACTAGTATAAATAAAACAAAAAAAAAAATGAGATCAATATATAACAACATTTTGTTTTCTTCATTGATTAACAGAGGAACATTGACTGCTAATGAGAACACAGAGGCCCCGCCCACGGCTCATTTTTACTGTCAATCAATCAGTGGGGGGGTAGGTTCTAATGCTGGGTCACCAATGAAAACTAAGCGAAAGGACAGAATTTCACCAATCAGTTAAAAGACAACACTTCGGCCTCGTTTCGGAAAAGAAATGACATGCGAATATGTAATTCAAAATTAATTTTAAGAGAAACAGAGACGTAGTGCAGCTGGCAGGTTAGAATATGTAGTTCAACATACAGAACGGGACACAGCAATGGGTACCACAACTGTCAAATCTGTGCAAAACTGTTCCATGTATTTCCCAGGAAATAAAAGAAATGAAAACAAAATGGAGGGGCCAACAGCAGCAATCACAAATGAACTAGAGCTTTCATTCTCACCATCTCTAACAGTCACATTTCATCGCTTTTTCAGTGCCAATAAGAAACTGTGAGATCGTGCCTGAATCTCCAAAAACAGTTCAGTTTGTTTATACATAGCCTGTATTTACATGTTATGTATGTATGTGTATATACAGTTGAAGTCAAAAGTTTACATACCCCTTTATTATTTTAGCAAATTAAGAGGAATCATGCAAAATGCATGTTATTTTTTATTTAGTACTGACCTGAATAAGATATTAATAGACAGAATAAAGACATTCACATATAGTCCACAAGAGAAAAAGATATGTCCTAACCAGTTAAACTGCCCTCTGTTCTTAAGAAAAATCAGCAGTTTTGTGTATTTGAACCTTTTCCAACAATGACTATGATTTTGAGATCCATCTTTTCACACTGAGGACAACTGAGAGACTCATATGCAAATATTACAGAAGGTTCAAATGCTCACTGATGCTCCAGAAGGAAAATTGTGCATTAAAAGCTGTAAACTTTTAAACAGAATGATGTGTACCTTTTTCTTATTTTGCCTAAATATCATATTAGTATTAGCATTATTATTTAGTACGTATGTAGTTCATATTATTATTTAGTACTGCCCTTGTCTTCCCCAGAAGACGAAAGTTACATTTACCCTGATCTTCAACCTGATCTTTGAACCTTCTGTAATAGTTGCATATGAGTCCCTCAGTTGTCCTCAGTGTGAGAAGATGGATCTCAGAATCATAAATTCATTGCTGGAAAATGTTTAAATACACAAAAAAACTGAAAAACCAAAGACCTGAAGGACTTTTCTGAAGAACAGTGCACAGTTTAAGGACAAACAAGGGACTCATGAACAACTATCAGTAAACAAACAAACAAATAAAAGCTAAGGATCATTTAGGTAACAACACAGTATTAAGAATCAAGTGTATGTAAACGTTCTATAAATTCAATTATTATTTTCTCTTGTGGACTATATGTAAATTTATTTTATGTGAAATATCTTATTCAGGTTAGTAAAGATTGTCTGATAAGACAATCTGATAAATAACATGTATTTTGTATGATTTTGGTAAAATAATTAACATTTTGCAGATTCTGCAAGGTGTATGTAAACGTTTGACTTCAACTGTATATATATATAAAACTCTCAAACAGGCTTCATTTACATTCCTCAAAATACATATTTTTTGATTTTGGGATGAAATACGACATGGCCATTTCTTTGTGGGATTTATCCTTTAGCCTGTTCTTACATAGTCATCAAATGCGGATAAACAATTTGAGATGTTAAATGTATAATTTCAGGAGCATCAAACATTGATTAGTCAGATGAGGATAAACAGCACTGTTTATATCACAAGATGAAATGTGAGCAAACAAGAGAATGGCAATTTTAAAACTGCACTGGAGCCAACATTCGCCAGCTTGAACATTAATGCTTGTTTGCAAAGTAAAAAAAAAAAAAAAAAAAAAAAAAGTACTTGGTCAAGTCACATTTTATTTTCAAACTATTAGGAGTCGCTTAGTACATTTAAATATAATAGCCAAGGTAGCAGCTGTAAAAGAAAAGCGTCTTGGTTTTTCATTCCCAGTAACGAAAAGCACAAAACTTCATAAAGTGTGGGCACTCAAAAAGACAATTTGTTTGGCTCGTTACCTACAGTCCCACTGCGCTTTAGACTGGCCGTCGTAGTGTTGAGGTTGAAGACGATTAATGAAGACGATTTTCACCCTGTTCTCCTCCCAACATCCTTTTGCTAGGTAGCACAAAAGCCACGCTTGCATGTTTGATCGTCTCGCAATGCTGAATACTTGATCCTCGCGGACCGCTCGCAAAAATAACTTGCACGGGCGACGATATCCATTACGTACGGGACACTGAACGATTCTTCAGCTTCACAGCATCAGATCCCGACTGGAATGTTGGGGCGCGTTCAAACACGATCTCGTTCACCGTCTTTCTTCTCACATTACAAGTAAACAATGCCATAGAGTCCATTTTAGGTTGTGGTGGGGCAGTGAAGGGTCACAGCAGTCTGCGGTGAAGGTCCCTCCTCGCGTTTCGAGCGGTTCATCTTGACCTTTCACCTCTTCAGGATGCGTTTTCTCAGGCAGGAGGCTAAGAGGTCAAATAAGCAGGACCCGCGAGGTGTCTTAGGTGTTTTTGCATGCGCGTGTGAGTTAGTTTAGCATGTTAGCGTTTGGAGTAAGCTCCTCTCCGGAAACTCAAGCATCTCCCAAAAGAGCCAGGCTCTTCCTCGAAAGACTCGTGTTGGAGTCTTGTGCAAGTATCCAGACGATGCGACCAGGGTGGGGTCCCGTCTGGCAGTAGTGTTTTTTTGTTTTGTACTTGGGCGGTTTAGGGTACCGTAGGGGCGTGTGGTCAGAGGGATGAATTGTCCAGTAATCGGACCTCCTCTTCGCTTTCATCTTCCTCGTAGCGGGAAGAGGAGGATGCTAGTTGAACATTATGGACTCGGGGTCTTGGTTTGCCATCTGGGCCATATGACGGAGGATATCTTTTTTTGTAATAATACCAAGGAGGCGCCTATAAAAAGAGAGAAAGAGGTAGAGAAATTTACTAGTGCATCTTTGATACGTTTACAGAGGACTGACTTCTTATTCTGTTGCCAAGTTTTGCGAGGAAGTCTTAGCGAAATGCATTTTGTATTGCCGTTTTGACTTGGAATCAAATTTTTGCTCCATTTTTGACCACTCCATACTTCAGTCTTGGCAACAGACAGCTGACAGTCTCTGGTTTGAAGAAGGACAGAGAGTGTGGAAGATTATGCCGTGTTACTCAGGGCAGGAAACGCTACGTTATTTCTATGAGCTGACAGCACCTACACAGTGAGAAGCAAGTGTTTTTGCTAAACAGAAGTGGGACAGAGTGAGTGAACGCCTCCATCTCATCCACACACTCTGGCCTTGGAGAACAAGAAAGTGAAGTTATTTTTCCAGCAAAATCGAGAGCATATTTAAAGCATGTATTGAATCTGTGTTTCAATTGTTTACAGTGTTGGGGAACGTTACTTGAAGTACTACTGCATTAAAATGTAGTCATGTTACAGAACTCATTTGCATTTAAAAAAAAACAAAAAAAAAAACATTTTTATCAGCAAAAACAGTGTTATGTAATGTTCTTGAACTACAAGAGGTGTTACATTACTCCTACAAAAGCATTACTTTATTAACAAATAGTAATTAAACCACAGTGTTAATTTTCCCCAAATTTTGTGTTAATTAGTTGTACAAAAGTACCATGACTATTAAAGTGTTCATTTAAAAACAACACGATGCTCTTTGTAACTAGCAGCATGTTACTTTTAAAACGTGTGATTATGTAACATTACTTTGTAACGTTTTACCTTTTCTAAAGGAATAAGGTATCTGTACCTAAATGCTAATTTGTCTCAGTGAACTTTCAAAATATAGGTGTTCAACCTACAACAAGTGTCATGTGCAATGTACAGACATTACTGCATTACAGTAGGTGTTACATTACTGCTAAAAGTATTTATTTTAAAATGCAAGGATTTACAAGACCTTACACCACTTTGTAATTTATTTGTGCATGTATAGAAGCAACAATAGAAGCTAGCATTATAGTGTGAACGCAAAATAGTAAGGCAATACTTTGCGTAATACTTTTACTTCACCCGCATCACTGTTTTTCTAAATTAATAGTGTCTGTGCCCAAAAACTTAATATGCTTTCACAAACTTTTAAAATATAAGTGTTTAACAGACTGTCATGTGTAACGTGCCAGCATTACCGCAGTATAGCAGCGTTACATTATTCTTAAAGTGTTACAGAAAAGAATTCAAAAAGCTATTAGTTACACTACATTGTTACTTTTACCTTATGTTATGTATGTTAATTTGTTAAGAGTATAAAAGTAACTTGTGCATTACAGTGTGAATTCAAAATAGTAAAGCAATACTTTGCATAACTAGTGCCATTACTTCTAAACTAATGTGATTATGTAACATTATTCATAACACTTTAACCGCATCGCTGTTTTTTTAAATTAATATAGTGTCTGTACACAAAAACATAATTTCCTTTTACAAACTTTTAAAATATAAGTGTTTAACAGACTGTCATGTGTAATGTACCAGCATTACCGCAGTACAGTAGTGTTACATTATTCTTGAAGTGTTACAGAAAATAATTCAAAAATCTATTAGTTTCACTACATTGTTACTTTTAGCTTACGTTATGTATGTTAATTTGTTAAGAGTATAAAAGTAGCTTGTGCATTACAGTGTGAATTCAAAATAGTAATGCAATACTTTGCATAACTAGTGGCGTTACTTCTAAATTATTGTGATTATGTAACGTGTTATTCGTAACGCTTCCCCCGCATCACTGCATTTCTAAATGAATATAGTATCTGTACCCAAAAACGTAACTTTCTTTTCACAAAAGTTTATAATATGTGTTTAGCAGACATATTGTGATGTGTAATGTACCAGCATACATTATTCTTAAAGTGTTACAGAAAATAATGAAAAAAAAAAAACTATTAAACTACATTGTTACTTTTACCTTATCTCTGTATGTTATTTATTGTGTATAAAAGTATTTTAGCATTATAGAGTGGATTTAAAGAAGTAACAAGATACTTTACATGTGATTATGTAACGCTTTACCCCCAACACCTTGTTATCTAAATCAATAAGGTGTCTGTACCCAAACGCTCATTTCTCTTGAGCAATTTTTCGAACTTTAAATATGCTCTTGATTTTGCTTTTGAAAAAGGGATTTAAGCTTGATGACAGTTTGTATCACAGAAAAAAAAGGAGTGACAATTTTGACGAGAGCTGGAATTGCGAGAGTCCATCCAAACCGGAGGCATGAAACGCTCGTGAAACGATTGTCAAACCTTTGTGAAATGTTCGTGAAATGCCTGCAAGATGTTTGCAACGGGTAGAAAGTGACAAGGTCGAACGTCAGACAACTGAAGGAGGACAGGGTGTGAGACTTGAGACAGGTGAGGACTGTTGGCTTAGGGGACAGGAAACTGCTGACTACATACTACAGGAAGTGCTAGGATTCTAGAGTCACACCAAATCGACATGGTAACATCACAGCATCCTAGTAACAGCTACTATGACTACAGAGATGAATAGATATGTTGGTGAATGAGAAAATAGTCTGCTACACACGACAGTTACTCGCCAATCGTTTAAGGGCGGAGCTGCGCGAGGGGTCAGATGTCATCGATCTGTAGCCCAGCGGACGCAGACCAGGCGCCCCCCGGAGGAATTTAGCAATAAACAAAACAAGGAAAACAAACAAAGAAATAAAATTCAGATGAAGGACATCACGGCATGTGTATTAGATGTGCTTTGTGAGTACACGTGCACAATGCAGAACTGAAAGGGAGGGGCTACATAAAGGTGCATTTCAAAGACACCACAGCTAACGTGACAGACTAGGCTACCCTGCGGGGATGGCCGAGGACAGGAGCAACAATCTGAGTGAAAGCAACTCTTGCAAGAAACGTGATGTCTGTCGACAAATAAAGTCCTGGAAGCAGGGTCCAAAAAATGACGACATCAACATGAAATGAATACTGACCCCGTTCTGCTTTCTTAAAACAATAGTTCACCCAAAAACGTACTCAAAATTTCCAAGATTTGTTTCTTCATTAGAATGGATTCGGAGAAATTTAGCAAATGGGTGCCGTCAGAATGAGAGTTCAAACAGCTGATAAACACATCACAATCATCCACAAGTAATCCACACCACTCCAGTCCATCAATGAACGTCTTATGAAGACAAAAGTTGCATGTTTGTAAGAAACAAATCCATCGTTAAGACTTACGTATGTTTTCTCCAATAAAAACGCCATCTCGTATGAATCAGGAGAGAAATATGATTAAGCGTCATTTACAAATGAAAGCTCTAAACAAATATGTGGGTGGATTTTGATGTGAGAGACAACAGGAGATGGACTTTTTTACTGAAGGAAGCGTTATTATCAGAGATAAATAAACGGCAGTACTTTTCTCAGTAATGAGTAATCAAATTAATTATTGTTTCCCCGTTACTGACAATAAAATGCGGCGTTACTATAATTCTTCTTTTGCTGTAAATTCTGGCTTATTATTGTCTTCTTCCAGAAACAAAAAGTAATGAAAGGATGAACTTGATCAATGTTTGTGTTCGTTTAAGGAGGTGATTTGGGCGGCATACATATAATTAGCATGTCTGTGAGGCACATATTTGCAGAGATTCAGGTTGTTTAATTAACGTGTCTGTGAAGAGAGGTGACAGAGACCGAGACGGCAGAAAGGGCACCCTGCATTTTAAATTTATTTTACAAAAGCATTGTTTTGTTGTTATTATGATGACCCCAATAACATGATATTTAGTGATACTCTCACATTGGCCCACAGCAACATTAAAATAGTGTAGATTAGTGTACAATTTTTTTTTTTATTCATTTACCATATTTATTATTGGGGGCATAAGCGTCACAACCATAGATTTGTTTCTTACAAACACACAGCTTCTCACTTTTTCAAGATGTTAATTGGTGGACTGGAGTGGCGTGGATTATTTGTGAATTACAGTGACGGCACCCATTCACTGCAGAGGATCCATTGGGGAGCAAGTGATGTAGGGCTGTAACTATTCCTTGATTCTATTTGAGTATTTGATTTTAAAAAATGTGCACCATTTAATCAGATTTGTAAGGTAAAGCATTTATAAACCTACGCAAACACAAGAGAATACACCAGTATGTTTCTCAATATACTAACTGTTCATCGCAAGGTCAAAATAAAAGTTTTAACCCTCGCTCTGAGTTGACACACTTTGATGTCCACTTTTTCCACATTAAATTGGCTGCAGCATTTCTGTGGTAATCCTGGTTTAGTTTAAGCCCTGTCTGTGAAACCGGGCCTATGTATTTGAACAGTTTTGTTCAATAAAACCATATGACCTTGCTTTTGATATTTTATTTGAACTAATTATCATTGCCTCATTGCTATTATATATGTATTTTAAGTCGTTTTAAAGGCTGTTGTTAACTTAGGTCTATTTTATTTTTACAAAAATAACTATAATTATCCGATTACTCGATTAATCGTCAGAATAATCGACAGATTACTCTATTACCAAAATAATTGTTAGTGACAGCTTAAAGTGATGTAATGCTACTTTTCTCTACATTAGATGGCCTGAGGGTGAATACATTTTCATCAAATTTTCATTCTTGGGTGAAATGTTGCTTTAAAAACATTACTGGTCACAAATTGGTGGATGAGATTCATTGTTTGGACCCCACAAGTAGGACAGTTCCACCACCTTAAAAGAAATGCTGTTTAAGTTGTGTTACAATAGGTTTTTGCATTTAGTTTAAAAATAGGTGGTATAAAAACTCTCATAGACATCAACGAAAGTTAATAAAAATCAGAATAAATGTATCCAATTCACTTAAATGCTACAAACGTAAATATTATTAATCTCTAACTAGCTGAAATTGCGACTTTAGGGCGACCATCATCCAGAACTCTTTATTTTTTTTTTATATTTTTTCACTCAAGTTTCATGCGTCCCTCCTAAGAGGCGGAGTCTAACAGGCAGAGTGGGAGGGGCGTGGGAGGGGCTAATCACCAAGGGCTCCACGTGCTGCTTGATTTCTTCCAGATGTTCTAAAATATTCTTCTTTGTGATGATGCCCAATACAATCCTGCAACACACACCGTGACGACCATCACTTAGCAACAAAAATTACACCGACAACTCAAGTACAAACAAATAGAAATCAAAACAACATAAGAGTAACAAGACAACAGAAGCAATATGAACTGAGAAATTCACTGAGATCATCAAAATAATCAGGTGCTGAGTTGCAATTAAACAAATGAACTGAACAGAATCAAACTGTAAATATTAGCCGCCACCACGTGTGAGAAACAAAATGATTCTTTGATTAAATCAGGATTAGGAGAAGAGTAAGACTTTACCGTACAGGAACAAAAGCTATTCAATCAGTTCTGCAGTCACGTTATTATTTTTTCTCTGGAAGAAGGTACCATTATCTGTAACTCATAATAACGTCTTTTTGCAATCCGAAGACCTAAGGGTTAATTAAATTAAAATGTATGTTTGAATAAATCTTTCACGAAAAAACTAAATCTTGAAAGTGTTTATATATTGTGCGTTACATAAATGTATTGCAAAAAAATATTTGATGTTGATAATTCTAATAATAAATCAACATTGATAATTCTAATAATAAATCAACATTGATAATTCTAATAATAAATCATAATTAGAATGATTTCTGAAGGATCACCTGACACTTAAGACTGGAGTAACAGCTGATGAAAATTCAGCTTTGCATCACAGGAATAAATTATATTGTAAAGCATATTAAAATAAAAAACATTATGTTATATTGTAATAACATTTTGCAATATTACATTTTTTTTCTGTATTTTTGATCAAATAAATGCAGCCTTGATGAGCATAAGAATCTTCTTTAAAAAAAACATAAAATGAGAGGGTGTGTCCAAACTATTAGTGTGTGTATGTATGCATGTGTGTATATATATATATATATATATATATGTGTGTGTGTGTGTGTGTGTGTGTTTGATACAATCTGGGAAAAGCCAACATGGTGAAATTTTTGATTTTTGAGGTTTTGATACCATATTGAAAGTTGGGTTCAAGCCCTTTCCATAGTTTGAACGTAACAAAAGTTCTCTCTATCTGAAGTTGGCTGATAGCTATGATTTTCAAGAATTTAATTTTGAGAAAAACGGGTTAAGTGAGACGTGTTTTACTTTCACTTTACGGGTTTAAGGAGAGCTGTCAGGAGCGCTATACTGCATTATTACACAAACAGACATCTGTTTTCTGTTGTTTATCATGGGCATAGTCTCCAAACTTTTGATCACCCCTTGTATGTTTAAACAGTATGAATAACGTACCTTATGTAGTTGTAGTTTACATGTAGAAACGCGCAGCACACCTGTTTATATAACAGACTGTCATTGGACTCCTCCTCTTTACTAACTTTATCATCTTATCCTTCATCTCTGGATGTGAAATAGTCCATTATAACATGGTTTAGGGCACTGACATCACCAGGATTGAGCAGATTGAGACAAATTAGATCGTTTGAGTGAGCAGCTTCTTCCGACTGCGTTGTTCTCTTGCACTCCGCCATTTCATGATATTAAAAAAATAAATAAATAAATACTAATAACTAAATACTAATAACTTTGTGTGCTGTAGTTTACACAGGACTGGTGGGAAGTGTGCATTGAGACGCCTTTATTAAATATGTTACATGGTTTATTTTGATAGGTTAACTGTTTTCGTGGTGTTTAGAGAAAGCACCTCCGCAGCACGTTCTTAACATTAGAGAAAGACACTGTCATTTCTGCTTGCTGCGATAAAACGCTATTTTTCTGCACTAAGCGTGAATTTTGCCAAGATATTTTCAGAGATGATAGATAGATGATAGAGATGTTATAGAATAATAATTTAATGAAAAGCTAATTTTGACCAAAAATTGACATTCAACCTATTTTCGGATTTCCTGAAAAACATCCCAGCGCGACATCCAACGGGTTTTCCCAGATCGCATCACATATACATACATACATACATACATACATACACACACACACACACACACACACACACACACACACATCAATTCCAAACCACATCAATCATAATAACTACTATTAATTTAATATTTAATCATTTAGATGCAATATATAATTGTACATGAAGGCTGGAAGTCAAAAACTCCTTATAATCAGGTGTGCTGAATTATTATGCATTTTCTTTTAAGATAAAATGAGCCAAACAAAAAAGAAAAGAAAAGAAAAGTCCAAAATTATTAAAAGCAGTATTAGAATTTGCAAAGTTAAGGCATTACCATTGGACAGCGAAATGCTCATTATGTCAGCCAGGCCTTGCACAAGCGTTTGCAGGGATCTTTCTGAGTAGCTGCTTTATTTTGACACTCCCTCTAGCTGCAACCATGAGAAATGCAAGCCTGATAAAAACATACCTAAAAAAATTCTTATAGTAAGGATTGTATGTAAATAACTTGTCTGAAGAATTTTTAGTATGTATTAAAGGCAAGAAAGCCAGTCTTTGTTTCCATGTAAGCAAAAGAACAATACTATAACATTAAATCAGAATAAACAAAAATGTACCTACACTGAACTACATTGAGCTTCTGATTAAATAAGTTGCGTTGTTTTGCTTTACTTTAAAATGTACTTTATTTTTGTGATGCAAAGCTGAATTTTCGTAAGCCATTAATTACTTCAATCTTGGTGAACCTAAGAGATATATATATATATATATATATATATATATATATATATATATATTATATATATATATATATATATATATATATATATTATATATATATATATATATATATATATATATATATATTATATATATATTATATATAAAAACACTAAATTAATAAATCACAAAAATTTACTAAAGATCAACTTAACTAATTGTTTATACACTACCATTCAAAGGGTTTTGAACACTAATTTGTATACGATTTTTAGTGTTTTTATTTAATTCAAAGTACAGCAAAAACAGTACAATTTTGAAATATTTTTACTATTTCAAATAACTGCTTTCTATTTGAATACATTTATAAAATGCAGTTTATTCCTGTGATTTGATTTTGTGATTTAGCATCATTACTCCAGTCACACAATCCTTCAGAAATCATTCTAATATTCTGATTTGCTGCTCAAAATTTTTTTTTATTATTATTATTATTATTATTATTATTATTATGTTGAAAACGGTGAAGTTTAATTTTTTCAGGTTTCTTTGATGAATAAAAGTTCAGAAGAACAGCATTTTTTTAAACAGAAATCTTTTGTAACATTATAAATGTCTTTATCATCACTTTCGATCAATTTAAAGCACCCCTGATAAATAAAAGTATTAATTTCTATAATTTCTATACTCCCCCGCCCCAAAAATAAAATGTATACTGACATGCTTTTGAATGGTATAGCGTATTAACGTTACAAAAACTTTTTATTTCAGATATTCAGATATCTATTCATCAAAGAATAAAAAAAAAATACTTCATCTGTTTTTAGCATATGTGACCCTGGACCACAAAACCAGTCATAAGTGTCAGTTTTTCAAAATTGAGATTCATATATCATCTGAAAGTTGTGTAAATAAGCTTTCCATGGATGTATGGTTTGTTAGGATAGGGCAATATTTGGCCGATATACAACGATTTGAATATCTGGAATCTGAGGGTGCAAAAAAATCGAAATGTTGAGAAAAGTGCCTTTAAATTTGTCCAAATGAAGTTCTTAGCAATGCATATTACTAATCAAAAATTAAGTTTTGATACATTTACAGTAGGAAATTTGCAAAATATCTTCATGGAACATGATCTTTACTAAATATCCTAATGATTTTTGGCATAAAAGTAAAATCGATCATTTTGACCCATACAGCTTATTTTTGGCTATTGCTACAAATATACCTGTGCAACTTAAGACTGGTTTTGTCGTCCAGGGTCACATATTAGCAAATCAGCATAATAGAATGATTTCTGAAGGATCATGTGACACTGAAGACTGGAGTAATGATGCTGAAAATTCAGATTTGATCACAGGAATAAATTACATTTTAAAATATATTCAAATAGAAAGCATCTATTTTAAATAGTAAAAATATTTTACAATTTTTACTGTTTTTGCTGTACTTTGGATCAAATAAATGCAGGCTAAAAAACATAAAAAATCTAAACCTAACTGAATTGAATCTAATTAAGTGCATCTAATTTAAAGACACATTTTTGGTAAACCTAAAAGTATAAATAAAGGCATTTTAAAATACTGTAAATGTTCATATTCATATTGGATACTCTGAAGACACTTTGTGCGAGCGTGTAAAGTGCGTTTCGTCTCGGGCTAGCAGCTGAGAGGCATGTGAATCCTCAGAAGCGTGACGCCACGACCGAAGCCCATCAGCAGATGTGCGCGTGTGTCTGCTGATGGGACGTTTGTTAGTTCACACACAACGACACACAACAGGGAGAGAGAATGGATGGGTCGTCCCGGCGGACACTCACCCGTTGTGCGTGACGAGGCACTGGCGAAGGCCGAGTTTGCGGAAAATGTCCACCACGATCTCCATGGGCGTGTGGTCTGTGACGGTGAAGGGGCTCATGTCCAGGATGCTGCGCAGCTTCAGCGGCCGTGGGCTGTCGGCCGGGAGGGTCGGGGCATGCTGGGTAAAATAGACCCGGGAGTTCAGCATTATTCCCTCCTGCTTACGCCGGGTGTTTTCTGAAAAGACAAGAAACATAAGACCACCCTTTAGTTGTCTTAGTGGTCCATTTGTGGACAGGGAAACTCTGTAATGTTAAAGTAAGCTAACCAAATTACACCAAAAATAGAAGAGAAAAACAATTATATGTGGCCCTGGACCACAAAATCAGTCATAAGGGTCAATTGCTGGAAATTGAGATTTATATATCATTTAGAACCTGAATAAATAAGCTTTCTATTGATGTATAGTTTATGACAATATTTAGCAGAGATACAACTGTTGGAAAATCTGGAATCTGAGGGTGCAAAAAAAAAAAAATTAAATTACTGACAAAATCAGCTTTAAATTTGTCCAAGTGAAGTTCTTAGCAATGCATATTACAAATCAACAATTAAGTTTTGATACATTTACAGTAGGAAAATTACAAAATATCTTCATGGAACATGATCTTTACTTAATATCCTAATGATTTTTGAATGATTTTTTAAAGGGTCATTTTTTTCAAATTTATACATCATCTGAAAGCTTTCTATTGATGTATGGTTTGTTAGGATACGGCAATATTTGACCGAGATACAACTATTTGAAAATCTGAAATCTGAGGGTGCAAAAAAATCTAAATATTGAGAAAATTGCCTCTGAAGTTGTCCAAATAAAGTTCTTAGCAATGCATATTACTAATCAAAAATTAAGTTTTGATATATTTACGGTAGGAAATTTACAAAATACCTTCATGGAACAAGATCTATGGCCATAAAATATATCAATGAAATATGTAAGTTAGTAAAAAATTTAATAAATAAAACTTTTTATGGCCAAAATTGCAAATAAAATAAATATATAATACAAATTAGCATGTAATCTGTTAAAAACACAAATAATATGAATAAAAAAAAAAAACACTCTTTTGTTAACATTTTATGAACAAAATTTGAATACATAAAAATAAATCAAAATAAAAAAAAATAAATCAATCATCAAAATAAATAAAATAAATAAAACTGACATACTTTAAAAGGTAAAATCTGTAAAATGTAAAAAACTAAAATGTAAAAAAAAAAATTAGAGAGATCCAAGATTTTATTTACCTTTTAAGGCCATTAAATAATTAAAAAAAAATCTAAATAATTGTGTTTTTAACACATTTTATGGTATTGTCAAGTCTACTATGGCAAGTATGACTGATATGGTGGGACAACAGTGCTTTACTTTAATATTTAATATTACACAATACAGTATATAAATTAAATCTGTAATCTGAAAAATAAACAAAATAAACTATTTTTCAATGTTATGGCCATTAAACAAATATGTAATCTGTTAAAAATTCTAATAAAATAAAGACTTTTTGTGGCCAAAATGCAAATACACAAAAAAATCTAATTTTGACTTAAAAAATAAAATAAATTAAATAAAAACAGACACTTTAAAATGTATGTCCATAAAATGTAAACTAAATAAAGCTGTAATCTGTTAAAATGCATATAAACACACACACAATAATAAATAAAAGAGAGCCTTTTTAAATTTTATTTGAATAATAATTCATTATTTAAAATAAATGATTTAAAAAAAAAAAAATAAAAAAAATAATAAAAAAAAAAAATTATATATATATATATATATATATATTTTTTTTAATTAGTACTGTCAAATGATTAATCGCAATTAATCGCATCCAAAATAAAAGTTTATGTTTATGTACTATATGTCTGTATACTGTGTATATTTATTATGTATATATAAAAACACACATGCATGTATATATTTTGGAAAAATATTTTAGTTTTCTATATAAAATATTTATATATATTTATAATCTAAATTGTATACAGGTGTAAATATATATACACATATAAATTTGTTTTTAAATGTATACATGCATGTGTGTGCATTTATGTTCATAATAAATATAGAGTAAACACACATATAGTATGAAAACAAACTTGTTTTGGATGTGATTAATCGTTTGACAACTAATTTTAATATAAAAATTTAAATGTAAATAATAATACAAAAAATAAAATAAATATAATAGAAATATCTTTTTATTATTATTATTATTATATTAATGTTATAGCCATACATTTAAAACAGTACTTTTAAGATTTTTTCAGTAATATTCACATTTTTTACTGCATTGTTGATCAAATCAATTCAGCCTTGGTGAACACAAGTGACTTAAAATGCATTTAGAAATTTAATTTCATGCCAATTTCAACAGTTAAAATGGTTTAATTTTCAAACAGATATTTCTATGTTGCAGTAACCAGAATTTTTGTCACAAAACAAAAAAGGTCAGCCTAAAACAGCCTTCATTTACCTCACAACTTACACAGAAATAAGAAACATGAAAATAACTAGAATCAAGCAGACTGCAGTGTGAAGTTTAGTTACCTATAGCGATGGTTATATCCCTACGCAGAGCGAATCCCACCAGTCTCTGGGACTCTTTGGAGACGATGACGGGGAAGCCGTTGTAACTGGTTTCGGAGATGATGTTCTGCAGCTCGGCGAGCGTCATGTCGTCCTGCGTCAGCACAGCCAGCGGCGGGTCGTTACGCCGCGGACGCATCACTTCCCGCGCTAGCGTGGTGTGCGTGAACTCTTCCTTGGCGTCCAGGAAGGGGTATCCGTTGAGACGGATGTGGGCTTCGTAAATGCCTTCCCTCCCGAAAGCGTCGCCGACCCATTTGCTGGTCATGACGGCCGCCATGAGAGGAACGATGTACTCCAGCCCTCCGGTCAGTTCAAACACGATGACCACCAGAGACACCGTCATACGCGTCACACCACCTACAGCACACAACAGAGTCTGCTTAACCCTTGTGCATCAATTTAAAAAAAAGTTACACATACAGTCATGGGCAAAAATATCACAATTCTGTCAGAAAATGCAACCCTTCTCTCAGAAAATTGTTCCAGTTACAAATGTTTTGGTCCTCACATGTTAATTGTTTTAGGTTTGCAACACAAAAAACTGAGAAGAAAAGTCAAATCTAATACAATTCCACACAGAAGCCAAAAAATGCACTGGACAAAATTATTGGCACCCTTAAAGGTGCAACAGGTGATTGTCTTCAGAAACATTTTTTGTTATGCTGGTCGAAAGTCTCTTCACATCTCGATAACAATCATTAAGTTAAGTGGTCTAAATGCATTTGTATGTATTTACATATATAGTCTGTGGAATGCATAGGACCAAGAAATGTTCGTCCAATTAAAATGTTCAGTCCGAGCGTTTTTATTGACAGTCCTACCTGCCTGTCAACGTGTGTTTTCATACCTCTGCGCACCGTTTGTGCAGACAGATACGCCATCGGTGCATTCACATAAGCTGTGCAGACACAGCAAGAATGGCAGACAAACTTCCTTCCTGGTATTGTAATACTTTTACTAACTATACTATAAAAATCTTCTCACGGTTAATGACATATGATGTTGCAATGGCCACTAGAGCATTTACGGTAGTTTTGTGGCAGACTGACAACTGCGCATGTGCGTGTGTCTGTTTGTTCTGTAGAGGTGACTCGCTCTACCAACATTTGTCTTTCTTTCTTTTATTTATTTCCTTTCTGTTTGTGACCTGAGTTGGATGCATGCTTGTGTACATTTTTCCTCGCTCAATGTATGTGGACGAGTACGTCGATGCGTGAGGCGTTTTATTAAACTCGGGGATAATACAGCATCTTCTCGTCTCTCGTGTGTACTGATGAGTGCCACTAGAGGGCAGTAATATTTTGAGTAATGCAAATAAAAACTATGCTCATGGCATGCGAAACGGTGTTCCTGTGTCGGTGATCTGTACTACAGATAAATGAAACACTGTGCATTATTGGCACCACACAGCTTTCCTGTCTGAACTGTTGAACATTTCAACTCGGTGCTAAAATGTATTGTAGTAATGCTGCCTCTGGCCTGTGTGGGTAACGTTGGATGCGTTCAGGGGGCGTGGCTTTAGACAGCGATTTGCAGGGAGGGTGGGACGTTCGCTTTCGGTGCTATCAGGCTAAAGTTAGCATCTCCCGAAATCTCCTACTGGACCTTTAACTTAATATTTGGTAGCACCCCATTTGGAAAAAATAAGTGAAATCAATGGCTTCCTGCAACCATGAATGAGTTTCTTACACCTCTCTACTGGAATTTTGGATCACTCTTCTTTTGCGAACTGTTCCAGGTCATTCAGATTTGAAGGATGCCTTCTCCCAAATGCTGTTTTGAGACCTCTCCACATGTGAACTATGGGATTCAGATCTTGACTCATTGCTGGCCATTTCAGAACTCTCCAGAGCTTTGTTTGTAACCATTTCTGAGTGCTTTCTGAAGTGTGTTTCGGGTCATTGTCCTGCTGGAAGACCCATGACCTCTGGTGGAGACGCAGCTTTCTGACACTAGACACTATGTTGTGCCCCAAAATTTTTTTGGTAATCATCAGATTTCATGATACTGTTCACACAGTCAAGGCATCCAGTGCCAGAAGCAAAGCAACTCCAAAACATATTTGAGCCTTGTTCCCTGTTCTTTTCTTTAAAGGTCATTTCTTTTTCTGTAAACAGTACCAAAAAGCTACTTTTGTCTCATCTGTCCACAGTACGTTCTCCCAGAAGGATTGTGGTTTTGTCACGTAAGTTTTGGCAAACTCCAGTCTTGTGCAGTGGTGTCCTACCATAGTGTCCATTTTCATTCAGATGAGGGCTGACACTGTTGTACCTCGTGTCTACAGATCAGCTTGAATTTGTTTGGAAGTTAATCTGGGTTCTTCATCCACCATTTTGAATAATCCTTAGTTGTAATTTTTCATTAATTTTGCTCTTCTGTCCACGTCCAGAGAGGTTAGCTACAGTGCCATGGGCTGTAAACCTCGTGATGATATTACGCACATTAAGATCTCTGAGATGGACTTGTAGCCTTAAGATTGTCCATGTTTTTCCACTTTTTTTCTCTCAAATCTACAGACAACTCTTTACACTTCTTTCTTTTCTCTATGCTCAGTGTGACACACAACAAAGGTTGAGTCAACTTTTCTCCATTTTAACTGGTTGCAAGTGTGATTACTATATTGCCCACACCTGACACTTACCACAGGAGTGTCTAAATACAAATTACAGAAGCATCACTTGCTTGAAAAGCAATTATTTCGTACAATTTTGACAAGCTTCATTTTTGAGTTCTGTTTAAAATGTTATCAAGTTTGCAAACAAAAACAATAAACATGTGGGTACCAAAACATTTGAAACTGGAACAATTTTCTGAAAGAAGTGTGGCATTTTCTGACAGAATTGCAAGGGTGCCGATATTTTTGGCCATGACTGTAGGTTCACAGAAGACAAAAATGTCCAAAACTGTCCAAAAAAATTTTAAGCTTGGGAGTACAGACTTAAGTTTGGCCTCATTTTAAAGAAGACCCTTGAAGTTGAAAAAGTTGGAAAAAAAAATCATAGAGGTTTAAGTTTATGAAATTGTTTTTTAGATAAAATATATAATTTTATAAAACACAGTGAATTGAAATTTAGAGAAAATCAAAGCCATAAATCTAAACAAGTTATGCTTGAAATTTGTTAATATCTCAAAATATTAGTTAATATCTCAAAAACAATTAGCTTTTTTAAAATTATATAATAAGAAAATAGATAGAATAAAAAAGAGCCTTCTTTTTTGTTAATTGTATCAAGACATTTTTTTATTAAAAGAATACAATTAGAAAAGAGGGTGTTAGAGTTAGAGGGTCAAATAAAGATGGTAAAGATGTGTTTTAAGCCGATTATATTGCATCATTTTCTAGTTAAATGGCCCTAGGATTAAAAATCGCAGTTTTAATGGGTTTCCATGAAGACATTTTTGTCCAATAGGTGCTGAGCGGAACTATTTTTTGTACCTAGGAAATGAGGGTGAAATATTATAATTCCAATAAAAATACACACCTGAGCCAAAATGTATGCAGTTAGCAAAATAAAATAAATAAAACTAAAATGGACTGAAATTTCCATAAGGTTATGGATGGTTATAAGAAAATGGTTATAAGAAAAACAGTAGAGAAAGCTGAAAGCATGCTTGTATACGTACCCAGACAGGCAGCGGCACCCACCATGGCGTAAAGGCCAGGTGTGATGCAGTCGGCTCCAACCTCACACCACTCTCTGAACAGGAACCAGTCGTGGTGATAATACGCCAGCTGCTCCACTGCGATGCCCACAATGCGCCCCGCGATCGCCCCGATGGCCATGCTGGGGATAAACAGACCCGACGGCACCTGACCACAACAAACACACGCGATAAATCGGTGAAAAAAATAACTAGTACTTTGTTTTGGTAGTATTGGGGATAACCATTTAAATTATGTTTGCATATTTAGGACAAACTGGAAAAACAGCCTTATGATTCTAATTTAATTTGAATACACAGTATTTTTTATTTATTTATTGTATGGCCATTAAATTTAAAATAAACCTGAAATAAAATAAATACTTTTTTTATGGTTAAAATTTCAAATAAAACAAATATATAATAGAAATAAATATGTATTATGATAAAAAAAAAGAATAAAAAAAATTGTTTTACCATGAAATGTAAATACATAAAATTTATTGTACCATATAATATAAATAAATATGTAATATGTTTAAAAAATATATATATATATTATTATTATCATTATTAAAAACAGACACACTTTACAATTTATGGCCTGTAAAAAAAAGCTGTAATTTGTTAAAATACACACACACACACACACACACACACACAAAATAAATAAATAAATAACTATTAATAATTAATATTTATTATTAATAATTATAAATATTAATATTATTATTCATTAATTACAAGTATTTTTTTATGGTCATGGTTAAAAATAAATTAAATATATGAATATAAATAAAGCTGTAATTTGTTAAAACTAAAAGAAATAAGTAAAATATAAATATGACAATAAAAAAAATATGCATTTACAAAAATGGAAATTGAATGCATAAGAGTGAATTCATGCAACAAAGATGTTGAGGAGTTTCCATTGTCTAACACCAAATAGCCAAAAAGAAAATCATCCAGAGCCATGAAACACAATGTAAAAGTACATTTGTTTTGCATATATTTTAAATGAATAAGCGTGTTCTGTTTGAAATGCTGTCGTATTGAAAATATTATCAAGAATTGAGATACTTTCACTGGTACTGGTTCAGGAAACTGAAATGATTCTGATGGATTCTGACCTTGAGTCCGAAGGTGAAGATGGTCATGATGATTTTGAAGACGAGCGCCAGGCTGAGCTGCCACATGGCCGAATAGACGCCCGGAGTGGCAGCGGCGTCCGATCCCTGTGGATACGCCTGACTGCCGTTCATCTGGCTGCGGTACTGGCAGAGCTGAGACGACTCCAGCGGCCCGCAGTCCGTGAACAGCTCTTTGATCAGTTCGCTGGTGTTCTGCCGCGTGTACGGGTTTGGGAACGCCACGATGGCTGTGATGGCAGCGACCGTGATCACCTCCAACACTGGGTACTTACCTAAAAAACATGCTCATGTTTCAGGACAAAATCACAAGAAATGCTAATTAAGTTTGTTAACTAAAACTTAAATTATTACTATTAAAAAAAAATATTACTTCAACTAAAACATTAACTAAATAATATAGAATACAATAAAAAAAAAAATATAGAAAAGAAAAATCTAAACTAAGTTTATTATTAACTAAAACCATAAAAAACATTGCATTGCAAAAAGCATTACTTGAAATAAAAAAAAAAAAAAAAACTTATACTGGGATATTATATATATATATATATATATATATATATATATATATATATATATATATATGTATATATCCCAAAAACACAATATATCTGAAAAACACTAAATAACTAAAACTTTATCTACAATTTAAAGGACAACATATATATATATATATATATATATATATATATATATATATATATATATATATATATAAAATACATAAAAGGTACTAAAAAGAAAAAAAAAACATGTAAATAAATAAAACATAAATTGGTAAAAAACTAAAGCATTAACTAAAAATTATATATATATATATATATATATATATATATTACATGATACAATTAGATACACAAACATAAATTTGTAAAAAAAAAAAAAAAAAGTCATTACTTGAACTAAAATATTTATTTCAAGTAAATAAATACTAAACAATATATAATAAATAAATACATACATAAAATTGAAAACCACAAATAACAAATGTTTTTTTTTTTAATCTAAATAAATAAAATATTTAAATCGGTAATCTGTTACAACACACAATAAAATAGAGAGATTACATATTTTATGTACATTTTATGGCCATTAAATTAAAAAAACAAAAAAAACAAACACTGACACTAAACATCATGTACGTACCGAAGCGTGTGGACTTGCGGCGGCGACACCAGGCGATGTTGGCCCGGATGAAGAAGGCTCCCCACAGGCCACCGAACACCCCGAGCAGGATGAAGGGGAAGAGCTCGAACAGGTACCAGGGCGTGTGGTACTCCACATAAAACAGCACCAGACGACTGTTCCCGAACGGGTTGATGGAGCGCAGCACGAACGCCGCCACCAGAGCCGCGAAAAACGAGCGCCACAGAGTCTTCAGAGGAAAGTAATAACTCACCTGAGAGAGACAAACAGATTACATTATTAAATACGACTTCACAGTTTCCACAAAAATATGAAGCAGCACAACCATTTTCAACTTTGATGATAATCATAAATGTTCCCTGAGCAGCAAATCGACATATTAGAATGATTTATGAAAAATCATGTGACACTGAAGACTGGAGTAATGATGCTGAAAATTCAGGATGATTTAGGATGATTTTAGTCAAAATGGCTTAAAAATCATTAATACAACCTGTAGTAATATGATTTATTGGCTTATCACGTTTGACCAATAGGTGGCACTGTTATCAAATCGATGTGGTGTGTTCTGTGCGAGTTGACAATGGCACCAAAGTTTGGTGTCAATATGCCAAAGCATTGCAGAGATACAGCCTCAAGTGTTATTTTGGCATCATACTTCAAATTCGTTGCGGTTTTATGCGAAAAGGGTTCCGTCTATCAACACAAAATCCTTAACATTTTGTCAACATGATCTGAAGATGATACGATTAGATTTTGGTGAAAATCGGACCAACTGTCTAGGAGGAGTTTGGAAAAGTGTCATCTGTTAAGACATGAAGTTACAAAAAAGGCGATTAAAGCTGCCTTAAAACTGTGCATGCATTTATTTATTTTTTGTAGGTCACATTTAAAGCAGTGTCAGCTGCAGCAGCTTTTAAAGTAACAGCAGCCAAAATATACTAATAACCAACTGCTGTGATGCCTGTTAATCAAACAACAAAATTAAAAAGAGAAAATGAATAACTTCTGTGGTTTTAATCTTTATCTTTATAACTTAAAATGTTATATAGTTTAGTGTTTGATAATATTAGGCTATATTTTCTTGTTGAAGGGCACAATATTCAGCCTATATGACAATTATTACAATGGGTTTATGTGAAGATTGTTTCAAGTTCACTTAAATTAGAAGGTTTTTTTTAAGCCAATGGTTAAATATTAGGGGGAAAAATAGAGATGGATAATAGAGTTGGAATCAGTGATACTTGCCTTCAGTCATAAAAAAAGATGGCATAAACAGATATTATAAATATATACATTCTTTACATTGTATCTACATTAATTTGAATCATGAATGTGAAATATAATGAAATATAAAAGTATAATTAAAAACTTTAATGTCAGGTAGGATTCATCTCAGTTAATTTCAGGAAAAATGTGCGATTAATTAGTTTCTTTTTTTTAATCGATTGACATCACTAATATATATATATATATATATATATATATATATATATATATATATATATATATATATATATATATATATATATATATACACAGGTCCTTCTCAAAAAATTAGCATATTGTGATAAAGTTCATTATTTTCTGTAATGTACTGATAAACATTAGACTTTCATATATTTTAGATTCATTACACACAACTCGAAGTAGTTCAAGCCTTTTATTGTTTTAATATTGATGATTTTGGCATACAGCTCATGAAAACCCAAAATTCCTATCTCAAAAAATTAGCATATCATGAAAAGGTTCTCTAAACGAGCTATTAACCTAATCATCTGAATCAACTAATTAACTCTAAACACCTGCAAAAGATTCCTGAGGCTTTTAAAAACTCCCAGCCTGGTTCATTACTCAAAACCGCAATCATGGGTAAGACTGCCGACCTGACTGCTGTCCAGAAGGCCATCATTGACACCCTCAAGCAAGAGGTCTGTGGGAAGGAAAAAGTGTGGCAGAAAACGCTGCACAACGAGAAGAGGTGACTGGACCCTGAGGAAGATTGTGGAGAAGGACCGATTCCAGACCTTGGGGGACCTGCGGAAGCAGTGGACTGAGTCTGGAGTAGAAACATCCAGAGCCACCGTGTACAGGCGTGTGCAGGAAATGGGCTACAGGTGCCGCATTCCCCAGGTCAAGCCACTTTTGAACCAGAAACAGCGGCAGAAGCGCCTGACCTGGGCTACAGAGAAGCAGCACTGGACTGTTGCTCAGTGGTCCAAAGTACTTTTTTCGGATGAAAGCAAATTTTGCATGTCATTCGGAAATCAAGGTGCCAGAGTCTGGAGGAAGACTGGGGAGAGGGAAATGTCAAAATGCCTGAAGTCCAGTGTCAAGTACCCACAGTCAGTGATGGTCTGGGGTGCCATGTCAGCTGCTGGTGTTGGTCCACTGTGTTTTATCAAGGGCAGGGTCAATGCAGCTAGCTATCAGGAGATTTTGGAGCACTTCATGCTTCCATCTGCTGAAAAGCTTTATGGAGATGAAGATTTCATTTTTCAGCACGACCTGGCACCTGCTCACAGTGCCAAAACCACTGGTAAATGGTTTACTGACCATGGTATTACTGTGCTCAATTGGCCTGCCAACTCTCCTGACCTGAACCCCATAGAGAATCTGTGGGATATTGTGAAGAGAAAGTTGAGAGACGCAAGACCCAACACTCTGGATGAGCTTAAGGCCGCTATCGAAGCATCCTGGGCCTCCATAACACCTCAGCAGTGCCACAGGCTGATTGCCTCCATGCCACGCCGCATTGAAGCAGTCATTTCTGCAAAAGGATTCCCGACCAAGTATTGAGTGCATACCTGAACATAATTATTTGAAGGTTGACTTTTTTTGTATTAAAAACACTTTTCTTTTATTGGTCGGATGAAATATGCAAATTTTTTGAGATAGGAATTTTGGGTTTTCATGAGCTGTATGCCAAAATCATCAATATTAAAACAATAAAAGGCTTGAACTACTTCGAGTTGTGTGTAATGAATCTAAACTATATGAAAGTCTAATGTTTATCAGTACATTACAGAAAATAATGAACTTTATCACAATATGCTAATTTTTTGAGAAGGACCTGTATATATATATATATATATATGTGCGTGTGTGTGTGTGTGTATTTTGTGATTGACCAAACCGTTCAGGAGTTAAGCAAAAATATGCACTTTTCATATCTCCTGACCACTAGGTGGCACTGTGCCAAAACACTGCAGGTAGCCTCAGGTCATGCTTGTTATAACACACACCAAGTTTGCTAGTTTGCATTGTGGAAATATAGCCTCACATCCATTTTTGCATGCTTTTCGTAGAATTTGTCTGCACGATTTTCGAGAACAGTTTGACCAATCAACCTGAATTCCATAACTTTTTGTCAGCATGGTCTAAAGATGATTGGAGACAATTTTGGTGAAAATCAGACAATCAATCTAGGACGGGTTGGAAAAAGTAGGTTTTACAAACAAATAAAAATAGCGATTTTTGAATTTTGATGTCTGTTTGATTTGGCATGAGCCAAGGAATCAGAGGAAAAAAGAATGTGCCTTCCAGTTCAAAAGTTATTAGCATAAACATGAGTGAAAATTGGTGGCAAGTGGTGGCACTAGAGAGTTTGAGTTAGAGACTCCAAACTTGTTATGGTTAATGTTGTGACTGTCCTTTATCAGTGTGTCAAATCAAAACAACTTTCCCCCAAGCGGTTTTATGGGCTGCCATAGACATCCAGAGTGGAAGAATAAGAATAAGAAGAAATCTAACAGATACAATAGGTGCCTTTGCACTTTCAGTGCAAAATATTATTTAAATTCTAATAATATTTCAAAATTTTACTGTATTTTTTTTTTAATCATGTGAATGCAGACTGACCTCCTCCAGACTGAACAGAACTCCTCCTATAGGAGCCCCAAAAGCCACAGACACTCCAGCAGCCGACGCCGCCGACAAAACCTGCGATCAGAGAGACCAACAGAGTCACAGGCAGAAGAAACAGAGGTGCAAAACTCATATCTACATCCAGATTTCTATGTGAGAGAATGAAGCTTTGTCCACTAATGGTGTCTAACCTCTCGTTTCTTGGCCTCGTTTTTGCTGTATTTGGGGAAGAGGTAGGAGAAAATGTTGCCGCAGCAGCAGGCCACGTGGACCAGCGGACCTTCCTTCCCGAGACTGAGACCCGACGCCACGGCCAGAACCAGAGTGATGGTCTTTATCACCAGGGTCCATTTGCCCAGATACCCGCGGATGATGAAACCGCTCAGGATGGTTTTGATCTGACGAGAGGCAAAGACATCAGGTGTGATTACAACATTAAATCCATCATCAAATAAACCCTCAAATATATAACTTTTTGTAATTAAGATGTAGGTGTCCCATGACATTTAAAGCATTACAGGCACAAATCCCATGTTTTGATGCTGCTGTTATAATAAGTGTTAAAAATATTAGATTAACTGATCTTACAGAAAATATAAAAAGAAGATCATCCTAAAAAGTAGGGCTGTGCAATATATTGAAATTATCGAAATATCGCAAATGTACATATCGCAACATGTGGCCATGAACAAAAGAGGAAGCGAAAATCACTCACTGCATATCGAATATCGCATTATTTAACGAGTAATCACATTTTTCTTCAGTATCGCACAGCCCTACTAAAAAGTAGTTTGTATTAGTATCCTTAAAATTACAATAAAATTACAATATCCTTAAAGATCTGACCTACTTGACTATATTTAACAATTATAATTATACACAATTATTAATCATGCACACACACAAAAGATTCTCTAACATTGTGACCCAAGTAATAACATAATTTCAACCCTTTCTACAGCATAATGAGTGTTATTTTTATATAATTGAGATGCCATTAAAGTTTTTATCTTCATTTTAACATTTCTCATTATTTTCTATTTTTTCATTTAAATTGTCGTTAACGTTTTAATAATTTTGTTGAGGGCTTTTTATTATTTTTATTATTATTTAATCATTATTCTTTTTATTTTTCTTTATTTGTATTTTTTTATACTTATATACTTTTATACTATATAGTTTTATAATTATTTTATATCAGTTTATTTTATTTCAAATTTATTAATGGTTTCAGCTTTATTTAAAACCCTGAATTTTTTTCCTGCATTTTTTTTTTTTTTTTTTTTACAAATATTGTAGTCTTGACTCTCAAGCTGAACCTTTAAAGAAGAAAAATACATATATGTTTCTTTAATTATTCACAGGAAATGCATGTTTATCATGAAAAACAAAAACTATTTGGTCCCAAACTACAGATTGATCTTAATGTGGCCTAAATTTGCAGCTAAATTATATATATATATATATATATATATATATATATACACACACACACACACACACACACACACACACACATATACACACACATACAAATATATAGACATATAGATAGTGCTCATATCGATATATAGACGGATATTCTTCTTTATCATTGTATTGGTCAAAATGAATTATAGATTTTTCTTTTATGCCAAAATCATTAGGATATTAAGTAAAGATCATGTTCCATGAAGATATTTTGTACATTTCCTACTGTGAATATATCAAAACATAATTTTTGATTAGTAATATGCATTGCTAAGAACTTCATTTGGACAACTTTAAAGGTGATTTTTATCAATATTTAGATTTTTTGCACCCTGAGATCACAGATTTTCAAATAGTTGTATCTCGGCCAAATGTTGTCCTATCCTAACAATGTAGAAATTAATGTAGTAACTGAGTAAATATAAAATGCATTGTTTAACCTCCTGATGTTGACAAGCAACATTTTCTGAAGGTTACACACCTCTTTTCATGACCATTGTACCCCGTTCATGGAAAGTGGCTTTTCTTTGTTTGACAGAACAAAACCTCTGGACTAAACTGAGCTTTTGTAAAACTTACATAACACTTTTGGTAACCACAGAAACAGTGACAAAATCAGAGCTTATACTGTTTCGTTCTCAGTGGTCACCTGACCTCTTAAGAGCATTCAGTAATCCACCACACACCATTTCACAAATACTCACCAAATGTTCAGTGACTTTTTTAGTCACATAAAATTAACCATAAAGCACAAAAAAAGTCATGTGATCGTTCACTCGTCCAGTTCAAGTAAAGATGTTCTACTAAAGATCTTTTACTAAAACTCAGAAAATTTTAACAAAGCTATTCATTTTAGTATTTTAAGTTTTTAAGTTTTTTATAATAATACAGAAATGATTGATATGTCAATAATGACTGACCAGCAAAACTGGTTGCCCCAAAATCACATTCATTATAAAATATCAGGTAAAACCTGTTTGGAGACAATGTCTGTTCTGTATAACAGATGTTGAGAATTACCTCAGGTATTCCAGAGCCGCAGGCGTACGGCGCAAACACCTTCACCAGAGACACGGCCAGGAAGGCGAAAGACAGCGCCCAAAACGTGAACATGAAGTAGTTCATTATATACGAGCCTGGACCCTAGACGACAAAAGACCAGAGTGATTATTAAAACCAGACAGAAACATCATGACTTCATCTGGTGCAAACTATAGCGTTAATATTTTAGTCCCTTTTGTTCACCAAGGCTGCATTTATTTGATCAAAAATACGGTAACAGCAGTAAAATTGTGAAATATTATTACAATTTTAAATATCTGTTCTCTAGATGAATATAAGTTAAAATGTAATTTATTTGAATGATGAAAAGCTGAATTTTCAGCACCATTACTTCAGTGTCACACAAGTGAATAACCGTTTACTAAACTGAAATACAAATTAAAGATCTATTTAATGGGTTACTCCACCCCGAAATGAAAATTGTGTCATTAATCACTTACCCCACGTCATTTCAAACCCCTAAAAGCTTTGTTTGTCTTCAGAACACAAAGTAAGATATTTTGGATGAAAACTGGGAGGTTTGTCACTGTTCCATTGACTGCCAGGTAAATAACACTGTCAAGGCCCAGAAAAGTATGAAAGACATTATCAAAATAGTCCATCTGCTATTAGTGGTTCAACCATAATTTTACAAAGCTACGAGAATACTTTTGTATGCAAACAAAACAAAAATAACTTTATTCAACAATCCGTCTCATGTAAATGCACCATTCTGCATCAGCCACATCACACTTTTTTTTTGTTTGAATAAAAGCATAAATAAACGTAGAAATCGTATCCGTGCATCGAGTATCTGCATCCAGCAGATACTCTCCAAAATGGTGCTACGGAATTGCTACGGAACAAGAATTGTTAAGTAAAGTGGTTATTTTTGTTTTCTTTGCGTACAAAAAGTATTTTCGTAAAAATATGGTTGAAACACTGATAGCAGATGGACTATTTTGACAATGTCCTTGAGGCTGTGTAATACGGTGCTAAGAATAATAGTGATAAGAAACCCAAAATGCTTAAAACCTGCCTTTTGCATAATGGAAAAAGTGTGCCTTGAATTCTTTCAGTCATATTTGACAAACACTAAAGAATCACTAAACAGCTGCCATAAAATGTCACTTCTACGCTAAATTTATTTTCATTAAATTCTTAATTTTCTATTATAAAAAACTAAATCTGGGCAAAATTCTGGAAACAAATATTTTTGCATACTTTTTGGCTTTCTTTTTTCCATACTTTTCCAGACTTGGAAAATACTTAAGTCAAATTCCATATTTTTCCAGACTTTTTCAAATCCCATAGAAATTTTTCCTTGGCTTATTCCTCGGCTGGGGTCATTTAGAGCCCTTTGAAAGTGCATTGAAACTGCATTTTACCCTTCAATTCATTAAAAGGTCCTTCAAGTCCACTATAGGGATAAGAATCCTGGAATGTATTCTTCATAGGGGCGGGTGATACGGCAAAAATTTCATATCACAATTTTTTTCAGAAACATCGAGATTTTAATCACAATTCTTTGTCATGTTGGTTTTACTATTTTGCAATTTGTCTGAGCAGTACAGCCAAACTCATGTCCCCGTTTTAAAACCAAAGCCTTATAAGGTAACAAAATATAAAATAAAAAGAATGGCAGATGTTTAGGCCAAATTGAGCGAAGATAAAAATCTGTGTCATTTTTTAATCTTTGTTATTAAAAATAAGAACAAAGATACACTACATGTTACAGATACACATAATATACAAATAAAACAAACCTTCATTTTCAGGTACACGAGGTGTATTTAGCAGTAGCATTCACAAAACAATTAACAAATCTAAAAATAAAACTCTATATACATAAATTATACATTGCCTCTTATTAAAGCAACTGTATTAAAGTTCTTTAGTCAAGATCGGTGAGGGATTTTTCTTTCTGTTTTGTTTTATTAGCCAACCATCACACAAAAATGACAATTCCATCATCATTTTACTCACTCTCGATTTTAACATAGTCAACATAAAACATGTTGAACATAAAACTTATTTTGAAGAATGTGGGTAACCAAACAATTGCTGATCCCTAGTTACTTCCATAGTATTTTATATATTTTTGGTCAATGGGGAACAGCTACTGTCCTGTTATCCTCATTCTTCAAAATGTATTCTTTTGTGTTTAGCCAAAAAAAATAAAAAAAATTTCTTTTTATGAAGCGCATTCCAGAACAGCTTGCGAATGGAAATAACACTTACTGCAAGACTTTAAAGCACATGCAAATAATGTACTATTGTGTTTGCGAATAAGTGCAGTGTCCCGTGAGTGAATGTATGTCGTGTTCAGTATATTAAGATGGAGGCACACTGTAGCATGATACTATGATATTTTTTCAAAAGCGGATCGCGGAGACATTTTAAACGTCCACGATCAGAAATCGTCATATCACACACCCCTAATTCCTCAAAAGACTTATTTTTTTGTGAAGGAAAGACACGAACATCAAGGATGACATGGGGGTGAGTAAATTATCAAGAAGTTTTTATTTTGGAAGTGGAGCGAACCATTAAGTAAGTGTTCACTGCAGCATTTTTACTTTTTTCAGTGGAGGAGGCAAATTGTTAAGTAAGTGGTTACTTTTGTTTTCTTTGCGTACAAAAAGTATTCCCGTAGCTTTGTAAAATTATGGTGGAAGCATATGGTGGACTATTCTGACAATGTCTTTCATACTTTTCTGGGCCTTGACAGTCTTATTTACCTGGCAGTCAATGGGACAGTGACAAACCTCCCAGTTTTCATCCAATTTCATCTTACATTGTGTTCCAAAGACGAACAAAGCTTTTACAGGTTTAGAACGACATGAGGGTAAGTGATTAATTACTAAATTTTCATTTTAATTCCGGATTTGTCCAACTTTTATGCTAAGCTTGTTTTACAATAATATATAAATGCTTGGGTGTTATCTGTAGCATAATGAGCCGGTAGAAAAACTGGTAGCCAAATGAAAAAGAAAACATCAGGTAAAACCTGTTTTAAAACAAGCACCTATTCACCATTATGGCAGGAAAAATCTGTAATATTGTGAAATATTATTACAATTTTAAAGAGCTGTCTTCTGTGTGAACATATTTTAAAAATAGAATTTACTCCTGTGATCAAATGTAATTTTTTTTTAGCATTATTACGCTAGTCTTCAGTGTCACATGATCCTTCAGAAATCATTCTAATATGCTGATGTGCTGCTTAAGAACAGTTTGAAGAACAATTTATTTGAAATAGAAACCTTCTGTCACACTATAAATGTTTATACTGTCACTTTTGAACAATTTAATGCATCCTTGATGAATAAAAGTATCAACTCCTTATATATGAATCTGGTACAGACCTCAATCATTTGTACAGTAGTGTATATAGAGTTATTACTGACCTCGGCCTGCCCCAGAATGAGTTCGGCCCACGACTTCCACTGAGGACACTTGTCTCTCTCTGCGAAGGTGGTCTCGTTGGAGTCCCAGCAGCACTGCTCATGATTAAACCACATGGCACTGAGACACACGCCCTCCTTCAGATCGTTCATCCAGTCGGCAGCGATGTCGATCACTCCAGCTAACGCTCCTGAGAGAACGAGGAAGAAAATCGTGTTTATGCAACTCGTGATATGCTAAGGTAGGAGCCGCCATTGTGGCTTTGAGGAACACTGCAAAAACAAACTATTCAGTTGAACATATTTTAACAGTATATTTAAGCATTTCATTCAATGTAATGGTAATATCAGTATTTTAGGGAACACAATCTGTTGTATCAGCAACACTTCAAAATTTGCCAAAAATAATTTATTAGGAAAAAGATTTGAATACCTCCCAACCACAAGAACATGGAAATCTAAACTCAAAACACTGAGCATGATATTCATTTTTCAGTTTGTAACATGTTTTACAAACATGTTACAAACTTAACACTTTAATGCTCTGATTAAAGACTTTTTAGGCCTTAATTTACAAAAAGGGTGAATTACGACTTTTTAAGACTTGCAGAAAATGATCAAGATCGGCTTTTTACCTTAAAAGGCCCACCATGACAACAATACATCTCTCAGTTACTCCACTTCTAGAATAAACATTTCCTGATAACTTACTCACCCCCATGTCATCCAAGATATCTGTGTCTTTCTTTTTTCATTTGCAAAAAAAAAAAAAAAAAGTTTTTTTGAGGAAAACATTCCAGGATTTTTCTCCATATAGTGGACTTCAATGGTGCTCAACAGATTAAAGGTTAAAAATGAACTTTCAAAGGGCTCTAAACAATCCCAGCTGAGGAATAAGGGTCTTATCTAGCGTACCGATCAATAATTTTCTTAAAAAAAATAAAATAAATAAATATATATATATATATATATATATATATATATATATATATATATGACATACTGCGATATATATATATGACTATATATATATATTATTATTTTTTTTTTTTATATATACACTTTTTAACTACAAATGCTTGACTTGTCTTCTCTGTGATGCACACTTCGGTTCAAGACAGTTAGGGTATGTATGATTTTCTCCTCCAACTTCAAAATCGTGTTACCTTTTTTTTGTAAAGGGTGTTTCACCTTCTTTGTACATTCACTTTGTAAACACTGAGTCGGTACTTCTGCAGCGTTGTAGAATGATTTTGAAGTTGGAGGAGAAAATGAGATGGGAGTTTTTTGACATACCCTAACTTGAACCGGAGCGCACAGAGTATGCATGATTTTGTCGAAACGACAACATACAGAGCCCCTAAAATAAATAATATAAAATACACCTTTACACTTATACATGCACACAAGAAACTTTTTGTGCCCTCGAGAAACTACATGCACATGGGGGTTTCTTGCAAGCTTACGCATGACATTTTCTAGTTTTATATAACCTTTTTCCTTTGTGCATCACTGCCATCTTACTATAAATAAAACGAGAGCCTGGATGCACATGAATTAACACAGATCTACTTGATCAAAATTTGGCTTTTCTCATGGTAATACCTCTAACACAAGAATATCAGGGCCTAATGTCCAATTTAACATCTTGATGGGCTGATGGCGTAAAATATGCCAAGTTCAAGGGTCTATAAAAAAAGACTTGTAGTGTAAAAAAGTGCTTAAATTTTGGCTTTTATTAGGGCAGTATGTCATATTTCAAGGCCTTAGGTCTCTTTAACGCATTGTCTGTGGCAGCCCAGAAACCACACCGCGAAATGGGAGGATCAGTATGCATCGTCCTATATGCTAAGTTTGATGGTCCCTGTGCGCACATAAAAGTCTGCATATTTTTTTTATTTTTGCAAAGGTCCTTGAGGCTATGTAATACGGTGCTAAGAATATAGTGATAAGAAACACAAAATACTTAAAACCTACATATTGCAGACTGAAAAAGTGCATCTTGAATATTCAGGTCATATGACAAATCACTAAAGAATCACTAAAGCAGCTGCCATAAAATCTCACTACTTCTACCATACATTTATTTTCATTAAATTCTAAATGTTCTATTATAAAAAAAAAAAAAAAACTAAATAGGTGCAAAAGTAGGAAATACAAATATTTTTAATGCTTTCTTTTTTTCCCATACTTTTCAAGACCTGGAAAATACTTAAAATCATATTCCCTGCTTAATCCTCGCCTGGGATCCTTTAGAGCCCTTTGAAGCTGCACTGAAACTGCATTTTCAACCTTCAATCCATTGAGCACTGTTGAAGTCCAATATATGGAGAAAAATCCTGAAATGTATTCCTCAAAAAAAGGCATGAACATCAAAGATGACATGGGGGTGAGTAAATTATCAAGAAATTTTTATTTTGGAAGTGGAGTAAACCTTTAAGTAAGTGTTCACCGCAGCATTTTTACTTTTTTCAGTGAAGTTGCTCTGAGGCAGGAATTGTTCCTGTAGTAGGTTTTACTGTATGCAGCTCTGAATAAATGTTTGACAAATAAGCCAACATGCGAATGCTGAAGCTCAGGGTAATTTAAGAAATAAGCTGAGTTTGCATAATGTTTTCAGAAGATTAAACTGTGACTTAAAGCTCAAAGATGTATGTGTGTATGTGTGTGTGAGTGTGTGTGTGTGTGTGTTTGGGTGTTAAGTGACCGCAATATTGAGGTTTGTAGAGGAACTTTTTTTTTTTCCTGTGCGTGGGTGAATTTTAAAAGCTAATATTTCCTACAACTAAAGACAGTTTAAATAAAGACCTGCATTTAATTCAACATTTAATTAAACTTTTTTTCTAACAAAATAAAAATTCTCTGTTAGTAACAATGCATGATAACTTTAGTAATAAAATAATAATATATATTATACCGATCAAAGTTATCTGTGTGTAAAACTTTTTTCAATAAATAAAATTTTAATTGATTAAAACTGATCAAAAGTGACAGTAAGACAGAAATACCAAAAAAGTATTTGCCTCTACAAAATATGAAGTAGCATTTTTCATTTTTCTGAAAGATCATGTGACTCAAGGCTGGAGTAATGATGCTGAAAATTCAGCTTTGTATCACAGGAATAAATTAGACTTTAAAATATATTCAAATAGAAAACAAGTATTTTAAATTGCAATAATTTTTCACAACTTTACCAAATTTTTGATCAAAGAAATGCAGCCTAGGTACACTAATAACTTTAACCAAACCCCTTGGTATAAAAACAGGACTGAGTCAATGTTAAGCTCAATGACAACAATAGTATCCTCTGAACTAGTTTTACAGCTGCAGTTGGTTAACAGAGCGGTTTCTGGTTATGAGTCATCTGAAAAATCATCTAGGGACTGAATTTAGAGATTAATATTTTAAACTGAATTAACAGAACTGCTCTGCAAATCTTCAGGATTCTCTACTTCACACTAGCTTTACTAAGTTAATTTGTATTCATAGGTATTTTTAGTTATTTATATTCTGTGTTACAGTGTCGTAACAGTGTCAGTGACGACCTCGCAACAGTCTCTATTCATGCAGTGTGTGTGTGTGAAACTGTAGTGGGCGGACCGACATGTGAAAGTGAGTTTGAAAGAACAGCCACTAAAGAGAAACAGTAAGATTGTGTGTGTGTGTGTGTGTGTTTTTACCTGACGCTAGTCCTGTTAGCGTGACCACCAGCCACCCGGACCAGGCATCGTAGAGACTCTTGGTGAATTCCCATGCTGACTCCTTCTTTTTGCTGTTTATCTACACAGACAAACACAACATGAGTAAATAGAGACACACAAACCTGCTGATTCAAGATCTGCAGTTTCTATCTGATCCCTGCAGCTGGTCGGTTTGCAAACCGCAGTATCACTTTCAGTCAAGTAGTAAGTTCATTTGCCTAAGAAAAAAGTCCATTCAAATGCTTTACATTTGAATAAATGTGCTCTAGAAAATGACACTAATGCAGTAGCAGCACCCATAACAAACTAATACAATCAAAAAAATCATTACCAAAGTGTGATGAACAAGGACAAAACTGCAGTTTACAGTTATAGTACTGATCAGCACTGTGAAGCACTTCTTTAATTATTCATTTGTCATGATAAATGGTATCTTTTCCAAAAATAAATGCATAATGAAGAAATAAATAAACAATTATTCTGTTAAAGTTTCCAAAAAATAAACTTAATTATTTTTTTTTTTTTTAAATAAATGCAAAAAAATGGAGTTCAACTTTCCAAAAATAAATTGGAGATTGTTTTCAAGTTCAAAAGCACACAAATGAATTCTTTTAAAACAATAAATAATAAAAACAGATAATGAATATAGCTGCAAGCAGCGATGACCAGGGTTCAATCGCTTTAAGGCAAGTAAGCACATTATTTCGCAAGCCTGTAACCACCTAAATCAATTATTTAAAAAGCATTTTTGGCAAATCCATGTCATATACCTTAGAAATATGATGTTTCTTTAATGTGTATGACTGCTACATCAGCAGCTGTTGTCTGATCGCCTTAAAACTGCTTGTTTAAAATCACCTGTCACATGTGCTCACGTTTTGGGCTTTCGTTTAAGCTTTATAGGATTTTGAGTAATTTCGGACAGGTCCCTTATTTAAACAACTCCATTTATAGCTTCCCAAAGGGTAAATTAGATTGTTTTTTAAATAATTATTGACCTAGAGAATCTATAGAATTGTACTGCAGTTTTTTTTGTTTTTCCAAATTGAGCGAAAAACCTAGGACTAGTTCGTGGAAGTATGTTTTTACATTTTCTCAATCTTTCAACAAACAATTTGACTGACAGCAGTGGTTCTAGAGGCAAAGTTGTCTGGAACGAGGAGCTCTGTCATACGATCAGAAGATTGCGTGTATTTGCGGAAAAAAATGCATGCAATGTTGCCCCCCAGTGGCCAATTTTCAAGTTTCAAGTCTCTACGATTTACAGTTTAGTCTGCATGATCAGTTTTACGTGGAAAAAATAAATGCAAAAAAAAAACGTCAAACAAATAAAATTAAACTGAGTTCCTTTCTTTTGTGAAATTTTTAATTAATTAGATTGTTCAAAAATAAATAAATATATTGTGATATTTACAGTTAGCGTAACAAAACATTTCTTTATCATGCCCATATACACACCTTGCGGTGTCGCTCTCTGTCTTTGCACTTCTCTCTGACCCAGTCGATGGTGTGAAAGTCGTCGTAGGTTCCCACACCTGGGATTGGCTCCTCCAGCAGGTCCAGCAGGTGGGTGGAGCTACTGGCCCCGCCTCCACCCCCTCCATTAGACATGGCGTAGTTGGACCCTAAACACACACAAACACAAAGAGAGAGAGAGAGGAGTGAGCAAAAGAACAGACCTATCGGTAAGCCCCACCCCTAGAACACAGATGAGCCAATGGCAGTTGAGTATCGGCTGCACGGAGATGGAACTCGGACATCTGTAGGTTTCAGCGCCATAGAGAAACATTGGTAGATCCGAAGCTCTCGTCGTTCTAATGGTGTTTATGCTACAAAAATAATAAAACGAAGTGCCTGAGGTATCTGTAACACTGATTCCAGGTATCCCGAGAGGCTTGGCAATGGAATTTGGAATTTATTTTATTATTTAACATTTATTTTCTGGTTGTCATAATCTCATTAAGTGGCCTTTTTCATCTGCTCAAGCAGGTAATGTCTGTAAATATAGTTAATATGTAAATATTAAACTAGCCAATGTTAAAGTTAGTGACTCCATGTTAATGTAGAAACCTCAGCTAACTATTGTCACGTCATGTACAGTGTAGGTCAAAAACACATAAACAAAGGTCTACAATTCAGTGCCTCTCCATATTAAAATGTAAAATAATGAATCTTACACTGCGGTACATGAACAGTGTTGATCCTGGATGCTGTCATCTGCAATCATGAGGACCGTAACATGAGTTTTCTTCCGCTTGCACTGCAATCTGTAAATCCTCGATTTATATATATATATCTATCTATCTATCTATATATCCCCATGGCATATTAAAGCACTACTTGAACGAACAACTACTTGTCCTTCTGTGTTCAAAATTGATCAAAAACATCTTTGGACAAGGTTTCACACTGACAGCTGTCATTGTAAGACAGTGGGCAACTCAGTTTGTTTGTCCGAGGCAGCAGCAGTAACTAAGGGGGCTTAGCGATAGGTCAACTGCTTTCAGAGGAGCCATAGTAGCTGTGAATCTTGAGTCAATTCGATTCACTGGACTTATTTTGCAAATCATTCGGAATGATTCAATTCAATCTGATTCACAATAAGATTTGATACCAATTAAAGATCTGATTCTGTATTCTCTAAGTGCACTCGTAGGATTATGGAAATGCTTCGCCTAATGTGTCTCCTAATGTTTAATGTAGCATTCCATCACTTGCCTATCAATGGATTCTCTGCAGTGAATGAGTGCCATCAGAATGAGAGTCCAAACATCTAATAAAAACACCACAATAATCCACAAGATGTAGGCAAGTTTGTTTCTTAATCAGATTTGGAGAAATGAAGCATTGCATCACGCTCACCAATGGGTCCTCTGCAGTGAATGGGTGCCGTCAGAATGAGAGTCCAAACAGCTAATAAAAACATCACAATAATCCACACCACTCACAGTCCATCAATTAACGTCTTGTGAAATCAAAAGCTGTGTGTTTGTAAGAAACAAATCCAAGACATTTTTATCTTCAAACTGTTGTTTCTGGCCAAAATATGACTCCGTAATCCATAATAAGTCTTCCTCCAGTGAGAAAGTCATCTGATCTGAATCAGAAAAGAAATCAAGCATCGTTTACAAGCCAAAACAGCTCTAAACAAATATGTGGGTATATTCTGATGCATGACAACAGGGAGATGGACTTTTTATTATTGATTATGGACTCATATTTTAGCCAAATGCAGCAGTCAGAAGTTAAAAACATCTTAATGACAGATTTGTTTCTCACAAACACGCAGCTTTTGCTTTCACAAGACGTTAATTGATGGACTGTGAGTGGTGTGGATTATAGCGATGTTTTTATCAGCTGTTTGGACTCTCATTCTGACGGCACCCATTCACTGCAAAGGATCCATTGGTGAGCAAGTGATGCAATGCTACATTTCTCAAAATCTGATTAAGAAACAAACTCATCTTGGATGACAAAGCAAATGATTCAAAAATCCACGTGTTCAAAGTGCACTGAGAAAATAAGTGTATCGTCACTGTCCACTATTTTGTGTTTCTTAGATGTGGTTCGTGAATTGAACAAACTTTGATTTAACAATCTATTAATGAGTCCCTAAACTCCCAGAGGCAGCAGAACTGCATGTTGAACAATCATTACAACAGCTTTTTTTGTTGTCCGCACGTAATGAAAGCAGAGATCTGGGTCGTCTGAGAGCAGTGAGGGCGTCTGGCCGGCCGTAAGTGATAATCAGCAGCTAATCAGCTTTTCCTCACAGATCCAGCCTGCTGCCACACAAACTCACGCGCTAGAGAAACACACGCTTGTACACACTTCCCTTTCTTAGAAACTAACCAACCTACCCTACAAAACACAGCTCACAGGTTACACGAATTAAAAAAAAGACAACTTCTGTAAAATCTGAAATAGCACTAGAGATGTCACTTTCAAATATAAATGTCATGTGACAAACACAGGCCGCATTCAGCAGCAGTCAACATCTAGACTAGCGTGCAATGGACAATGTGTCTAGCTAAAGGTCACCAAACCAAAAGGTTCAAAACTGCAAAAAATAAGGCTTATTTGCATAAACAAAAAAATTACAAAAAAGAATTAAAGTATAAAGTATTAAAGTATAAAGAAATAAAGTATTTAATAAATATTACGCATTTATTAGTATTTATCAAATTCATTAATCAACGGCTAACACTATTCTTATTTGAATAATTCATTATGCTAATAATATTAAAATGAAGTATTAATATTCATATTGTGTTGTATTATATTGATTTATTTTATTATTTTATTTAGTCATACTGTTTTGTTAATAGTAGTAGCTTAAATGTTTATTTATTGATTGTTTAATTATTTAAATAGCATTTTTATTCTTCTTACTGTTTTGTGTTCATAGTAATAGCTTGATTATTTATTATTGATTATATATATATATATTATTTATTATTTACTTAATTTACATATTTGTATTATATATGTATATATAATATTATTTAATTTAACATTATTATTTTAATTAGTATTGCTTATTCTTACTGTTTTGTGTTAATAGCAGCTTAATTATTTTTTATTTATTGATTATATATATATATATATATATATATATTTATTTATTGTTATTTAATTTAATATTATTATTGGTAATAGCTATTAATGCTTTATTCTTACTGTTTTGTGTTAGTAGTAGCTTTTTTATTATTATTATTATTATTTATTTACTTTACATATTTTTATTGTACACATATGTATATATATTATTTAATTTCATATTATTATTATGTTTAATTAGTATTACTTCTTACCGTTTTGTGTTAATAGCAGCTTAATCATTTTTTTATTTATTATTTATAGATTTTTTTTACTTACGTATTATATATACATATATTTATTTATTGATTATTTAATTTCATATTATTATTATTATTGCTAATAGCTATTAATACTTTATTATTATTAATGTTCTGATTGTTTATTGTTTCATTTATGATTATTGACTAATTATTTTGTTTATCCTCAGTGTTAATGTAGCTATTATGTAATACTTTGTTAATATGAATAATGTATGAATATTTATGAATATTCTTATTGCTTTGTATTTATAGCCGATTATTAAAAAAAAAAGCAACTCAACGGTCTTCACAGGAAGAATATAAATGCGTTCAAGCAAACAGCAGAGATGAAAGCAGACTGCAGCACATTTCGTCTGAAGCACACGACTCCCTCTGAGCGAATCAACGAGGATACGGCGAATTAAATCATCCCTGCTGACTCACGCGCTCATAAAACCCTCCGCTGAAAGAGCAGAGAGACCCTCGGGCTCATTCAGCACCGCCACACAAGACATTTGATTGCGTGATGATCTGGAAAGAGCTTGTGCTTGTGAGAGAGGATGAGGCAAATCCCATCCTTCACAACCCAAAGAAAACGCAAAATCCACATCATTACAGCTGCTTTCACTAAACTGAACGTTCTATTGACCTCAATGCTTCCTGTTCAGATCATCCGTTCAGCGAAAAAAAAAAGGGAAGAGGAAACAGAGGAATGTCTTTTGTGCAGCTTTTGCACAGAAACACTGGGATTGCAGTGCAAATGAATGTAGTGGTTTAAACATCATACACGTTTTAAGTTTTTTTTAATGCTTTATTTTATTTATCCAAAGTGCAGCAAAAACAGTGAAATTGTGAAATATTTTTACATTTAAAATAACTGATTTCTATTTGAACACATTTTAAAATTGTATTTATTCCTGTGATTTCAAACTTAATTTTTGGAGTATTTACGCTGAATATTTATTTTTGAAATCATAAGAATAAATTACATTTGAAAATAAATTCAAATAAAAAGCAGATTTTTAAAATAGTTCAAAATGTTAGTGTTTTTGCTGTACTTTGGATCAAATAAATGCAGACTTGGTGAGCGGATTTGAACAGATTTGAACATTAAAAAAAATTGTGTAGTGTATATCAAAAATATTTATTATTCATTATTATTATTTACTTTGCTTATTTCTTTATTTATTATTATATTTAGTTTAGTTTCTATGCATACCATTATCCATTAATGCTACATTAAAAAAAAAAAATCTGTAAAATTAATTAATCAATAGCTAAAAACTACTCTTATTTTATTTGAATACTTTAGAAATATTATTAATATTTGTATTGTTCTGTGTTAATGTTAGTAGCTTGTTTGCTTATTTATTTATTTATTTTTTACTATTTAATTTATTATTAGTGTTTAATCAGTCTCTTAGCCTTGTTTTTCGGGTAAAATATCCCCCCCCCCCCCCCCCCCCCAAAAAAAAAGAAAGAAAAAAAAAAAAAAAGATCAATTTATTTAAAAAGTGTATTTATAAAATAAATTATATACATATATTATTATAATAAATTATTTACACACACACACACACACACACACACATATATATATAAAATTCAGTAATCACAAATAACTAGAAATACTAGTATTTACATAAATACAGATAATTATACATGCAATATTTAAATATTTATATTAAACAAATTATTATATAATAACTAAATGTCATTATATAAATTTGTATAAAATATTTTAATTATTTTAATACTTTATAAATATTATTAACATTCATATTGTTCTGTGTTAATGTTAGCAGCTTGTTTTGTTATTATTATTATTTTTTTTTTTTACCATTTAATTTATTATTGCAGTGTTTAATCAGTCTCTTGGCCTTGTTTTTTGGCTAAAATATCCCAAAATTTTCGGAAAAAAAATAAAAAAAAATAAAAAAGGTCAACTTATTTAAAAAGCAGCTGTGTACAAGTTAGTAAGTCTTACTTTTAGAAATCATTACTTTTCCTCATCGCACAAGCAGATCTTTTCATGTTTTAAGTAAAAACAAGTTATAAACAAGTCAAAAGTGCCCTGAGACTAAATACACTTACATTTCAGATTAATTGTAACTAATTTTATGGGATTTTTATACTAAAACAATGCTAAAATATTAAGAATATATTACTCAGTACATTCTTAGCCTTACCCATAAGAGATGAGATTCCAGTAAAGTCCAACAGCTTTTATAAAATGTTTAAGTCAGTGAGCGGTTAAGCGTTTAGCTCAGCGGCACAATAACGACAGATCGGTTTGTCCAGGGCTTGAACCTGCAGCGTTTTGACTAGCAGAGTTCATTTTCAGCCACTGAATGGTGATTAGGAAGCAATTTGGTCTAACATTCCAATGTGAATGTCAAAGCAAACTGATCCCTAGACGTAAAGAGCATTTTTAGTGATGTGCGATGTAAAGCGATGAGGTGAGACGTGCGTGTTGTTCACGTTAGTGTTCACTCGCTAAATATTACACAGGAGTGTTTGTTTGTGCTGTGGCAGTGGCGTTTGCTCACAGATTATTGTCCCTGACAGATAGTGTCTGATGTCAGTCGGTTTTATTAAGTGAGCCGCACTGCTTCTCCTTCAGTGCAGGAGCATGAATATGATCAATTCTGCAATGACTGCAGCATTAGAGCTCTGCAACGCATAACTCACTTGAAACGGTCAGCTAAATCAATCAACTCATCAAACGGAGGCTTATCAAGATAAAGCACTTTTTAATGTTAAAATCATTTCTCCTATTCTACTTTAATATACAACTATGAGCAGTTACTGAATGTGTGTGTGAATTGTGAATGTGTGTGATTTCACAGACATATTTCAGCCTAATTTTTTTTTTTTTTTACCTTTGGACCAATTTGTAATTACTGATATATATAATATAATATAATATAATATATTTCTTAAATAATTCATATAATAACGAGAATAATTGTATATAAATAATAATTGCATAATGAAATTAGAATTGATATAATCATTATTATTATAAAGTAATTATATACATATATTATTATAATAAATGTACACATTTACATCTAAATATATTCATAGAATTATATATGCACACTATAATAAATAAATAAATAAATAAAAAAAAAAAAAAAAAAAAAAAAAATAATATATATATATATATATATATATAAAATTCAGTGAATCACAAATGACTAGAAAAGTATATATAATAAAAATATTATTATTATTATTATTACACAACTTGTATTTACATAAATACAGATAATTATAAATACAGCATTTATATTAAACAAATAATTATATAATAATAGAACTCAATAAATGTCATTATATAAATTACTATCAAATTAATTTAATATTTATATATTATATATGTATTAATTGTTAATATTACTATTAATTGTTGCAGCAAACAAATATAACAAATATAATTCAGCCTAAATATAACAAAAGCAGCAAATAAAAACCTTGTATAATACAGACCCTATTGCAAAACATTTAGACCAATTAAAGTCAATGACTTTTCCAGTCATTCGTAAAATTACTTTTATTATTATTAATTAGTATTTAATTTGTATTTACATAGATACTATATTACATTATATGAATTAATTAATTTATATAATCATATATATTAGATTATATAATTATTTATTTAAAATTGATGTACTTTTTATTCTTATTCAGTGATTTTTTATTATTTTTATTCTTCTCCAAAATTAATGGAGAAGTGTATATAATAACAATAACAATAATAATAATAATAATAATAATTATTATTATTATTATTATTATTATTATATTAATACCAGTATTTCATAAATACAAATAATTATAAATATTTACATTAATCAAATATGTGTATAATATTATAATTCTATAAATGTAATGCTATAAATTACTATATAATTAATTCAATATTTATTAGATTAATAGCCTAAACATAACAAAAGCAGCAAACAAAATCCTTGTTTAATAAAGACACCATTTTAAAACATTTACAACATTTGTAAAATTAATTATATTATTATTATTATTATTATTAGTAGTAGTAGTAGTAGTAGTATTAATTATCATTAATTTAATATTTACATAAATATTATGATAAAACATTTGTATTAAATTATTATTTAATTTAATATTTATGTACTTTTCTTTTTTTTAGTCTTATTCAGCAATCAGAAATGACTGGAAAAGTGCATATAATATTATTCAGTCTAAACATAAAAGCAGCAAACAAAATCCTTGTTTAATATAGACACCATTTCAAAACATTTAGACCAATGAAAGTCAACTACTTATATATTTTTTTCATTTAATATTTATACACATATTATTAAATGTAATTTTAAAATAAATTAAATGTATTATTAAAAACCAAACAAATCCTATGTGTGTGAATCCGTAATAATAAGCGCTTAAAATATATTACAGAGAGAGGAGAAGACTCATAATCAGACTCTGACGTAACGATCTTTACATCCATTGCTGAATCATGCAGGATTTATTATTAAGCTCAACTCGACCAACAGCAGTAAAGAAGAAAACGCTGAGATGTGGGTGTTAATGTGCATTAAGACACATGTGACGCGTTGCATGAGCTGAAAATCCAAGCACGCTTACAGGAAACAGTGTGAACGCTAATAATGGATTTGACAGACATATGACGATCAGCATGAGGCGCCTGAGACAGAATCATGATGGATTATTGTTCAAGTCCTGCGGCTTTCATCCTGCATTAATGCATTACTGCACTCAGCAACAAGTCTCTCCTGTTGAAACCAATATAAATTATGAATGACAGACCAATTCAGCATCCGCCTGCAACATCATATAATTCTTATTATATTGTAATTTTTTAGATTTTATTTTGTTCATATTTATAAGTTATACTTTCTAGTTTTATTTTACATAGTTTTTTTGTAATTTGCATAACTTTTTAATAATTTAATAATTTATTATTTTTTTTATATAATTTTTAATATTATTTTAATAAATTAAAAAAATTGTTTTATATTTAGGTTTATACATTTATAGTTTTATTTTCATTCTAGTTATTTGTGTATTTTTAATAATCTCTGAATCATTTAAAAAAAATCTGTTTTAGATTTATATATATTTATAGTTTTATTTTATTTTAGTATTTTAGTTATAATTAGTATATTAGTATAATTTGAAATAATTGAACAAATAAATTTATTTTTTCTGTTTTAGATTTAATTTTATATATAGTTTTTTTTAGCCATTTGTATAAATTGTAATATAATCGTTTTATTTTTACTTGAGTTATTTGTAATAATTTATTTAATAAATAAGCTTAAAAACTGTTATAATTAAGTTCTTATATAGTTTTATTTTTATTTGAGTTATTTGTATATTGTTTAATCATTTATGAATCATATATTTTTTTTTCAGTTTTAGATTGAGGTTTATATATATTTATATTTATAGTTTTAGTTTTTATTTTAGTGATTTGTATTATTTGTAATTATTTATTAAACAATTTATTGTTTTTGCATATTGTTTAATAATTTATTTATGAATCATCTTTTTTTTCAGATTTAGATTTAAGTTTTTAATATACAGTTTTATCTTGGTTATTTGTTTAATTTTTTTTTATTATTTATTTAATAATTTATTTAATAAATAATTACTTTTTTCAGGTTTATATATATTATAAATTGTAATAATTTAATAAAATAATTTGATAACGTTTTACTATTTTATGATGTTTTTTTCAAGAAACAAATTGTTTTATGTATTTAATCTCAGCAGAATCCAAAACAACATTCTCCTCAACAACCAAAACACACACAACACACACCTTGAGATATTTGCTATGACCTAACTCAAACCCAAACACATCAGCTGATTAAAAATAATATGATTTGGCTGATTTTGGGCCTATAGTAAAGCAAAACAAGTGCAATGCATGCACGAAGCACATACATAAGAAATCATACACATATGCGTGTTTGTTATTGCAACTGCGACACGTTTATGATCAATCCAATGCATCATATACCAACGAGTGTGTAAAAAAACTGTCCCACAAACACACCCAACGCATCAGTGTCACTGACAACACACACGAATGCGCGCTCACGTACGCCGATCGCTGCACATAATCGATTACGGGCGATGAGTGTGTCGGTAAACAGCGCCGTACCTCTGCCGCTGAGCTCCTGCAGGGGGATCGTGTCCCCTCCGCCGTCATACGGTAGATACGGGTCAGCGGAGTCCTCCTCCATACCGATCACGGCGCTCCGCGGATCACAGACGAGCTCAACCAGCACCAGCTACAGCCGCGGCCATGATCTGACCAGCAGTGCTGCGCTCGAGAACACGAGCGTGATTGCGTCACCGCACCGCGTCGATGCGGTAGCCAATGACGTCAGCGAGTTTCGGGACGCGCACTCTCACGTCGCGTTCTTCTGTTTATAAGCCTGTACCGCTCATGAAATGCTAAAACGATATTACGATGTTTCACGTTTCATATACAAGAGAAAATAAGAAGCGCTTCTTAGATATCGGAGAGATTTTAGATTAAATATGACTTTGTATAATAAAGACCATTTCAAAACCTTTACACAAATGAATTTTCATGGATTTTCTAGTCATTTGTAATGACTGGATGTTAAAATTATGACGATGATGATTATTGTTGTTGTTATAATACAGTTAATATAAATATATATATATATATATATATATATATATATATATATATATATATAGTTTGTTTAATAAATACACATATTTATTTGCTAACTTATATAATAATAATAATAATAATAATAAATATTTATCTAAATAATAATTGTATGAATTAATTTAAATTTAATATACACAATCATTTAATTATACAATATTTGTATAGATATTTATTATTATAAATTATTTATATTATTAAAAAATGAATCATGTAATATGTGCATATATTATACTTAATTATATAAATTATTTCATTACACATTTCATTAAATAATACTAGTATTAATAATAACAGAAATAATAATAATAAATGATCATAATATTTATCTAAATATCTTATTGTACAATGAAATTATATAAGCAAGGTGTGTATATATTTTAATTCTATAAATTATTTCATTGCACATTTAATTTATTAAATAAATACAATTAGCATTAATGCTACTACTAATAATAAAAAACACAGTTTTTTTTTATAAATCTACGTATTTATTGAATAACCAATATAATAATAATAATAATAATTTATATAAATAGTTATATAATGAAATTATTAATGAATAATTTACATTTAATATATACATATATATACATTCATTCAATTATATTAATTATAAAATTATTATATAAATTACTTCACTACACATTTAATTTATTAAATAAATGATTTTAGTATTAACAACAACAACAACAATAAATGTTTATATAAATACTACTAATAATAAATAAATACTAAAAGTACAATAAATGTTTTCATAAATACTAAATAAATAATAACCCTTATATTTATTTTATATACACCACAATCATTTAGTTATGCAATTAGTATTTATATAATAATTATTATTTTTGAATTAAACAAACACATTTACACACACAATAATATAAATTATTATAATTGTTTAGTAAATATACACTTTTAATTTGTTTTATATATTACACACACACATTTTAATTGCATAGAACAGGACCTATACATTGTCATTAGAGTTAAATTACTAAACCAAAACAACCTGAACCTGATAAAAATGCAAATTTTAGATGAAATTTCAGATGGTATATATATATATATATATATATATATATATATACACACATACATATATATATACACATACACACACACATATATATATATATATATATATAAAACAGTATTGCAAAGATGTGGTTTTCCATATTTATTCAGGAAGGAACAGTACTTTCCTGCTAAGCACAGCTAAATTTGATCATTAAATACACTCAACAACTACATCTGTTCCAGCCACCTGTTACACACACACACTCTCTCAAGCACCTGGCACCTTATTCAGTGCCCAACAAAGTAGACCGCCTCAAAATAATCTTATGGATTCACTCCAGTATCTAGGACAGAGCAAGAATCAGCAGAGAACACACCAAACCAAACGTGACCAAACACACACCACAAAAACTCCATTTACCTTTAGATACAGTCCTGCTGTTGCCAGGTAACCGCTCTGGACCATGTGACCCGATCCCCCATCAGCTTTCACGATGGTGTTTAAATCAAAGCAGCAATCATAGTCTCAATCCGGTTTGTGTTTTTAGCTAAACACAACATCACCGCCCCGCACACAAGGACGCCGCTCACTGGAAACATCTGACACGTCGTCACACTACAACAATCGCCGTAACTCAGCCCAAACTTCCTGAAACGCAGCCTTCATGGCTGACAGAGCAGCCTAACTGGTTCCCATGTGTCATTTCTTTCTTTTCAGCCAAGACATATTTTACTCAGATGTTTCCGGTCGGACTAGCTGGTTACGTCAGGTCAATTTCACCATCGTTCAGTAGAGTAGCGCTCTCTGGTTGTGTGTCAAACTTTCCCTCGGCGCAGGCTCGTGTCGGACGGGTAGGTTTCCAGGACGCGGGCGTCCAGAGAGAGTCTGATAGGGCAGAGATTGTTGAATGACACTGAAAGGCGACTCCTCGCTGTTACACAGACACAAAAGCTCTTGTTGTGTGTGATCCAGCAAACAAAGGTCTGCCAGGCTGGATGCTACGCTGCTGCCGAGAGACTCATGAATAATGAGCAACCAGACTCGCATCTCATGCAACAAATACCCTCTTATGACCTCTGGATGCAATACTCTAGTTTTACGCATGTTTTCATCCCACTGCTTTAATAATGACACACATACAGAAGAAGCTCTGTGTCCAACAGTCAGAAACCCAACAGCAGTGGCTTTATTTGGAAAAAGGGCCAAAATAACATTTGCAAGAAAAATTCATACTTTTATTCAGCAAGGATGCATTAAATTGATCAAAAGTGAGAGTAAAGACATTTATAATGTTACTAAAGATTTGTATTCTAAGTAAGTGCTGTTCTTTTGATCTTGCTATTCATTAAGGAATCTGAAAAAAAAAACCTGAACAGCTAATCAGGGTATTAGAATGATTTCTGAAGGATCATGTGACACTGAAGACTGGAGTAATGATGCTGAAAGTTCAGCTTTGATCACAGGAATAAATTACATTTTAAAATGTATTACAATACAATTTTTCACAATTTTACAGATTTTACTGTATTTTTGACCAAATAAATGTAGGCTTGGTGAGCATAAGAGACTGCTTTTAAATACATTAAAAATCGCCAATCCTACATTTTATATGGTAAAAGCTGAATAACTTTAGCACTGGAATGAGCATGAGTGAATGTAACGCTGACATATTAACCACAAATGTGACCCTGGACCACAAAACCAGTCTTAAGTAGCACAGGTATATTTGTAGTAATAGCCAGCAATACATTGCATTGGGTCAAAATTATCTATTTTCAGGCATGTGATCAGCTAGAGATAAAAAAGTAGGAAAATCTGACCACGCCCCAAACCACGCCCCCAGCACTTACTATATATATATATATATATATATATCACATTAAATGATATATCTTATATTATAATAATACATGCTATTGTCCTGTAAAAATAAAAAAAAGCAGCATTTAATAATCATTAATATAATATAATACATTATAATAAAGTACTATATTATAGTGAAGTATTAATTTTTTTAAATCTTATAAAAATGTTTGAGTGGTAGCTATAATTGTTTCCACAAAAAAATGTAGCATTTAACATTGATAATAATGAGAAATTTCTTGAGCAGATTTATAAACGTTTCTAATGACGAATGTTGCATTCCCAAATGCAAATTAAAGTGGCTCAAACCAGTGATATACCAGTGAATTGAAACTAAAAACAGTACTGTAACAGCAGACATGTAGCGAGTCAGACTACAGTCTATTATATAATTACAGCGCAACCGTTGCCTTTTTATGACAGCACTAAGCAATGTCAAACTCTTACCACCATTCATAAAAAGTCGAGTAGCACGTTTTCAGCGCTGATTCTACTTGCATTTGGCGCTTTGAATCATTTGAACGCTTTCAACGTTAACTGTCCTGCAGATGGCGCCGCAAGCTTGAGCTCGTACAGTGCTCTCAGGACCACTCCGTCCATGATATTTTAGAGAACAATCTTTTCACAGTTTATTTAATTAATTGCTTAAGGCCATTTGCGCAATTTCAATTCCAACCCCCACCCCCTCCAAAAACAAACAAAAAAAAAACCTCGGATCTATGCGAATCACATGGGTCTTCCCTCAGAGGTCAGAAAATACGGAAATCCTTATTTATACGGAAAAATCACATCCCTGATTTTTTATGGCAAAAATCATTAGGATATGAAGTAAAGATCATGTTCCATAAAGATATTTTGACAACAACTCATGTATGTCCCTCCACACTGACTGAATCAAACATTTCTCTATGAACCTTACAGAGGCATTGTCACGTTACAATAAAAAAAGAGGCATGTCAAAACTTTTGCTATAAAATGAGAAGGAAACAATCCCCTAGATTATCATTATATGCTTAAACATTAAGGTTAGTACTCATGGAAATTACTAAAGTAGTCAAACCTGTTCATTAGAAGGGGGTGTCCCAATGCTTTTGCCAATATATGTTTCTGATTTATTGCAAAAACATGTAGAATTCTTTGAAGCTCCCGTTTCTGCTGTTTGGGTCAGTCGCACTGGTGCTCCTAAATATTTTTTCATAGTCGCACGCAGTAGTTTTCAGTCGCATTGGTGTTTTGGCTCATACCCTAAAAGGGACCATTTTAACACAAAAAAATTATCTGTTGTTTTCAGCTAAAATGTAACATACACACTCTGGGGACATCAGAGACTTATTTTACATCTTGGGAATTAATTAGCTCACAATGAGACCAACAATGTGTATTAGTGCTAAAAAGTAAAGAGAGAAAAAAAAGAAATGCTAAACTGGCCGGAAAGTCTAGAGCACCTATGATTTCCACGATGCAGAAAACACAGACGGAATCGTAGAATCCAGTCATAAAAAATAATGTATTATTTGTCAAAAATTTGTCAAAGTTTGGAAGAATTAATCAAAAGTATGTCATCAAATTAAATCAAATTGCGATATGAACTACTAAATATTAAGCCACAAAAAGACTATTTAAATATGAGTCCTGGATGTTCCACGTCTCTGTGTTTATAAATGATGCAGACGCACGGTTTTGTTTACTACACATACTGTGACACTCGCGGTGATTTGCTCTGAGAGTCACTTCATTCGTATTTGACCGTTCCATTTGAGTAAAATGTATTGTTAGCTTCCAGCCGCAGATGTATCCAATCCAGCCACAACCAGCGTCAGTTACAGGTATTCATGGCAACCCGTCAAAATAAAAGTTCTGTTTAACTTGAAGATGACAGAAATATATTTTTCATTTTTAGAATGTACGGAATACTACTACTACTTAATGCTGCACGAAGATTAAAAAAATCATAATTGTCAATGATTCCCTTTAAATTGCAATTTGCAATTTTTAATTACAACTATCGCGATTTACATTGAATGATGTTTTGAATAGCTTTATACCATTGTTATACCAACTGTTTGCCATATTTTTATATGAAAATAAACAAGCTGAAAACACTCTTTCTGATAATCTTTTGTGGCTCTTCTATAGCATTAAGCCTTAAAATGTCAACTATTACACAGGTCTGGTTTCTTCTTAAAAAAAAAATAAAAAAAATTATATATATTTATTTAAAAACAAATAAATAAATAATAATAAATTTATATATATATATATATATATACACACACATACACATACATATATGCATGGTATGGTATGTTATGCTAAAACAAAAAATTAAACCAATGGAATAAAAAAAACTTTAGATAAACTGTAAAACTAATAATAATAATAAAAAATTGCAATAATGAATAATGTAAGTGGACTTTTTTTGTAATTACCTTTGATTATGTAATTGTGGCATCTGTGACTGTAATCACGATTAGAAATTTGATTAATTGTGCAGCCCTACTATTGTTGAAAAATTAATAAAACTTTCTTTTTTAAAGACATAATTACACAATATTTCTTTCATGTTTTAATTTTAATAGTAAATCCCCTTTACTTAATTTTCATTAATAAAAGATTAATAAAATATTTTTTATGCCTTTTGTTAATATAAATACAAAAACACAGAATTTCTGAGTGAATAAAAATTCACAAGGCTATTGAAAGTATAAACAAAATGCTAATAATTAGACATGCTAAAACCAGAATTTGGTAACAATAAAATACAATATTCATAGGGCTCTGAACATGTCGTTTTTGTTAAAACTTTAATAAATTGATGTTTTTTGGTATAAGTTTCATGATTTTAATTCATTAGACATGCTTTTTGGATTAATAAGAATTGATTTAACCATTAAAAAGGAAAAGTTCTAACGGAATCCAGAAGAATTCAAATGGAAAAAACGGAATTTGGGAAAAAATTAAATGGATTCCGTAGGGCCCTAAAAGTCCATTTTATTCAGCCAAAACCACTTGAAAGCACCTCAGATCATATTTAAGACTCATAAGTGAGGAGGAGTGTGAGTGAACGGAGGTCCAGCTCAGGCCTACCTGGAGACGCGTCCCCGTCGAGCAGGTTGTCGTCCTCAGTGGTGTGGAAGTCCATGATGACGCCAGCACCATCGAGGAGCTCTTCGTCGCTGCTGGCGCTGGTGATGCTGTTGTAGCTGTTCCTGCCGTAGCCTCTGTTGAACAACTGCTCAGACTCCATTTAGCAACACAACACCCTGAGAACAACACCACAGACAGACAGACAGTCAGGTGACGTGATTCAGCAAACCTTTCCCTCAGCACAATCAGGACGACACTTTATGCAAACAAACAAGCAGAAATATTTGAATTGACGAATTATTAGACATTAGACATGTACAGTTTTAACCTAATGTTTCAAATTTAGGTAAAAAAAAAAAAAAATCTAAAAATAAATAAATAAATAAGTAAAAAAAAAAAAATGTAATTTAGGAAATGATTTACTTTATTATTAACCATATTTTAAAACTTGAATTAACAAAACTTTGCACACGCTGCAACAAAGGCTTTTTGAATTATTGTTATGATGGCAGTTGTGTCTAATGCAAAGCTTTACTGTAGTAATAATAAACATATTTTGTAAGAAAACCACTGTTGCAATAGCAGACAGTTCATATTACAATGAGGAGCTTGTTTTTGTGTATTGTGTAAACATGAGCCACAGATCCAGACTGTCAGATACTCTGGTGATTCAGTTAATGTTTTTTATAGAATTATTATTATTATTATTGCTATTATTATTATTATTATTATTATTATTTATATTAAATATTCATAACATATGTGATATTTATAATAAAATGTATTCCATTATAAAAAATATTATTGTTAATATTCCAACCTGTATAACATGTATTTATTTACCATTTATTAATAATAATAATCATAATATCATGATGATGATGATGATGATTATTATTATTATTAAACAATAAATACATTTTATACAGTTTGGAATAATTAAAAAGTAATCCTTTTTTATAATGAAATGCATTTATCACAAATAATACATTACAAATAATATTTAACAAATAATATATTATTATTAATATTTAATATAAATAATAATAGTTATATTATTATTAGTAGTAGTACTATTATTAAATAAATACATAAATATTACTAATTGTGTCATGTAAGTTTGAATAAAAATAGCAGTAATAATAATACATGAAATGCATAAATAAATAATTTTATACTGGTTGGAATAATGATAATTTTATAATGAAATACCTTACATTATAAATATTATAAATAAAAATATTATTATGAATATTTAATATAAATAATAATAATTATATTATTATTATTATTATTATTATCATCATTAGATACATACATAAATATTACTAATTGTGTAATGAAAAATTTGATACATAATACATGCCATTTATAAATAAACTGTATACAGGTAGGAATAATAACAATAATAACTTTTATTATGAAATACATTTTATTATAAATAATATATTATTAATATTTAAACAATAAATAAATAAACACGATACAGGTTGGAATAATAACAATAATAATAATAATTTTATAATGAAATACATTTTATTATAAATAAATAAATAAATAAACACACATATATGAATACTTATTATAAATAATAATAATTATACCATTAAACCATAAATAAATAAATAATACTATGTGTGTCATGCAAGTTTAAATGATAACAATAATATTAATATGTATTATTAAATAAATTATTGTTATACAGGTTTGCAAAATAATAACAATAACAATTATTACATTTTATTACTATTGTTAAATACATAATACTACAAATATTACAAATAAAATATATTATAAATATTACTTTTATTAAATACATAAATCTTACTATTTGTGTCATGCATGTCTGAATAATAATGGCAGTAAGTACTACTAATAACAGATAATATATCAAATACATTACACATACAATAAGTCAAATCAGTGTATTGTTGTGAGGACCTGACCTGTGTTTAAATCACTGGTGTCCCCTACTGGACAGAGTCCTGAACGTTCACAGTGTGTTGAAAACAACAGAGTAAATGACAGCAGCAAGTGTTATGTGTGCAGTGAGTCAAGAGCCATGTTTACGGTTTAACATTCAATCATTCAGTTGTGTGTTTGAAAAAGTACAAAGTGCAAAGTCTGTACTCCTGTATGAGAGGAAACGTCTCTGAAAATGACACACATAAGTGATATTTGACATCAGACGTAGTGCTCAACTATAATAAGACTCTTGAACACTCAGATATAGACAAAAACTGACAACAATCAGATCTGACAGAAGAAGCTGGTGACTTACAGCTGGAGTCTGTGTGTGTTTGTTCTCCATAATGTCTCCAGTCGTCTCATAACCACACAGCCGTCTGATCCACACTAACAACACTAATGGAGTTACCCTTGACTCACAAACGCACTCAGTGTTTCTCTCTGTATTTCCTACTTCACTCTCTCTCTCTCTCTCTCTCTCTCTCTCTCTCTCTGTCCTCTAGTTGTGTTTCCTCTTATCTCTGTATCCTGGTTTGAGTTGAATCACGAGTCCCAGTGTGCAAAGTTACAGTCACAAGCCTCTGCTGGACTCACATCATTAATAATAACGGTGGAAATCATTAACCAGCTCCACAATGCCAGCGTCTGTGAGCATTTGATCATGTGTGGAAATTCCACTTATAATCAAAAAACGATTTGGATTATTATTATTATTGCTGATAATATACATATTAATAAACAAATACATAAAATAATAAACTACAGGTAGGCTACATACAGGTATAATTCATTATTATTATTATTATTATTATTATTATTGTTGTTGTTGTTATTATTATTAGTAGTAGATTATTTATAGAATAATAATAATAAATATAATAATAATAATAATAATTATTATTATTATTATTAGTAGTAGTAGTAGTAATAGTTTTATTAGTACAGGTTATATTATTATTAGTAGTAGTAGTAGTAGTATAATAACAATAATAATAACAATAATAATTATTATTATTATTATACCGTTTTAAAAACAATGCTAATGATGACAATAAAAATAATAACAACAACAATAATATGAATAACACAGTGTTTGTTGTTAAATAGTTTATATAATAAATAAATATAATTATTTTTGTAATACATAATAATAACAAATAAATAAATACATACATATATTTGTCATATATTTATCTTATTTGTCAAAACTAATAATAGATAAATGTTGCTGTTAAATAAAATAAATATTAAATATTAATAAATAAAAAAATAATAATTAATAATAATAATAATAATTATAAAATAAAAAATAAATATTTATTATTAGTAGTAAAAGTAGTAGTAGTAGTATACTGTCTGAATAACAATACAATGACAATAATAATAATAATAATTATTATTATTATTATAAACAATAATATGAAGAGCACACAGTACATAATTGTTGTTGTTAAATAGTTTATACAATAAACATTATTACATTATTTTTGTATTAATAAAAATATCAACACATTAATTAATAAATAAATAAATAAATAAATATCACATTTGTCATACAGGGTTGAAATAATAACACTATCAATAATATTAGATAATAAATGCTGCTATTAAATAATAATAATATAATAACTTATAATAACATTATTATTATTATTATTATTATTATTATTGAAATTTGAAATAACTGTTTTCTATGTAAATATATTGTAAAATGTAATTTATTTCTGTGGTCAAAGCTGAATTTTCAGCATCATTACTCCAGTCTTCAGTGTCACATGATCCTTCAGAAATCAATCTATTGCCGCTTTGTTACTGAATGAAGGGGATGTTTTGAGTAATAGATTAATTTCACAAGCAAATCATGAGATTGAGAAAATCGGGTTTGTCTTCGACTGTGGGACGCAAACACAAGAGGAGCTCTGTGAAGAATCAAACTGGTTGAAGCAAGAAATTCAATTGATTTACTTCAATTTGAGTGTTTTTATATGCCTGGAAAGATCTGAGAGCATTTCTCAGGGTTCAGGAGGGAATCACAGTGCCGATAAGCACTTATTCATTCAGACGTTCACATAAAACATAATTTTTTTTATTATTATTAGATATTCAGAGGTTGATTTTATATCTCCCAGGCTGATTGTATTTTAGACAGGTAGTGTGCTGGCCAGCCACGACGGGTCCTGATACAGGATGATTGACGCGCTGTGCTGGTGACATCAGCAAAAATCTTTTATCTCACCGCAAGCGAGTCAATGGGGTCGCCATGGCAACAACACAGTGATGTCAGCAGCAGCAGGAAAGGTGTGTAAACAGAGTCTCATAATGATACACATGCTTTCACTCCCTCACTGATCTCAGACGCAAACAACACTATATCAATTACATACAATATAGCATTTTTCTGTATGGAGATAGATATAGGTATCATTTTGCAGTATATATTTTATACATGATTTCAGAAATCATTTGTAAAATACGTTTTAAAAGGTCGCAAATTGTTTTATATTTTTATGTATATATGGGTCAAAGACGTTAAGATGTCCACATCAAAAGAAATTTACAAAAGTGATTTTATGTCCATAGAAAGCACATTAAATGCAAGTAAAGTGTCTACTTTTTAAGGTTTCAAATAGGTTTTTGGAGAATAAAATGTCAAAATTTGGTTGAAATATTGTTACATTGTCATTCAGTGTAACACAACATTTATGTAAAAATTCAACATGCTTATTCTGACTTGTACATATGAAAATATATAAAAGAATTACATTTTTAATTAAAGAATTAAAGCGTATTAAATTTGATTGTGCTTTAAATGAGTAAAAAATCTTATTGACAAATGGGCAAAACCTAGGATTTGACAAATGTAGAATTACAACTAATTTGTGTTTTTGTTGTAAATATGTCTGACAAGATTGTTACACTGACATTTTAATGGGTGTCTTCTGTAAATTAGGGAAATTGTAGGATATTTATTTTTTTGCTTAGAAAAACAAAAACAAAGATGCAGTTAAATTAAACAGAAAACTTTGTAATATTTTTTGGGAACAACAACAACAATTTAAAGCAGAATTACACTTTTTTATGCTTAAACCCTTAAAAAAAATAATTTATATATATATGTATTATTTACATGATTAAACAACAATAATAGCAAAAAAATACACTATAACAATACATGTAAAAATATATATATTTTTTTTTACATGTAATGTTACATGTATGTTTGTTTAATCATGTATGTAAATAATACATATATTTTTATGTTAAATAATAATACTAATAATAACAATATTATAAATAAATTATGAATCAATTCATATAACACATAGTGCAAATATTTATATATATATATATATATTGTTGTACTATTATATAGTGTATTAAGTGTATTATATAAATAATATTTCTTTTAATACCAGTCAACATTTTTTCAACAGTAAGATTTTTGAATGTTTTTAAAGAAGTCTCTTTTTTAAGATTTTAAAATAGTTTTTTAGTCTTTATCATTAATTTAAAGCATCCTTGCTATATAAAAGTATTAATTTCTATACTCCCTTTTTCCCTACCTTTTGAATGGTATAGTGTATAATGTTACAAAACCTTTTTTATTTCAGATAAATGCTGATCCTTGGATCTTTCTATTCATTCTGGAAAAAAATGTACTCAACTGTTTATTGATAATAAGAATAATAATAAAAATGTATCTTGAACAGCAAATCAGCATATTGTAATGATTTCTGAAGGATCATGTGACACTGAAGACTGAAGTAAGGATTTACTTTGATCACAGGAATAAATTACATATTAAAATGCATTCAAATGGAAAAGTTATTTTTATAACTTATTTTGAATTATATATATTTTTTAATCTATAACCTATTTTGTTTAGTATGTTGTTTGAAAACAACTTCTATATAGATCAGTGGTTTCATCAAACAAACCCTTATACAACTTTCACCATCCATCCCTCTCTCTCTCTCTGTTGTCATGGAAGTATCGCCTAGGTGACTGTTGCTTAGAAATGAATCAGCGTTTTCAGATGCGTGTGAAATGATGGGATCACTAGCATTTATTTACTCTACCGTCAGTAAAGATGACACAGATACAGTGTCATACACTCTACAGTGCTTCAAAACAGGCTTGTCCTATCTGACGACTGCAAACAAGAGCACTAGTGAGAAATATTTTTGTTACTAGCTCCTGAAACTCAGTGATTTTGAATGATAGACAGTTGCGATGATTTAAAAAAACTGAAGCAGACTGATGTTAGTGACCAACGTTACTCCGTCTGCGGCTGCGGCTCTGTTTACAAGTTCCTTTCAGAGCAGGAAGACGTTTGAACGTGAAAGAGGAAGACTTGGCTGGCATTTACTGCTGAAATCAGAGATCTTGAATTAAAAAAAGGAAACGATTATCAAAGCAGACCAGCATGACACGATGTACTTTACACCACTGAAATAAAACACACAACCTTTACAACACTTTTGGCTCCTTAACGCAAATAAAGAACATAAATATTAAAACGTTAGTTCGCCCAAAAATGAAAATTCTGTCATTAATTGATCACCCTTGTGTCGTTCCAAAGCCGTAAGATCTTTGCTCATCTTCAGAACACAAATGAAATTTTTTTTTGAAGAAATCTGAGAGCTCTTAGACCCTGCATAGACAGCAACACAACTGAAATGTTCCCAGACTCAAAAAGGTAGTAAGGACATTGTTTAAATTAGCCCATGTGACTTCAGGTAGCTACGAGAATACATTCGTACACAAAGAAAACAACTCAAACTTTATTCAAAAAGTGCCATTTTTGAAAGGAAGAACAATTGTTGAATAAAGTCGCTATTTTCGACTATTTTAACAATGTCTACTACATTTCTGGGCCTTGAACGTGTCAGTTGCATTGCTGTCTATGAAGAGATTCATCAAAAATATCATATTTAGGATGAACGAAGGTCTTGCGGGTTTGGAACGACATGAGGGTAAATAATGAACAGAAGAACTTGAATTTTGTGTTTAGCTAATTTAAAATCTCCCAATTTTCCTTTTCTGTAAAAATGAAATAATTTCCAGAATTTTAGGAAAAACGCTAGCAACAGTTGGGTGCTTTTTACTGTGTACTAGGGGTGCAATGGTTCAACTTATTCACGGTTCGGTTTGTATCACCGTTTCGGTACGGTTCGGTATGTGATATGTTTAGGAAAAAACTATACTGTCAAATAAAAATAAATAAAATAAGAAATAAATACAACAGAGTCAAGATACAAATAAAATAAAACAGTGCTTTTCAGGTTTTTAGGTAGATCCAACATTAGTTTTTAGGTACAGAAGCTGAATAAAGTTATCAAATGTAAAATAACATTGCATATTTCACTGTATCAAATAAAGATGAATCTTTATTAAAGTTACAAAAGCTATTCAGTCAAAAGCAGTGAGTTTTTTCCTTTGTGTTGCTGTTAGATTAATATTAAGAAAGTGCTGTCACTTTAAAAGAATGCACTACGTTCAGCCGGCTACATATTTTACCATACAGAAACAAAATCATTTTAAAAAGTGAAGATTCTGCAAGCATTGAATGAGATCCCATAATAATTTAATATAGATTTACAGTAGTAACAATACAAAACATATTTTATATGATATGTTTACTTTTTTTTGTTTTTTTAAATATGATGCTTTCATTATGGCGATTATTATATGATATTTACCATCTGAATCTAACCATGTCATGTCAACAAATGGAAAAGTCAGTCATCTGTTAATTTCTTGTAAATTATTGTGTCTTTAGCCCCAACAGCAGGGGCGATTTTTACCCCAAATATCATACGTTTACATATTCTTTTAGTTACTAAAAAACTGTTGCTTGAATTATCATTCATTAAGAAAACCTTTGTCTGAAAATGTATTCAATAATTCAGAGTTTATTGCTACTTGTTTGTTTTACGTGCTGTTATATATTACAGACACGTTGTCAGATTTAGTCATAGTAGAAACAGTGTTATGTAATAACAAAACACAGTAAAAAAAAAAGTGACTTTTTCAGATAAATATATGAATCTTAATCTAAGTATGAACAATAAACGATCGATTTTACTGACAAATTAAAGCACTTTATCCAATATGTACTCCTGTTTCATCCTTGTTTTTGGTTTGTGTTATGTCAAAGGGCTCTGTTGTGTGTATTTCTGTGCTTTTTCAAAGAGTGCAGTCATGCAAATGTGTTAAGTTTGTCTTTGTTTTTATGCACGCATGACGCGCTTTACTTTCACTTTGCGTTTGTTCAAATTTCCAAAGAAACATGCCAAAAAAAAAGTTATACTTTATTATGTCCTTCAATTAAAAAGAAACAAAGGCACATTTAATACATAGTACAAGTGAGTTTTTCTTTTGAAGGTAGAATTTTTTTTTTTTAGTTTGTATAAATTTAACTGCATCTAAAATAAAAGTTTTTGTGTACATAATATATGTATGTGTGCTGTGTATATTTATTACATATATATTATATAAACAAAATTTTTTATTTTGAATGCCCAGCATCAATTTTAATATTTTCTGTTTTCATTTTAGCTTAACTTTAATTTGAGATGAATTTTTTGTTATTTTAGTATGTTGTGTTTTTGTAAAATTTTATTTTATTTTTTTTTATTTTATTTATTAGATAGAATAAAAATAAGAAATGCTGCATTTGCAACTGATTTTTTATTTCATATTATATATTTTATTACAATTTGCATGTACTACTACTATTTCAAGTAGTTAATAACCCTGCATGTGACATTTCTCCTTTTTTTTTTCTTGCACTCTCAGACTCCAGATTTTCAAATAGTTGTATCTCGGCCAAATATTGTCCAATCCTAACCATATTCAGGTCAGATTATGTATAAATCTCAGTTTTAAAAAAAATGCCTCTTATGACTGGTTTTGTGGTCTAGTGTCACATGAGTCACTCATTACAAAACTTAAAAGTTTGTCTCAGAAGCATCTACAGTATATAGTTTCTTATATAAAGACCTGTGACTTTTAATATTATATAATGGCCCGGTTTCACAGACAGGGCTTAGACTAAACCAGGATTAGGCCATAGTTTAATTAGGACATTTCAGTCATTTTTATAAACATGTCATGCTTAGAAAAAAACATTACTGGCGTGCAGCTTGAGACAAAACAAAGGCACTGTTATATTTTTAGATCAGTCACTTACATTTTATTCTAGGACTAGGCTTAAGCCTAAAGGTTCTGTTTCTATCAAATTCGTTACTATTTTTTCTACTTATTACAGCACTGTATTGTTAGATGGATTATTTATTTGCTCAATTCTTAAATTTTTTTTAGTAAATATTTATTTTACTTTTTTTTTTTCTCATTTAATCTAATGTTTTCATTGATTCTTATTTTATTTATTTATAAAGTACATTATTGTTTTTTAGTAAAGTTTTATTTTTTCTCTAAACCTCTGACTTAAAACGGCATGATTCATATAAACTACCCACTGTAAAAAAATAAATAAAAAATTGTTGAGTAAACTTAAAATAATTTGTTACCCAGCTGCCTTAACATTTTAGGTTCAGTCAACTTAAAGTTTATTCAAGTTGAAATGTTAAGTTGTACTAAGTGACAACTTAGATATTCGAGTTGACTAAACTAAAAAAAAAGTTTGTTAAACTTGGCTGCATTAAAATTTTAAGTTGAATCAACTCAAATATCTAAATTGTCACTTAGTAAAACGTAACATTTCAAGTTGACCAAACTTTTTTCGAGTTGACTGAACTTAAAATTAAGGCAGCCAGGTAACAAATTATTTTAAGTTGACTCAACAAATGTGATGAGAATTTGGCTTTCATTCTTTTGAGGCTTAAAAGTTTGAATGCTCGATTAGCTCAATTGTATGGGGGAAAAATATTCTTAAAAAAAAACTAAAAAAAAAAAAAAAAACTGAAAAACATGAAAAAAACCTTTTCGTCTTCCACAAAAGAAAGTCATACAGGTTTGGAACAACATGCAAGTGAATAACCACTGACCAAAAAGTCCCAAGCAGCACAGGTATATTTGTAGCAATAGCCAAGAATACATTCTACAGGTCAAAATTATCTTTTTTTTTCCCTTTATGCCAAAAATCAGTAGGATATTAAGTAAAGATCATGTTCCATGAAGATATTTGGTCAATTTTGTACCGTAAATATACCATAACCTATTTTTTGATTAGTAATATGCATTCCTAAGAAGTTAATTTGGACAACTTTAAAGGCAATTTTCTCAATATTTCTTTTTCTTTTTTTTTTTTTTTTTTTGCACCCTCAGATTCCAGATTATCAAATAATTGTATCTCAGTCTGGTATTATAACCTTGTTTATCTGCTGACTGACAATGTTGTTGTGAAACGTTCAAACACGTTCATCTGAGTGACTCTATACTAAAGGCAGCAGGGCCTCAACATCAGTGACACGCATGTTAATGATCAGAGCTCCACTAACCACACAATCTGTTACACAAACACACACATATGTGTGAATATGAAGCACACCTTGTCTAAATATGTCAATCTCATAAAGCCTAGCAAATGTGTCATTAAACAGCGCTGAACACATTTAGCAACCTAGAAAAGGTTGAAACAAACCCCACAGCATCACAAAGTAGCAGGACTGACAGAAAATACCCAGCATCTCACTTCTATTCAAGGACTGGATGAAAACAGCACTGTGAAACCAGTTCACACAATCGCTGAAATAGACACGGGAAATATTTGTAATATTTATAAAACGCCACATAATGATAATAACAGCGATGAAATGAACTGACAGGTGCTTTTGAAACGGAGCGTTTTAAGTGAAACGCGACCCTGTGGAGCCGCGCGCGTTCATGAGTGCGAGAGTCGCGCTGTAACGGCACAGATGTGCGCGTCTTACCTCTGCAATGCCTCGAAACGACCTCTGAAGACACTGATCATCCCAGCAGCACGAATAAAACACGCGACGACATTTTCATTTTCAAGAATTGGTTGTCATTCTGCTCCGGCGCTGCTCATTTTGGCCCATTCCTGTGTCAATGACGTTCACTTCCGGTGTCCCCCCCCCCCGGCCTCCTCCATCACAGAGAGAAACGACACCTTCCGCGCACCTTCATGATTTTACTCGCTAACGACTAGATTCATCATATAATATATATATATATATAATATCTAATTTAATAATAATAACATAACTCTAAATTAAATGTAATAATTATAATAATAATAATAATAATAATAATAATACAAATATAATAAAGTAAATGAATATAGAACCGTAATGGCAATGAAAAGCAAATGAGTATTTAATCAGCAGATTAATGGTAAAGTAAAATAATAAATTGTAATATATTATTATTATTTTAGTAATAGTACTATATTGTCATATTAAAAAATAAAATACATAAAATTAATACAATTAATAATAAAATAATAACAAAATATTAAATATAATAACTAACAAAAGTATACAATATAAAATGATTTTTAAGTATATTATAAAGAATGATATTATTATTATTATTATAAAATAATATACTATAAAAATGAACATGTAACATATTATATTCATAATATTAAAAAATATAAAACATTTGAAGTATATTATAAAGACTTATATAATATTAATAATAAATACAAATAATTATAATATTATGAAAATATATACTATAATACATATATATATATATATATATATATATATATATATATATATTAAAAATAGAAAATGATTTGAATTAATATTATTATATTATTAATATATTATTATTATTATTATTATTATTATTATAAAGAATATCATACTATAAAATTAACATGTTAACCTACTACAGTATATTCGAAATATTAAAAAATATACAATTATTTAGGTATATTTAAATAATCCTAAATAAAAAAGAAAAGCTAAATATAATAAAATAAAGCAAATTAGTATTTAATAAAAAATTGTAGAGTAAAATAATAAAGCATTCTGCATAATATTAATGTGATAATAATACTATATTGTAATATTATAATATAGAAATGAATAATGAACACATAGTATTAAATATATAATTTAGAATTAGATATAAAATTAAATGTAATTACATTCTAAAACAAATGCAGAAAAATGTTAAAATATTATTTTAATTATTTAAATGCCATTGTAGTATTTTGTATTTTTCTTGCCTTTAATTTATGCTAATTTCATTAAAAAATTCTATTACAGTGTTTTTAAAATAAAATCACCTTAATAAACCCCAAAATTATCAGCAATGATAAATTAAATTTAGAAATAAAAAAGAATAAATTACATTTTATAAATTAAATAAAATTTCAATACTATAAAAATCATATAAAAATATACCACTATGACTAATAATAATAATAACAATAATAATAATAATAATACAGAAATGAGCTTTAAGAGGTAGTTTCAACAGGATTTCAAGTTCACCTAGTCCTATATTCATAGGCTAAAGTTTTTGAGTTACTTGTTTGTCCCTGAAAAGGTGTCACTTATTATAAAATCATCCTGGCTTTCAGTGTTAGTTATCCAAGACTGTCTTTTTTTAATTATTATTTAGAACTAAAGAAACGCTTGACAGATTAAACTTATTTACAGGAGATCGAGGAGAAATTTCCCGTGAGTAACTCAAGCTGCTCCTCCACCAGAAACACCAGACCGGTCCAGCCATTTCTGATCCAACTTGGGTCAATTTATTTAAAAAAAAGAAGCTCAGCGTACTTCATTAAATACACAGTAAGTCTAACTGCATATTGTTTTAAACCTATTTATAAATGTGTTGTAATCAGTCAGTCCAGGCCGCAGTAGAAGTCCTTGTCTCTACGATGCTGCTGCACTGGCATGTCCCTCCGGACGTCCCGTAGTCTCTGCAGGTCGATCTGCACCAGCGTCAGGCCCACGTCTGAACCCCCGCAGTCCCCGATCACCTCACCCCACGGGTCCACCGCCAGCGCGTGTCCGTACGACGTCCGCTTAGCGTGATGAGCTCCCACCTGTGCCGCCGCCAGAACAAAACACTGCGTCTCGATGGCTCGCGCCCGCAGGAGAACCTGCCAGAGGAACAGATTGATTGTGTCAGCCTGTCCCATTGCATCAGATACTTGTTTCTGACTATTTTCAGAGTGCTGATGTCAAAAATAGTGTCTGTTTTTGCATGAGCGTGTTTCATAAAATATGATTTTTATAGCATTTTTGTTTCTGACGTCCATTTGTGTGGTGAAGAAGTCTTGTATTATCCATAAACACCAGAAAAACTGCAATAACGGCATGATTCCTGTCTGAATCTGAGCCAAAATAACAATTTGTTCAACTCTCTTAAGGTCAGAATTATGGCCAGTGACATTAGAAAATGCAAACATGAGCCAGATGTTTACTGCTGTATTTGAACATATTTTAGCAGATAGTAAGTTAAAATAATATATTCTGAACACTTTTTTTTTTTTAACATTAATGCACTTTTAATCAGCTTTAATGCACTTTTCAAAATATATTATTTGGGGTTTATTTTAAATATATTCTGAAAAGTGCATTAAAGTTGGTAAATGAAATTTTTTAATGTTAAGACGATAAATTACATTTTATGAATTAATAAATTAAATCTAACATGATTATAAATGTAATTTAATTTAATTATAAATTAATTACATTTAATGAAATTACATTTAGACTAAAAAGAAAAAAAAAATCGATTAGGACCTTTTTTCCCTCCTTGAGGAACATCCAAATGACTGTATTTTGTTTTAAAATAATTTGATCTTGCTGTGGAAATAGCTATTGATGCTGACTGATAAATAAATAAATAAATGCTCATTACTGCAATGCAGAAATATTATTAAATATTATTTGAATTATTCAAATATAATTGTAATATTTGCTGTATCTTTTGCCTTTAATCTGTGCTGATTTCAATAAGAAAAATTTGTATTAATGTATTAATAAACCAAATTATCAGCATTAATGATAAAATAAATAAAAACAATAAATTACATTTAACAAATTCAGAAATTAAATGAAATAAAATGACATTTAGCAAAAATAAAAACAAGCCTTGATTAGGACCATTTATGTTTTTTTTATTTTTTTATTGTGACAACAGTTTGTTATTGATGCTAATTTGATTAATAGATGAATAATTTAACACATTAATAAATAAATATTCATTACTGTAAGGCAGAAAAAAAATATTTCAGTTATCATTTACATATCATTGTAGTATTTTCTATTTAAAAAAAATTACAATTTTTGTTTTAAATAAAATCACCTAAATGAAGAAGAAATGATCAGCATCAATGATACATTTAAAAAATAAATTATAAATTAATAAATTAAATGAATATTGTGACAACATTTCATAACATCTAAATTATTATTAAATATAATTGTAGTATTTTCTGTATTTTTTCCTGCCTTTAATTTTTGCTGATTTAAATAAGGAAAACGTATTACAGTATTTTTAAAATAAAATCACCTTAATAAACCCCCAAATTATCAGCATCAATGGTAAATTAAATAATTTATAATATAATGAATTAAATGTATGTTGTGACAACATTTTAATGAAAATAAAATATATTTAAACATCCAAATGACTGTATTTTGTTTTAAAACAATTTGATCTTGCCATGGAAATAGCTATTGATGCTAGATAGATAGATAGATAGATACTCATTACTGTAATGCAGAAAAAAAACATTAAAATAATATTATTTAAATCATTATTTAAATATAATTGTAGTATTTTCTGTATTTTCACCTGCCTTTAATTTTTGCTACTTTCACTATGGAATAAAAAAATAGTATTACAGTATTTTTTGAAATAAAATCACTTCAATAAACCCCCAAGCCTATATTACAACAAATATAGGAAAATGCAAATGCTATTTTTTTGCATTGTGACAATATGTTCCTGACAATTAAATATACTTTATATTAAATATTTCTTTATATTTCTTATTCTTATTTTGTGAAAAAAAAACATGTGATGGAAGTTTTTATTGGTTCCTAACTCAGCATCATCAAAATAGGTAATAATAGGTATTTTTTGTGTTAATCAGCAGGGTTGTGTAATTGACTCCTGACATGTTTTTACCTCCCAGTGTGCCGTTCCTGTGGCCACAGTGAAGGCTGATGGGTAAGTGAGGATCTCTGCTCCGTGTCTCTGCAGCGCTGATGACAGCTCTGGAAAACGCAGGTCATAGCAGACGCCAAGACCAACCTGCAATCAATTCAACAGCAGGACAGTATTACAATAACACTGAGAGTGGAATGACTGCTTGTGTTTGTCGTTTGGACTGAAGTACCTTTCCGACGGGCGTCTGGACGGGAGGCACCAGTCGAGGTCCAGGAACGGTGAAAGCGCTTTCTTTCAGAGACACTCCTTTACTCGTCAACTCCACATCAAATAAATGAGCTTTTCTGTACACAGACACCATCTCACCTAAATACAGAACACAACAACACAACATTACACATTTGATTCATTTTTTTTTTTTTTTTTTACATCATTGTAAAAAAAAAAAAAAAAAAAAGTAAAAATAAGTGTATTATAGTAGTTTTATATATTTTATTATGGTTGGAAATAAATATATACTTATATTAAACATATTTATTATCATTTAAAAAAAAAATCTATTAATAAATAATCAAATGTATTCAAATGTACATTTTTTTTAGACAAATACTGTACATTTAATACAAAAAACATATTTATGAATCATTGTATTACAGTAGTTTTATCATTTTTAAAATATGAAATAATAATAATAATAATAATAATAATAATAATAATTAAATATTAAAAAATATGTAATACTATATACAGTATTACATATATATATATATATAAAATGACATTTTCAAAACCTCATAGATATGTATTTTATTTTGAAATATGGTTGAAAATAAATATATACTTATATTTATTTATAATAAACAAATTTATTATAATTAAAAATAATTTAAATTCACATTTTTTATTTTTTATTACCAATTTTTTACAAATACTGCACATTTCATACAAAAAATATACATTTAAAATATTATTTATAGTTTATAATTATAGTTTTATAATTATTAATTAGATATTATTTTATTAAAATATAAAACACAAAATATGTCATATATGTGTAATAAACAAATATTAAAAATATGTATTAAAGTAATAAAACATGTCATTAATCACCAAAGAATTACAAAAAAAACCCACATGTACAATCTACAGCGCAAAAATGACTCTAAAATAATATAGTTTATATTTCGATTTTTATATATATTTTATATAACTTATATTTTTCCTTTGATTTTGTGAAGTATGACACACTTTAATAAGATTCACCCAAAAGGACCACACATAATATATACCTTGTCCATTAATGATAATATGGCTGTTATAAATGCGGCGGTCTGTTGTCCAGTCGTGTCCTCTCTCATGAAATCCACCCAGAGACAGCCACACGTCCAGCTTCCTTAAGCACACACAGATACCTCCTAAATGCTCAGATTTTGTCAGTCAATCGTATGTATGTATCGTATCAGTGGTGTGTATTGTACCTGGCCAGGTGTGAGTAGCGGCTGATGATGTCACCGTCCAGACCCTCTGACAGCTGCAGCGTCTCCTCGCGGTTTGAGCCGATGTAATCGAAGCCCTCCGGCAGGAACACCATACAGGCCCCGCCCTCTTTGGCCTGCTCCACCAATCGCGTGCAAGCACTGAAGTTGGCCTCTTTGTCAGGGGTGGCTGTCATCTGACAAACGGCGGCCACAGGAAGTGATGACGACGACATCCTGACAAAACAAGTGAAAAATATGGAAAATATATTTCACACAATTTCAATATTTTTTTTATGTATAATGCATTCATTTTTGTACCAATATTTCATTCATACATATATATATATATATATATATATATATAATAAAAATAAAGAAATAAAAAGAAATGTTATAAAAAGAAAAAAGTTAATTGCATATATTTAAATAGTAATTTATATAACATATGTTTTAATATATTAGATTTATATTATATTAGTATTATAATATATACATGTATTTTATATATTTATAGATGTTTATACATTAAACTGTATTTATACATCAGCAAAAATATAGAAATAAATGGTGCATAATCTAGATGTGAATATTGCATAGTTTCGTTAAATATCTTCTAAAATAAATAAACTATAATAAAATATTATGTATTATATTAAAATTATAATTATATTAAAATATTAATTTACATAAAATACAGTTTAATAATTGTGATGAATATATTAGTATCACAATTTAAACATGTATTTTTATATATTTATATACGTTTATACATTACATTTTAATTATGTCTAGGCAAAAATATAGATAGAATAAATGGTGCATAATCTAGATCTGAATATTGTATACTTTCATTAAATGTCCTCAAAAAAATTATATATATATATATATATATATATATATATATATATATATATATATATACACACACACACAGAGAGAGAGAGAGAGAGAGAGAGAGAGAGAGAGAGAGAGAGAGAGAGAGAGAGAATTAATATTATAGAGATAAATCAAACAAAAAACACAAACTTCGTGAAAATTTTGATTTGTTATATATATATATATAACAAATGTCACTGTTGCGCCTTCATGTGGACATTAATGAAAACTGCACTGCAAAGTGCAAAAACTGTCTGTTTATATTGCAATTACAATAAATGCAAAAAAAAACAGATATTCATAACACCTCTCTCTTTCATATTTAAAATTCAATAAATCGGAGCTGATATTAAAATGCAAGAGAATGAAAAGTGTTGCACTGCACAGGGACTCGAACAAAATATGCAGAAACATTAACGTTACCTGATCTGTTCTCTACCTGCCCTCGATATCAAAGCCAACAGACTCGCTGCCAGAGGAGGACTTCGCTGTCTCAGTGCCGCAAACACACGCATTGACAGCCTGCAAAACTCAATTACTCTTGTTTAATCACAGGTTGCACTTTGAGCCCATTTCACCCACTGCTAAGGCAATAACTAACCCTACAGCTGACATATTAATCACGCACCACCCAACCGGATCTAATCACAGACTACGAATGCGAGTTAAAGAACAACCTTGTCATTTCGTAATAAACTACAGTTTATATTTTGCTAAAACACGCGGGAAGGTCGACTAGCTTTAAACAGAAGTATAATGTGGGCGGGGCTTAGATGTCAGAACGTCGCCTCTGATTGGCCAGTACTTTCGGTCCAAGTAATATGTTTTGCATTTAGATACCTTGCATTTTTTTGTACATTGTTTACCATTTGCATTAGTTTCGTGATCTATTTATCAGTAGCATTATTTTTTTAATTATTATAAAGTCAGAAACACTCACGTGCTACCTGTTACTTTTCTCACCGCGGAGTAGGAACGACTAATCACAGGGAAGCCGTTGCGATCGCTGGAGAAAAAAAAAACATTATTCATGTATTTACCTCAAGCCTAAATTTCCATCCCATACAGTAATCGAATTTAAAAGATTATAATCGCTGTTACATAGATGTCTTCAGCAATACTGAATCACTGAATCGCCTTTTCTGAGCCGACAAGCGCATTCGCATTTCCTACGAAGCCGTTATCAGAAATGTGTTAAGATATCTGGCAGGTGAACATTGGTATTTTATGTGTTATGTTTTTTTTTTTGTTTGTTTGTTTTGTTTTAACGCGTGCAGCGTCCTTCATCAGTAATTTCAGGCAGGGATGTTCGCGGCCAGTCCCTCATGTGACCGTTGGGGGTCCTGACTCGTGCGGTGCTGTGCAGTTCATCATGGCGGCGAACAGTAGCAACAGCACGAGCGGTAAAAGCGGCGGAAAGCAGTCCGCTCCGTCTGCCGAGCAGGTAACGGCGCGTCAGGTTTATTACAGTAATACAGGAACGCTTCATCTACGCTGCGATTGAGTAACGCGGCGGGACAAAACCAGAACTCGCCTGATATAAACAACAAAGCCACCAGCGTCCGACGCCCCTCAGTGCGTTCTAATGGATGCGTTCAGGTTTTGTCGCGTCGCTTGCTCGTGTGCGCTGTAAAGCATGTATATTGGGTGTGTACTTTTGACGGTACAGACTGAGGTGCTTGTTTGTAGTTGCCATGCAACAATGCAAACCTCAGATCAGCTGCATGATAGAATACATTGTAATTTCATAATCTGTGAAGTTGACGTTAGGTTGTGTGTCTCCACCCATTAGAAACTAGTACCTCCTGTCTCTATATGGAAAGTGCATCGTCTGCATATCTGTCACTATTCCTGTCATCTGTCATACAGCACTTAATGGACAGAAGAAACTACTCTTGACAATTACTGAGACATTTGTGTACATTGTTGACGACTTTGTATTAAAAAAAATCTACTTTTTTATGGTCTAACATAGATTTTACACATTTAACACGCATCACATATCCTGCTGTAAAGTGAATTTGTAATAAGGAGTGTGTTATATTTTTCAGTTTTTTGGTCATGTAAGCATTGTTTACTATACAGCGTTATGCATTTTTACATGTAAATGTATGTAATATATATTTTTTAAATAGAAAGTATTTTATATAATATGTATTTTTATATATTAGTTATTATATGATATATTATTATAAAATTCATCTTATTTATCAAAATGTTACATAAATATTTTAATATAATGTAAGTAATGCATAAATATATACATTTAATGCTTTAAATAACTGAATAAATATATAATGTAAGACAGTACATAATTATTAGACAAATTGATATTCTGATTGTATTTTTTTCCCAAGCACATTTGACCAATTCCAAACCACGTCAATCTTAATAACTACTATTGATTTTATATTGAATCATTTATAAGTGATATATAATTGCCCATGAAGGCCAAAACTCCTTATATTCAAGTGTGCATAATTAAGCAGGTTTTCTTTTACAGATAAAATGAGGCAAAAAAACAAAACAAAAAGATTTAAGTCAGATTAAAAATCATGAAATCCCCATGAGAAATATTAAAAACTAATGCAATACAGAAATTGCACATTTAAGGCATTATAATTCAATATATATCTTGATTTAATGCTTGTAACATTTAGGGAAATGTAATTACATAGACAAAATACAAATATTTAAACAAATCATATTAAAACAATTTATGCAAGCATTTTTTTTTTCCAAGTAAACAATCATACTATTTGGTTAGTGTTCTCATTTTGTTGTAGAATTTCCTAACTGATTAATGTGCATGCATTATTAACAGTTGTGTCTGATGTTTGATTAGGTGGTGGCAACTTTCCAGAGGATGCGACAGGAGCAGCGCAGTATGGCCTCCAAGGCTGCAGAGTTTGAGATGGAGATCAATGAACACAGGTGATTTCTGCTCTGCCAGAATTATGTTATCCATATCTTCATAGCATCTCTCACCCTCAGGCCATCCAAGATGTAGTGTGTTTCTTCATCAGATTTGGAGAAATGTAGCATTGCATCACTTGCATCCCAATGGATCCTCTGCAGTGAATGGGTGCCATCAGAATGAGAGTCCAAAGAGCTGATAAAAACATCACAATAATCCACAAGTAATCCTCATGACTCCACTCCATCAGTTAACATTTTGTGAAGCGAAAAGATTTGTGTTTATAAGATTTTGTTACTTCAAACCATCACTTTTGGCCAAAATATGAATCCATAATCTATAATAACGCTTCCTCCAGTGAAAAAAGTCCATCCCCTGTTGTCAAAATCCACTCACGTATTTGTTTAGAGCTGTTTTGGACTGTTTTCAACTTCTTGATCTGTGCCGATTTCTCTCCTGATTTAGCAAGTTTACTTTTTCACTGGAGGAAACAATATTATGGATAATGATGGAATTGTTTCTTACAAAAACACAGCTTTTTACTTCACAATATTAACTGATGGACTGGAGTGGTGTGTTTTATCAGCTCTCATTCTTGCGGCACCCATTCACTGCAGAGGATCCATTGGTGAGAAACTGATGTAACGCTACATTTCTCTAAATCTGTTCTGATGAAGAAACAAAGGCACTGATACTTACACATTCAGTGTAAACACATGTGCTCTTGTTCCAACGCTCATCACTTCCTCTTCGCAGCCTCGTCATTGACACGCTAAAGGAAGTCGATCCCTCGCGGAAGTGCTTTCGTTTAGTCGGTGGTGTGCTTGTGGAGAGGACCGTCAAAGAAGTCCTGCCTGCGTTAGAAAACAATAAAGAACAGGTATGAATCTGCTGCTGGATTCACAAACGTTTGCTCGTCATAAACAATGCATTATTACTTTCCTCTTTCCATTTAGATTTCGAAGATCGTGGAGACGCTTAGCTCACAGATGCAGGCGAAAGGGCGGGAGCTGACGGAGTACCGCGAACGCTACAACATCCGATTAGTCGGGGAGGACGACAAACAGGGCAAAGCGGACGCCAGTCAAGCCAAAGAGAGCGAAGGAGGAGGGTCTAAAGGTGGCGCCGGAGTGCTCGTCTCCTAGTGGATTTTTGTTGTTAAACGCTGGTTAGAAATTGATGCGCTGAGAGACTGAGTTGGCATGTTTCTATTTAGTCTTACAGATGCCAGTCATAAAACACGAAAGAGAGTGAAAGTCTCGGTTATTGTGCATGTTTTGTACATTCATAATATTAAAACACAACTCAAGACAACTTTCCTATCTGAACATTTACAGCCGTTCACATTAGCAAAGTCACATCTGATTTCAACACACAAAAATTGCTTTTCAGTTCAGTTTATTTACAAATAAATAGTCAACAAACACGTTTCGTTTCAAGTCTAAACGGACTGCATAGGTTCACCATGGTCAAAATGTTTTTCGAGGCTTGACTTTCACTTTCTTCTGCTTTGGGAAGACGCAATGTTTAGTAGTATTTGGTGCAGAGTGAAATGAGCATGACGGCCAGCGACTGTCTCGTAGCGTGGACCTCTGACTGTTGAGTGCAGCTCGACTCCATCGTTTATTGTGTCACGGCTGTACGCCTGTGGACGAAGCCTTTTTATGTTTGTTTTGTTTTTGTGGTTGTTTTGGTTATTGAATTAAAAACACAAAATTGAGCAAGATCTGTTCACAGTGTTGTGTGTTTTGTTCGTAATTAAATTCAGTTCTTGTTAGCCAAAAAATATGCAACTACTCATATGTAACTATTACAGAAGGTTCAAACGCTCACTGATGCTTCAGAAGGAAAAACAACGCATTAAAAGCCTTGGGGGGCTTTTGAACAGTATGAAGATGTGTAGATTATTTTTATTTTGCCTGAACCTTCTGTAATAGTTGCATATGAGTCCCTCAGTTGTCCTCTGTATAAAAAGATAAATCTCAAAATCAGACAGTCATTATTGGAAAGGGTTCAAATACACAAAAATGCTGGAAAACCATAGAATTTGTGGGACCTGAAGGATTTTTCTGAAGAACAGCAGGCAGTTTAACAAGGGACTCGTGAACAACTATCACTAAACAACAACAATAAACAGCTGTGGATCATTCAGGTAACAACACAGTATTTAGAATCAAGGGTATGTAAACTTTTGAACAGGGTCATGGTCATATAAATTCAACTATTATTTTCTCTTGTGGGCTTATTCAGGTCAGTACTAAAAAAAATAACATGCATTTTGTTTTTAGGACTCTTATTTTTGGTATATTTTATCTTATTTTGGAATAAACTTCTATCCATCTCAAACTTACTTGTTTGAAAATTAAATTGTTAAAGATTTGATTTCAATACCCCATATTACCAGTCAAAAGTTTTTGATGTGTAAAGTCTCTTGTGCTCACTAAGCCAGCATTTGTTTTATCCAAAGTACAGCAAAAACAGTAAAATTGTAAAATATTTTTATTATTTAAAATAACTGCTTTCTATATGAATAAGTTTTAAAATGTAATTTATTCCTGTGACTTAACTTAATTTCCAACATCATTACTCAAGTCTTCAGTGTCACATGATCCTACAGAAATCATTCTAATATTCTGATTTGCTGCTTATTATTATGTTGAGTAGATTTTTTTTTTTTTTTTTTTTTTTCCTCAGGTTTCTTGATGAATTGAAAGTTCAGAAGAATCACGTTTATCTGAAATAAAAATCTTTTGGAACATTATTAATTTCTTAATCATCACTTTTTTTTTGTCAATCTAAAGTGTCCTTGCTAAATAAAAGTATTAATTTCTATAATTTATTAAAAAAATATTCTTACTCCAAGCTTTTGAATGGTAAGGTGTATGTTGAAAAAATGTACTCACCTGTTTTAAATTTTGATAATATTGTTAATAATAATAAATTATTCTTGAACAGCAAATCAGCATATTAGAATGATTTCTGAAGGATCATGTGACACTGAAGACTGGAGTAATGATGCTGAAAATTCATTTTAACTAGTAAACTAGTAAAAAATATTTAAAAAATTGTACTGAATTTCAATCAGTGAGTTTTTGCTGCACTTTGGATCAAATAAATGCAGCCTTGGTGAACAGAACCGACTTCTTTAAAAAAAAAAAAATAAAAAATCTTTCTGTTCAAAAACGTTTAACTGGTAATGTTGGTGTAATTATTATATTTTGTGTTATTTGTTTTTGCCTTTTCTTTTTATTTTTGTGCATTTAATTGTGTGCGTTGTCAAATAAAGGATTTTGAAAAAAGCAAGTTCAAAAAGAAATTCCGCGAAAAGGAGAGGTCGCTTTACGCCAGCAACAAACGGCCACGCACAGCTATCTGTAATAACGACTACTTTTACGACAGGAAATTCCATTCACTAAACTGTAGAGGGCTCCGCAGTGTAAAAAATACCGTCTCAAGAACACATTAAAAATTAAAAATGTTTAATTTATGTGATATTATATTGTTTAAAACTAAGCTAAACAGCACCCTGTGCAAAAACACCACTGCACTTTATATTTAGTGCTGCTTAGCGCTCGCTGAGAACATTTAGCACGTACTACACCAAAACTGCAGGACTTCCGGTATCGTTTTTTAACCGAAGATTAAATACAAACGAAAAATAATTTTCGACGAGGATGGGATTCGAACCCACGCGTGCAGAGCACAATGGATTAGCAGTCCATCGCCTTAACCACTCGGCCACCTCGTCTGATATGTGCCTATGTTCATACGTGATCCTTTTGATGCTATACAAGGTGATAAAACACCTCGTTTTCCATGTGTAACTATTGTTTACTGATAGTTATTTTTGTTACTGCCAGGAAGTGTTTATGGAGTCGAAACAGCCTCACACAGGCACGGCAGAAGTGCCAGAAGTGAGCCGAACCCCCTTCTAGGGTGTTTACGGTAACCGGAACGGTAAACAAACATGCGCCGCCATGCGCAGTGTGTGCTATTCACGAACGCGTTTCTCCTCTGTGTGTTCACAGACGCCTTTTAAAATCATGCATCTAAACATTCAAGTCAGTTCCTTTTTAAACTGAGCACTCTGCTGCATGCATGAGGGCTGCTTAGCTAGATAGCTGGCTAACCCTAGCTGATCTGTGTGAGGATATATTTCAACATCAGCCAAAAGGTACCAGTAATTGTAATGCATTTCTCTAAAAAATGCTCCGTGTTTAAGGTGGTGCTCAGTGCCCTTCTCATTGTTGCACTGTTGCAGCTTTTGTATCTGTCTTTCCTCTCTAAATTGCATGGGAAACAGCAGCGCTATAAGTATTCGGAGCTCTTCGGCTCTAAAAAGACCTCAAACCAAGGCGAGAAGAACCCTAGACGGGAACATCTCAGATACTCCTTATCCACAGGTGGGATCTTCGATGCAAGTGGACAGTATAGAGTATATAAAAACCTAATTAAAAGCGACTTCTCGACCAATCAGAAGCCAGGCGCGGATCCCAGATCGCACCACCTGGCGTTGGCCACGCATACGACGATCAACAACCTTCACCATTTGAACTCTTTGCTGGAGCGCTGGCAAAGTCCTCTTTCCGTCGCGATATTCGCCAACGGGCAAGATGTTAAATTCGCGACCGCGTTCGCTTACGCCCTCAGCTTGTTTTGCCCACAGGTTCAAGCGTTGGTGGATTTTCATCTGGTTTGCCACTCGGGTGAAATGGCCAGCTTTCCAGACCAGGATCGAGAGCATTTCGCCGGTTTGGAGGAGAAGGGCTGTCCCGGCGTCTTCGCCAAGCTCGAATCCCACCGAGACAAGTACAAGAACTACGCCATCGGGAGCAACGTCTCGTACCCCAACAACCTCCTCCGCAACGTGGCCCGCAGCGGCACAGACGCCGCATACATCTTGGTCATCGATATCGACATGATACCCAGTGCCAATCTGCACCACCAGTTCGTGACCATGCTGATGAGGCGCGAACCGGCGGCGGACGAGGTCCTCGTGCTTCCGGCGTTCGAGATCAGACACACGCGTAAGATGCCTGCTAACAAGGCGGAGCTGGTGCAGCTCTATCAGGTGGGCGAGGTGCGGCCGTTCTATGATGAGCTTTGCCCTCGCTGTCAGGCTCCCACTAACTATTCGCAGTGGGTCAATCTGGCCAGCAAGAGTTCAGGGCCGCTGGAAATGGCCTACACCATAAACTGGGCCGATCCGTGGGAGCCTTTCTACATCGGGGCCCGAACGGTTCCTCTCTATGATGAGAACTTCAGGCAGTATGGCTTTAACCGCATCAGTCAGGTGAGTGGAGGAAGAGGTGGACTCCAGCAGGAAGTATATACACAACTAATCAATTAGTGCAAACTAAATCATGTCTTTATTTATTTAACACACACACACACACAGTACTGTTCAAGTCTTAGGCCACTAGTATTTTCACCAACAGTAGGAAACAGAATTTCACAAGTCTTTAACCTGGAGTCCGAGTCAAGTCTGAAGTCTTTGTCACTGGATTCTGAGTCAGAGTAAAGTCTCAAATTATTTAATAGCTTGCTAAAAAAAAATCCCCTTGAGAACCCTCATGTGTTGAAATCTTCCTATTTATGAAGCTGTGTTATAGGCTACAGACAGTAGATAGTGTTAAGATATAACGTTAATGTACATCCAACCTGTTACTTATGTTTTTATCCATTACCATGTTCAAAACAGTTTTTCTGTAATTCTATAATAAGAGTCCTATCTATATGACGCATAAGCAAATATGTGACACAGAAATGACAACCATACAAATAAAGTATTTCTTCTTGATATAAGTCAGGGGAATTCAATTAAAGTTCCAAGAGGCACAGCCTCTATATTTTCTTTCAAGAAGAGGTCTGGACAAAAAAAAAAACTATACATTTTTACATGTATTGTATTTTTTACATTAAGATACATGCAAGGCCATGTGGCAAAAAATACTGTTTCTGTTCAGGGTTCTCCTCCTAAAAATCTATACTATTTTAATATTTTACCTAAAAGCATTATCCACTAAAAATATCTACAATCATCAAAACGTTCTCATCTGGAGCAGAAAAGACAGACAACCAGCAGTTTCAAAGTTTAAGTTCTATCCTAGCCATCTAACAATTTTCCCAATTATAATGACATGATTCTTTTGAAATGTTCTTAGCCTACAGATTAACAATGCTAAATGTAGATCAGAAGCGTCTTGTCACATCTGGTTTGAACAGCCAGAGTCATAGGTTATTGATAGATATTGATATTAGAGAGAGAGAGAAAGCGCACCGAGCTGAAAGGGCTCGAATAAAGCGTGTTTGACTTTAGATAAAAATACTAGCGTATATAGAGCTGAAAGATATTTGCCATAAACAACACTAAGCGCTTGTTATGTGATTCACTCTGCTGTTTTGATGCGCTTCTCACTTAAAATGGTGCTGCTGTTCTGTTACGGCTCACGGTCCGAATGGATGCCTGGATGCGGATGCAGTCTGTTGAATATCAGTTATATAAGTATTTAAGGATAAAAGACTCGAATTGCTTTTAAAAATATTCACGAGTCCTTTTCCTTGAATCAAGTCTGGAGTCATTTCAGGTTGATTCTGAAGTACTATATATATATATATATATATATATATATATATATATAAAACCAGTCAAGATTTTTGGACAGTAAGATTTTTAAGGTTTTCTTTTTTTTTTTTTTTTTTTTTAAAAGTAGTCTCTTCTGTTCACCAAGCCTGCATTTATTTGATTCAAAATACAGCAAAAGCAGTAATATTGTGAAATATTTTTACTATTTAAAATAACTGTTTTCTATTTAAACTTATTGTAAAGTGTCATTGATTTCTTGTGATCAAAGCTGAATTTTCAGCATCATTATTCCAGTCTTCAGTGTCACATGATCCTTCAGAAATTATTCTAATATGCTGATTTGCTATTCAAGAAACATTTACTACTACTATTATTATTATCAACATTTAAATCAGTTGAGTACATTTTTTTCAGGATTCTTTGATGATTGATTCCTTGAAGTTTGGAGTCAGTATAATTTTTTTTATACAAATTATAGGGGGGACTTATAGAAATTAATACTTTATTTAGCAAGGAGGATTGATCAAAAGTGATGATAAAGATATTTATAATGCTACAAAAGATTTCTATTTCAGATAAATGCTGTTTTCTGAACTTTCTATTTTTCAAAGAAACCTGAGAAAATTTGACTGTTTTCAACATTAGTAATAATCAGAAATGTTTCTTGAGCAGCAAATCGGTATATTAGAATGATTTCTGAAGGATCATGTGACACTGAAGACTGGTGTAATGATGAAAAATTCAGCTTTGAAATCACAGTAAATATATAATTTATTCTTGCGATGCGAAGCTGAATTTTCATCAGCCATTACTCCAGTCTTTCATTCTAATATGCTGATTTATTATTAGAATTATCTATAATCTATCAGAAATCTTTCCTAACAATATAAAGTCTTTGCTATCATTTTTAATCAATTTAAATCATCCTTGCTGAATAAAATTATTAATTTCTTAAAAAAAAAAAAAAGAAAGAATCAAAATGTACTGACCCCAAACTCTTGAACAGTAGTTTATATTGTTACAAAAAAATATATTTAAAATAAATTCTGTTCTTTTTAGCTTTTTATTCATTAAAGAATCCTAAAAAAGTATCACAGGTTTCCAAAACTGATAATAAATCAGCATATTAGAATGATTTCTGAAGGATCATGTGACACTGAAGACTGGAATAATGATGCAGAAAATTCAGCTTTGATCACAGGAAGTTAAAATTTAAATAGATTTTTTTTTTTGTATTTTTGATCAAATAAACACAGCATAACAAACCTCTTTTGATCAAATAAACACAGCATAACAAACCTCTTTAAACCTCTTTAAAAACATTACAAATCTTATTGATTCCAAACTTTCAAATGGCAGTGTATATATACATGATTTGTTATTATTATTATTAAGTATACCATATTAATTGTAATATTAATTTTCAATATTCATTACTTTACTCAGTTACTGACTGACTTCTCTCTTCAGGCCTGTGAGCTTCACGTCGCCGGTTACCGCTTCTCCGTGGTCAGCAATGCGTTTGTGGTGCACAAAGGCTTCAAGGTCCAGGGAGAGTTTCACAGCAGAAAGGACGAGGAGAACCGCAAGAACCGCATCCTCTTCCGCAGCTTCAAGGAGAGCCTGAAGGCCAAGTATCCGAACTCGCCTCGCCGCTGCTGAGAAAACAGACGGTAATCAGAGAGTTCAGATCAAATCCTGACCGACATCTTCCAGACTTCATGCGAGAGTCACAAATGCACAAAACTGAAACGAAGAACCTTTTTGAATCTCCACTCATTTCAAAACATCAAAAACTATACTGTTACAGGAGATGTTCTTGAACGCTGTCTATTTTATCTATAAGCTGAAGACACGAGCCGTCGTGCTTTTAAAGAGAGAAACGAAATAAAGATGGTCTTTTTTTATTTATAATTTTTGTTTTTGTGACACCTTTGGATTTTGAGAGCAAGACACAAATGTTTTCAAAGCTAACTTATTTATTTATTTGATTTTTGGTATATCTTACTTTTCTAAGGTTTTCGTTGCATTTAAATGTTTTTTTTTTCTTCTTCTTCAAATTTAAGGCAAGACACTCCAGGTGAATAGAATTTAAAAAAACAGTTTATATCATAACTTTTTAGTTAGTTGATTACATTTACATTTAGTCATTTTGCAGATGCTTTTATTCAAAGCGACTTACAAATAAGGACAGTGGAAGCAATCAAAATCAACAAAAGAGCAATTACATAGTAGATTACATTAATAATTGCAATTTTTCTTTTTTTTCTTTTTTTGTGTTACAGATTTTCTGCAATATATTTAACCCTTTAACTGTCACTGTCCCATCAGCAGGACGCCTGTTTACTTCACCATATTACAAATAAATCCTAATCATGACATACTATATATCATTGGAAAGGTCTAAGACTCTTAAATAGATATTTGGCCACTGTTTTGTATTACAAATGATGTAGGAAAAGCAATAGATTAATTCATGACAAGAGTGCACCTCTCAAAATCTACATCATAACAGGAGTTCTGACCTTTATCACAATAAGACTTTCCTTTTTGTTTTGTTTTTTAAGAAAACGTAAAATCTCAAAATGCAAAAAAACAGTTTAAAATCAGACATTGCATTACCATGGAAAATGCACATTAAAATCATATTACAAAATGTTTTCGTTCATGAATTATACAAATTTAATTTTGAATAATGCCTTTTCACATCTATGTTAAAAAAGGGAGTGACAGTTAAAGGATTAAATATGCTAATTATCCATTATCTAATTAAATATGCATATATTTCCAGGGCATAAATCTGAAAAATAGATAAAGCAAGCAAGTTTTTCAGATGGAATCACTCCAAAATCAGACAATACTGTCAACAGCCAGGATTTTTTTTTTTTTTTTTTTTTTAATAAATTGTTCAAAATCATGCAAATGTTAAATGAATAAACCCTTTAATAAAAACCTTTAGAATATAAATGCAAATAAAACTGTATAATTTAGTGTTGCAAAAGTAAAGAAAAAAAAATTATGAAAAAATACGGAAATGTGCATTGCAATCAGATCTACAGATGTAAATAGAGTAATTGCAATAAAACAAACACTTAAGTGTATTTTAGATGTTTTCTTTAAACTATTCTGAAAGAACAGGTTATGAAAATTTCAAAACTGGCCAGTTTATGAAAAACGTTTTTTGCCTGTAGTGTCTTGCCTTAATCTGAGAAATGTTTAGTCTACTAAGTAAACATGCAGCAGCTATTTACTGATGGTTTGTCACATTACTAATAGAGTACGATGAGTGCATATACAGTATAAGGAGTTGTGACTGTAACACTACACATGTTTAAGTTACTGATGAGACAAGGTCTCATAAAGACCTGGAGATTAGTTGTAAAGCTATTAACATATTAATGTCGATAGGCCACGTTTATGCTAATAACGTCTCTAAAGAGCCTGATAATATTACACACACAGACACACAGAAAGAGAGCGGCGTCTGAAAATCATATTAGCGTTTTAATTATACTGTGGATTGGGGTAGATGACAATGAAGCAACATTAGATTAATGCAGGAATGTACAAGTTGTAGTGACTGTAGCCGCCACACGGTGTGCAGATGAACAAGCAATACTGTATATGTTAAGATATGTACATCAACTGTACAAGATATGTAGTGTTTAACACTGAAATGTCCTTTGTTTTAGTTTTTTTACAATATTGTTTTTTGATGTGAATAACTGGGCTGATATTGAAAGAGTGTTTTTTCGTTTTTGTGTTATTTTGCCAATTCGTTTTGTCATAAAAGCAACATTTTGTTCATTTAACTGTTTACCCTGATAGTGTTGTGTAATACTGGAAGCATGAATGTTGTGACACTGGAAAAAACACTGTCAATCCAGAAACCTTGTTGTGATACTGAAGAAAATATGATTGTAAAGTGTTTTATAAAGTTGTGACATAACAATGTGAACATGTAATTCTTTGATTATACATGATTGAACACGGTTTTAGTTACTGTTAAAGAATGAACAAGTTCTTCAGTTAATATTGACTTTTTTGTATTTGGTTACATAAATCTACAACATTTGTGTTGGTCTCTTTCAGTCTAACTTATTGCACATTACCTTTTTTTCTGGTAATACAACACTAGAGTAATTTACAGCAAAAACTCAATTGCAGTTAGGAATGTATAAGACATTTCAACTTATTGATTTTTTTTATTAAGACCATATATCCAGTCAAATTCAATGCATTTTGGTGCAAATGCATCTGGTACAACTAATAAAATAAGACTGACATCTGTCTTAATTTCAGTCATTTCTATCAAGAGACAGGCACCAGACATCAATATCAACATCAACATCAGGTTGACATTGTAGTGGTTCAGAATGAAAATCGTGTTGATGTCAGTATTTTATGTTGACCTAATATTAAATTTTGGTTACACAACCTAAAACGACAAAATATCAATGTCAGCTGACGTCGATATTGAACATCAAATTAACATTGACATTAAAGATTGAATTGACATTGAATTTGGTCACCCGACGGGAGACGGGTGACATTTATATATAATAGAAATTATATGAATATAAATATATAATTTTTTCTAAATATGCGCTGTATGTATATGTCTTTATATATACTGTACATAATAAATATACTTAGTACACACGTATATTATAATAACAAAACCTTTTATTTTGGATGTGATTAATCTCAATTAATTGTTGCCCAGCACTAATGTTGTATTTTTTCACCCATCTATCCACTTAATTAGAATTAGAATTGTCAATTAGAACAACAAAGTGCGGTAAATTATAAAATATTCGTGCAACAAAACAGTGTATTTATAAGACAATATATTAAAATTTTATAAGAAATAAAACTTTGCATTATCAAGCAGCATAACGAGCTGGTTTGTACAACAATAGCGAATGACACCGGAAGTCGCGCACATTCAAGTTAAATGGCTCTTAAAAATAAAAAAGCTGAATAAATAAGCTTTCTATCGATGTATGGTTTGTTAGAAAAGGACAATATTTGGCCGAGATACAACTACTTGAAAATCTGGAATCCGGAAAATTACAAAATATCTTGATGGAACATGATCTTCACTTAATATCCTAATGATTTTTGGCAAATCGACAATTTTGACACAATCAATGTATTTTTGACTATTGCTATAAATATACCCGTGCTACTTAAGACTGGTTTTGTGGTCCAGGGTCACATGTGAGTTCATTATTCTAATCTACACTAATAAACGTCTGAGTGTCATTGCAGAGGTGAACCAGAAGGGGGCGTTAAAGTGTGAGGCGGGAGACAACCGTCACTCCAGCCTTGTTTCATAACGGCGTCCAAACCCACTTCATATTTCGGATTATCTTTGTGATGTTAGTTGTGTTTAACCCTAAACTACTTACATTACAGCGACTGCAGGTAAATCAGCCATTTCCTCTTCAGCTTCTGGGTCAGTCCTGCCTGGAAGTGAACTTGTAATGTTTGTGCTAGCAAGGCTTTTATTTTAAAATTTATAAACCAACCATTTCTTACCTTTAAAGATCGATCAGAAATCAAATGGTCACTTACAACACATTCCTTGACGGAGAAGATTGTTGAGGAGAGTTTTGACTAACTTTAGCTAAATGATTGCGTGGGGGTGGGATTTTACAATTATGATTAGAGACCAGAAAATCGGGTGGACCTTTTAGTCTAAATGAGACGCATGTTTGCTGTGCCACCTGTGTGTTTGTGTTCGTGTGAATCAGTGTCTGTGTGTCATAAGGTTTAGCTGCTCTTCACCTCCTGTGATTAGATCAGTCTTGAGTTTGGCAGAACAGCGCGTTTACGCATTTACACACGACAATAACCCCATGCTGAGGAGAAGGCAAACAAACAAAGTTTATTTCAGTCCACTTCTGCTGTTAAACGAATTGTATTGTAGTGCAATATCGACAACCCAGCTAATAGAGCAGAGTTTCTCAAAGTTATTAACTATACAATATATATATAATATATTCTGGTAGTAACGTTAACAGGAAGTTCATTCAAAGTTATCTTTAATGATACATATTCAATTTGGATAGGATAATTGGACAAAAATGAAAATTAGCCCATTATTTACTCACCCTCAAGCTATCCTAGGTGTATATGACTTCCTTCTTTTTAGACAAATCCAATCTGAGTTATCTTCCTCTATTATGGCAATAGGTGGGTGTTTCTTGTCAACAGTCCAATAAAGTGCATCCATCTGTAATAAAAAGTGCCTCAGTGCGTTTTTAATAAGAAAAATATCCATATTTAAAACAAAATAATCACTTTATTCTAGCTTGCACTCATTGGGTGGATGACCTAGGATGATAAGTCTCGCGAAAACCAACGTTTGTTTACAGGATCAAAGGAAGCAAAGTTTCCTTACTTTTGCAAAGGAAAACCAGTCAGTGTTGCCAGATCGGGTTGACAATTTCCAGTCCAAAAGCTCACCAAAACCTGCCCACTTCAGCTGCCAGAATAATGTGACAGAATTATATTGCCATGTCAAATCAAGGTTGATAAGGACCATTTTTATGTCTTTAAAAAATAATGATGACAGAATAAAATAAAGATAAATCAATTTTACAGGAATGTGGATCAAAACAGGGCAAGGAGTAAGAAAAAAAGCTTAAAATGTCCAGAAATTTTTCAAGAAATTAACCAATGATTTTAATGATTTTTGGAAAAACATGCATAATTTTCAGTGGCCACAATAAAAAATAAGCCATTTTTTGTTCAAAAAGTCTTCTATTCATCTCTCACCACGTTATCCACATTGTGAAACTTGAGTCACTCTTAGACTTTTTTATCTTGTAACTTATATTTAGGCCACTTTGCCATCGCAATCACTTAAATAAAATGCTTAAATACATAGCTGCACATTCAAAATCTTGCCCTTTATATCGCCAAAACCCATCACTCATGAGTCATCACATATCATCAACATAAAAAAGATGGTAAATTGATAGACAGGTCTCTGTTAAACTGAACCAATAAGGGTTGCGTTAAAGAAAAGTGAGTTGATGACTGCACTACACATTATTTTACTGCAATACGTTGAGCTCTAACATATTAAAACAGCATGACTAAAGATAAAAGCGAAGAAAAACCAGCTGATTGGGCAGCTTTTAGTTTTTTGAAAGCATCCCAAATTTTGTCTACCCGCCCAATGCGTTATTCTCCTGTCAAAAGCGATCAAAAGAATCTGGCAACACTGAAATCAGTCTCCTCTTGGTTATATTGAAATCCTCTGTCATTTTTCTTTACAAATTCTCATTTTGTACTTTTAATTCATGACTTTTGTTTTGATCTCTCCACGCATTTGTGTTTGTCACTTCTAAGCGATGCACGCGCAACTCCAATGTCAAACGTCATGCTCCCAGAGCTCCTTCCATGTACGACTAGTTGGCGCAAGCTAGAGATAAGTGATTATTATGTTTTAAATATGGATATTATTCTCACACAAACACATCGATTCGCTAGAGGAGACCTTTATTCAACTTCCTTTATTGGACTTGTTTTGGACTGTTGACAAGAAACACCTGCCCACTGCCATTATAGAGCTTGGAAGTGCCAGGATAATTTTAAATATTACTCCAATTAGATTCGTCTGAAAAAAAGAAAGTCATATACAACTAAATCTTTAACTTTTTTTTTTGTTACTACCGTTTCAGAACCTTTAGAGGACATTCAAAAGTAACATTCCCCTAATGATAAATGACAAAATAGAATGTTGCCTTAATTTTCCTATATAAAATGTTTTTTAAAATATTAAAAAAAAAAAATATATATATATATATATATATTCTGAACATTCCAAAATGTGACCCTGGACCACAAAACCAGTGATGATGGTCTTTTTTTTTTAAATTGAGATTCATACACCTGAAAGCTGAATAAATAAGCTTTCCATTGATTTATTGTTTATTAGGATTAGGACAATATTTGGCCGAGATACAACTTTTTGATTATCTGGAATCTGGGGGTGCAAAAAAATCTAAATATTTAGAAAATCACCTTTAAATTTGTCCAAATTAAGTTCTTAGCAATGCATATTACAAATAAAAAAATAGGTTTTGATCAATTTATGGTAGGAAATTTGCAAAATATCTTCATGGAACATGATTTTAACTTAATATCCAAATGATTTTTGGCATAAAAGAAAAGTCAATAATTTTGACCCATACAGTGTATTGTTGGCTATTGCTACAAATATACCCATTATGACTGGTTTTGTGCTCCAGGGTCAAAAAATAATATTTTCATAACTTAATGGGAACCTTAGCAAAACTTAGAACATATTTATTTTAAGCTGGAAACGTTTTTTTACCAACAAAACAAAAGTAATCCAAACTTGTCAGTCCAGTGTTTTTTGCCTTTTTATAAGATATTATTACTGGAGAATGCAATATTATGGATAAATGACTCATGTTTTAGCCAGAAGCAATGGCTAAAAGTTACAAATGTCTTAATGATAGATTTGTTTTTTACAAACACACAGCTTTTCTCTTCACAAGATGTTAACTGATGGATGGAGTGGTGTGGATTACTTGTGGATTATTGTGATGTTTTTATCAGCTGTTTGGACTCTCATTCTGACGGCACCCATTCACTACAGAGGATCCATTGGTGATGCAATGCAACATTTTCCAAATCTGTTCCAACGAAGAAACAAACTACTCCTTTAATCTAAAGCCATTTACAGAACAGCTCACGGTTTTGAAACGTAGTAAATTTTTTGCAATGAGCCTCTTGTTCTCTCTCTTCTCTAGCCTAAAGAAATGTGGGAGAGGAAGCAGAAGGCATGATGGGTGAGGGGTTGGTGTGGATAAGACGTTTTATTAAGCAGGTTTGGTGAGGTAAAGTGGGGCTTATCCCAGCAGCTTTGGGGAACAAGGCTTATTTGGGTCACAGAGCTTTACGACACAAGCAATTAGCAGCAGCGCTAGCAGGAGGGAGGCAGGCCTGAGATTAGCCGACCTGAGCCGGGAGAGAAGGGCAGGCGCTCCCCTTGCCACTCGGACAGCTGGGCCTCGTGAGGGGGTTTGGGCCGAGCATCTCCATCCGGTTGACCGATTTGTTTCTCATCACACGCAACTCACGAGAGCGTGAGCAGATTTTGTTACTGACTCCAGTAAACACAGATTGGAATGAGAGGCTGATGCCGGTCGCTGCTAGATAAAGAGCAGGCGGGTGTCGACTCGACAAATATAAGGCCCAGTGATTAGTTGCAATAAACTCCTTAGTTAAAAAAAGAAAAGGGTATTTTTGCAAAAAATAAATAAATTAAATGGAGTTTGTTGCAACTAGACATGTGCCGGTATTCGGTAATACGATATATCACGATAATGAATATGCACGGTATTGTTATCGTGGGCATTTCAAAATACCGAAAATAATTACTTATTAAAAATTATTCCGAATTTTACATACATTTTAAGCATTACTGGTTAAATGCACAACACCGTTGTAAACCGCGTCGAATGAAAATGACAGTGTCATTCACTCTCTGACAGCAGATGGCACTAAACCAAAAATGCAACGTTAACCCAGAAACAAAGCTGCGCTAATTTCTGAAACGTATTTAAATGATTCAAATAGCCATTCAGATTTTTGTATTTGCAGAGGTGTTCATCACAGCACGAAATACTTTAATATTTAGACTCAATAGGCTATTTATTTGAGCACTTTTTACATTTTAATCTGGACTACAACATGCCCTAGATATTGTTTGAAAGTGTATTCAAAGTGATTCTTTATTGTTTGGTCACATTTTACTTTAATTAATTAGTTAACATAAACTCCCAATGAAAAGTTCTTCTAAACATTCATTAATCTTAGATAATTCCGATATAATATACAATATTAACTGAATAACACTAGTTAAAATCAAAAGTTTTTTTTTTAAATAAACCGAGCTAAGATGAACTAAAAGTTGTGTTATTTTTAACAAAGATTAATAATTTCTGTAGCAAATGTAGCTTTTGTTCATTGATCATGTTAACTAATAATAATGAACTAATAAGATCTTACTGTAAAGTGATACCCATTGGTCTTTTAATTCTTTAGCACTTTAAAATTTTGAACTTTATATATTGTAATGTTCAGAAATTTTTGTTATTATACTGTATTATGACATCACTTTTTTGCAACTAAATTTCAATACCGTGATAATACCGTATACCGTGATAAAAACATTATCAATTAATCGCAACATGAAAATTTGATACCGGCATATCCCTAGTTGCAAGCAGATAATTTTTGGGTGACTACAAATGGACGAGTCACTTGTATGCGAGTGACTAGTTAAAAAAAAAAAAAGTAGCAAATGATTATTAATATTAAATTATCTACCTATCTAGCAAAAATACATAACAGTATATATTGTGAATATAATGTGTAGCATCTCTACCTGTAATCAAATAAATGTAACTGTATATATATATATATATATATATATATAACAGTGTTAACTACAATATATAAATTATGTATGTATATATGTATATATCATCAAATATGTAACAGTATGTATTGTCTATCTATAATCAAATATATGTAACATTATCTATCTATATCTATATATCATCAAATATATGTAACATTATCTATCTATCCATATATATTTGATGACAGATAGATCTAGATAGATAATGTCACATATATTTAATGATAAAGTTACATACAAATATATGTAACTATCATCAAATATATGTGACATTATCTATCTATCTATCAATATCTATCATCAAACATATGTAACATTATCTATCTATATCTATCATCAAACATATGTAACATCTATCTCTCTCTCTCTATCATCACATATATGTGACATTATCATCAAATATATGTAACATTATCTATCTATATTTATCATCAAATATGACATTATCATCAAATATATGTAACATTATCTATCTATATTTATCATCAAATATGACATTATCATCAAATATATGTGACATTATCTATCTATCTACCATCACATCCCTTTCAGTTGGTTAATTTTGCTCAACATCAGGTCCACGCTCCCTATCTCACCTGATCAGAGGCAGCTCTGAGAGAAGGTAATCTGTCTGTCATCAGTGGGGCAGTGAGACATGTGTGCTTGGATGCTTTGGCTGCCGGTGTTTTAAACCGATCCTGCTAATACTGTGATCATGTGAAGGGCAGCTCTAATGAAAGACGACACTAAAACAGCAGGAGTGACACAGGAGAGCAGTCCAGCGGCATTATAGCCTGCACTTCATTGGATTTTACACAAACACAGATGGACGCCCAGGTGCGCACTTCAGTACGTGATGCAACGCTTAAATGAAAACACTTCAAAGTAGGGTTAAAATGGCACGGTTGGACTGAGTGAACGAAGAATACCGTTTCAAATGCACACAGATTGATGCAATTGCCCTTATTACAAGATGCATCTTTATGCACAATTCACTCAAAATGCATGTTATTTTTTATTTAGTGCTTACCTGAATAAGATTTTCCCATAAAAGAAATGTACATATAGTCCACAAGAAAAAAAGTATAATTAAATGTATAAAATTTACCCTTTTAACATATACTTGATTCCTAATACTGTGTTGTTTCCTGAACAGATGTTTTTGTTTGTCCTGAACAGTTAAACTGCCTGCTGTTCTTCAGAAGAATCCTTCAGATCCCACAAATTCTTTGGTTGTCAAACTCTTTTCAACAATGAATGATTTTGAGATCCATTTTTTTCACACTGAGGACAACTGAGGGACTCATATGCAACTATTACAGAAGGTTCAAACACTCACTGATGCTCCAGAAGGAAACACGATGCATCAAGAGCCAGGGGTGTAAACTTTTGAACAGAATGAAGATGTGTGCATTTTTCTTATTTTGCATAAATATCATATCATTTGTTTATTTAGTACTGCCCTTCAGAAGCTACAGAAGCCCAGAAGCCAAAATAATTACCCTGATCTTCAAATTCAAAAAGGTTTTACCCCTCAGCTCTTAATGCATCATGTTTTCTTCATCATCAGTGAGCGTTTTAACCTTCTGTAATAGTTGCATATGAGTCTCTCAGTTGTCCTCAGAGTGAAAAGATGGATCTCATCTTCTTTTTCTGAAGAGTTTAACTGACAAACAGGGGACTCATGAACAACTATCACTAAATGAAAAAAAAAACAAAAAAAAACAGCTGTGGAACTTTCAACTATTATTTTCTCTTGTGGACTATATGTAAACGTCTTTTATGTGAAATATCTTACTCAAGTCAGCACTAAATAAAAAATAACATGCATTTGTGTGATCCCACTTATTTTGAATTAAAATTAAAATAATTAGCGGTTTGCAGACTCCAAACCAAATTAGCAAAAGTCCTCCTCTGTTCGTTTAATTATAATATGATAAAAGAAAAAAAAACTTTTCGTAAACAAAATTTGGTATTTGCTTTTCGCTCATGTACCTCATTTTTTCAGTAAAAAAATAACATTATTTGTGGATAATTTTGTCAGTATTCACTCAAAAACCAAGGTGCATAAACTCAAAAATAGAACTTAAAGAAACAAGTTGATACAATATTTGGTAATAATATAGCAAAATAGTAATTTTTGACTGGGAACACCACAAGTTTAACAAAATGGGGAACAAATCCCCACAAAAAGTATAGAAATTTCAAACATTTTGGCAAATTGTTAAACCCTGTATGAGCAGGTCAGCAGGTTTAGTACAATGCAATAACATTACCAAAGTATTTTGGGGAAAAGAAAATTATCTTCAGTTTAAAATGATTTAAACACATTATTTTAAACGTTTGTACATGAAATCTGTCTGGCTATCATATTTTTGGATGCTACACTGAAGGAAGTAACTCTATTTTTGTCTGTCATGTAGAAATATCTAACTTTAAAGCTTTTTTTTTTTTTTTGAGGAACATGCTATTCAAATTTCCATCACAATAAAGGAATAGTGATGCATGCATAAAAGCAGAATAAAAGCCTTTAACAAAGTCGAGGGTGTCATACGGAAGTTCTAAAAGGCCATGCATTATTTTTTCTATCTTGTTTTCTCGTGATCTCGACATAAAGTAAAGTTGTTAATGATTGTTAGATTTTTTTTAAACATGCGTTGTGAGTTTACTGTTGCCATAGTAACAAACGCAACTTGGACTGGCATCAGACAAATAACCGTGCGCTCTTTTATACTGTATGTAAGGTCTACAATAAACAAATACAGGCTGGCTAATCAATCAGTGTTTTTTATTCCAAAGTAAACATTTTGTTTGTGTAGTTAACATGTTTAAATGGTCTAACATCAGAGCATTCAACACCGAAAGCGCAGGAGGAGCGCCTTCAGAAGAATGCAGAGAGGCTATTGTACAACAGAGCAACTTGGATTCAAATCACTTTATTTTCCTTATTCGTTTCCAAATTAAATTATATATAATTTGTTTGTAATTTTTATTAGGTATGTAGGATATGTTGTGACTGATATGTGCGTTAGCTTGGGATGCTGTTTGAAAAGAATGTTCAGCGTATTTGTGTGTGTGTGTGTGTGTGTGTGTGTGTGTGTGTGTGTGCGTGCGTGTGTGCGCGCGCGGTTTCCTACAAAGAAATGTAACTAAATTAGCTTATACACATTTTACATAGTCTATATAAATCACATTTCTTATCAATATATTTATTAACAATAAAGGTTAAAAATAAGGATAAAAATGCACATTACAAATATGTCATTATAGCGCGTTCTACATCATAATGTGCTAACAGTTGTAGTTCAAAGATGAACAAATAAAGATATAGGTTGCAAAGAGAATACTATACAGAGACGTCAAAATTGGTTTTAATAAGCAATAAGTTTCACTGAATGCTATTGCAGGAGTGAAACGAGTCGTGCAGCATTTACAACGTAACGATTACATATACACTTTCAATCAGATATAATCGTTTTTATTAAAGCATTTAACATTTATAGGTCAGTTAAATGTCAGTAATGAACTGCACAAATTATAGCAATTACGGAGAGGTCCTCACTCTGTCCCAAACATGTACAGTAAGGTGGATATATGCCAATAGTATCTGTCTGCGGACTGCAAGAGAGGGGCGTAACATGAAGGAGGCGTAACTTGTAGCAGGAGGCGTAACTTGAAGTTGTCCAAATCTCACTGAACCACGCGAGATGTCAAAACGAGATGTTGTCGGCAAGATGGCTACTCGCATAGAGATAATGGTAAAATAATTATTCCTGAGATAAGTTTTAATTTAAGTGTAAATAAGTTTCTGTAGTTGATAATCCATGAAATCTCGGCATTCTGGCTTTCATGTATTGTTTGCTATTAAGAATAATATATGGTATTCTACATAAGTTCTATACTGCCATCTGGTGGCGCAGCTGTGTAACTTGGAGAACAACTTTTGTTATGTCGAGATCACGAGAAAATTAAATCGTGATAACGAGAAAACAACTTTTGTTATGTCGAGATGACGAGAAAATTCAATCGTGATAACGAGAAAACAACTTTTGTTATGTCGAGATCACGAGAAAAATAAGTCGTGATAACGAGAAAACAACTTTTGTTATGTCGAGATCACGAGAAAATTATGTCGTGATCATGACAAAACAACTAGTTATGTCGAGATCACGAGAAAAATAACTCGTGATCACGACAAAACAACTGGTTATGTCGAGATCACGAGAAGATTAAGTCGTGATAATGAGAAAACAAGATATCTTAGAACCTCTTAGAACTTCCGTAGTGTCATATAATGGTGACAGTATTCTGAAGTGCGATGGACAGGTCAGTGTGGACAGGTCAGTGTGGGCAGGGCTTGTGAGCGGATCAGGGTGATGCTGGAAGTCACAGAGGCAGGCCTTAATGAGTATTAAAGTATTAGGTGAGAATAAGCCGTCAGGATGAGCCCTGCTGGATTCCTAAACAACTCCAGTAACACCTGTTATATCATAGAATCACGGCACATTCAAATGATTTATTCCTGAGCTCTAATAAAGCCTGCAAATCATAACTACTCTTATGGTCAGATATCACTATAAAGGTCATATCTATCTACTTTTGTTTATTGCTCTTTTTAGGTATTCATGAGGCATATTTACACTCTATTGTGTTTCTGTTTCTTGTGCTCACCAAGGCTGCATTTAATAATCAAAAATACAGTAAAATTATGAAATATTATTACAATTTCAAGTAACTATTTTCTATGTGAATATATTTTAAAATTTAATTTATATCTGTGACTCAAAGCTGAATTTTCAACATTATTATGCTAGTCTTTATTGTCACATGATATGCTGATTTGCTGTGCAAACATTTTTTTATTATTATTATCAATATTTAAAACAACAGAGTAATTTTTTTTCTGGATTCTTTAATGGATAGAAAGATCCAAAGATTAGCATTCATCTGAAATAAGAAGCTTTGCAATATTATACACTATACCATTCACATTCAAAAGCTTCTTTTTGGGAAAGAAATTATAGAAATGAATACTTCTATTTAGCAAGGATGCCTTAAATTGATCAAAAGTGATGATAAAGACATTTATAATGTTACAAAAGATTTTTATTTCAGATAAAAACTTTCAATTCATCAAAGAAACCCAAAAAAAGTTCTACTGAGCTGTTTTCAAAAATTCAGTTTTGAAATGACAGGAATTACATTTTAAAATATATTCAAATAGAAAGCAGTTATTTTTAATAGTAAAAATATTTCAAGTTTTGCTGTACTTTGGATCAAATAAAGAGACTTCTTTAAAAAACATTAAAAATCTTTAAAGTTTTTTAAAAAAAACTTTTGACCAGTAGTGTAGATACATAATATAATAATATAATAATAATATATATTGACACTTGACAGATAAATAGATAGTTGATATGTTATATATATATATGTGTGTGTGTGTGTGTGTGTGTGTGTATTGACAGATAAATTTATGGTATGACTGAATCAAAGTCATTCATTTTTACTCATGCTGATTTGCTGCTTGAAAAACATTTCTTATTGTTATTAATATTTAAAACAGTTGTGTTGCTTCATATTTTTGTTGAAACAGTGATACATGGTTTTGATTATTTGTTTGATAAATACAAAAGTTTAAAAGAACAACATTTATTTGAAACAGAAATCCTTTGTGACATTATAAATGTCTTTACTGTCACTTTGAAACTTTGTTTTTCTATCAAATCTGCCTAGGGGTCCAAATAGTTTCTGTAATCGAGTAATGAGGGATATTATTGATATTACAGTCTATTCATCAGTCTTTTGTCTTGTATCAACACTAAAACACACTCTCAGTGTGTCAGAGGCCAATCGCCACATTCAGCCAACAAACAAACAAGAGACGAATCAACTGTCAGCTATTTTCTACGAATGGAGATGCTTAAATTAGCTCCCACTGGTTACCTTTAGTAAGCTGATCTCAAGCCGTGATCATCCACAGGTGGGACATTTACTGTCTGAGAGATGAGCTGAGCTGTCTGTGTTCACTGCAATTAAACAATAACACTCATTTTAGCATCATTTGATCACAAAAATTAAATGAACTAAAATACAAAATACTGAAAAGTATAAAAAAAATACAACTAGTTGGATAAAACAGATTAATGCTCTAAAATATCTTTAATAAAATATGTGTGACCCTGGACAACAAAACCAGTCTTAAGCAGCTTGGGTGTATTTGTAGAAATAGTCAAAAATACTTTGTATGGGTCAAAATTATCCATTTTTCTTTTATGCATAAAATCATTAGATCATGTTCCATGAAGATATTTTGTAAATCTCCTAGCGTAAATATATCAAAACTTAATTTTTGATTAGTAATATGCATTGCTAAAAACTTCATGTGGACAACTTAAAAGGAGATTTTCTCAACATTTAGTTTGTTTTGCACCCTCAGATTCCAGATTTTCAAATAGTTGTATCTCAGCCAAATTTTAAAACCTAAAACCTGAAATTGCTGAAGCGGCTGAGAAGGCTCCGCTGTCATTATACTGTATGAGAGCCATAGATATTTCAAATGCAGATTTACAACATCGACAGCAAACTATAGTGCATGTTTTCATACAATTATATAATAAGTACTTTGCTGACTAGATGCTGCATTAGTAGAGAAAGCACAGAAGTATGTTTGCCATCAAGGCTGAGAGGAAGCAAACATTAGCTGCACCTCAAAAAGTTAAAACAATGAGACCAAAACAGTCCAAGTCCAACCCAAATGTTTAATGTCACGATTCTTACAATCTATTTGCATTAGTTCATATCCAGCTGATCACATGAATGCATTTGTTAGCCAGCAGGTTGCATATTTAGCGATGTAAATGTACATGAAGACTTCATCATGGGCTGGAAGATTGTGTGTATTGTGCATTTTTAGCAAAAAGTTTTTCTTTCTGTGGCTCTAATGAAGTCTGTATGTTTCATATAGAAAGCTATAATATAAATCGCACTTTCTCTTTTGTTTTAAACACCGAACTTCAAACTCATCAACGCCGCTTTTTAATTATCCTTGAAGTAAACGTATGTCCATTTGGTGATTAATTAAACAGTTTTAGACTGCTGTTTGACACGTCTGGTGTGTGTGATAACTAATAAGAGATCTCCTGGATGCGCGCATGGCTTTTGCTCGATTTGTGACTAAAATATTTTATTTTGATTAGATATTCATCAAGTGTTCTAGAACAGAAGCAGTTAAACTGTGAGACTATACATACCATATATATATGATGCAATTTCAATACTATGGCTTTTGTGTAGATGTTTAAAAACTGTTGATATGAAATGGTAACACTTCACAATAAGAGTCCATTTGTAGCATTAACTAAGATTAATACAAGCTGTAGAATGTAAGTATTGTTCCTTGTTAGTGTGTTAATTTCAACACTTACTGATATTTTTAAATATATAATAATATTAATACATTTATTCTTTTACAAAGTACGGTTCAGTGCCATTTTTAAATAGTAGAACACTGTTTCAGTTTCCATTCAGTATCCATTTTAAAAATGATCAGTCGATTAATCGGTATCGGCATCGGTAAAATCCAATATCGGTCGACCTCTAACCCCTATGACTGGTTTTGTGGTCCAGGGCCACATTTAATAAAAAAAAAAAAAACACAAGTCAAAAGAAAGTCCCCACCATGATAGAGAAACAAACGTGTGTGTGTGTGTGTGTGTTTGTACTCTTCCTATTCTGCTGATTGGAAAACAGTTTATCTTTTCTCCTCCACTCCACAACGACTCGCGGGGAAGTGGAGCGGGTGTTTATTTTGTGTATTTTGCATGGAGGGGAGGAGGGGATACGGCAACAGTGTGGCATTGATTTGCAAACGAGCTGGTAATTAGCTGTTTGCAATAGGGTATTAGTGTGTGTGAGTGTGTGTGTGTTTCAGCCCTTAAGCACATTTTTGTGATTGTGTGTCGCTCTTGTCTTGGGTAAATGAGGTGCTCCATGATAAGCAGATAACACTAATTAGTTCTCCACCCATTTACTTGTTAAGTGTGTTTGTGTGGATTTCTAGGCCGCGGTAATACTCCATCCCACCCGCGGCTTCTGCCCGCTGGCCATGTTAACAGCTCATTTCAGCAGAAGGAGCCCAATTTAAGCCTAATTAATTATGCCAAGTGGGGTTCCATGACAAAGACTGGAAATAATGTGAAGAGACACTTCATATACGTGATCTCGACTTATCCGATCATAACCCACATAAACAAAGACTGTGTAATTAATAAGCATATTGTGCATACAATTAGCATTTGATTGATTTTGGACATTCTTAATCTGTCTGTAGGAACTACAATCTGTTGACTTTTTTTGCATTAAAAAAAATTACAGAACGGCAGCTACAGCATTAATCAATTTGTGATAATTCACCTATTACTTTAATTTATTTGCATTTCATATTTTAATACTACATTAAAATCTTTACTTTTATTTTAAATAAAATATTTAAATTTTAAACAAAACTAAGATATATTGCTTTAAGCTTTTTCATATTGAAACTTTTTTTTGGAAAAACATTACATTTTTAGAACTTTTGGATCAGTTAAAACTTAAATGTAACATTTTACGTTTCTAAAACAATAATATGAAACTGACACACTGAATAAAATGAAAACCATGTTGGATTAGCAGCCAATTAAGAAAGTGTTTTACTCTGATCTGTTCCAGCCTCATTCACTGACTGAAATATCGATCCAGAAGTCAATAAGTGAGACACACACACACACACACACACACACACACACACACACACACACACACATATATCCCATCTTCATCTTATGATTCATCCTCTTGTAGAAGCTTGGGAAGGGTTAAGCAGATTTGGAGTCAGTCTGTTCTTAAAGTGTTAAAACAGATTGGACGTGTTTGCGTGCTGCGTGTGTGAGTGTGACAGCAGTGTCTGAGAGTCAGATTAATAGAGAAAATGATCTTCACTGAGCTCATTTCTCCCCTTCTGTCTTTTGCTGTTAATTTTAATTTTATTGTATTTTTTTTTATAATAGAATTATTATTATTATTTCCACTTATAAAAATTTCTGTATTTAATTATAATTATATAACTAGCAAAAATGGAATTGGGGAAATCACCTAATTTAATAATAACAATAATTATAATAATAATAATTATTATTAATTTCAGAATCTGCAAAGTGTTAATTATTTGACCAAAATACGAGATCATACAAAATGCATGATATTTTTTATTTAGTACTGACCTGAACAAGATATTTAACATGAAAGATGTTTACATATATTCCACAAGAGAAAATAATAGTTGAATTTATAAAAAAGTTTAAAAGTTTACATACACTTGATTCTTAATACTGTGTTGTTACCTGAATGATCCACAAATATGTTTTTTGTATAGTGATAGCTGTTCATGAGTCCCTTGTTTGTCCTGAACAGTTAAACTGCCTGCTGTTCTTCAGAAAAACTCTTCAGGTCTCACAAATTCTTTGGTTTTTCAGCATTTTTGTATATTTGAACCCTTTCCAACAATGACTGTATGATTTTGAGATCCATCTTTTTCACACTGAGGACAACTGAGGGAAAAAGGAAAGAACCAAAGGAAAACCAAAGAATTTGTGAAGAACAGCGGGCAGTTTAACTGTTCAGGAAAACATGGGACTCATGAACAACTATCACTAAACAAACAAAACAAAAAAACAGCGGACGATCACTAAATAAAAATTAAATAAAAAATAACATGCATTTCGTATGATCCCTCCTTTTTTGCTAAAATAGGTAACATTTTGCAGATTCTGCACACATTTTATTATACATTTTCAGTAACACTTTTTACTGCTCGGAAAAAAAAAATACTTTAATAATACTTTTTAGTAATAATAGGACTTTTTAAGTATTCTCATTCTAGTATTACTAGTTAGATTGTTATTAAAGTGTATTAGCGGTGACGAGTGGTGATTTATCACAGGTAACAGATGTTAATGGACTAACAAAGGCTTTTGTGCTTCATGACAACAAACACTCATAACTTTCCGAATACACAAATCCCTCCATAATGACAGATCAATGTAGATCTAGACAGATCAGATAAAAGCCTCCAAATCTCAACCTTCACCTGACTGCAACCTTTATTGACCAGTCCATATGAAGATTTAACATCATTTGCCCCGAGAGAACAATTAAGAAGACTATTTTAAGCCATATGCAGTCTGTAGCCGCTCAGAAACAAGAAACAATACTGTGAGCTTGTGTGTTTTTAGCACACAATGCCCCATTTAGAACATAAAAACTGATGTTTTTGAAATTTTGATTTTGAAAATTTGATGCCGTCAGAGGTTGATGATGTGGAAAAGTTCAGAAACTTACCAAGGGCCATTTTAAAAAAGTAATTTAAAGTGTAACTATAATGGCTAAAGTTTATTTTTTAAGAGCGAAACGTTCAGCAATAAGGGTATAGTTGCCCATTTGTTTAACCAATTTGTTGACAGATGCTTATGCTAAGGCGGATTAATAGTAAAATTGTCTTGTGTGGGACTGATTAATGCCCAGAAGATCTCGAGAGGGGATATTATTGTAATAAGGTGGCCTAAGGTGGTGTTGGGCATCAGGCGCTCAGAGCTGCTCCAGGGTCACAGAGGAGACGGTATAACCGCGTCCAGATTAATTAAGGAGGTATTAGTCAGTCGGGATTGTGGTGGATTCTGAAGCGATTTAGGCAACATGCATCTCAAAACGTCTCCTCGGACTGGCATGTGATAGTGATTTCCATGGCCTAAGCGCCTCGCTCTGATCAAATCCCAATTAAAGGCGGTACGACAACACCACCGGCCTTTGGTCCATTTACCTTCTGACTGCATGAGCCCATTTATTCCTGTACAGCGACCGATCAACTCATAGAAATGCATATACAATCAGAACTGACTCAATTATTCAAAGAATAGAATTCAGTTTGATCAAAATTCAACCCAAATACTTTTTTCTCAATTCCATTTTTGGCACAGTTCAGCCTTTTTGTTTGCTAATTTTAATTAAAATTATTATTATTATTATTATTATTATTATTATTCTTTTTTTTTTTTTTTAAATATAAATTGTTATATTTTTATTTGAATAACTTCTAAAAGAAAATCTAAAATAACCTTTTCCTACTACAAAGAACCTTTCGTGGAATAGAAAAGCAGAGAACAGAATTCAGTTTAATCAAAATTCAATAAAAAAAAATTTTAGGACATTTTTTTCCAATTCCATTTTTGCATTTTTTTCTTTACAAAATAATATTTTTACAGTTATCTTGAATTTTAAATTAAGTTTCTACTCTTTTTCACCAACAAGGCAGCAGGTTTCAATGGTTACAAAGATAGACAGAATATGAATAATATTTTAGAGTATATTTATAAATATATAATATATTTTGAATATTTGATGTACTAAAATTATTGTTAAATATTAGTTATTTTAAATTAAAATAAGTTTATTATTAATAATTATTTTACTTTTTAAATATAAACTTTGTTATGTTCTTATTTTACCAAGTAACATGCAAGTGACTAGTCTGTAAACAACCCTAAATAATCTGCAACTTAAAAAAAAAAAAAATACAAAATTATATATATATATATATATATATATATATATATACATACACTTATATGTTTTATTTATAAATATATAAATATATCAAAATAAATCATAAAATAAATATAATAATGAAAAGCTAAATTATTAGAAATGCAACTTATTTCTTAAGAACAAATGTGTGTCTTTATGCCTTCTTTAAGGAACAAAATGGTTCTTCTATGACATTGCTGTGAAAACCCATTTCTGAAACCTATTTTAAGCATAAAAGTGATAATGAAATGTCCTCAGTATGGTCTTAGATAGATTACAAAACATTTCAAATTGATATAAATGCACCTTACTATTATCGAAGGATGCCGAAATATATTAATTTAATTTTGCATGCATTACATCACATCTGAACTCATGTCTAATCTATGTTAAAAAATGTTTGCTGGTATAAAGATGTGATGGCATTTATGAACATGCAAGTGAAATTTGGTAATTTACAAATTATACACAGAAATTACCTGCAACTAGTTTTATTGGTGTATATAATAATTATAATATCTAAATGTAAAATATAAAATAAATAGGCTATAATAATAAAATGCTAATTTATTATAAATTATAAATAATTTTCAATACAAAAATGCATGCATAGTGTACAATTCATAAATTACCAAAAATTCACTTGCATGTTTATAAATGCCATAACTTCATACCAGCAAACCTTTTTAACATAGATAAGACATGAGTTCAGCAAAATAGTGCATGCAAAATTAAATTAAGATATTTCTGCATTCTACATGATGATTGTAAGATGCATTTATATTAATTTGAAGTAAGTAATTTTAAGTTTGGTAATCTATTTAACCCCATACTGAGGACATCATTGCCACTATACTTTAAATAGTTTTCAGAAGTGGGTTTTCACTCGCAGCAATGCCATAGAAGAACCATTTTTTGTTCCTCAAAGAAGCTTTCGGTAAACAGTTCTTAAAAAGATTTTTCATCATATTTAGAACTTTTTAATCAACTGAAAGAACCTTCTGTGGAATGAAAAAGTTCCATGTTAAGTTGTATGTTAATGGAACCATCAACACCAACACAACCTTCTTTTTTAAGTGTAATTAATATTTGGTTAATAAAATCAGGACAAACTCACAACTTCGAGTACTGCATCTTATTCACAGATAAAACTATCAGGTGCTGTAAACCAGAACTGTTTTCACTGACTGCAACAGGTTTCCATTTATCCAGCAGAACGGAATAAGTCTCTGTCGGCCATCCTGACAGTTAATGTGCTCCTCAGTTAGTCAAACAACCCGATCATCCCGTCAGTCCCTCCGCGAACAGCAACCCCCCGCTAAGTGGCTAATGACCGAGGCGTATAATCCCCCTCAAAACAAGCACAAAGATGCTAATTCAATCTCTCTATAAATAGGCTTGACTTCTGCCGCTCCTCCTTTACAAGAAGCAGCACCGCGAACTGGAAGACACTCACCCAGATCCTACCGAGAAATCAGTCGGTTTAGAGGCGCATTATATAACCGGTGTATCCTCGAATCGGTCAAAAGTGTTTGCGAAGCAGAAAGACGCGCAATGGTGATATAAACAGACGCGCAAACTAGACAAGACAAACCTAGCCATGTTTCCGCTGCCGATGTTCACACCTGAGCAGGTGGCTCGAGTTTGCGAGAATCTGGAGGAGACGGGAGATATCGAGCGCTTGGGTCGCTTCCTCTGGTCGCTGCCTGCCGCCGTGCCCGGTTCCGCCGGCGAGCTCCTCAACCGCCACGAGTCGGTGATGCGCGCCCGCGCTCTCGTCGCCTTCCACGGCGGGAACTTCGAGGCTCTTTACCAGATCCTCCAGAGTCACCGCTTCACACGGGAGTCCCACGCCAAGCTCCAGGACCTGTGGCTGGACGCGCACTACCGGGAGGCGGAGCGCCTGAGGGGGAGACCGCTGGGCCCGGTGGAGAAGTACCGAATCCGGAAGAAGTTCCCCCTTCCTCGGACCATCTGGGACGGCGAGCAGAAGACGCACTGCTTTAAGGTGAGACACACGGGAAATGTTTGGAACTTAACTATAAACTTTGAGGAAAATTCTGTGTCAGCGGTCGTACTCTTTCAAAAACTACTAATATGAACAATTTAGCTAACAATATGCAATTTTAGGTTACTAATATGTACTTTTAAGGTAGGCTACTAATTGCATATTTAAGGTAGTATTACAGTATGCACCGTTTAGGGGTAAATAAGGTACAAAAGTGTGCCTTTTAAAAAGTACAGCACCAGTTTTTGTACCTTATTCTCTGAGAGTTCAAAGTAATTGAAGACTGAAGGCAGGAGGAAAGCCAAAGGATAGGACACACCCACTTATTTTAAATTAATATCATTTATAAAAGCTTTGAAATGACACAAATGGAAAGAGGAGAGTTATGTAGTGAACATAAATGTTAAACAAATCCAAACTCCCATATTTTCTCTTATTTAAACTTGTAATGCTCTGAAACGACTTAATGAACTGCATACTGAAATAATTTTTAATCAAGCTTTTTTTAATCAACATTTTGTTTTCTAGAAGAAAATCATAAAATCAAACTGATTTCAAGCATTGACTTAAACTCTTTTCAAATGCTTTTAATATCATAAAAAACTAATTCTGTCAAGTATGTATTAATTGTTGACTATATAGTCAGTATATGAAGAGTTCAGATGCAAAACCAGCTAAAAGTCATCTTGGTCAAAAATGAGATAATGATACTGAGTAAATGCTCTCGACACATATTATACATCCATCAAATACTTTCTACTTCCAACTCGCTAAAATCCCACCCTCAGCCTGATCAGAAGTACCAGTACTGATATAGAAACCTATACATCGGAGCCTGATAAAAAATATTTTTTTAAAGAAAGATGTCAGATGGATTTAGAGGCTTTTGCATCTGAACTCTTCATATATAAACAGTGAGGGAAAAAATATTTGATCCCCTGCTGATTTTGTACGTTTACCCACAGAAATGTCTATAATTTTAATGGTGGGTTTATTTTAACTGCGAGAGACAGAATAACAACAAAAGAAATCCAGAAAAACATTTCAAAAAAGTTATTTGTAAATTGATTTGCATTTTAATGAGTGAAATAAGTATTTGATCCCCTATCAATAAAGAAATCTGAGATTAGCAGCTCTCTCTTAAAGGGAGTGCTCCTAATCTCAGCTTGTTACCTGTATAAAAGACACCTGTCCACAGAAGCAATCAGTCAATCAGATTCCAAACTTCCACCATGGCCAAACCAAAGAGCTGTCCAAGGATGTCAGGGACAAGATTGTAGACCTACACAAGGCTGGAATGGGCTAGAAGACCATCGCCAAGCATCCTGGTGAGAAGGTGACGAAAGTTGGTGCACATATTCGCAAATGGAAGAAACACAAAATAACTGTCAGTCTGCCTCAGTGTGGGGCTCCATGCAAGATCTCACCTTGTGGAGTTTCAATGATCATGTGAATGGTGAGGAATCAGCCCAGAAATACACTGGAGATCTTGTCAATGACCTCAAGGCAGCTGGGACCATAGTCACCAAGAAAACAATTGGTAACACACTACACTGTGAAGGACTGAAATTCTGCAGCACCCACAAGTACCACATGCTTTGGGGGTGTTTTCTACTAAGGTTACAGGACAACCTTGGAGAGGATCTGCAAAGAGGAGTGGGACAAAATCCCTCCTGAGATGTATGCAAACCTGGTGGCCAACTACAAGACACATCTGACCTCTGTGATTGCCAACAAGGGGTTTGCCACTATGAAATTCTGAAGAGAAAGACTGAAATAGTGTTTTCTTGTCAAACTAACTCCAATAATCTTTTTTTATTTGCAGTTTTACCTTAAATTGCTAGTACATTTTACAAATAAATTCAAAGAAACCACAAGCAACACTGAACTAAGTATGCAATTTTGAAGTAAAATGGTTGAAATAGGATTAATCTGTTTTAATTAGTTTTACCTTAAATCAAAATTCTGAAGTAGAACGAGTAAAATAGTGTTTTCTTGTAAAACTAACTCCAATAAACTTTTTATATTTACAGTTTTACCTTAAATTGCTAGTAAATTTCACAATTAATTAGAACAAAACCACAAGTAACATTGAAATAAACATGAAATTCTGAAGTAGAAACCTGAAATAGTATTTTCTTGTAAAATGAACTCCAATAATCAGTTTTATTTACAGTTTTACTTTAAATTGCTAGTAAATTTCACAATTAATTAGAAAGAAACAGCAAATTACATTGAAATAAACATGCAATTTTGAAGTAAAATGGTTGAAATAGGATTAATCTGTTTTAATTAGTTTTACCTTAAATCAAAATTCTGAAGTAGAACGACTAAAATAGTGTTTTCTTGTAAAACTAACTCCAATAAACTTTTTATATTTACAGTTTTACCTTAAATTGCTAGTAAATTTCACAATTAATTAGAACAAAACCACAAGTAACATTGAAATAAACATGAAATTCTGAAGTAGAAACCTGAAATAGTATTTTCTTGTAAAATGAACTCCAATAATCAGTTTTATTTACAGTTTTACTTTAAATTGCTAGTAAATTTCACAATTAATTAGAAAGAAACAGCAAATTACATTGAAATAAACATGCAATTTTGAAGTAAAATGGTTGAAATAGGATTAATCTGTTTTAATTAGTTTTACCTTAAATCAAAATTAAATTCAAAGCAGCAAGTAACTTTGAATTAAACATGAAATTCTGAAGTAGAAATACTGAAATAGTGTTTTCTCGTAAAACAAATTCCATTAAAGTTTTAATATTTACAATTCGACCTCAAATTGCTTGTACCTTTCACAATAAATTAGAAAGAAACCGCAAATAATACTGAAATAAACATGTAATTCTGAAATAGAAAGACTGATATAGTTTAAAACTAACTCCAATAATCTGTCTTTTTTTTATATTATTTTTTACAATGTAACTCTGACTAAAAAGTCTAAAAAAAAAAACAAACAAAAGCATGCTGAATATGCAAAACTTGAAATCAGGCTTTGTATTTCATCGTTTGTGCACTAAAATGTTTTGCCATCTCAACAAAATGTGCTTCTTGTTGTAAAATCGACATTAACTTGCCAGGCAAAAATATAATTTAATGAGACTGAATCAACCTGACTACCCAAGTAGTCATTTCAAGAGTACATTTTCACTTAAAGTGTATTTAAACAGTCGCAGTGCAAACAAAATAGGCACTTAATTACGCTGCATTCTTCACGCAACAATGCGAACACAGCATTAATCTTCGGCGCCTATGACAGCATGCCGAGCATCTCAATGCTGCTCCTGCAGGCTCACCCAGCGCATTGAGACGCCGCCGACGGTTCTTAAGCCTCTTGAGCCGAGGACCACCTGTGGCATTTAAGCTCTCATTCCGCATGATGACTTTCTACCTTTTCACCCTGTTCCAGACACTAGCGGCCAGATTAACTCGCAGCTAAACTGCTTTGCAAAGCCCTCGTAACGATTTCCCAGAGTTCCTGATTGTTTTCGCAGACTGGACGGATGTGAATTGAAACGGAAAGTGGATTATAAAGTGGTCTGAGTGCTGGTTCACTTCACAAAGGTGTGGAAATGCAGGAAATGAAGCGTGATCGCCGTAGCAGACGGTCAATGAGATAAGATATCTGATCGGTAATGCCTTGACACACAAACCAGGATTGACTTCAGCAGGCCTGACCCCAGAACAGTGCTTTAAGCCGAATAAGAACTCCTGCCCTTCTTAGCTGGGATTTTTCAAGGACGTTTTGATTGAATATGGACTATTGCATGATGACAAGTGAAGCTAATTGCAATAAAGAAATGCTGTAAACAGTGCATATAAAGGAAAGTTGATTTTTGACTCGATTAAAAGCATTTCGCAGTGTAATGAGACTGATCCTCTTTAGCACCTGGATAACAATGTTTCTCCAGGTTATAGCCATCTATAAATACATCCTACCTTGCAGACTGATTATTTTAAATGTGCTTTAATAAGATATAATGCTGTTATCCGTCTTGAGCTTTTTAAAGGACTGTTCCAACAGTGACTCTGGCATTGAGCTATGCCAAAAAAGGTTTTTACACTTAATTTCTGAAAATGCACACAAAAATGTGGATGTTTTAAGGAAAATATGAGGAACACTCTTCCTAGGTTTCAATAAAAATAATAAATTGTAGAAATTTGGTGAAAAAACATTACTGACCCTAAAAAACTGTTTAGGGTCAGTAAAAGAAAAAAATGCTTGTAATCAGTAAGGACGCTTTAAATTCCTCAGAAGTGACTGTAAAAACATTTGTAATGTCACAAAAGATGAACATTTTATTTATCAAAGAATCCTGGAATAAGTCTGTTTCCACACAAATATTCGGCAGCACAACTGTTTTCAACATTGATAATAATCAGAAATGTTATTTTGAGCAGCAAATCAGCATATTAGAATCATTTCTGAAGGATGTGACACTGAAGACTGGAGTAATGATGCTGAAAAATCAGCTTTGCATCACAGCAATAAATTATATTTTAAAATATGTTCAAATAGAAAACAGTTATTTTAAATTGTAATAATATTTCACTGTTTTTACCTTGGTAAGCAGACTTTCAAAAACATTGCCAACCTCGAACTTTTGAATGGTCGTGTACCTTTGAAATGAGCAAGATAATGCAATTTCTTGGACTAAGCGACAGTGGTCTTGGTTTTGTGTTTTCAGGAGCGAACCCGTAGCCTCCTGAGGGAATGGTACCTGCAGGATCCCTATCCAAACCCCTCAAGAAAGCGTCATCTGGCCCAGGCCACGGGACTCACACCCACTCAGGTGGGCAACTGGTTTAAAAACAGGCGACAGCGAGACAGAGCGGCATCTGCTAAAAACAGGTACATAAATGAACATACTGTATTACAGCTACACTGTAAAAATGAATGGCTGAGAAACAAAAAAATAGGCAAACTGGTGCATTGAGATTTAATACTTGTGACCCTGGACCACAAAACCAGTCATAAGGATCAGATTTTTGAAATTGAGATTTATATGATCTTTCTATTGATGTATGATTTGTTAGTATAGTACAATATTTGGCTCTGCAAAAAAATCAAAATATTGAGAAAATCCCCTTTAAAGTTGTCCAAATGAAGTTCTTAGCAATGCAAATAACTAATTAAAAATGTTTTTATATAATTACGGTAGGAAATTTACAAAATATCTTCATGAAACAAGATCTTGAGTTTTGGCATAAAAGAAAAATTAAACATTTTGACCCATAGCCATGTATTTTTGGCTGTTGTTACAAATATTGTCACACTTGTCTCAAGTAATACAAGCCTATTTGCATTTCATTGCTCATTCTGTGTTAACTAAAACTATTAAAACATTTCAGTTAGTTGAAATGAAAGAAAGAAGCTTAAAAAATAAAAGCATAAATATAATAAAATCTGAATAGATGGAAAACCTAAAAATTCTGAAATAAATCACAATTATTAAACATTAAATAATTATTAAATAATTAAAAATATATTAAAATAATAAAAAATACTTAATTCACTTATTAAATTAAAATGAAATTAGAAAGTTTTGAAGGTTTAAATATAACAATTACTACAACTGAAACTGAATTTAAAGCTATATAGACATTTTTTTTAAATGTAAAAATGACAAAAGCACATAAAATACAAAGTACATTTAAAATAAATAAACTTACAAAAAAAGCAAATGTTTAATGAAACCCAATAAAATATTCTAAATAAATTAATCTAAATCTAAATAAAATGCAAGAAAATTAAATGGTATTAAGTAAAGGGTAACACTTTACTATAAGGTCTCATTTGTTAACATTAGTAAATGCATTAACTAACATGAACTACCATAACAATATATTTTTCAGCATGTATTAACCTTTGTTAATGTTAAGTAATAATATACTGTGAACTAACAATTTTAACTAATGTTAACAGATGCAACTTTTGATTTTAATAATGTATTAGTAAATGTTAAACTAAACATCAACTAAGATTAATAAGTGCTGTAAGTATTGTTCATGTTGACTAATAACTAAAGTGTCCACATGAAACCTTATTGTGAAGTGTTATCAACTAAAGCTGACTATTTTCTTGCTCATGTGAAACACAAAATACGTTTTTAGGCCTAAAAAATAAAGGATGTGTAATTTAAACACTCAAGCTCCAAAAAAGACAAAAAGCATATGAAATTCTCACATGAATTGTGATTAAATTTGGGTGCGTTTCTCACACAAAGCAATTGAATGTCTTCATTCACAAGAGTTTAAATAAAGTGAAAAATAAAGGTTCTTTTTTTTGCTATTGATGTTCTATGAAGATCCATAGAATCTTTCTATTACACAAAAGGTTCTTTAGATTTTTTAAATGTTCTTCAAAAAAGGTTCTTTTTTAGAACTGTCCATTTGTAAGGTTATTTGGGAAAAATGGTTCTGTGAAAACTTATTTTGGAACCTTTATATGTGTGTGTAGGAGCTTCAAATGTATCTGTGTTGATTTGCATCTCAAGCACAGAGTGAATATTCTTCTACCTCTCGTTATTTTCCCCAGAATGCAGCAAGATTCGTCTCTTCTTCCCTCTGGAAGCTCTCCAGAATGTTCCTCGGAGCACAACACGCACCTCCAGGGCTCCTCACCGCATCGTCCTGGGAGCCCAGGGGAGAACAGCGACTGCAGCTCAGGCACGGGGCCGCGGGGGACCAGGGCCTCCACGCCAGACATATCCGTCAGCAGCGACAGCGAGTTTGAGTCGTGAAGAACGCCTGCGCCTGCCCTCCAAATGGACGGAAAGACATGAGAGTCTGAAGCATCTGGAGGGCAGAGGACTGCTGCTTACACATGCACTTAAAGGAAAGACTGAGAAATCAGCTCAAATTGCTGTTTTAAATTGCAAGAAGTCTGACTAAAAAGGACAAATTTCTCCGTCACTCCCTTTTCCGTGTTTGGTCCGTCCTTGACCAAAGAGGAACTACAATGGTAAGACTGGACCTCTTGAAAGGCACGTGCCAAATCAATCTCTTCAGGTTCATTGGCTTTCTCAATCATTCTAATACTCAGGTGGCACAAAATGTGAGACATATCGCACATAAGGACATACAGCATATTGCCAAAAGTATCCCTTCTAATGAACAGGTTTGACTACTTCAGTAATTTCCACGAGTACTACTCTTAATGTTTAAGCATATTGATATTCTAGGGAATGTGTGCTTCTAATTTTATAGCAAAAGTTTGGACAGGACCCTTTTTTATTCTAACATGACAATGCCTCTGTGTATAAGGCAAGGTTCATAGAGAAATGTTTGATTCAGTCAGTGTGGAAGATCTTGACTGGTTTGCATAAAGCCAAGTCCTAATCCCAGCTGAACACCTCTGGTGTGACTTTAAATGTAGGTCTTGAGCCAAAAACTCCAGTGACTTGTACATACACTTTTTTGGACAAAAGTATTGGGACACCGCCTTCTTTAGAGCAGAAAAAAGGCACTTCCAAAATTGTAGCAACAATGATGGAAGCATAATTCATATATTTAAAAATTGTATTTCCATCTCTGTTGCTTCAGTTTTGCAAGTGTCTAAACTGACTGTACCCATGTGCACAAGTCATTGGTGTTTGGTTTGAGTTTTTGGCTCAAGGTCTGCATTTAAAGTCAGGATTAGGACTTGGTTTTATGCAGACAAGGTCAAGTTCTGAATCAAACGTTTCTCTATGAACCTTGCCTTATACACAGAGGCATTGTCATGTTAGAATAAAAAAGGCTATAAAATTAGAAGGACACAATTCCCTAGAATATCATTATATGCTTAAACATTTAGATTAGTACTCGTGGAATTACTAAAGTAGTCAAACCTGTTCATTAGAATGCTTTTGGCAATATAGTATATTATGCAAATGTTGTATTCAAAGTCTAGCCTCAATCGTCCAGCCAGGCCTTTCATAGCACTACAAACATCTGTTTGAACTGCACGTCCAAAAACAGACACTGAAAGATCCGAAACATAGAAGTAACTTGCTGCTGAATGTTTTCATACGAATATAGTGTAGATCATGTCAGTTACTGTTGTTATTTTGTTGTTAAATGAGGAATTAGGTCCATTTTACACAGGACTATAATGTAGTCTGGATGAACATAGATGAACTGATATGTTATGGAGTATTAATGCTGCTTACACTGAAATACACTGTGTATTTGAACACTGTGAAGACACATCAACTTTCTGTACATTTCAGCAAATGGAGTCACTCAGCTTTTTATGTGCCTACATTTTGAGGACGACATCCAACTGTATGATCGCCTGTCATGTTTCATTTCCACACCCATACTCACTGAAGTCACATGAAGAACGAGGCTGTCTTGTTTTCATTTCTCTGTTGTTTGCAATTTTGAAATAAATGAAATTATTTTTGAAGCTAAGAGACTCCAACTGTGAATTGGTGATGCTAAATAGCACAAGTCACTTATAACCATCAACTAAATGACCCAGTGTTCAAATAATACAGGTTTATAAAAACTAAATCACAATTTAAAAGAAACATTTAACAATAAATAAATAATGTAAGCTACTCTGTCATGGCATCAAAAACCTGTTTTTTGGTAGAACACAAAGGTGAAATTCTGATCTTTTCTAATAAATCTTAGTTCATCTTACTATACACATCATTTTAACAATATTTTACTCTGGATGTACTGCATTTATTTTTACCTGTAAATTACAAGGCAACTCATTCACTTTTAAACCTAAAAAGCATAATTTTAATTATATTTTACTTTAAAGTATGCATATTGCTTAGATGCAGTTGAAGTCAAAAGTTTACCTTGCAGAATCTGCTAATGTTTGTTAATGGAGCAAAAAAAGGTTGGATTATACAAAATGATCATAAAATTATACATATGATCCAGAACAGTTAAACTGCCTGCTGTTTTTCAAAAAAAAAAAAAACCTTCAGATCCCACAAATTCTTTGGTTTTTCAGCATTTCTGTGTATTTGAAACCTTTCCAAAAATGGCTATATTACTTTGAGATCCATCTTTTCACACTGAGGACAACTGAGGGACTCATATGCAACTATTACAGAAGGTTCAAACGCTCACGGAAGCTTTAGAAGGAAAAATTATGCATTAAGAGCCAGGGGGTGAAAACTTTTTGAATTTAGATATCAGTCTTAATTTTACATGTTTTGTCTTCTGGAAAGCATGCAAGTATCTTCTGTAGCTTCTGAAGGGCAGTGCTAAATGAAAAAAAAACATTATATTCAGGCAAAATAAGAAAAATGTACACATCTCCATTCTGTTCAAAAGTTTTCACCCCCGGCTCTTAATGCATTGTGTTTCCTTCTGGAGCATCAGTGAGCATTTGAACCTTCTGTAATAGTTACATATGAGTCCCTCAGTTGTGAAAAGATGGATCTCAAAATCATACAGTCATTGTTGGAAAGGGTTCAAATACACAAGAATGCTGAAAAACCAAAGAATTTGGGGGACCTGAACAACTGTCACTAAATAAACAAAACAACAACAAACATCTGTGGATCATTCAGGTAACAACACAGTATTTAATGTTATGTTAAACATTTGAACATCTTTAATGTGCAATATCTTATTCAGATCAGTACTAAATAAAAATAAAATGCATTTTGTATGATCTCTCTTATGTTTTTGATAAAATAATTAAAATTTTTCATACACACATTTTCTCAATTATTAGATAATATTTTACAGAAATTTAAATACCTTTTGTCTTTTAAAACATATTTACTGTATGATTAGGTGAGTTACCGTAAAATGTTTGCATGGTTTCTCTACTAAACTTTTTTTTTTAGAGTAAAACGTTTTATTATACTGTAAAAGTATACATGTTGCTTTGTCAAATGGGCTATGCATTTTTTATGCATGCATCAATTATAATAAGGTAGTTATCATTTATCACAGTTTACAATAATTGTACAATAACGTGACTTGCAATTTAACAATTTACACATATTTACTGTACAATTTTTGCATTTTATGTTTTCATTAAATCACATAAATCACAGTGTTTCACCTTTCCAAAATTTATTGGAAAGCATATGTATTGCTTTAATAATTTATCTTAATTATAAGGTATTTCGCTCTTTTTATGCATAATTTTTCTGTATATTACAGTAATTTATTTTATACTGTAAATACTGTAAATACCTAAAACTTGAGTTTAGTTACTGCTTTACTTTTTAAAATATAATCAAACCAGCTTTTAAACTATAATATTTCACTGTATTTGACTTACCAATGAACTGTTTTACTATAAGACTTTTAGCATTACATTTTCCATTAAACTGCATATTTTTAAAGAGTAGCTGTGCAATTTTCTTTGGGATTTCACTGCTTGCACTGAAGGCGGAGTCGCTGTGTTCCTCCCTGGTAAACCGGCCCCTTTAAATCTGACCTCACCTCACAAAACAGCCTGACTGAGCCTGACGGGCGTCTACATCCTCACTGAATGCACTGACAGTCACTGCGGGTGTTTCCCTGCAGCTCATCTGTAACAGCATGGACAGCGGAGGGAGGAAAGTGGTCGTCTGTGACAATGGGACGGGGGTAAGACATGTACAAGACATTATTACGAGGCTAAAACTTCTTATAACTGCTGTTGAATGTCATTGACAAATATTGGATATTGATGCAGATGACTGAACAATAACACTATTTGTGTTTAAATCATTACTGAAGAAAACTTACATATAACTAAAAATATATCTGTTTTTAAAAGATTCCAACATTCTTGACTAAACTTTTAAGCATGAATAAGATTTAAGAAACCTTGTTTGGATATCTTTACTGTAGTGAGTGCATTGCATGCCTGACATGGGCTCATGCAGAGGCCTGTTGCATTGCTGAAATCTGTTTGAACATGTCTGGCCAGACACACCGTTCACTTCACCTTAAAAGGTGGCAGGGGAAAAGATACACGGTTATTGGTCACAACTGAGGAAGTGCTTTAAACTTTGACGCTTGTCAGTGTTGTGCTTCACTACGTCATGGATGTGTTTGAAGGTTCATGATCTGACTCTATAAACACAGTTTAGTGAAGGCAGGGAAGTTCGAGGGCGTTGGGGAAGTTGCAGTTCTTCAAAACAAGCTCATCTTCTGCAGCACTGACCCTACAAACCTGAAATGTTAAAGAGAACTGAGTTTTATGTTTTACACGACTCACTTGTTATCTTTTCACATGATGTTTGCAGTTTGTCAAGTGTGGTTTCGCCGGCTCCAATTTTCCCGATCACATCTTTCCAGCGCTGGTGGGACGTCCCATCATTCGCTCAGATACAAAAGTTGGGAATATAGAGATCAAGGTGAGGCATCCGGGCAAAACAAAACAAAAATACACACCCACATGCATCAGAGTTGTTATCGTTGTCTTAAACTAAAACTATTACAATTGTTTCCCGAATTAAAACAAAGCTGAAATAAAAAATAAAATATATATTAAATGATATGGTAAAAATGTTGCAATACCAAGAAGTGAAATAAATACATTTAAAACAATAAAATTACACTGAAATAAAACAAATTAAGAAATTACATTAAATTTAGAAATAGAAAAAAAAAATGTTTGGAGAGATAAAGACAAAAGATAAAAACCACTTTTATTTTACTCTAAAAGCTTTATGTACTGCTTTGTTAAAACAGGCTAAACATTTTCAATTCTAAGGTAATTCACTCTTTTTATGTATATTTGTTTCCCACAGTATTTCCCACTATTGCAATTGTTTCCCTAATTAAAATAAACCTGAAATAAAAATATTTTTAAAAATGTACAAAAATAAAATAACATTTTGCAATGACTAGTGAAATAAGTATATTTAAAACAATGCAATTACATTGGAATAAAACTTAAAATAACTTAAGAAATTAAAGTTATTTAGAAATATAAAAAGAAAATGACAAAAGAACATAAAATGTAAAATGTTTGCATTATTTTTCTATTAAATGGCATATTTTTATAGTGTAATGTAAATTAACTGCAAGATAAAACTTTTTCCACTTTTCCACTTTTATTTTACTGTAAAAGCATATGTATTGCTTTGTTAAACAGGATACACATTTTCGATTATAAGGTAATTCACTCTTTTTATGCATAATGTTTTCGCACAGTATTAACTATTACAAGTGTTCCCTAATTACAATAAATCTGAAATAAAAATATTTTTAAAAATAAAAAAAAATCAATTAAAATTTAAAATGTTGCAATGACAAGTAGTGAAATAAATACAATTAAATCAATAAAATTACATTAAAATAAAACTGTTAAAACTGTGTGTGTGTGTGTGTGTGTGTGTGTGTGAAAAAAATTGAATGAATTTTTAAAAATGTGCAATGCCAAATAAATAAAATAAAATTACACCGAAATAATTGTTAAAACAAATAAAAAGAAATGTACGTATATATATAAATGACAAAGGAACATAAAAGTACTAAAACTAAAATAAATAAATAAAAAAAATAATATATATATATATATTATTTTTTTTATTTATTTATATTGTCATTTATTTACTAAAATGACAATATTGTAATTTAACAATATACCAATAAAACAGTAGTACATTTATTATTATTCACTAAAACAAAAATACAACCTGAAAATATCAAAATATAAAACAATTAAATTAATATTCTAACAATTAAATTAGGCTATATATATATATATATATATATATAAAATACTAAAATGACAATATTGTGATTTAACAATATACCAATAAAAACATAGTACATTTATAGAATTATTATTCTACATTATTTCATGCTATATTATATATCTTTTGTACTCTAGTACATTTCAAGACTGTTTCCAATGTTTCATTAACCACAAAAAAAAAAACATAATATACAAAATATAAGCAATATAAGTGTCGTTATTTATTATTCTAATGTAGATTTATGTTTCAGATATATACAAAATAATAATAATAATAATAATAATAATAATAATTCTTTAATATATTGACACTGGATAGCTGTGCTGTGACTATTTGAGATGGTTAGATTTTTTATTTCTACAGCAGAAACTATGTCCTCCACCTTTAAATTTGTAGAATATACAGGTCCTTCTCAAAAAATTAGCATATTGTGATAAAGTTCATTATTTTCTGTAATGTACTGATAAACATTAGACTTTCATATATTTTAGATTCATTACACACAACTCGAAGTAGTTCAAGCCTTTTATTGTTTTAATATTGATGATTTTGGCATACAGCTCATGAAAACCCAAAATTCCTATCTCAAAAAATTAGCATATTTCATCCGACCAATAAAAGAAAAGTGTTTTTAATACCAAAAAAGTCAATCTTCAAATAATTATGTTCAGTTATGCACTCAATACTTGGTCGGGAATCCTTTTGCAGAAATGACAATGCGGCGTGGCATGGAGGCAATCAGCCTGTGGCACTGCTGAGGTGTTTTGGAGGCCCAGGATGCTTCGATAGCGGCCTTAAGCTCATCCAGAGTGTTGGTCTTGCGTCTCTCAACTTTCTCTTCACAATATCCCACAGATTCTCTATGGGGTTCAGGTCAGGAGAGTTGGCAGGCCAATTGAGCACAGTAATACCATGGTCAGTAAACCATTTACCAGTGGTTTTGGCACTGTGAGCAGGTGCCAGGTCGTGCTGAAAAATGAAATCTTCATCTCCATAAAGCTTTTCAGCAGATGGAAGCATGAAGTGCTCCAAAATCTCCTGATAGCTAGCTGCATTGACCCTGCCCTTGATAAAACACAGTGGACCAACACCAGCAGCTGACATGGCACCCCAGACCATCACTGACTGTGGGTACTTGACACTGGACTTCAGGCATTTTGGCATTTCCCTCTCCCCAGTCTTCCTCCAGACTCTGGCACCTTGATTTCTGAATGACATGCAAAATTTGCTTTCATCCGAAAAAAGTACTTTGGACCACTGAGCAACAGTCCAGTGCTGCTTCTCTGTAGCCCAGGTCAGGCGCTTCTGCCGCTGTTTCTGGTTCAAAAGTGGCTTGACCTGGGGAATGCGGCACCTGTAGCCCATTTCCTGCACACGCCTGTACACGGTGGCTCTGGATGTTTCTACTCCAGACTCAGTCCACTGCTTCCGCAGGTCCCCCAAGGTCTGGAATCGGTCCTTCTCCACAATCTTCCTCAGGGTCCGGTCACCTCTTCTCGTTGTGCAGCGTTTTCTGCCACACTTTTTCCTTCCCACAGACCTCTTGCTTGAGGGTGTCAATGATGGCCTTCTGGACAGCAGTCAGGTCGGCAGTCTTACCCATGATTGCGGTTTTGAGTAATGAACCAGGCTGGGAGTTTTTAAAAGCCTCAGGAATCTTTTGCAGGTGTTTAGAGTTAATTAGTTGATTCAGATGATTAGGTTAATAGCTCGTTTAGAGAACCTTTTCATGATATGCTAATTTTTTGAGATAGGAATTTTGGGTTTTCATGAGCTGTATGCCAAAATCATCAATATTTAAACAATAAAAGGCTTGAACTACTTCGAGTTGTGTGTAATGAATCTAAAATATATGAAAGTCTAATGTTTATCAGTAAATGACAGAAAATAATGAACTTTATCACAATATGCAAATTTTTTGAGAAGGACCTGTAGTTACTTGAATTCACAGATAAATGTTGGTACCAGAATAATTAAGATTATTATTTTACTCGTTTAATATTGACATCAACACTGTTCACCTCTCTTCAGGATCTGATGGTCGGCGATGAGGCAAGCGAATGCCGCTCCATGCTGGAGGTGTCTTACCCCATGGACAACGGGATCGTCCGCTCCTGGGAGGACATGCTGCACCTGTGGGACCACACGTTCGGCCCGCAGAGGCTCAACATTAACCCTTCCGACTGCAAGGTCCTGCTGACGGAGCCGCCATTGAACCCGCTGAAGAACCGGCAGAAGATCGCCGAGGTCATGTTTGAGACCTACAAGTTCCACGGCATCTACATCGCCATTCAGGCCGTGCTGACGCTCTACGCTCAGGGTAAAACAGACAGCTGAAATCCTAAATGCCTTGAACGATAAAAAAAAAAAAAAAAAAAAAGGTTGCCAGATCTGCGAAACAAAACTAGGCCAAAAATAAGCCAAAATAGCCCAAACAAACTAATATCGAAACTCTGTTTAAAAATTCAAATCACAAATTCAACATTTAAATAATAACGACTTGTAAGCTGAAGATTAAAAACTAAGTTTAGTTAACTTTAGTTTAAGTTAAGTTAGATATTTAAGGTATTTCTAATAAAAACGCAGCAGAAATTACTTCTAACGGCAGCTGCAGTGACGTCATAACTTTACCAATCAGCGATTGGCTGTTTTATTTAAATGGCGGGATTTACAGTCTGTTTTAAAGGTACCCTCCTCACAAAACTTATCATCTAGCACATCAATGGTTGAATAAAAAATGGGTAAAATATATAAATACAAAAATGTTAATCAATGTGCAATAGTGTTTTCAGGACGCATCATCAATTTGTCAAATTGGCAGCACTGAATGTAAACAACGCCACTGAACCGAACGAAACTTGCATCTTTCCAGGGCAAGAATTCTGACAACATATTTGTTTGTTCTTATAATTTCCAGTCGGGTAGGTGAAATATTAAGCTAATATTTTAATTAATACTGCTTGTATGTATCTTGACCACCTGTTAACTATTAGTTTTAGTAGTATTTTAGTATTTAGCAGCTTCCACACATTTTTTCCATGGTTTAGACAGCATAAATTAGCAGAACAACATATTCAGTAGTCAGTGTTGGGGGTAACGCATTACAAGTAACGCAAGTTACATAATAATATTACTTTTTTTAAGTAACTAGTAAAGTAACGCATTACATTTTCCATTTCCAAGAATATATCTGAGTTACTTTTTCAAAAACGTAATGGCAGTTACTTTTTGTTTCCTTTATGTATTTAATCTCATTTTATTAACCAATGACCTTTGCTGATCCAATTTAACAGTACACTGCAAAAATACTTTTCTTACTTAGATTTTTTTGTCTCGTTTCCAGCAAAAATATAAAATAACTTAAATCAAGAAGGATTTACTAGACACTTCTTGTTTCTTGTTTCAAGCAAAAACACACTTAATTTTGACTTGTTTTCAGAAAAAACAGGACAATAATTTCTACTTGTCTAGAAAATCCTTCTTGATTTAAGAATTTTTAGATATTTTGGCTAGAAACAAGACAAAAAATATAAGCAAGAAAAGCATTTTTTGCAGTGTACTAATAAGCAAAACTTACTTAATATTAACTAACATTTGTGCTTTTTCTTTCCTCTTTGCTGAAGAGTGTTGAACTTTCTTTTCCTGCAGTTCTACTGTACAGACGTGAATAAAATTTTCTGTTAGGCTTTGCCTTATTCACTTAATTTCATTTTGATGTAAAAGGGCTTTTACATTTGATAAGAATCAGACTTTTTTATATTAAAAACAAACAAGCAAACCAGAATTAAAAAAGTAACGCAAAAGTAATGTAACGCATTACTTTCCATAAAAAGTAACTAAGCAATGTAATTAGTTACTTTTTTAGGGAGTAACGCAATATTGTAATGCATTACTTTTAAAAATAATTTTACTGTCAGTAGTACATTAACCATGCAATCCCTCTATATGTCAGACCTGCGGGAAAAGAATCAACCTGCTACTGTTTAAAAGGAGCCAAATTCTGAAAAAATGCAGCCTTGGCAACCCTGAACATGTGTTGTGTTGGTGTGGCAGGTTTGTTGACCGGTGTGGTGATCGACTCAGGAGATGGTGTCACTCACATCTGTCCCGTTTATGAGGGCTTCTCTCTTCCTCACCTCACACGCCGCTTGGACATCGCAGGACGAGACATCACTCGCTATCTGATTAAGGTGACATTTTCCTTTTCACTTTCTTTTCTCACCATGGAAACTGAGGACGACCACTTTGGAGCAATGTTACAGGTTTAGCACATGCTAAAAGAGATAGTTCACCTCAAAATGAGCATTAGGTCATCTTTTATTCATCCTCATGTCCTTCCAAACTTTTATGTGCATGCAATGAAAGTCAGTGGGGTTGTTGTGTTTTGAACACCAACGTTCTTCAAAAATATATTTATGTAATGCAGAAGGCTGCATTTATTTGATCAAAATGACCCAATATTTTGAAATATTATTACGATTTAAAGTAACTGTTTTCTATTTGAACATATTTTAAAATGTCATTTATTTATATGGTGCAAAGCTGAATTACTCCAATCTTCAGTGTCACATGATCAGAAATCACTCTAATATGCTGATTTGCTGCACAGGAAACATTTCTTAATATCATCAATGTTGCTGCTTCAGATTTTTGGAGAAACTCTGATACTTCAGGACTCTTTGATGAATAGAAAGTTTATTAAAGCACCAATGACTAAAATCATTACTGAAATCAGTATTAATTCACAGATGCTGTCGAGTTTAACTTCTGTTGAACCTGGAACATTTCATTAAACTGTTTATTTTGCAGGCTCATTTTCTTAAATGTTCTTAAAACTGATAAAAACTACAAGTAATGTTTTATTTATTTATTTTTTAAAAAGCTCAATCTACATCTCGGAAATTTTAGCAAACAAGACAACTGTCACCTGTTATATATTCATCCAGTATTTTTCATCCATGTAGCTTTTGCTTCTGCGAGGCTATGCCTTCAACCACACGGCGGACTTCGAGACGGTGCGGATGATGAAGGAGAAGCTGTGTTTTGTTGGCTACAACATTGAGCAGGAGCAGCAACTGGCCAATGAGACCACCGTCCTGGTGGAGTCCTATACGGTAATACACTTCAAAATCTACAAAATACACTTAAACTTGAAAACGAAGGTATTCTAGGAAATGCCCGCGCAAACCGAGAAACAAAAATAGGCAAAATGTGATACCCTGTTGTGTCTCCATTTCAAGTTTGCATCCTGAAGCTAAAACTAACTCAGAATCACAGATTTAGTGCATATGAATTTAACTTTCCAGTTTAGATTTCCAGTTAAACCTTCAATATCCAGTAAAATTTCCATTCATTTTCTCCATAGGGAAATAGATTTTAACAATAACTTATAAACATTTAAAGAATCCTTATTTCAACTTACTTCTAAAATATTGAATTTGTGGTGAAAACTACAATACCCATGATGCTGTGCACAAATTCCACCAATCAGAGTCACCAAGAGCTCTTTAGCTCCACCCACTCCCATGAAATGCTGTGAATAATGTAATCAAGTCTGTCTCTCTACGATGTCACAATGAAAAACTCAAAATATATTGTTTTTATAGATAAAATAGTTTTGTTATTCACCAGTTTTTACTTCCATTGTTATTCACAGTGCTTCTTGTGATTGTAGTTTTTCCCCTCACTAAAGCTGCTAAGTAGCCTACACCTTTGTCTTTTTGTTCGATTTTCAAATACTTTTTTGCTTCAAGTCAAAGTTTATGTTGTGATTCTCCAGGGTTGTTAACTGATAGTATATGCTTTTCGTTCAAACCATCTGTTTGCATTATTTCAGCGTATTTTTTTTAAATATTCCTGTTAAACAGTGGAATTTGTGGCGAAAAACTACATTACCCATGATGCTGTGCACAAATTCCACCAATCAGTTGCCAAGAGCTCTTTAGCTCCACCCACTCCCATAAAACACCACAAATTACATAATAAAGTCTCTCTCTACACTCTTACAGTACTTAAATATTTGTATATATATTAATATTTTGCAAAATACACTTAAAATATGTTGTTTCTATAGTTAAAAAATCAGCAGCTTTAATAAACAGTTTTGTATTTCAAGAGAGTTTTTACTTTATTTAAAATGCTTCATGGGATTGTAGTTTTTTCCCCATCTCTAAAGCTGCTAAGTAGCTACACTTTTGTATTTTTGTTAGATTTTCAAATACTTTTTTTGCTTTAAGTCAAAGTTTATGTTGTGATTCTCCAGGGTTGTTAAAAAAATAAAAATAAAATATTCCTGATAAGCAGTGGAATTTGTGGTGAAAAACTACATTACCCATGATGCTGTGCACAAATTCCTCCAATCAGTCACCAAAAGCTCTTTAGCTCCACCCACTTCCATGAAAATTTGTGAATAATGTAATCAAGTGTCTCTCTACAACGTTACAATGCTAAATATTTGTATATATACAGATATTTTGCAAAAAAAACACCTCAAACATATTGTTTTTATAGATAAAATAGGTTTCTATTTCACCACCACCAAAGTTTTTAATTGAGATTGTAGTTTTTTCCCTCACTAAAGCTAAGTAGCCTACACCTTTGTCTTTTTGTTCAAACCATCTGTGTGCATTATTTCAGCTTATTTTTAAAATATTCCTGTTATACAGTGGAATTTGTGGTGAAAACTACAATACCCATGATGCTGTGCACAAATTCCACCAATCAGAGTCGCCAAGAGCTCTTTAGCCCCACCCGCTCTAATGAAACACTGCAAATTATGTAATCAAGTCTGTCTCTCTACGCTCTCACAATACTTAAATATTTGTGTATATTATATTACATATTCATATTTTGCAAAAAACTTCAAAAATATTGTTTCTAAAGATAAAATAGTTTTGTATTTCATCTGATTGTTATTCACAATGCTTCATGGGATTGTTTTTTTTTTCTCTCACTGAAGCTGTTAAGTACAGTAAGTTTATGTTGTGATTCTCGTTGTAGCTGGTTGGTTCGGTTCATAATGCTTTAACAGAGACTTCCCTGTAAGAAAAATGAATGGAAAACATACTCAAAAAGCAGCTTTGCACTGATCCACTCTATGTATCCGCACACAGAGGGCGCAAGAGAGCTACTATAAGTACCTCATGCATGTATATTTGAACTTGACTGGCCTCTTTACAGAATATAAAAAAGATTTTACTGACCTTTTTTGTGTGCAGTTACCAGATGGGCGGACGATAATGGTTGGTGGCGAGAGGTTTGGAGCGCCAGAGGCTCTTTTCCAGCCTCATCTCATTAACGTGGAGGGTGTTGGTGTGGCCGAACTGCTCTTTAACACCATCCAGGCAGCAGACATTGACATCAGGTCAGAAAAATGTAACAGCTTCATCGTCAATTAGGCGTTTAACGCTTGACTCTGTGCAAAAGTTGACTTGATGGTCAGTAATTGGACAGATTTGTTCTGCAAATGTTCTTCTGCTAACAAGTTAGGAGGTATTTTTATCCGAGACCTTTTGGAGAGACTCTACTCAGCACAGCAAGTTTTTTAAAAGGAATATTTCAGGTGAAGCAGGTCATATTCAGCATGTCACAGTTGTTTTTGATAGAAATTAAGCTGATGTCCATCTCTGCAGGTCTGACTTCTACAAACACATCGTTCTGTCTGGAGGAACCACCATGTACCCAGGACTTCCTTCCCGTTTGGAGCGCGAGATCAAGCAGCTGTATTTGGAGAGAGTGCTGAAGGGAGACACTGAGAAACTTTCTGTAAGCTATTGTGCTAACACTAATGTTGCTAATTCCTATGCTAGGAATTCTGTATTTTTCTCCCTAGTAGAAACACCCTTAAAAAAACTAAAATTTACAGTTTTTGCAAATTTATGTTCAATATTAAAGCTTATTTGTATTATGTTCGCATTAGAAAATATTTTTCCCATATTTTGTGCATTAACCTCAAAATTGCTTGATTTATGCTCAAAACAATGCTGTTATTATCTACTGAAACTGAAACTACACGACCAGTCAAAAGTTTTTGAACAATAAGGTTTTTAATGCTTTTTATTTTGATTATTTTCTATTCTGCTCACCAAGCCTGCATTTATTTGATCCAAAGTACAGCTAAAATTTTTATTATTTAAAATAAATGCTTTCTATTTAAGTATTTTATTAAATGTAATTTATTTCTGTGATCAAAGCTACATTTTCAGCATATTAAAAATATAAAATATATTAAAAAAAAAATGTTTTTGCTGCACTTTGGATCAAATAAATGCAGGCTTGGTGAACAGAAGAGATGCATTTAAAAAACATTAAAAATCTTACCGTTCAAAAACTTTCGACTGATAGTGTATATACAAAGAAAAACATTTAAAATATATAACTATGAGATTAAAAAAATAACAAAAAAAGTTTAGAAATTAGAAAAACTTTACAAAATGAGACTTTTTAATTCAATTTTTTTAAAACTGAAATAAAAAGGTAATTAAAAATATAAAATATTTAAAATACAAATACTAATAAAAATGATAAAAACACAAAAATATTTTAAAATAAAAGCCCATCTAAAATATGAATATATATATATATATATATATATATATAATATTGATGCAGGACAAAAATTAATTAAAGACATTTTCTCAAAATGTTTTCATATCTCATGCATTAAAGAGTCACCTATTGCAATTCATTATATGTGCACTGCAAAAAATGCTTTCCTTACTTTTTTTGTCATTTTTTTTTTCAGCCAAAATATCTAAAAATTCTTAAATCAAGAAGGATTTTCTAGACAAGTAAAAATGATTGTCTTGTTTTCAGAAAAACGCTCTTTGCTTGAAACAAGCAAAATAATCTGCCAATGGGGTAAACAAAATAATCTATTTTTCTGCTTGGAATAAGATTATTTCACTTACGTTTTTTTGCAAACTCAGATTCCAGATTGTCAAATAGCTGTCTCAGCCAAATATTGTAATATCCTAACAAACCATACATCAATGTAAAGCTTATTTATTCAGCTTTCAGATGTTGTATACATCTCAATTTCAAAAAAATTACTCTTATGACTGGTTTTGTTGTCCTGGGTCACATATAATTTTTGAAAACTTTTGACGGATTAACTGGGAATTAGTTTTTTTTCCCCCTCTGACTGCAAGTTTTGCCAAATCCATTAGTGGTTGACCACTAGTGTATGGACTTTTTTTGTAAACTCAATTAGTGTGTACAAAACATTCATACATGAGGCCCCAGGTGAGCAGCTTTACATCACAAAGGCCTTGGAAAAGCAGGAGAGAGCTGCTACTGACATGTAAATGCAGCTAACAGAGGAACTGCTTACAATAAACTAAATATTGCAAACTCAATAGATACTGGCTGTATGTCAGAAACTGAGTTCTTGTATTGGTTGTAATTCATTTGTTTCTGATTTTGCTGTTCTTTTCACTGCTGTTTTCTCGAACTTTGTCACTCACAGAAATTTAAAATCCGCATTGAAGACCCTCCGCGGCGTAAACACATGGTGTTCATGGGAGGAGCGGTGCTGGCCAACATCATGAAAGACAAAGAGTCGTTCTGGCTCTCGAGAGCCGAGTATGAGGAGAAAGGCCTGAAGGTGTTGGACAAACTAGGAGGAGCGCTGAGATGAGAAGCTCTTATTCAATTCACGTTCATTTCTACTGCTGTTCATATGAAACGGACTCACATGTTCAATTATTGCACATCATAGACATTGATGACGTTAGATATCCGGTGACATTATATTAGGCTAATTATAGGTTTTAAAGCATCTCATTTACTATGTAAAATATCTAAATACTAATAAATAAATGATCAAATAAATATTAATAAATACTGAGAGGTCACAGTCAGGGTTATTTTAGTTAACTAAAACCATAAAACTAAAACTATAAAGCATTTTTTGTTTCTTGAAATAAAATAAATGTTAACTGAATTAAAAACACTTAATCGTATTTCATTTTCTTTTAAAAATTTTTTTTACATTTTTATTTCATGTATTTTATTTCTCATATTATTTAGTTTATCTTCATGTATTAAATGAACTAAAATTGAAATAGAAATGAATGACAACTATATAAACATTAAAGAAATAAATAAAACTAATAAAAATGACACAACAAGTTTAAGTAAAACTAAAATGAAAACAGAAAATATAAATATAATGTAACTGAAAACCAAGCCTGCATTTATCCAAAAGTACAGCAAAAACAGTAACATTTAGAAATATTTTTGCTATTTAATATAGCTGCTTTCTATTAGAATAATATTTTAAAATGTAATTTATTCCTGTGATTTTAAAGCTGAATTTTTGCATCATTACTCCAGTCTTCAGTGTCACATGATCCTTCAAAAATCATTCTAAAATGCTGATTTGCTGCTATACAAATAAAAAACATTATTATTATTTTCATTATTATTCTGTTGAAACCAGCTGAGTAGAATTTGTTCAGGTTTCTTTGATGAATAAAAAGTTCAGAAAAACAGCATTTAACTGAAACAGTCTTCACTTTTGATCAATTTAAAGCATCCTTGCTAAGTAAAAGTATTAATCTTTATCATTTATTTCCCCTTTTCTTTACTGACTCCAAGCTTTTGAATGCTATAGTGTATAATGTTAAAAAAGCTTTTTATTTTAGAGAAATGCTCATCTATGGATCTTTCTATTCATCAAAGAATCCTGAAAAAATACTCAACTGTTTTAAATATTGATGATAATGATAATAATAATAATAAATGTTTCTTGAACAGCAAATCAGAATATTAGAATGATTTCTGAAAGATCATGTGACGCTGAAGACTGGAGTAATGACTGAAAATTCAGCTTTGATCACAGGAATAAATTACATTTTAAAATATATTAAAATAGAAAGCAGTTATTTTGAATAGTAAAAATATTTCACAATATTACTGATTTTGCTGCATTTTGGATCAAATCAATTCAGGCTTGGTGAGCAGAAGAGACTGCTTTAAAAAAATAAAATCTCACTGTTTAAAAAAATAAAATAAATAATTTTAAATAAACCTAAATAATGTTGCTTAACAAACCAAACTAAAAAACAACATATGTGAACATTTTAGTAATAGAAACAAAACATTTTACTCTATTTATGAACCGCTTTTCCCATTAAACGAGTCCTCGAGGCAATTTTGTCAGATTTTCGACTTTCAAATTTGTTGTCAAATTTAAGTATAAACTATGAATTTAAATAGAAATATTAGAGAAAAATGTTAAATACATTTTCATTAAAATTACTACTTAAATTACTGAAACTGAAATAAAATTAATTAAAGCTATACATAGAAATATATAAGTACATTAAAATTACTACTTAAATTACTAAAACTGAAATAAAATTAAAGCTATACATACATAAGAATAGATACAAACATAAACTATGAAAGCACCTAAGATTATAAAAAACACAGCAAGTGTTATATTTTTTAGAAATAACAAAATATTTTACTTTATTTATAATTTTGTCAGATTTAACTAACTTCTGGATACTTGTATCCAAGTGAATTCTGCTCTCAAAAAAAGAAAATAAAATGTCAAATTGAAACTAAAGATGTTGAGAGAAGAGTTTGACCTGGCTAAACTTAATAAAAGTAATTTGTTGATAATGAATCTCTCCTCTTATTTTTATTTAAATCTGATCTAAGTTGCTGCTGCCATCTAGTGGACTACAAAGACCTACTGTGAGTGTAAAAAACGGCAAACAATAATCAATAATTGCCAACAAGCGACTCCAGAGAGAGATGTCAGGCGTTTGCATTCATAATACTGTATGTTTAATACTGTATGTCAGTGAACAAGCGTACAGCACCGCTCCCTAGGCAGTAAACATTCATTGAAATCAATCTGAGCGTGGTGATGTCACATGAAGCATATTGTTCATTCATGCATCACAATGAGCCGCATCACAAACGAACATCGCATGCATCGGCCAAGAGTTCAACTGATCCAGCAATAAAAAGCATCCAAGCTGAACTGAAGTCATAATCAGAATCATAGAATAAGCATCACATTTATAGTTACACAGTTCACTGTAGAAAGAAAGTATTACAAGGTCACATTCAGAGTCAGAGTGGAACCGGTGAAAGAGCATTTGATGAAACAGTCGTTTTGGCAGGACATTCACAGGAAACGCTGCCGTGTGTGTCTGCGTCATTCACTGAACGTCCATTCATAGATTTAAAAATAAGAAATAAAGAAATAAAATAGACATATTTTCATTTTATTCCCATAAATCACATTACATTTTAATGGGTTATAGGATTAACTAAAATTTGACACTGATGTTCAAGTCTGAATATTATATATATCAATATATAAATATATATATACTAATATAGTACTAATACATATTATATATATTATTATATATTATATTATTATATAATTACTTAAATACAAACTTACAAATACAAATAAATAAATATAACATTTTGGGGTTGAACATCAGTGCAAAAATGTTGCAAAAAAAGTAAAAAAAACAAAATGTGTGTGTGTGTGTGTGTGTGTGTGTGTATATACATATATAATTTTTGGAGGGGTTGAACATCAGTGCAGAAATGTTGCAAAAAAGGGGTAATAAAGAAAGTTAAAAAAAATCAAAGTCATATATATATATATATATATATATATATATATATATATTCAGGCAAGTTTGTATTTAAGTAATTATATAATATCTAGTACTAATATATATTTATATACAGATACAAAAAAAAATCAATATAAAATAAATATATAAATAAGCAATAATCATATATATATATAGTACTATATTATATAATTACCTAAATGCAAACTTATATATATATAATTTTGGGGGGCTTGAACATGTGCAAAAAAAAAAAAAAAAAAGTCACAAAAATAAATAAATAATAAATAAATAAATAAATAAAGTTAATAATAAAATGATTCCAAGTTTGAAGTTTGTGTGTGTGTGTGTGTGTGTGTATGTATATATGTGTATATATATATATATATATATATATATTTGCAGTGCAAAAATGTCACAATAAAGGTAAAAAAAAGGAAATTCATTTTAGGTATGAGCAAGTTTAAGTAATTTAAGTAATTATATAATATAGTACTAATATATATTTATATACTAATACAAATAAATAAATAAATATAACATTTTGGAGGGGTTGAACATCAGTGCAAAAATGTCGCAAAAAAAGGGTAATAAAAAAGTAAAAAAAATAAAACTAAAAATAATAATTATATATATTCAGGTAAGTTTGTATTTAAGTAATTATATAATATCTAGTACTAATATACATTTATATGCTGATACAAAAAATTATTTTATATTTTTAACTGGTTATACTTCCAGAATTGTCTATTCAGATTATAAGTACAGAAATTACAGTTCAAACTTGGTTCAAATAATGTAGCTTTTTATGGTAACAGTAACAATAAATAATATATTAGGGTAATAGTTAATAATTTACGTATATGGATTATTAATTCTGGTTCTGGTTTTATAAAAATCTAGCATTTTTCAGGCACAAACGGCACCGTTTCATGCATATGACCCTGGCTTAAAGCCTAAAACCTGCTTATAAAATACCCAAGTTTGACACTTGATGGCCATTTTGAGAATCACCCTCCTCAGTCTGAGAGGGAAATTCATCCTGACTTAACACAATTTGCTTCCCTGTGTGAGCTGAATTGTGGGCAGCCATAATTGGCGCTCATGACAGCGTCTGAGCGTTGATCTGCCCACCGTGAGCCGAAACCAGAGCCGTACATTCAGCGAGTGCCACACCAAACGTTATTAGTGCTGAAAACATCTGCAAAACACAACCTGCCCAATTCTCTGGAGTCTATTTACATGAGTATTCACAAATGGTCATGACGCCACGTTCACTACATCCTTCACGCGCTGAAATAGTCTGCTTTCTGAAGGATATGAAGGAATAAACCAAATAAACACAAATATCAGGCCAGTGGTGAGTCCACGGTGATCAGTTAATGTTTAGCGAACAAAACGAAACAAAACAGCCGGTGCAGGTCAAGTAAAACTCATAAAATCAATCAGAGTACCACAAAACCACTGTAGTACCAGTAGTGTTACATACACATCCTTCATACTCCATAATCACACTGTATTTGCACTGGAAGCGTTCACCAAGAGAAAAATGTGTGAAGAACTTTGTTTCCAACTACATACATATAGTTACTGTATATACAACTACATATTTCAACAAAAAATCTACACTATTGTTCAAAAGTTTGGGGTCAGTGAATATTTTTTTTTAGCAAAGATGGATTAAATTGATTAGAAGTGACGGTAAAAACACGTATAATTGAACTTTAGATTCATCAAAGCATCCCAAAAAATAGCAGCACAACTGTTTTCAGTGTTGAAAATAATTCTGAACGATTTTTCAGAATGATACTGAAAATCACAGAAATAAATTACAATTCATAATATTTTCCAGACAGAAATGGTTATTTTAAATTACAATAGTATTTCACAATATTACTGATTTTACTGTATTTTACTTTTTATCTCATAATTTCAACTTTAAGTCATAATTTATACTTTTAACTCACAATTATGACATAAGTCATAATTAAAACATTTTATCTCATACTTGTGGACTTTTTATCTCATAATTTTAACTTTTTAAGTCATAATTTCAACGTTTAACTCGTAATTATGACTTTAGTAAGTCATAATTTTAACTTGGTCAGTTTCAACTTTTACTCATAATTATGACTTAAGTCATAATTTCGACTTTTTATCTGATAATTTCAACATTTTTAACTCATAATTATGACATAAGTCATAATTTAAACCTTTTATCTCATAATTTCAACTTTTTAAGTCATAATTTAGACCTTTAACTTGTAATTATGACATAAGTCATAATTTAATCTTTTTTCTCATAATTTTGGACTTTTATCATAATTGTGGACTTTTCATCTCATAATTTATTTTTGTCATAATTACGACTTTTAACTCGTAATTATGACTTTAGTAAGTCATGATTTTAAGTTTTTATTATAATTTCGACTTTTTAAAGTCATAATTTAGACTTTTGCAGTCATAACTTTGATAACTTTTATCTCATAATTATGACTCAAATCATAATTTCGACTTTTTACCTCATAATTAAGTCATAATTTCGACTTTTTAAGTTATAATTTCAATGTTAAGTCAACTTCAACTTTTACTCGTAATTATGACTTATAATAAGACTTATGACTTTCATCATAATTATGACTTTGTCATAATTTACATTTAGTCATTTAGCAGATGCTTTTATCCAAAACGACGTACAATAGAAGCAATCAGAGCAACGAGAGCGACAGTGTATAAGTGCTGTGGAAAATTTCAGTTAGATAAACATGATAAATCTTGCAAGGTTTTATATATATATATATAAAACTGAAAAGAGTAGGAAAGTGCTAGTGTCAATTGGTCAATTTTATTATGACTTAGGTCATAATTTAAGTCATAATTTCGACTTTTAACTTGGAATTATGACTTAAGCAAGTCATAATTTTGACTTTTTATCTTGTAATTATGACTTTAATAAATCATCATTTCAACTTTTTATCTCATAATTATGACTTTTAGGCCCAGTCACACAGACAGGGCTTAGACTAAACCAGGATTAGGCCATAGACCAATTAGGACAATTAAGTCATTTTTATAAACGTGAAAAAAACATTACTGGTTTGCATCTTGAGACAAAACAAAGGCACTGGCATGTTTTAAAATCAATCAAGTTTCTTTCAGTTGAAACAACTCAGACTTACATTTTAGTCTGGGACTAGGCTTAAACCTCGTCTGTGAAAGTAAAACTTTTTAAGGCATGCATTTTTTTCTTATGTGGCAGAAATGGACTTCCATATACATCAGATCAGTTATTATGGTAACACTTTTCAATAAGGTTCATTAGTTAACATTAGTTAACTACATTAGTTAACATGAACTAATAATGAACTGCACTTATATGGCATTTATTAATCTTTGTTAATGTTAATTTTAACATTTACTAATACATTATTCAAATCTTGTTAATGCACTGTGAACTAAAATGAACAAACAATGAACAACTGTATTTTCATTAACTAACGTTAATGAAGATTAGCAAATACAGTAACAAATGTATTGTTCATGGTTAGTTCATGTTAGTTAATACATTAACTAATGTTTAACTAATGAACCTTATTGTAAAGTGTTACCGTTGTTATTATAAAAAAAATAAATATGGCCTTATGGACCCTACAGAATTCACACATATGAGATTTGTAAATACATTTTTGTATTTCAGATGAATGAAGGAAAAACAGTGGCTGCGGCAGCTCTGTAATATGTGTCAAAAACAGAAAGCACAAAAAAAGTATGTCATGTCAGACACGTCCAGTGTAAAATAGGAGTGATTTAATGCAACATGCTACACGCATCCAGTGGAGACAAAGTGCCATTACTCAGGGCATGTCGGATGTGTACATGTATGATGTACTGTTTAAACACAACTCATTTTTATTTAGATTTTTTTTTGTTTATATTCAACACTTTGGTATTACTCTGCAATACACACCTCTTCAAGCCAATCGATAAGTGACCGCTAAATCTCAGAGCGTTTCCAGATCTCCTGTTTGGCAGCTATTGCTTTTTGCATTATTACCAAGTATCTTGCTTCGATTCATTTGAAATGCTATTGTGCTTTCCGATTACACGCGCAACACACCCAAACACATGAAAATAATCACCATCATCCATAGAACTGAACACATACACAGCATTCAAATACTTTGTGACATCCATAATCCCCCTGCCACGAAACGTGACAACAAATGTAAATGTAAAAGTCACATTCTGCACCTGCGGCTTTTCACTCCTCGCACACCGACTCGCCCAGATCTACGGCGCCGCCTCTGGTCAGTCTGCGCATCTTGCTGAAGTCGTGGTCGGAGCGGAGGTACGACAGAGACGCTCCCTCGTGCGCGCCCAGCTGATGGGGCTGAACGTGGGCCGGCAGAGGCCGCATTTCCCCTTCGCTCCTCCAGAACAGACAGTAGTGCTGCGGCTCCGTCACGCCGAACAGACCGGCGCAGGTTTTAGATAAAGTGTCGACGTTTTCCCCCGCCTTCCAGAGGAGCGTCCGCACGGCACTACGACAGTCGTCCTGGAATAACACTCGCACGAACCTCTGCACTCCGACAGGAAATAATGAGAAACAAAGTTAGGGGTAGATTTGACTAATGGATCAGTGCAGTGAATGGGTGTCGTCAAAATCCAAACAGCTGATAAAAACATGACAATAATCACAAGTAAACCACACCACTCCAGTCCATCAGTTAACATCTTGTGAAGCCAAAAGCTGCGTGTTTGTAAGAAACAAATTTATCATTAAGACGTTTTTAACTTTGAACCATTGCTTATAGCGAAATTATGAGTCCATATCTACAACAGGGCTATTCAGTTAGATTCATTTGAGGGCCAGATTATCGAACTGAAAATTTGAAGGGGGCCAAGAGGGTGAGAGCCGTCTCTTTTTTGGAGGGCTATAAAATTAGAAATTAAATTGAAATGCATATTGAACAGCTCTGATCTATAATAACACTTCCTCCAGTATTCCTCCCAGAATTCCCTGTTACATATTTTAAAATTTGATGGTTTTTTTTGTTGAAATAACTTTCTTCTTAGTTTTTTTCTTAGCAGTTTTGTACATTAGGTACATTTGTACAAAAGCGTAAAGGGTTGCTAGAGACTCAAGGTGTTGCAAGTATATTTTTTGTGCACAAAAATATGCAAATATCTGATGACTAAATGCATTCAATTCACCTTTCTTCTTTGAGGCGGCCCTGTTTGATGGCCAATAATGACATGATGTTTCACTCATAATTATTGCAGGCATAAAACAAAACAATCAGCAAAAATTGAATTAGTTTGTATGGCTTTAGTGCGGAGCAATTACTGTGTTATGAGCCTCTGCTCTTTTTCTCAGTTTTCTTTCCTGAGTGCAGCTGCTAATTGAATGGGGGCGGAGACTAGTATGAACACCTGAAACCTCTGCCTGTTTAAGAGCTGCTGATGGCACTTCAGTGGTGGCTTTCCCTGGGAACTCTGTTTTGTGTTTGACTTTTGGCTTTGGTTTCTTTATTTTCTTATGTTTTAAAGGGATAGTTCACTTTGAAATGAAATTTTTATGTTTTAGCTTACCCCAAAGGCATCCAAGATGTAGGTGTCTTTGTTTCCACAGTAGTTTCAATTTTGATATTTTTAGGTCCAACCGTTCTTGTCTGTCAGTCATATAATGCATGCCTATAGTCACCTCACAAAAGAAAACGCACAGATTCAAATTAAACAGTCCAAATTAAACAATTCCCCACCGTAAGTACACATTGATGACCTAAGACACGAAACGAGCGGTTTGTGTGAGAAAACGAACAGTATTTATATCGTTTTTACCTCTTGTAAACAATCACGTCCAAGTTGAAGGGGGCGCGCTATCTGGTGTGAGAGCGCGTTCTGGCTTATTGATGCGCCGACGCTACTCCCGGAAAGCGCCGGACGTGATCCATTGTGCGAGCACAAGTAATTATTTTCTTTTTTAAACTTCCCAAAACATCCCTTTTTTAACCATTTCTTGTTTAAACATCCCGGATAAGCGCAAACGAGTACCATTTCTGTTAGCCGTCTTACCTACAATCTCTGTTCTGTGTAAACAATGAGTGACGTTCACGCGCGAGAGATCACTTCCGGAGCTTTCCGGGAGTAGCGCCGGCGCGCTCACACACCAGGAAGCACGCGCACTTCAACTTGGATGTGGTTATTTACAAAAGGTAAAAAACAACAAATACTGTTCGTTTTCTCACACAAACCGCTCGTTTCGTGTCTTAGGTCATCAATGTGTACTTGCAATGGGGAATTGTTTAATTTGGACTGTTTAATTTGAATCTGTGCATTTTCTTTGATGAGGTGACCATAGGCATGCATTATATGACTGACAGACAAGAACGGTTGGACCTAAAAATATAAAAATTGAAACTACTGCGGAAACAAAGACACCTACATCTTGGATGCCCTTGGGGTAAGCTAGAACATATCAAAATTTAATTTCAAAGTGAACTATTCCTTTAAGGATGGTGAGTGATTATTTGTTTAGTTATTACAGACTACATAGGAAGCACAGGTAAGTGAGCTGACCAGAAGACTTTTGTTGTGTTTAATTTCTTCTTCTAATGGCCTTATGTTGGTCCCTAAACAGGGTCAGAACATAAATTGGGTGCTCTGGTCTGGAAGAGGTCCTGGGTTCAAATCATAAGGCCATTCTAAAACCAACAAACACCACAGTGGCCAAGGCAAAAAGTTAACTCATTTAAACTACAACTTACTGAAGAGCTAAGAAAACTTCCTATCTCCCGAAGAAGAAATTAAACACAACAAAAGTCTTCCGGTCAGCTCACTTAACTGTGCTTCCTATGTAGTCTGTAATAACTAAACAAACAATCACTCACCATCCTTAAAACATAAGAAAATAAAGAAACTAAAGCTAAAAGTCAAACACAAAACAGAGTTCACAGAGCAAGCCACCATTGAAGTGCCATCAGCAGCTCTTAAATAGGCAGGTGTTCCTACTAGTCTCCGCCCCCATTCAATTAGCAGCTGCACTCAGGAAAGAAAACAGAAAAAGAGCAGGGGCTCGTAACATACTGTATGCAATAAAATATAAATGCCACTGATGGTGGATATGGTGAATAAGATGCCAGCGATCAAAATAATGATTTTGAAGTAACTGAAAATGATAGTTTCGCAAATATGGTTGAGATCGCGAATATGAGCCTCAGTGTGCTGAGGATGACAGTGATGGTAAAATCATCTGCTCAAATTGAACCCTTCTAAGTTTCAAAAGGTAACGAAATATGCTTTATTTTATTCTTCTGCAATTGTTCTTAAAATATCAAGAGATCCATCCGTGCTGGATATATAAGCCCGGGTCGCTAAAGACCCGAATATGTAATGGTGATTGGCGAAACAGTTATGCATATAAAGGCTAATAATAGATTTGTTTCTTACAAGCATGTATCTTTTCACTTTACAATAAGTTCACTGATGTACTGGAATGGTGTGGATTACTAGTGGATTATTGTGATGTTTTTTATCAGCTGTTAGGACTCTCATTCTGACCGCACCCATTCACTGCAAATAAATAAATAACCAACTGTTTATATTCTTAATGCAGTTCCAGTATGCATGATTAATCTGTGCACATTATATAAAAGGAAAAAAAAATCATAATCAAATATCAAAATGTATTCTCAACCTTTTGTCAGATGTAATCAAGCCTGTGTGGGCAGGGAAAAATATATGAATTCATAAATGTTACCTAACATGTTTCACCGCTTCAAAATCCAATCAAACCTCTGATAAAAATCAAGACCTGTCTTACATTATTTCCTGTTAAGCAGTCTCTAATCACAAAATTGTCACATTATGTTAGTCATTTGTTTTGGATCTACTGTCCCTTTAAAATATATTTTCCTGATATTGGACAGAAAAGACTGCACAGGATATAAAATATATAAATACAAATATTTTAACTATTTAAACTAACTCTTTTCTATTTGAATATATTTTAAAATGTAATTTCTTCTTGTAACTTCAAAGCTGAATTTTTAGCATCATTACTCTAGTCACATGATCTTTCAGAAATCATTCTAATATTCTGATTTGCTGCTCAAAAAACATTTATGAATATTATTATGTTGAAAACATCAAAGTAGAATTTGTTCTGGTGTCTTGGATGAATAGAAAGTTCAGAAGAACAGAACTGATCTGAAATAGAAATCTTTTGTAAAATTATAAATGTCTTTTTAGCACGCTTGCTAAATATAAGTATTAATTTCTATAATTTCTTTAAAAAAAATAAAAAATAAAAAAAAATTATACTGACTCCAAACTTTTGAATGGTACAGCATATAATGTTATATATATATATATATATATAAAATGTATAGCGTATAAAGCATTTTATTTCTAATAAATGCTGATCATCAAAAAAATTTTGAAAAAAATATATGCAACCGTTTTAAATGTTGATAATAATAAAAATAATAATAAATATTTCTTGAACCACAATTTCAAAAGGAAATGAGTAATGATGCTGAAAATTTAGCTTTGAATAAATTACATTTTAAAATATATTCAAATAGAAAGCAGTTATTTTAATAATTTTACTGTTTTTGCTGTACGTTGGATCAAATAAATGCAGGCTTAGTAGCAGAAGAGACTTCTTTTTAGAAACCAGTAAAAATCTTACTGTTCAAAAACTTATAAATAAAATATATGCAGTCTGGAGTTTCAACCTGTTTCTGCTGACTGTCTTTCTGGGTCTTGGCTTCCTGGCCCCGCCTCCTGCTCCACTCCCTCAAGTACTCTTGAGCCTCATTGGTCAGACTGCAGGTGGGCGTGGCCCCAGGCTTGCTCTGAATCAGACATAGGCTGGCATACACACTCGTCAAATAGTATCCACCTACAAACAAACAACAGCCATGAAAATAAGTTAGGGGGTCATCAAAAATGTAAACTTTCAAACTTGTTTTTAGAACATCTAAATAAATAAAAAAATGTACATAAGTAGTTTTAAAGTGTAGGTAGATCAACTCGATTACATAATTCATAAGACTTCATGGAAGTGTGTGTGTGTGTTCGCTGCTGGGTTTCCATGGCAACAGCAACTTCTCATTGCTGCTGCTCTGTTCAGGTAGTGTAGTTCTTCACTGGGAATATGGCTATTGAAGTTGATGAAGATAAATGATAAATGATGTGGAAAAATCACACCCACTTGCGGCTCAGAGCTCACAGTAGGCCTGTCTTTAAAGGTTTGCGTCTTATTGTTAAAAATCAGGAGTTTCGTAATTTTTAGAGCTGGTTAATTTTTATATGAAACTACTTTGATTGACATTCCCCTGTAATTAAAGGATTAGTTCACTTTCAGAACAAAAATGTACAGATAATGTACTCGCCCCCTTGTCATCCAAGATGTTCATGTCTTTCTTCAGTCGTAAAGAAGTGATGTTTTTTGAGGAAAACATTTCAGGATTTCTCTCCATATAATGTTTGAACTTCCAAAATGCAGATTAAATCCAGATTCAAAGGGCTTTAAACGATCCCATCCGATGAAGAAGGGCCTTATCTAGCAAAATGATCGGTTATTTTCTAAACAAATTGACAATTTATATACTTATAAAGTATATAAATGTTCAATTTGTTTCGAAAATAACCGATCGTTTTACTAGATAAGACCCTTCTTCCTCGGCTGGGATTGTTTAGAGCAGGGGTTTAATTGACGCGCGCACACACTTCAGAGATCGCACACTGCAAACAGTAAGATTCAGAAGCTCATAAACTTGTCACAACTTTTATTCATCGATACTGAATCGCTACATTACATTTCTCAGCAAAGTGGGCTGTAAAATCACTGTTTTTAAGTAACTAAATGCTTCATTGTTTGTACAGAGAGAAAGAATTCGCACATCTCTCTTTCTCTCTCTCGCTCAAATTGGCCAATATTAAGAAAAAAGTCAAGTAGTTTGCATCACTGGATACAGCTATCGGTCAGTTAACATTTTCTATTGTAAAACAGCTGACTATAGCCTGATATTAAATGATTTGCAGCTTCATCTTACCTCGCTCTCTCAACATTAAGCAACACACTCTGATTCTGTGAACAGTAAACCCTGCCTACTTCAATTTGATTGGCCATCTTGACGAGCGCTGTTTGAACGCTGAGGCATTGATCTACCTGTCACGTGCGCATCGGTAGACTAGCGCAAGTTAATTCTCACACTTAACCGTTTTTATAGCTCCTAACAGGCTTTGTGACTATGAGAAATTATTACTTCAAAATGTATGCAATTTTCCCTATAGTGCTCGTGTGCCATCGATTATCCCTCTGTGTGCCACTGGTAGGTTGCCAACCCCTGGTTTAGAGCCCTTTGAAGCTCCATTTAAACTGCATTTTGGAAGTTCAAAGTTGGTGGCACCATAAAAGTCCATTATATGGAAAAAAAATCCTGAAATGTTTTCCTCAAGAAACATAATTTCTTGAACTGAAGAAAGAAAGACATGAACATCTTGGATGACAAGGGGTGAGTGCATTATCTGTAAATTTTTATTCTGAAAGTGAACTAATCCTTTAATGCAAATTTGTATATTTCTGATTAACCTTGAATAACCCTTGATTCAGTTCCTTTCCATCATACCTCATGCAGTACCTGTAATCTAACAAGTTAATGTAGTTTATGGTTATCTTACAGTGTAGTATAAAAGTAGGATTTAAACAGTCTGTATAAGTTCTCCTTTACCTTCTCCTGTCAGCCATGATGGCTCAAGCAGCTCCATCATGTATTCCGTCTCCAGCAGCAATTGTGGGATATTACACTGAACTAGCACATAGGACAGCGCTGGTAGAAAGTCCTCAGACCCCACATCCTGATCTGCAAAGAAGAAATAAGTCTTAACAGCTAAAGTGCCCTAAAGATGACAAACCAGAAACCAGTATCTAAATGGTTCCTCACCAGGTTGCGTTCCCATAGCTTTATACACACTCTTGCACACCTGCAGCAGAAGCAACACCTTGTCAATGGGTGAATGGCTGCGTTGCATTAGCGTGAGCTTCGACTTCGCTCTATCCATGCCGCGAGCATCCAGGACGCCCACTCGTACAGCCAAGCGCTCCAGCGTCCCCTCTTGGTAGGCCAGCAAGCTGTCTGTGATCTTCTGTAAGGAGCCGTCCTGGGTGTGAAGGGATACGAGCGTCTGCTGCAGCTGAATTTTCAATGGCTTCAACACGCAGAGAAACAGAGCCTTTTCCAGTGCAAGATCTGTGGGTCACATGACAGCAAATATGAATTAAAAGAAGAAGTATGCATCTTGTATTGTTGGTGAAGCACATGGCGTGCCATTTAAAGCTGTAAAGTTTCTGAATTGTCCCTGTGAATTCCTGTGGGAGGATATTTCTGAGTGATAACAATCTCTTTCTAGTGTCCTTGTGTGCCATTTAATGTTTACTGGCTTTGTATAACTTTGTCAGGGATTGAAATATTGGATATAAATGTTTTGCACAAAAATATTGTCGCTATGCTTTGGAAATAATGTGTATTTTAATGCTTATTGTGGTGCAAGGTCTTGGACTGTTGACTAATGTTGTAAATGCATTACTGTGCATGCAATTTTTCCTGTCAATGCTCCCAGAATATTTCTTCATATATTTATATACGATGCAGAAAATGAGAAGACATGGCACAGATTGCATACTGGCCTACTCATGTTTGCCTAAAGCTATTTGGAACATGCACGGTTTTCCTGTCGCTCTATATAAACACGCTTATGTCCTTGCTAGTGAACACAAAGGCACACAGCCACTGAGCAGCTTGGCGAAAATAAATAAGCTCTGTTCAATAGCAAATTAATGTTTGTACAGCAGAAGAAAGAGCCAGACACATTATAGCAAACAAGAAAATCTGTGCACTGTGCAAAATCTCCTCCCCATCCCTCCTTCTATCTCTTCTCTCTCTCTCCACGCGCTTCCTGAAGTATGCGTGGGAATGTGCTATGTGCTAATGATAAATGCAAAGTGGAAAACGCGAATGCCTCCACCAACATCTGAAACAGCATCCATCCCCGGGGACGTGGCCGGCTTTTAGATTTCTTGCTTTGATTTGGGGGAGATATCTCACAATCAGCTCATAATCCCAGCTATGCGAGTTTATAAAAGATTGGATGTTGTTATTTGACTGTCGTAATTGTTCTGCAGTATTAAAATAGAGCTACAGTAACGTAAACTTGTGTGTTAAGCACCGCTGTGCTGCCAGAAGTTAGCTTGCAGCATTAACGTTACACTCTGCAAGGAAAATATATAGTGCCTCATAGAAAGGGGGGGGTCAAAATCTGTGCTATTAAAAGCTCTATGTAACACTGCAATTCAAACATTAATGCCATTTTCCAGAAATTCATTACATCAAAGGATTCTAAGAAAACCAATCACATCTTTTATCCACTCTAGTGGTTTTAGAGTTTTTAAAACCCACTGATTGGTTTCCATGACATAATTCATGGCACTGAGTCATTTACTTCCTGTAAAAGTGGCATTTGCCAAGTCAAGCATCGCAATTACTATTGCTCATGCTTAGGGTTAATGATAGGAACAAACTCCTAGTGCATCCTGGTGTATTAAACATGGTGCTGTTTGACTGCACCATTTGTGCTGTGAACAGAACTCAAATGATACATCATGCAGCTTGTTGATTGTTTACTTTTACATCAGACCTTCAATTTCCATCTGTCAGACATTAAAATGAGCAAATAATCGTCTAAAGACATTAAAAAGGCAGGAAAGTCTTTAGGGACTTAGAGCAACCATCTACAAACCAACCAGGTCTATTTTCATTAATATTTTCTTCTATATTAGTAAAATTGGGGGTGGTATGGCCTAGTGCAGGGGTGTCTGAACTTAATGTCCTGCAGACATTGTGTTCCCTGGAAATTCAACCCATAATTTTGAGATTGTCAGCATCTGCTCTACTGTTTAAGCTACAGCAGGGGTGTCCAAACCTAACCCTAACCCCTGAATTGCAAAGTTTAGCTCCAACTCTAATTAAACACACCTAAACCAGCTAATCAAGGTCTTCAGGCTTACTAGAAATATCAAGGCAAGTGTGTTGGAGCTAAATTTTGTAGTTGGTCCTCTAAGAGCAGGACTGAACACCCCTGAGCTACAGAAACTATTGTACCACCACTGTGTCATTGATCTAACCCAGGGGTCTCCAAACTTGGTCCTTGAGGGCCTGTGTCCTGCAGTTTTTAGCTCCAACCCTAAATAAACACACCTGAACCAGCTAATCAAGGTCTTACTAGGCATGCTAGAAACTTCTAGGCAGGTGTGTTGAGAAAAGTTAAAGCTAAACTCTCCAGAACAAAGTTTGGAGACCCCTGATTTAACCCCAAGTGATGCCTCCTTACCTTTCTCATTCTCAGGAACCAGCGTCTCAATCGGAGGTTCTATTTCTCCTGCTTCCAGAAGGAGATTTTTGGCTTGGGACAGAAATCTCCTTAACCCCTGAAGCAGCTCCACAGCAGAACTATGTTTTGAGGCCTCAATCTCCTGCCTTTGCTTCTCTAAAAAGTCCTGTACCAGTGACCCAAATGTGGAGCGCTTGTCACGTGAGAGTTCGTCTACCAACCGGGCAACTCGGCGCTCAGGAGCAAACACGCATACAAAGGCGGCAGTCATGCGGCGCAGAGTCGAGGTCGGGTTCGCTGAGGGGAAACGCGTGCCACGTGCGGCAGGCGGCCATTGGTGTGCAAGGTCCGCCTGGGCTTCCTCCTCCTCCAGACTGCTGAAGGAACTATTGCTGTCCAGTTCAGCAAGAGAAGGTGCTCGAGTCCTTTCCAAAGCGAGACACACCTCACCATCTTCAGTATCTCTGTTGGGGTCAGTGTTGCCTTGTTGGGGTAAGGAGTTACTCTAGAGGTGGGATAAGGTAAAAAAAACAATGCCATTTTTAGAACATGACACTCCAGGAAGATTTTCAAACACACATCACGATCACGACCTTCCAGAACCACAAGTGCAGTGTAGGCACAATATGTGGAATATCATTATACTGTTTGTAGGAGGCAGTTAACCAGTGAAGGTTATATTTGTGCTAACCTCTCTCCACCCGCACTAACTACTGCACTGAGGACCGTGATTTTTGCCCAGTAGTTTTTAATCCTGGTCCTAGGAAGCAACCAATCTTATTTAACAGACCAAACACATATCATCAGCTGGTTAGGGGAGAGCTTCATATACTGAACGCAGTGTGTCCTCAGGACCAGGAATAAAAACCACTGATTTAGCCATGTAAGATGTTTTTTTTTGTGGTCCCTAAACAATGTTCCTGTAAAACAAACACACTCTTAATTCTCTCCATATGCTTGATTATTAACTAGCCCTAACGTAAGAGTGAAATGAGGGTTGATACGAATTTTGTTCAACCTTAAATCCCAGGGGTAGCCAACCCTGCTCTTGGAGGGCTACCATCCTACAGAGTTTATCTCCGACCCTAATTAAACACAACACCGAACCAGCTAATAAAGGTGATCAGGATAATTTCAAAGCAACAGCCAGGTATTTTAGAGCAGGTTTGGAACTGAAGTCTGCAGAAATGTGTCCCTTCAGTACAGGGGTCTCAAAACTCTGGAGGACTCTGGTGTCCTGCAGAGTTTCGCTCCAACCCTAATTAAACACACTAAACTCTTCAGGACACTGGCCCTCCAGGACTGAGTTTGGAGACCTCTGCTCCAGGAGTTGCCATATCCCACCCCTAAGCCTTACCCCCATCCAATCCTGCTCCTACAGGCTCACTTTCCTGCAGAGTTTAGATCCAAGAGATCCACACTGGCCTGGTAGTTTCTGAATACCTTGACTGGTTTAAGTGCATTTAATTAGGACTAGAACACATTCTGTTTAAAGGTGGCCCTTCAAGAGCAGAATTGGATACTCTTCCTTATTTGGAATGCTGGTTTGTTCCAGCACCAACAAGAACACTGATCCAGAAATGCACTGATCCTATCAAACATAGTCTTAACCCCAAGCCTACCCACCTTTAACCATTAACTAACCCTAAAACCAGAGGGAAATAATAGGTTATCAATGTGGTTTGAGACCCTAATCCAGGTGTATCTAATTGTGGGAGGACTAGGAGCAAAATTAGAGAGTCTATAGCAGGGGATTGGAGGGCCAGTGTCCTGCAGATTTTAACTCCAGCCTCAATTAAACACACCTAAACCAGCTAATCAATGTCTTACTAGGCATACTAGAAAGTAGCAAGTTGAAGCTAAACTCTATAGGACAGTGGCCCTCCAGGACTGAGTTCAGAGACCCCTGGTTTAGCTCTAGACCTAATTAGACACACCTGAACCAGCTAATCAAGGTCTCCAAGAGCACTGCTTCTCAAACATGTCCTAGGAACCACTGCACATTTTGTATGTCTCTCTCATATGGCACACCCAATTCAGGTCTTGGAGACATAAAAATATGCAGTGGTCTGGGTTCCCAGGATAGGTTTGAGAACACCAGAAACTTACCCTTTATCTCGGAGGTCCATTTTCTGGCTGGTGTACTGACTTTAACTTCAGTACACCAGCCAGAAAATGGACCTCCAAGATAAAAGGTTGGACAACCTTGTCCGAATCCCAGCCTTGAGCCAAAACCTAACCCAGCCAATGGTACACACACTTACAGGTGGTATCTGTCCCAACATCTGATCGTCCTCCTCTTCTGAAGTGGGAGTGAGTGCCGGGGTCCTCCTGAGCACACTCAACCCTCCTGTTCGTCTTGGGCCTCCCTGATTGGAATTCTGTCCATGTGTCTCCCCCTGGGTTAGTTCTGATTCTCCACCCGAGAGGCTGAGAGAGGTTTCATTGGACACACGGACCCTAAGGCTGCGTTTAAAGCGGTGGCGTTTGTGTGAGGCGGTTCTGCTAGGTTGGGGAGGCTGAAGGAACAGGGGGTTGACAAAACACGGGCTGATCAATCTGAATGTCCGGTGGGGCGCTGAGGGTGGAGGGGGGCCATTAGGAAGGCCAGGGGACGTCTGAGAGCTCCAGAACTCTGAAAAAGCCATGGAAGGTTGCAAAGAGTTGAATTGAGATGCAAAGCCAAGCATTTCTCAGGAATTTTAAAGCGGTCATAGCATATTCCTTGATCTATCGAAACTAAAGCGTTCAAAGTACCATGAAAACATACTATGACATCCTTGATTCCTTTGCAATATCTGTTTAGAACAGGGGTGTCCATACTCGGTCCTGGAGGGCCAGTATTCTCCAGAGTTTAGCTCCAACTTGCCTCAACACGCCTGCCGGAAAGTTTCTAGTATGCCTAGTACAGGGATCTCCATCCCTGCTCCTGGAAAGCTAACATTCTGCAGATTTCAGCTCCAACCTCAATCAAACACACCTGAACCAGCTAATCAAGCTATTCAGGGTTACTGATAATTACAGGCAGGTGTGTTGGAGCAGGGTTGGAAGTTAAGATGGTAGCTCTCCAGGAACAGGGTTGGAGATCCCTGGCCTAGTAAGACCTTGATTGGGGTTGGAGATGAACTTTGCAGGACACTGGCTCTCCAGGAACAGGACAGGACACTTCTGGTTTAGAGAAACATGGCCTGTTATGGATTGGTAATAAGGATGCTATTTGGCATGCTAGCTGGAATTGCTTAACCATATGATATATGTTACTTGGTAACTATCACGGAGTAAGATTTTGGGAAAGTTTGCCAAATGATGTTGAGTTGCTCTTACTCCTACACACCGAACAATTATCCCTGAGTTTGGGCAGTGCATTTCAGCACTATTTTAGTTGTACATTTCAATAGATTTTGTGATCCTGTCAAAAGGAAATGCTAACTTTGCAAAGAGGCTGTTGTTAAAGGGTGGATGGGATAATTAAAAACTATAGAGGACAAAACCGCACACTACAAAATCCACAGAAAAGCGCTGCAGCTGGTAGCAAGAGGGCGTTAAGGACGCTAAGTGGGTGTTTACATATAAGTGTTAAAGGTACATCAGCAAAAAGGCTAGCTGAGTTGTAAAGGTCAGAAGCGGGTGGAAACAGTCGTGAAGAACATGCATTCCTACCTAAACCCAAATGCGAAATGCTTTCCAGCTGGGTGTGTGTTGTGGCCTGTATAATTGCATCTGGTAGCTCCAGTGGGAAAGGCAATACATCTCTGTTGAACAGAAATTACAGAATGCATTATAGATAAAACACTTGTTTTATCTACATGAAACATTTGTTGGTCTGATGTTTGTTACCTGCTGACGGTGTAAAATGCCACTAGTCTGCAGAGATCAGGGAAGCTCAGGGCAGAACTTTCTAGCGAAAACGCTAAACGGTGAAAAAGAAAATGCACTAATGAAATGCATAATGAAGTTGATCATGAAATTATGCAAACTTGTCTTATTAGGAAGTACTAAATAAAATGCATGTCAGTGGTGACTAATAAATATGAAGAACCAAAATGTATCAGAACTATACTTATATTTATAGTAACTATAATTTATATTAAACAACAATAGAATCTCCCCAGCACAATATAACAACAAATATACATTGTGGGGGATCAAATGCTTGTTTGAGGGATAGAAAATGTCTAAACACTGTCAAGTGTGTGCTGTGTGTATGTGTGATGTGTGAAACTCACTGGAGTCTTCCTCACGGATGGGATACTGTGACACTCCTCCCTCCTGCAGCCGCACACACAGAACCTTCCTGTGGGAGGCGCTACACTTACACACCAGAAACGTCTATGGACAAAAAGGGGAGATCCAGCATCCATTAACCTCATTAGATGATATTGTACTTATGTTAAATGATATATAAAGGAATAAAACAAAAACTGAGAAGCCAAAATTAAGTACAAGAACATAAAACCTGAAAAAAAAAAGATCAATCCAACAGGTTGACTCTAGTACGGTGTGTTTATCTGAAGTGTAATTGGCTGATTAGTTGCAAATTACACCCATCTTACTGGCCATTATTATGCATTCAAAGGTTATACTGAGGTACATCATTGTATGATAACTGTAATTATGACTTTAGATTGTGATTCTAAGTGGCTGTTGTGATTCTCTCACCCCGACTATCTCTCGCTGTAGGATTTGGTGGGCGGAGTCAGTGTTGATTGACAGCTGCAACCATATGGAGTGTGTGAGGAGAAGACGATCCAAAACACTCAAACTCCTTTGGAGAGACGCGTCCATCTATAACGCAGGGGACAGGGGTCAACAAACACACCAAAACATCACAGAAAGTCTCTCATTCACAAAATTCTGTTTATTAAATATATATCTAAAAAACTACAATATGGCTCTATTTGTTAACTACATTAGTAAACATTAGTGAACTCATTAGTTAACATGAACTGAGTAAAAATGTATATTTAAAATGTATTCATTTTAATTGGATTTCAGCTAACATGAACAAACAATGAACAGTTGTATTTTTTTATTAACTACTGTTAACAACGACTGATAAAATATGTAAAATATATTGCTTATTGCTAGTTAATGTCAATATCATTAACTACTCTAGTAAAAAAGTAATAGATTTAAAATGCATTTATATTATACTAAGTATAGTTGAAGTCTATTAACATAATTGCTGACATATCACTCGAGACTTAACTTTATTTGGAGTACTACTTGTGCACAATGCACATTTCTTAATATTAAGCCTAAATTATGTTTTAATGTCACTACTGATGAGGATTGTATAATCTTTAAATATGATCAGTCTTTAAATGCAAAACATTTAAAGTGTACCTAAAGTATATTTGCAATTAAGTATATCTTTAGTTGGACTTCAGCACTCGTTCCGCACAATTAAAGTGCATTAAGTACAAAATTAGTTGTTCCAATTTAGCAGATTTTAAGTATACCAGTTTAGTACTAAAAGTACACCTCCTTATATTATATTTATATATTTATTTTCACTAGGGATATTATATTTATATCAGTGCTGAGTAAGTTACTCTAAAAATGTAATTAACTAACTACTAGCTACTAATTTTATCTGCAAAAGTGTGATAAAAAAAATAATCAAGACAAACTTTAAGTTGGCTTTGAGAAAGCCTGACCAGAAAGTTGGAAAAGTTTTAAAAGTTTAAAAAAGATTTAAGTTTGATAGTTTTCAGTCTGAAATAGTTTGAAGTTCAAAGTAGTTTTAAAGCTTAAAGCATGAATGTTTTGAAGACAATACAGTCTGATATATAGTCAGTTACAGATAGATAGATATAGATTAACATGTTCCTACATGTTGCTAACATGATTAACAAGTCACTAGCATGTTGCTAGCATGATTAGCATGTTACTAGCATGTTATTAACATGATTAACAAGTTGCTAGCATGTTTTATCATGATTAGCAGTTTGCTAGCATGATTCTAACAGGATTATCAAGTTGGTAGCTTGTTGCTAACATGATTATAGCATGATTATCATGTTACTAGCATATTTCTAGCATGATTAGTTGGTAGCCTGGTTTTAACATGATTAGCATGTTGTTAACATAATTAGCAAGTTGCTAACATGTTTCTAGCATGATTTGCATTTTGCTAGCATGATGCTAACATGATTATCAAGTTGCAAAAATGTTACAACATGATTCTAGCATGATTAGCATGTTACTAGCATATTTCTAACATGATTAACAAGTTGTTAGCATGATTTTACTAGGATGTTTTTTGCATTATTACCAAGTTAATAACATTTTAGCATGTTATTAGCATGATTAACAAGTTACTAGCATGATTAGTTGCTATCATGTTTCTAACATGATTAACAAGTTGCTAACACATTGCTTGCATGATTCTAGCATGATTAGCATCTTATGTTTGTAGTATGTAGTATGTTTCTAGCATGATTGACATTACTAGCATGATTAACATGCTACTAGCATGATTAGCATGTTGCTAGCATGATTCTAACATAATTTGCATGTTATTAGCATGATTAACATATTACTAGCATGATTAGCATGTTGCTAGCATGATTAATATGCTACTAGCATGATTAGTAAGTTGCTAGCATGATTCTAACATGATATTAGCATGTTTTTAGCATGATTAGCTAGTTGCTAGCATGATTATCAAGTTACTAGCATGTTTTTAGCATGATTAGCAAGTTACTTGCAATTTTTAATCATGATTAGCAAGTTGCTAGCATGTTTCTAGCATGATTAGCATGACACTAGCATGTTGCTAGCATGATTAACCAGTTACTAGCATTTTGTTAGCATGATTAGCATGTTATTAGTATGTTGTTAGCATGATTAGAAAATTAGTTTGAATGGATTAGAAATAGTACATAGAAGGGAAGCCTGATTGAGTCTCAAGGGATTGTGGGAGTTTTGTCAGTTGGAGTTTGAATAGTCTTGGCTCATTTGAACATTCCGTCAATGTAAGTCTATGGGATTTTTCCCAGTTTTAATCGTTATTTTTAGGAAAATCGTAAGTCTGATCAGTTAGAAAATATACAGCAACTGGAGTCAGAACAGTCTGAAGATCTGGGCTGAGTTTGAAGTTTGTAGGGTTAAAGCTCTAGGAGGAGATATAGTCAAAAAAAAATTAAGAAAAAAATTTTAAATAGCAGATCAGTAAGTTAATTACTTCCTAAATCCCATATCAGCCTCCCATATTCAATGCAATGACATCAGATGTAACTGTAGTTGCATTCTAGAAAAATTATACATAATCCATATAAATGACAGGACCTAATTACTTAGTAACGCATTACACCCACACTGTTTATAACACTAACGCAAATGCACTCTGCAGCTCTCTCTGCACAGTTTAACACTCTTTACCTGTTCAAACCCACCCTGCAGTTTTACCCCCCTAAAAACGGGCACAGAAACGGGAAAAACTCAGCGGATTCTGTCTGGGCCTACATGAAACACGCAGACAATGAGCCGTGCAGCAGTCACTGCTTCAAACGCTCGCTCGCTCTGTATCTCATTGCGATGACACTGTGTGGGCAGCCCGAGAGGATGCTTATGCATAACAGCAGATGGTTGTCATGGCAACAGATGCCTACACGTCCTACCAGGCAGTCCCACTCATCCACAGACACCTACTCACCCGAAACACGCTCGCGCACAAGACAGACTGCGCTTAAAACGGCGAGGAACTGTTGGCGAAGTAGAGAGGATGTTTTTTAATTCCTGCTTCTCTTGCCCTTTCCCTCTCTAGCGGTGTCAGAGAGCTCTCCGGCACAATCAGGGCTCTTTGCGATATTTTTATCTCGTTTTTGAAGCCCACGTCCCCTCCTCAAACACCGGCAGACAGGTAGATTCAGCTGCCGTCGGTGTTTTATACGCTTCGCGATGAAGAAAGGCCGGCGATGACATAAAAGTACCCATGCAACTGTACTAGTGCTGATTGAGGTTTAGTTTTAGTGCTTTAAATACGATCTGCTTTTGTGAATCTACATACATTCATTTTGCAGCTTCCAAAAACAAATTCAGGCATTGAGCGTTTCAGTACAGAGAGGTTTGCCAAGCGCGCAAATGCACAGATACGACTTTGACAGTGTTACATCAACAAATTCAATGCGTTGGTTGTCTTTAACAGTCATCAAACTGGCGCTGTTTGTGCCTGAAAATGTCAGGAATTAATTATCACATCAAATTCTCATATCAGCTTGAATAGAAGACTGATAGTATCACGGTAAATAAATTATTTAATGAATAGCATGTGTGACATTTATCTTTCAAAACTGGCTTTGTGCTTTAACTGAACTCTGTTACAGTGGCTTGCATATCCGGCCAAGCGAATATCACTGCATAACAACTACATCATCATTTACAGTCAATATTCTTCTTCTTCGTGCCAAGAATTTTTTTTTTTCCCAGTCAAATGTTTATGTGTTGATATTTAGTCTCTGGGTGACATATTCAACTCTGTTTTTTTAAAATACAATATATTCAAGTTGTTTGCGCAGTAAAGACAAGAAATGATATTAAATATCTAAAATTATGTGTATTTATTGATTTATACAACAGTTCTTTCTGGTACTTGAATCTGATTGGCTGAGAGGAGTGCAACATTCTAGTGATTTTGGAACTCCACTATAAAGTAGGGTTGTTCCGATTCCGATAATAGTATCGGAAATGCCACCGATATCACAAAAAATTCTAGCAACGGTATCGGCGCGTACTTGAAGCCACGTACCGATCCGATACCATTTTCTTAAATAAGACCTAGGCTGCGTCCGCAAGCTGTAAATGCAGAATTCCAAGGCAGGAAGGCATCAAGGCGAATACTGCTTCTCTCACAGCAACCTTATTAAGTGTGCGGCGAATTTAAACGCTTGGATCTCGCAGCAGTAATAGTGTCGTGAAGTCAACTTTGGCTCCTGAATAAAGCTGGGCTCGTGCAAGTTGCGTTGCGGTCTAAGAGAAACGACCAGCGGCGCGCAGCTCAAACGTAGCTCGGTTTAGTTTCGCTTTTGTTTCGTTTGCCATTTGATGTTTCTCATATGCAACAGAAATTGAAGCGCTTATGAGTTGAACAACGCGGTGGCTGGAGGTACCACCTTCTTATCAAATTTTGTATTTCTGACTGGACCAATCTGCCAGTAAAACGGCGACATATCTCATATGTAGCACGGTCCTATGATTTCTGCGATGCGGAAAACGCGGAATCCAGTCACACAAACGGAATGTAGCCTACCGTTTAACTCGGAATGTCATGGAATTTGTCAAAGTTTGGATTAATTAAAGTAGGTTATTACACTTAAATCAAATCACGATATGGACTAATATTTATAAATATTAAGCCACAAAACGACTATTTAAACATGAATTCTGCGTTTCTCTGTGTTAATGTATGGCGCAGATGCGCTTTTTTGTTTACTGTTCCATATTACAGGGCTCCAGCCTCCAGACTGACACTTTTTTTTTCTGCGACTAATTTATGTGAGCGGTCGCACAGGCGCGACCACCGCGTTGTTCAACTCATAAGCGCTTAAATTTCTGTTGGATATGAGAAGCTTCAAACGGCAAACGAAACGAAAGCGAAACTAAGCTGAGCTAGGTTTGAGCTGCGCAGCGCTGACCGTTTATCAGCTTGGACCGCTACGCAAACTTGCACGAGCCCAGTTTTATTCTGGAGCCAAAGTTGACTTCACGACACTGTTACTGCTGCGAGATCCAATGAGAAGCGTTTAAATTCACCGCACGATGAAGGTTGCTGCGAGATCTAATGAGAATCTTTTAAATTCTGTCTTATTAAGGGATAAGTCTGAAGCACAGCATAAAATAATAATATCATTTCATACTAGTAGTATCTACAGCTGTATATACAGAAACAAACCCAGCTATCGGATCAGTACTTGGTATCGGCCGATACCCTGAGCCCAGGTATCGGAATCGGTATCGGGATGGGAAAAAGTGTATCAGAACATCTCTACTATAAAGCCACTATAATTTTATAAATAATACTGTTTTTGTGTCACGGAATGTAACTTTAAAGGAACACTCCACTTTTTTTGAAAATAGGCTCATTTTCCAACTCCCCTTGAGTTAAACAGATGTGTTTTACTGTTTTCGAATCCATTCAGACGATCTCTGGGTCTAGCGTTAGCACTTTTAGCATAGCTTAGCATAAATCATTGAATCTGATTAGACCATCAGCAACTCGCTCAAAAATGACCAGAGTTTCAATATTTTTCCTATTTAAAACTTGACTCTTCTGTAGTTACATCGTGTACTAAGACTAACAAAAAATAAAAAGTTGTGATTTTCTAGAATGATATGGATAGGAAATATACTCTCATTCTGGCGTAATAATCAAGGAACTATTTTCAGTGCCTGAAAATAGTCCCCAGCTAGGTAACTTCCAACGTGACCAGCAGTAAGCTATATATTCAGGCGCTGCGTAATATCCTTGCGCCTACTGCAGTATCATAAATGCCTTTAGCATCGCTTTAGAGCAATTTAAAGCATACTTGCTAAATAAAAGTATTAATTTTTTATAATTTCTTAAAAAAATATACTGCTTTTTATGTTAAAAAAGCTTTTTATTTCAGATAAATGCTGATCTTTGGAGTCCTGAAAAAAATTACTCAACCATTTTAAATATTGATAAGAAGAAGAATTAAAAAAGATTTCTTGAGCAGCAAATCAGCATATTAGAATGATTTCTGAAGGATCATGTGACACTGAAGACTGTAATAATGATGCTAAAAAAATTTAACTTTGACCACAGCAATAAATTACATTTGTAAATATATTCAAATAGAAGACAGTTATTTCAAATGGCAAAAATATTTCACAACATCACTGTTTTTGCTGTACTTTGGATCAAATAAATGCAGGCTTGGTGAACAGAACAGACTTCTTTAAAAACATTAAAATCATACTTTTCAAGAACTGTTACGTTATATATAATACAGAAATGTTACATTGTAACATATACTTTACACACAATAAATTACAAGAACTTTTTTCGCAAGAAGCAAAATACGTACCAATAAGCAGAGCTGGGTAGTACTGATTACATGTGATCTGGATTACGTAATCAGATTCCAAAACTTAGAAATAAAGAACTTGTAATCAGAGTAAGTTACATTTTAAAGTACTCGTAATCAGACTACAGTTACTTTTTTATGGATTACATGATTACATATAATTCACACAATAGCAATAAATTATTCATAATTCATTGATTCCTCCTAATTTCAAATTTTTCATATTTTACATTTTCCTTTCTAAAATAGCTTACTGATTATATACATTCAGAAAGTTTTGTGGACATTTACACATAGACCAATCATTAGTCAGGTGGTGACACAGCATTTGACCACTGGGTTTGCACAAGGGTTTTAACCATATATTATTGTGTCTTTAGAAGGCTTTTGTCTTTCATACTTATTAAAATGCAACGTTATTTCCCAAACTTTTTGTCATCTAAACCTTATTCACCAAATATATTTACATTAAGTACCCCTGAGATTTTAAAAGAAATATTTCAATAATTAAGTTTCATATTTGCATGTTCACGGTTTCTTTGATGTTGATTAATGGTTACATGGCATGCAGGTAAATAAAAATATTTCATCTTTTTTAGTAAGTGTTTTATTTTAATTGCTATTTTAAAACAAAGACTAATGAAACAATGACAGACGTAACAGAAAGACATAACAGAAAAGCTAATGTTTTTTGAATGTTAAAGTGAGTACATACATGAGAGAGGTACTTCATGTATATGGCATCTTTTTTTACACATTTAAACCATTTTTTAACCGAAAAGATGCTATCGGACAGAAAACTGCATAAAAATGCCAATCTGGGACATTCTTCTATAATAGAAAACACTCTGCAGTGGTCGCACTACATGACATTTTATAAAATGGACATCATCGGACAAAGTTTGTTTGTGTATTTATGATGGAAATATAAATACAAATGCTTTGCAATTTTATACAGGATTACAAAACACTTTGGAAATCATGCCAAATAAATAAATTTAAGGTTTATGGGAGGACGGTCGTACCACATGATATTTTGTCACTTTGAATAACAGAAAAGCTAATGTTTTTTGAAATGTTAAGGTGAGTACATACACGGAAGAGGTACTTCATGTATATGGCATCTTTTTTTACACATTTAAACCAATTTTTAACAGAAAAGAAGCTATCGGACAGAAAACTGCATAAAAATCAATTGCTAATTATACTAAAATAAAGTATTTTACATAAATAAACCATCAATTGAATATAAAAGCACAATAATTGCCAATCTGGGACATTTTTCTGTAATTGAAAACACTCTGCAGTGGTCGCACCACATGACATTTTATAAAATGGACATCATCGGACAAAGTTTGTTTGTGTATTTATGATGGAAATATAAATACAAATGCTTTGCAATTTTATACAGGATTACAAAACACTTTGGAAATCATGACAAATACTGCATAAAGTTAATCTGAATAAATTTAGGGTTTATGGGCGGACGGTCGCACCACATGACATTTTGTCACTTTGAATAACAGAAAAAGCTAATGTTAATACATGGGACAGGTACTTCATGTATATAGCATTTTGTTTTACACATTTAAACCAATTTTAATAAAAAAAAGGCTATCGGACAGAAAATGTAGGCGTCGCGTCATTGACCCATACATATTCACATAGAAAACAGTTGTTTTAAATTGCCATAATATTTCACTGTTTCCCTATATTTTTGATCAAACTAATGCAGCCTTCCTGAGCAGAAGAGACTACTTTCACAAGCATTCAACTGAGTGAGTCATAAACCTTGACATTTCCATCTAGCTCCCAGCTTTTTTTCTTCCCACAAAAACGCTCAGATACAATAAATCACATTCTCCTCTGGCTAAAGGCAGCCTTGACTGGAAATTGTGAGGAAAATCCGTTTGATTGGTATCTGAATATACCAGACACTCCATTCAGCAGCACAATGCCAGCTATTATATCTCAGCAGTGCATTGTTTATTCCATGTATACGTTGTAGACCTATAACACCCATCTGAGGTTTATGGAGAGGGTTTATTACATAAACATCACATCACCGGCCCGGATGACTTTACCACCCACAAACGCAAGCACTAAACCACTGCGAGAGAATCTGAGAGCGAGTGCCATCAGCACACAAAACTGACGGGTCAGTAACCTCCGTTACCACAAACCCTAACCGGATAACATCCGAGGAGAGACAGATGATGTCCGATTGCAGCGTAGGCCTCCTTACATAAAGCCCCGAGCAGCCTACACACACGGTTATGCAATTAAGCGTCACACGGGGAGAAACACAGGAAGAGAAACAGAGAAAGAATAGGAGAAGAGAGGGAGGTTGAGTTCGATTTGAGCAGCGAGTCGCTTTCTCCTCTTGAAGAACTTTTTTTTATTGATGCTATTTTTGCATCTGAGTTCATGAAGATTATAATTATGAATCAAGGAAGTCGTGAATTTTTTTTTCTTAGCGCATAAAAAGGCAATTTGAAGTTTCAATGGCTTTCGAATACTCAGAGGAGTTTTATTGCTCACACTGTTGAGATCTCTACAGCGAATGCATGTGAGATTACCGGGGTCTCAGGAGATATTAAACAGATCTGATTTGCCATTTTACTTTCCTACAGGTGCTACAACACAATAACCATTATTACACTGAAAAAAAAAACCAATAAGTGCATTTACTTCGTTTTTATTTGGCAAGTTTTTTAATTTGTTGCGCATGTGTTATTATTTAGTCGTGGAAACAGAGATGAAAATGTGTTTTATATTTAAAAAAAATATAAGAGAGGCTGGGAGAGCAGATGAGTCATTTCACAAAACTGGTGCGATTTACACATTTTTAGATTTTTTTAACACAATGTATTACTTTTCTGAACACCCCACAACATTAATGACATATTTAACTTCCAGAAAAACATATTTTCCCATCTCAGGCATCAAATCCCTATTATTATTGGTCACCATTTTATCTTTAACTACATTATGGACACTAGGGTAGCTCTCTGAATATGATTCTAAAATGTATTTGTAATGAAATTAAAATGTTCCTATTAATCAGGTGTCCCTCACACTAATTCAGTATATGCAAATACAAAAGTTACATTAAATCTTGCACTTTGGCTATACTAAAGCCTGAAATGGAACTTTTTGTGATAGCAACCTCATCATTTTTGATCCAAGAAGTGGCTTAATTTCAGAATTTGAACTAAAATCAGTATTCTTTTGATCGCTCTGCACATTTCAGACTGAGTTCAACAAACATTAAATAACTTTTTCATAAATTCATAAAAATGTAGGCGTGACAGGGTTGAGACTAGGGGTTGCTATTAGCATCTTGCTCAAAAATGACTAAAGAGTTTCAATATTTTTCCTATTTAAAACTTGACTCTTCTGTAGTTACATCGTGAGCGAGATGCTTACAGTCTAATCAGATTCAATAATTTATGCTAAGCTATGCTAAAAGTGGAGATCGGCTGAATGGATTCAAAAACGGTAAAACTCATATTTTTAACTCTAGGGGAGTTGGAAAATGAGCCTATTTTTTAAAAAAGTGGAGCGTTCCTTTAAGAACGGACTGGTGCACTATAGTATTGTTTTATGTAAAGGTGCTCAGGGTTGCCAGGTTGCCAATTGCTACTCAGTGTTTCGAGAGAGGTCCCCCATTAAAAGGGTATAAAATAGACATTTTTGTCAGGGTTCCCCTGGTATATTTGCATTCCAGGGGATAAATATGACATCATTGCGGACTCAGCAACACAGATGGTAGCGCTCACTAACTTGCTCAAGTACTCCTCTCTGCGCCAATCACAACAGCTGACCAATCAGAGCAGAGTAGGCTTATGGAAGGGAGGAGTTAACAGACATTATGCTCAAAACTGGTCTAAACCAAGCGGCAACCTCCCGCTCTCGCTCTTGAAGCAATAAGGAAGTGACTGAAGCTGCAGTTCATCGGCTGGCCGCTTGAGGCTGGCTGCAAAAGGGAGCAAATCCCCATAGACTCTCGTGTTAAAATGGTCAACTTTATAACAGATAAAAACATGTTTACTGCCTGGTGCAAAAAGTGGTTTTGTTTTTTACAGCTAGTTTTGCCCTTCATGACAACTCTGAGGGGGGTGAATTTTTTTCTAACTCATCCGTTTAAATTATATTAAGCATTAAATTTCTGCATAATTAAGGGCGTGGCCACTTGAGTGACAGCTGTGTCAGGCAGCCGTTACATTCCCTCAGCTTGTTCCAGCAGTTGATCTTGGCATCTCAGCCGTGTTATTGCATTTGTTTTTTCTTAGGGTGTTACTTTATCATGATTATTTTAATAAATTTAAAAACCAGACATCTTAGCTCTACCCGCGTCCCGCCTCTTTAGTGACGCGTGGTGACGCACTTCTAAAATGGCAACGGCAGACCCCGCCCAACTTTTGCTTCAAAAACGCTCTTCAGAAACCTACGGGTGACGTCACTGACACTACGTCCATGTTTTTTACAGTCTATGGTCTAAACTAACCGTTTTGAAATAACTGACAAATGACTCTGTATAAATATATATTCTGAGAAAATTCTAATGTTTTCTGACCTTGGATGCATTTAAACCTGTTGTAGGGGACTCCAACACAATATTAGGACACTTAAAAAATAACATATGATCTGCTCTTTAAACAGAATGAATGATTGTTGATTTACTGCAAACCAGTAGCTGTTACGGAATAGATCAACCAAAAATAATTATTTGCTGAAATTATACTCACCCTCAGGCAGTAGATGTAGGTGAGTTTGTTTCTTCATGGGAACAGATTTGGAGATTTTGGAGAATTTAGCATCACTTGTTTACCAATGGATCCTCTGCAGTGAATGGGTTCCGTCAGAGTAGGAGATAAAATCATCACAATAATCCACAAGTAATCCACACCACTCCAGTCTATCAATTAACGTCTTGAGAAGTGAAAAGCTGTGTGTTTGTAAGAAACAAATCAGTAATCAGTTTTGGATTTTAAATCATCATTATGGACAAAATACAAGTTCATAATCCAAAATACTTTGCTTTTACCAGTATCAGAAGAGAAGTCTGCACTAAAACAGCTCTAAACAAATACGTGTGTGGATTTTGATGTGAGAGGACAACAGGAGATGGACTTTTTCACTGGAGGAACTGTTATTATGGATTATAGACTTTAGGTATTTTGATCATAAGTGACAGTTTAAAGAAATAAAATGCCTTAATGATGGATTTGTTTCTTACAAACATGCAGCTTTTGGCTTTACAATACATTAATTGATGGACTGGAGGGGTGTGGATTGCTCGTGGATTACTGAGACGTTTTTTTATCAGCTGTTTGGACTCTCATTTTGACGGCACCCATTCACTGGTGAGCAAGTGATGCTAAGTTTCTCCAAATCTGCTCCCATGGAGAAACAAACTCATCTACAGGGTCAGTAAGAAACTATTTGAATTTTTCGGTGAACTCTTTAAAGGAGTTTGACACTAAATGAGATTTGAGAGTTACTGTAAAATGGAAAATTCAGAGAACAGCTCAGAGTTTTTGCAATCCAATGAAAAGTAATACATTCCTGAAATTAAGTCTAAATACTTTTCGAGGCAACTAGGAAAACACGAAGCTGTGGAGCAGGTGGTCAGTGCGGCTGCTCTGCGTAAATGAAGAACTGAACTTCAGTGACACGAGGACAGTCTGTCAGACAGACTGCTGTACTTCTGCAAGACAGCTCTCAACATTTCCAGTAACAAGCTCAGAGATGGAGAGAGAGAGGATGAGGACTCGGAGAGACATGTAGAGATGGTTTCATGAAGCAGAAGCGTGTGGGAGACCAAACACGAGTCGCAGCAAAAGCCTGTTGAGAAACATCTCCAGGGACAGGAGCGCGAGAGAGAGAGAGAGAGAGATTGGAGGAAGTGAAGAAAAATGGAGGGAGAGAGAGACAGGAAGCCCTGCAGAGGAGGAGAGCGCTGCATCTTCAGCTGGAAAATGAGCATCAGCAGCTGTCAGAATAATGGAGCTCAGTCGCAGAGAAAGTTTCAGATGAGATCTGCGCGCCTGTGATGGCAGCGGGGCAGATTTTGAGAAGGAAATGTGGGGCATACAGAATACAGACGTCACACCGAATCACTCCACAATCTGATCTGAAGCCAGAAAAGTGTAGTCCGTAAAAACAATGCGTATTTTGAAACAAGCTTTACAAATACATTTTACAACACAAATTTATAAAGTGTATATATATATATACACACATATAGTTAATTGATTTAATCTGAATTGCAATATTTTTTATGTTGCATATAGTATATTGCTTAGTCTTACATGAATAAATACATTTCACACAAAATAAATTTACATATAGTCCACAAGAGAAAATAATAGTTGAAGTAATAAACATGACCAGTTCAAAAGTTTACATATGCTTGATATATAATACTGTTTTGTTACCTGAATGAACCACAGCTATTTTATTTTGTTTAGTGATATTTGTTAGAGTCCCAAGAGCATTTTTGTGTATTTGAACCCTTTCCAACAATGACTGTATGATTTTGAGATCCATCTTTTCACACTGAGGACAACTGAGGGACTCATATGCAACTGTTTTACAAAGTTTAAACCTCACTGGTGCTCCAGAAGAAAACATGATGCATAAGAGTCGGGGGTGAAAACTTTTGGAATTTGAAGATCAGGGTAAATTAAACTTATTTTGTCTTCACCCCCAGGTCTTAATGCATTGTGTTTCCTTCTTTCTGCAAAGCTTTTAAACAACATTGTAAAACATTGTAAAAAAACTCTCTCTCTCTCTCTCTCTCTCTCTCTCTCTCATTTATTTTTTATTTAAATTTATATTAAGCAAGATATCATGTACTTGCACAATATTTTAATGCAAAATTCAATTGTATCTTGTTAAACAGAAACATAAATGAAGATTCAATAATAATAATAATAATAATAATAATAATAATTCATAGTAATAATAATAATTAGTAGTAGTAGTAGTAGTAGTAGTAATTTTTTAGATTTTTTCATTTTTCTGAATTCAGTTAATTTTTACTTGAGCTTAATTGAATTCATACATATATTCATACATAATATAGACTCATGTAAAAAAAAACAAAAAAAAACATGATATGATTTTTAAAGTTGGTTTAGTTTTAAGTTTAAATTTAAGTTTAAATCAGTTACATCCAATCTGATTTTATTACAAATTTAAGGCAGCAACTGAACTTAAAAAAGGTTAATATTTTCTGCTAAAATGAAGGAAATAGTTAATTAATCTAATCTGAATTCAGTTCATTTGACTTCAATCAGCTCAATTAAGTGTTCTTTTGCAATGTTCATTAAATTAATTTCAGCAACATTTAATTAACTTAAACGTAACAAGTTAACGGGAAATTTCACGCCCAAAAAAGAAAATTGTCATAATTTACTCACCCTTAAGTCGTTCCGTTTGACTTCATTTTTTCTAAAAGAAATGTTTTGAAATATTTAAAAAAAATCTGTTTTGTTTTTTTTTATCCATAGAAGTCCATATAATTTATCTCACCTCAACTAAACTCAGTTAAACTCATCTCACTCAGTTGTATTCAGCTGTTACAGACTACTATTAAGCGTTAAAATCTGTCAATGTTCGCATGTCATTTGACTGAAATGTATCTGAATGTGAGTGTCATTATTAGCGCAGCGATGCTGTCATACTCTATTTAAGCGGCTGATGAATGATGACACACCGCAGCCGTGGCGGATCGAGCTTGTGTCTAAAACAGGCCTAAAGTGACGGATAAGATGAGGTGGGATGTGTGAAATCAGGGGTCCTAATGCCAGCTGCCCACTGCGGAGCCCGAATATAAAGCTGGCCTTCAGGAAACAGGATGACGGCAGTGAAAGAAGAGAAACAGAGTTTACAGTCAGAAGGACGCAAACAAACATGACACACAGATAAAGGATTATAAAAATGACCCCGATTATGGCGAAGACAGAGACATTTGAGAATATCGAGTATCACGTGTTTCTCCGGAGCTTGAGAGGAAATCAAAACCGCAGTATGCAATCAAACATCAGAGAGCTTAATAAACTCAAACATGAACTTAAACTCAGTTAAGACTCAAAAAGTACAAGCTCTTTTATTTTATATATAAACAGATATATAAAAGAAAAGAAAAATACACTACCAGTCAAAAGTTTTTGAACAGTAAGACCAAGCCTGCATTTATTTAATCCAAAGTACAGCAAAAACATATATATTTTTTAAAATATTTTTAAAATAACTGTTTTATAATATATTTTAAAATGTAATTTATTTCTGTGATGCAATGCCGAATTTTCAGCATCATTCTACAGAAATTATTCTAATATGCTGATTTGCTGTTCAAGAAACATTTTTTATAAATATTATCATCAATATTTAAAACAGTTGAGTTAATTTTTTTTAGGTTTCTTTGATAAATAGAAAGATCCAAAGATCATCATTTATCTGAAATAAAATGCTTTTGTAATATTATACACTATATAATTTTTATTATATATATTTTTTAGCAAGGATGCTTTATTAAATTGACCAAAAGTGAAGATAAAGACATTTATAATGTTACAAAAGGTTTCCGTTTCAGATAAATGCTGTTTTTTTGTCCTTTCTATTCATCAAAGAAACCTGAAAAAAATGTAATCAGCAGTTTTTAACATAGTAACAATAATAATAAAAGTTCATGAGCAGGAAAATTAGAATATTAAAATATTAAAATTATATTTATATATGACTGGAGTAATAAATAAAAATTCAGCTTTGAAATCACAGAAATAAATTACATTTTAAAATATATTCAAATAGAAAAAGTAATTTTAAAAAGTAAAAATATTATAAAATTGTAATGTTTTTGCTGTACTTTGGATCAAATAAATTCCGGCTTAGTGAGCAGAAGAGACTTCTTTTAAAAAATATTGAAAAAAATCTTTTGACTGGTAGTGTGTAATACTAAACAAAAATAAATTAATACATATAAAATAAAATAAAATATATTTATTTATTATATTACATTTATTATACTACAAGATTTATATTAAGCAAGATATAATTTCACAATATTTTAGTGCAAAATTAAATTTGATCTTGTTAGACAGAAACATAAATGAAGAATTACTACTACTAATTATTATTAGTAGTAAGTATTCTTTTTTATTTATAATATAAATAAATATATATTTATAAAATGAATTAGTATTAGCTAATAAAACTGTACATTTATTTGTTGTTATATTTATCATACTTTTATTTTTATTTACATTCATATTAAACAAGATAACATAGTTTTGTAATAATAATAATAATATAATATACAAAATATAATATATAATAATAATAATAACGATAATTAAAATGAAATAAAAATAAAAAATTAAAATAATCTTTGAATTTACATTGGAAATACAAACTATGCTTCCATACAACTTTAAACAACTTGAATTGCACCCTTTACATATTTGACATTTGATTATGCTTTTGTTAGAGCTCCTAAGTCTCTCTCCTCCACAACAATCATAAAATCCAATAATGCATCACTAGAGTAAAGTTGAGGATCTCACAGCAATGAAAAGTTCTGCTGTGCGATGGAGTGAATGACTCATATACTCATATAATGTAAACACACATGGATGGCTGGTGAAGGGCTCTCCACATGCAGAAACACAGTTGGATGAGGCCAGTTTGATATTGTCCTAAAGCTGGGAGCTGGTGACTGCGAGCTCATTCAGACGTGTGATCATTCTGCCACAGGTGCTCTAGGCACGTCTGAATACACGACTCACATCGAAAGGAAGTTTAGAAATGTTTCTGAAATCAGATGAAAGCATTTGTGTGTAAAACAGACCGATATTCAGCCAGTACTCGCTGAAAATCTTCTGCTTCACCAAATGGATTGCATTTCCTAATTTACAGGCCATCCAAAATATAGATGAGTTTGTTTCTTCATCAGTACTTGAAGAATTTTAGCATTACATCAATTGCTCAGCAATGGATCCTCTGTAGTGAATGGATGCCGTCAGAATGAGAGTCCAAACAGCTGACAAAAACATCACCGTAATTCACAAGGAAGCATTATTATTGATTATAGACTTGTATTTAAGCCAGAAGGGAGCTGTTTAGAGTTAAAAATGTCTTAGTGTCATCTTTTGTCTTCTCAAGATGTTAACGGATGGACTGGACTGGAGTGGTGTGGATTATTGTGATGTTTTTATCAGCTGTTTTGACTCTCATTCTGACGGCACCCATTCACTGCAGCAGATCCATTGGTGTGCAAGTTATGTGATGCTGCATTTCTCCAAATCTGGGCCCTTATTGACAAAACATCTTAAGGCTAAAAGTAGCTATCGATTTAGAAGAAAATCTTAAAAATAATGGGCATGTGAGTCCTAAATTTAGGACTCCTACATTTTTGCTATAAGAGTATTTCACAAAGCGTTTTAGCGCTAAAACTAGCTCCTAAATCTGTGAAACGTTTGGAGTAGTGAAGAGGACTCCTAAGTCACTAAGACCAAATCCCAACTAGATAAAAAAGTTAATCAAGACAAACTTTAAGTTGGCTTGAGAAAGCCTGACCAGAAAGTTTTAAAAGTTGTAAAACGTTGTAAAAGTTTTAAAAGTATTAAGTTTGGTAGTTTTCAGTCTGAAATAGTTTGAAGTTTAAAGTAGTTTTAAAGCTTAAAACATGAATGTTTTGAAGACAATACAGTCAGATAGATAGACAGATAGATTGACAGACTGATAGATAAATGGATAGACAGATGTTATTAACATGTTGTTAGAATTATTAGCAGGTTACTAGCATGAGTAGCATGTTACTAGCATGCTGCTAGCATGATTCTAACATAATTATCAAGTTGTTAACATGTTTCTAACATGTTCCTATGATGATTATCAAGTTGCTAATATGTTTCTTGCATAATTAGCAAGTTGCTAGCATGTTTCTGGCATGATTAGCAAGTTGCTAGCATGATTCTAACATGATTACCAAGCTGCTAGCATGTTTCTAGACCATAGGTAACATGATAAGCAAGTTACTACCATGTAGTTAGCATGATTAGCAAGTTACTAGCATGTTTCTAACATGATTAGCAAGTTACTAACATGTTTCTAGCATGATTAGTGTGTTGTTAGCATGATTAGCAAGTTAGTTTGTGTTTGAATGGATTAGAAAAAGTACATAGAAGGGAAGCTTAATTAAGTCTCAAGGGATTGTGGGAGTTTTGACAGTTGGAGTTTGAATAGTCTTGGCTCACTTGAACATTCTGTCATTGTAAGTCTATGGGATTTTTCCCAGTTTTAATCGTTATTTTTAGTAAAAATCGTAAGTCCAATCAGTTCGAAAAGATATAACAACTCGAGTCTGAACGGTCTGAGGGTCTGGGCTAAGATTGTAGTTTGTAGAATTAAAGCTCAATTTTAAGCTATTTTTAGTCTCAGGAGAAGAAGAATAACTGTAAATTCAAGTCGGATTTCAGTAAGTTTGCTTTCTCAAGCCAACTTAACTATCCTAAAATGGCTGTTGCTGGCAATCTGCTTCAGAACTTAAACTTTTTAGAAACACTCTGCATTTATTTGCACACATATGTTTTCCCACGCAACTTTTTCTGGTTTTGGAGGTTATCCCAACTCCAAATTTTCCTTTGATTATATCCTTGTTTTCATGAACAAGTTGGGCAAGAAGTAACAGCTGTTCTTGCATCAAGTTTGGTTTTCATTTACATTTGAACATCTTACTATCAGTCATGATTATTCTATTCTGTTAATAAAGTTAATAAACTTGATTTGAATATGGCAACATAATATCGCGCTCTAGAATATTTCTATGAACAAATCTCAGAGACTCCTCCCCTATCAGCCAATCACGGTGTGCATAGTTAATGAGCATGCTGACATCATCCATAGCAACGAGGTCAACCCCGCCCTTACTCTTAGCTTAAGACTTCTCTCTATTCCTTAGTAGAAGTTTGCCTCAGCAACTTTCTTAATAGGTTTTAAGAGAAAACTCTTAGCTAAAAACTTTTACTGCTATTTAGGAGAACTCTTAGCGGTAAGATTCAGACCCTGATGACGAAATAAACTCATCTACATCTTGGATAACCAGAGGGTGAGCACATTTTCAGCAAATTTTCATTTTTGGATGAGCTATTCCTTTAAATGAAATCATTCCTTATTAATCTTGGCAGTCTGTGCTTGCTAATTTGTCATGTGAGGAGGAAATTGCATTTAAAAAAAAAAAAGGGAAAGGCAAACGGTTCTGACTTCTTTTAAAAAACGAATAATGGTGAGGGCGTTATGCATACATATCAGTGACAAAACAGGATATATATAGTGTCCACAATGAACGACAGGACATGACAGCATAAATGACATCATTCTAATAGACTGATCATTATAGCACTGGAAAAACAAGAGTTTCATCCATCAGTCAATGTGCTGCGAACAAAGCCACTGCAAGTGTGAACAGACTGCTTGTATGTGTGTATGTATGTGTGTGTGTGTGTGTGTGTGTGTTTCTCCCAGGAGGCTCACCACCACACTTTTCACACTGCCACCCCCGCAGCCAAAGATGCTCAGAGCCGCTGTGGTTTTTCTGTATAACTACCACCAGGCAACAAACCTTTACTGTACATGCTAAAAAAAGGACGATTTCCAAAGCAAACGAATGCATACTTAAGACATTTTAGGGACTGCTCTCATCCAAACTCTTCATTTAACAAGAAATCTGAATCATTGTCTATAAAAACAAGCAGACGGACCACACAGAATCACTGTAGAGAAACTAGGCTGACTATGTGCCACCTGTATCAAACCAGCACACAGACTGTAATCACTCATTATGCTTAATATATTCTGACTGTGCATTAAATATCATCTTTACAGGCTTGTTTGAATCAAAATTCAATCACATTGTGATTCACAGGGTTTGGATGTAATTATATACATTATGGCTTTATGTGGAAAACACATATATTATGACCGACAGTAATCTGAAGTATGACAAAAGTTAGATAAATCTGAAAAATCACAGTTTATAGTTTTAAAAGCTGATCTCTTACAAAAACTACCACGAGATACAATCAGTGATGGTAGCAATTAGTATTACCATGGTACTGAATAAATATTGATGAAATATATTAATGAAATACAATGAAGTATTTTTATTTAGCATGGTATTAATGTGGTATCTCAAGTTGCTTCCAAGTTCAACATGGTATTACCATGGTACACATGCAAAAAATGCATGGTAATACTTTTAAGAGGCAGTACCATGTGAAACGGATGTACCTATTACTTATACTATAGTCATATATTACATACAGTACCACAGTAATTCAAAAAAATAACATGGTAATACCATGGTACACATTAAACAAAAAACATAGTAATACTAAAGTATTTTTATCTATAAAAACACCTGCATTGGTACAGTAACATATCACAGTAATACCATGGTACTGAACGGATACCATAGTTTTATACCATGGTATTTAATGGTACGTCAAGTTTTAAAGTATAATATGGTATTACCATGGTAAACATCCAAAAATGCATGGCAATACTTTTAAATGGCAGTAACGTGTAAAATTGAGAGTACCTATTACTGATACTATGGTAATGTATTACATACGGTACCACAGCAATTCAAATATCTATTTATCTATCTATCTATAGAAAGAACTGTGGTGACACCTGCATTGGTACAGTAATGTACTGAATGGATAACATAGTTTTATACCATGGTATTTATATGGTACCTCAAGTTGCTTCAAAGTGTAGGCTGGTTGGCTGGTTTTAGCTGGTTTAAGCTGGAAGTAGCTGGTTTTAGCTAGTGGTTTCCCAGCTTGACCAGCTAAGACCAGCCTGACCAGGCTGGGAAAGTGGCCAAAACCCCTCTAAAACCAGTCTGTTGACCAGCTAAAACCAGCCAACCAGCCTAGGCTGGTTTTAGATGTTTGTTTTTTTCATCAGGGATGGTACACATTTAACAAAAAACATAGTAATACTTAAGTATTTTTATCTATACATCTGAAGAACTGTGGTGACACCTGCATTGGTACAGTAACGTATCACAGTAATACCATGGTACTGAATGGATACTATAGTTTTATACCATGGTATTTATATGGTACCTCAAGTTTCTTCAAAGTATAACATGGTATTACCATGCTACACATCCAAAAATGCATGGTAATACTTTTAAATGGCAGTAACATGTAGAATTTAGGGTTTCTATTACTAATACTACGGTAACGTGTTACATACAGTAGCACAGCAATTCAAAAAATAACATGGTATTACCATGGTACACATCCAAAAATGCATTGTAATACTTTTAAATGGCAGTGACATGTGAAACTGATGGCACCTATTACTAATACTATGATACTATACTGTACCATAGTACTGAATGATGGCTATATTTACCATAGTAATTCAAAGAATATCATGGTACTACCATGGCACACATCCAAAAGTCTATCTATCTATTGAACTTACTGTGGTTACACCTGAATTTGTACACATTTGTAAAAAAAACAATAAACAATAAAATTTAAAGTTCAGTCAACTCGAAAAAAGTTTAGTTACCTTGAAATGTTACGTTTTACTAAGTGACAACTTAAATATTTGAGTTGATTCAACTTACAATTTTAAGGCAGCCGAGTAACAAACACAGCTGTTAAGTTAACATTTCAACTTGAATAAGCTTATTTGAGTTGACTGAACTTAAAATTTTAAAGCAGTAGGGTAACAAATTATTTTAAGTTGACTTAACAAATTGTGTTTTTTTTTATTTTTTTTTTACACAGTGTACAGTAATGTAACACATAGTAATACCATGGTACTGATTGGATACCATATTTTCATACTATGGTATCTATATGGTACCTCAAGTTGTTTCAAAGTATAACATGGTATTCCCATGGTACACATCCAAAAATGCATGGTAATACTTTAAGTGGCAGTACCATGTGAAACTGATGGTAACTATTACTAATAACTATAATGTATTACTAATTACTAAATACTATACTGTACTATTCTACTGAATAGTACTGAATGCTGGCTATATTTATTTATAGTACCATAGTAATTCAAAGAATAGCATGGTACTACCACAGTACACACCAAAAAACATACTAATACAAAAGTAGTTTCATCCATCTATCTATCTGGTACAGTAAAGTTTCACAGTAATATCATGGTACTACACTAAAGCCTCAATTTCATACCAGGGTATTTATATAGAACCATAAGTTGCTTCAAAGTAGAGCATGGTGTTACCATGGTGCATGTGCAGAAAAGCATTGCAATACTTTTAAGTATATACTGTTGTTTCTTAGCAATCTACCTACCTACTTCTAAAAACACTGTAGCAGATGGTATCATATACAGTAGTAATACCATGGTACTACTGATATATAATGTACCATGGTACACAATCTAAAAAAACATGGTAATTAAGCACTTTTATCTATCTGTCTATCTATCTATCTATCTATCTATCTATCTATCTATATATATATATATATATATATATATATATATACATATATAGAAAGAATAGAAAGAACTGTGGTGATAGTAATATAGTAATATCATGGTACTAAATGGATACCATAGCTTTACACCATGATATTTTTTTGGTAGCTTAAGTTGCTTTTAAGTATAACATGGTATTACCATGGTACTTGTGCAGAAAAGCACTGCAATACTTTTAAGTATATACTTAAGTAAATACTGTTGTTTCTTAGCAATCTACCTACCTACTTCTAAAAACACTGTAGCAGATGGTATCATATACAGTAGTAATACCATGGTACTTCGATATATAATTTACCATGGTAAACATTCAAAAAAAAAAAAAAAACATGGTAATACTTAAGCACTTTTATCTGTCTATATATCTAGAAAGCATTGTGGTGATAGTAATATAGTAATATCATGGTACTAAATGGATACCATAACTTTATACCATATTTATTTGGTAGCTTAAGTTGCTTTAAAGTATAACATGGTATTACCATGGTAAATGTGTGAATAAAAGCTTGATACTTTTAACTACTTAAGTGCTTGTCATTTTTGAACAATCTATCCACCTATTACTAAAAATACTGTGACAGTATCGTGTAATATTTTTATATATAATGGCACAGAATTTCATGGTACTACCATGGTACACATCCAAACAAAAAACATGGTAGCACTTAAGTACTTTTGTTACGCTTTTTTATCCATCCATCCATCTTTCCTGAGTACTGTAGTGATACCATGGTATTTAATGATGACCAACATTGTACTGCAAAGAATACTAGATATAAGACGATAGATATTTTTAATAACAGCTTCTTAAAAATAATACATTACTATGGTACACGCCCAAAATCATGGTAATACCATGACAGTTTGTAATTAGTGTAAGATGGTGACAGGAAAAGACTGTAGATGATTAAGTAACTTTACCTTCTCCGTTAATAGTTCTTCATCTTTGCGTCCATCATCAGGTTGGTGAATTCAGACGCGCTTTCGGCTGAGCATCATTTGATCCGTTCGGCGGCACCGGTGTGTTTGATCTGATGAGGTGATCCTCGTTCATGTGATATGATGAGTTTGATATCATTAAACGGTCCTCCGTGTTCATCACATTCTGATTCACGCGCACTGGAGCTCCGCGCGCAACTTTCCCCACGCGACACAAACTCTCGTGTCACCGCGTGCGCAGATGCAGCCTGAAAATAATATCTTCAAGTCAAAAATAAAATATATTCGTACTGAAATATAAAATCAAATAGAATAAAAATAATTGGTCAGAACAGGTCGTTTGGCGTGATCGTTCGAATAGTTGGCTACAGTAACATTAAATGAGAATTACATATAAAAGAAAGGAACACACGAACACGCACTGAACACTCAAATATGTTACTTAGCTCATAAGTGAGACAAAAATCACGAGTGGAAGTGTTGAAGACACAGCCCACATGAGGCGCGCACTGGAACAGCTCCTGCGTTTCACGTGATTTCCGCAGGATGTCGCTAGAGGAGAGAGAGAGAGACAAAGCGCGCCACAGACATTTGTTAGTTAGAAGATGGACAGGTCGGATGACAGACGGTTAGCGATATAAAAAATGATTAAAAAGATTAATATAAATTACAAACCCCACTTGGTCCACCTCAGGAACACGCTATCGGACACTTTGACATCCATCGTTCCCAACTGTAAGGTAATTCATATCTCTGTAACTCAGTAGTCCTGAGTTGGTAGGTCACGTATGGTTTTGCAGTTTCAATTCAGACATTATTTGTTTCATTTACCAACTTAAATTCTAAAGGAAAGTTGTGCTAATCTTATGCGGACAGTTAAAGTTATGGTTAAGCTTGTAGTCAAATAAACTAGGCTACTTTTATAGTTCTAATATTTCCAGACCCCCAAATATGGTTGTTTTCGTATGAGGATCTACCTAAAAAAGGTTAAAATACAGCTATCAGTCTTATTCTTGAACAGGGACGTAAGCCTATGGGTGAGACGTCTGGTTCATTAGCCGCTATAGGGAAATAATGAGAAGAATAAGCAAATGCAGTAGGCCTAAATGGTAAAACTGTTTGCACTACAAACTAGTGTTCATAATTAAGATGATACATTAAAATAATTTGGTAATAATAATATGGTAAGACACATCAGTTTGCAATATTGAGCGGCAAAACGAGCTGTTTTGTACAGCTGAAAATAGCTGGACAAGATGAGATCGGAAGCCAGACACATAAAATGTACAAATGTCCATGTCTTAATAAAAATAAATTAATTAATTAATAAAAAATAATATTGATATTTATTTATACTAATATTATTTATTATTTTAATAGTTATTATTTTGTATTTATTAATTTATTTTAATTGAATATTTCTTAATTTGTTTGAATCCAATTTTTATTGTTTATTTAATATTATGTATTTTAAAAAAATTAAAATAAATATTTTACGTTCATATTTATTTATTTTTTCACTGTTTTTTAACTTTTCCATAGACCCTATCTAGCACTTCCTTATGCCCCCCTGAGGGTTCCTGAGTCCCAGTTTTATAATAATATTTGTTGTAGTTTTAATCAATTTTAGTTATTATTTTATATTTATTAATTTATTTTAATCTAATATTTGATCATTTATTTTAAATAATTAGTTAATATTTTCATTGTGTATTTATTTTAAGTGCTTTATGTTTTTATGTATTATATATTTTTTTTATTTTAATTTTGATGTCGTAATAATTTATTATTACAGAATTCTTAAACTTTTCCATGAACCCCATTTAGCACTTCCTTGTGGCCTTAAGTTCCCAGGTCCCAATTTTGAAACTTTTTTTTAAAAACGTATTATTATTTAATTATTTTAATAAAAAATACAATAAAAAACTGAGTAAAATAAACAAATTAAAAATTTGTAAATAAACAAAATAATAAATAATGTTATCTATTCTAATATTCATTATAATTTTAATCAATTTCAGCTATTTTGTATTTATTATTAATACTATTTTAATTAATAACATTTTAATCACATTTTTATTATTTATTTAATTAATTGAATTAATTGTATTATTTATTCTAATCAAATTTTTATTATTTATGTAATGTTTTTATTATGTGTTTATTTTAATATATTTTTATTTATTATATAGTTTTTTACATTTTAATTTTACTTTTATATTTATTTATTTTTACACTGTTTTTAAACTTATCCATGGACCCCATCTAGCACTTCCTTGTGGCCCCCTGGGGATCCCCGGGTCTCAATTTTAAAACTTTAAATATACTTATTATTAAATTATTTTAACAAAAAATACAAATCAAATAAGTAAAATAAATTTAAAAATTGTAAATAAATTCAAAACTTAATAAATAATGTTGTTTATTCTAATATTTATTCTAATTTTAATACATTTTAGTTACTTTTTGTATTTATACATTTATTTTAATCTAATATTTCATAACTTATTTTAATACAATTTGTATTGTATATTTAATGTTTTTATTATGTATTTATTTTAATATATAATTTTTATTTCAATTTTACGTTCATATTTATTTTTTTATTGTTTTTAAACTTTTCCATGGACCCCATCTAGCACTTCCTTGTGGCCCCCTGGCCCCCCTGATCCTTTTAAGACCTTGATAGCCCAAGGTCATCACTTTTGTTTTATGGAAAAGAGCAGTTTTTGGTGTTCCAGCGGAAAACATTAAAGTCATATGAGACATAAGAGTGAGTGCATTGACAGAACTGTTCCTTTAAAAGGGAAGAAATGTCATCCTCTCATGCTTAGCAAACATACAGGCCTACAGGTCCCAAACATTCAGTTATAATACTGGGAACAAATCACCCAACCATTAAACTTTTCTCCATCTTAAGTGTCCCTTCTCTCCTTCCCTTTTCAAACAAATCTCTGCTGCAGCAGCAAGAGGTTAAAAAAAGCAACACGCCACAATCTCCACGCGCTCCAGTGCCCTTATCCTCAGCCGTAATTAGTGCCGAGAGCTGACTGCTGTGCCTCTGGCGATCTCCATGGCTGAATAAGGTGGATGTTTCCCCTTCCCCGCAGAGCAGAGGACCACAGATGGCAGAAAGAGATACGTCTCTCTAACAACAACCAATCAATCCAGAACAAGCTAAGCTCAAGGGGGAAAAAACGGTGTGATACTGTAGTCGAGTTCATTTATAGTCTGCAGGCAAACCTGTAGAGACGTGCCCTCATGAAGCAATCATGCATGACCCAGAAACAAAATATGCTGCTCTGTCACTGTGGTCAAACTATGTTAACAGGTCAGATCTGTGTCTCACATTGAATCAGTGCTCATTGAATCACATGCCATTGTTAGAAACGTAACAAAACCACATAATGAAGTAGTAACTCCAACTACAACTATACGCTCATGCATAGTGACATATATAATATAATTATCGCACAGCTCCAACTAAATGTGACTTCAAGGCGAGACACTGCAGGTGAATAGGGTAAAAAAATTACTAATAGTTATCACCTTACTTACCCTGTTGATTGATTACATGGATAATTGCAAAAAAATTTTGTATTACAAGTTTTCTAAAATGTTAGGTTTAAATATGCAAATGAGGCATTATTTAATGAAATATGCACTAATTTGCATACATTTCTAGTACAAATATATAAACACTGGATGAAGTCAGTTTTCAAAATTCTTGTTTAATTTTTTTGCCATATTAGAAGCAAATGTTTTTACAGAGGGGATTTGGGGTATCTCATTTTGACACTTTCAGAAAATACTTGGAACAGACAGAAAACAATATCTTTTTATACATTTTTGGGGGGAATAAAATGTATATAATCAAGCAAATTATGTATGAACAAATCCTTCTGTAAAAACCTTCAGGATATAGAAAGGAATAAAAATGTGTGCGTATTTGGTGTGTGTAAGTGCTACTGAAGTGGAGATTTTTGGCTCAGTGTAGGAGGAAAAAACTCATTTTGAGAAAAGGGCTTTTAAAAATGTGTATTGTAAATGAAATCTATTGACACAAATAGATAAAGTGCTATAAAAGAAACACTTAACGGTGTCTTTTGTATGTTTTCTTTCCATTAGTCTGAAAAAACACTTTAGGAAAAACCAAAAAGCCCAAAATCTCAAATTTGAGAGGTGCATGAAAAAAATACTTTTTTGCCTGCAGTGCCCCCCCTTAAGGCCTGAGGATATTAAGCCATATTAAGCCATGCTTTCTTTAAAGCAATGTGAAACAATGTGCATTGTGAAAAGCGCTATACAATTATAATAGACTATGTCAACAGAGGATATCATAGAAGATGAATGACGTTTCAGTCACTTTTTTGCAAACCCTTTAAAAGTGACCCCAGGCCCCCTTCATGGTGTAATGATTCACTTAAATTATGGTAAAATCATGGACTTTTTTTTTGTTGGGAATAGGTGAAAATAGGCTGAAATTTGATCAATTGCATTTACTTCCCATTCCATTGTCCCAAAATCAATGCTATTGCTGTTTTTATGCAACACAAAAAGACAGGTTTTAAAGAATCTTTGTCTTTTCCATATAAGGACAGTTCAGATATTTGTCTGTCTCCTAAAAAGGCCAAAACATTCTCATAAAACTGTCAGAGCAGTATTTCATATGATAATAGTCCATTTACTCTTCTGTAATTCTTTGATCAATAGTTGTTAAAAAGTAACAGTACAGATCTATAAGGTAAATGTAGCAGCTCAGATAAAATATAAATCAGGGTTCCCATGGGTCATGGAATTTCTGGAATATCAAGGTCTATTCCAGACATTGAAAGTCATGGAATATCAGGGATTTTTGTATGTTGCTATAAATGTTTTGTTTCCATTTATCAAAATGTAAATTTTCTATGCCGTATTTTGTTTCATTGCATTGTTTCACATGTTTTGCCTATTGTTATGGTTAGGTTATGAAAGCATAAAAGCCATAAATTAATTTCTGTGGAAATAGTACAGAAAAATATCAAAGTGGATTCAATGGGTCAAAGCAAAAAGTATGTTTTGTACTAAAAACATCTTTGAACAAGTTAATGAATCTTGCAAATGGATGGATCCGTTCATTATAGGTCATGAAAATTCAGCTTTTTAGTCAATGAAAATCAGGGAAAAGTCAGGGAGTTTGATGTTTGGCTTAGAGTGGGAACCCTGTAAAATTAACTAGAAATTTCTGACAAGAAGACTCAACTATAAGTCTCCATTTGACCTTTTTTAACCTTCGTGACAATTCTGTTTTTGCTTTGTCATTATGGTGTATGGAGCATAAGTTTATGTGGAAAAAAATAATTGAAAGCATTTTAAAGCAACATAAAACATGAAAGAAAATGAATAAAATAAAGGCACTGGATTACAGGTTCATTTGTGATCAGATCTGTCTGACTTACTGTGTGTGTTTGTTACAGCACATGTGCATTCGTGTTAGTCAATGAGTGTGAAACGGTACGTGAAGGGAGAACAACGGGGAATAGCTGCCTGCAGCAGTGAAGGCTGAAAAATGATCAATTGCATTTACTTCCCATTCTGTCGTCCCAAAAACAGTTTATTTAATGGGTTTTTGGTGAAATGCCTGAAATAAGGTCTGTGCCAAACACAAGTTCAACATATTTTCATGTTTTATTTTATAACACATAATACATCAGTAATACCTCATTTGTGATTTGTACGTCTCAAAAAGGGCAGTTGCTATCAAGTGCCTAAATGGCCTACAGATTGCAGCTGTCATCAAGGTTCATCATACCAACTAGTAGGGATGCAATACAGTTCCAATATAGTCCACGGTTCAATACGTACCTTGGTTTTTAACCACAGTTTTTGTTTCGGTTCGGTTCTGATAGCTTGCCACATCTGTTTTTTTTTTTTTTGCAACAAATTAACAGCGAAACACTCCTGTAAACCACTGTATACTGGAAAAAAGCGTGGATTATTATATGTCTGCTTAATATTTCTTTTGAGAGAGGTGTTATTTTTTAAATTTTTACGCAAAATAGGATGTTTTATTCATACTAGACACAAGAGTGCAGAAAATCCACATATACATCAAAGAAGTAACACTGATGACTAGGGCTGTGAATCTTTGGGTAAACAACAAATCGATTTGATTCATGACTCATAGGGTTTTGATTCGATTCAAGAACAATTTTTGCAAATTCAGAACGTTTAGATTCGGGACGATTCACAATAAATTTCAATGCGATTCGATTCTGCATACTTTAAGTGTATTCACAGGATTATTTAAATGCTTTCCCTAAATTCCTTATATGCTTAGTCAGGGGGCAAATTACACTTCTGCCTTTATGGAGTCAGAGTAAGGGCAAAAAAAAAATAAATAAATAAAACACTTTTGTCCACTGTTAGATGTTAGTTTAATGATGCTATGGCATGACATAGCATATGTAGAAATTTACACTAGTGAAAAGTAATATATTTAAAATACATCTATTTCAAACTATGTATAGTTCAAATCTATTAACATATTTACTAATACATCCCTTGAGCCTTTGACATAAAATTTATAATTAAACTTTATTTTAATTTCTTAATATTAAGCCTAAAATGTGTTTTAATGTCACTATTGCTGAGGATTGTATTTCCTTTGAATAAAATGGTCTTTAAATGCAAGATATTTAAATTGTACCTGAAATACTTCCACTTTAGCACAATCAAATATACTTCAGTTCATCTTTATTTGGACTTCAGCACTATACTTAGGTTACTAAAAGTACAATTGCAAGGTATTTGTTATTAAGAACATAAATATGTAAATTTATACTTAGCATTAAATAAAAGTGTTTCAAATACATTTTAGTATATTTATTTCTCTTTATTTTTTATTAGCCTATGTAAGCCAAGATAAAAAAAAAGTCTTTAAAAGTAGGCATTTTATGTCACACCTTTGCATGATGTGAGCTTCTTTATTTTATTTTCATAAAATAAAATGCTACAGCATGTAAACTATTACTTTCTGTCGGCGAATGATGATTTTAATGATGTAGTAACGACTGCAACTTTCATGCATGTGACAGATAACGTTAACCTCGCACTCTTGTTTTAAGGTTGCTGTTAATGCTGCGGTTATTTGAACCATTTCCTTCATACTTTCGTTATTAAGAACATTAAGTTAAAACGTCTTTTACATGGGAAATTGGCAAACTGTTCTCAGAAAGCATGTGTTCTCAAGTGCACACAGTTAATATAAAATAATATAATCGCAACATTTTCCCGACATATAATCGCACAGGCTGACATCGCGATTGCGATACGATTAATCGCGCAGCACTAATTTTAAAGCACTGAATCGTTATAGAAATCGCGATTCATTCGATTCTTAGTGTTTTAAATAGATTACTAGCCAAAATAAACGATTCACTATTCAAAAATCCACGTTTCAAAATCAGTGTATATGCATCGTCAGGTTTTGTAATCAATGCATCAAGAAAACGAGTGAATCGTTACACCCCTACTGATGACGTTTGGCTCCATCCAGGAAATCTCTAATATGGATAAAGGCATTGCTATCGCTGTTACTGAACAAAAGCATGTGAAATCACGGGCACACAAAGCAAATTCAAAAGAAATAAAACAAGGAAATTCTTTAAATGCAAAACCGAAAAAACGCAATTCACAAGCACATATTGAACCGTGGATGTCGTACCGAACGGTTCGATATTATATTGAGAATTGTGGCATACCTACCAACTAGTAAAACCTATCTACTCACTAGTTCACTCCCAGAGTCTTCTAGTGCTTATAATGACACACTTCCAAACTATTCTATTCTGTTTTCTTATTTAGCGCCCAAATTCTGGAACAATCTACCTAACTTTGTTCGGGAGGCAGACACACTCTGTCATTTAAATCTAGACTAAAGACCCATTTCTTTAACCTGGCTTACACATAACACATTAACACATTAACACATTTCTATAATTCAAATCCGTTAAAGGCTGCATTAATTAGGTCAGCCCATAACACCTGATGTACTCATTGTATCATGAGAAGAATGGCATCTACGCTAATATTAGTCTGTCTCTTGCTTATTCCAAGGTCATCGTTGCCACTCAGATCCAGTCTGTATCCTGATCAGATGGTCACTGCAGTCCCCTAATCCAGTCCATATCCAGATGGTGGATCAGCACCTATAGATGACCTCTACAGGTACAAATTGCTTGTTTGTTGGTCAGAGAAGAACTAACCACCCAACTGAGCCTGGTTTCTTCCAAGGTTTTTTTCTTCATTTCTGTCACTGATAGAGTTTTGGTTCCTTGCTGCTGTTGCCTCTGGCTTGCTCAGTTGGGGACACTTAATTTCCAGTGATACTGTATACTCACTGAACTGAGCTGGATGATAACATCACTGAATTCAATGATTAACTCCCTTTAACTGAAAAATGGTAACTGTTTCTGTTTGCATTATTGACACACTACCTTCCTGATACCGTAAAGCTGCTTTGACACAATCTATGTAAATAAAGGTGACTTGACTTGACATATAAATGTATTAAATCCTCTCACGTCCATATTCATAAATTCCAAGTTTTGCATAGAAACGACGCCCAATTTTCTTTTGTACGTTCATTTCATAAATGAGGCTCATTTTGTGTACATTATCATGCTTAAAAGAACCTGTAAAAATCATAAACTTTTGTTGGTCACTTCATGGAGTTATTTTCTGCAGTAATCCAAAAGCCAGTGGAAAAATTCTGTTTGCTTTCTGTCAAGGGAACTGGAATGCAAACAAAAATATGTCATCCCTGCAGCACTTTGTGCACTCTATAAAATGCTGGGTTATTATTATTTTTTTTTTACCCAAATGCTGTTGGGTCATTTTATTGTTTTATATATATACAGGTCCTTCTCAAAAAATTAGCATATTGTGATAAAGTTCATTATTTTCTGTAATGTACTGATAAACATTAGACTTTCATATATTTTAGATTCATTACACACAACTCGAAGTAGTTCAAGCCTTTTTTTGTTTTAATATTGATGATTTTGGCATACAGCTCATGAAAACCCAAAATTCCTATCTCAAAAAATTAGCATATCATGAAAAGTTTCTCTAAACGAGCTATTAACCTAATCATCTGAATCAACTAATTAACTCTAAACACCTGCAAAAGATTCCTGAGGCTTTTAAAAACTTCCAGCCTGGTTCATTACTCAAAACCGCAATCATGGGTAAGACTGCCGACCTGACTGCTGTCCAGAAGGCCATCATTGACACCCTCAAGCAAGAGGTCTGTGGGAAGGAAAAAGTGTGGCAGAAAACGCTGCACAACGAGAAGAGGTGACCGGACCCTGAGGAAGATTGTGGAGAAGGACCGATTCCAGACCTTGGGGGACCTGCGGAAGCAGTGGACTGAGTCTGGAGTAGAAACATCCAGAGCCACCGTGTACAGGCGTGTGCAGGAAATGGGCTACAGGTGCCGCATTCCCCAGGTCAAGCCACTTTTGAACAGAAAGCCACTTTTAGAAACAGCGGCAGAAGCGCCTGACCTGGGCTACAGAGAAGCAGCACTGGACTGTTGCTCAGTGGTCCAAAGTACTTTTTTCGGATGAAAGCAAATTTTGCACGTCATTCGGAAATCAAGGTGCCAGAGTCTGGAGGAAGACTGGGGAGAGGGAAATGCCAAAATGCCTGAAGTCCAGTGTCAAGTACCCACAGTCAGTGATGGTCTGGGGTGCCATGTCAGCTGCTGGTGTTGGTCCACTGTGTTTTATCAAGGGCAGGGTCAATGCAGCTAGCTATCAGGAGATTTTGGAGCACTTCATGCTTCCATCTGCTGAAAAGCTTTATGGAGATGAAGATTTCATTTTTCAGCACGACCTGGCACCTGCTCACAGTGCCAAAACCACTGGTAAATGGTTTAGTGACCATGGTATTACTGTGCTCAATTGGCCTGCCAACTCTCCTGACCTGAACCCCATAGAGAATCTGTGGGATATTGTGAAGAGAAAGTTGAGAGACGCAAGACCCAACACTCTGGATGAGCTTAAGGCCGCTATCGAAGCATCCTGGGCCTCCATAACACCTCAGCAGTGCCACAGGCTGATTGCCTCCATGCCACGCCGCATTGAAGCAGTCATTTCTGCAAAAGGATTCCCGACCAAGTATTGAGTGCATAACTGAACATAATTATTTGAAGGTTGACTTTTTTTGTATTAAAAACACTTTTCTTTTTATTGGTCGGATGAAATATGCTAATTTTTTGAGATAGGAATTTTGGGTTTTCATGAGCTGTATGCCAAAATCATCAATATTAAAACAATAAAAGGCTTAAACTACTTTGAGTTGTGTGTAATGAATCTAAAATATATGAAAGTCTAATGTTTATCAGTACATTACAGAAAATAATGAACTTTATCACAATATGCTAATTTTTTGAGAAGGACCTGTATATATATATATATAAATAAGATAATATAGATAAAATATATATATATATATATATATATATGTAAATGAGATAATGATACTTACTTGCATATTATACGTCCACCAAATACTTTTACTTTAAAATTGATAAAATACCAGCCTCAGCCCAATCAGAAGTAACGGTACTTACATAGAAACCTATACATCAGAGCCTGATAAAAATGCATTTTTTAAAGAAAGATGTCAGATGGATTTAGAGGCTTTTTAGAACTCTTCATATATTAACCCAGGTGTTGGGTAGTTTTTTTGCAACTAAGCTGCTGGGTTTTATTTTCTACCAAGCCAGTGAGTTGGGCCCCTCGCCAACAAAACAACCCAGGTGCCGAGTTACGGCTTTTTGCGTCCTCTATGGGAGAGAGTGGTTCTCAGTGCCACTGCGCACGTCTTCAGCAAAATAAAGGTTTGTATATATATATATATATATATTTTTTGTTTCATTTATAGTCTTTACAGTGCTGTAAATTATATTAATTCATGCAACGCACCATACAAGGACGAGATGTCAGTTAGCTACGTCAGCTTTGCATAACATAAATTTATTTTATTCATGATAATGCTGAGTTTAATTTAATTTGATGTTAAAATATGTTCTCTAATCTCATTACTGTTTGTTTATGGGCAGGTTATAGAGTCACAACATCTTTCAGCTATAAGTAAAACACGAGGCGCCAGTCTGAGGTTTGTAAAATGTTACTTTTAAATGTTACATTTTTACAGTTATTTCTAAAATGATTGTTAAATGAGTTTAATAGTATGTAATATTCTAAACTTTACAGGGGTGTCCAAACTACGGCCCGCTATCACTCCTCTTGCGGCCTGCGAAGGATTGAAAAAAAAATTATATGAATCTGCAGAGGTGGGAGAAGTACAGGCGTTTTCATCCGGCCTGTGAGGCAGTTGTTTCATATTGGATAATTTGATGCAATATCAGTAGAATCCAATAGATGGCGTTGTAGCCTGTAGTGCGGTATAGAAATATGGTTCAGTCCTATATTTATGAATGGGAGAAACTGCAACGCGCAATATGGCGGAATAGTCCCGCTTTCTAAATGAAAGAGCTAATCGCTGAGTAGGAGAACAAATGCCAGTGTTATCCTCCTGCTGTAACTTTGTACTGTACATAAAAAAAAAAATATATATATATATATACAGGTCCTTCTCAAAAAATTAGCATATTGTGATAAAGTTCATTATTTTCTGTAATGTACTGATAAACATTAGACTTTCATATATTTTAGATTCATTACACACAACTCGAAGTAGTTTAAGCCTTTTTTTGTTTTAATATTGATGATTTTGGCATACAGCTCATGAAAACCCAAAATTCCTATCTCAAAAAATTAGCATATTTCATCCGACCAATAAAAGAAAAGTGTTTTTAATACAAAAAAAGTCAACCTTCAAATAATTATGTTCAGTTATGCACTCAATACTTGGTCGGGAATCCTTTTGCAGAAATGACTGCTTCAATGCGGCGTGGCATGGAGGCAATCAGCCTGTGGCACTGCTGAGGTGTTATGGAGGCCCAGGATGCTTCGATAGCGGCCTTAAGCTCATCCAGAGTGTTGGGTCTTGCGTCTCTCAACTTTCTCTTCACAATATCCCACAGATTCTCTATGGGGTTCAGGTCAGGAGAGTTGGCAGGCCAATTGAGCACAGTAATACCATGGTCAGTAAACCATTTACCAGTGGTTTTGGCACTGTGAGCAGGTGCCAGGTCGTGCTGAAAAATGAAATCTTCATCTCCATAAAGCTTTTCAGCAGATGGAAGCATGAAGTGCTCCAAAATCTCCTGATAGCTAGCTGCATTGACCCTGCCCTTGATAAAACACAGTGGACCAACACCAGCAGCTGACATGGCACCCCAGACCATCACTGACTGTGGGTACTTGACACTGGACTTCAGGCATTTTGGCATTTCCCTCTCCCCAGTCTTCCTCCAGACTCTGGCACCTTGATTTCCGAATGACGTGCAAAATTTGCTTTCATCCGAAAAAAGTACTTTGGACCACTGAGCAACAGTCCAGTGCTGCTTCTCTGTAGCCCAGGTCAGGCGCTTCTGCCGCTGTTTCTGGTTCAAAAGTGGCTTGACCTGGGGAATGCGGCACCTGTAGCCCATTTCCTGCACACGCCTGTACACGGTGGCTCTGGATGTTTCTACTCCAGACTCAGTCCACTGCTTCCGCAGGTCCCCCAAGGTCTGGAATCGGTCCTTCTCCACAATCTTCCTCAGGGTCCGGTCACCTCTTCTCGTCGTGCAGCGTTTTCTGCCACACTTTTTCCTTCCCACAGACTTCCCACTGAGGTGCCTTGATACAGCACTCTGGGAACAGCCTATTCGTTCAGAAATTTCTTTCTGTGTCTTACCCTCTTGCTTGAGGCTGTCAATGATGGCCTTCTGGACAGCAGTCAGGTCGGCAGTCTTACCCATGATTGCGGTTTTGAGTAGTGAACCAGGCTGGGAGTTTTTAAAAGCCTCAGGAATCTTTTGCAGGTGTTTAGAGTTAATTAGTTGATTCAGATGATTAGGTTAATAGCTCGTTTAGAGAACCTTTTCATGATATGCTAATTTTTTGAGATAGGAATTTTGGGTTTTCATGAGCTGTATGCCAAAATCATCAATATTAAAACAAAAAAAAGGCTTGAACTACTTCAGTTGTGTGTAATGAATCTAAAATATATGAAAGTCTAATGTTTATCAGTACATTACAGAAAATAATGAACTTTATCACAATATGCTAATTTTTTGAGAAGGACCTGTATATATATATATATATATTTTTTTTTAAATATATATATACTGAAAATACAGTACTGTATTTTCTGCATTATAAATCGCATTTTTTATCATTTGAAACGTGCTGTGATTTCCAAGGTGACTTATAAAGTGATCAAGGTCAAGCGCAAATTGCACATATTAGAATTGGTGACGAATGAGAAAATGTCAGGGCTCAACATTAACGCTTGTCCGCTACAGTCCGATACAGTGGATTTTGTGAAAGGCAAGTGAAAGAATTTTTTTTAACAAACAATAACTAGCACAGCACCGAAACTTTGGTGAGAATGATTCTTGATTGTATTACTTTCAGTATACACGGTGAGTGAAAACGGACAAGGTTGCGTCAGTTGAAGCTCGTGCAGCCATATCTGTCTCACGGAAAATCTAAACTAGCTACTAGGCACAACAGCACACACAAAGAAACAAACATGAACAAACATACTGCGGTAGAAAAAAAATAAAATATTTTATATAGCATATGATATAGGTGAGCAACATCACGCGAACAAGCACCATTACGACTGCAAATGTGACATTTTATACAACAGCAGTTCAATAAACTAGTAGTTAATATTAACTGACTTACATTTTAGATACCTCATCGTCAGGTTTTGTAATCAATGCATCAAGAAAACGAGTGAATCGTTACACCCCTACTGATGACGTTTGGCTCCATCCAGGAAATCTCTAATATGGATAAAGGCATTGCTATCGCTGTTACTGAACAAAAGCATGTGAAATCACGGGCACACAAAGCAAATTCAAAAGAAATAAAACAAGGAAATTCTTTAAATGCAAAACCGAAAAAACGCAATTCACAAGCACATATTGAACCGTGGATGTCGTACCGAACGGTTCGATATTATATTGAGAATTGTGGCATACCTACCAATTAGTAAAACCTATCTACTCACTAGTTCACTCCCAGAGTCTTCTAGTGCTTATAATGACACACTTCCAAACTATTCTATTCTGTTTTCTTATTTAGCGCCCAAATTCTGGAACAATCTACCTAACTTTGTTCGGGAGGCAGACACACTCTGTCATTTAAATCTAGACTAAAGACCCATTTCTTTAACCTGGCTTACACATAACACATTAACACATTAACACATTTCTATAATTCAAATCCGTTAAAGGCTGCATTAATTAGGTCAGCCCATAACACCTGATGTACTCATTGTATCATGAGAAGAATGGCATCTACGCTAATATTAGTCTGTCTCTTGCTTATTCCAAGGTCATCGTTGCCACTCAGATCCAGTCTGTATCCTGATCAGATGGTCACTGCAGTCCCCTAATCCAGTCCATATCCAGATGGTGGATCAGCACCTATAGATGACCTCTACAGGTACAAATTGCTTGTTTGTTGGTCAGAGAAGAACTAACCACCCAACTGAGCCTGGTTTCTTCCAAGGTTTTTTTCTTCATTTCTGTCACTGATAGAGTTTTGGTTCCTTGCTGCTGTTGCCTCTGGCTTGCTCAGTTGGGGACACTTAATTTCCAGTGATACTGTATACTCACTGAACTGAGCTGGATGATAACATCACTGAATTCAATGATTAACTCCCTTTAACTGAAAAATGGTAACTGTTTCTGTTTGCATTATTGACACACTACCTTCCTGATACCGTAAAGCTGCTTTGACACAATCTATGTAAATAAAGGTGACTTGACTTGACATATAAATGTATTAAATCCTCTCACGTCCATATTCATAAATTCCAAGTTTTGCATAGAAACGACGCCCAATTTTCTTTTGTACGTTCATTTCATAAATGAGGCTCATTTTGTGTACATTATCATGCTTAAAAGAACCTGTAAAAATCATAAACTTTTGTTGGTCACTTCATGGAGTTATTTTCTGCAGTAATCCAAAAGCCAGTGGAAAAATTCTGTTTGCTTTCTGTCAAGGGAACTGGAATGCAAACAAAAATATGTCATCCCTGCAGCACTTTGTGCACTCTATAAAATGCTGGGTTATTATTATTTTTTTTTTACCCAAATGCTGTTGGGTCATTTTATTGTTTTATATATATATATATATATATATATAAATGAGATAATGATACTTACTTGCATATTATACGTCCACCAAATACTTTTACTTTAAAATTGCTAAAATACCAGCCTCAGCCCAATCAGAAGTAACGGTACTTACATAGAAACCTATACATCAGAGCCTGATAAAAATGCATTTTTTAAAGAAAGATGTCAGATGGATTTAGAGGCTTTTTAGAACTCTTCATATATTAACCCAGGTGTTGGGTACTTTTTTTGCAACTAAGCTGCTGGGTTTTATTTTCTACCAAGCCAGTGAGTTGGGCCCCTCGCCAACAAAACAACCCAGGTGCTGAGTTACGGCTTTTTACGTCCTCTATGGGAGAGAGTGGTTCTCAGTGCCACTGCGCACGTCTTCAGCAAAATAAAGGTTTGTATATATATATATATTTTTTTTTTTTGTTTCATTTATTGTCTTTACAGTGCTGTAAATTATATTAATTCATGCAACGCAACATACAAGGACGAGATGTCAGTTAGCTACGTCAGCTTTGCATAACATAAATTTATTTTATTCATGATAATGCTGAGTTTAATTTAATTTGATGTTAAAATATGTTCTCTAATCTCATTACTGTTTGTTTATGGGCAGGTTATAGAGTCACAACATCTTTCAGCTATAAGTAAAACACGAGGCGCCAGTCTGAGGTTTGTAAAATGTTACTTTTAAATGTTACATTTTTACAGTTATTTCTAAAATGATTGTTAAATGAGTTTAATAGTATGTAATATTCTAAACTTTACAGGGGTGTCCAAACTACGGCCCGCTATCACTCCTGTTGCGGCCTGCGAAGGATTGAAAAAAAAATTATATGAATCTGCAGAGGTGGGAGAAGTACAGGCGTTTTCATCCGGCCTGTGAGGCAGTTGTTTCATATTGGATAATTTGATGCAATATCAGTAGAATCCAATAGATGGCGTTGTAGCCTGTAGTGCGGTATAGAAATATGGTTCAGTCCTATATTTATGAATGGGAGAAACTGCAACGCGCAATATGGCGGAATAGTCCCGCTTTCTAAATGAAAGAGCTAATCGCTGAGTAGGAGAACAAATGCCAGTGTTATCCTCCTGCTGTAACTTTGTACTGTACATAAAAAAAAAAATATATATATATATATATTTTTTTTTTTAAATATATATATACTGAAAATACAGTACTGTATTTTCTGCATTATAAATCGCATTTTTTATCATTTGAAACGTGCTGTGATTTCCAAGGTGACTTATAAAGTGATCAAGGTCAAGCCCAAATTGCACATATTAGAATTGGTGACGAATGAGAAAATGTCAGGGCTCAACATTAACGCTTGTCCGCTACAGTCCGATACAGTGGATTTTGTGAAAGGCAAGTGAAAGAATTTTTTTTAACAAACAATAACTAGCACAGCACCGAAACTTTGGTGAGAATGATTCTTGATTGTATTACTTTCAGTATACACGGTGAGTGAAAACGGACAAGGTTGCGTCAGTTGAAGCTCGTGCAGCCATATCTGTCTCACGGAAAATCTAAACTAGCTACTAGGCACAACAGCACACACAAAGAAACAAACATGAACAAACATACTGCGGTAGAAAAAAAATAAAATATTGTATATAGCATATGATATAGGTGAGCAACATCACGCGAACAAGCACCATTACGACTGCAAATGTGACATTTTATACAACAGCAGTTCAATAAACTAGTAGTTAATATTAACTGACTTACATTTTAGATACCTCATTGGCCGTTTGGCTAACGAAAATAGTTCTAAGCAAAACCACAGTAGAACAGTCGCGAATCTCCGAGCAACACAGCGTTTTTTCAGTACCGAATGATTCAGTGAGCCATTCATAAAGTCAGCCGTTTGAAAGAACTGGTTGAATCTGTGACTCACTCATTAAGACAATGACTTACCGCCACCTTCTGGTGGTTCGATTTCATATTTTAAAAAATAATTGCATTTCCCAACATTTACATTAATCTTCTAACATTATTTATGCATTTGCAATTTTACTGTCTAAATGCATTTTTGGGACCTCTTATGTTCATTAAACAGTCAGAGTAAATACATTTAAATGGCACTTTCAATGCAGGTTCGGTTTTTCCTCTGCAGTGGAAAGACTGAGTTTTTTGATACTGATTTAATTTGAATGGTAACTATACAGCTACTATACAGCGTCTAATTATTCTAACTGAAAGCATTAACAAAATTTAAGAATTTGACGTAAATGATAGACATGTACATTTAGTACAGTTATGAAAATAGTGCCATAAAGTGAAAATGTGTCCTAGAAATCAATTTAAGGCAAATATCACAAATATGCTGATTAAAGTAAAACCTCATAGAGTAGTGATGAGACTATTGCTTCAAAATGGATTACATTTACGCCAAAAGGGGAGTGAAGGAGAGGGGAATGAAATACTGTTTTCTAATGTTTATTTCTGAGTGAAATGTGTCTTATATATCAATCTACAATAATGCAACTTATCTGTGTGTCATAAAGTGCCCATAAAATAAATAGTACAAGAATAGAACTGCTATGTATGTACAAGTATATGTACATACTGTACAGTTGTGAATGTTAATTTAGAATAAAAAAAAAAAAAAATCAAAGCTTCATTTGTCATAAGCTTATTATGGCCCCTCACGTAATATGGAAAACTTAATGTGGCCGTCGAGTCAAACAGTTTGCCCACACCTGTTCTAAACTATACTGTATTCAATGAAATACATTCAGTTTGTCACATATTTTTGTCCATGAGCAATATATTAATTTTTAAACAATAGTTGACTTAAATAAAACAACCCAGCATGTTGGGTAAAAACATTTAACCCAACCAGCTGGGTCGAAATAACCCAACATGTGTTCTGACCAATACTGACACTGGGTTGCCAAATAACCCAAGTTGGATTGTTTTTAACCCAGTATTTTTTAGAGTGTAGTTGCTGCGTTTTTCCTTTCCATGGCAGTATAGGCTGACTAGCAGAGCTGCTGTTGGTCGTCATGGAGATCGTCTCAGCATACACACTGACTAAATTCACTTGATTGCGCCCACAGAACCATTCCAGCCGTACATCACCCATCATACCCCCCATCTCACCAGAATATGTCAGATTTGAGTCGGATTAAACTGCTTGCCTCTCTTCCCATCACATGCTCCAGATTTCCACACGGAAATCCTTCCCGAGGGACCCACAAGATCTGAAGCGTATGCATGATTGCATGCCGGCTGTTCATGGCATCATCATATGATTCACGTCTCGAGACACCTGGAGGAAGTGACATTTTGTCAGCGCTGCATGGCCTGACGGTGACCTCGTGACCTGCCCAATCAAAATCAAGAAGAGGTTACAGCCTGTGCGATAGAGACAGAAGACATGGAGAAGTAAATGCAGTATATTAAATTTAACAAGCTTTTAGCAGCATCCAATCATAAACAACCCACACATTAAAAAAAAAAAAAAGTGCGCTGCATGATGGTGGTCCTAGACAATTACAGAAAATAAGCACATTATTATCCCAATGCCGGAGAGAGACTGTAACCGCTCTCAGAAATAGATCAATTAATTACGCTAATAGTATTTCAAAATTCAGTACAAGCAGAGAATACTTTCTATTGCTTTTAACTGAATAATTGATCTCGTGCTGTTTTTTATGCAACACAAAAATATAATTTTTGAAGATTTTTTTGTCTTTTTTCATACAAGGACAGTTCAGGTATTTGTCAGTTTCCAAAAAAACAAAACAAAACTATATACTATATACTCATAAAACTGTCAGAACACTAGTTCATATGATAGTTGTCTGCTTGCTTTCTTGTAATTCTTTAGAAAAGACAAGTCAATAGTTGTTAAAAAGTAACGGTATAGATCTATATCTATATAGATCTATATAGATCTAAATGTAGCAGCTCAGATCAGTTTAAATGAACTAGAAATGTCCGATAAGGAGACTAAAGTAAAAGTCTCAATTTGCCCTTCATTTAATCTCACAGCAGTCTTAAACGATAAAGATATCCAGGGTCAATTTGTGATCAGATCTGACTTACAGTGTATGTGTCTTTGTGCACATGTGCATTCGTGTTAGTCAATGAGTGTGAAACCGTACGCGGAGGGAGAACATCAGGGAATCGCTGCCTGCAGCAGGACCGCGTGTGAGAAACAGTGAGACGGCGCGAGACGAACAGGCAGGGAACGGAGGGTGTGAGTGGGAGCCATGCGGCTCAGCCTCTATCTTTTTACCAGCTGCAGACCACATTCTTCATACTCAGCTTTCGTGCTGCCCTCTGATAACACGGGTCACAACTGAGTCGCCTGCAGTGACCGAGCGCTGAAAGAAACACGCATCAATATGAAATAATCCCCAAACATCAGATTCTCTGTCCAGGGCTTCACGCCAATCCTCTTTCACATATATGTGTCAGCAAAAACACGCCGCAGTGTTACATAAGCAGCCCTCTGCCAGCTTCACAAACACACCGCAACCAGACGAGAGGCAGAGAAAGAGAGAGAAAGAAAGGAAGAAAGAGAAAGACAGAAAAAGGAGAAAGAAAGGAAAAAAATGACAAACAGAAAGAAGGATGACAGAAAAGAGTGACAGAAAGAAAGAAAAGAATGACAGAAAGAAAAGGATGACAAAAAGAGTGGCAGAAAGAAAATGATTACAGAAAAAAGCAACAGAAAAAAAGAAAAGGATGACTAAAATAGAATGACAGAAAGAAAAGGATGACAATGAGAAAAGTGACAAAAAGAAAGAAAAGGATAATGAAGAAAAGAGTGACAGAAAGAAAAGGACTGCAGAAAAAGCAACAGAAAGAAAGAAAAGAATGACAGAAAATATTACAGAAAAAAGTGACAGAAAGGAAGAAAATGACAAAGAAAAGGATGACAAAGAGAAAAGCAACAAAAAGAAAGAAAAGGATAACAAAGAAAAGAGTGACAGAAAGAAAATATTACAGAAAAAAGTGAAAGAAAGAAAGAAAAAAATATAAAGAAAGAAAAGGATGACAGAAAAGAGTGACAGAAGGAAAAGGATTACAGAAAAAAAGCAACAGAAAGAATAAAAGAATATAACAAAAGAAAAGGATGACAAAGAAAATAATGACAGAAAGAAATAAATGACAGGAAGAAAAGGATGACAAAGAGAAAAGTGGCAAAAAGAAAGAAAAGGATAACAAAGAAAAGAGTGACAGAAAGAAAATATTACAGAAAAAGTGGTGGAAAGAAAGAAAAGGATGACAAAGAAAAGAAGGACAGAAAGAAAAGGATGACAGACTAAGAAAAGAACAACAGAAAGAAACGATGAACAAAAGAAATAAAGACAGAAAATGAGTGGCAGAAACAAGATACAAAAAATGTCAAACAAAGAGCCGGTAGACAGAAAACAAGAGAACAAGAGAGACAAAATAGAACAACAGACAGAAAGAAAAGAATGGCAGAGGGAAATACAGAAAGAACGACAACATACAGACCAAAAACAATGACAGACAACTGACAGAAAGAAATTAAAAATATACAAGAACAACAGACAGAAAGAAAATGAAAGGCAGAAAGACAGATAACAGGCAGAAAAGACAAAATAATGAGAGAAAGAAAGAAAGAGAAAACAGAAGAATGACTGGAAGAGACTGAAAAGAAAAGAAAATGACAGGAAAAGAATGACAGGCAAAAAAACAGGCAGAAAGAACGACACAAAGAAAGACAGAACAACAAAAACAGACAAAAATGGGAAAGTAAAGTAGGGATTTTCAAATCTGGCCCACAAGATTCACTTTCTTGCAGAGTTTAGCTCTAACCCTAAGTAAACACACCTAAACATGCTAATCAATGTCTTCAGGATCATTAGAAAAAACACAGGTAGATGAGTTTGAGCTAAACTCTGCAGCGCATTGGCTCTCCAGGGCAAGATTTGAGGAACCCTGCATTAAAGGGATATGGGAAAATAGAAGGAACCAGAGGGACAGAGATTTTTGGGGCATTATGGGTAACTGGAAGGAGGGAATGATGGGTACTTGAGGGGGAAATCATTTGCTGAGGTTAGACGGTCCCCCTCGTTTTCTGGACACTTGGAAATGCATTTGCTTCTATCACGGGATTAACAGGTTTGGATGAACGTTAATCAAAACAAGGGGAGTCCATTCCTGCTCCTGGATGGCCAAGGACTGGGGTGTAACCCACCTGCTGGGAAAAGCTTGAATGGTGTGGTCAGAGCTGAAATATGCTGGACAGTGGACCTCCAGGAACAGGACTGGACAACCTGATCTAAACAAACAGAGAAAGGAGGCTAAACAAAATGAAAGAGACATGGTAAAGGGATATGGAAAACAGAAGGGAACCAGAGGAGACATAATAGAATGACAGACAGCATTATAGAAAAGAAAGAAAGAAAGAACAATAGACAAGACAATGTATGACAAACTGAAAAACAAAGACAATTAGAAAGAACGACAGACAGAAACAACAACAGACACACACATATGGACAGAATGACAGGCAGAAATACGGAAAAAGAAATACTGACACTGACAGACTGACAGACAGAAAGAACAACAGACAGACAGAAAAGAAGACAAAAATATAGAAACTAAAAAAAATGACAGTCAGAAAGAATGAATGAGAAACACATAAATAGAAAGACAAATTGACAGAAAAAGGACGGCACACAGAAAAAATAAATAACAAACAGAAAAACAAAGACAAATAGAAAGAACGACAGCCAGAAAGAACAACAACAGATGGACAGAAAATAATGACAGAAGTATAGAAAAAGATACAGACAGCCAGAAAGAACAACAGACACAGAAAAAAAGTAAACGGAAGAAAAACAGTAAGAACAAAATGACAGAAAGGATGACAGACAGACAAAACAACAACAAACAGACAAAAGAACAACAGACAAAAAGAATGAACAGAAAGAAAGAGATGTTAAAGGAATATAGAAAATAGAGAGAAGCAGAGGAGACAGACAGAAAGAACAGCAGACAGACATAAAAGGATGACAGACAGAAAGAAAAAGGCAGATGGTAAAGGGAACATACTGAATGAACAACTGACATATAGAGACACAGAAATGAAAGATCAACAAAAGTAAAGAACTGAAATAACAACAACCACAAATAGAAAGAGGAGTAATTGAAATGTGGGAATGATGGACAAGGGCAGAAGGGATTGATGGGTAATTGGAGGAAGGGTTTAGCGTCTGATGAGCGTTTACACATCCACACAAACACATGGCAAATGTGTCCCAAAACAAGACGGACACATCTGTGTAATCCCTTCACATCTACAGCCAAATTAATCACAGCAGAACAGTCTGACCGCTCTCGATCTCTCTCGCCCCCAGGAAAACAATCACGCCGAGACATTTACTGAGAGATTACTGTCATAATCCATCTTTCCATTCGCCAAACAATCGCACCTTTTGCCACTCGTGCAAGACAGCTCCGAATTAGACGACGTGTGTCAGTTAGCGTTTAATCCTGGTCAACTGAAGATTTAGGTCTGGCCATGAAATTATTACACAAGGCAAAGTTTGAAAAGAGACTTAACACTGATCCCTAAAACTTTCTGTCTTCACTGACATTTCGGTGTGGGAAAACCAGGCTCCCGCACGCATAGATTAAACGTAATGAGCGGCGGTGTGACAGTAGGGGGTTCTGCGGAGAACTCATCCGAGGGGAACAGACCCCATTCACACACCGTAATCCAATTCTGAGAGCCGTCGCTCCCTTGGAGGCCCTGCGCAGAATGGCCAGGCTTGATTTCAGACTCGATTGCAGTTCTTTAAAAACCAGGGAATGAAGGGGGGGGTCATATTGCACATTTGCACACGCACAAAAACACAAGCTGCCCCCGTTCCGCAAATCTCAGATCCACAGCATCTAGTGAAAAACAACTCGGATTACCTAATATCCATGCGCTTTTATTTAGGGCTTGAGTTACAGGGGCTTTCAGAAACACACAGACGGGAAAACGAGCGAGAGCTATAGATTGGAAACGGCCTCCCGTGGGCCCCATTTGGGCGATGCAGTATTGATGGTTAATGATGGCACATCTGCTTTCACTCGCTCTGTGTAATCGGAGGCACTCTCGACCCGTCTGGTAATATCGAGCCGTGGCTCTTTAGTAAAGAGCAAAATCTTGTTCATCTTGGCACGAGAGGCTCTCGATGGCTCATCGATGGTATTAATCTCCAGGCGCGATGTCGGCCGTCGTGCTTTACAGCCCGATAAACCAAATGAAGTCGAGATGTTATCGTCTGCCTTCATCCAATATCAGATCTGGTTAAGGAAACATAAACACTGAAGGTGAAGATTTCATACAGATATGTTCAGAATGGCACAGACTACTTGATTTCATAAGCAAATGCAGGCATGCTAGTTCAAATGGCCTTCTACAATGACCGAAATGGGCATTATGCAATGCACTCAACTTGACTTTCCACTTCCAGTGTGATAAATTAACTGAATAGTAACATTTACTTATTTGTTTAAAATTGAAGGTCAATGCCAAACATTTTTATCTAATAAAGAAATAAACAGCCCCCCATGACTTGACCTTCCATTCCCGTGTGATAAAATATTTTTTAAACAAGTTTTAGCTGCTCTCTTTCATACAATAAAAGGTGAAAGGCAAATGGTTTTACAAACAAATGAACTGAAATATCAACTGATTTAAAACACTTTAAAGGTTTAAAGTTTTAAAGATTTAAAGGTTTTGGCTGCTCATGCAATAAATAGTAAATAGTGACCACCGTGGTCAAGCTAGTTTTATTTGTTAATACTGATTTTTCTCACGCATGAAGCATTTTATGACTTCAAAAGACTTGTAATGTAGCACACAGGTCATCTGTTTTTTGTCTTTAATAGAGCTTGATAGCATCCATCCCTATTCACTTTAGACATATCTTCAAAACATCACCTTTTAATGAATGTATTTGTTACAATAATAAAAAAAACAGTAATATTGTGAAAGTTACAACTTAAAATAAGCTTTCTATGTAATATTTTGTAAAATGTAAGATTTTAAAAAATATTTCTGTTTAATAAAAGTCTCTTATGCTGACCAAAGCTGCATTTTATATTGTAATGCAAGTATTACAGAAAAATATACTTATATTGTGAATTGCAATTTAAAATAACTGTTTTCTACGACAACGTTTTAGTGGCACATTAAAAACAATTTAAGATTATGAGATGTAATATTTAGAGAATAAAGTCAAAATATTTTGAGTCAAAATTACTAGAATTCATTCATAGCAATTACGAGATTAAAGTTAATACTTTATAATACTTTATGCTTGAAACATTTTTACTTTATTCTCAAAATATTGACTTTATGCTCTAAACATTCCAACTTTATTCTCGAAATTTCGACTTTATTCTCAAAACATTCCGACTTTATCCTTGAAACATTCTGACTTTATTCTCAAAACATTCTGACTTTATTCTTGAAATTTCTACTTTATCCTCGAAACATTCTGACTTTATTTTTTAAACATTCCGAATTTATTCTTGAAATTTCTATTTTATTCTCGAAATTTCGACTTTATCCTCAAAACATTCTGACTTTATTCTCAAAACATTCTGACTTTATTCTCGAAATTTTGACTTTATTCTCGAAACATTATGACTATTCTCGAAATTTCGACTTCATTCACGATTCTTTGATGAACAGAAAGTACAAAAGAACAGCATTTACTTGAAATAGAAATATTTTATAACATTGTAAATGTCTTTACCGCCCCTTTTGATCAATTTAATGCATCTTTGCTGATATTAAAATAATAAAAAATATTATTTCCTTTTAAAAAAAAAATCTTATTGACCCCAAACTTGAACAGCAGTGTATGTGTGGCACAATCCACAGTATCTCAGCAGTCTAAAGAAGTCTTAAGATGGCTGCAACAGAGCAGCGCCGCACAAGCTGTTGTGACTTTGCCCTGAGCGGCCTACAATCTGCGCACACACACACACACACATTTATTATTCTATCACGCTGAGGACTTTTCCATTGACCTCTATTGTTTTTATACAGAGTTAATGATAGTTTCTAACCTAAATTTGACCTTCACAGTAACATTTCTGCATTTTCATATTAAGCCATTTTCTTCATAGGAAGTGTTCACTGAAGGAGACTCACACACACATCCAGTAAATTCCTCAGGGCAGTTCAGCTTGTTTATTCTCCAGTGATGGAGTTGATCTCTCAGAGTCTCTATTGGCTGCAGGGTCTGTAAGAGTCCTGAATAATTCACCTCTGAGCGCCATAAATATTTAGTCTGTTGCTGAAAGATCAGCTGCGTGGAGCAGCCGCTCGCTCAGAGACTAAACTGCCAGCGTGTTTGTGTGTGTTTGTGCGGGGCATTGAAGGGCTTTAAATCTTTACTGCTTAGTGTTAAAATCTCCCATCATCCTTCCTCTGCCTCTCATATCTGCTGTTTTTCATCTACTCATCTGTTTTTTTCCTCTGAAGGGTCGTCTGCGCCCACTCTCTCTCGCTCTCTCTTTCTCCCACACACACATTATTCTGCTCTCGGGGTCTGTTTGCTGGAGATTTCCTCTGCCATCCACTCTTTATCTCTCCATCACCTCACTTTTCCCCCTCACTGGTCAACTTGCGCATTTTACAGCTTGTTAAATTCAGTTTCTGTACGATTTTAATATTCCATCAGACAAGAATTGTGTTTAAGGGTTAATAATTGTGTAATTTCAAGGTAAATCAATCATGTTCCATATATAATTTTATAAAAATATGCAAAGAGAAAGTGGTCACTATAAAAAAATGTGATGTTAAATTTGCTGTAAAAACGGTAGCTGTGGTAGTACCTGATATGAACCTGGCAGCCAAGGCAGCATTTCTCATTTTACACTTAATACTCAACACAATTACATTTTAATACTATTCATACTAAAATAACTAAAACTGATATAAAAACTAATGAAAATATTTAAAAGAAATAATTAAAATGACAAAAACATACAACAAAATTATTAAAGTCTCAGCAGATTAAAATAAACAAAAATATAAATAATTAATAATAAAATAAAAAAAAATCATCAATATCCTAATGACGCTAAAATAACAGCTATGGAGAAAAATATAAAAATATAGATTAAAATAACTGTTTTCTATTTGAATATGTTTTAAAATGTAAATGTTATTCCTGTTATTTCAAAGCTGATGTTTTTCAGCATCATTACTTGAATCACATGATCCTTCATAAAACACACATATACTGACTCCAAGTTTTTAAATGGCATAGTGTACAATGTTCCAAAAGCTTTGTATTTCAGATAAATGCTAATCTTTGGACTTTTCTATTCATCAAATAATTCTTACTTTTTTTTTTTTTTTTTTTACTGAAGTAGTTGAAATATTAGTAATGAAAATAATAAAGTTTCTTGAACAGCAAATGGAGTAATTATGCCTAAAATGTAGCTTTTCATCACAGGAATAAATTACATTTGTAAATATATTAATAGAAAGTAGTTATTTAAATATATACAATTATTTCACAATATTACTGCTTTTACAGATAAATGCAGGCTTGGTAAGCAAAAGAGACTGCTTTAAAAACATTAAAAAATCTTACTGTCCAAAAACTTTTGACTGGTAGTGTATATACATAGCTGTTATTTTATATATATATATATATATATATATATATATATGTGTGTGTGTGTGTGTGTGTGTGACCCTGGACCACAAAACCAGTCATCTGAAATCTGAATTAATATGCTTTTACATTTGAAAATCTGGAATCTGAGGGTGCAAAAGAATAAAAATACTGAGAAAATTGCCTTTAAAGTGGTCCTAATCAAGTTCTAGCAATGCATATTACTTATAAAAAAAATACATTTTGATACATTTACAGTAAGAAATTTACAAAATATCTGCATGGAACATTGGCCTTACTTGATATCCTAATCATTTTTGGCATATATATATATATATATATATATATATACACACACATATGTACTGACGTACGTATAAAACATGAGGGACACAGGTGGCACCTGTTCTGCAGAATAAGCCTCCTGCTGTCGTCATCCATGTCGATTCTGTCCGTCCTGTGTATTTCCCTGTTTCCTCTTGTATGAACTGATCTGCTTGGTTAGAGACTGGACACACACACACACACACACACACACACTGTAATGCCGCAGGGCAACCGCCTACAGAATAATAGCGAACACACACACACACACAGCGCTGATGCATCATAAAGCTACAGGAGCAGAGCAACACGCAACTGGAACAGTCTGTGTACCTGCCTGTCTATTATACCCCTACATCTGCAGGTTACTTGCATCCACAGAGAGAACATAGTTTCCATTAGACTCTTTTCTTTACTCCAGTTCGCGTGATTTCTGTTATCATTTGTCATGTTTTCTTTCAAATGCTGAAACAACTGTTTATACAATGAAGGCCCAAACTATGTGAATATGAGGTGCACAATTGGCTAGCGAATGCTAATCATCTAGCCGCAATATACAGTAATTTTCACAACGCATCATCAATTGGCCATATTGGCAGCACAGAACATAAAACAATGCTACTGAACCAAATGGAACTGGCAAATTTGACTGATTTTGGCTGCTGAAAGTCAATTATTGTCATGTTTTGGGCTGTACTAATCAAACCGGGAAAAACATTTGGAGTACTATAGACTGCCAAAAGAGAGGAAAAGAGTGCAAAAGAACTGTCTGAGGAACAAAAGGTGTTTGTGGTTGGCCAAACTGAACCAGGATTTCCAGGGCTTGTTTGTTATTATCATTTATATGGAGCACTGTAAAAAAAAAATAAAAATAAAATTTGTTGAGTCAACTTAAAATAATTTGTTACCCTGCTGCCTTAAATTTTTAAGTTCAGTCAGCTCAAATAAGTTTATTCGAATTGAAATATGAACTTGTACTAAGAGACAACTTAGATATTCGAGTTGACTAAACTAAAAATTAGTTAGTTAGTAAACTTAACAGCTGTTACTTGACTGCCTTAAAATTGTAAGTTGAATTGACTCAAATATCTAAGTTGTTCACATTTCAAGTTGACTAATTTTTTTTCCGAGTTGAATGAACTTAAAATTTTAAGGCAGCCAGGTAACAAATTATTTTAAATTGACTCAGTATATTGTTTTTTACAGTGTAGGTGAAATATTTGGCTAATATCTTAATTATTACTGCTTGTACGTATCTCAGGGTTCCCACTCTAAGCCAAATGTCAAATTCCCTGACTTTCAGTGACTAAAAAGCTGAATTTCCATGACCTAAAATGAACAGATCCATCCATTTGCAAGCCTTCTTTATTTGTTCACAGACGTTTTCAGTACAAAACAGACATACACGTTTTTTTTTGTTTTTTTTTTGCTTTCACGTGTTATATGCACTTTGCTATTTTCTGTACTATTTCAACAGAAATTTATTTTTATGCTTATGGTTTTTATGCTTTCAGGGATTAAATGTTCCAAAGGATTTTCTCAAATTGTAATCAAGTTCATCATTCAGTCTTTTTATTTCTTCACATTTAGTTTTCGCTTTTCTATCGTCTACTTTTAATGGTCATTTGTAGCCGAAACTCTTGAAATGTACATTTTCCTGGACTGCATTTTACTTAAATGATTGCCAGTTGAAGAGCAGGAAGGGAATAAAATGGCGATTAAAAAAATAGCATAAAAATAACAATAAGCAAACGCATGAAACAACGCACTGAAAAATAAAAACTATATATAACTTTTACATTTTGATAAATGGAAACTAAAATTTAAAGCAACAAACAAAAACCCCTGATATTCAATGACTTGGACAGAAAAAACACTTTCAATGTCTGGAACAGACCTTTTAAAATTCCATGATATTCCTGAAATTCCATGACCCGTGGAAACCCTGGTATCTTAACACCTGTTAACTTTAAATTTGTCAAAATATTGCACCCTTTTCTGCTTACTAAGTCCTTCTCTATATGATTTAGCAGCTAATATTTCACCTACCTGACTAGAAATGTTAAGAACAAAAATGAATATTGTTAAGATTAGCTACCTATTAGGTTCCGTATCAGTTACAAAATATTGGTTTAGCTCCTGTGCACCTAACTCTGGATTCTTAGTAGTACCTAAGATAGCAAAGTCCACTAAAAGAGGTATAACTTTTCCACATTTGGCTCCCAAACTCTGGAATAGCCTTTCTGATAATGTTCAGGGTTCAGTCACACTCTCTCTGTTTAAATCGAGATTAAAGACACATCTCTTTAGCCAAGCATTCACAACAATGTATCTCATAACCTTGTACCTCAGTTACATTTGATCAAATGCACATTACCATTCTTTAGCTTGGGTTGAACACTGTTTTTGCTTGGTTGGAACAGCAGCTTCACTAATTGTGTTCCTATTTGTTTGATGTTTGATTGACATCCTGTGATAACTAGGAATTACCCAAGCTTCAGTCTGAATCCAGAACACCTGAGAAAAGATGATGCCAACCCTAAAACCACATACAGCACTACCTAATTTTGCTATACATTTGATTGCAACTGTTAATAGCGTCATCGTCTGTTTGATTATCTATATTGACAATACATATTGTTGCAAAGCAAATTAAAGCTTGTACAATATATTTAGTAGTAGCTTACTAGTGGTGACAGATGTATAGTAATAATCAGTTAATGATGTAACACTATTAACAGTAATGATTTTATGTTACAATCAAAATACTGTAGTAAAATTCAGTAGTGATGTATGTTGTTTCAGGGCTGACATCATGAAGTCCTCTGAGGGGTTGGCATCATCTTCTTATGTGTTCTTGATCCAGACTGAAGCTTGTGTAATTCCTAGTTACCACAGGATGTCAATCCCATGGCAGAAACAAAAAAACAAATAGGTACATAATTAGCGTAGCTGCTGTTCAATCCAAGCAAAGAGGATTTGTTCAACCAAAGTTAAAGATTAATAATGTGCATTTGATCAGATATAACTGCAGTAAAAGATCATGAGATGCATTATTTAAATGCTTGGCTAAAAAGATGTGTCTTTAATCTCGATTTAAACAGAGAGAGTGTGTCTGAACCCCGAACTTTATCAGGAAGGCTATTCCAGAGTTTGGAAGCCAAATGTGAAAAAGCTCTACCTCCTTTAGTGGACTTTGCTATCCTAGGTACTACCAAAAGTCTAGAGTTTTGCGACCTTAGGGAGCGTGATGGATTGTAGCACGGTAGAAGACTAGTTAGGTACACAGGAGCTGAACCATTAAGGGCCTTATAGGTAAGAAGTAATATTTTGAAATTGATACGGAACCTATAATTGGGGTGATATGATCATATTTTCTTGACCTGGTAAGGACTGAGATTGTCCTCAAAGAAAATACAACCCAATTGGATGTTTTTTTTATTCACCTTATACGACCAATTTTTACGTTTTAAAGTTAAGCGCCCTCTAGCGGGCGTAAAAATAATGATAGTGTCGCGTTAGATCTGACGTCATGAAATGATGTATGAGTTTTTACACAGATCTCACGGTAATTCAAACATATTTTACTAGGTGTAATTCGTATGAACGACCTAACCCCACCCTAAACCTACCCCTTACAGAAATAGTGCAAAATCATGATTTATAGTGCATATTCCAAAAAAAAAAAAAAAAAAACATCAATGAGAATGTGTACGTTCTCTGGTATTGAACCCATGTTTGTCTGATCACACCACTTTGTAGCGCAACACTCTACCAACTGAGCTACATGTAATCCTGAAAGTGCATTGGATACCTGTTGCTGATAGGGGAGCAATTGTTATATACATTGTACAAAGACATATTTTGAGGATTTGTGAAAACGACTTACGTTGGGCGTATAAATTGGAGGACATGTTGTAAGGACTCAAACAGCTGTTTTGGACACCTGTAGCTTGTTTAATGAAGATGCAGGGCAACCACCTAGCAATGCATTACAATAGTCCAGCCTAGAGGTCATAAATGCATGAACTAACTTTTCTGCATCAGAAACGGGTAACATGTTTCGTAGCATGGCAATGTTTCTAAGATGGAAGAATGCTGTTACATGTACATGTAACATGGGAAATATGATTTTCAAAAGACAAGTTGCTGTCTAATATAACACCCAGATTTTTGACTGTAGTGGAAGTAACAGTACATCCATCTAGTTGCAGATTGTAATCCAAGAGATTCTGTATATTGTTTTTTTGGTCGAGTAAGTAATATCTTTGTCTTATCTGAATTTAATAGGAGAAAATTATTGGTCATCCAATCTTTTACATTTTTAACACACTCTGTTAACGTAGATCATTTTGAAGTTTCATTTGGTCTTGAGATACTCTCCTGAACAAAATCTTAAGACCAGGGGAAACATTACATGTTTTCACATTTTGTGCATTTGGATAGTAACCAGGTTGTAAGTACTGCTTCAAAATGCCAAAAGAAGAAACAGGAGCAAGAGAGTAGGCAATTTATTGAAAACTGCATTTAAGCTCAAACAGGTTGTTCATCAGCTGATCGAAAGTTTAAGACCACAACCCTTAAAAAGTTAAAATCTGCCTTAAAATGTCCTTCAGGCAGTCACACTGTTATGACCTCCTGATGGCAAAGGCAAAAAGGCTTTCTGTCTTTAAATGTGGCAGGATTGTTAAAATGCACACGCAACGTGCCATCGCTGCCGAGGTTGGACGCAGTAAAACAGTCATTTTACATTTCTTAAAAGATTCTGAGAGCTATGGGACCAAAAAAGTCAAGTGGTAGAGCCAAAAAATGTTTTCCTGAACTGAGCCAGAAGACCTGACGGGCTGTCCGTGAAGACACAGGCTGATCCTTGACCCAAATTAAGGCCCTTACTGCAGCCTAATAACCATAAGACAGCATCTGCGATAAAAGGGCTATAAGAACAAAAAAAAAACATCTTCAGAGGCCACATCTCCTTCCATGCCACAGACTTGCCCATTTGGAATTTGCAAGAGAGCACCAAACATGCAACATTGAAAAGTGGAAGGAAGTTTTATTCTCTGATGAGAAAAATAACCTCAATGGCCCTGATGGCTTCCAACATTACTGGCATGACAAGGAGATGCCAGTGGAGATGTTTTATTCGTGGCACAGTGGAGGAGGCTCCATCATGATCTGGGGTGCTTCTCCTTCAATGGGAAAATGGACATGTTGCAGCGAGCATCCCTCTTGACTGAGGGCCCTCGTCTGTGCGTTAATGACCAGTGTTGGGGGTAACGCATTACAAGTAATGCAAGTTACATTTGTGCTTTTTTTCCTCATTGCTGAAGTGTGTTGAACTTTCTTTTCCTACAGTTCTACTGTACAGACGTGAAGTTAATATTCCGTATTCACCTAGTTCAATTTTGGTTTGAAAGGGCTTTTACATTTGCTAAGAATCAAACTTTTTTATATTAAAAACAAACAAGCAAGCCCTGTCCAGATTTGAAAGTAACACAAAAGTAATGTAACGCATTACTTTCCATAAAAAAGTAACCAAGTAACATAATTAGTAACGCAATATTGTAATGCATTACTTTTAAAAGTAACTTTCCCCAACACTGGTAATGACTGGGTCTTTCAACAGGACAATGCTGCAGTTCACAGCAACCACCTGACGAAGAACTTCTTTCAGGACAATAACATTGCTCTTTTGTGTTCCCCTGATCTAAATCACACTGAGAACATTTGGGGATGGATGGCAAATGAAAATGTACAAAAACGGACATCAGTTCCAGACCGTGGATGCCCTTTGTGAAGGGCTTGTACAATATATGTGATCTTCACCACATGGAGCAGTGTTCCCACCAGTCGCATCAAGCATGCCGAAACAAATGTTTGAAGTGATCAACAAGAATGGCGAGGCTACCTCGAGTCCTTTTTTGACACTTTTAGTTCTGTTGTGGGTTTTTTTCAGGCTATGGTCTTAAACTTTTGATCAGCTGATGAACAACCTGTTTGAGTTTAAATGCAGTTTTCAATAAATTGCCTACTCTCTATTTTTTGTATCTTGCTCCTGTCTCTTGGCATTTTGAAGAAGTACTTACAACCACGTTACGATCCAACTGAGCAAAATGCAAAAACTTGTAATGTTTCCCCCGGTCTTAAGATTTTGTTCAGGAGTGTATATAGTTGAGTATCATCAGCACAACAATGGAAACTAATCCTGTATTTTCTAATAACATTGCCAAGGGGCAACATGTATATTGAAAATAGCAGAGGACCCAGGACAGATCCTTGTGGCACTCCATACTTTACTGGTGATAATTGAGATGACACATAGTTTTGTAGTCGATCTATTAGTATGTCATGATCTGTAGTGTCAAACGCAGCACTAAGGTCAAGTAAAACTAGTAATGAGATGCAGCCTTGGTCTGACGCTAGAAGCAAGTCATTGGTGATTTTAACAAGTGCAGTTTCTATGCTATGATGGGGCCTGAACCCTGACTGAAATTTTTCATAGATATCATTTTTTTTTTGCAAAAAGCAGCACTTTTCTGCTATTAAATATAATACTAAAAATACTAATATACTAAGTATATTATAGAATCTTTAAATTTTCTGTAAAGCTGCTTTGCAACAATTTGTATCATGAATAGCGCTATACAAATAAACTTGAATTTAATTGAATTGAGATTCTTGCCCTGGAAATCCTGGTTCAGTTTGGCCAACCACAAACGCCAGATAGGTTTTTGCACTCCTCTCCTTGATTTGTTATAACTTTTGGCAGTATATATTACTTTTTGTTACCCCCTGTCTGACCGATTAGAACAGCCCAAAACATGACAATAACTGACCAGCAATAATCAGAAAAATATGCAAAATTTTTGTTCAGTTCAGTGTCATTGTTTACATTCTGTGCCGCCGATGGCTGATTGATAATGCATTGTGAAAACACTATAAAAGATATATGTTTTTACATTAATTAGTTCACTGTGAATTTTGCTTAATAGTGCATCATACACTTTATTTAGGTATAATGTGGTTCAGGAATGTTGTCACAAGAAATTATACCATATGTTTAGGTATGTCCCATTTCAAGTAAGAGCCCTGTGGTTTCATTTTCAGTTATGTTAAAGTTTTGTTATTCAGATGTAAAAAGAACAATGCTGGATAAATTATTATGACTAAATGTTGACAAAAGCGTTGTCCATTAACTTAATAGAGAGTTTAAAACAGTCTTTGAAAATGTCAAGCACACCAGTGTGAAATGGATACCACCCTCAGAACAGTATTATTAATCTTTACAAGAATTCTTGTCATTCTGGTAATTCAATGAATATGTACGTGTATACTACAACCAGGACTATTTATCTCTAGTTAAATTAGGCACTAAGCAGTAAGTGCTGAAGTTGAAATATGTATAATATAAAGTGCAGCATATTGACCATTTCATGAATGGTTTTTCCCAATAGTACTGTGGTTATGTACAAAGAAATCTGCTGACTTACATCCATCCACAATCCATGATTGTGTTTAGAAATAACTGTACAAGGTGTTGTTGGATTCTCAGTTTTGCTCACACACTATAAGCTGACATACTATATGCAATCAGTCACTCTAAATAACACAAAAACCTTTTCAAGAATATTATATTTTACACTTGAACTGGAAAGCCACATAAGCCAGCTGAAATTTCACACTGTCACCCTTCTTACTCAAGTCTTATTCCTTTGTTAGTCAAAAAACGTTGAACTTTTAACAGACAAAAAGACAGAAAACCCGATGACCGGAATGAGGCACATGAGTCGGGAAAAATGTTGTTTTTCCAGCTTTAATGGTCAATGTTTTCACATCTCTCATTACACAGCTTCAGAAGCCAACCTCTGATTGTCAGAAGCATCTTATTCAAAGCCTCATTGAATATGTATCAGTTAAATAAATAGAGTATGAAAGAACAAATTAGACAGAATAACATCTATTGTCATCTAATCATCCGGCACAAAAAGCATGAAAAACTTTCGCTGCACAGTCTTCGTGAAAAACTGGTCCGACCTGTTGCACAGCAGATTCTTTGTATACAGTAAATTATGGCAAATCACTCCATGATTCACTTTTAATTTCTCTTAACAAAACAACATTGAATTGTCCGCAGTGTTATCTACCGAGAGATTTTCTAGCCCAAGCAAGAGTGAAGAACGAACAGCGTGTTCAAAATTGTGTTCAACAGAAAGTACATTATATACAATCAAAGAGCACTTTCTACAGGTCTAATGGCTCGACAGTCTAAGGACCGAGATGGTTCCACTAACAACAGTTTTAATTTATTATCTGAGGTATTTCTAATTGTGAAACATGAGTTTTTTTGGGATGAGAATGTTGTCTTCTGGGATTCAGATCCAGGCCGTACGTTCACAACAAACACTAACAGTATTTCTTTAGGTATGGGTGGATAATTGTTGCAAGGTGCTTATGACGCTTTGATCTATATACCTTCATTTGATTAGTAATAATTGCGTTATGGCATACATAGCATTGTTATATTGCTCCAAATGCTATTCCCTAAAATATGTCTGGAGAAACACGAAAGTGTGATGAAAACCTCACTTTATGATGAAGGAAATTCTTATTGCAGCAAAGTGTAGCTTCATCTTGCCCAAAAATAAATTCCTCTACCGAACAAACGTTGATGTTCTTTAAGAGGCTGTTCTTTCAGAGGTATTCAGTTTCTATTTGGTACCCTAAATCAATAGATGCGTTTTCATTACCCTTCAAACTGCGCAAACTGAAATTGCGAATTGAAAATACTCTTAATCGAAGGATGGAATTTTTGCAAACACGCATATATATTGCAAAAGTTTTCACGCTCACATGAGGTGATTTTTCAGGCAATTCGAAAAAGTTTAGCAAAACTGCAATGGGATTTTTTTCCCCCCTGCATTTACAGGTCACATGGCATACGTAAAAAATCATATGATCAGTCACGAAACACACCTAAGCCTTCTTCAATTAAATATAATGGCTAGTGCAGTGGTCGCTGTATACATAAATGCCAAAATCCGTCGCCATGACATGAAAAAAATGTTTTAGTTACATAACATTGAAGAGCAGGTCATATGGGTTTTCAGAAAATAGATTTTTGCAGTTTTTAAAGAAATAGTTCACCAAAAATTAACATTTCCCCGTGATTTACTTACCCTCAAGCCATCCTAGGTGTATATGCCTTTCTCGTTCCAGATGAACACAGTTGTCAGAGTTGTTTTAAAATGTATCCTGGCTCTTCCAAGCTTTATAATATTGGTGGATAGTGGCTGATATTTTGAAGCTCCAAAAAGCGCATATATCCGTCATAAAACTAACCCATACGCCTCTAAGGGGTTAACACATGTTTTCTAAAGCCGATTCATGGGTTTTTATAAAGTTATAAACTCAAATCACTGACTTCCGGTAATGGCCGTATGCGCGTTGTGAAAACAAGTTTGTTTTGTTTTAACTACTGAATTAACTTTAAAATTAATTAAAGAGTATTTTTATGGAAGGGAGGGGTTTACAGACCTTAAGCCTGAAACACACTGCACGATTTTTTGGCTGTCCCAGACGAAAGATTGACGCAGTGAAAAAATCGTGGCCATTTCTGTGATTGTGGCTCCTAATCTGTGGTCTTATGTCTTACAGTGATTCAAAGACGGCCGTTCCTTCCTCTTTTGTCACTTCCACTTTTTTCAACACTAATAAAAACCACAACTGCCAAAGTGTGATTCATTACGCTCTTTTTGTTTACCACTAGCGCATGCTGATGACGTTTTATTCTTCTATAGACAATAGGTGTCATCATCATCAGTCTACATGCATGTCTTACCCAAGTTTATCAGATCCGTGTCGCACAGTGTGATCGCCAATGATCTAACAGGATTGCTAAAATTGTGCAGTGTATAGACGGCTTTAAGCTCAGAACTGCTTAGAATGAACAGTTTTAAAATCATTGCAAAATGATTCTACACTCTAAAAAAATGGGTTGTTTTTTTAACCCAACTGCTGGGTTATGCCTGTTGGGTCATTATGTTAGGTTATTTTTCCAGTGTTGGGTAGTTTTTTGTGTAACCCAGCTGTTGGGTTAGTGGCTGGGTCAATCTCACTGACCACTGAAACTATACACTCTTTTAGCTACGAGTGAAACGCAAGGCGGCAGTCTGAAGTTTGCAGTGTCCTCGGGAAATAACAGCCCATCTTCTGCTCAGACTTCAGCGACACACCGGCACGAGAATCTGCACATTTCGGTTAAAAAAAAATAACAGAGAACCACTGAATACACTTGAATTCAAATATTACTTTTAAATGTTACTTTTTTTTTTATTTCTAAAATGCGTGTTAAACGAGTTTAAATGTATGCAAAGTTGAAAACTATGCTGCATAAACCAATTTGTCTTATGCTTTTGTCCATGGGTGTTTTTATGTATTAATAAATGTTCACGTTTTGATAATTACTGTTGCCTCTAGTAATTCTGTGTCTGCTTTTTAATTTCCAACCTATTTTTGGTTAATTTTAAGCCAGCAATAGTAATTTTCATTCAATATTTGAGTTAATTAAAACATCCCAGCATGTCGGATCAAAGATTTAACCCAACGCTGGGTTTGTCCATATTTGACCCAGCAATGTGTTACCAAAATAACCCAAATTGAGCTGTTTTAACCCAGCATTTAGAGTGTAATATTAAATATTAAATATATATTCTGAGAAATCTTCTATTTTCTGACCTTAGATGCATTTAAACCTGTTGTAGGGGACTCCACCACAATATAAGGACACAAAACAAAACAAAACAAAAAAAAACATATGACCTGCTCTTTAATGGAAACGCCATAATTTAGCAAATTTTAATCATCATTTATGAAATATCGCTAAAGTTTTGCACAAATCTCTAATGGAAACACAGCTAGTGTTTCCCAATCTTGTTTTTGGAGGCACCTCAGCAGTACACATTTGGTCTCTCTTACCTGACACCTGACCCATCCATTTCAGGTCTTGGAGTCTCTAAAAAGAGTTAATTCAGGCGTGTTTGATTAGGAAGAGTTCAAAAATGTGTAGTGTTTGGGTGCTGCCAAGAACAGGGTTGGTAAACGCTGGCATAAACCAGTGGTTTCAGTTGCTGTTTCCAGTCATACTCTATGGTAATTTGGTGCAAATTTATTTCAAATTAACTCGTGTTGCAAAAACAAACCAGTTGAGAACCACTGACAAGAAAGGTATGCAGTGTTGCGTACAGAGACAGTCAGCAGACTGTGTTTTTACAATCCACTGGCATGACACTTTATGAACACACAGTACCTCTACATCACAGTGCCAATGGACAATGTGGAGCTGTATTTACTACTATAATTTAGTTATACAAGTTACATATTTGCAAGTGCACTGCACTGTATCCTGAATGTAATCATAAAGATGAAACTAGCACTGTTCAGTCTGGATTATAATGTATATTCTTCTTCACTGACCTCAACTGGATCCACATAGACGAATTGTTTTGTCACCATTCCCGGCTTCTAGTCAAGGCTGAACCTCTCTGGTCTGGTCCACAGTGGCCTCATAAAAATGCAGGGCTGTGTAACCCTAGCGCTGCCCAAGGAGAGGCTAAAGAATAATTGATTAAATATTTAAATGTCCTTCGAGACGGTTGCATCATCGCCGACACATGATGCTGGGTTTTTGACCACAACTAAAGAGTCGATTATGGAGATTTGTGGCTCAGGTGTAGCTGTCAGAATGTGTAAAAGTTGGTCAAAAGGAAGCCTAACGATGCCCAAATGCAATTAGCAGAAAAATACCAGCAAAGAGATATCCTAAAACCCTGCCGGAAAAACAAGCTGGTCGGTAGATGGTAGTCTATCAAGGTGGTCCAAACCAGGTCAACCTAAACATCACCAACTACCATCTAGACAAGCTTGGACCAGCAAAGAGATTAGCTTCAATTAGTTAGAAACCATGTAAAACCAGGTAGCAAGGATCTTCCAGCAGGGTAATGATGGCTTAAATATAAACAGTGAGTGATGGTTTGTATGTGGAGAGACAGTCCTTGAGAGATTGAGACACATTCCAGATGTCAAGCTTTTAGACTTCAATATATATATATTTTCCTTCATTTTTTTTTACATTTCAATTTGAGAAACACAGAGTTGAGTTGTGAGCGTATGTTTGTTTGTGCTCACATCCAATACAAATGAGGTATGACCTCAAGCTTTCAAGTACTTCCAACATCTAGCTGCAAGGAACGGGGAATAAAAGGACAGTTTAACTATCCTTTCACGCTGGTCATTGGGAAAGCCGTAGTGATCCTTTGGTGCTCCGAGCCATAGTCTCAGAGGGTTGCGGATTCAAACTCGGAGCCAGGGATTCTTTGTGAGCCCGTGTGTGTCCCACGCCTCGCGAAGTCAGCTGGGAGCTCCGTAAAGGAAACCGTTTTCGATAACGTAGGGACTCTGAGTGCAGCAAAAGCCGTGTGTATTGCACTTCTGGCATGATCATCTTCAAACACTCGTCTCGTGGAGGAACGTGGCCTTTTTGCGTCATGTTCACTGGTAAATCATACCCGACGATTTCCACTTTGGAACTAGGCTGCCAAGGCCGTAACTGATTATTCGTGATGTGTGCGGCCGAGCGAAGCGGTGGCAAATGCCCTCCGAAGCAGCTGCGGACAAGTCGGTCGCGAGACTGACGCAACAGCTGGACTTCCCGCTCGACGCACGCTAGTCCCAACGCTCTCAGTTGCCTCCACAGCGAGGCATTGAAGTAATCGTACAGTACCGAATCTACAGCGTTCCAGGCTCTGATTTTTGCTATACTTTTGCTGGAAAGGCTGCTCTTGGAGTCCGCCGTGCGCATGTTGAGACTGACGTACAGAACGTCGTTGAGATCCCAAGACAACAAACGGCGCAGCAGCACCAAAGACTCGTCAAAGTATTCCGAAATCATAACCAACGAGAACACCCGCTCCATCTCCGCAGCGAACCGCTTCGCATATGCCAGCGCCTCGGAAGCAGGCCGATCTTTATCACCGCCTAGGTCGAAGGTCAGCGTATTTCTCGCATACATCGAATCCTTCTCTTCTGGACGATAGTAGCTCCAAGGGTGCTCCAGGAACGTCTCTAGAGAGCCATTTGGAACACGTTTAAAGCTAAGACAGTGATGATTGAAGTAGGTAAACAGAGACTCGAACATCGCTCCTGGTTCCCGCAATATCGTGATGTAGATTGTGTTGTTGGGCATCAGGCGTCGAAGCTCAGTCCGGCTGAACCGTAAGTGATTGGTGATGATGTCAGGCGGCGTGGTGTGTGGATGAACGAAGTGGGCACTGAACGGTCGAGGGTAGCAGAACTGGTGGTCACAGGTGGTAATAGGCAACGCCACAGTGAGGTTGTTGCGTTCGGCAAAGCGCAAGAGGATGTTCTGCACAGTGGAGCTGGCGGTTTTGTGCGTCTTCAGGAAGGCTACACTGGTGTGTTTAGCAGAAGGTCCACTCCTGCCCAGGGTGGTGGAGGAGGCCGTGGAGGATGGACAGCCCAACCAGAATGACTCCAACGTCCTATAATCATAGTGGGGAGAATAAATGCAAAAATCAAAACACTCAGCTTTAAAAGTCAATTTAGAAAGGTCAGAAACGCCAACTTAGTCAAACCTTAGCTGGTTTGACGATTTTGGTTTTAGAGCATTGGTCTCAAACTTAATTGACCTATCGGTAAGCCCTGCCCATAGTATGCAGATGAGCCAATGGCAGTTGAGTATCAGCTGCACAAAGATGGAACTCGGACATCTGTAGGCTGCAGAGCCATAGAGAAACATTGGTAGATCTCGTCGTTTTAATGGTGTTTATGCTACAAAAATAATAAAACTATGTGCCTGAGGTATCTGTAACACGGATTCCAGGTATCCTGAGAGGATTGGCAATAAAAATCGGAATTTAATTTATTATTTAACGTTTATTTTCTGGTTGTCATACTCTCATTAAGTGGCCTTTTTCATCTGCTCAAGCAGTTGATGTTTGTAAATATCTTTAATATCTCTGGCTAAAACTAGCTAGCGTTAAAGTTAGTGAGCCAATGCTAACGTACAAACCTCAGCTAACTATTCTCACGTCATGTACAGTGTAGGTCAAAAACACAAACAAAGGTCTACATTTCAGTGCCTCTCCATATTAAACTGGTTAAATGTAAAATAATGAATCTTACACTGTGGTACATGAACAGTGTTGTCATCTGCGATCGTGACGACCGTAACATGAGATTTCTTCCATTTGCATTGCGATCTGTAAACCCTTGATTTCAAATTAATCATGTTACACACCATATTTATTTTAAAATCATTTATATATCTCTCCATGGCATATTAAAGCCCTACTTGAATGCTCCTCGACGAGAGGTGGTCCTTCTATGTTCAAAATTGATCAAAAACATCTTCGGACAAGGTTTTCACACTGACAGCTGTCATTGTAAGACAACAGTAACTAAGGGGGGCGGGGCTTAGCGACAGGTCAGTTCTGGAGGGCCACAGCTCTGCACAGTTTAGCTCCAACCCTAATCAAACACACTTGATCCAGCTAATCAAGCTCTTCAGCGTAACTAGAAACTTCCAAGCTGGTGAGAGTTGGAGCTAAACTGTGCAGAGCTGTGGCCCTCTAGGAATTGAGTTTGAGACCACTGTTTTAGATGCAATCTGGAGTCAAGTTGGGAGACCAGTTGGCCAAACAGCTAAACCAGCTAAGGTTGAAGGTCATCTTTTCAGCAAGGTAAAGCAAGAATCAAATGGAATAGAACAGAATAAAAACAAATGGTGGCAGAAAAGAGGAATGAGTAGTGATGCTCCGAAATTTTCACCACATAGAAATATTTAGCCAAAATGGTTTTGGAGGCCAAAAAACATGACCAAAGCAGAGTGTTAAACTAACGCTTCTCCAAACGATGCATTTTGACTAGTGTCTTCATGCATATAATATACAGTTGAGGACAAACGTTTACATAGACCTTGAAGAATCTGCAAAACATTAATTATTTTACCAAAATAAGAAGGATCATACAAAATATATGTTTTTTTTTTTTAATACTGACACTTGATTCTTAATACTGTGTTGTTTCCTGAATGATCCACAGCTATGTTTTTTTTTTTTGTTTGTTTAGTGATAGTTGTTCATGAGCAGGGTTGCCAGGTTTTCACAACAAAACCCGCCCAACTGCTACCCAAAACTAGCCCAAACGCATTAAAAACACATTCTGGGGATAAAATACACGTTTTTTTGACGGTAATTTCATATTTCAGGGGCTAAATATGACATTATTGGGGTCGATTCAACCCGCGGAAATCAAAAACAACTCGCAGCAACAGTGTTAAAGTAACCCAATTCCACAGAAAAAACACAGACTTGGCAACACTGTTCATGAGTCCCTTGTTTGTCCTGAACAGTTAAACTGCTTGCTGTTCTTCAGACAAATCCTTCAGGTCCCACAAATTCTTTGGTTTTTCGCCATTTTTTTGTGTATTTGAACCCTTTTCAACATTGACTATGATTTTGAGATCTTTTATCCATCTTTTTACACTGAGGACAACTGAGGGACTCATATGTAACTATTACAGAAGGTTCAAACGCTCACTAATGCTCCAGAAGAAAACACAATGCATTAAGAGCAAGGGGTGTAAACTTTTGAGTAGATTAAAGATGTGTACATTTTTGCCTAAATATCATATTTTTTCCATTTAGTACTGCCCTTCAGAAACTACAGAACATACTTTCCTTTTTTCCAATAGACAAAATAAGTTAAATTTACTCGTCCTTGTTTCCTTCGGAAGCATCAGTGAGCGTTTGTACCTTCTGTAATAGTTGCATATGAGTCCCTAAGTTGTCCTCAGTGTGAAAAGATGGATCTCAAAATCACAGTCATAGCTGGAAAGGGTTCAAATACACAAAAATGCTGAAAAACTAAAGATTTTTTTTCTGAAGAACAGCAGGTAGTTTAACTGGACAAACAAGAGACTCGAGCAACTATCACTGAACAAAAATATTTTATGTTCTATATCTTATTCAGATATTTAAACTAAGTTCGGTGCATCACTAGGAATATGGGACAAATGGAGGGATTGTTCTTCAAAGGCTCTTACAAGTTCAAGTGACCCCCATGGTGCAGAAGCAAGCTGACAGTACTGACTGCAATCAATATTAGGAATATCTTCTTCTGAGACATCTCCAGGTTATTTCACTGCAAAAGAGAAGAATGCGACTTTACAAAGGTGTACAATACTTGCATACAGAACACCAAGTATCCAGCAACACAAACAAGTTAATGAGCACCAAAAAAAAAAAAATGATCGTGCAAACCTTTGGTTTGGTTGACAGTGTTTTCTTACAAGCTAGATTTCAAATTGCAAAGTGCCTTTTTTAATGTTGGGTCACTGAAACACACACGTGTGGAGACAAAGAGAACAAGCAAACCTTGAACACGGACAGGATGGGTGTCACGTATTAGCATTCGGACAGTGTTGCCTGTCTAACGCTAACAAAGTCTTGGATATCTTCCATACGAGTCAGGGCCACCTCTTCCCTCGGCTTCTAATTACAGTTATCTCATCTCGCTTTCCCTTTCTCTCTCACCATATCGAATGGCGCTCCTACACAACCTGCCTTTATTTCCAACTGATCAAGCCCTGATACAACTGTAGTTTAATTAGCATTAGCATTACAAAAAAGGGTAAGCCATTTAGCTCCCGATGCCAATCAACACACAGAGCCAAGACAATAAAATGACATGACTTCCATTTTAAGCGCATCTCAGCGCAGACATGGAAGTCCAACATTAGCATGAATCTAGGCCTGCACGATTAATCGTTTGTAAACCGAAATCGCGATTCGAAAGGGTGCGATTTTCAAATCGCAAGAGCTGCGATTATTTCGACTGACTATATGGTAACAAGCATATACGTCGTTTTTGACAGTTTGTTTCATGTGCATATTACGTCTTCTTGCGTATATTATGTTTGATGCGAGTTTAACCAATAGGGGGCATTTTAAAACTGCATGCACTGACTAAACAGCAAATAACGTTAATGCCATTTGGAAAAGATGAGCGGGACCAGCGGCTCAACTTCCCAACAAAGTGTGTCTGCAGAAGAGCAAAGTCCTGCAGACGACTTGGCACATAAATGCCTAATTTGCGCGTATTGGGGAGTCGCTCTCTTAAAATTGCTTTTCAATGCGCGTGCGAGTCTTACTTTCGGTTTCGTTTTAACTGTCGAGGGAAGCGCTTGCCGGTGCTGAGTGTGCATTCTACAGTTTGATTTCCTTATGTCTAAACGAAGACTTATGGCATGAGGCTCACAAACACATCTGTAATTATGCTTTGTTTTGTTTTGACATAAATTTGTTGTATTGCCACGTGATGCAGCAACTTTAATCAAACCACATCAAACCTGTAGCACTTTTAAGAAGTAGTAAAATCGCATTTTAATTCGCAAATCGCAATTTTGATTAGAAAAATCGTGATTAGATTTTTTCTCCAAATCGTGCAGCCCTACATGAATCTCATGCAATAGAGGGTATGCATTGACGTAATTTTCCCGCCGGAACACGCCCCCTCAGCCGGACTGAGTGGCAAAAGAAGCAGCTGCCTGAATGGATTTAAATAGGGAAGCTGCGAAAACGCGAGTAAAACAAAACGATAATCCTTTTGCTGGACTTGATATAATGTTCCTTACTTACCAAATGTCCAGTGGTCCATGGATATTGATATACAGCCAGGAATAATGTTTCCTGACATTTATATGTGCCTGATTTCAACGCCGGGGAAATAAACAAAGCAGATTTGCCCGTGAACACATTTTGTAAATACAAAATAGGTTGGTCTAAACCCCGGTGATCACTTAATATCAATGTAAAATATATGGTTATATTGTCCAGCCTAAAATCTTAAATAGTTTTCTGTCAGTGTTTATTTAAAAACATCCAGGTGTGCATAATTTAAGATGGTAAATATTTAATTGATGGGTTGTCAATATGATATGACAATACAATATATAGGGCATGCTTTTACCGCAAAATTGAACATTTTAACATGAAGCGATAACAGCAAATCCGTGTTTCACCGCCTGAAGCCCATTGTTTCTTTGAATTGCACCGATCAATTTCCTTTTCTTTTCTGTAGCTTTCGGCAGCTTGTAAAAAATACTTCAGGTTTCTTGTCAAATCGCTTTGTACAGTCATTTGCAAACCTCGTTCTGGTTTTAGAGATGTTTTGTGTGTTCTGTCACAGCATTTACGCTGAAACCAATGCTGCCACATTCTTTTTGCCACTCAGTAGGCGGAGCCGAACTCACTCCAGCTGATGGTGATGTCACGTGCATACACTCTATATCATGGAAAAAATGCTAATCACCTGCTTTAGGTTTTATGGTTTTATAGACGTTTTATAGGACTGTTTGCAGATTTTACAGCAGTGCAATGGAAAATGGAATGGTTGCTAGATACAAAACAAAAACAAAATATCACAATTTGGATGGAGTAAAGCAAATATTGAGCAGAAAAATGTAAATGCACTACAAGGACTGTTTTCCATGACCAAAATAAGGAAATCAGTTTTACTGAAGGCAAAGTCAAGCTTAAAATGCATATGCAAATAAATACTGCAGGTCAGAGTTTAACACTGACTGGCTGTCTGGGCTTCTTTTTCCAATGGTAATATAAACCATCACCTATGGCATGAGTGCGTGGTCCCTTAGAGGTCCAGTACTGGACCTGTCAGTGTCACATATCACCACATAAAAAAAAAAAAAACATAGGAAAAGACTGTAAAGGCACAGCATGTAATGATTAGTGAGATCTGCTAAGGCATCATTAATATTCGTCATACTTGAACTTTTGTACTAATCCTTTAAACCTGTTCAATTTTTGTGCTGTGGGAATGATACTTGAGGAGCCATGAAGCTTGAGGAGAGCTGTGCTATTAAAACTTCAAAATTACTTGAAGCTCTTATTTTGGCTAGTGAGACTCACAGCTCATTTCACACTCTTTAAGTAAACTGCGTGCATTTCTAATGACCCAGAAAGATCTGCTAGCACACGAGAGCTGCTCAGATTATGTACAAGGTTTGGTAGAGGTATTGTGCTTTTCTGCGCAAGAAGAAAGACTAATTTAGAGCCAGAGGAAGACACGAATCACCCACGCAACCATCCACCTACCTACACGCACTCAAGTATGCAACGCCACAGTGTGAGATAAAAGACGCTGCATTATAAATGGCCAGATCTACAGTAGTTTCAGATTCGGTCATGAATTTTAAAAACACGTTATAGGCATCGACACCAGACTGGGGTAGGAACAATCACATTCCTGATGGCATCAAAGAGAATTTAGATGGCAAACAAACACAACCCCAAATCTAATGTATTCTTGTTTATTTCTACCACACTACTGCACTCTTCCCTTGGTATCATTACAGGCCCTGTATGTGTATTGAATTGGTCTATCAATACCAGGGGGCCTCAGCAAACTTCAAAAAGGACTAAAGATGACTTGATTTTGATTCACTCCCTTTTTTTTTTATTGGAAGAACAGGGTTTCAAGGAAAACCTGGATATATGAGAAAGAAACTTCAAAACCTGGAAAATTCATGTAAATGAATACAATTTTAAAACTTTAACAAGGCAAATCCTCCAACATCAGCAAACTTATGGGTGAAAAAGGTGACATGGACGTCTCACCTTAGGCCAGAACTTTTATCAAACGAATGAAGTTCGGAGCAGATTGAACATGGTAGGTTTAAGTTACTGTAAAACATGACATATCCTGTTGCCAACAGGTGGCGCTATGCTTATAACTGATATAATAAAATACTGATACAATGCCACACTGTGTAGCTTTTGGCTGTAATTTTCAATCGAAGCCCAATAAGAGAAGTGATAAGAAGTCCTAGCGATAAGAAAGATGAGCAAAGAATGAGAAGTTGCCTGTGGATGAAAAAAAACTTCTTAAAGACCAGCGTCTTTGTTCTTTCCACTTCAGCCCTGATGCCTTTAAGGCTTTTAGTAGAAAGAGCTTGCAAACAGCAGAGACAAGAAACGCTAGATGCCATCCTGGCAGGATGCAAACATGCCGACGCTTGTCATGACGCCGCAGAAACTGAAGGAGTTTCTCAGCGCATATTTCACTCGATATCCAGGACATTTCAACTTATTTAGTCATGGTGCACCCCATAATCCAAAATATGCATTTTCTACTACATATTTTAGCAAGAGACATAGTTTGCGTTACATTAATCCATATGTCTAGGGCTGGGTATCGAATTTCCTCAATACCATCAAGTATCGAAAAACGCAATTAAAATAAAAAACTAGTGCTGTCAAACGATTAATCGTGATTAATTGTATCCAAAATAAATGTTTACATACTATATGTGTGTTTACTTTGTATATTTATTATGTACATATAAATACACACACATACATGTATATATTAAAACAAAATATTTATATGTATATATATTTATACCTGTATACAATTTAGATTATAAATAAATATAAATATTTTAGATATAAATCTAAAATATTTTTCCTAAATATATACATGCATGTGTGTGTATTTATATATACATAATAAATATACACAGTACACAAATATATAGTATGTGAACATAAACTTTTATTTTGGATGCAATTAATCGCGAGTGTTGCAATTTTTGCAAGTGACAACTTCGATTCGAGTTGACTAAATAAAAAAATTGTTTGTTAATCTTAACAGCTGTGTTTGTTACTTGGCTGCCTTAAAATTTTAAGTTGAATCTACTCAAATATCTAAGCTGTCACTTAGAAAAACATAACATTTTAAGCTGACTAAACTTTTTTTTGAGTTGAGTGAACTTAAAATTTTAAGGCAGCCAGGTAACAAATTATTTTAAGTTGACTCAACAAATTGTTTTTTTACAGCTTATGTGATCATTCATGCACACTGTAACATCAAGCTACATAAGACAAGCTAAATAGGATTTACATTCTGCTTTTACCCAAAACTCACTTTAAATCACCAGTAAGTGTTTGTTATAACTTCAGTTCACTGTCTAATGTGTGTTTTGGCCATGTAAATGCTGCTAAAATATGCTATGTCCTCTGAGTCAAAACAGCGATTGTGGAAGAGAGGAATATTACGTTATACATACCAGACAGCAGGTGCTAGTGCTTGAAAATGAATATAAAATTATGATTCTGTCTGAGCTATGCATTTTAAAACGAACATGCACTAGTGTAAACATAGCCTAACAGATGTGTAAACTGAAAACTTTTTGACTTATTGTGTTGGATATATTTTGTTCCTTTGTGCAGTGGCTCATGAGTCTTTGAGTGAGTGTAAATGTCAAGCTGAACAAATAAAACCAACTCTTTTTTTTTTTATATAAATTTGGTATCAAAAAAAAGTAGTGTTCAGGAACCGGTATCGAATTCTGGAACGATACCCAGCCCTATATATGTCATAATACCCAGGGTTCACTGTAAGGGAAAAGCGTGTCCCTGCATCCATGTTCCAAAAACTAGTATAAAAGAGAGGAAGCTGTACTAGGAGTGAAGAACAGACACTTTTAGCCATTAAATACATATTAAAAACATCATCGTCCTTCAAAGTAACAGCTAATCCCTTTAGTGGTACATTAAGACCAGTAATGCTGCAACAGATTCATGATCACTCCCTGTCATTCAAGCCACACAAAGCCAGAGACGAGGTGAAGGCAAGGAGATTAGAACCCGATCTGTGCTGTTTTGTTGGAATCAAAATGTGGCTTTTGGTGGAAAACACCGAGAGTCAAGCTGTGATCCTACGGTGCTGAGTGGTGCTATTGTGGAATTGTGGAAAGACGCTCTCTGGAGAAGGCGTCGAGTTACTGTGATGTAGCCAAGCTTGTGTGACCAATCCAGCAGTGACGTGAGGAATGTCCAGCCAGGCATGCAACGTTATAGATGTCTGGGACAGATGGTGGTCAAGAGGACATGGTAGGTCAGACTTACACCCGGGTTTGAGGACTTCTAACTAGGGCTGGAACGAAATGACCTAAAATCAAAATCTCAATTAATTGAATGCTTTACCTAATGAACCATTGTTTTGTATTGTATCCGTTAGTTTACTTTATTATTATTATTTATTTTATTTTTTTTCCCCAAATGGGAGTCAATGGCAGCACTATGAAGGGCGCATATGAAAATGATGAAATTTGGCACACTTTAGTGATGGTTATGAATAGTGACCCAACCAAATTCCGGGTCCCTAGGACCAACTCTATAGCGCCACCACCAGCTCAAAAATTCACTTTCAAATGGTTAGAACTTTTGAACACTTTGATCTAGAAAAACTAAACTTAGTACACGATTACATGTGCTCTTAATGCTGATCACATTCAATAGCTTACATTAAAGGCCCGATCACACCAATAACGATAACGATAACTATAAATACAACGATAACTATAATTGCGTCCACACCAGAGAACTATAACAGTGTTTTTGTTGCATTTACACTAGGGATGGGCGATATATATCGATCGATATTATGCGCATCTCATCAGTAAAGTCGGTTCTTTGATTAGCGGTAAATCTCCATCACCTGTGTTCAAATAGAGTGCCAGTTTATTCACAGAGCCGTAGATCACTGACAAGCTACGCAATATCGGGTTCAGTTTCGCGGGTGATTCATTGGGGAAGCTTTTCAGTGATCTACGGCTCTGGGAATAAACTGGCGCTCTATTTGAAAACAGGTGATGGAGATTTACCGCTAATCAAAGAACCGGCTTTAGTGACGAGATGTGCATGAACTTATTGATCGATATATATCACCCATCCCTAATTTACACAACTTCAACCAGTAGATGTCCTCAGCACGCATGTTTCAAGTGCATCTAAACAGTGAATCTAGTGTAAACTGATCTATAATGTAGTCACTGTAGTGGAATAACAATAAAAATACGACTATTTTCTACACCACCTTCAAATGAGGGAAGACAATGTTGTCCAACCCTATGCTCTATTCCTGAGGTAAATTTATGTTTTATGTTACACTGTTTGCTGTGCAATGTCTGTTTGCTTTTCTGCAATGTTGCCTGCCATTTCAAATGCGCAAGCCCTTTAAAATTTGAATGAAGCTGGCAGTGTTTTATCGTTTATCAGCTCTAAAAAGTAGTTCTGAAAGTGATCCCAATGATATTGTTGCCCTGTATTGTTATCATTATAGTTGGGGTGTGAACTCTGCTATTCTCTTAAACTTAAAACAATTTTTTTTAGAACTTTATCTTTATAGTTAGATTTATTGTTATCGTTCTTGGTGTGAACAGGCCTTAAGACTCCACCCATGACAGTAGCAGTCATTTTGAAAAGTAAAGTATTAGGTTTTTTAGGTTAATTTGTTCAATTTTTATGAAAACTGGCTCAGATAATCTGAGCCACACAGAAAATGACTAAACAGATTTGTAATATTCATCTTTGTTTAAAAGTTATGATGTCACAAACCTCTGGGAGTTGACCTGCAATAGGTTACGAGGCTGTATTCTAGCCAAACTTTGATCAACTGAAATGAAACTCAGTATGCTACATCAACATTATGTTCTGAGGGTCCATGTCAAAGTTGGGAACAGCGCCACCTATAGGACATGAGATACCAATATGTTTTTTTTTTTAATCTTATAACTTGAACAAGACATAAGTGCAACTGTCGAACACGTCCATATAGCACCAATTAAACACACGGTAGTGCGTTTTAAATGGGAAAGTATTCACAGGATTTAAAAATTAAACGACATGAAAAAATTACTTGGTTAGAGGTTCTGAATTTCAGTTTTAAATACTTTTCGATTAATCGTCCAGCCATCATGTTCAAATAAACTGGGGTTGAGGAACATAATTTGTAGCATAGACAATTCAGCTGATTGCTCAAAAAGTAAGTAACAAATTTGAACTTTTGCCATCTGCCCGGCACAACAGAGCCCCAAATACCAGGACATCCAGGCACAAGACCAGTTTTTTTCCCCCAGGCAATCCACCTTATGAACAGCTAAATGCTCACCCCATTGTGCAATAAAAATATATGCAATGACCTTATATTTATTTGTTACACCTCCATCCTAATACATCCCTGCACCTCTTTCCATTCTATCATTTAGCACAACTGTACATGCCACTTATTTATTTCCCAATTAATTTTACTATATATTTTTTTGTCTATTTATTCATACATGTGTGCTTTTTTATTCTCATCCAATTTTATATTGTCTCTGTGTTGTTGTTGTCTCTGTGTACTGGAAGCTAATGACACAAAAACATAAAAAAAAAATTCCTTGTATGCACAAGCATACTTAGCAATAAAGCCCTTTCTGATTCTGATTCTAATGAAACATTTTTTAAAGTAACCCTCCCAAGTCTGAACATAAACTTATGAATGTCAAACATGAAAGCATTAAACACTAACATGTCTTCTCCTTTACTAATACACACACATAAGACTTATTTTCGATATCTATTCTCCAAATGCAAATTCACTGGCAAATTTTCTAAATTGTCAAGACAACTCTATTAAGTATATGCTAAATAATGTTTGCAACTAAAAAGGTTGAATTAAATCAATAAATCTGAATTTTTAACCTGCAACTATGCAGTAATTTAGGTTGTGGTAAAAGGTCCTGTAAATGTCTTTAGAGAGTAGTGACATTTTATTTATGTGGTTATTGCATTGACATTTCTCTTCATAGTTGCTTTTCTGCACGTAATGATCTCTGGAAGGCAGAAGGAACTCGAGGAATCACAGCATCTTTGCTGCTCATCAGTTTTGCACTTACGGTTGACCGCAGAAACAAAGTGGGCAGAAAAGATCTATAACCATACTTCATTTTGACAGGAACGAGGCTGTGAGGGATAGAGGAGTACAGCGCATTCAAAGGATTGAACAACATGCCAGTTGGTTGACGAGAGGCTTTTCCAAAACAGTCGAGACCCCGCAAGCGGTTTTGAAAGTTTTGACGTGTGAAACCTATATACACAGTATATATTATTGTAAAGAATATACAGTCATGGCCAAAAGTTTTGGCAGTGGCATAAATTTTGTGTTTTGCAAAGTTTATTGCTTCAGCATTTGTAGATTATTTTCCACATGTTTCTATGGTATACTGAAAAACAATGATAAGCATAAGTTTTAAAACATTTTATTGGCAAAAAATTATAATGAGTCAATATTTAGTGTTGACCCTTGTTCTTCATGACCTTTGTAACTGGCTCTGGCACGCTGGAGATTAGCTTCTGGGTCAAATCCTGACTGATGGCGATCCATTATTGCCATATTAGTTCTCGGAGTTGACCACAATTTGTGGGCTTCTGCTTGTCCGCTCGCCTTTTGAGGACTGACCACAGGTTCTCAATGGGGTTGAGATCTGGGGAGTTGCCTGGCCAAGGATCCAAAATTTCAATGTCATGATCTTCGAGCCACTTCTTTATCACTCTTGCTTTGTGACATGGTGCTCCATCATGCTGAAAAATGCACGGATCATTAACAAATTGCTCATGGATCGTTGGAAGAAGTTGCTCTTGCAGGACGTTTTGATACCATTCTTTATTCATGGCAGTGTTTTTTGGCAGAATTATGAGAGAGCCCGCTCCCTTGGTTGAAAAGCAACCCCACACATGGATGGTCTCAGGTTATGAGTATCATGGTAGAGTTCACCTTTTCTTCTCCGGACAATCGATGTTCCAAACAGTCGGAAGGGAGCTTTATCAGAGAAAATAACTTTGCGCCAGTCTTCTGCTGTCCAAGCCTTGTACTTCCTGCAGAATTTTAGTCTGTCCTTGATGTTTTTCTTGGAGAAAAGTGGCTTCTTTGCTGCCCTTCTTGACACCAGTCCATTGTCCAAAAGCCTTGGCCTCACTGTGCATGCAGATGCTCTCAAACCCACCTGTTGCTATTCTTGAGCAAGCTCTGCTCTGGTTGTGTCTGGTTGTGGCACAATTCCATAAATGGCCCTTGCTGGACACTCTGGGGCATCCTGAAGACTTCTTCACTGCACATGAACCTCTTTCCTTAAAGTTTTTGATGATCCGTTAAATGGTTCTTTCAGGTGCAATATTCTTTGTAGCAATTTCCTTGCATGTGAGGCCATTTTGATGCAAAGCGATGGTGGCTGCTTGTGTTTCTTTGGAGGTAACCATTGCTAACAAGAACACAATGATTGGAAGCTCTTCTTGCCTTCTTTTATAGCAATCAGTCTGCTGTTACAATCTAATTGGCATGATAGTGATTTCAGCTGACTAGCGTTCACACTTTCACATGTGCTGCTGATATTAGTCAGTTGTTGTTAGCAGATCATTTTGTGTCAGGATCGAAAAACAGTGAAATTAGTTTTTTTTTGTGCAAAGTAATTTATTTATTTTTTTGTCCAATGAAGCTTTTAGCAATTATATAAAATGCACCTGATCACTTGACACAATAATCTAGAAACAATGTGAATGAACACCACAACAGCTTTAGCAGCAAACCTTTCAAAACACAAAATTTATGTTGCTGCCAAAACTTTTGGCCACGACTGTAAGTCTATTCATCACAGCCTTATTTTCATCTGCGCAAAATTCAATGCAACATTGATATTGACAAAGGTTTATTGTATTTAACAAGTACAACATTTATAAATAATAATTCTCTTATTCATTCAATACATTTCTATAGCCTTTTCTCAACACATATTTTTTCCAAAGCGACTTACGAGAATAGTGCTTCGTAAAACCCGAGTGAGTACAGCAAAGATGACAACGAAAAACTCCCACCAGGTACAAATCTATTAAACATATTCCTTATAGAGCATTTTCAGTTTAAACCAGTTTAAACCACATGATTTCTCAGGGTCATTATTAAGGTCAAAACTGTTTTCCAAGAACTTTGCTAAAGTGACTGCTTTAACCCTTTTCTAAGCACAGGTCAAGATGGGCTCTTATAGAGGCGGCTTTCCTTTTATATTCTAGATACGAGCTTCAACAAGTAACGCAAAGTAAGTCCTGCTGTAGCTGAGAAACAATATTATGATGAATACATCATGCTAAATACACACAATTGTTTTTAAGCATAATTTACCTTTAATTTCGTTCGCCTCAAATCATCCTGCATTTACCAAACTGGACTTCACAACTGTGGAACAACTTTCTATCTTTCAAAACACAGCTAAAATTACAAAAATGTCTTGAACTTGAACCACAGATTGAATTTAAACATGCCAAAATGTTCTGAACATAGTTGAGAGTACATTACAAAATTACACAAATATATTGTATACATTTATAGTTAAAAAAAAGAAGTATATTTTTTATGCACGTTTGTATAATTGCGAATGTGCAGATTTTTCATAGTTTTTACCTTCAATATCAGGCATGTGATCTGCTAGAGGCAAAAAAGAAGGAAAATCTGACCATATATCATATATAAAATATATCACATTAATTTATATATCTTAAATTGTAATAATACATACTATTGTGCTGTAAAAAAATAAAAAGCAGCATTTAATAATCATGATAACAATATAATATATTATAATAAAGTACTATAATATATTATAGTAAAGTATATAGAATTGTTATTATTATTAAAGTACCTGCCAAAAGGAAACATTACAATTATCAATGATTTTGAAATAAATATCAACTATATCTATAAATATCTGCTCAACAAGGCTAAATTTATTTGATCAAAATAAAGTAAAAAAACCTGCAATATTGTGAAATATTATTACAAAATGTAAATTTTAATATACTATAAAATATAATGTTATTCCTGTGATGCAAAGCTGAATTTTCTTCATCATTACTCCAGTTTTCAGTGTCACATGATCTTTTAGAAATCATTGTTTATTTTTAAATTATCAATTTATTTGACTCTCAAGAAATATTTATGATTATTATCAATGTTTAAAACAATTTTGCTGCATCATATTTTATGTGGAAATGGTGATACACTTTATTTTTCAGGATGTTTTGATAAATATAAAGTTACTGAAGAACACTTTATTAGCATTTAACAAATATATTAATTAAATGAGTTAATGCATTTATTAAATAGAAATTATTTAAAATGTCTTTTAAATGTCTTTTAATCACTTTCATGCAAGATGAATAAATTTATTAATTTCTCTCTCTTTTTTAAATCTTATACAAATGTTTGAGTGGTAGCTATATTGTTTCCACAAAAATATTAAGCAGCAAAACAGTTTTTAACTGATAATAATGAGCAATGTTTTTTGAACAGCAAGCATTTTAGAATGATTTCTGAAGGATTATGTGACACTGAATCTTCTCTTTGTAAACAACAGATTTATAAACGTTTCTAATGACGAATGTTGCATTCCCAAATGCAAATTAAAGTGGTTCAAACCTAGGATCTACACAAATCACATGGGTCGTCCCTCAGAGGTCGGAAAATACAGAAATCACATCCTTGGTAATTTAACTGTATTTTACTGTAAAATTACATGTCCCATTAGATCTAATACAGGTTTTCACTATATACTGTATAGTACAGGAATTTACAATTAACCATTAACAGGACTTTTACTAGATTTCTAGGACAAAGTTTACAAGCTCAATGCCAAATATAGGGTTCAAGTCTTGACAGACGCCCAACATTACAGTTTTACAAACTTAGTCACAGGAACGCTGAGTTGAACAGAAGGCCACTCTATTTCTCACTTTTTATTGCACCATGCTGAAAAAGGTCTGCAAACAGTGAGAGCTGCTACTGTCATTAGTCTTTACACTCACTTAAACAGTTTACATTCACCTGTCTGGGTGGGCCTACTGTTACTATCTCCCTGTGCTGTTTGTTCTGACTGCAGTTCGCAGCATGTGGAGAATGTAAGCGTGATATTTTAGCCGTCATGTGATTAGCACTTATATAACGTATGCAATATGTGACCCTGGACCACAAAACCAGTCATAAGTGTCAATTTTTCGAAATTCAGATTTATACATCATCTGAAAGTTGAATAAATAAGCTTTCGGTTTATGTAAATATTTGACTGAGATACAATTTGAAAATCTTGAATCTGAGGGTGCAAAAAATACAAATATTGAGAAAATCGCCTTTAAAGTCCAAATTAAGTTCTTAGCAATGCATAATACTAATCAAAAAAGAGTTTTTGATATATTTACAGTAGAAAATGTACAAAATATCTTGATGTAACATGATCTTTACTTAATATCCTAATGATTTTTGGCATAAAAGAAAAATCAATAATTTTGACCAATACAATGTATTTTTGGCTATTGCTACAAATATACCTCAGCGACTTATGACTTATGCTTTGTGGTCCAGGGTCACACATGATATTTATTAGACTGCTAGTATTTGCAATCAAAACAAATGCCATTTAAGTTATGGCAACCTCAGCTGACCATTTTTTACTTTTACATACTATGAAAGTCAATGGCCAATTTTAAGGCAGCAATAGATGCTAGTGAAAATAGCGATAATTTATTGCAATAAATTAAGTTTATGCTGTTTATACAACTTAGTGCAAGTGGCAGATATTTGCACCTCGGTACATTATAAAACAGTGTGCAACAACGTATTGAGTGTAAATGTGATGTGATCTGGGAAAACCCAACACATGGTGAAAATTGATCTTTTTTAGGTTTTGATAGCTGAAAGCTGTGTTCAAGTACTTTCCAAAACTGTTTTTATTTTGTCCATAGCTTGAATGTAACAAAAGGTATAGCTATCTGAAATTTGCTGATAGCTATGATTTTCAGGAATTGAATTTTGAGAAAAACTGGTTTAAAGTGAGATGTGTTTTACTTTCACTTTACGGGTTTAAAAAGAGCTGTCAGGAGCGCTATACTGCATTATTACACAAACAGACTAACGTCTGTTTCCGTTGTTTATTATGGGTATAGTCTCCAAACTTTTGATCACCCCTTGTATGTTTAAATAGCACGAATAATGTACCTTGTAGTTGTAGTTCACATGTAGAAACGCGCAGCACACCTGTTCGCGCACTGTTTATATAACAGACTCCTCCTCATTAGTAACTTCATCATCCGATCCTTTATCTCTGGATGTGAAATAGTCCATTATAACATCATTTAGAGCACTGACATGACCAGGATTGAGCAGATTGAGGCAAGTTAGATCGTTTGAGTGAGTGTTGATCTCTAGCGCTCCGCCATCTCACTATATCAAAAAATAAATAAATAAATACAACTTTGTGCGCCGTAGTTTACACAGGACTGGTGGGAAGTGTGCATTGAGACGCCTTTATTAAATGTTAAGTGGTTTATTTTGATAGGTTAACTGTTTTTGTGGCGTTTAGAGAAAGCACCTCCGCAGCATGTCCTTAACATTAGAGAAAGACACTTCCTGCTTGCTGCAATAAATCTCAATTTTACTGCACTAAACAAGTGAATTTTGCCAAGATATTGTCAAAGATGATAGGCAAGATGTCATAGAATAATCATTTCAAAACCTAATTTGACATTCGACCTATTTTTCGAAATTCCTGAAAACGTCCCAGCACGATATCCGACGGGTTTTCCCAGATCGCATCACAAATGATCATTTTTATTAAAATTATTAAATGGATGCTCCCTAGGGAGCCTCCTTATACCTATACCTAACCCTAACCGATAAGCACCTGTGAGTTGGCTGATAACTATAATTTTCAGGAATTGAATTTTGAGAAAAACGGGTTAAAAGTGAGACGTGATTTACTTTTACTTTACGGGTTTAACGAGAGCTGTCAGGAGCTCTATATTGCATTATTACACAAACAGACTAACGTCTGTTAACCGATAAACACCTGTGAGAGGTCTAGTCTGATCTAGTATGTGATATGAAAAGGGAGAAGAATGAGTTTGGCAAAAGGTGGATTCGAACTCGGCTCAATCGGGTTAAAAAGCCACCGCTACACTACACCACTGGAGACAAGGTTCAATAGGCGTCTTCTGTATTGCTGGCTTGCCCAATCACATGTTGGTGGGCAGAGCTATGCCGAGTTCACACTGTATGATTATCAAAGTCATCGGATCACCATTGTTTTCACACTGCACGACTATTTGGGGTAGCATTCGGTTGCTGCTGTGTTCACTTTGCATGATGGATCGGTGACAGGAGGTTACACACTGCATGACCTTACAAACAGGAAGAATCGCCGACAACGCTGTCTGGTCCATAAACTACAATCAAACGCACTTGAGAAGTGACAAGGAAATAATGCAAGATCACGCTGATATTGGGATCTATGGTCCTCCCTGGACACAAAATCATGACTTCAATGTTAACAACATATTCTGCTGGGAAAATTTTATGTACACAAATAAGGACTTGAAAATGAAACCAACGTTTTGTGACTTTTATAATGAGTTTAGCCTGTTTCTTACAGCCTAAAAAAAGTCCTCATATTGATGAAAAGGAAAAATGCTATAAATCTTTTGTCATTTATAGAAGATTATTTACAGGAAAAACCCTAGCCCCCCTTATTTTTAATTTAATTTTTTTATTATACACGTATGATACACGTATTCTTATTGAACTGTTCGCTACGAGGCTTCTTTTTTTCCTATGCAGTACAAAGAATTGGACTAGCGCTGTGCCGCTAAACGATATCATATCGATAATCATGATAAAATATATGTTGATATCAATGATAAGCTCTAGGAATTTTTACTCGATATGGATTAGGAGCCAATCACACAGCAGAAATATGCGACAACAGCCAATTAGCGTGCAGCTATTAACGTTCACATCAAAGAACAAAGTCTAATTTCTACGGTACTCTGCAAAGCAAACTTGACACAAGGATGACAAAAATGAGTGGAGGCAGTGAAAGTGAAAACTAGCCTCGAGTTATTATCCAAAAATGATGAAGTTGTAGACAAAAAAGGTAGCACAAATTCAGTTATATGGAAGTCGTTTGGCTATTTGAAAAGTGCGCTCATAATGGAAGCACTCGTTTTTTTCCAGGCGCATCCGCATCAAGACAAAAAAATCGAGACAAAAACATCTCAACTTTTCAGAATGCCGCAAGTGCACCGCGGGTCATGTGACAAGAACCAACCAATCAATCCGCTCCATCCTTTCCCGTAACAACCATTTTAAATACATTTAGTAGCAGAGCTACTGCAAGAGATTTTTCGTGCTAGAAATTCATTTAATCCTTTGCCTAAACTTCCGTGTCTTCATAGAGAGCGCAGGTCTAAGCAAAGGCAGACGCCATGGGAGCGCAAGCTACAGAGCACTTTGGAAAGAAGGAGAAAGTGGCGCACATAACGTTTTCTAGGTGCGACATGTGAACGGTCCCTTAATCTACCCCTTAAAGCCAGACGCTGTAGTCTTCCTGACAAAAAAAAAAAAATGTAAAAGTTTGACAAATTGTGTGCAATTTCTAGTTGCGTAGTTTTATGTTTATATATTGCACATTTAATCTTTTTCGTAAACCCAGACGATGTAGACAGACTTGTCTTTTTGGAAAAGAAAAAAAAGAATGTAATTGTGTTACAACAATTTTATGTTTACAACAATTTTATGTTTACATTTTGCACATTTACTCTTATTTACCTTCTTTTGTCACAACTTTTAGTTTTTAATTTATTTTAGTAAGTTGTCTTGAATTTAAGGCCAAATGTGTAATCTGTTTTGTTAATAAACTATATTTTAAAATGTAATTAATAAAATTAGTTAGCGTTAACATTATCGAGATTATCAACAACAAAACAGTATGACAAACTCAATTAAATGTTTAAATATAATAAACACAGCATGTTTAATGTATTAACTAAACAAATACAAATACACCATGCTATAAAGTGAAAGTGAAAAAAAGTGAAAAAAAAATATAGGTCTAATTTAAAATAATAAAAGAAATTTTGTAACTTACACAAATTTTAAATAAAATCAGCACAGAAGAACCAAATAAATAAGTTAAAAAAAGCTTCCAAAATCATCTTCGATAAAAAAAAAATAAAAAATCCCCGAACTTCCTACTGCCCTGTATCTTGCTCTCTCATTGGCTGTAGGTCATCGCTGATGATTAGTCAACGAATAAAAACTATACTAAAATGTTAATGATTTATTTAGAACAAATCTGTTGTATGGGTAGGAGGTTAGATGCGTACTTTTGAACTGCATAGCCTATTGATCTATCTCGCAGGACATAAAACGTTAAAAAAAAAGTCAATTTCTAGAAGTAAGAGAAGACACATGGATAAATTTGACGATGCAAAAGAGAACTCAATTCGTTGTGATGTGACTAAATGCAAATATGCAAATGCAAGTTTTGTCTATTTGCAATCTATATTAAGGCAATATTTAAATCATTAAACAGTCAGACAAAATGTTGTAAAAGCACTTAAACAGTACTATTAAAAGATCAAATTCATGAATCACTATATTAACGATTGATACACAGGCGTATATGATTGAACGCGGCATATGAATCCGCTTAAAGGTTTAGTGTCTTTCTTATAATGGTTTTCTAGGGGAAAACGGTTTCATCTGCTTGCCTGTACAAAATATACATCATCAATAAGGTGTTTACTGAATTTTGCCTTTTAATATCTGTGTTTAACTACATTACTACTCAATGCAAACTGCATAAAAATAACGCAGTCAGTGGAGCAAAGCTCTGTTTTGCCCTCCAGGAGACGTTTCTATAAGCTTGACACGTCACATGAAAACTATAAAGCAATAAAGCAACAAAAGCTGTGCAGCTTAAAATAGCTGGACACGGATAAGACCGGAAGCCAGACTCATAAAATTGACAAATGACACTCTTATGGGAAGAAAAAGGTGGTTTTGGTGAATTTTTTCATGTGCTGCAGTTCACTGAGAATAAGAGACCAGAAAGTGTGTCCTGTTTGTTTAGAAGAACTCTTAGTGCCAAGACAAAGTGTTTAGTAAATACGGGCAGTTAAAAAAAAAACTGTTGACAATTCATTTCTGAATGACGCTCAACCTGGTTGTCAATAGAGCTTAACCCAAAACACTTTTTCAAATGGACACCCTGTTGAGATCTATTATCCGCAAACGCATTAATAAAAGGCTTGGTTCGTTTGCATTAAGATTCATTTCAGTTTTTCAAAGGTGTGACCAAATCCGCTACTCAATATGTTAAACGTCTCTAAAAGTATTCCTGTTTAATATGAGGAAGCTAGTTTGAGTACCGGACTGGACTTATATGTGAAGGTAAACATGTGAAGAACAGTCTGTGTGAACTGCGACAGAAGCAACTATTCAAAATTAACCATGCAGCTCTAAACTCAGATATATTTGAGTTTGGCTTAATATATCATACCACAAAGCACTTCTGCGGTACTTTCGTAATCACAGTTCAGTAAAGGATGAAACATCCTCTCTCTCTCTCTCTCTTTCTCTCGGCCCCTGCGCATCTGATGCGGCATTATTGTCTAAATCCCAAAAAAAAAAAAATCAATCTGGGAAATGAAGCTTGAAAATGAGCATCAGCAAACCCCCCAACCATCCACATTCACCCTCCCCCCCCCCACACACATGCTCTCACAAACACACACACAACCTTTTAAATGAACTCTATTCAGATATTTGACTTGCAGAGACTTTTCTGACTCCACATTTCCTATGGAAAATCTCCTGTCAGAATATCAGTTTGATCAAACATACATTTTTTGGGAGGAAATATGGTGTTAAATGTTTGTATTTTGATCAAACGTACAGTTTTATCAGGCATTATAGGTAAGAAAATGCCAACGACACTTTCTGAGCACAGCCGGTTTCCTTCAGATATCTTACGTTCATATAAAGACATCCATGCCGCGTTTTGACTTTGCAACGTGCAGCGCGCAAATTTATTTAGTGACCTCGCCTCTTGTAGTTTAATCAAGCCCTATCGCGATTCTTGTCTTTCCGTGCGCAAATGTAAGACCTCTTAAAATTATAATTAAGACTTTTCTTATACTATTTAACAGGTGTTTTATAAAGTACATGAAAATCATACTTAAGTAAGTACAGATATCTTACCAGAAAACCACTTTGGTAGAAGTTGAACTCACTGTTTAGAATATTACTTGAGTAAAAGTCGTAAAGTATGTGATATTTATTGTACAAAAAGTATTTGTTTTATAGTAAACGTACTTAAGTATTGAAAGTAAAAGTACAAGTAAATGCAAAATAGAAAAGAAGCAAATAAATATATATAAAATGTTCATAAATAGCCAAATTGTGTTGTGTTTTAACTCTTTTCTTCCATTTTGTATTTTTTTGGGTAAGAATAAGAAGCACTTCATCCGGTATAGTGTCTTTCGTTCCAACATAAGAAAACATATAGCAATAGCATTTAGATGTATGGGGGGACATTGATGCATTTAAACGGCAGTTGCAGATTCATTAATAGGCGTAATGTTTCGTTTTTAACATAAAACGTTGAATACTGATATTTGAAATAATTTAAAAGATGAAAAAAAGAGAGTTGAAATGTGAAATTAAAAACACCAGAGGGTGGCGAGTGAGTGAGTCACTGAGATTCAACCGATTCATTCAAACGGCTGAACCATTCAGTAAAAAGCATCTGACTGTGTTAATGAGCGAATCATTGAATCATTTTTATCAACTCAATTCGTTCAAAATGCTGATTCATTTAAATAAGTAAATACGGTCCATTGCTCAGAGATGCAAAACAGTGCTGTGATCTGTGTTTGGAACTATTTTCGTTGGCAAAATTGAGCAAAAACAAGCAATATGATGTCTAAAATGCAAGTCACTTAATTGCTTTACTGAGCTTGTATAAAATTATTATTAAATGTGTTATCATGCTAAAAACGGTACTCTTTGTGGGATATATTCATTCAACCCCAAAAACAGTGTTCCCACAGTGAAACATGGTGGTGGGAGTATAATGCTGTGGGGATGTTTCAGTGCGTTTGGAACTGGGAATCTCGTCAGGGTTGAAGGAAACATGAAAAAGGAAGACTATAAGAAGATTTTGAAAGACAACCTCAGACAGTCTGCAAGACAACTTGGTTTGGGTCGACATTTTGTCTTCCAGCATGATAACGACCCAAAGCATACCTCACTTCTGGTGAAGAAATACCTCCAAATGAGCAAAGTGGGTGTACTTGACTGGCCTGCACAAAGCCCAGACTTGAATCCAATAGAAAATCTGTGGGGCACACTGAAGTCCAGAGTTTGTGCCAGAAGACCAACAGGCTGGAGGAGCTTGAGAGATTTGCTGAGGAAGAATGGGCTGTCATTCCTCAGGAGACATGCTTGAAACTCGTTGAGAACTACAGCGAACGACTAAAGGCTGTTATCAAGCAAAAGGGATACACTATTGACTATTAACATCAGAGGGCGAATAATTTTGACCAGTAGACTTTTTAAAATTCTTGGTTATACATTTATTTCTATTTGTATCACAAACCCTAAAAGCTTCCTGAATAAAGTATGTTGTTTAAAAATGCTGTGTTGATAAAATCGTCTTTCTGTTTTAGAAATAACTCCCAAACACTTGGGAGTTATTTGAAAAATAATTAAACATTTTATACATTTTGTCTTCAACTGTATCTGCGACATGCTAATATCGGCCAATAATATCGGTAAAACAATATATCGGCCGGGCTCTAGTAAATATGTAATATGTGTTAAAATGTATTTTACTCTAATTACAAGTACAAGCCACTACAAACCTTATGAAGTTTTTGGGTGCACTTATGAAAAAAAATCAAATGTTATATTTTTTTTTTTTTTTTTTGTCAAATCGCCTAGGTGTTTATTTAACTGCAATAACAAGTTCTACAGATGCAAACGGACAAGAGCAATTGTCACCTCAAAGCAAACATACAAAATCCATCTTAAGGATTACCTGAAACACAGAACTTAAGAACACAAAGGAACAATGGGTTTTTAGTTTGTTTTCACAGCACTTAATCACCATCTACAACAGCTCTGTCAGTGTCCTCTTTGCATCGTGTTTGTGCTCTTTCATATGAACGCTCAGCACTTCTTCACAGCTTGTGGCCAAACGTGTCAGCGTCCATCGTCCCTCATCCGCCCGCCGGTTGCCCCAAATACCCCCGAGAGAAGAGCAGATTAGACGTGCAGACGTCTCTTTACATCTCGACACTAATTCCTGCTCTAAGCTGGACGTTTACTCGTGTTCTTGACTTGTAGGATTTCAGTTTAAAAGGGAGCATTTACAGTTGCGCATCCTTCACAGTTCGACCTTTCTATTTTAAACAACAACATATTTGTTGGCTGATCACCTGTGCGAGTTTATAGTTGCAAAAGACCAGAACAAATAGCACACCTACTAAACTACTGCATCTGTACTTTAAAAGTGCATAAATTTACCAATTTCTGTTAAAGCAGTGAAGCAGCAAACTCAATCTCTGTGGATTTAATAAACATTTGTGAACAGAATATTCGCGATGTTCACTTTATTTACACATTTGCAACCTTTTTGTGGACAGAAGTTTATAGCATTTCATATATTCCTCCGAAATAAGAGATATAAGATTTTAAATAGTAAACACTCCACATTTTAATGTAACAAATTTAGTAAATATTTGTATTGTAACAAAACAAAATGTTTACAATTATATTTGTTATTTTATAGCACAACAACAATATATTTCTGTCTTCATTATGAGTTAAAACATTATTATTATTTTTATTATTATAACATTTACAACAATAATATATTTGTCTTAATTTTTATTACTTAAAACAATAATAATAATAATAATAACAATAACAATAACAACAACAACAACAACTATTTACTAATATACTAATATATAATTAAGTACTAAAACTAGAATGTATTATTATTATTATTTATATTTTATTGTATTTTTTATTATATTCTAAACTTAATATTATATAATTCAACAGTAATATATTTCTGAATTAAGTTTAATAATTACACAAAACACTGATAATATAATAATAATAAATTTGCATTTATAAGGGTTTAACAAATATTAGTATTGCAACTTGTAGCTAAAATTATAATTATTAGGAAATGTTCATTATTTTAATTTACAGTGCAATCGTAATAAAAACAGTAATATAATTGCCTTTATTTGTATAATTACATTAATAATATTTATTTTATAATAATATTTACAATACTATTTATTTAGATTATAATTAAAACATTATTAATATTAATTTGTATTATAATTTAATAATTATAATTATAATATATAATTATTATGAATAATAATAATAATAACAATAATAATAATATAATTATTATTATTATCATCATTATTGCTTATAATAATTATAAATACTATTATTATTATTATTATTATTATTACTACTACTAATGATAATAATAATAATAATAATAATAACTAATAATTGTATTATTTTTTATAACAATAATAATAATAATAATTGTATTATTATTATTATTATCATCATCATCATCATCATCATCGCTTATAATAATTACTAATAATTGTATTATTTTTATACTACTACTAATAATAAATATAAGGGTTTAACAAATTAGTATTGTAACTTGTAGCTAAAATTATTATAATTATTAGGAAATGTTCATTATTTTAATTTACAGTACACTTATAACTATAGGAATATGCTTGTCTTTGTTTTTATAATTAGATTAATATTTAATAATAATAATAATAATTATTATTATTATTATTATTATTATTATAATATTATTATTATTATTTATTTAGATTATAATTAAAACATTAATAATTGTATTAGTATTATTAAAGTAATTACACAATTATTAAAACTATATATTTTTTTTTTACAAAAAATAATTACACTGATGTTTTAAGAAACCAATAATAACCAATTATTATTATTATTATTATTATTATTATTATTATTATTATTATTATAAGTTTGAGTACACTTTAAAGTCCAGCAAAAAAGTCCAAATAAAACATAATAACTGTCCAAATAAAAATAAGAACTGTTTTGGTATAAAAAATAAAATATCCTCATTTGGACCTATTTATGTTTAAGTGCAACTCTAAAAAACGCAATACAATGATGAAAACGAAGCAGATTTAACTGGTTTGCACAAAGACATTTCATTGACCTGCTACTAAATGTCTCCGGTCGCTCCTAATTATGCAGCAGAAAACCGTGAAAAATGTTCCTCTGGTTAATAAGGGAACAGCCTGTTTTCTTGCGTCGCCGACAATGAATAGAGAACAGGGATAATTATTCATGAAGTGCATGATTAACTAGTCCTTCAGATTGCACTCCTGAACTCCGGAAACATTTAAAAAAGACGTGCGCCTTTCCAAATCAATTTCCAGCGGCCAGCAGGATTAGACGCGTCCCGCACGCAGCGACCGAAGCGACAAGAGCATCCCGACAGGCCAAGGGTTCAAATCCCCTGCCGATCGCCTGACTAAATCCCCGCAGACCAAAACATCCCGAGAGGCAGACAGACAGCTCCGCTCCTCGAGACGAGCCAAGCGCGAGATTGAATTATTGTGCGAGATGTAACAATCAGCGCAGATCTGTTCGGCCCTCACTAGTGTTTATGGACTGGAGCAGATGGCACAACCTCTGGTGTAACGCTGCGGGGAGATGAATGAAAGCGATCAGGAGCTCTGTGTGTGTGTGTGTGTGTGTGAGGAACGAAGAGTGAAAGATGGGAACATTACGTCCAGAAACATGCGCTTGAGTGCAGATAACGCTGCTGCTTGATAACGCATTATAAGCTCATGGTCGTGCATTATTTCTTAAAAACTCAGTGCTTGAGGGGGCGACGGAGCTTCCTTCAAATGTCAAATGTGCTGTAAGTGTTTGCATTCACAAACAGGTCTTGTTTAAGGACTAAAAGTGCAGTTTTGACTAAGTAGGAAACCGTTTATGTAGGGGTTTGTAAGCTGATGAAGAGCTAATTAAGTTTATTGATGGATGTAGCTTTTTTGTTGTTTCAGAGTGAGTTCATTTACACGCGAGCAGCTTGAGATCCAGTGTTTTCAGCATTGACTTTGACATACTTTTGGGGACACAAAGTTTACTAGAACGTTTCATTCAGCGCCCCAAAAAACAAAACTTGTTTTGTTTAGGTTTGAAATTTTAAAAGCTCAAGGGTTTGAATGGTTACAAATGCAGAATTTAAAACAAATGTTAGTATTGTATATTGCAGCATAAAAGAAAAGAAATACAATTATGGCATCCTTGTTTTTAATTTTATTGTATAATTGTGACTTAAAACAGAAATGAATTGTCTTAATTCTTAATTAGAGTTAAAACTATTATTATTTGAATTATTATTATTACATTTTATTGGGTTCCTAAAACATGCATGCATGTATGTATGTATGTATGTATTTATTTTTTTATTTTTTTATTCAGGGTTCCCAAAATTATTATTATTATTAATTTTATTGTTGTTGTCATTATTATTATCATTATTACATTTTATTCTGTTCCTAAAGTATGTAACAACAACAGCAAATTGATTGTATTTATTTATTTATTATTTTGGGGTTCCAAACACCAGTGTAAAAATATTTATTATTATTATTATTATTATTATTATTATTATTATTATTAATCATATTTTTGCTGGGATCCTAAATCAATTTAAAACACAAAACAAAAACAAATTTATTTATTTATAAAAATATTTATTTATTTATTTATTTAGGAATCCCAAAACAGTGTAAAATCTTATTATTACTATTATTTTCATGGCGGATTTGGGGGATCCTAAAACATTATTTGAAAATAAATAAATAAATTCATTACAATAATAATTATTATAATAAATTAATAATAATAATAATAATAATAATAACAACAACAACAACAACAAAAATCTTTATTACTATATTTATTTATTTAGTGTTCCCAAAACACCAGTGTAAAACTGTATTATTATTATTATTATTATTATTATTATTATTATTAAGAATTTGGGGGGGGGGGATCCTAAAACTATTTTTTTTTAAGGGAAAAAACATTTATTTATTTATAAAAATATTTATTTATTAACTTAGGCTTCCCAAAACACCAAAGTAAAATATTATTATAATTATTATTAGTTGTTATTTTTATTTACACTACTGTTTTAGGAACTCAACCAAATTAATAGTAGTAGTAATAGTACTTATGTGAGGGGTTCTGCTGACAGAAACTTTTGGGAACCCCTCGTTTACACCAACACTAACACACAAGTCCATTCAAATTTGCGTCGTGTGACACATTTGTATAGCATGAGATGACTTTAAAACTGCAGCAGAAGACAGAAGACAAAAAGAGGAACAAGAAGAATCAGTGATGAGAGCGGCGTCTGCGGGGTTTAATGCGAGCTGTCGCTGTGTCCTCAGTGATATCCACTTACACTCCTGCTGTCTGAGCAGCCAGAGACGCCCTGCGCTCACCCGCGGGGGTTCAGCCGCGCCGCTCTGTGCCTGTATGTGTGCGTTTATGGGGTTATTGGATCTGTTGCTGGGAAGGAGCATCTGTAACAGACCGATAGTCAAAGCCCTTCCTAAAGAGCATTTAATTAATCCTTCTGTGGCCCCCCGAGCAATCGGACGGCCACCGCAAGCCTGAGAAGACAATGAAAGAGTTTATGGGTATGTTTGCCATAACATACTATGTACTCGTTTCGCACAGCATTCTACTGTTTTATATGCATCTAATTGAAGCAGAAAGATCAAATCTGCAGGACACAAATGAACATCCCACAATGCAAAGTGCTCAACCTTTTAGTGTTACAAATGACTTTAAAACTAGATGTGTACATTTGAACACCTTTGACTCATTACGCAGTTGGAAATAACCACCAAAAATATAGACTTTTTTTAACATAATAATAATAATAATAATAATAATAATAATAATAATAATAATAATAATAATAACAACAAATAAACAAAATGTTTATATTATATAAAGTACATAGCATATAATTCAATATAAAAATATTTAAAAATAAAATATAAAAAGATTATTTAATATAAATAAAAAACTATTTAATAATAAATACAAATTTTATATAAGCTAACATTAATAACTCATATTTTAAAAATAACATAATATAAAAATGTAATTTGAAACTCACTATAAATTAAACATCAGACATAGTATGTCACATATCCAATCCATGACAGCATTTTTATACATAAAAGGGTTTTCTAATAATTATTATAATAATAAATAAAAACAAATAAATAATTAAATAAGGACATTTTACAAATAATAATACTAATATATATATATATATATATATATATATATATATATATAGTTGATTTATTTACAAAATATGAATTATTAATGTTAAAGCTTATATATAATTTGCATTAAATATCAAATAATAATTATTATTATTATTATTCACTTATATTAAATATTATATATATATATATATATATATATATATATATATATATTTTTTTTTTTTTTAATATTTACAAATATATTAAATATTATTTAAAAATAAAAAAAGAATATATAAAATTATTAATGAATACAAATATAAATTCTTCAATATTTAATACAAATGATATATAAGCTAACATTAATGATTCATATTTTATAAATAAATAAAATAATATAAAAATGAATACAAATATAAATTGAAATAAATCCAACTCACTATAAATTAAAAATCAGACATAGTCAGATATTTAATACATGATAGCATTTTTTACACAATAGGATTTATTATTAATAATAGTAAGTAATAATAATAATAATAATAATAATAATAATATTATTATTATTGTTATTATTGTTATTATTATTATTATTACAAATATTTTTAAAATAAAATAATATAATTAACATTTATAAAAGTCTACTTTTTGAGATAATAAATCCGACTCACTCTAAATCAAACATCAAACATAATACAGTCATGTAAGAAATTCTACACATAACAGCCAGAAAAGCCCTTGCTGAAAACCATCTCCATTTTCCTGACACTAAAACCAAGAGCTCAGCCTCCGATGTTTTCATATGAGCACATTTGAAGTTTCTGAGGAAACAAGGAGTGACTGTACAGATTCCCCTCTCCATTCACAGAGATGACAGGATGAAAAACGCTGCTTTGAAACGCAATATCGCAGAGACCACAACAGCGGCTAATTTCAGTCCACAGTAACACTGAGGTCAAAGTGGAGCCGTTTGATACGACAACTGAAGTTTGTCAAGCAGCAAAAGAGGGAAATATTAAACCTTCGAAAGGCCGGTTTTCTTAATCAGGCCATCAAAACTAGTTCATCTGCATTTTACCAAACTACCAGAAAGTGTTCATGGGAGTGTTCAGTTTGCACCTCAATGTATCACGTAATTCATTCATTAATGGTGTTTGCTAAAGCATGTGTATCGAGGCGATCATTAGATTACAGGAATCAATTGTGCTGCTAATGTAAAGCGTTTTAAATCAATCATTTGTAACAGACCGACTGATACTAGAATTACTATGGTTAATAATTAAATAAAAATTAAGCATGTTGACATTTTCCAGGTTAAAGTATTTAGTAGTGGACAAAACCTTAAATATACTTTACTATTCAAAAGACTGGGTTGGTAAGATTTTTTATGTTTTTGAAATAAGTCTCTGCATTCTTTTAATCAAAAATACAGTAAAAATGTGAAATATTATTACAATTTAAAATAACTATTTTCTGTTGTGATTTATTGTAAAGTTTAATTTAAAAAAAGTGCTTTTATTGAATAAAAGTATTAATTTATTTTACAAAATTAAGAAATAAATTTTTTTGTAACACTATAAATATTTATAATATAACTGTTGATCAATTTAATGTACCTTTGTTGAATAGAAGTATTAATTTCTTAAAAAAGAAATAAAAAACAAAATATTTGAAATAAAAATCTATTTTAACACTATAAATATCTATAACATCACTTTTCATAAATGTAATGTATCATTGCTGTATAAAAGTCTTAAATTTCTTTAAAAAAATGAAGAAATAAAAAATATTTTAAATAAAAATTATCGTAACACTATAAATATCTATAATATAATTTTTGATCAATTTAATGCACCTTTGTTGATTAGAAGTATTAATTTCTTTAAAAAAAAGAAATAAAAAACAAGAAACAACTAAATATTTGAAATAAAAATCTATTGTAACACTATAAATATCTATAATGTCACTTTTCATAAATTTAATGAATCATTGCTGCATAAAAGTCTTACATTTCTTTAAAAAAAAAATTAAGAAATAAAAAAATTATTTGAAATAAAAATCTATCGTAACCCTATAAATATCTATAATATAATTTTTGATCAATTTAATGCACCTTCGTTGATTAGAAGTATTAATTTCTTTAAAAAAAAGAAATAAAAAACAAGAAACAGCTAAATATTTGAAATAAAAATCTACTGTAACACTATAAATACCTATAATGTCACTTTTGATCAACTGAATGCATCATTGCTTATGAAAGTATTTTTATTAAGAAATAAAAAACAAGAAACAACAAAATATTTGAAACAAAAATCTATTGTAACACTATAAATATCTATAACATCACTTTTCATAAATGTAATGTATCATTGCTGTATAAAAGTCTTACATTTCTTTAAAAAAATGAAGAAATAAAAAATATTTTAAATAAAAATTATCGTAACACTATAAATATCTATAATATAATTTGATCAATTTAATGCACCTTTGTTGATTAGAAGTGTTAATTTCTTTTAAAACAACTAAATATTTGAAATAAAAATCTACTGTAACACTATAAATATCTATAATGTCACTTTTCATAAATTTCATGAATCATTGCTGCATAAAAGTCTTACATTTCTTTAAAAAAAAATTAAGAAATAAAAAAATTATTTGAAATAAAAATCTATCGTAACCCTATAAATATCTATAATATAATTTTTGATCAATTTAATGCACCTTTGTTGATTAGAAGTGTTAATTTCTTTTAAAACAACTAAATATTTGAAATAAAAATCTACTGTAACACTATAAATATCTATAATGTCACTTTTGATCAACTGAATGCATCATTGCTGTATGAAAGTCTTTATTAAGAAATAAAACAAGAAACAACATATATATATATATATATATATGTGTGCGTGTCATTTTTGATAAATTTAATGAGTCTCAAGTCTTTCTGATACTCTGCTTGAAGCAAACCACCACTGTTTATAGTCCAGTCTATAATTTCTCTCTTTTCCCCATCAGTTAACAACCAACACATGATTCATTTGCACTGAGAACAGAAGTAGCGCTGTAGGAGGATAAGATTCATATTAAAACACATGCAGCTCCCTGATAAAGCAAAACGGACATTAATAGTCAAGCGGAGGAAAATGAAAATGAGAGCGAGACACGGATGTAAAAGACACCGAAGAAAAGCAGCGAGCATCCTCAGAGGAAAATTAACGCAAGGGTCACAGAAAAGGTTGCGACCAGGGCAACCAAGGAGAAAGCGGAGAAAAATACAGCGAGTCTAATGAGTGCGGCAAATTTGTCTCACAAACAAGCAGACAGATGCATGCAAGCCAAAAAAAAAAAAAAAAAAACACACACTTTCCCGCTTTCACTTTTCTCTGAAGCAGACGCCGGTAAATATTTAATCACAGGCGATTTAATCAGATCCCCACTTTAAATGCCGACACATACAGCACAGTAGAACCAGACGCGCCGTAGACCGTCTCTGCATCTCACCTTACCTTCTCAAGTGCCCACAATACATGCAAAAAAATCAGAAGCAACATAGCTTTGATATCGCATTGACTGGCATCATTGCCGTTTAACTATAATATGAAGTTATAAAGATTGTTTGATTATTATATGAAGTTATAAAGATCACAAACTATCCCATAAATGTTATTTTAGACAGTTGCTGAAGGTCCTTTCCCCCGTCAGACTAGATTAGCACCAACTGAAGGCTCTATTAATAATGTAAGAGAATCATGTAATTGATCTCAGCTGAACACACGTTCTCCTATTGACTTTCAGGGAGAGTGGCGATCAGGCTCTCACAACAAAGCCGTTTGGAGATATATTACTGTAGTAATGCGATATTCAAGCACCAAGATTTTAATTACGTTTGGTCTAACCACGTCAAGCGGCAATTTGGTAAATTCAACTTTTCAGAAACCTGCTAGTTGTAGAAGTTGCTAGTGAAATTACAAAGATCTGATCAGTCAAAAGTTTTTGAACAAAGATTTTTAATGTTTTTTAAAGAGCTCACCAAACCTGCATTTCTTTGATCCAAAGTGCAGCAAAAAATTTGACATTTTTAAAATATTTTTACTATTTAAAATAACTGAATATATTTTAAAATGTAATTTATTCCTGTGCTTTCAAAGCTGAATTTTCAGCATCATTACTCCAGTCCTCAGTGTCATATGATCCTTTAGAAATCATTTAATATGCAGATTTGCTGCTCAAGTAACATTTCTGATTATTATCAATGTTGAAAACAGTCGGGCTGCTTCATATTTTTGTGGAAATCGCAATTTATTCAGGATCTTTTGATGAACACAATTTTAGCATCATTACTCCAGTCATATGATCCTTCAGAAATCATTCTAATATTCTGATTTGCTGTTTAAGAAATATTTTGTCTTCTTCTTATTATTATTATTATGAATATTTAAAATAGTTGAGTTTTGTTTTTTTAGGATTCTTTGACGAATAGAAAAACCTAAAGGTCAGCATTTTTCTGAAATAAAAAAGTTTTTGTATCTTTTCTTTGATAAATTTAATGCGCCTTATTGAATAAAAGTATTAATTTCTTTAAAAAAAAAAGAAATAAAAAAACAAAACACTTGAAATAAAAATCTATTGTAACGCTATAAATATCTATAATGTCATTTTTTATAAATTTAATGTGCTTTTGATGAATACAATTATTAATAGCTTTAAAAAAATTGAGAAATAAAATACTACAAAATATTTTAAATAAAAATGTATTGTAACACTATAAATATCTATAATATAATATAATTTGATCAATTTAATGTGCATTTGTTGAATAAAAGTATTAATTTCTTTAAAAAAAAAGAAAAAAAATAAACAACTAAATGTTATAGTATATTGTAACATTATAAATATCTATAATGACATTTTGATAAATTGAATGTGAAATAAAAAGTTTTTGTATCATTTTTTTGGGTAGGAAATGATAGAATTTAATTATTTTATTTAACAAGGATGCTTTAAATTGCCCAAAAGTGACGATAACGACAGTTATAATCTTACAAAAGATTTCTATTTCACATAAATGCTATTTTTATGAACTTTCTATTCACCAAAGAAACCTGAAAAAAAAAAAAAAAATCTACTTAACAGTTTTCAACAAAGTTTTTTGAGCAGCAAATCAGATTATTAGGATTTCTAAAGGATTATTTGACAATGAAGACTGGAATAATGATGCTAAAAATTCAGCTTTGAAATCACATGAATAAATTACATTTTGAAATATATTCTAATAGAAATGGTTATTTTAAATAGTGAATATTCCACAAATGTACTGTTTTTGCTACACTTTGGATCATATAAATGCAGGCTTGGTGAGCATAAGGGACTTCTTTAAAAAAAAAAATAAAAACATTAAAACTTTAAAGACTGGTAGTGTATGTTCAATGCATTTAAGAAGAGTTGTTTTATTATGGTGGCCCAAACTGGACAAAATAAATTGAAAGCTGCACAATTTCATTCACCAACCAAAATAAAGACCAAGTTTTGTCCATCTAAGATGTAGAAATGTAGCATTGCATCTCTTGCTCACCATGAATCCTCTGCGGTGAATGGGTGCCGTCAGAATGAGACTCCAAACTGCTGATAAAAAAACAAACCAAAACAATCCACACCACTCCAGTCCACCAATTAACATCTTGCGAAGCCAAAACCAGTGTGTTTGTAAGAAACAAATCGACCAAAATATCCATAATCCATTTTTTTGTTGTCTCTCACATCAAAATACACAGATATATTTATTTTAAAAACTGATTCGGACTGTGCATCTGTGCATATTTCTCTCCTTTTTCACTGGAGAAATCAATATTTTGGATTTTAGCAAGACGCAATAGTTTCAAGTTAAAAACGTCTTGATGAATGTGATTGGTGTGGATTACATGTGATGCTTTTATCAGCTGTTTGAACTCTCATTCTGACGGCACCCATTCACTGCAGAAGATCCATTGGTGAGCAAGTGATGTAACGCTACATTTCTCATCTTGGATGGCCAGAGGGGATCACATTTTTAGCAAATTGTTATTTTTGTGGCTAACTATTCCTTTCATAATCAGACCCTCAATGATGCTGAAAATAATGTTTCGGGTTCAGACTCCCGTGTTCATCTAACATGCACAAGGATCTGGGCTGGTAACCTACGTTGGCTAAAAGTCACTGAGCTTACACAAGACCTCCAGAGACTACTCTTTATTGTATACTGAGTACTGGATCTTTTCTCATTAGATAAGATTCTATAAACTTGTTTTCTCATTAATAAGTATAATTAGTAAAAAAGTTTTTCATTATAATTGTATGCGCAATTAAGATTCAAGTTCTGATTCCAGTTGTTTTTTCGGCTCAGAATTTATAAATATGTTTCAGATTTTATATTGTTTTATTACTATATAGCTTTTTATTTGCATTTGTTCTACCAGATGATGTTGAGCCTCTATAACCAAGTGATTATCTCCTGTGCTAAAAATGATTAATCATTTTCTAAGGGAGGAAACTAGGAACAGCAGGACAAACAGAAAAAGATAAACAAGACGGATCAGCTCATGCCACACCAGCCTGATGTGCTAAAGACTAGTGTGGTGTTATTTGAAAAGCACACAGTGACAAGACATACATGACACTTTTGTGTTAATGTTAGCTAAAAAAACATAAAATAAAAAAAACGTGTTTAAAAAAAAACATTAGAGCAAAGCATAACTGTCCATTTTTAATCTTCAACAAAACCGAAAAAGTATAAAGGATTATACCAAATAAGCTGATCTGACCACTGAGTAACGATAACAGCTTTAAATCATTTCAAAACTTTCTGAACACAAAAAACACAAGCATTTTAAAGACATTTCAGTGCTAAACTGACATTTGCAAGCTTATTTCGAGCTAAAACGGAACAAATTTATCATTACATTAATTTAAATCAACTACATCTGATGTCAGATGTAGATCCTGAATGAAACCGGCTTGCCAAACACATCCTCACAGATGAACCGGTCACTTAAAACCTGATTTATACCATCCAGATCAATGAGATCAATATCCATAAATAAACCGGTCATCATCGTAAATCAGAAAGGTGAATGAGCGGACGCTGAAACGACGCGTTTGCTTTGCTGCAAACGCACCAAGAACGTAACAATGTAAATACACTACTAATAGTCTAATAAGGATATGAAATGAGACAGGTGTGCTGTCAATTCAGGCCACCGACGGTGATAAAGCAATACGGTAGCCGGTTGTATTCGCACCCACCTTTGTCATCTCACGCTCCCGCGACTGATGGATGGATGGATGGATGTAGTTTTTGATCCGCACAGTGAAACGGCGAGTCTGAACCGCTTCAAATTCGCTCGTCCGCGGTTATTTGCCCTCAGTATCAACGGACATGAAGCGCATGAGACGCTGAGGTGCTCGGTAGGTCATCTCAGCGTTGATATCGGCGCGTTGGTTGCCGCTGTCTGTCATCAGCGTTTCACGCCACTGGCTGCCTGCGCCGCGCGCTCCCTCCCTCGCGCCAGCGTACTCACGACGCACGCGCGTGGAAGGTGCACGAATCGGGAGCTGATAGGGTCTACGGTAAACTTTTCGGCTGTTAGATTGAGAAAATGAAAACAGTTAACCATCACAAAGATACATCTCGCATTATTTCGACAAAACCATTTGCCTAAATGATGAAATACTTATTTAGACGTTTTCCCTGGCATATTTCTGGTCATGTGTACTTCTGAGGGAAATTTACAATTGAGGTCAAAAGTTTACATCCCCCTTTCAGAATCTGGTCCAAAAGAGAAAATAATAGTTGAATGTATAAAAATGAATCCGTTCAAACGTTTACATACGCTTGATTCTTAAAACTGTTGTCACCTGAATGATCCACAGCTGTGTGTGTTTATTTTTGCGTAGTGGTAGTTGTTCAGGTCCCACAAATGCTGGTTTTCCAGCATTTTTGCGTATTTGAACCCTTTAAAACAATGACTGTGTGATTCTGAGATCCATCTTTTCATACTTAGGACACCCATGTAACCAGGTTAAAAGCCAGGTTAAAACTTTTGAACAGAATGGAGATGTGTTCATTTTTCTTATTTTGCCCAAATATCATATTTTTTCCATTTAGTACTGCCCTTCAGAGGCTACAGAAGATACTTACATGTTTCCCAGAAGACAAAATCAGTTAAATTTACCCTGATCTTCAAATTCAAAAAGTTTTCGCCCCTGGCTCTTAATGTACTATTTTTCCTTTTGAAGCATCAGTGGTGAGTGTTTGAACCTTCTGTAATAGTTACATATGAGTCCCTCATTTGTCCTCAGTAGGAAAAGATGGATCTCAAAATCATCCAGTCATTGCTGGAAGGGGTTCAAATGCACAAAAATGCTGGAAAACCAAAGAATTTGTGGGACCTGAAGGACTTTTCTGAAGAACAGCAGGCAGTTTCACAAACAAGGGACTCATGAACTCCTATCAATAAAAAAATAAAAACCATAGCTGTGGGTCATTCAGGTAAAAACACAGTATTAAGAATCAAGCATATGTAAACTTTATAAATTCAACGATTATTTTCTCTTGTGGACTATATGTAAAGATCTTTCATGTGAAATATCTTATTCAGGTCAGTTCTAAATAAACAATAATATGCATTTTGTATGATCCCTCTTATTTTGGTCAAATAATTAACATTTTGCAGATTCTGAAAGGGGAGTGTAAACTTTTGACCTCAACTGTACCATCAGTCCATGAGTTTTAAAGGAATCACTCACCCAAAATGAACATTTTACCATCTTTTATTCAATCTCTGAACCCAGAGTGTATTGTTTTGTTTGTAAACACAAACGGAAATGTTTAATACACTCTTGGACAGGGATTTTAAAAGCTCCAAAATAACAAAAAGCACGGTGGTCCGTATGACTTTTGCGCTATATTCCAAGTCGACTCAATCATACCATACTGCAGTTGCATGCGAGGAACGGGAGGAGGAAGCAAAATTAATATTTTACTCACCACACTCTTATGTCATTCCAAATTACAGATTTATAGTAAGTTTAACATTAGCTACTGCATCTTTTAACCAAACTGCCCTCAGACCCAACCTCAACTATACAAAATCAGCTAGAAACTCAAACTGATTTTAGCTGGATTTTCTCATCATTCTTACACTCGTGTTTACGTCATTTATTACGGGTTGCAGCACATACATTTTCGGGTATTTCAGGTTTTTTGCAAAACCTACTTTTGCGTATTAGTCCTAGGTTTTTTGCCCGATCTGAGCCAAACCAGTGCAGAAAAATGATCTGGAGAGTGAATACCAATAATTATCCAAAAGAAAAGTCTAACTTTCGACAAAAATCTTGCCACTTGGTAGTGCTATAACGGGGAAAAACATAAATGGCTATACTTACAGGGGTTGGACAATGAAACTGAAACACTGGCCAATATAGTGTTGGACGTTTCATGGCTATATTTGCGCAGCTTGGTGGCCAATCTTCACTTATTGCACATTCCAGCAGTAAGAGCAAAGTGTGAAGGTTGACTATGTGCACCCAATGGTTCAGACATTGTACCCTAAAGGTGGTGCCATGTATAAGGATGATAATGCACTAATACACACAGCAAGACTGGTGACAGAGAGGTTTGATGAACATGAAAGTAAAGTTGAACATCTCCCATGGCCTGCACAGTCACCAGATCTGAATATTATTGAGGCACTTTGGGATGTTTTGGAGGAGCGAGTCAGGAAACGTTTTCCTACAGCAGAATCACATAGTGACCTGGCCACTGTTCTAGAAAAGGAATGGCTCAAAATCCCTCTGGCTACTGAGCATGACATGTACTTGTCAATCCCAAAACCAAATGATGCTGTATTGGCCACAAAAGGACGCCCAACACCGTACTAACTGTGGTCTAAAACCAAGTGTTTCAGTTTCATTGTCCAACCCCTGTATATATTTATACATATATAAAAATGAAAATCGCTGTCCACAGTCTTGGTCCAAAGTGACACAAGTGTCACAAAAAAATGTGTGTGGTTTTTCGCACATACACGCAATGTTTGTATCATATCATAGAACTCCTCATTCCAGATAACTTTGCCTCTAGAACCACTGCTGTCAATCACATTGTTTGTTAAATGATAAAAAAATAAATACTTTTGCAAACTAGTCCTAGGTTTTTAGCTCAATCTGGATAAATCACTGCAGTACAATTCTCTGGACTGTCTAGGTCAATAGTTCTACAAAAATGTTTATATTTATCCTTTGGGAAGCTATTACGGGGTCGTTTATAAAAAAAGGAAGGCCTGTCCAAATTTACCCAAAGTCCTATGAAGCCTAAAGGAATACAAAGCTTTACAAAACCTGGTAAGCGCATCCGACAGGTGATTCTAAACAAACATGCATAGTTTTAAGGAGATCAGACCACAGCTGGCGCTATAACAGTCATAAGCGTTAATAAACATAATATTTCTATGGTAAATTTCCTGTATTTGCAAAAAAAAAAAGGCTTGCTACATAATGCCTTAAATCGCTTGAACCCCAGAAAAGGCTGCTTGATGCTATTTATATTTTAAAAATGTAAAGAAAATGCCACCTGCTTAAGTTAACTGGTTATTTTAAATGTTTTTTTTTTTTTTATTATTATTATTATGACAATCCACTTAGCCGTTTAATCTGATTATACTTCATTTGGCTGTATAATGTATGTTTACTCACATGCCATGAAGCAAATATTATTTTTATGGTTCTTGTGTTTGTTCCCTTGGGAGTGTCCTGAGATGATGTGCCTTTATCAGATAAACACAATCAGGTATGTATTACTTTTTCCATTGACATTTCCCTAAACTATAATCATAAAGCAATGTTATCGCCATAAATATTATCAGGAGAAAAAAAACATGGGAGTAGAAAAGAACAATGATCTGTTATTATTTATGGAAACCTGCAGTCTCATAACACTCTAATTGACTTTTGTATTTAGGAATTGCAGCCCTGCTATTATCGTTTTTCCTAATTTGCAGGTTGCTAAATGTAAATGTAATGTAGAATATTCTGACCTAGAAAATGCCAAGGATAGAGCAAGTTTGATAACAGCATTATTAAATGCTTTTGATTGTGCATCTTTAAAATGGAAGTATGTGTGGTTTGGCCAACATTCAAATGCCAAACCATTTCTTAAAAAGGATGTGCCAGATCATAAAGCTGGTTTGTGAAGTGAGCCACGGTTATATTACCATACAAGATATAATCTGTGCTACCTCTGATCAGAGCGGACCTTTGATGTTATGACTGAATTACCGTCTGATAGCTGTCAAGGCAACGTTTCATTAATTTTTACTGAAAGAAAAAAATATTATGGACATATTAACAAAACTAATAAAAGTGACAAAAACAAGACAAAATGACTAAAACCTTAACTAAAACAAAATGCATTTTCAGTGAAGCTTGATGTACCACAAAAATTGAAACTGATATACAAATGATTAAATGTATAAACTTTTAAAATATTAATAAAATGACACAAAAATGTGATGTAAAATTAACAACTAATTCCAAATATGAATAAAACTATAAAATCAGTGATACTAAAATTCCCTTCAATGGTTGTTAAAGTTTTCTATATGGTTTCTAGTGTCTGCATTAATTCATTTGCATTGATTAATTTTGGATGCTGGTTATTTTAAATGTTATTATTATTATTATTATTATTATTATTATGACAATCCACTTTGTGCAATTCTGATTATCTTAAATTAGCCGTTTAATCTGATTATACTTCATTTGACTGTATAACGTATGTTTACTCACATGTCATGACACAAATATTATTGTTATGGTTCTTGTTTTTGTTCTCTTAGGAGTATTCTGAGGTGAAGTGCCTTTATCAGTCAGGCACATGACACTTTGCATTGATATTTCCCTAAGCTATAATCATACATCAATATTATTGCCATAAAGATTATCAGGAGAAAAAAAAACTGGGCACGGAACAGATCACTGATCTGTTGTTATTATTTATAGAAACTTACAGTCTCATAACACTCCAATTAACTTTTGTAATTGGAAATTGCAGCCCTGCTAATATTGTTTTTCCTAATTTGCAGATTGCTAAATGCAAATGTAATGTAGAATATTCTGACCTAGCAAATGCCAAAGATACTCTGCAAAAAACATATTGCTGAGTGAACTTAAATAATTTGTTACCTGGCTACCTTAAAGTTCAGTCAACTTGAAAAACAGTTTAGTCAATTTTAAATGTTACGTCTTACTAAGTGACAACTTAGATATTTGAGTTGATTCAGCTTCAAATTTTAAGGCAGCCGAGTAACAAACACAGCCAATAAGTTTAACAAACAAATTTTTAGTTTAGTCAACTAATCATTTAGTACACCTTAACATTTCAACTTGAATAAACTTATTTTAGTTGACTGAACTTAAAATTTTATGGCAGCTGAGTAACAAATTATTTTAAGTTCACTCAACAAATTGTGTTTTTTTGTTTTGTTTTGTTTGTTTTTCTACAGTGTAGAGTTTCTGCATCTTTAAAAATGTAAGTATGTGTGGTTCGATCAAATGGCAACATTCAAATGTCAAACCATTTCTTTAAAAGGATGTGCCAGATTATAAAGTTGGTTTGTGAAGTGAGCTATGCAATCTGTGTTATCTCTGATCAAAGCGGACCTCCGATCTTATGACTGAATTACCATCTGATAATAAAAATGTATAAAGACATATTAACAAAACTAATAAAAATGACAAAAACAAGACAACATGACTTAAAACCTTAACTAAAAAAATTGTATTTTCAGTTAAGCTTGATGTACCACAAAACATTTAACTGAAATACACATGATTAAATGTATAGACATTTAAAATATTAATAAAATGACACAAAATGTGATAGAAAACTAAGAACTAATCCCAAATATGAATAAAACTATAATATCAGTGATACTAAAATTCTCTTCAATGGTTGTTAAAGTTTTCTATATGGTTTCTAGTGTTTGCATTGATTAATTTTGGTTACTTTTTTATTATTATTATTATGACAATCCACTTTGTGCAATTCTGGTATCCTGAGGTGAAGTGCCTTTATCAGGAAAACACAGTCAGGCACGTATTTGCATTGATATTTCCCTAATCTATAATCATAAATCAATATTATTGCCATAAATATTATCAGGAGAAAAAAAACTGGGCACAGAAAAGATCACTGATCTGTTTTTATTTATAGAAACCTACAGTCTTGTAACACTCCAATTGACTTTTGTAATTAGAATTTGCAGCCCTGCTAATATCACTTTTCCTAATTTGCAGATTGCTAAATGTAAATGTAATGTAGAATATTCTGACCTAGAAAATGTATACACTGCAAAAAACTATTTGTTGAGTCAACTTAAATAATTTGTTACCTGGCTGCCTTAAAATTCTAAGTTCAGTCAACTTGAAGAAACAGTTTAGTCAACTTGAAATGTTGCGTCTTACTAAGTGACAACTTTCAGCTGTATGTGTGGTTCGATCAAATGGCAACATTCAAATGTCAAACCATTTCTTTAAAAGGATGTGCCAGATTATAAAGCTGTGAAGTGAGCCATGCAGTCTGTGTTATCTCTGATCAAAGTGGACTTATGACTGAATAACAAGACAAAATGACTTAAAACTTTAACTTAAAAAACTGCATTTTCAGTGAAGCTTGATGTACCACAAAAATTAAAACTGAAATAGAAATGATTAAATGTATAGACATTTAAAATATTAATAAAATGACACAAAAATGTGATGTAAAAGTAACGACTAATTCCAAATATGAATAAAACTATAATATCAGTGATACTAAAATTCTCTTCAATGGTTGTTAAAGTTTTCTATATTGTTTCTAGTGTCTGCATTATGTGGTTAATAAAGTGTTTTTTTGTGTGTTCAAATATGGCTCTTCACCTCTGCTATGGTTTCAGCTATGTTTCTCATTCTCCCCCTACTGCTCATTTTCTCTTCCTTTATTTCTGCGCAGTGACTTTGTCCTTGTGGGATCAAGTATCTCAGCACACACAGAGCACTGTTAACAACAATGAGGCCTGGGTGAGACTCTGTGTGTGTGTGAGTTTAAGTGCAGGCTGTCAGAAGAATAGACCTTGTGTATGAGTCCTGGGTGAGAATGAAAGTGGACGGTGAGACTGGAAACTAGTTAAAGATGAACAGGAGATGTTTCAGACCTACCTTTGCTCGTAGAATGCATGTGAACCTCCAAGCGATCAGACAGGTGTGTGAGTTGCTTGAATGAATCGCTGTCTCTGTCCCGTTTCAGACTCCACCCTTCCACATCTGCCACCCTTCTCACAGGATTTAGCAAATAAACCGTGGGAAAAATGGTATAATTCAATATTACATGACTCCCAAAATACCTGATTGTGACTGTCTAATGACAGCATTTTGGGGACTGAAATACGCAATACACACATTATGCTTATTTTAAGGCACTTTATCTATTTGCGTCTGTAGATTTTATTTCAGTGCATTTCTTTCAAGGCTGTTTCCTCAAAAAGGACTTTTTGATTTTCAAGGACTTCGATCAGAGATCTCACTTACACTACCGTTCAAAAGTTTGGGGTCAGTAAATGTTTATTCATTCTTTTTTTTTTTTTAAAGAAATGAATAAATTGTTACATTAATAAAAAGTGACATAATAGATTTACATTGCTAGAAAAGATTTATAGTTTGAATAAATGCTGTTCTTGAAAGAAAAAAATACAGGTTCAAAAAACAAAAAAAAACAAAAAAAAAAACATTGGCGGCACAACTGTTTCCAAAACGGATAATTCTACTAATAATTCAGAATATCAGAATGATTTCTGAGAGATCATGTGGCACTTAAGCCTGGGAAACTGAGTAACGGCTGATGAAAAATCAGTATTGCATCACAGGAATAAATTATATTTTAAAGTATATGAAAATAAAAACCATTATTTTTTATTGTAATAACATTTTGTAACATTACAGTTTATTTTCTGTATTTTTTTCATAAAATAAATGCAGCCTTGACTTCATTAAAAAAAAAAATTGCAAGTCTTACTGACCCCAAATTTTTGAACGTAGTGTATGTCTTTTATTTCAAATTCTACAATTTTAAAAATAGGCTATGCTAATACAAAAAAAAGACAAAAATAAAGTGAAGCACATAAGTGCTTTTTTCTTTGTTTTGTTTTTATAAACAAACCATAATGGTTTGATGTTTGCTACTGGCAAAAGCAAAAGATTCACCATAATTTCAGATCGGGACTTGGAGCGCGAATCATTTGACTTAGATTGGGACTTCGGCCCTGTCCCAAATCATGTGCACTAGCGTCTTACGGACTTACAATGCGCGTGTCCGTCGAGTGTCCCATCTTTCATTTTAGCGTTCAGAGAAAGCGACACATTCGTGGCACGTTATGTGCCCTCAATTCACACTTCAGGACTGACGCATATTGCATCATTTGATTTAGATCGGGACAAATCGTGAATCATTTGATTTGTATTATTCAATTCGTGAAACCCTTTCTGATCTAAATCAAATAATTTGTGATCCACCTCTAAAGTCCCGATCTGAATTAGGGACCCTATTTTAACGATCTAAATGCAAAGTGTAAGGCGCACGGCTCAGGTGCGTTCAAGGCGTGTCCAGATCCACTTTTGCTAATTTAACGATGGGAAAACGGTCCATTCATTCGAAATGGGTTGTCCCTATTCTCTTAATAAGTAAGGGGTGTTTTTTGGGCGTACCGTGCAATAAATCAGAGTCTCATCTCCCATTCCCTTTAAGAGCGAGTTGCGCTCGCACCATGGCGGATCGCTATTTACATGCCGGAATATGTTGGTGGAAAAGCTAAACGCTTCTCAAACGAAGAAACCGATCTGCTCGTGCGTTGGATGCAGGCTTTCAAATAGCTCTGTGCGAGGAGTCAGTTAATATATATGTGTGTGTATTGGCACGATTGTTCAATTAATTAGCCAATTTCATTCATTATTATAAGTACTAATAGGCTGTACTGCAAATAGGTAGCCTAATTCTACTACACGCAGTGGCTATCCATCATTACATTTGTATATTTATGTAGCCTACACAATAATATTGTTTTACACTGTAATCCTTTTGTTTTTAATATTTGGCAAATATTTTAGCAAAGTGAACGTGCGTTGTGGACCTGCCCAGAGGCGCATTATCTACCAATGCGCTCTTTAAATAACAAAAAAAAATATTGGGCCATTGACTTTAGACTTTAGACCAGGTTTGAGTTGGTCTATGGCGCAGTCTATTTTCAGTTCCTCAAAATAGCAACGCGCCAACAATGGGCCCGAACACACCTCTTTTTTAGACGACGCGGCGCTGGATGGGAAAATGAGAACTGCGTCAGACTTAAACTAGCAAACACACTTGCGCCGCGCCTTGCGCCACATTGCGCCGGGTGTATGATAGGGCCCTAGGACTCAGAGCGCAAATCGCGAACCATTTGATTGGAATCATTCAATTGGAATTATTCAATTTGTGAAATGATTCACAAACCTGTTGCGATCTAAATCAAATGATTTGAAGTCTGAATATGAATAATGATTGCTGCAATTTGGAGCAGCTAGTTTAAGTCTGACGCAGTTCGCATTTTCCCATCCAGCGCCGCGTCGTTTAATTAGCAAATGAACTCTAGCTGCTGCAATTTGGAGCAGCTAGAGTTCTTACTAGAACCAGAAAGTATGACCATATTAGCCCAGTTCTGTCAACACTGCACTTGCTCCCTATTAAACATTGTATTGATTTTACAAACTTGCTAATTACTTATAAAGCCCTCAATGGTTTAGCTCCTCAGTACTTGAGTGAGCTCTTATCACATTATAGTCCCTCACGTCCGCTGTGTTCTCAAAACTGGTAATCTGATAATACCCAGAATATCAAAATCAACTGCGGGTGGCAGATCATTTTCTTATTTAGCGCCCAACTCTGGAACAATCCACCTAGCTTTGTTCGGGAGGCAGACACACTCTGTCAGTTTAAATCTAGACTAAAGACCCATCTCTTTAACCTGGCCTACACATAACATATTTAAATATTTCTAAAATTCAAATCCGTTAAATGATTGTTAGGCTGCATTAATTAGGTCAACCGGAACCGGGAACACTTCCCATAACACCTGATGTATTACATCATAAGAAGAATGGCATCTACGCTAATATTAGTCTGTCTCCTGTTCATTTCAAGGTCATCGTTGCCACTCAGATCCAGTCTGTATCCTGATCAGATGGTCACTGCAGTCCCCTGATCCAGTCCATATCCAGATGGTGGGTCATCACCTATAGATGACCTCTACAGGTATAAATTGCTTGTTTGTTGGTCAGAGGAGAACTGACCCCTGACTGAGCCTGGTTTCTCTCAAGGTTTTTTTCTCCATTTCTGTCATCGATGTCATCGGTTCCTTGCTGCTGTCGCCTATGGCTTGCTCAGTTGGGAACACTTAATTTCCAGCGATAATTGAACTGAGCTGGCTGATAACATCAATAAATTCAATGATTAATTCCCTTTAACTAAAAATTAGTTCGCTGTTTCTTTTTGCATTATTGACACATTACCTTCCTATCTGATACTGTAAAGTTGCTTTGACACAATCTGTATTGTAAAAAGCACTATATAAATAAAGGTGACTTGACTTGACTTGACAGGCAATGTTGAAATTCAAAAACGAATATGGCTCTTGTAATTTGTTCTGGTCTTTGCTAATGAATCACTTGAAATGAACAATCAAAGTCACAGGTTGATTCAATAGGTTCAATTCAATTCAATACAGTATTCCAAATGTTAAATATGCATTGTGCAAGATTCTAGATGTGCATCTAATTTCCTTTCCTCAAGGAATCGAAACAAGACCTATATAGGAAAAAGCACATGCTTATTTCATGCATTGTGCACTGATAATGCACATTCCAGCATTCAATGCATATAAAAAACACTGCAACAGTATGAGTAGTGGGATAGTAAGTTATTACGAATGCAGCCGCACTCCTGCATTATGCAGTGTAATATCAATCCGCCTTCACTGTCACAGCACGGTTTGTACCAGACACACTCACACTCAACTTGCATACAGTGCAGCTTTGCATCAATAAAACGTTTATGTCACTCCCAAATGAGATGGATTGGAGATAAAAAAGGAAATTTAGATTAAAACCGGTGGCCAATCTTCATAATGAAGGCCAGCCCAGTGTCGGCCACAACCCACATCCAGCCGGGGCCATTCAGACCGGCTTATCTGTGAAAACACCCCACACATCATCCACTTCAGATCAGCTACAAACACACACACACATCTCTGGAAATAATCCTCTCAACTCAGGTTGATTTCAGCAATGGGTCTTGAAGTACCTAAAGCTGCGGTGAATGGATTGGGGGTTCTTTGACACAATGGAGCAGTTCATGACGTGAAAACAAATCGCTGGAGTTAGGACAGGATTTCACTCTGCTGATAAGTAAATTGTTTTATGCGGGGATAACTCCGACCTTGTTTTTATTGACCCCACTCTACCAGAATCCTCCCGATTTAATTAGACCATTAAATGAGATGAACTTTGGTGGATGTTTATCTACTGAAAAAAGCACGTCAAAATTAGATTTCAGCCTCTCTGTAGTTTATGACCTTACTGACGATCAGAGCATGCTGTTATGCGCATGGGTCAGATAAAGGTGTTTAAAGATAAAGGGTAATAAATTATATAGGGTGAATGTGCAGTACCTGTTACATTATATCTTTTCATGTGACAACACTAAAGAAATGACACGCTGCTACCATATAAAGTAGTGAGACATATGGATAAATTTGACGCAAACACCGAAGCAGACACACAGAAAGCACGTCTCACACTCTTTCGCTTTGCATGAACTGAAAAATACTCACAAACTTATCTCGAATTGTCCGTTTTGATGAGTATTCACGTAAACACAGCCGATTACATCTTAAATGAACGCAAACAGTAGAAAGTGTATCAATACATTGCATCCATTGCATCCATTGCATTCCTGCATTCGATTTTAAAGGGATAGCAGCCACATTTAGTTGCTATTGTCCGAGTCACAGATGTTAATCAAGCAGCAAAAGAAAGACAGAAAACCACACACTGCTCTTGACTGAATCACTTACGTAGCCCTGAAAATTCATTTACAGAAATAAACATGTCTGTTTGAAAGAATGAAGAATGTGTTAAACAAATTACTATAAAGAATGCTTAATTAGCCTATATAACCATTGGCATTTCATTGAAAAGAAGACCATGTTCTTTATGAAAAGTGGTTTTATTTTATTTTATTATTAAGGCATGTTGTGTTTCACCGCAGTTAAATTGTGTTTATCATGATTAAACCTTAATATTAAACCTATATAATGAGTTTGGAAATTTTAGAAAAAAAAGCTTAATAAATGCATTGCACTGTAACTAAACCCATTAAATTTTAGCCGACTAAATTTACTGCAGATTTAGTTGACTAAAATCGTACGATATTAAAACTAGACTAAAACTAAAAACAATTTAGATGACTAAAATATGACTAAAACTAAATGGCATTTTAGTCAAAAGATTATGGCTAAAACTAAATTAAAATTTGCTGTCAAAATTAACACTGCATGGTCGACAAAATGGACATGCTCAGCAGAGCATGATCCCCTCCCTTCGGAGACTGGGCCGCAGGGCAGTATTCCAACATGATAACGACCCCAAACACACCTCCAAGACGACCACTGCCTTGCTAAAGAAGCTGAGGGTAAACGTGATTGACATGTCTCCAGACATAAACCCTATTGATCGGTAAGCCCCGTCCATAGACCGCAGATGAGCCAATGACAGTTGAGTATCAGCTGCATGGAGATGGAACTCGGACATCTGTAGGTTTCAGCACCATAGAGAAACATTGGTAGATCCGAAGCTCTCGTCGTTTTAATGGTGTTTATGCTACAAAAATAATAAAACTATGTGCCTGAGGTATCTGTAACACTGATTCCAGGTATCCCGAGAGGATTGGCAATGGAATTTGGAATTGATTTTATTATTTAACGTTTATTTTCTGGTTGTCATACTCTCATTAAGTGGCTTTTTTCATCTGCTCAAGCAGGTAATGTCTGTAAATATAGTTAATATCTCTGGCTAAAACTAGCTAATGTTAAAGTTAGTGAGTCCATGCTAACGTACAAACCTCAGCTAACTATTCTCACGTCATGTACAGTGTAAGTCAAAAACACATAAACAAAGATCTACATTTCAGTGCCTCTCCATATTAACTGGTTAAATGTAAAATAATTAATCTTACACTGCGGTACATGAACAGTGTTGTCATCTGCGATCGTGACGACCGTAACATGAGATTTCTTCCATTTGCATTGCGATCTGTAAACCCTTGATTTCAAATGAATCATGTTACACACCATATTTATTTTAAAATCATTTATATCTCTCTCCATGGCATATTAAAGCCCTACTTGAATGCTCCTCGACGAGAGGTGGTTTTTCTGTGTTCAAAATTGATCAAAAACATCTTCAGACAAGGTTTCACACTGACAGCTGTCATTGTAAGGCAGTGGGAAACTCTGTTTGTTTGTCTGAGGTAGCAACAGTAACTAAGGGGGGCGGGGCTTAGCGATAGGTCAATTGAGCATCTGTGGGGCATCGTCAAATGGAAGGTGGAGGTGATGTCGTCATGGAGGAGTGGAAGAGGACTCCAGTGGCAACCTGTGAAGCTCTGGTGAACTCAATGCCCAAGAGGGTTAAGGCAGTGCTGGAAAATAATGGTGGCCACACAAAATATTTTGGACACTTTGGGCCCAATTTGGACATTTTCTCTTAGGGGTGTACTCACTTTTGTAGCCAGCGGTTTAGACATTAATGGCTGTGTGTTGAGTTATTTTGAAGGGAACAGCAAATTTACACTGTTATACAAGCTGTACACTCACTACTTTACATTGTAGCAAAGTGTCATTTCTTTAGTGTTGTCACATGACAAGATATAATAAAAATTTAAAGGGTGTACTCACTTCTGTGAGATACTGTATGTGAGGTGGGCCATTTAAGTTTGATTGTACTGTGCTCAAAGGGTTTGCACTTTCAGAGCATTACAATGGTTCTTAAAGAGACACCATTTCTCTAAATGACAAATAAGTTTTGGTTGATGCAATATGACACCGGTGCCATACCTCCACGGAGGAATGTTATTTTCATTTTCATTTCTAAATGCTGTAAGGTTGCTTACTCAATATTTCCGGGGATTTTATTGATAAAGATAATTAGACATTATTTTGCTGAGTGTGTTATTGTGATGATATCTTAATGACTACCATGGACAGCTGACTCCTAAAGTTTTTGGATTTTCTTCACATTCTGTGTGGTCAGTTCACAGCAATGACAGAAATTAATCTTTTCCAATGAGTAAATTGATTTTTAATCATCTTAGGTTGTTACTAAACAAATGAAATCACTTTCAACAAAATTCATCTTTGAAGAAGTTGCATATGAAGCAGCATTTAGATGTACCTACACGTTAATGCAACTCAGAGACATTTACATTTACATTTAGGCATTTGGCAGACGCTTTTGTCCAAAGCGACAGAGGGACATGGAATGCTTTAACCTGCAGTTACAAATGCATAAATATTGTTATTACATTTTAAACATGAAATGTTGAATACTGATATTTGAAAAAAATGTCAAAAATGGAAAGATACTTTACATGTGAAATTAAAACTGCCAGTAGGTGACAGCAAGTCACTCTTAAGTGAGTCATTGCAATTGATCCGAATCATTTAAATGGTTGATCCTTTCAAGAACGAAACACGATCATATATTGCTCAGAGACGCAAAACAATGATGTGGCTGTGTTTGGACTTATGCCTTGTTGGCGAAATAGAGCAAACGTAAGTTTCTTGATATTAACTTATTGTTTATTCAACTGTTGTATAAATATAGGCTACGAAAATAATATAATAATTACCACACTGATTTTTAGCTATATGAAATGATATAAAGATATAAATTTACTGCCCCCTTATCTTGAATTATGAGATCATTCTCGTTGCATATTAATCGACTGAATCACGCAGAAAGAACGCACTCTAAATGCGTATGTGCACTAATATAGTCTTCCAGACTTCATCATGTAGTCGCATATGTGTGCACTCTGTAGGTGTGTTTTGTTTGGTTTTTGCAATAAACTTGATAAGGCCATGATGTCTCATGAGTTCAGTATTTGCAATACACCTGCGCAGATTTGGCTTGCATGAACTTCCCCCAAGAAATTAATGAGTGAACATAACTTACGAAAATTAACCCGCCAAATTGCCTAGTGATTTTACAGCATTACCCGCCACAGCTGATTTTTACCCGTGTTTGGGCAGGTTGGCTTGGAATTTTACACATGATTTATTTTACTCAAAAGCTGTAGTTTATACTTCATATTTTTCATGTGTTTTTAATTACATTTAAAAAGTATTTTTCATATACCTCTCAGATAACACTTTATATGAACTATATTCAAATTGAAATTTGTATGGCTGAACCTTAATTTTAACAAAAGATATAAAGAAAAGAAAAAATAACATCTAGGTATCTAAATTACACGTTTTACAAAAAGTGTCCCACTTTACCTGAATTCACCTTACCTCTTCTGAGGTGCCATAAACAGAAAACAGCAGGGCTGGAAAGAAGTAAGAGTGCACGAAAACTCGTGAATATTCGTGTTATTACGAACAAAAATGACAAATTAGTTAGCATTATGTGAAAGACAAAGTAAAAGAAAAACTTTCAGAGCTTAGTCACCAATATTCAAAGCTTAAATCCCTGAAACCCACAGCTGGCCGCTGAGAAGAACCGTTGGTCTTCATCTACTGTAAATTCATCCTAAAGCCCCCCCTACTGGAGACAACCGAGATGAACACACAATCAACGGCAGACAGAGACAGAGTCGATTGAGACGTTTTATTCTGGGATTTGCGGTTTAACTTTAATACTCTGTTTGAAAGCGAATGAGGATAATGGAGACCCACAGGAAACAGAGAGGTGATCACAATGAGGCGATCTGAAATGTCAGTGAAATGCTTTTACCCAGAAATCACATCACGATGGATAATAAATCAACAAACAACATCTGTAATCTGCCTGAGGATGAAGGTATCAGAACCGTCTTCCTCCTTCCAAAACTTCCAGAACATTCAAAGACTTACCTTTAAAAGAACCAGATATACCTCGATCTATTCACGACACTTCTTTTAAAAAGAATAGTTCCCCTAAAACTAAAAACTGTCATCATTTACTCACGTTCAAAACCAGAATGTCTTTCTTGTCTTCACAGGATAACTATAGGCTACTCGTTCTATATAAGGAAGTTCCCGCTGCAACTATAAAAATGACACACAGAGGGACATTTTGGAAACTTTTTAAGAACGATTTTTTCCCAGCTGACCAACGATAAAACCATTGACAGTCGATCACAATCCATCCGGCGTTTAAAAAACGAGGGCAGAACACATAAAAGAAAGCGCGCGCTTATAATAAATAAAAAGACCGTTATCGTCCGTTGGCGTGGGCGCTAATATAGTTGATGTTAGACTCAAATTAGTCTGTTTTTCAAAAGCTGGCGTATATCTTCAAAACACCTGGAGTACAGACTTCTCGAAAGACGCTAAACACTAACTGTTTGGAAGGACATGAGGGTGAGTAAATGATGAAAACTTTATTTTTTTAGGGAACCATCACTTTAAATTACAGGTGTGTGAAGATAAAACTCTTACAATACTGTCTTGTACGTACCTAGGTCTTTACAGTCGGTTTTAAGGCAAACCTGGTTCTCGTTTAGCTCTTTGGCTAGCAGAAACCTTTCTGGTCAGTACAACATACACTCTGCCATAACATCTTTAAATTAATTTACTGGCTTTGGTTGATAATTTTGGCACAAACTCTCCAAATAAAAGAAAAACAGATTCTGAATTTGCTTCCGAACAAGTGAAGACGTACATCATAAGCGATATTGAGGGTTAAACATGACAATATAACATACAGAGACATGACGTTCTGTGTAGAGACTATTCAGTTGTTCTCACAGTTTCATATTAAGAAGGCACTGGACAGCAGTAGTGCTTTTTGGGGTCTTAAAATTAATACACTACAGACTTAACAAATTAATGTCTGTAAAATAAACACAGCATGCATCTTCACAAGCGCTCTTTAGCATCAACAAACACACTTTTTAATATACCTTTTATCATTTTTGGAAGGTTTTATTAGGCACAGAGAGGGGAACTGGGCTTAGCGTGCTAAAGTCAACGTGAAACGTTGTTTATAACAGTGGTTTTCAAACCTGTCCTGGAGGCACTCCTGCCCTGCACATGTTGCATGTCTCGCTTATCTAACACACCTGATTCAAATCATCACGTCATTAGTGGAGACTCCAAGACTTGATTTGGGTGTGTCTAATAAGGGAGACATACAAAATGTGCAGGGCAGGGGTGCCTCCAGGACAGGTTTGAAAACCACTGGTTTATAACCCATTTGACTTTTACATTGTGACTGCAGCTATTTGACTATTTCTGGCCTGAAAACATGAACGATTTTTGTTGGCGTAACTGATGAATCGTTCACAAAAATGTGAATTAGTAACGTGAATAGGATTGATTTCATTCCATGTTGACTTCAGACTCATCATATGAGATGCATATAGGAGGGTTTGGCATCCAGATTGGACAGCAAGATTAAAAAAAAAACTGTTACACGTCCTTTACAGGGTGGATGTAAGACCATTATTGATGTTAAAGCTAAACAGACAGAAAAACAGTGAGGGGTAACGAGGGATATTATAAACTCCCTCGGAGATCGAAAGCTACGTTTGGGGGCTTGGAGAAAATGGGAGGAGAGAAAAAGATGAGAGGAAAGAGAGAGAAAAAGAAGGACATTCTGAGTGCTTATAAATCACTCTCTCCGTAGAGGGCACTGGAGAAAGAGATGTAATCCAGGGCTCCAGGGGCCCCGTCGGAGCCGATGTACTTGGTCATGCGGCTGATGCAGTACTCGGCCTGCTCGGGTGGGAGTTCACGACGAAGCTCCTCCACAGTGATGTAGGGCTGAACGACAAGAAAAGACACTTTTACACCAACTCTCACTGTGTTTTTGTACTAAAATTGATAGTAAAAGCATGCAAAAACACATCTGAGGTGTTCAGACACTATGGCAAGCCATTTTGACATTTAATCCTTAAAACACTGATATATATTTTCATGCCACTTTTTTTTTTAGCTACTAGTATCTACTCAATTAGAAACTAGTACTTATTCATTAGCTACTAGTGCTTATTCTTTAGGTACTAGTACAATTTTAAAATTCATTACATACTGGTACTCATACATTTAATACTAGCACTTATTTATTACATATTAGTATTTATTCACTAAATAAAAATACTTGTTGTTAGATAATAGAACTTGTTTATTAGATACTAGTACTTATTTCACCAGTGACTTAGTAACTATACTGTTTTTACTAGTAAAACGTTTAAAATTTTTCTTTTTGACTTCTATGGGGATCTGTCATTCACATATCAACTATTCAGTTTTGACTAGTAGCTATTCCATTTGCGACTAGTGCATATGTCTTATATACTACTAGCAGTTTATTAGGCATTAGTACTAGTGTTATTAGTACTGCTGTTTTAGAAACAACACTGTAAAAAATGACTGTGAATTTAATGGTAAAAAGCTGTAAAAATGATACATTAAATGGTAAAAGACTGTAAAATTTCCATTCCAGTTACAGAATTCCTGTTACTTTTTTTAAAATGTGATGTTTTTTTGTTGTTGAAAAAACTCTTCCCCCCCCCTTTTTTTTCTTAGCAGGTTTGTACATTAAGGTTGTATGTTACATCTAACGTTGTTAAATGCATGTTTATTGCATTATTTAACGTGTGTTACCATGACGTTGTTTAGTGTTTGTGTGAATGACACTGTGCACCTTCTATATAAGTTAATATTTAAGCTGATTTAAGTGATGGGCGTTGGTTCATCATGTGACTTTCTCATCACCACCTGCTTTTGGTGTTTATCAGTGTATTACAAAGGTATAAAACAGATTTCAGTACTTCAATAGGTTGGTACATTACCATTATTCCAGTTAATGAAATTACCGTATTTACCTGTAAATTTAGGAGAAAGCCGTAAACTGTAAAACGTTGAAACTATTTTTTTACAGAAAAAATTCTGGCAACCACAGCTTATATACTGTATTATATACTAGTACTTATTAATTAGATATATATTAAATAGATACTGCTACTTATTATTAAATACTAGTACTTATTCAATAGATACTAGCACAAATTATTTAGATACCAGTACATATTCCAAATGTTACCAGTAAGACTTTTTTTTATTCTATTTTACTTAGTACTAGTATCTAATGAAAAATAATAGTATTTAATAAATAAGTACATGTATCTAATGAATGCTTACTATTAATATTTAAAAGGTACTAGTCACTACTGGAATATATACTAGTCAGAACTGAATGACCGATCCCCATAGAAGTCAATGGCAAAGATGTAAAATGAGTTATTAGTAACACTGGAATAATAACTAGTCACTGTTGATATAAGTGTTAGTATTCATTAAATAGGAATTAGTATCTAATTTACAAGCACCTGTATCTTAAAAAAGTTACTAGTACCTAAAGAATAAGCACTAGTAGTACTAGTACCTATTGGAACAGACACTAGTACCTAAAGATAAATCAGTTCTAGTAGCATGAAAATAGATAGTATGTTTTGATTATTAACTGTTAAACAGCTTGCCATATAAGTACTAGTAATGGCACAAATGTAAAATATGTCACTAGTAACAGTTGAATAAATACTAGTCACTGTTGAAATAAGTGTTAGTATCTATTAAATACAAATTTGTTTCTAATTTATAAGCACCAGTATCTTTAAAAAGTTACTAGTACCTAAAGAAAAAGCACCAGTAGCTAATAAATAAGTACTAGTACCTATTGGTACAGATACTAGTAACTAAAAAAAATCTGTACTAATAGCATGAAAATAGATATCAGTATGTTTTGAGGATTAACTGTTAAACAGCTTGCCATATAAGTACTAGTAACTAATAAATAAGAGCTACTTTCTAATTTATAAGTGCCAGTATCTTTACAAAAGTTAGTAGTACCTAAATAAAAAGCACCAGTAGCTAATAAATAAGTACTAGTACCTACTGATACAGATACTAGTAACTAAAAAACAATCTGTACTAGTAGCATGAAAATAGATATTTGTATGTTTTGAGGATTAACTGTTAAACAGCTTGCAATATAAGTACAAGTAACTAATAAATAAGAACTAGTTTCTAATTTATAAGCACCAGTATCTTTAAAAAGTTACTAGTACCTAAATAAAAAGCACCAGTAGCTAATAAATACGTAGTAGTACCTATTGGTACAGATACTAGTAACTAAAAAAATCTACTAGTAGCATGAAATAGATATTAGTATGTTTTGAGGATTAACTGTTACACAACTTGCCATATAAGCACTAGTAACTAATAAATAAGAACTAGCATCTAATGAATAATAACTAGTCTCTTTTAAAAAAAATATACTAATACCCTAAGAATAAGCACTAGTAGCTAATGAATAAGGACTAGCACCTAATAGAATACATACTAGCAGGAACCGAATAGTTGCTATCTGAATGACCGATCCCCATAGAAGTCAATGGCACAAATGTAAAATGCTTTACTAGTAACAGTAAAATAATTACTAGTCACTGTTAAAATAATTGTTAGTATCCATGAAATAAGAATTAGTATCTAATTTATAAGGATCTGGATCTTAAAACCTAGGTACTAGTACCTAATAAAAACAAACAAACAAACAAACAAAAAAAAAAAACTGTACTAGCAGTATTAAAATAGATATTAGTCTATTCTGAGGATTAACTGTTAAACAGCTTGCCATATAAGTACTAGTAACTAATAAATAAGAACTAGTATCTAATAAAATGTACTAGTAGCTAATGAATGAGAACTAGCACCTAATTGAACAGATACTAGTAGCTAAAAAAAGTACTAGTCCCAAGAAAATAGATACTAGTACGTTTAAAGGGTTAAATGTTAATACGGCTTGCCATACAGACACAACTGGATTAAAGCAGCACTTGATGTTGATCTCACCTTGTCAGAGGCCAGGATCTTGAAGGAGGCCATGACCTGTTCAGCAGTGTCGGTTTCAGCGGTCTCGCGTGTCATGAAGTCGATGAAGGCCTGGAAGGTCACCACGCCTGTGTTGTTGGGGTCCACCAGGGTCATAATGCGGGCGAACTCCACCTCACCCTGACAGAAGCAACCAATGAGATTTAAGAATCATGTCACAGAAGCCACAGTGCATTTGAAGGTGTTTTATGTGAGTTTTCTCATCACTCACCAGATCGTAACCCATAGAGATCAGACAAGCGCGGAAGTCGTCGGGGTCCATCATGCCGTTTCTCTTCTGCAAGTTAAAAACAATCGTGAACGCACTTGCAAACGGTCAGATGTGTATGCGAGTCATTCTGAGCGTCTCACTGACCCTGTCGAAGTGGTTGAAAGAGGCTCTGAACTCATTGAGCTGCTCCTGGCTGATGCCCTTGGCGTCGCGGGTCAGGATCTGGTTCTCCACCTCGTTGATGGTGCGAGCGATGGTGGTGAGCAGCTGCTCCCAGCCCACACGAATGTGCTGGAGGAGGGAATGACGGATGATGCCAGAAACAGAGCCAGCGTGAACTGCTGCAGGCGCTTGAACATTCATCATTCCTCTCATGCTTACTGTAATGTGTATTTCTTATGTAATATGCTCTGTTTGATTGTTTTATTTTAAACCCTTTGGTTTTGTAAAGACTTTAAGGTGTTTATTTATACAAAAATTGATTTAAAAATGAATAATAAACCCGTTTTCCCACTAGCAATGATTTGTTTCTTCATGAAGCCTGTGTTTGTAAGATTCATCATCGTGTGTATGAATTTAATACCTCCATGGTGTAGTTGGTGTGTTTGTTGTCGAAGATGAGCGCCTCCTGAATGAGCTGGTGATCTCCCTCCAGTTTGTCGATGTTGGATTTGTAGTTGATGATGTTCTGCTCGTACTGCTTCAGATTGTTCATCTGTTCCTCCAGAGAGCCGGTGATATCCACTGACACGTGACCGATCTCCTAATAACAGAAAATCGAGAGAGAACTGGTCAACAAACGTGCATTAAAAGAGGAAAAAAATGTCAATGTCAAATAGGTTCTTAAATTTAAAAACTAATAACTAAAAATCCAAAAAACATTTTCATTACTTGATATAAATAACTAAAATAAAATAAAATGTATATATAAAAAAAAAATAATAATAATTTAGTTTAAATTGACACTTTTTAGTTACTTCCCAGCACTGATACCCTTGAAAATTAGCTTTTCAGAAAATAATTTGAGGCAAAAGTGCCACTAAAAGTAACAAAAATGCCCGCCAAATTCAAGATAAAGTATAAATAAAAAAATAATAAAAATGACGGGAAAAAAAACAAACAAACAAAAAAAAAGCGCCAAACCTTACTTAAATTAAAATGAAAACTGAAAACTGAAAATAATAAAGTTACTTCCCAACACAAATACTCTAGTGAAAACATGAAAAAATGCCACCAAACTGAACAAAAATGTGCCTCAAATGTAAGATAAAGGAGCAAAAAAGTCCCAGAATAGCTACACTAAATCTATTATGGCTGTCAAGAGTAAAGTGGAAAAAAAATAAAAATAAAAATGACAAAAAGACAACACAAAAATACCAAAATGTTAACTAAAATTAAAATGAACACTAAAAAAACATTACAATATTTCACAATAAAATTAAATTAAAAATTAAATAAACAATAAAAATGACAAATAAAAAAAAACTGGGAATTGGAAATTAATGGGGGCTTGGAGCAAAATGCCACCAAAATAAACAAAAACGCCCCTCAAATTCAAGATAAAGGAGCAAAAAAAGTCCCAGAACAACTACACTAAATCTATTATGGCTGTCAAGGTTAAAGTGGAAAAATAATAATAAATAATAATAATAATAATAATAATAATAATAATATAATATATATATATATATAATAAAAAAAAATACAACACAAAAAAATCAAAATGTTAACTAAAATTAACACTGAAAATAAAAAATAATAATTCAAAATAAACAAATTCAAAATTAAATAAATAATAAAAATGACAAAACTCTGATGCTCTGAACAAAAACGCCCCTCAAATTCAAGATAAAGGAGCAAAAAAAGTCCCAGAACAACTACACTAAATCTATTATGGCTGTCAAGGTTAAAGTGGAAAAATAATAATAAATAATAATATATATATATATATATATATATATATAATAAAAAAAAATACAACACAAAAAAATCTAAATGTTAACTAAAATTAACACTGAAAATAAAAAAATAATAATTCAAAATAAACAAACTAAAAATTAAATAAATAATAAAAATGACAAAACTCTGATGCTCTGAACAAAAATGCCCCTCAAATTTAAGATAAAGGAGCAAAAACTGCCCCTGCAGAACTAAACTAAATCTACTATGGGTGTAAATGAAAGTGTCAAAAAGTGTCATTTCACGGCACAATGCATCAGATTTCGTTATTAATATGAACTGGCAGAAGGAATCACTAAAAAAAACCATAATCGGACATTTGGAAAAAGTGTTTTTATTATTGCTTTTAGTAACTTCTCACCTCCATCTTGGTCTGAATCCAGGGTCCGATGATGTTGGCCTGAGCGGCGAACGAGCGTCTCAGCCTCTCGTTGGCCTGTTGCCTGGCAACTTCCTCCTGCAGCATCTGGTCTCTGAGGGGAACCAGCTGCTTCACCTGCAGGGGGCGACAGATCAGATCCACTCTTTATACGTCCAGAATTGAAGTACAAGACTAGCCATGAGCTTTGTACTGTGTTTGTACTCTATACTCACAGCCTCCCATTTGTTGGTGATGTCCTGTGGGCTGAGGACCGTGTAGGGATTGACTCCCACCAGCTTGATGCCGTAGGTCTGAGCGATCTTGGTGATCTCGTTCTGGATGCCCATGATGGCTATGCGCTCCTTGTCGGCTTCTGGCAGGGTGGCCTTGAACTGGTCGTGAGCTGTGATCAGACTCTGAAAGACAAATGGAGATGAACAACGTTAAAGGAGCGAACTATTTCATAGATAACAGATGGTTTTCATGCTGCTAACAGGAACAGTGTGAAGTTGATCGTTTAGTCGCTAGACTTGATTCGCTAACACATATAGTTTATTTTTTGGGTTACTCACTGAAGATATCCTTTAATAGCATCAGAAATTATAAAACGGTTATTCAGAATAAAAAGTGCTGTTCATGTGCATGGCTTTTATCAAATAATGGGTGAGTAGTTTCTCGCTGCTTCATAAAAGCCTGCGCTGCACAAGAAATAGATTTGCAGCGCATTACAGTGTTTTTTGCTTCAGTTACATGCGACAAAAATAGACGCAGCACCTGTAAATGCGAAGCTTACGTGTGAAGGCTGTAGAAGTGGCTGCTGAAATGCTATGAAACAGTCTGTATTATTCAGAATACTTCAATGCACGTCATTCAAAAGAAGCTTTTATGAAACTGTTCATCAAAAAGTGAAAGCATTCTCCATTTCTGAAATGGCATATGTGACCCTGGACCACAAAACCAGTCTTAAGTAGCATAAGTTTATTTGTAGCAGTAGCCGAAAATACATTGTATGAGTCAAAATTATCGATCTTCCTGTGTGTGTGTGTGTGTGTGTTTATTTATTTATATTATTTAATATTATTTTCACATTTTACATTTAATATTTAAAAATATTAAGGCTTTATTTTATGCTGCAATATTCTGCACTTTCAAATGCATCAATGCATGATTCTATGCCTATGTACACTAGACTCAGTTTTTATAAAAAATAAAATGGCATGAATAGACATCAAAAAGGATGGGACAATGGGATTTTTCAAAACAACAGGATTTTCAATTTTCAGGATTTTTTATACCTTTTACACCCTTAACTTTAAGGAAGATTCTCAACTATTTTGTAACAGATACAACAAAATGATTTGATAGACCATTATGTTTTATGCTATATGTGTGTAAAAATGTCCATAAACTGGTTTCCCCATTAAACACAGTGTATCTATGCACTGTATCTAATTTGCATATTAATGTGTTGCTGTTGGGACAGCATGTTGAAAAAAGAATTGTCATAATGGGAGTAATAATTGGCCACATTTTCATAATAATATCTAATATTTCATAAGAATATTGATATGTAATTTATTTTCCTATTCAATTGTTATGTCTTGTGCAAAATGCATAATAAACATGCTTTTAGTCCTAGTGTCCTCTACAGTGTCCTGTTTCATAACAGGAAGTCATATTTGGTTTGAAAACTCATTAAAAACATTTTCCTGAGATGCTGCTTTATGATGAACAATTTGAAAATATTCAGATTTAACTGACAATTGCAAAATATAATCATTTTCCATAAGGATGTGAAAAAAAATGTATGAAATTAATTTTAGCCATCTTTAAAAGACCAAGAAAAGGATGTAGTCATTGTCAAACTTCCAAACATTTGGTATTTCTAAAAAGCCATGAATGTGCTCTGCACAGGACATCCAGGTTAAAATATAATGTCCAGTACAGAGGCAAAAACTCCATAGCTGGGTCTCAGGAGGAGATAAAATATTTTAATATTTTATTTAGGGCTGTTAAGCGATTAAAATTTTTAATCTAATTAATTACATGATGTGGCGATTAATTAATCTAATTAATCGCAAATTAATCGCACATCAAATTTGGCTGAAAAATTACTCCCAAAAGATAAAGTCATTGTTGTGTAAAACGTCAAACAGACATTACAAAAAAGTAAATATTTAGTTTATAAAATGAATTACATATGCTCTTTTGTACCATGAGGGTGAGTAAATGATTGTCATTTTTGGGTGGGTGAACTATACCTTTAATAACGTATTTCATTAATTTTATTAATATTACTTTGGAAATATGAAATTATTTCTTAATGAAATGATACTCTAAATAATAAAATAAAACTGCCAGTTGGTGGTGGTAAATTCATTTGATTCATTCAAATGGCTGATTCATCAGCATTAGATCGATCGGATTGTAACATCAAAGTACTGCAAGAGCTATAGAAAACGGCTTTCACAACCAAAAGCTGGCCGCTGGGTTTAGTGCAGCCCTTCAGATACAAAGCAAAATTTTAACTCTAAGCGCGACTTGCGCATCAGTGGTTTGCTCCGCTGCGCGTGCGCTTTGGTCAACGCAGCAAACAACCGTCCTCCGCTGCGCTATGATACTCATTCATTCAAATGGCTTGCGCGGCACGAGGACAGTTGGTTGATGCGTGACCAAAACGCACGTGCAGCGGAGTGAACCACTGGCGCACAAGCCAAACACGCGCGCTCAAAATTTAAAATGAAAGCCTCTTAATGCTTTTGAAATAGCTTTCGTGGTACTTTGATTTCATACACTGTCTGTGTGTTGCTTGGAGACGAACAGTTCTGCTCTCATTTGCACTCGTGTGGTAGTCGATTGCACTTATAGCATATTGCTTGTGTGATATTGCTTAACTATATGATTTAAGTATGAGACAAACTTTTTTGCCCCATATCTTAAATTTTAGGGTCATTCTAACTACGTTCTCTACGCTCCATCAAGCAGTGAGTTGTTGTACTGCCTCATATTTGTCATCAATCAACTGAATGAAATGTCAGATGACCCACATAGGTTTGGGGCGGGGCCAGTGCGTTAAATGCGTTAATAATTTTAACGTGTTATTTTTCACCGTAATTAATTTATCTAATTAACGCGTTAAATTACCAGCCCTAATTTTATTGCAACTTTTCATGTGACAACACTGACTACAGTGTAAGTGGTAAGTGTACAGCTTGTATAACAGTGTAAATTTGCTGTCCCCTCAAAATAACTCTCTCTCACACACACACACGCACACGCACACACACGCACACGCACACACACACACACACACACACACACACACACAGCCACTACTTTACATTGTAGCAAAGTGTCATTTCTTCAGTGTTGTCACATGAAAAGATACAATAAAATATTTACAAAAATGTGAGGGGTGTACTCACTTCCTTGAGATACTGTATATATACATATTTCAAAATGTAAATAACATATATTTAAATATTTAAAATAATTTTTGCTGACCTGGATTTCCTCAATGCTGTGCACGATGAACATGTCCTGCAGATCCTCCATGGCTCCGTCCATCCAGTTGTTGAAGGGCGCCGCCCTTTTGGCAAACTCCAGGTACAGCTGATCGATTGTCTCCCAGAGTTTTTCCACACGCTGGAGGATGAAGGAATAGAATCAGCTTTGGTCATATGCAAGAAACAGATACAAATAACTTCCTGGTGAGCTTTTTTTTTTTCATATAACATGACTGCTATTCCAGCTGCATATTTGTGCAGCTAATATCTGACTACAGTGTGTAAAGTGTTTGTGCACCTCTAGAGCATCTCTTCTCTTCTGGGTCAGGGTTCCCAGGTTGTCCCACTGGTCACAGATGCCCTGGCAGCGGGTGTTCACTGTAGCAGCATCATGATAGTCTAGCTCACTAGACAGAGAGACAAAAACATCTTAGCACCTTGGATGGAGTTCCTGTATAAAACCAGTTGTTTTAAAAGTTGAACCTCATGTCCAGGTTTTCATTGAAAATTAAAAAAAAATATACCATACACTCTTAGGAAAAATGGTACAAAAGCTGTCACTGGAGCAGTACTCCTTCAAAAGGTACACCTTTGTACCTTATTTAGCCTTAAAGTGTACATTTTAGTTCCTAAATGGTACATATTGGTACCTTTTGAAAAGATATCTTCCCAGTTACAACTTTTGTACCATTTTTCTCAGAATATATGTAGTAAATATACTAATATGAATGTACTAGTAGCAAACTTTAATACTTTTAATAGTTGAGACTAAATTGGCCCACTTTTTAGTTTATGAAAAGGATACTTTTAAGTACACCTAAATATTCTGGTAGTATACTTAGGTGCTCTGTTTTCATGCACTCATTTTTGTTATATATTGCATAATTATTGATTGATTGATTTTTAATTTTTGCATAATGGAAATAGAAAAGAGGGAAAATATGTTGCATTAAAATATGATCCCAGACATGTTTTTGGTAGGTTTGGTGAGGTTCTTTGTTTCATACTTGAGCTCTTGAGCGATGGCTGCGATCTGCTCCACTCGGTCCTGGTGGGCAGCCAGGTCGCTCTCAAAGGCCTCGTGCTTCCTCATCAGAGCCCTGATCTCCATCAGAGAGGCCGTCTCATAGTCCTTCTGAGACAGCAGGTGCTCCTTTCCTGCAAACAGAGATTTACAGATAAAGTATATGCTCGTCTTTTCTCGTTGTGTCTCTGCGATGCGCATGCGTAGTCTGTGTGATCCGGGTCAATACAGTTAGGGTATGTTGAAAAACTCTCATCTCGTTTTCGTCTTCAACTTCAAAATCGTCCTATAAAGCTGTTTTACCATTTTTTGTCAAGATCTTCTTTGTATGTTCACTTTGTAAACATTGGGTTGGTACTTCTGCAGCGATGTAGGACAAATTTGAAGTTGAAGACAAAAATGAGATGGCAGACTACGCATACACATCGCAGAGACAAGACAAGACAAGCTTTTGAGGTTAAAAAGTATTTAAATTGTCAATTTGTTTAAAAAATAACCGAGCATTCGCTAGATAAGATGCTTCTTCCTCAGCTGGGATCATTTAGAACCCTTTGAAGCTGCATTCAAACTGCATTTTAGAAGTTCAAACTTGGGGGCATCATACATATCCATTATATGAAGAGAAATCCTGAAATGTTTTCCTCAAAAAACATAATTTCTTTACGACTGAAAAAAGAAAGACATGAACATCTTGGATGACAAGGGGGTGAGGACATTATCTGTACATTTTTGTTCTGAAAGTGAACTAATACTTTAATATACTAATATTAATTTAAATAAACTACCATTAAAAAGGTTATTTATAACACTGTTAAGGTCCTATATAGCATTTTCAAAGCGTAGCTCTATATGGAACCCTATAAAAAAGGTTCTGTTTAGCACCAAAAAGGCTTCTGCTATTGTTACAAGCCTTTTTCTGGTACTCTTTAGAACCAGCTCTTGTGTAAACGAAGCGTGGTTACCTGTGGTCCAGGACTCGTGCAAGCCGCATTTCTGCTTAAACTTCTCAGCCAGATGATCGAGTCTCTCCAAGCGACGGATCTCGGTGAGGAGCCATTCCTCATAACCCTTCTCTACCTGCTCTAGACCTTTCCATGCGTTAGCAATGTCCTGCAAACGAACAAACACAGTTTCTGTGTCAGCTCCAACTTAATCATTTAGTCAAATCACAATCAACTGATCTAAATCTGGGAGTGGCTGTTCATAATGTCAAGTTATAAGTAGTTTTCTACCAATTTGCTGGTTAGGAAGATTTAGGACCATTCTGCAGAAGATGCTTTTTGAAAGCATCAGAACAGCCAGAAATAGAAACCCAACTTTTCAGATGGTTCGCATGACTTACCGACACCATCTTGCCCTCGGAGGGCATGAAGGCCGGGCGGTTGCTCAGGCGGAGTTTGGTCTGCAGGGTGTTGAAGTTGATCTCCAGCTGGCATTTCTCCTGAACGCGTGGAGGCTTGTGGATGCGCCTGTAGTCGCGGAAATCCTCCAGCTTCTGCTGCATGGCGCGCATGGTCTGCTCCGCTGCGCGGTTCTCCAGCCACGGGATGGTGCGACGGATCCACTCCAACAACTACAGAGACATGGAGGAGATGGATGAATGGGCTTGAGACAATGTAGGTCTTAGAGGAAACAAAATTAGGCTTCTTACAAAACCCTAGTAAGATGCCACCTCTCAATTGTCCTACATTACACTGTGTTTCAGCCTAAATTTATGAGGTATTGCAAGCATTATTTGCACAAAACACTGACATTTTCATCCAAGATGACTGACAGAATAAAGGAAAAATTTAACCCATACAGCAAAAAATAAATAAATCAACTTTTTTGTCCAAAATATATTTCATATATATTTAATATTTGTCCAAAATATATTTAATATAAGCACAGCAAAATAGCACAATTTAGACTTAAAAAATGTAAAACTGCTTTCTATTTAAATATATTTTAAAATGTAGTCTGTATAATTTTGCTGGGGGGGAAGAAATTATAGAAATTAATACTTTTATTTAGCAAGGATGCTTTAAATTGATCATAAGTGATGATAGAGACATTTGTAATGTTACAAAAGATTTCCATTTCAGATAAATGCTAAAAATCCCTAAAAAAAACTACTCAGCTGCTTTAAACATTAGAATATATTATATATATATATATATATATATATATATATATATATATATATATGTATATAAAATCACGATTAATCACATCCAAAATAAAAGTTTATGTATACATATTATATATTTGTGTACTGTGTATATTTATTATGTATATGTAAATACAAACACATGCATGTATATATTAAAGAAAAATATTTTTGATTTATATATCAAATATTGATATTTATTTATAATCTAAATTGTATACAGGTATAAATATATATACATATAAATATTTAGTTTTAATATATACATGTATGTGTGTGTATTTATATGTACATAATAAATATACAAAGTAAACACACATATAGTATGTAAACATAAACTTTTATTTTGGATGCGATTAATCGCGATTAATCGTTTGACAGCCCTAGTATATATATATATATATATATAGGAATAAATTACATTTTAAAATATATTGAAATAGAAAAATTATTATAAATACTGTTTTTGCTGTAATTTGGATCAAATAAATACAGGCTTGGTGAGCAGAAGATGCTTTTGACTGGTTGTGTATATTTAAATTAATATTTTTTTAAATACAATTTTTCAAATGTAATATATGTTCACATGTGTTACAGACAACAAATAAAAAAATTTTCTTCAAATGTGAAATGTGAATGTATTTTCTTAATAATTATATTTTTTAAATATTTTCAAAATCTTATATAATATAATATATATAGTATATTTTTTTAAATATATGTGTTTTTAAATATATTAGGTTTTTTTTTTTTGTATGGTAACTGTAAATATAATTTACATTTATGCACCTTTATTTAAAGTGCATTCAATCTGTTCATTTCAACAGCAGACTACAGTATCTAGCATTGGTTAAAAAAAACAGGAACTCATATTTTACTGGCTGAAAACAGACAACTGGTGTTAAGCATGGTCTCTAAAACCCTGGTTTAACTTGTTTCTTAGCAGAGTATTATAAAGCATTGATATGAAACAGTTATATTCATTTAAAATGGGCTCTTACCTCACTGGCCAGTTTCTCATACTCCTCCATCAGCCTTTCGTTCTCCTGGTTCACAGCCAGAACTTTACAGATCCTGTTAGCCGCAGTCTCGGCCTGGAGAGACCAGAGAAAACAGGCAACTCATTTAGTGCCATAAATTCAGTTTAGAGTTAATGCGTTATCACTTCATTTACTTTAATTTACATGTTCATTCTGTGATACGCTGGAGGGCGACTTGAAGCTCAGTGCGTTACTGAAATCAATTTCCTTCAATCATTTACACAAACTGATCTCAGTTTGTACATCTTTCACTGTAATAATGAAAAACATTTAAATTCAAATATGATTTGTGGCTACTTTTACCTGCTCGGCACCGGCAAAAGCATGGTAAAAGCAGGACACGTAGGTCATGATGGCTTTCTCATCAGGTTTAGGAGTGTTGACGATGTCTGAGGACAAAAATAAACACAGAATCAAGTTGAGCTCAACCAAAATCCCTTTATAACAAGTCTGCGGTCACCTTGGCCAATTGCCTATAAAAAAATCAACAATCTGTTTGCCAAGATGAGATTTCAAATCAGCAATAAAATCCCACAACACTGGCAATATACATTTTAAATCTTAAGCAATGCTGATGCAGTGCATTACTTATCTAACAAATTCAAAGTAAACAGTAAAGCAACTCAAAAGAAGACAACTACTCAATTTAGTACAATTGATTTAATTCAGTCCAATAACAGTGTAAATGCTGTAAAATCCATCAATTATTAAACAAATTTAATTTCAAGCAATAGTATTGATATTCAATTCAATGTTGATTCAGTTCAGTAAAATAACAGTGTCAATGTCAATTTAAACTGTATAGCAGCTCTACAAAACACAATATTCAACTCAATTCAGTTCAGTTTTAATTTTATTTCGTTGAATAAGTTTTGATGTTACTAAATTAGTATCACTATCCAGCTCAATTCAATTCGTATTTTGCTGTCATCCGAAAGTATCAGTGCAGTTGAATCAGTAATATTACTGAATATTAATTGTCTTTTAAAACCCAAAAAGAGCAGGCAACCCTAGTAAAAAAAATTAATAGATTTAAAATGGATTTATTTTATATTAAGTATAGTTCAATTCTTTTAACATAATTACTGACATATTGCTCAAGACTTACTGATATAAAAACTGTAATTAAACTTGTGCACAATTTCTTATTATTAAGCCTAAAATATGTTTTAACATCACTATTGATGAGGACTTTATGACTTTAAATATTATCAGTCTTTAAATGCAAAATATTTAAAGTATATTTGAAATAGTTCTATTTAAGCGCAATCAAATATACTTAAGTATATCTTTAGTTGGACTTCAGAACTCCTTTGGCACAGTTACAGTGCATTAAGTACAAAATTAGTTGTTCCAATGTAGCAGACTTTACATTTTATACCAGTTTAGTATACTAAAAGTACAATTGCAGTGTGTTTTTATTAAGTACATAATATATAGGCTAAATGTGTTTGCAGTAGTATATTTATTTTTCACTAGGGAAGTTTTAAGCTTCTTTAAGCTTTAATTTAAATTGAAAATCATCTCAAAATGTGAATAAAAGGTAATTGATTGGCTCTTTTATACAGTCTAAAAAACGCTGGGTCATGGTTATTGGGTCATTATGTTGGGTTATTTTTCCAGTGTTGGGTAGTTTTTGTGTAACCCAGCTGTTACACAAAACTGACCGCTGAAACTATACACCCCTCCCCTCCCCTCCCTCCGACGAAATAACTGATCACGGGACTCACTTCAACCCAGCTGTTGAGTTTCAGTAGGAGCGCGGGCTTTTCAATCTCTTCAGGAGAGAACGAGTCCTCAGCGGTGCTGATTTGGTGGATTTCTTTAGTGAAATTAAGGTTTGTATACGTTTTATTTATAACGTAAACGTTATGTTGTATACATTGTATTTATCTATAAAGTCTTTACTGTGCTGTAAATTATTTTATTTCGCGCAATGCAATATAGAGGAACGAGATGTCATTTTAGCTAAATGCGTCAGCAACGGTCATGTCCCATAACAGAAACGCCTCGTTCTTGCATAACTGATATTCGTTGTAATACTGATTCTACTTAATTCGGATGTTAAAATACGTTCTCAAAACTCTGTACTGTTTATTTATGGACAGGTTAGTCAGTCACGGGCGGCATCTTTAAGCTACGAGTGAAACGCGAGGCAACGGTCTGAGGTTCGCAGATCCACCGGGGAATAGCAGCCCATCATCGGCTCAGATTTCAGCGACACACCGGCATGAGAATCAGCACTATTTACGTTAAAACGGATAACAGAGAACCACTGAATGTCCTTAAGTTAAAATATTACTTGAAACTACGCTATATAATTCAGTCTCAAATTTTTGCTCATGGCCGTTTTCACTTATAGAGAATGTGAAGCTGACGTCACGCCACGTAAAGTTCTGGGAAACGTATTTGTTTATCCGCCATACTGGGAGGATCGCTGCCATTTCGCTAGAGTTGAGTTTATGGCAGTATTTCGATTTTCTGCCGCATTTGTGAAAAATGTCACCAATGTATGTCATTCATGCTGCATCGAGAATTACAAGTTACTCCGATCATCGTTGAGAGAAAATTGGAAAATGTCTTATGTTTTTCTGCCTTTTCTACGTGTAAAAACACCAAGGGCAGCAGTTTGCGGAGATGACAAGAAGACGCCGAATAGTAAATCTGTTAATAAATGTAACCTTTAAAACCCACTGCCTGTCAGTCAATAAAAGGATCACATTGCTGCGTGTTTTTTGGTATTGTCTTGTTTAATAATTAACAACACCTTTGTGAGTATGACTAGGTTTGTGAATGAGCGGAACTGGAACAGGGACTTTCTAAAATTTGCTGAACAGAAACACTTCAAGACAGTGATAAAGACAAAATTGTAAGGTTTACTATGGGCAGAGCCCAAAATATGAACGCAGCGCGTTTATGTACACGTTGAGCATGAAACAGTGATATTTAAAGCGCACATTATGCATGCACCTTAATAATAAAGCATACTCTGCAGAAAAAACAGAACTTGAAATATAACCATCTGTCTTAATGTATAAGCCATGCTAAGCGTTTTTCCCATGTATGGTTTTCTAAAAGGAGGAAAATGTTCCACGTATAAGTAAATGCGTCGTGTTAATATTCTGGCCTTATCTGCATGTCTTTGAGCATCACTGGCGTAGTACATAAACCAACATTTTAAAATGCTACAAAACTGTTAACAAGCTCCCAGGGTTTTATTTTGGTCGTCATTTGTTGAAATAAATATTAAAAACACAGTGTGTTCGTGTCTGTCTGCTGAATGTGACCCACAATCTCTGATTCTTCTCCGTGGCCATAGAAACATGAATATTTACAATGACGTTTTATACGTTGTCACTTAAAAGTTTACAACAAATTGATGGACTTCTGTCAGCTTGTTGAACACAGATTTTTACAAAGGCTAAGTGAAAAATAAAATGATCATGCGAAGCGATTAAATAGCTCCTGTTCTCTTCAGCCGGTACAATAAAAACGTTGAATATTTAACCCAAAGGCAAAAACAAACAAATGATAAGCAGGTCTCCATATTAATTTCAGCATTTGAGGGCGATCTTCACAGAATGGCGGCGGTGCCTCAGCATGCAAAGCAGCATGACATAGATTCACATTCTCTATTAATAAATGTTCATGTTTTGATTATTAACGTCTAGTCTGCTTTTTAAATTCCCAACCAATCTTTGGTTCATTTTAAGCCAGCAATAGTAATTTTCAATCACTGTTTGAGTTAATTAAAACAACCCAGCATGTTGGGTCAAGCTGGCTGGGTTAAAATAACCCAACGCTGGGTTTTTCCATAGTTGACCCAGAGTTGGGTTACCAAAATAACCCAATTGGGGTTGTTTTAACCCAGCTTTTTTTTTTTTTTTTTTAAGAGTGTATGAAAGGGGAAGTTCATCTGCCATACTGTGTGTTACAGGACCTCGTCCTTCTGAACAGCATCCATTTCAGAGGTGATCTTTTACTCACCTTCAGCGTCCAGCATCTTCGGGATGTCCAGGTACTTCTCTGCCACCTCAAACGCAGTGTTCAGGTTTCCAATTGGGTCATCCTTTAGAGGAACAACAAAAACAGTATTACAGACACATACTGTCATTTTTAAGAGTTAATCTTTTGTATGAAGTTTCTTTCCTAATAATATAAATAATGTTTTCTTCTAGTCATATTTGAAATGTAATGGAATTGATGTTTAGAGACAGATTCCAACCAGATTATACTGTCAGAATGATCTGTTTTATAAATAATAATTTGAAATTTTTAAAACAGACATTTGAGGCTGCAAATCATAACCTGATTGGATAAACAGGGGCTTTGGAAAGAAGATAAGCCTTTTGAGTTTACAGTGAAAATCAAAAACACTGTGTCCTGAAATGGCATGAAACTCCACACAGGAAATAAATATGAAATACTCAATGCAAACTGGTTGATAAAATGCTAGTGACTGGTAGGAAAGACAGGAACGAGCGTCACCTTTCTGAGTTTAGAGTAGTCGATGAGATCTGGTCTGTGTCTGTGGATGAGGGCGCACAGAGCAAGGCCATCCTTCCAGCTGAAAACAACACATGCAAAATATTAGAAAACCTCTTGATGCTCATGTATACACAATAAAAAAAACTTTAAAGTTTAATTTGTTACTTTAGTTAAATGCATTAGTTACAAAGAACTAACAATGAAAAATACTTAAAAAGCATTAATCTTGGTTAGCATTAATTTCGATATTTACTAATACGTTACTAAAATTAAAAGACGTATCAGTTAATATTATTTAATATACCTATATAAAAAAACTACAAATAAATACATTAATAAATCAGTTTTTAACTAGTCATGTAAATATTTATTTACTAATGCGAACTAATGCAAAATAAATACATTAAATGTGACCCTGGACAACAAAACCAGTCATAAGGGTACACATTTTGAGATTCATACATCATCTGAAAGCTGAAAAATAAGCTTTTCATTTATGTATGGTTTGTTAGGATACAACTATTAGAAAATCTGGAACCTGAGAGTGCAAAAAAATCGAAATACTGAGAAAATCGACTTTAAGTTTTCAAGATGACGTTCTTAGCAATGCATTTTACTAATCAGTAAATTAACTTTTGATATATTTACGGTAGGAAATGTACAAAATGTCTTCATGGAACATGATCTTTACTTAATATCCTAATGACTTTTGGCACAAAAGAAATATCATTTTGACCCATACAATGTATTTTTGGCTACTGCTACAAATATACCCATGCTACTTAGTTTTAAGTAATTACATAAACTACATTTATTATATATGTGTGTGTGTGTGTGTGTGTGTGTGTGTGTGTGTGTGTGTGTGTGTGTGTGTGTGTGTGTTTGTGTGTGTGTGTGTGTGTGTGTTATTAATTTAAATTAAAGTTAAATCTACAATCAAATGAATAAAAATCAATTGTAAATAAATGACATTTGATTATTTGCAGTTCAGGTCTATTCGATGTTGTAAGTGATGACTTTAACATTTTTCTATTTACATTTTTTGAAAATTTAACAAAAATAGATTGAAACTCTATTTTTTAAAATAAATGCTGTTCTGAAATTTGTATTAGTTTGAACTTTGTATGAACTGTCTGTTCTGATTTGATGGCGTCTGTCATCCTGTCATGGCTCTCACCTGATGTGGAAGTTCTGTACGTTGACGTTCCTGTAGGGGGCTGTCTTCCTCTGACACCACAGCAGCAGACCCTCTTTAGCAGACGTCTCTGTGGAGAAACACACACACAACAGAAAAAAACATTCATATGAAGTGATAATGAGTGTTTAATTAGTAACATGACCAGTCAGGTTGTGTCATGAATGTTATTGACAAAACGCAAATGTGTGTTTGTACCCTCCACAGAAATGTCCTGGATAGCGAAACGGAGAATGATGGTCCAGATCATTCCCAGAGTCATTTTCACGTTACCATCAACAATCTCTGTGAGAGAGAGAGAGAGAGAGAGAATTTTGGATTTTATAAAAAACAATCTCCACAAAAGTATAATCCTTTATACTAACCTTATAATAAACCTTTACCTAAATATAATTTTTTTTTAACATTTATAATGCTAAATGTTTCTTGAGCAGCAAATCAGCATATTAAAATGATTTCTGAAGACAATGAAGACTAGAGTAATGATGCTGAAAATTCAACTTTGCGTCACAGGAATAATTTACACTTTCAAATATATTCAAAAAGAAAACGGTTATTTTGAAATAAAAAAATATATCATAATATTCCTGTTTTTACTGTATTTTTTTTTTAAATCAAATAACTGCAATAACAGTCTCCGAACTGAAACATCACTGGCCATAAACTTTTAAACAGTGAGTGTATTTGTTGAGAAATTACAACTATAAGACTGAGAGCCCAGAATCTCAGTGGCAGACATAGTGTACAAATAGTTTAAGCTTCCCACCTTCAGCACCAATGGACACCAGTTTGACTCCTTTGCTAGAAATGAAATCCAGAGCCTTGTTGACGTTGGCGATTTTGTGGAAACGCATCTTTCCTTTGTCAGGCTTGGGCAGTCTCTCACCTGCCGATCAAACAGACCAAACTTATATCAGTTATCAAGGTAAATTGATCATTATTTTGATCGTGAAGTGTGCAACTCTAGTGGAATTGCACAAATAATTAATGTTGTTTTAACTTGAAAAGTGTTTGTGCTGCCTTAAAATTCTAAGTTTACTCAACTCAAATAACGTTTTCATGTAGTACAACTGAACATTTCATGTCGACTAAACTCAAAATATTAAAGTTGAAATGTTGAAACAACTTTTTTACAGTGTAGTCAACCTAAATCAAATAATGCAACCCATTTTGATTGCAGTTGAAAGCCATTTCAAGTTATGAACTTTTTTCTCTTTTTTGCTTTGGAATAACATGCACTAATAAATCATTCACAATAATGCCAAGATTTTGCTTTAAGAAAGTAAACAGAGTGCATTTCGATTTCACATCTAGACAACTAATGATATGAACTGCAGTGAAAGAGTATTTCTGACTAATGTACTGAAAATGTACCACAATTGTAGTACATGACTCGCCGTCTCTCCTCTGAGGATAAAATAAGCATTATATGAGTCATGAGCTCCATTCATCTCACACTGCTTAAGTCTATGGTCACAAACTCCTTTTAAAAATGACATTATAAGACGACAGCTGAATTAGCTGCAGGATATGACTTCGTATTTGCAAGTCACTGATTAGAGAGTTAAACTATCAATCAAATGTCACTGTCCTCACATTTGTTTCAGTAGATCAGTGTATCATGTATCAGTATAATCAAGGTTACCTGAGATGACCTCAAGCAGCAGCATGAGTTTGAGGCCATTCCTGAAATCCTCTTCAATGTTCTCGATCTGAGTTCCTGCTTTACGCAGATGAGAGTTACACCACGCCGTGAATGTCTGAGAGACAAAGACAAATTATTAAATTAATGCTTATCCTCATAACACAAACAACTGCCATTTTCAATTAATACAATGCATTTCAAATGCACAAACCAGTTCCATGCTGAGAACTATATTAGGTACAGTATATATGTATCATGAGATAAAACAAGCTTGTAAAGTCATGGAAACTAACATATCTAACATAAGATAAAACAGATATGGGGAGTCATGGAAACTGCCATTGTCTCAGAACTGTGAGATATAAACTTAGATATAAATATATCTAGATATACACTAGATTTGTGCCACATAAACTCAGAATTGCAAGAAAATAGTCAGAATTCTGAGTTTACATCTCGCAATTCTGTTTTATTTTTAGTTTCCACCACAGAATAATAAAAATAGACTCACAAAAAGTCATAGTTACCTTTTTTGTATCTCACAACTGTGATTTTTCCCCCTTTTTTCTCAGAGTTGCAAGATAATATGTGACCCTGGACCACGAAACCAGTCTTAAGTGTCAATTTTTCAAAATTGAGATTTATATATGTTCTGAAATTTGAATAAATAAGCTTTCCATTGATGTATGGTTTGTAAGGATCGGACAATATTTGGCTGAGATACAACTATTTGAAATCTGGAATCTGAGGGTAGAAAAAAATAAAGATATTGAGAAAATTGCCTTTAAAGTTGTCCAAATTAAGTACTTAGCAATGCATATTACTAGTCAAAAATTAAGTTTTGATACATTTACAGTACAAAATTTACATAATATCTTAATGGAGCATGATTTTTACTTAATATCCTAATGATTTTTGGCATAAATTTTGTTTTGATAATTTTGACCCATACAATGTATTTTTGGCTATTGCTAACCCAGCGACTTAAGACTGGTTTTGTGGTCCAGGGTCACATATAAGAAAAAAAAACAAATTGAAAGATAGAAACTAGCAATTGCTACACAGAAAGTCTTAATTACTCTTTTATTCTTTGTCAGAAAGAAAAAATCAGAATTGCAAAATATAAACTTAGAATTCATTAAAAATTGTGTCAGAATTGTGGATGTATTCTGCTTCCATCACAGAATAAACTAAGAGATATAAGTCATTGAGACTTATATCTCAAAATTTGACTTTTCTTCTTACCATTGTGAATTTATATTTTACAATTCTGACTTTTTCCTCTCAGAAATGCAAGGGGGGTTAAAAAAAAAAAATTAAGAATTATGAGACAAAGCCCCAATTACCTTTTTTATATGTTTATTCTGTAGCGGAAACAAACTTCTATAAGAAGTAACTAAAACAGATTCAGATTCACGGTACTAGTTAAGAAATAGCTTTGTTTCCTTGCATTTGTTCCAGTACCCATGGTTGCCAGGTTTTCACAACAAAACCCCGCCCAATTGCTACTCATAACTAGCCCAATCGCGTTTCGAGGGAGGTCCCCCCGCCCCCTCGCGTTCTGGGGGATAAAAAACACGTTTTTTTGTCGGGGTTCCGCTGGCAAATTTGCATTTCAAGGGCTAAATATGATGTTATTAGGGTCGTGGCAACAGTATTAAAGTAGCCCAATTCTGCTGGAAAACCGCGGACTTGGCAACACTGCCAGTACCATGCAAAAATGCTCTGTTAACTTATAATATGAGTTATTTATTTATTTATTTTATTTATAACACATTTTAAACTCTATCTATTTACAATAAAACCCAAGATTCACTCAAAATGCATTTCCTCAATAATATATAAAAATGGCATTTCCCATGAATACAACTGGTTCTGTAGTGAGAACTCTATTAGGTACAGTATGAATGTTCAATAAAGTATTATTTTACGTGAGATAAAACACATACGGGAAGTCATGGAAACCATTTTCTCAAAAAAAGGTCATGTAAATGTCAGAAATGCAAGATATAAACTGAGATTTGCATGAGGTCAGAATTGCAAGAAAAAAGTCAAAATGTCTTTTGACAACATTTTGGAAATTTGTTTTTAGTTTCCGCCACAGAATAAAAAAATAAAAAGATAAAACTATTAATCTTACAATTCTGAGATTATATCTCACAATTAAGATTTTCCTCCCTTTTCGGAGAATTACGAGATATAAATTTGCAGTTGCAAGAACAAAAATTTGCAATTCTAAGCAGAAAAGTCTGAACTGTGAATAAACTCAGAGCTAAACCCTAACCCTAACCCTCACAGTCTAACCCTAACCCTAGTTTAAAACTTTGCATCTCTAATTTTTTTTTTTTAATTTCTGTCATGGAGTAAAAATGGGGAAATTGAGACTTCATATCTTACAAATTCCAGGCAGAAACAAGCTTTCATAAAAAAGTAAATGAAACAATAATTTTCAGGGAACTACTTAAAAAAATATATTTTTAGAAATTAAATGTCTTTTTTAAAAAACATAACTGAACAAAACTGTCTGTTCAACCCCGCTACAGATTGCAGTGTGGAAAAATAATTACATTTCAGAGATCTTATAATTATCCTTCAATATCAGTGTGTGCGATGCCAAGAAGAAGCGTATGTGCCAGTGATGTGGGTGTTACGGGCAAAGCTGCTGGATGTAAACGAGTGTCTGTGTGTCTTTGTTTGTGCTGAGCGGCTGAATAAAGTATGAAAGAGGAGGAGGAGTGATGAACAACAGGACATGTAGGAGTTCCTGATGAGAGAGACACGGATGGAGAGGTTGAGAGAGGGAAGGAGGAGGTGTGACTGAACACAAAGTTGGAAGCCAGGGGCCTCTTTAGGGCCGAGTGGGTGGGACGCACCCAATATAGAGAGCAGAAACTACAGAGACGAAGAGAAAAGACACGTAAATGAGAGATGAGACAAAATTAGAAGGGTAGAAGAGATGGGAAGACGTCATGAAAGAGTAGGGGCAAGACAAAATAATAAGGTGTGAGACTAAATGAGAAGAAGAGATAAAAGTTGAGAAAAGACGACACAAGAAGAGACAAGAAAATAATAGAAAGTAAGAAAAAGAGAAGAGAAAAAGTGAGATGAGAACAGAAGATTAAAACAGAAGAGAATAGATAATAGATAATAGATAAAGATGAGAAGAAATTAGATGATATAACTTGAGAAGAAAAGAAGAGATGAGAAAAGATGAAAGAAGATGAGAAAAGACAAGAGAATGAGAGATGAGTCTAAATGAGAAGAAAGAACCGGAAGAAATGAGACGATGAAAAAAAAAGAAAAGATGAGAAGAGACAAGAAAATAAAAGAGAAGAGACAAAGTGAGATAAGAACAGAAGGGAAAATGAGTGATGAGAAGAGATGAAAGATGAGACCTAATGAGAAAAAAAGAGAAGAGATGAGATAAAATAAGAAGAGAGGATGAGAAGACATGAAATAAGAGAAATGAAAGTTGAGAGAAAACATAAGAGAAGGGAAAAAAGAAAGATGAGGATAAATTAGTAAAAATGAGAAGAGCTATAATGAGACAAAGACAGAAGGGAGAATGAAAGATGAGAAAATTCTCGTGAAAACAAGAGAAAACAATAAAAGCTGAGAAAGAGAAGAAATGAGATCATGAAAGTTGAGAAAAGAAGAGAAGAGAGAATGAGAGATGAGACCAAATGAGAGAAAAAGAGAAGAAAGTGAGATAAGAACAGAAGATGAAAACAGAAGAGAATAGATAATGAAATAAGAGAAGAAATTAGATGATATAACTTGAGAAGAAAAGAAGAGATGAGAAAAGATGAAAGAAGATGAGGAAAGACAAGAGAATGAGAGATGAGTCTAAATGAGAAGAAAGAGCTGGAAGAAATGAGACGATGAAAGTTGAGAAGAGACAAGAAAATAAAAGAGGAGAGAAAAAGAGAAGAGACAAAGTGAGATAAGAACAGAAGGGAAAATGAGTGATGAGAAGAGATGAGGTAAAAACAGAAAAGAAGAGGTAATGAAAGAAGAGAAGAAATTAGATGATATAACTTGAGAAAAGAAGAGATGAAAAGAGATAAAAGATGAGACCTAATGAGAAAAAAAGAGAAGAAATTAGATAAAATTAAAAGAGATGAAATAAGAGAAGGGAAAAGAGAAAGAAGAAATCTGTAAAAATGAGAAGAGCTCAAATGAGACAAAAACAGAATGAGAAAATAAAAAAGAGAAAACTTAAAAGCTGAGAAAGAGAAGAAATGAGATCATGAAAGTTGAGAAAAGAAGAGATGAAAGTTGAGAAGAGACGAGAGAATGAGAGATGAGATGAGAAAAGAATAGAAGAGATAATTGAAGTTGAGAGAAAAGAATGAGAGATTATTTTAAAAGAGGAAAGAAAGAAAGAGAAGAGATCATAAAAGCTGAGGAAAGAAGAGATGAGACAAAGAGGCAGAAGAAAAGAGGAAGATGTGAAGAGATGAGAAGAGAAATAAAAGGTACGAGAGAACGTAAGAAAACAGAAAAGCAAAAAGAGAAGAAAGGAAAAGAGCTAAAAGAACAGAAAAGAGAACAAAAGACGAGATGTGATGAAAACAGAAAACAAGTGATAACACAGTTTGAGACAGAAGAGAAGAAATAGGTTAATGAACGCTGAGAAGAGATGAGACCAAAATAGGTGAGAAAAAGGGAAGACAAGAAAATAATTAAAGTTGAGAAGAAAAGATGAAAGAAGATGAGAAAAGACGAGAATGAGGGAGGAGTCTAAATGAGAAGAAAGAACCGGAAGAAATGAGAAGATGAAAGTTGAGAAGAGACAAGAAAATAAAAGAGGAAACAAAATGAGAGAAAAAGAGAAGAGACACAGTGAGATGAGAACAGAAGGAAAATGAGTGATGAGAAGAGTTGAGGTAAAAACAGAAGAGAAGAAATTAGATGATATAGCTTGAGAAAAGAATAGATGAGATAAATAAAGGATGAGAAAAAAAGAGAAGAAATTAGATAAAATGAGAAGAGATGAAACAAGAGAAATGAAAGTTGAGAGAAAACATAAGAGAAGGGAAAAGAGAAAGAAATAGAATAAATTAGTAAAAATGAGAAGAGCTCAAATGAGACAAAAAAGAAGAGACAATGAAAGATGAGAAAATATGAGATGAAAACAAGAGAAAACTTAATAAAAGCTAAGAAAGAGAAGAAATTAGATCATGAAAGTTGAGAAAAGAAGAGATGAGAAAATGAGAGATGAGATGAGAAAAGAAGAGAAGAGATAATGGAGTTGAGAGAAAAGAATCAGATTATTTTAAAAGAGGAAAGAAATGGGGAAGAGAAGAGATCATAAAAGCTGAGGAAAGAAGAGATGAGACAAAAGCAGAAGAAAAGAGGAAGATGTGAAGAGATGAGAAAATAAAAGAGAAATGAAAGGTGAGAGAGAAAATAAGAAAACAGAAAAGCAAAAAGGAAAAGAGCTAAAATGAGACAAGAATAGAAAAGAGAAGAAAAGACTAGATGTGATGAAAACAGGAAACAAGTGATAATACAGTTTAAGACAGAAGAGAAGAAATAAGATAATGAACGTTGAGAAGAGATGAGACCAAAATAGGTGAGAAAAAGGGAAGAGAAGTAATAAAAGTTGAGAAGAGAAGAGATGAGAAAATGAGAGATGAGATGAGAAAAGAAAAGAAGAGAAGAGATAATGGAGTTGAGAGAAAAGAATCAGATTATTTTAAAAGAGGAAAGAAATGGGGAAGAGAAGAGATCATAAAAGCTGAGGAAAGAAGAGATGAGACAAAAGCAGAAGAAAAGAGGAAGATGTGAAGAGATGAGAAAATAAAAGAGAAATGAAAGGTGAGAGAGAAAATAAGAAAACAGAAAAGCAAAAAGAAAAAAGGAAAAGAGCTAAAATGAGACAAGAATAGAAAAGAGAAGAAAGATTAGATGTGATGAAAACAGGAAACAAGTGATAATACAGTTTAAGACAGAAGAGAAGAAATAAGATAATGAACGTTGAGAAGAGATGAGACCAAAATAGGTGAGAAAAAGGGAAGAGAAGTAATAAAAGTTGAGAAGAGAAGAGATGAGACAAGACATGGAAATGAGACCAAAAGAGAAGAAAAGCAAGATGACATGACATGAGATTTGTCAGTTGAGAATGAAGAGAGACATGAGAATGAGAGATGAGAAAAAGAAGAGAAGATAGCAATGACAGAACCTATAATCTGTAGCAAAATGGAGCTGATGGAGAGAAATACACAAAAATAAAGGCTCGTCATTGGTTCTTTGCATTTTCATGTCCATGCAACGAACCTCTTCTAATCAAGACCCATTTCTTCAATCAAAGTTCTTATGGTCTCATTAGCTTCTTCAGATGTTTCTGGGTTCTTTATAGAACCGATACAGTGGGAGTTTTCAAAGAAGTACAGCCAAACTAAGGTTTGCAAGATGGTTCATGAGTCGATGAAAAAAAAAAATTAGTCTCAATTGCTTTTCAGTCCATCTCAGGAACAAAAACAGACTTGCGAAATAAAAACCCATAATTCAGAAAAAAAGTCAGAATTGCATTTTTTCCCCCATTTCCATCACAGCATAAAAATAAAAAACAAAGTAATTGAGACTTTATATCTTACTTTATATCTTATTTTGACTTTACTTCTTACAATAGTCAGTTTATTTTCTTAATTGAGAGTTTATATTTCACAATTCTGACTTTTTATTAGAAGATAAAAAGTCACAATTATCTTTTTTTATTTGTTCATTCTGTAGTGGAAACAAACTTCTATAAGAAGTCTCTAAAACAGAATCACATTCATGGGACTACTCAAAAAATACTTTACTTAAAATCTACTTTTTAGAAGACCTTTTAAAAATGTGTTTTCTTTGCATTCATTCCAGTACCACGCAAAAACATGCTCTGTGTTAACTTACAAATGACTTATTTTTTTTATTATTTTTTCTTTATTTATAACACATTTTAAACGAAATCTATTTACAATAAAGTCATAGATTCACTCAAAATCATAAAATAAGGAGATAAATGTAGATAAAATATACATTATGTAACAGAAAAGATAAAACTCATATTTGATTGTTCTTATTATCATACTCTTCCTTAGGAAAGGAATAATCTAACATGGTTTTTAATGTCTAATAAAAATCAACAACAAAATTAAAAAAAAGTTTTGTAATTAGTTTTTTCATTTTGCAGATTACGGTGTGTTTCTGTAGGTTTGAAAAAAAAATATTCGATTTCAGAGATCTTATAATTATCCATCGCTATTAAAATAAATAATTTTAAAATAACACTAACTAAAAATGTAGTAGTTTGTACTTGCATGTCACATGACCAATAACAATCAGAGAACCATTAACATGCAAATGTGCTGTGAAAGCCTCATTGGTTTTAAGCCTTTAGGGAGCCTTTAGAGGAGACAAAATGGAGAGAAGATGGACGGATAGAGACAACGGGGGAAATGGAAAGGTCGAAAAGAGACGGAGCAGGAAGGAAGCGCTGATGGAGGAGGGGTGACAATGTCTAAATGTGGCTGTCACAGGACACCCGAGACACAGCTGAGAGCAAGGGATTCCTGAGGAGCAAAGTAAGAGACACAACAGGAGCTTCAGAGAGCTTTCTCATACAACAAATATGTCTCACAAATGGCCATATTGTCCAAAAATGTCTCTAAAAATGAAGCGAAAGACATAAGTGCTTATAAGCAGCCAATAATGTAACCCTGAGCCTTTAAATAACAGCCCTCAATGAACGCATGCAGCTGTCACTTCCACTCTGTTAAGTAAATTCATTTCCCAGCGTCCACCTGTTACTGGCATGAGCGTGTGTATGTGTTTGTGTGGGGGTCGATCTTTAAACGTGAGGTAATGTGCTATCAGCATGAGCGGAGATGTCTGTCTTCTCTAAACCTCAGCGGACGGCTGGGGAAGCCCTTTAATAGGTGACCTTTCAAACCAAATTATCACTGACCTGGACTGCTATTTTAGTTGGGGTTTTTTTTAAAGAAAAACCCAGTTGAGCTCTGTCGTATCACCAACAGTACATCTCAAATCTCCAATTCGAATTGAGAATCAATGACTTACATCAGTGTGAACACACTTTATAACAGGAGTGACATATATATTTGACTCTGGACCACAAAACCAGTCATAAGTATGGAAGCCCATTTCCACCAGTGAATATAAAATAAAAAAAGGTAATTGGGACTATTTTTCTTGCAATTGCGAGTATACATCTGGCAATTCTGACTTTTTTCTCGCAATTGCAAGCTTGTATCTCACAATTCTGACTTTATTTTCTCAAAACTGAGATATAAACACAATTGTGAGTTATATAGTCAGAATTGCTAGATATAAAGTCAGAATTGTGGGATATAAACTCACAATTGTGAGAAATAAACTCCCAATTCTTTTTTCTCACAATTGCATCATATAAATTCACAATTCTGAGTTTTTGTCTCAAAACTGTGAGATATAAACACAATTGTGAGTTATAAAGTCAGTATTGTAGGATATAAACTCACAATTGTGAGAAATAATAGAATTGTGAGATATAAACTTGCAATTCTGACTTTTTTCTCGCAATTGCAAGTTTGTATCTCCCAATTCTGACTTTTTTCTCAGAATTGCATCATATAAATTCACAATTCTGACTATTTTATAAACAATTGCGAGTTATAAAGTCAGAATTGCTATATATAGTCAGAATTGCTATATATAGTCAGAATTGCGGGATATAAACACAGTTAGAATTGTGAGATATAAACTCACAATTCTGACTTTTTTTTCTCTCAGAATTGCATCATATAAATTCACAATTCTGACTTTTTTTCTCAGAATTGCTATATATAAAGTCAGAATTGCGGGATATAAACTCACAATTTTGAGAAATAAAGTCAGAACTGTGAGATATAAACTCGCAATTCTGACTTTTTTCTCGCAAATGCATCATAAAATTTCTGAGAAAAAAGTCAAAATTGAGAGATAAGTCCCAATAACCTTTTTTTTTTCTTTTTATACATAAGGGTCAATTTATTTTAAGCTGAATAAATAAGCTTTCCATTGATGTATGGTTTATGATAGGGCAATATTTGTTCGAGATACAACTATTTGAATATCTGGAATCTAAGGGTGACAAAAATCTAAATATTGAGAAAATCACCTTTATAGTTGTCCAAATTAAGTTCTTAGCAATGCATATTACTAATCAAAAAGTTTTGTTTTTGATATATTTAGTTGAGATATATTTACAGTAAGAAATTTACAAAATATCATCATGGAACATGATCTTAACTTAATATCCTAATGATGTTTGGATCGATCGAGAAGAAAAACGATCATTTTGACCCATACAATGTATTTTTGGCTATTGCTACAAATATACCTGTGCTACTTAAAACTGGGTTTGTGGTCCAGAGTCACATATGCAATTATAATGCATGATCAGATGCCATTTAAAGCCAGAAAGTCATCAAAAAATTAACTACTAGCTAAATAAACTAATAAATGAATTCATAGATTTTTGAATAGTTGAAGCTGACTGACCAGATCAGAATCCAGTATTCCAGCGAGCTGTTTGGGTACCAATTAAAGTGCAATAAAATAAATGCAAGTGAGATCTACAGGGGCACCTGTTTATAGAGCTCAGCTGTGAGGTTCAGAATGGTTCACCTGTTCATGAGATCAAACTACACTTTTAAAAATCTTTATAATGCGCTCATGTGCCACACTGTGGTCGGTGTAAATACAGAACAAGACACTCAAGTCTGTATGAATGTAGTGGACAGGTCAGGCCAAACACACACACACACACACACACACACACACACATAAGGCAGGTATGCTTGTCTAATGCCTCTAGTAGGGAGGAATTATCACCTTACCAAAGCATGATCACAGAGTTGGAAAAAAGCTCCCGGTAATTGGGAGTAAATAAAGCAGCTAGGGCTGTATTAATAGCTTGTCATTCGCCTGGATGGCTGCCATTCATTCTCCTGCTCATTCTCTGTTGTTCACTCACTCGATGGACTTAATTGCCCGAGGAGGGAAAACAATGATGAGATCGCAGTGATGTAGCTGAAGGAGACAATGTAACAGTTCCCTCGGCCTGACCGCCGCTAACCTTTCACTTACACAACCACTGATTTATGACCTTTTATTTCTGCATCAGAAACACAGTGAAATGCTTCTCTGGGAGAAACAACTTTGAATAAATTTGACCATGGACCACAAAACCAGTCTGAAGTCGCACAGGTGTATATTTGTAGCAATAGCATTGATCGATTTTTCTTTTATGCCAAAAATGATTAGGATATAAAGTTAAGATCATGTTCCATGAAGATATTTTGTAAATATTTTGTAAAGTTTTGATTAGTAATATGCATAGCTAAGAACTTAATTTGAACAACTTTAAAGGCGATTTTCTCAATACTTTACACTTTTTGTTTCCACCTTTACACTTTTTTTTGAACCCTCAGATTCCAGATTTTCAAATAGTTGTATCTCTGCCAAATATTGTCCTATCATAACACTATATCAATGGAAAGCCTATTTATTCAGCTTTCAGATGCTGTATTAATGTAATTTTCAAAAAAAAAAAACAAAAAAAAACCTTTATGGCTGCTTTTGTGGTCCATGGTCACAAATGAAAAGCAAGCAAAGAAATCAAACGTTTTTCAAGGACTACACGTTTTTACAAACGCTAATGACTAAACTAAAAGCATAGCTCTTCAAACATAATTCATCCTATTAGTATTTAAACCCCATTCTGCAAATTTTTCCACAGATTTCAAACTCATTTCAACTAAGTTTTCCATTAGCATGTTGCTAAGTCAATTGTAAATTATATTTATTAGGTTGAATGAAATCAAGGTTTAATCCCCCATTTTTGGTATTTTTCCACCATTTTGCTATGACCAGGGTATTTTTGAAGCATAATAGCCTAAGTATGGAAACAGCCATGCACAGAATGCTAGGGTTGCCAGGTTTTCACAACAAAACCTGCCCAATTGCTACTCAAAACTAGCCCAGTTGCATTTCGGAGGGGGTCTCTGGTTAAAAAAAAAAAAAAAAAAAAAAAAAAAAAAAACACATTGGTAAAATTTGCATTCCAGGTACTAAATATCATGTTATTGGGGTCGCTTCAACCCGTGGCAACTTTTTAAGAGTTAAAATTAGTAAACAATTAGTAAACAATTAGTAAACTTATATGTAAACATGCGTCAGTCTAACGCATGTTTACATATAAGAACCATAGAAAAACAGCGCATTGTAATGCAAAAACGCATTCTATGAGGATGGCTCCATAAGAAGCTAACGTGTTTTTGTGTTCTATAGCGCTACTTTTACATTCTTTTTATATGTAAACATGAACTAGATGAATGTTTTTGACCGCATTTAACAGCATTCTTGAAGTGCGCATATAAGGTTCACTTTTAAAAAACACGTTGTGCATGAATGGCACAAAATTATGACTAATTCTAACTTAAAATATAACTTAAAAAACTCCAACAAACAAAGCTACAGAATTACTTAGAATATGAGACCTGAAGCTTTTGAACCAGTGTTGAACCATGCGAATGAAGCACTAAATATTTATATATAATATTATTAATACGTGCTCCACCAGCATTTCAGATTAAATTTAAATAATCTTTCTTTTGTTTCCACATTCAGCACAATTTTTTTGTTGTTGTTTATCCACCATTTCTTCAACGCGAAAAAGGTGGATAAGAGCAGCAATGCCTAACAAATAAAACACCAAGTTTGCCAAGTCAGCAATTTTGAAACCATTGCCTTGGGTTGTTTATTTCCCGTGGGTTAAAGGTTTGGCACATTGCATAAACTATATTTGACTGAAGCCAATTTTATATTCTACCAACGATACAACTGTGCTGTGAGTTTTGTGAGGAACACACAGTAATTTCAAGTTAGGATTATATGTCTTTTTTTTTTTAAGTGACCATAAAATATGTATGGTAATGACATATATATATATATATATATATATATATATATATACATACATACATACAGTGAGGGAATTTTTTTTTTTTTTGATCCCCTGCTGATTTTGTAAGTTTACCCACTGACAAAGAAATTATCATCCTATAATTTTAATGGTAGGTTTATTTTAACAGTAAGAGACAGAATAACAACAAAAAAATCCATAAAAACGCTTTTCAAAAAAGTTATCAATTGATTTGCATTTTAATGAGTGAAATAAGTATTTGACTTGGTGGCAAAACCCTTGTTGGCAATCACAGAGGTCAGACGTTTATTGTAGTTGGCCACCAGGTTTGCACACATCTCAGGAGGGATTTTGTCCCACTCCTCTTTGCAGATCTTCTCCAAGTCATTAAGGTTTCTTGGCTGACATTTGGCAACTCCTCCACAGATTTCCAATGGGATTAAGGTCTGGAGACTGGCTAGGCCACTCCAGGACCTTAATGTGCTTCTTCTTGAGCCACTGCTTTGTTGCCTTGGCCATGTGTTTTGGGTCATTGTCATGCTGCAATATCCATTCATGACCCATTTTTAATGCCCTGACTGAGGGAAGGATGTGACGATGAGTTTGACGGTGGGGATGGTGTTTTTTGGGGTCATACACAACATTCCTCCTCCTCCAAACACGAGTTGACTTGATGCCAAAAAGCTTGATTTTGGTCTCATCTGACCACAACATTTTCACCCAGCTCTCCTCTGAATCATTCAGATGTTCATTGGGTCTGTACATGTGCTTTCTTGATCAGGGGGAACTTGCGGGTGCTGCAGGATTTCAGTCCTTCACAGTGTAGTGTGTTACCAATTGTTTTCTTGGTGACTATGGTCCCAGCTGCCTTGAGATCATTGACAAGATCTCCAGTGTAGTTCTGGGCTGATTCCTCAGCGTTCTCATGATCATTGAAACTCCACGAGGTGAGATCTTGCATGGAGCCTCACACCGAGGGAGATTGACTATTATTTTGTGTTTCTCCCATTTGCAAATAATCGCATTGTTTTCATCTTCTCACTAAGCTATTTGGCGATGGTCTTGCAGCCCATTCCAGGTCTATAATCTTGTCCCTGACATCCTTGGACAGCTCTTTGGTCTTGGCCATGGTGGAGAGTTTGGAATCTGATTGACTGATTGCTTCTGTGGACAGGTGTCTTTTATACAGGTAACAAGCTGAGATTAGGAGCACTCCCTTTAAGAAAGTGCTCCTAATCTCATCTCGTTACCTGTATAAAAGAGACAAGGGAGCTAAAAATTTTTGCTGACTGATGGGGGATCAAATACTTATTTCACTCATTAAAATGCAACTCAATTTATAACATATTTGAAATGTGTTTTTCTGGATTTTTTGTTGTTGTTGTTGTTATTCTGTCTCTCACTGTTCAAATTATAGACTAATAATTACTTTGTCAGTGGGTAAACGTACAAAATCAGCAGGGGATCAAATAATTTTTTCCCTCTCTGTATATCTATTAGTTCTGTTATAGTGGGTCATGGCTAGTTTTGTTACTCAGATCTGGCAACCCTTCGCAAGACTGAATAACCAAGTGTTCTCGATGTCTTATGGTCAGTGTGTTCTTGAGACTCTGGGCTGAATTATGTTAATGGGAATGGAAAATCTGAAATCATCTAAAAGGAATGACAAGGCAGCAGCCTTCAGTCACCCAACACACACACTCAAGGCATGCTAAACCCTGACATCTCACATTTCGACATTTATCGACTGCGGCAGCACTCATTAATGGGTTCACAGAAGTGTGACTTACGACTGCTGAGGATTCAATGTGAGAAAGACTGTGTGTATGTGTGTGTTACTCAACGAGTTTCCTTAAAACTAAGTCAGTCTTTGTGAGTTTCTATGGCAACCTCATCTACAGCATCCTCTATGAGACTATAATACTGTCATTAGCATTGCACTCCAAAATCTGCCTTTTCCTGCTTTTAAAAGCGTAATTAGAGCAGAGAGTGTTGTCCCAAGTAGCACTACATCTATAACAATAACTATGAGCATCACCCACTCATCATGTTCAAACTGGTATATATGCATTTCTAATAATTGTAAGGATTTAAAAAGATTTTTGAAGAATGTGAATAACAAATATAACAAATCTCCTCCATTACAGACAGCTGAAAGGGCATCACACTTAAACTGACTCCTCATTAATGAGTTGGGCAGATGAACACATACACACTCCCTGTAGAGACCAGAGACCACATTACAGCTTATTCTTAAAATATCACCCTAACATCACACTCAAGCCTTACAAAAAGCACTGTAGGGGTACCATGGTACGTAATGGCATCAGATGGCTATACTATGGTATTGTATGATTACCCTATTCATATTCCATAGAACCAATCTACATGGTAATTCAAGGTACTTTAAACAACACCCTGGTATTGCATTTTGAATACATCCACAAAACTCCATAGTACCGTTTATGTAAGAGATGCAAATGTGGATATATAACTGCATATACACAAACCTAAACACACACACATAAAGCCGTCGTGAGGCCTGTGTGTCCCTCTGGTAGTTTATAGTCGCTGCCCTACATGGCCACAGCTTCTGGAATAGCAACTGCCATCTGATCTGACCACACAATCTCTCAGCCGCTCTCAGTTCACTCTTTGAAACACTTTCTCTCTGTGAGAATAATGCAAAAAAAAAAAAAAAAGAAAGAAATGACACTAATGCACAACAGAACCTGAAACTTGATGACAAATGATGACAAGGTGTGCTTAGCCTTTGAAATATGCAATCCTGTTTAAAAATTAAGAACAGTTTAAAAAAAAACACATTTATGTGATTTATAAAAATGTATTTAAAATACATTTACTTAATGCTAAGTATATTACAAAGACATTTACATATTATAATAAAAAATACAATTGCACTTTTAGTATACTAAATTGGTATATTTGATTTTTGCAAGTATACTTCAGGTACACTTTAAATATTTTGGTTTTAAAGACATTATTTAAAGACCATACAATCCTCCTCAATAGTGACATTAAATATTGTGCTCAAGTAGTACTCCGAGTATAGTTTAATTACAATGTTTATGTCAGTAAGTCTTGAGCGATGTCAGTAATTATGTTATCTGACTTAAACTACAGTATTTAACATTTGTGAAAAAAAAGTTCACTTGATGAAAGGTTTTAATCCACTTCAAATGTCGACTACTGTATACCTAGTATAAAATAAATGCATTTTAAATCTTTTTTTTTTTTTTTTTTTTTTTTTTACTAGGGTAATATTGCCCCTTTTAATGTTTGCAGTTCTCACTTCACAAAATCTCACAATAAAATATCTAAAATATTATATTATCTTAAATATAGGGGTAATTCTCAGGAAATGCATAAAATATTTTAGAAAAAGAAAAAATGTTTGCCTATATGGAGGTATGCATATATAAGCATGTAAGAATATGATGATAGATTTTTATAAAAGAATGCTATTTAGGTCTTTTTATTTTAAAATTGTATGCTTAATTCAATGCAGTACTTGCCATTTCTATGTAATTATTTGAGACCCTGGACCACAAAACCAGTCAATTTTATTAATTAAGCTGAATAAATAAGCTTTCAGTTGATGTATGGTTTGTTAGGATAGGACAATATTTGGTGGAGATACAACTATTTGAAAATCTAAATCTGAGGGTGCAAAAATCAAAATACTGAGAAAAGTTGTCCAGATGAAGCTCTTAGCAATGCATATACTAATCAATAATTAAGTTTTGATATATTTACAATAGAAAATAACTAAATATCTTCATGGACCATGATTTTTACTTAATATCCTAATGATTTTTGTCATAAAAGAAATCTAGATAATTTTGACCCCATATAATGTATTTTTGGCTGTTGCTACAAATATATCTGTGCTACTTAAGACTGCTTTTGTGGTCCAGGGTCACATTTAAGAAATTTACTAGCAATTTCCGAAGGAAATTTGTTTTTACACAGAATTTTGTGTAGGCAATGAAAGCGTGATATATTTTCATTTTAACTTACACCTAATTTAGTTAAAAGTCATTAATAACGTTAAAATGATATGCAATGCATTAAAATGTAATGGTGATTAATGGGAATACATGCTAAAAGTCCAGCATCCAATAGTGAGTCATAAGGAAAAAATAATTGTGCAAAGTCAAATCAAATAGATTTCTACACAAATGTCGCCATAATCCGAATTTGATCTGAAACTCAAAGTGTGCCAATGAATTTTTGGCATTGAGGACTACTGCCATATCCTCATGATATCCAAGCCCTGACCAATAGATCAGTTCATGCTCCGAAGCAACGGAAACATTGTAACTCAACTCAGCGACAGAAGTAGAAGCGGCCTTCACAAAAAAATGACTGGCAGAAAGCAACAACTTCACACCACAGAGAACAGACGTCAACTTAATTTGATCAGCGATGGCTTTTCCCACATGAATAACCATTTGTTAGCAAATATGGGTCTTGTGCAGACTTGTGGGAAAGGTATTTATATCTCTCCATTTGATGTGCATCTAGAATCTGGTCTCGCTGTGCTGTATGTGTAGGTATTGTTTACATCGTGATGCATGTCAAAGATCATTTCAAGGTCGGGGTAATGTGGCTATATATAGAAGCTTCTGCCCTCTGAGTCTTTAAATAGGCCTACTTTTTTCAAACTTTTAATGATATTCATCAGGGCACTTGATATATTTGCTCTGAAACTGGTTAAAATGTTTCTTTTCAGTCAGCAGAACTGTATAATTTATACCAATAAATAGTCCCTATGAATATTAAAGTCTAGTGGGACTTGGTAATGAGGTTTAAACTATAATAATCGCCTCTAAACACACTAACTTAACCAAACAAATGAAGTTCAAGCCATGACACTCAAAATGTTGCCATATTTCCAACAAAACAAATCGCAATTATAAATATTTACTATATTTCTGTGTCCCAAAGGCATATAAAGCAAAAAAAACATTGCAAAACTACAAGCTGCCACAACATCAGATGCACCTTCTTATGTTTATTATAGCTAAAAGTCAAGTTTTCATATCATCATATTAAAAAACTCAAGGTAAATATAGCAGGGATTGTGTGGCCTGTACTTAAAACTTTACAGTGAGGTTGACAGTTTAGCTACATTAGCAATAGCTTAGCTGCAGCAACAACAACAAACTGATGTCTTAAAACTCTTAGGATCTCATTTAAATATTCACTATTTGTAATAAAATCGATATATTTTCATATGTGAGACGTACAGTATTTGTATGCCCCTCTAGGTGGTAGTACTGAGACTCTTTCCACTGAAATAATCTCCCTGTCAAAGAAACTATAAGACCAGCTATTAGGCTAACGGGCAGCCTAATATTAGCTATTTTAAGCCAGATTGTGAGAGAATTCTTAACTCTGAATTTACAAGTCAACAGCACAGCGGCTCTCAGAAACGATTCGTCTATTTTCTGCTGCCTTTTGACAGATATCAGATGAAACAGCATGTTGACAATCACTTTATTACCGCGACTTCTGTGTATGTGCGCTGTGGAGCTAGAACAGGTGCAGGACCCCCACCCTCGAGCAACCCCCATATTCGTTTCATTGCAAAATGATGCACTTTCTATATTTACGCTGTGATATCAGCTCCTTATGCTGATCTTACATGCCTGAGGATGTTTAAAGACCCTCATGCACTCAAGACTGAAACTCATCTAATAGCCTGATTTGAAACCTTTTATCACTGCAACAAGATCAAGTTCGCTTCAAGCTATTCTTACAAGCTTCGTGTCATCCTTTGGCATTCAGTTTTAGTGTTTAAAAAGGAGTAAAAACGTAACATTGATCATCTAGGGGGCGCCAGTGGGCATGTTATTAAGAAATTCCACAATTTGCTTAATCAAATGGAAAAAGTGACTTCTTAAATTTCATGTTTGCTTCTTCAGTTGAGAGGCGGGAACATCTATAAAGTCTACGGTTTGCGTCTTAGGAGGTGCTGGTTATAGAACACCACCTTAAAAATGTGCGCCATTAAAATAGTGACAATTGACATGATGCCGTTTTCTGCTAGCTATCACATAGAGAGGGAGCAACTGCACAGGCGAAGGAGCTCAGAAAAGACTGTCTTAAGAATGGAGGGAACGAGGGAGCAGTACAGGAGATGGGGCGGCAAGGTTCAGGAGTATTTTTAGGGCATGTTTATTCACAGACTGAAATGAACCCTCCTTGCACTTCTCTTGCTCTCACACCATCTGTTGAAGTCTTTCAGCTTTGTCAGGTCTAGCCAACATCCTGCTAGTGTTTGCAAGACACCTTTATAAAGTTTTTCTCCATTATGACTAAGGCCATTTCTTGCAAAAAACATGTTTTTTTCCCCACCCAAAATATATTCAAGACATTTAAGAATAACGGTTATGTTATTCTTAAAATAACATATGTGTAACGATATCAACAGGTATTTAAACCATGTATTAAACCAACAATTTTCTCATATGAGTATCTGATGTACAAATTCAAAATATATTTTGAATTTATGAATTCAAACGGTCTTTTTCTGTCTTGACAAACGTATCTGAGTGGTTTGCAGACATCAATCGGTTGTTCTTGACTGACGTCACCTCAGACCGTGCACGAGCTCCGCTGACGGCTATTAAACGTCACCTGTCATTTCTGTCAACCGGACGATCTTCAAAAACGTCTTCTTGACCTAACTTTTAAATCTTAGCACAGAAAAGCCCTAGTTTTGACTCTTAAAATCTACTGTTTGATCATTTGCAGCACAGGTAAGTTTAGCAAGTACGTGTTCACACACAACAGGTTAAAATTACGCGCGCTTTTCTGAGGTAACTTTGCAATTTGAAAAAAGAATTAACAAACGGCAGTGTCCGTTTTCCATACTGGGATTCGTAACACGGTTTTATAGACTCGTATAACACATAAAGAGTGAATAAAATTAGCCACAAACTTAATGAGGAGGGCGGGGATGCGGTAAGACAACACGGAGGAAAACTGCGAATGGAACCAACAGCTGTACAACGTATAAACTCGCTTGTCAGCTCGAAACGGTAATATATATATATTTAATCGTATCCAAGTTGTACAGTATGTTAAGCACTAGTTCCCTTTTACAAATTTGCTAGGATAATCATAAATTCTGTTGCAATACCATAAAAGAGCTATTTCTTACCATGGTAAAAGAAGAAAACTAATTTAAATCAGTTAGCTTTCAGCATCTTTATTATTTTATGACCATATTGTGATAAATACTGTAGTGCATATAGTATTTTAGCTAAAGCTATGGTTACCACAGTAGGTGTATATAACACTTAACAAGATAGTTATTATTACACCAAAACTACAACACTTAACAGCTAATATGACATCATACAATGGTACAATCTGTATAAAAACCTTTCAGAATTTTCATTTTGTCTAAAAGATAACTAACAACCAGTGTATTTGTGGAATCTATGGGTGCCAAGTTTTATAAAAGGAAAATACAACAATTTCACCCCCTCGAAGTGACGCAGTGGTGTTCCAGTGACGCTCCACACAGTCATATGAACATACCTTCCTTTGCTGTTTCTCCCAGGCAGGGTCCAACAGAAGGTCCCTGTCCCAGTCCTCCTCCTGAATCATGTAGTCTTCCGTAGTAGACATCATGTAGGTGGTGTTATACTGCACCTGCGTCTCAACAACAGTCGTCATCTTTTACACTTATCCCTCTAACTCTTAATATTAGAAGTTAGACCGTGAACACTAAATCCTGTCCGCGAAGAGAACACCCGCTCAGCGTGTACGACCGTGGAGGAAGAGGCCAGACTCCACTCGTCCGAGTTGCCTGTGTGGAGGTGCGAGCAGAACTTCTGCTGCCCAGTGCTCCTATCCTGGTCAAAAGTAGCACACGTGACAGCACCCCAATAAATAAGAGAACTGCTTGTGTGGGTGTCGGGTTATGCTACCTAAAAGGTGTGAGAGGCGGGACGCACTGTGCACTGGGGCCAATAACTGGTGGCTCTTTTTGTGAAGGGCAGGGAGATGATCTTATACACGCCTCCTGGTGCCCTCCACTTTGCTGAGAACACCTGTTGTCCTTGGCAGTAGTTTGTATCTACTTACTCAAGCAGCAGCTCTGGGGTCAGTTTAAATGACTGCCAGCTGACTGCTATGGATTGAAAATAGGTGCACAAGCAGATCGCAGGCCTGTTAACTACCTTCTCTATACATTTCCTTGCCTACGACGCACAATAGCCCTTCTTTCATATTTAAATCAAAAGTTTCAAGAAACAGTCTTATGGAAAGATCTAAAACATTATTTAAAGAAACAACATTAAGAGACTGGTTTGTATGCAATCTTTTAATTAAAAAAAGACCATTAAATCATTCTTACTTTAAAATGATGACAAATGAGCACAACATAGCATATGCTGTCATAGTTCTAGTTTATTGCAGTAAGCATGCGATGCCAAACAGTGTTCATGCAGAAGCTGGTGTAGGAGAGTACACTTTACCAGTCGCAAGGTTTTTGCAATATACACACATTAACAAAGCATGCATATATTCATTAGAGGGTGATAAAAAACATTACGACCAGGTCATATCCTATCACCTGCAATAGAAATGATTCTCGCTTCATACATGAGTTATAAAAAATGATGCACTTTGACTTTCAAAAGCACTGTAGTAGCCTTTTCCACTTGGTAGGGGATTTCCTTTCAAAGAGGGAAAAAAATAAAAAGAAAATTGACAAACAAAAGAAATTATTGGAGCTTTCTAAATATAATGGAATACAAACACTAGGGTTGTGTTATTGTTATGGTCCAGTTTATACAAGAAGGTTAACAATATCTAGGGAGAAGGTGGTCAGAAGGAGAATTCTGTTATCCATTGAAATTGTGGATTGTACCATCTAGATCGAGTATGTTGGAGAAGGAGGTAAGTGATTTGTTTACAGAACCAAGATCCTGTTCTTCTCAAACACCTCTGATATCTATCAGCCACAGACATCTGTCATCATTAACGGATGCTACGGACATCACAGAAATCGGTCAACCACAAATAATCTTCATACCTCTGACATTGGGAGTACCTCTGATTTTAGGTAACGGACAGTTCCTCCTTCCTCTAGAACGGGGATCCTCAAATCTAACTCGCGAGAGCCACTTTCCTGCAGAGTTTAGCTCTAACCCTAATCAAACATCTGAGCATGCTAATCAATGTCCTCAGGATTATTAGAAAATCACAGGTAGGTGAGTTTGATCAGGGTTGGAGCTAAACTCTGCAGGAAAGGGGATTTGAGGATCTCTTCTCTAGAATAAGATCTAGGTCATCTTGCCCTTTTTCCCTTCTACAGGCAAGTTAAACAGAAACTATGGACAAGAAGCAAAGGAGATGTGTGACAATGTACGTGAAGATGCTACATCATCAGAAATCATCATCACCCCATGTGGCTGTAAAATCAAGAACAACAGCACCTTCTAGTGAAATAAACCACACTTCACTACCATGCTCCCTCTGGAGGAAAGGTCCTGTAAGTAACCCTCAGGCAGCTCAGGTTCAGCAGTCTTTTTTTCTAGGACATTCCTCTAACGGGTAGGTAATTTAAACAGGTAGGTGATCTAAATCTGGGCCACCTACTTATCGTACATTCAGCTATTCCAAACACAAACATAACAGACTCTCATTTGAACAGGTAGCACAAGGTCGCTTTCAGATTAACTCTTGAGGTCTTTTAATCTGGCAAACAAAAACCTAACGAATTTAGATGACCACACCGAAGCTTCCACTCAAGAATTATTGTCAATCTAGGAAACAAAAGCAAGAATGCTTTGCTAGGTAAGGATAAGAATTGCAAGTGTCACTGAGTCCAAATGAGAGTCCAAATGCGCATAAAATTTTGGCTAGTGTCTCGGATCCAGTCACAGAGCTTTTAGGGATGCGTTCAAGCAGTGGTTAACACTGAACAAACGTAACAACTAGCACTGGGGATGCGACGAGGCCGGCGGTGAGCTGGGCGTTAACGGCGAGTAGACTCGAGGAAGCCTGGGGGGCAAGGGTTAACTCAAATAAACGAACAAAAAAAAAGGCACATGGAAGGGGGGAGGCCAGGTGAGGTCGACGATACTGACTCACAATCACTCACCCTTGTCACACACCTTTATCAGCCACCCTTGCTAACTTGTTTCAACACCCATTTAATGCAGCCTTTCAATCATTGACCAGCAATCCCACTCATTCCATTGCAGTATCACCACAGTCTCTCCAAAGCTAAACCAACAGATCAGTTATTAGAGCACCAAGCACCCATTCCCGAGACACACTAACCACAGAAGCAGTAAACGGTCACCCCCGCCGCCCCCCTTTTTGGCAGTGACAGAGTAGTATAACACTGGTGTTTAGAGAACCAATTGGCTATGGCAGTGGTGACGAGAAGTGAGGAATCTACAAGAGGGGTGGGGTGGTGGTGAGGAGAAATAGAGCGGATACACGGTCAGGCGCAAACGCTATCGGGGAGGACGACAGGTAGAAAGGGGGCGAGGCACAGTGCGTTTACCTGTATGGAGTGAGAGAGAGTTTCCAGTGCATTGCGCGACGCTAACTTTCTTCCCCCCAAACCAGGGCTGCGTTTGGTGTCCACAGTTCTCGAAGGGACCTAGTTCAGTTGGAACAGTCACATCAGAAAGCGTATTTTTGGGGGGCGAAACAAGAAAACAAAAAAAAGAAAACATGCACAATGGAAGCAGAGGTGAGCGAAGCCTTGTGGGAGCTATCTTGAATTTACAATGTTTTTTACGGTGTGGGTGCGTCCTGGCACTCACACATAAGCGTGTTTTACAATATGCGTGTGTCATAAAAGCATAGTCATCATTGTACCACACTCCTGTTAAAGAAGCTGCATGGGGACTACAGGTGGTTAAAAAGTACCAAAAGCTTAGTTGAAGATGCTGCTCCTGGGGAAGGGGGGGTTTGGTATGGTGTGTGCAGCTGGGGGGAGGGGGGTATAGAGCGGGGTTGCCCCTGGACTTACCCCATCCATAGAGACAGGGTTGAGATTGGGATCAGTCTCTAGTCCTTTAGCTTCTTTTCATGGCTCCGATTCATACGAGTCTGGTCGTTTCACAAAGGAAAAACAATCATGAAACATCAAAAGGCAAGAACAGCTAAAGCTCCAAGCAGAGTTCCCTCTTTAAATAATCAGGCAGGCTCTTTATTTGAAGGCTTGTTAAAGATCGTGTACTGATCTTTAAGTCTTCTCCTCTGAGAACACTTGCGGCAAGAACAGTTGCGGCAAGAACAGTTACAGCGATTTAAAAAAAACTACAAACATAATTGTCGATGCAAAACGTTTTCTAAGATCACATTCACATTCACACACTGGCATCCTCAGCACGCAGGTGCGAACAGGGGCGTGGTAAACGAATGAAATACTGTCACTAAATGAGAGGCAGATGCAAAGAGAGATGGAGAGAGATGCAGTGAGGGTCATCTATGGAGTTGCAGCAGCGAAAATGAGCAGGAAGACTGAAAGAAACTGATAGGAATCTCCCAATTCATTTAATCCCAAATCACAGCACCACAGAATATACAGCACTTTCGTGTAGCCTTAATCCAGTTTCACTTTATAAGACTACAGATATTTAAAAAAATAGCAAAACTTGAATACATTTCACTACTAAGGCATAAGAATCATAGGCCACTCATGATTTTGGCTGTTTTATCTAAAAACAAAAAAAGAATTTTGGCTATAAACAATCCGCAAGAGAGGACATGTTCTCTCTCTTGCGGCTGTAAACAAAAGTCAGAAATCAAAATGTCTCTTTAAATGGATACTTCTTGAGTCCCTTATCGCTGCTTATAAAAACATGATAGCATTAATAAAAGACACTTTACAAAAACAGATTCTACAATGCATCATGGCAGTTAAGTTGGCGAGCTTAAGAGACGCTCCCGTAAGACAGATCCCAGCAAAAGCTGACTAGCTACACCTTCCTCTGATTGGTTGCTTCCCATACGTCACCATATCTATGGAAGTAGCTACATTAAAGTTGGAGGGGAGAGAAGTCACAGTGTCTTTCAGCTTTCAGGATGGGTGGACAGGGATGGAAGGGTGGGGGGTAAAAGGTCGTCACTAAAGTTTCTCCCATCTGAGGTGTAAGGGATGCATATGTATGTGCGTGTGGATCGAGGTCGCTTCCCTGTGCACGTGTACACGTGTGCGTTCCTGCCGTGACAACCAATGGAAAGCGTACACGCTACACCACAGTCCCAGAGAAAAACAAGAAACACACACAAAAGACATGTAAAATACTGTCCAACCCTGGTCCTACACTTCACACACCTTTGGAGTAAACATACATTCAACTTATTGAAATGCGTCGAAAACTAATTTCTTAATAACTATGTGAATGCGTAAACTGGTAAAAGTTCGTATAGCTATAATCGAGCAATATTTCAAAATATCAAGTCCAGTATTCATTCAGAGACTACAAACACTTAGGAATATAAAAGTTAAAAAGCATCATGGCTAGTGCCTAATCTACCCTTCAGAACTAATTGGCAATAGATTGAAGGTTTCTTTAAACAGACGACGTGTTACATTGGTTAAGTGTGCAGGAATGAGAGCATGCAGTTTCCCTTTTCAGCCCTGACTACACTGGGTGTGTGTGAGATCAGAACCAAGGTTAGAGACTCCAGTCTGTAGTTAAAACCAACACGGCCACCGCCTTAAACCCAAGCGCGCGCGCACACACACACGTCATGAACATACACCTGTGGTTTCTTTCTGACACGCACACAAACACACGCAGCACAAGGAAAGGAGAGGCAGAGAGGACGTGGAGCACACTATCGGAAGGGTGTTTCAGGGGTGTGTAGGGCGAGTTCGGGGCGGCGGAGGAGGGGCTCCTTGTGCGACGGCGGAATCGGCGGTGGCTCATACACGCGGGGTGTTGCCATGGCGATGGCGGCAGCGGCAGGCACGGGGGCGGCGGGCAGCACTGGCCTGAGGGAGTCGAGCGTCGCCACCTGCTGGGCAGGCACACCGGACAGAGTCTGCAGTGCCGACACCGCCGCGAGGGGGTTGGGAGACGGATATGCGTACTGGTACTGTGGATACTGCTGCAGCTGCTGGTACTGCTGGTAGTATTCCGCGTAGTATCTGGGAGAAAGGGAGGAGAGGAAACACACGTGCACATCCACGCAGACAGGGAAAGAGAGACAGAAATCACACAGACATGCATATACAGACGTATATATACACACACCATTAGACAAGGAGAGAAACACGAACACAGAAACACATTTACACGCAAACACACAAACACACATCACCACCACTGTCAATCGGTACTAAAACAGCCAACATTTGGAAATTTGCAAACTTTCGCTGAACTGTTAACTCACCTGGCTACAGGGTCATCCTCCTGTGCAGCAGCTTCCTCTCGACCCGCAGGTGTAGGCAACAAGGCTCTGCGCTTGGCCCTCTGGTACATAAATGGTTTCATAACCGGGTCTGGCAGCAGCGGGGCAGATCTTCTAAGTGGACTCCGGTCCCTCTCTCCGGACTTTGAGCTAGCCTGTTGCTGTTCGGCTAGAACTTGCTGTCCTTGTGCAAAGTAGTGCGCCCTTGCCGCCTCAAAGATAGCTGCTGGGTCAGCTGCCCCAAGAGCCCCGTAAGATGGGGAAGCGCTGTAAAGAGCTGGTGCTACCGTATAAGCTGGGTTAACGGCAGCAGCTGCTGATACCTCCACGCTGGGCGCCGCAGCTAGGAACACCGGATTTGCTATGGCGGGTGTGTAAACTTGTGGTCCGTATGCAGCAGCAGCGGCTGCGGCAGCCGCGACTGCACCACTTGTCACCTGCCCATACAGAGCTGGGTTAACGGAGCTGTACATCTGTGCGGCAGCACTACTATTGAGTGCCTGATTTGCAACTGCCCCACCGTAGAGCTGATTGGAAACTGTTCCATACACTTGATTAGCCAGTGCTCCGTACACAGCTGGAGCCACCGCGGTTCCTCCTTCCGCCCTTGCGCCGGCTGCCGTGAGTCCAGTCAAAGCAGCATACGTGGGATCAAACGTTGAGGTGTTGTATACGGAATTGTGGACACTCTGTTGAACCTGTAGCGGAAGTCCGGCAGCTGCAGCAGCGGCGGCGGCTAATACGGCCGCTTGGCTCTGGTACTGCTCCAGGGTGGGCTTACCAGCTGGGCATTCACCTGCATAATGGCCCTGTTTTCCGCAGCTGACACATGGGATTTTTCCAGTTGGAGCCTGCTTACTTGGCTGAACTTTGGACAGCTCCACGGAGAGCGGTCGTCCTTTGAAGGAGGTCCCGTGCAAAGCCTCAATAGCCTGTAGCGCATCTTCCTTGTTTTCCATGTGTACAAAGGCATAACCTGCAGAAGAAAACAACTTGTTATTACTATGGGCTCCCGTTATTAAATATCAAAACAATGCAGAAGCATGTGGTACCCTACATAAGCTCTAGCACACTTAAAATTAGGAGTAGCCAACCTTGTCCCTGGAGGGCTACTTTTCTCCAACATATCTGCCTCTTATTAAACACTTTCGCACCACATAGTTCTAGGAACTAGCCAGCATGGTGATTCCAAGAGAACCATTTTCTCTCTCAGGCCATTTTCCTGGTTGCATTCGCACTGGCAGCAGGAACTCTGAAGCGGCTGTCTTTATTAGTGGCATTTACAAACATCAACAACCAGTGAATGGAGGATGTTTTTATCTGAGCTGTTTTTGTTGTGTATCTTGGGTTTCGTGATAATGTCGAGTAGCCGTTGTTTCGTATGCGTTTGGCCAACGGGTGTACACTTTCGTCACTAGCAGTTCCTATAGAACTGTTTAAGACCCTACTCTGAAGTAGGCTAATTTAGTTCCCCCAAACGAAGTTCCTATAACTAAATACGTTCCTAGTTCCTGGGGTGCGAACACGCCAAAAAGCGCAAACTTCCGCCAATAGCTCTAGGACCTATGAAAAGGTTGCTCCAGTGCGAAGGACGCTATTTTATTGTAATCCTGAACACTTTAAATAGCTAGTTCAGGTAGATTTGATTAGAGTTATAGCTAAACTCTGCAGGATGGTAGCCCTCCAGGAGCAGGATTGGCTATTAGGGATGTAACAATATTATCAATATTGTAATACCGCGATAACAAAACAGTCTCTATATTATCGTGGTCACATGATGATATGAAATGTCATTTTTAAAATATATTTAAACTTCTTATTCTAACATTAAAGGTTTTTGTTGTGTTTTGAGCCATTATGCTTTGGCATAGTATGGCTTAATCTGTTTACGCTGCACATTTCAAAGTGAAGCCTGTTTTCACTTAAGATGGAGATTACCTTCAAAATAAAAGCTTAAAAGTGCAGTATGATTTGCGGGCAGTGAGTGGTTTAAATGCAGTCCAAATTCAAAATATCTTTCAAGTGTAGAAATTAGGAAAGATGTGTTGTCATTTCCCTACTGTAGTGTAAAGCAAAAATATTATACCTATGAAATATTAACTTTCATTTATTTTAGTGCAGTTGTTTTACAATATATGGCTATTACCGTCATTGTTGTTATTATTGTCATATAAATTTGTTTGGCCCCCTAAAAGACCAGTGTGAATGTAATTTAGACTGAGACAGTACATCACAAATAAAAAAGGGTTTACAGTTCAGGTACAAGTCAATTCCCTGACTTTTTTTCTGGCTTAAGTATCCATTTTAAAACTTTAAAATGTACAAATGTTTCATTTTTCCCCCAATTCTTCATTTGTCTTTTTTTTAAATATCGCACTAAATATTGTATTGTGGACTTTATATCACAATAATACAGCATTGTGAGATTTTGGTATCATTACATCCCTATTGGCTACTTTTGTGCAAGTTTTGGAATCGACTTAACACTCTCTTACCTTTCACCTTATCGCACTCCAAAACCTTCCCGAAGGTCTGAAACAGCTCCCGAAGATCTTCTGTGGTGCACATACTACTCAGATTACCCACAAACACCTTGGTCGAGTGGAGCGGGCGTCCTCGGGACTCCTCGACTACAAGGTTGCGTCCTTTGAACTCTCGGCCATTGAGCTCCCGGATGGCGCGTTCAGCAGCGCCCTCTCCTTGCAGGTGTACGAAAGCAAACTGTCTCAAGACGCTGCAGCTAACCACCTGGCCGTACGACTCAAAGATGGCTGACAGTTCTTCTTGCGTGGTGTCCAGGGCCAGATTCCCTACGAAGAGCTTAACCGTGTGGCCCTTATCCATCGTGCTGAAACGAGTGAAAGACGTTATTTTAATAACTGACATATCAGACAAGGACATATCCACCTTTTTCTTGTTGTAAGAGCAGGCGCAGGCCATTTGAAAATTTTATGGGTCTGGTCTTATCCACGTCCAGGTATTTTTAGCTGTACAAAACGGCTTGTTTTGCTGCTTGATATTGCAAATTGGTGTGACTTACCATGTTGTTTTAATGTATTACCTATTATAAACGCACTGGATTGTAGTACAAACAATTTTACATGCCACATGGTACCATGGTTTACTAACAACAGTACCATTGTTTTTACTTTTTTGCTAGTTTTATTTCACATTAACTGAAGAAATACATTTATATATGTGGGGAGAGGTAATAATAGTTACATAATGACTGGTTCCTAGTGAAAACAACATATTGTCTTTGTTTTTTGTTGTATTTGTTTGTGACAAACAAAAGAAAGGATGAAGTCAAAAGTTTACATCCCCCTTTCAGAATCTGCAAAATGTTAACTATTTATAAAATAAGAGGGATCATACGAAGTGCATGTTATTGTTTATTTAGTACTGGCCTGAAAAAAGATATTTCACATAAAAGATATTTACATATAGTCCACAAGAGAAAATAAGTCCCGTTCAAAAGTTTACATCCCCTTGATTCTTAAAACAATGCTGAATGATCTACAACTGTGTTTTTTTGTTTAGTGATAGTTCCTTGAGTTCCTTGTTTGTCCTGAACAGTTAAGCTGCCTGCTGTTCTTCAGAAAAATCCTTCAGATCCCACAAATTCTTTGGTTTTTCAGCATTTTTGTTTATTTGAACCCTTTCCAACAATGACTGTATGATTTTGAGATCCATCTTTTCACATTGAGGACAACTGAGGGACTCATGCAACTATTAAAGAAGGTTCAAATGCTCATTGATGCTTCAGAAAGAAAATTAAGGGCATTTAGAGCCATGGGTGAAAACTTTTGAATAGAACAGAGATGTGTACATATTTCTTATTTTGCCTAAATATCATATTTTTTCATTTAGTGCCGCCTTTCAGAGGTTACAGAAGATACTTGCATATTTTCCACAAGACAAGTTGTCCTCAGTATGAAGAAATGAATCTCAAAATCAGACAGTCATTGTTGGAAAGGGTTCAAATACACAAAAATGCTGGAAAACCAAAGAATTTGTGGGACCTGAAGGATTTAAAAAAAAAAAAAAAAAAAACGGCAGACAGTTTAACTCATAAACAACTATCACTAAACATATCATTCAGGTAAGTACACAGTACCAAGAATCAAGGAGATGTAAACTTTTGAACCGGGTAATTTTTATAAATACCAACTATTATATTCTCTTGTGGGCTATGTAAACATCTTTTTTGTGAAATATCAGACTTCATTAAATTCATCACACCTCATAAGCACAGGAAAAACCAGTAAAACATCAAGTAAACATTTATTCGTCACGGATAAAAATGAATTAGCTGCAGTCACAAAGCCATAGCAATCTAGTGACGCAGTGTACGCGGAGTAAACACGTTCACTTCCTCAATGTAACGTTAGCTCACGGAGCGAACACACACAAGCGTCACTTTAGATGATAACTGTTTCATTAAAACCCTAACAAACCATATAAACCCCTTTTAAACGAGCTTGGGTGTATAAACGTGTGAGAAACGCTGACTCGCCGTTCTCTTTATAGCGCTCTAGCGTCAACAACATGAGTAACGCGTGTCGACTGATTTACTGAATGCAACATTTCTGACACCAGATGTTTACAAAACACTCCCGATCGCTTCCGTCATCAATAGCACGAATGTCCGCGATGCCACTATGTAGTTTTGCGTACATATGTATGCGTGTGCGTTTTCTATTCATTCTTTCCAGGAGAAATCTCTAGATGACTCATTTTGTACGGATTTTTTTGGGTGTCCCCGCGCCCCCCAAACGCTTTGCGGTTTTGTATAAATCACACCGCGGGCTCGCCAATATCATCACGCGTTTCATCGGCAAACGTTAACTATTGATCCTATGTGATAAATTAAGGAATTACTTAAAGTATAAACATATAGCGAGAGGAAAAGAATCTTCCATCTTACCTACGCGGTGCGGGGTTTCAAAATGGTCGGTCCACTTCCGTTCTTTAGAATAGCTCTCATTCTTCAGCAGTGGGGACTGAACGCAACGCATGCTGATGCATTCACAAACGCTCATGCACATGGAGACCGGCCACTGTGCGTGCATCTGCATTGCTTGTACACCATTTAGTTTTTTTCTTGTTAGGTTAAACAATAATTTAACAAAACTTAACTGAAAGGAAAAAGAGAACTTGAAATGCGCCACAGCACAGAATTTGTTGTTAAATTCTCTGAATTTTATATGTATGCATTGCAAGCATCTTGTTTTTAAAATTAAGTCAAATATAAATATACCCAGTTGCATGTTTATTTTGGGCTTTTTTAAAGAATACACTCAGGTTTTATATTATATGTGACCCTGGGCCATTTGTAGCAATAGCCAAAATACATCGTATGGGTCAAAATTATTTTCTGTTATGTCTAAAATCATGTTCCATAAAGATATTTAGTCAATTTTCTACCATAAATAATTAAATATATCAAAAACTTGTTAGATTAATAATATGCATTGCTAAGAACTTCAGTTGGACAACTTTAAAGGCAATTTTCTCAGATTCAAGATTTTAAATAGTTGCATCTCAGCCAAATATTGTCTTATCCTAACAAACTACACACAAATAAAATATAAATCTCAATTTTAAACAATTTACTTTTTTTTTTACAACTGCAAGTTTATATTTTGCAGTTCTGACTTTATGGCCCAGTTTATATTAGACAAGAAAAAAATCAGAAAAACAAAATTGTGAGGTAAAAAGTCGCAATGACCCTTTTTATTCAGTGGCGGAAAACAAGCTTGCATAATAACAACCCTGCTTAGATCTGTGTATGATTATTTTTAATGACACAGAATGATGAAAGTGTTCAAAAAAATTGTATATTATTCATTTAGGCTTACTTTTGGTAAAATCTATGCTTTTTTTCTAGTGGTATCTGGCAACACTGGTATCACAACTTGGCACATGAAAAAAAAGTGTTCAAATTGGGAATATGAATAAACGTGCTAACTTAAATTGATTTAGTTTTTTATTTTTCAAATATTTGTATAAGAAATATTACAAATTATACAAAAATGACATGTTTTAAATTAAGACACTTTAGATCAGTGCTGAAGCGCTTGTGTATGTAAGAATGAAATTTAGATGGCCGGTTAAAGTGTAATTAATTACAGAAGTGACAGCTTTTAGAATAATTTATAATATTTACTCTATTTATTAGTTAACAATAACTGATAATATATCAACTGAAAATGCTTACAAAAGGCACTATCAGTCAGCATATAATAATTTGTAGCTTTTTAAAGTGATTTTTAACTTAAAACTGGTAGTATGCACTACCAGTCAAAAGTGTTTGAACAGTAAAATTTTTATGTTTTTTAAATAAGTCTCTTCTGCTCACCAAGCCTGCATTAAGTACAGCAAAAACTGTACAATTTTGAAATATTTTTACCATTTAAAATAATTGTTTTCTATTTTAATATATTTTAAATAGATTATTTATTATTTCAAAGCATAATTGTTAGCATCATTATTCCAGTCACATGATCCTTCAGAAATCATTCTAATATTCTGATTTGCTTTATTATTATTATTATTATGTTGAAAACAGCTAAGTAGATTTTTTTTTGCTTTCTTTGATGAATACAAAGTTCAGAAGAACAGCATTTATCTGAAATAGCAATCTTTTGTAACATTAAAAATGTCTTGATCATCACTTTTGTCCAATTCAAAGCATCCTTGCTAAATAAAAGTATTAATTTCTATAATTCCCCCCCCAAAAATACTGATCATGTGACACTGAAGACTGAAGTAATGGTGCTTTTAAGTAGTAAAATTATTTTAAAATGTATTGCTGTACAAATGCAGGCTTGGTGAGTAGAAGAGACTTCTGTAAAAAAAAAAAATCTTACTGTTCAAAAACATTTGACTGGTAGTGCATAAAATCAAACACTAAAGTAAAACAGAATCACTCTGATAATTCAAGTTAAATGTCACTATATATCCACATCGTACATTTACATATTTACACATGGTTTGATTTCTGTGGATACATCACAACTTGGTTCAGAATCTCACATGCTACAACCTGAACGGACATTCACAACAGCTTCAGACAGGCACGTTTTTGGTCTCTTATCATTCATTCATCTCCATCTGCGGTCCTTGACGTGTGGGAAGGTGTCATCCTCACCCCGTTACAGATTAGCAGTCGGCGCGTCGGTGACTTTACGTCCTTTCCCGGCGATGGGTCGATCTCTCTCCTCCCACAGCGTCACACCATCACAGGCACAAATCTGTTTGGGGTTTTGAAACAAGCCGGCCGAGCGTGCGATGATTCCACACGCCAGCCTGAGAGAAAGCGGAGGTTAAGCAAACACACCCACGGTCCACTGGAGAACATGAAACAGCAGTGAGTGAGATCTGATGCAAGAATAAATACCAAGCGGGCTGAGTGATTTTAAATACCGCAGTCTGTTTGTATTATACACACACAAACACTCTAGAAGAATCAGCCTATCTTTGTTATATCCCTGTGATTATGTTTCTGTCTGATTAAAGATGTCCTTCACCTCTCTCCAGAGTTTCCTGTTATTCTGGACAGCGGGTGATTCCCACGGCCCAAATCATCCTCCCCAGAATCCACCACCAGAGATCGACCAATCACATCCCACACCTGCCAGGAGAAACATGTGATGTTATAACATGGCATACAATATCACAACCAGATTTGGTGAGTAAATAAATACAGCACATAACTCAGATCCAAGTCACTGTAGTGCCATCCCCTGTAGATACTCTCCAAAATGGCACTATGTTGACATGGAGGAGACAAATTGCTGAATAAAGTCGTTATTTTTGTTTTCTTGGCGTATAAAAAGTATTCTCGTAGCTTCGTAAAATTATAGTTGAACCACTGATGGCAGATGGACTATTCTGATGACGTCTTTCATACTTTTCTGGGCCTTGACAGTGTTATTTACCTAGCAGTCAATGGGACAGCCACAAAGCTACTGGTTTTCATCCAAAATATCTTAAATTGTGTTTTCCGAATTTGACGAACAAAGCTTTTACTGGCTTGGAACGACATTTTCATTTTGGGGTGGAGTAACCCTTTAATATTACGGCTTATAGACTGTTTCCACAAAATTAGTATTGTGGTTGGTGAAGTGTGTTAATTTTGACAGCAAATATAGATTTAGTTTTAGTCGTAGTCTTTTGACAAAAATGCCCTTTAGTTTTAGTCGTATTTTAGTCATCCGAGTTGTTTTTAGTTTTAGTCTAAATCTAAATCTGCAGTAAATTTAGTCGGCTAAAATGTAATAGGTTTAGTTACAGTGCAATGCATTTATTAAGCATTTCTCTAAAATTTCCAAACTCATTATATAGGTTTGATATTAAGGTTTTATCATGATTTAACTGCGGTGATACACAACATGCCTTAATATTAAAATTAAATAAAACCACTTCTCAAAGAACATGGTCTTCTTTTCAATGAAATGCCAATGGTTATATAGGCTAATTAAGCATTCTTTATAGTAACTTGTTTACCATATTCTTCATTCTTTCAAGCAGACATGAAGTTTATTTCTATCAGTGAATTTAGATTAATCTTTAGGGCTATGTAAGTGATTCAGTCAAGAGCAGTGAGTGGTTTCTGTCTTTCTTTTGTTCCTTGATTAACATCAGTGACTCGTACAATAGCAACTAAATTAGGCTGCTATCCCTTTAAAATCAAATGCAATGGATGCTATTTACTGATACCCTTTCTCCCTACTGTTTACATCCATTTAAGACGTAACCGGCTGTGTTTACGCAAATACTTGTCAAAACTGACAATTAGAGATCATTTTGTGTGCATTTCTCAGTTCTTGCAACGTGAAAGAGATGTGCTTTCTCTTTGTCTGCGCTCAGAAAACAAGACCAAATTGAGTTCTCTCTTGCTTCATCAAATTTATCCATACGTCTGCACTTCTCCCACATATTGACACTTTTGAACGTTTTATAAGACGTGCAGCAAGTGTATTTTAGCTTGTGTCCCGCCTGTTTGTACGCATCTAACCTCCTACTGCGCAACAGATTTTTCTGAATGAATCTCTTTCCATATCGTCCCTCGCTAACATTTTCGTCTCGTTTTTATTCATTGACGAAAATGCCAGTAGAATTTGTCATAGTTTTCTGTCATTCAAAAAGAATTTTAGTTTGTTATCATTTCATTTTCGTCTGTGAAAATATGTTGACAAAAATTATGACGAAAATTTTTCGTCAACAAAATGAACACTGTGTATCGCGTTTTTTTTTTTTCCCAGTTCGGTTTCAATATTATTACACCGCTTATATATATATATATGCGGTGGCATTTTAAAATGAGGAGGCAGTTTTATATATATATTACACAGGTGCAGCTCAAAAAATTAGAATATCATGAAAAAGTTAATTTTTTTATTGTAACTTATTTTAAAAAAAATTAACTTTCATATATTCTAGAGTCATTACATGTAAAGTAAGATATTTCAAAAGTTTTTTTGGTTTAATTTTGATGATTAGAGCTAACAGCTCATGAAAGTCAACAATCCAGTATCTCAAAATATTTTGTATGTATATAATTTATATTTTTACTGTTACACTTAATGTTTACACTAAGCGCAAATAGCTATAGACTGTATTTACACCTAGCAGGATTTTCTGCTATTTATACTACTTATTGCAAAGAGTGGCAAATCTGCATCTCAGTATTGTGGTACATTATAAACCACTATGTAATAATTACATGTTGAGTGTAAATTATAATTTGAATTCAAATTATTCAATGGATGTCACATTATTGGGACAATAAATCCCTTTTGACTTTTAATGTCATATTTGCGCTGTTTTATTTTTGTAATATTGATTATTTTCTCATCCAATTTTGAGGAGAGGAGACACTCCCCTGGGAACGCCCTGGATTTTTAATTAAAAATGAAGTAAAAACGGAATATATATATATATATATTTATTTATTTATTAGGGCTGTCAAACGATTAATCGCATCCAAAATAAAAGTTTATGTTTACATACTATATATTTGTGCACTGTGTATATTTATTATGTATATATAAATACAAACACATTCATGTATATATTAAGGAAAAATATTTTAGATTTACATCTAAAATATTTATATTTATTTATAATCTAAATTGTATATAGGTATAAATATATATACATATAAATATTTTGTTTTAATATATACATGTATGTGTGCATATTTATATGTACATAATAAATATACAAAGTAAACACACATATAGTATGTACACATAAACTTTTATTTTGGATGTGATTAATCACGATTAATCGTTTGACAGCCCTAATATATATATATATATATATATATATATATATATAGATAGATAGATAGATAGATATACTTCATAAAAAATAAAGAATATATATATATTCTGTTCTTACTTCATTTTTAATTAAAAATGTAAACATTTATTTTTTTCATTTTGTTGTCATTATTATTATTATTAAATAAAGTTCAAGTTCAAGTTAAAGTCTAATGAAAATAAGAAATGTTTCCTTTGCATTTATCTACATTAAAATAATCTAATATCTAATCTAATATAAAATAATCTTTTTTTTTTAGATTTTATTTAGTTTTATGGATGAAATGTAATGTTTTTCTATGGTTTAGTTTTAGTTGCATTTCACTATAATATAAAGGCGGCCATTTCTGCCACAAAAAAGGGTAATTGCAACTTTTTAATCATTTTTCTTGGGATGTTTTTCTCAATCTGCATCTCAGTATTGGGCAAATCCCACAATTTGTACTTTTTTATCTTTATATCTTATCTTTATCTTTATAAAGTCCATTTCTGAAGAAAAACATCAGCTCACAATTCTGTAATTTACTTACAATTTCAAGTTCTTGCAATTCTGACTTTATAACTTTATAACAATTGCCAGTTTATATCACACAATTCATAGAAAAAAATGTATTCAGTGGCAAAAACAAGCTTGCATTATAATAATAACCCTGCTCAGATGTGTGTGATTATTTTTAATGACACAGAATGATGAAGAGTTAAAAAGAGGTGTGACCATGAGAGTAGTGACTGAGAGGTTAGTCATTGTGTCATTAATATAATAACAGAGGGCTTTATATAATTACTGTACATCCAAACACTCCACCGTAGGGTTTATAAACACACACACCTGACTTACCATGAGCTTATACCTCTGAGCCGCATAAGACTGTATTTTGAAATTGTAATGACAAACACAGCTTCATTACCTTGATCTGAGAGTCTTCCAGTCTGAATGAAGCTCTGCCGTCAGGACCAGCCGTGATATTTCCCAGATCTCCTACATGCTAGAGACCAGAGAGACACACAGCGTTACTCTAGACCACCTCCAATCATCTTTACACACAACACTTTATTTTTAACGTGAATGGTAATATTTTGATTTTTTTTTTTTTTTGCACCCTCAGATTCTAGATTTTCATTTGCATCTCGACCAAATATTGTCATATCCTAACAAACCATGCAACAATGGAAAGCTTGTTTTGTCAGCTTTCAGATGATGCAAATAAAACAAAAATGCACTAATGACTGGTTTTGTGGTTCAGGGTCACATATTATAATAATCATTAAAATGAACCCTTAAATTTACCAAACTAAAATTAAGCAAAAAAAAAAAAAAGAATAAAATTACAAAATTCTGTTAAATAATAAATAAATGTAATAATTATTAATAAATACATTATATATATATCTATATATATATGTGTGTGTGTGTGTGTGTGTCAAAACAATGAAATTGACATTTAAAAATATATATACAATAATAAAAACAAACAAAAACAAAATTGTTTGTTTTAATAAGTAAATGTACAACATTAAATGACATTTACAACATTTATTCAAACTATAAATCTTTTCTAGCAATGTAAATCTATTATGTCACTTTTTATTAATGTAACAATTTATTCATTTCTTTAAAAAAAAAAAGAATGAATAAAAATGTACTGACCCCAAACTTTTGAACGGTAGTGTATATATATATATATACACACACACACACACACACATACAAAATAGACATTAATATAATTGAAATTAATAATAAGACATTGAAATAATTAGTAATAAATAATTATATTATGTCAATATATAAATAAATTAAATGTTTATAGTATTACATAAATTATATATATGAATAAATATAGAGAAAATTGCTTTCAATGTTTTGATATATTTATGGTAGGAAATTTACAAAATATCTTGGTGGAACATGATCTTGACTTAATATCCTAATGGTTTTCAAAATCAATAATTTTAATCCATACAATGTATTTTTGGCTATTGCTACAAATATACCCATGCTACTTAAGACTGGTTTAATATCAGGACTCTAATATTGAATTTAATCAATAAGCAGGCAAATAAATAAACAATAATAGTAAGATAAATAAAAGATGCATTTACTGAATAAATTAAATGTGTATAATAATAAACAATTAACTTTTTTACCACAATGCCTCGCACACTTTTTACGACGCCTAACTTATTAAGACACTCTTGATGCCACCTACTGGCGATTTATTAATATTAATATTAATATTGGACAATATTTGGCCGAAATACAACTATTTGAACATCTGAAATTTTCTAAATATTAAGAAAATCACCTTTAAAGTTGAAAATGAAGTTCTTAGCAATGCATATTACTAATCAGAAATTAAGTTTTGATATATTTACGGTAGGAAATTTTTGGCATAAAAGAAAAATTTGTCATTTCGAACCATACAATGTATTTTTGGCCATTGCTACCTGTGCTACTTAAGACTGGTTTTGTGATCCAGGGTTACATATTAATAATACACTTAATAGAATATTAAGAATATGACATGAAAGATGCCTCTATAAAAGCTAAAATTCATGTGTACATCGATTTTAAGGGGGGAATTTTATCCCTTAATGGAAAAAGTGTGACTTAAGTCTAAGTGGGGGTACTCACAAGAATGTTAAATGCCACTGTAAAAAGTTTGAGAACCACTGCCATAAAATACCACTTAGACATGGTATATAGAATTACACCTAGGTGTCATTTTCGCAACTGTAAGGTTTATAAAAACACAAATGTGTTTTCTCTCTGACACCCCTTATCAAGTGTGATACTGTGCATTACATAAAGTCAGAATGTACTATATAATCTTTTTTTTCTTTCTGAATAACAATGTAAATCTTCTTTGTAGCCACTGGTTTGTGTATGCAAGTAAAATGTAAGAAATGAATGTACCCTCTCTGAGTCCTGAGGAGCTCCATGCGGTTTCCTGAATGGATTGAAATGATCTCCACAGCTGAGAGAGAGACAGAAGCCAAATATAATAATGATAATTTAGTAACAACTCTGCAAGACAAAGCCATATGCATGCAAACAACACGGCTAGTATTACACTGCACTGATTTCAGCTACAGATAATCTAATGCATTGTGCGTTTTGTTTCACAGAAAGACTTCGGTTTGACACATGATCACCAGACCATCACGAAGAGCTTCGATTTCATGCTTTTAAAACCCATTATGACAAATACAGAGTGACGCATGCTGCTGAAACGCTCTCTAATGGCTGCTTGTCTTGTGATCTGAAGGTCAAAGGTCAAGGGTGGATACCTCATGCAGTCCTGTGTCAGATCGCCCAGTTCATGCACATGCAGGCCGTGAGCTCCGGGCATCAGTCCGTCAATCGTCCCGTCAATCAAACAGCGGTCCTGTGACAGCTGCAGGAATCTGACCACGCCCTGCACTAGCCCCGCCCCACTGACCATCGCCACGGCAGCGCCCAGGTCTGATGTACACAAACGCACACGGATGAAAACCATTAGGCCTGTTTACAGCTTTCACACTTACAGCGTTTGAGGTCTCACCTGATTCTGAGTTGCCTATTCCCTTCAGGACGGCCCGTCTGCCTGTGCTTTCAATCAGACTCTGGACCTGTAGAGAGGTGAGTGCCGTCTCAACCAAAACCTGCTCCTTAGCCAGGTCTACATGCACCGACTGCACTCCTAAACACACAAACACATACATATGGATGAATTAGTTTTCAAATTTCGTTCTAAATGAGATTTTGAATACTTCTTTTTGTCATTAAAAGTATGACATTTGACTGATTTTGTTATTTTGACAAGTAGCCGACATTAAGGTAATTACAGCTTTTTAATCTCACAATTTCAACTTTCAAAACAAAGTTGGAATTGTGAAATAAGAAGTCACAATTACTTTTTTATGTTTATTCAGTGGAGGAAGCAAAAATGCAAGATATAAACTCAGAATTCAGAGGAAAAAAGTAAGAATTGTGAAATATAAACATTGAATTTTGGGGGAAAAAATTAGAATTTTGAGATGCAAACAGAATTTGAGGGAAAAAAGTAAGAATTGTGAGTTATAAAAAATGAATTTTGAGATGCAAACATAGAATTTGAGGGGAAAAAGTAAGAATTGTGAAATATTAAACAGAATTTTGAGGAAAAAAGTAAGAATTGTGAAATATAAACATTGAAATTGAGGGGAAAAAGTAAGAATTGTGAAATATTAAACAGAATTTTGAGGAAAAAAGTAAGAATTGTGAAATATAAACATTAAATTTGAGGGGAAAAAGTAAGAATTGCGAGATATAAACTCAGAATTCCAAGTAAAAGGTAAGAATTGTGAGATGTAAACTCGTAATTTCAAGAAAAAAATGTCTAAATTGCAAAATATAAACTTTGAATTCTGAAAAAAGTAAGAACAGTGAAATATACACAGAATTTTTTAGAAAAAAAAGTAAAAATTGCAAGATGTAAGAAAAAATATCTGAATTGCAAAATATAAACTTTATATAAACAAAATTTAGAAAGAAAAAGTAAGCGTTGCGAGATATAAACTGCAAGATATAAACTTTCAGGAAAAAGCAAGAATTGTGATATATTAAACAATTTCAAACAGAATTTTGAAGAAAAGGAAGAATTATGAAATATAAAAATTGAATTTTGAGGAAAAAAGTAAGATACTAAACTCAGAATTCTTGAAAAAGTAAAAATTGTGAAATATAAACAGAATATTGAGAAAAAATAACAATTGCAAGATATAAATGTAAAATTCTGGGGAAATCAGAATTGCAAGATACAAATTAAGAATTCTGAGGAAAAAAAGAAAGAATTGTGAGATATAAAGTCAGAATTCTGGAAAAAAAAAATCTGAATTGCGAGATATAAACTCAGAATTCTGGTAAAAAGTAAGAATTGTGAAATATAAACAGAATTTTGAGAAAAAAAAAATAATTGTGAGATATAAACAAAATTGAAGGAGAAACTGAAGAACTGTGAGATATAAAGTCCACAAAAAATGTTTGAATTGCAAAATATAAACTCAGAATTCTGGAAAAAGTAAGAGTTGTGAAATATAAATGTATTATATTGAAAAAAAAGTAAGGATTGCAAGATATAAATTTAGAATTCTGCGGAGGAAAAAAATCTGAATTGCAAGACAGAAACTCAGAATTCAGAGAAAAAAGAAAACATTGACATGTAACTTGGAATTCCAAGAAAAAATTGGTCGTAACTGTGAAACATAAACACAGAATTTTGAGGGGAAAAAAAGAAAAATTTGTGAGATGTAAACTCGTAATTCCAAAGGGATATTTTGCTGAACTGCAAAATATAAATTCAGAATCCTGAAAAAAGTAAGAATTTTGAAATACAGATTTTCTGAAAAATCTTCTTTGTGAGACATGACTTAATGAATCACCTTATATGGTTGTCAAAAGCAAAAATGCCACTATTTTTGGAATCAGCACCCAAAATTAACAACTGGGTTTTATTCAGCAAATCTGATGCAGGATGCTGTTAGAGCTCATGACACAGAAAAGCGTTCAGGGTTGTTGTGCTTGACTCACCTGGTTCTTTCTCCAGGACGCCTTTTACTGCATTAACACAGCTGTCACATGACATCTGCACCGCAAACTCCAACTGCGCAAACACATCAATGACATTCAAATGTTGAATGCATGTACAAGAGCAAGCGTATAGTTAATATTTGTTAGAAAAGTTTTTGAGCATTTTAATCATTCATCTGCAGTGACAAATTCATTTTCAATAATACATTTATTCATAAATAAATCAAATGTAGCCTGTGTAATAATAAATAATTTGCTGCTTCTATCACATTATTACCAGAGTTTTTGGACATTGTACCTTAAAATACCACATATATGACCTCATAATAAACTGCATGCATAACATCATGTCATGTCAGCTGCCTAAATGAAGGCATTAAAAACTATAATGATGTCCAGAAGTTCCTAAATTTGTTTTGACAGTTTTCATGAGTCGAAATAAATATAAAGTGCAAGACTAAAACAGCACATAAATGAAGAGATAAATAACTGTGCAAGTCACCAATGATAACACGTTGTGGAAATTAAGCTTGTCATTATGATATAACGCTAATCAATAATAGGAACTTAAATATGACCTGTATGACGTTATTAGAGTTGACCTGCTGATATCCTTATTAAACATAATTTGAACACTCTCATATTTAAAAAACGTCATTGACGTTTGATATTTTCAATTGTGGTTTAGTATTCATAGCAGTATTTTAAATGTACTAATTATTAAAGTCATATTCACACCTTCGCTGTTCTGTTTGTGTCCATCTCTGGATCGCACGCTGACACTGACGCAAGCGGAAGCTCAGTGCTCAGAAAAGATTTTACAATAAAAGTCCTCGTAAGGGAACAGAAAATTAGGATAATAGAGTAAAAGTCCCGGAAGAACGATTGCAAACGCACTGAAGTAAACGGTGAAATCTGCATTATGTTTGATTTAAATATTAAATCTAATAAAATATAATATCAATAAATATATAATCTAGAAAAAAGGGAAATTAGACAAGATGGTTAGCCAGAAATTGTAATATAGTGTAATATTTGATCCTTAACCACAAAACAAGTCACAAGTTCACTTTTATTGAAATTGAGATTTATACATCATCTGAAAGCTGAATAAATAATAAATAAGCTTTTCTACAAGTATGGTTTGTTAGGATATGACAATATTTGGCTGAGATACAACTATTTGAACATCTGGAATCTGAGGTTGCAGAAAAAAAGGAATCTAAGTATTGAGAAAAACAAAATGAAAGTTCTTAGCAATGCATATTACTATTACAGCGCACAGTCAGACAATAGTGTAACTGAACTGAAAGTTCTTATGTTAACAAAATCAAAAATTAATAAAACTGTTGCATGAATTAAATTTCAGATATTACTCATCTTAGTTCATCGCGATCTCAAAACTTCTGTTTTAATTAATGAGGCTCCCTACTGAATCGTTTATTTACATGGTCTCTAAACTTTGTTATAATGAATGACAAAACTGCAGTCTGCTTTGACGATCTGAGGCTCACAAATAGAGAAGCATTTCTATTGGCTGAAGTGAAGTCTCAGAGCAGTTGCGTGAAACGCCGACCCCCCTCGAAATCCACTCCCTGAACTTTGTAAATTAATCTCATTTACTATTCTAACTGCGTAACCCCCCTCAATTCAAGCACTGGACATAATGTAAAAGTTACATTCTATTAATTTATTCTATTAATTAAACAGGGTACCTACATTTTCTAAAAAAAAAAAAAAAAAAAAAAAAAAAAAAGATTCGATTAGAATTCACATTTTATTTTATTGAAAAATCACACCCAAATAATTAGATCTACAACACAGCAGTTCACAGTTGCTCATATAATACACTATTCACAGTTATATTTGTGTAAAATCTAAATGGCTGATATCAGTTGTTTCTGCTCTTCATTTGCTGCTTCTGCTAGATGTTCTGGGAAACTGAGGCCTTTCTCCAGTGCGTAGGATCTCCAGCGCTCGTCATCCGCCTCGACCGTGAGATAGCGACATCCCATCCGCTGCTCAAACTCACGCAGGTCACACCACATCTGGAAGTTCTGCAGCAGGAGAAACAGATGAGATAAGCATAAATCATGCTGTACATCCAGTCAATGTCCTCAAATGACTTAATGACATTCGCATACAATGCAGTAAAACATTTTTTAGATTTTGGAGAAAGTCACCAGACCTGGAACCAGGGGTGACCCATCGCTTTGCCAACACTGAACCTGCGTCTCACCACAACCTGCAGCAGGTTATTGATCAGATTCACCGCTGAGAGAGAGAGATAGAAAGAAGTTAACAGAAAGAATGTTAGGTAACCATCTCACAATTGAGTTTTTCAGTCAATTGTGTTACAGTTAAGGTCAGAAGTTTACATCCCCCTTTCAGAATTTGCAAAATAATTATTATATGATAATTATAATAATTATTTGACCAAAATAAGAGGGATCATACAAAATGCATGTTATTGTTTATTTAGTACTCACCTGAAGAAAATATTTCACATAAAATGTTTACATATAGTCCACAAGAGAAAAATAATAGTATTTATAAAAATTACCCCCATTCAAAAGTTTACATCCCCTTGATTCTTAATTCAGTGTTGTTACCTGAATGATCCACAGCCGTGTTTTTTGTTAAGTGATAGTTGTTCATTAATCCTCGTTTGTCCTGAACAGTTAAACTGCCTGCTGTTCTTCAGAAAAATCCTTCAGATCCCACAAATTCTTCTTTTCAGCATTTTTGTGTATTTGAACCTTTTCCAACAATGACTGTATGATTTTGAGATCCATCTTTTCACACTGAGGACAACTGAGGGACTCATATGCAACTATTACAGAAGGTTCAAATGCTCACTAGCCGGGTTTCCATCCAAAGTTGCGAATTTAATGTATGTGTGAAATTAGAATATTGCATAAAACATTTGCAAATAAGCTCCATTTCCATCCAACAAAGCAAAGAGAACAAAATCAGCACTTCCTGATAAACTGGCACTATATATCACTAATGAAGTACGAGAAGCCACTGAATATAATAATTTTCATATATAATCAATTACTTGCGCCTCGGAGCGAGCAGACGAAACAGTAAATGCGGTCGTTGCATTTGGAGGTGGATGCCTGCTGTTTAGGAACGCAGTTGTGTAAGACATTTCACGCTCCGGCATTTCAGAATGACCATAGCAACATTTCAGGTGCTGTGGAACGAGATCACTCCACCGGTTAGTCAGATTTTGCCGTCCCATAGCACAAAGTCACATGATTTTTTGATGTTTTTGAAGGAATTTATTTGGCAAATGTGTTTCTATCTCCCATTATTCGCGTTAACCCTTTTTCACACAAGTCAAAAACCACCTCAAGTGAGTGTTAAAACTAAGGGTTTAGGGGTTTCGAATTAAGGGTTTTTTATTCAAAATGTGGCGTTTCCATCACTTGTTTCTGATGCGATTCTTCAAAATGCGCATAAAAGCAGGGTGATGGAAACACAGCTACTGATGCTCCAGAAGAAAAAACGATGCATTAAGAGCCGGGGGTGAAAACTTTTGAACGAAATGAAGATGTGTGCGTTTTTCTTATTTTGCCTAAATATCATACTTTTTTAATTTAGTACTGCCCTTCAGAGGCTACACAAGATACTTACATCTTTCTCAGAAGACAACATTTCACTTTCAGAACAAAAATTTACTGATAATGTACTCACTCCCTTGTCATCCAAGATGTTCATGTCTTTCTTTCTTCAGTCGTAAAGAAATTATGTTTTTTGAGAAAAACACTTCAGGATTTCTCTCCATATAATGGACTTCTATGATGCCCCCGAGTTTGAACTTCCAAAATACAGTTTAAATCCAGCTTCAAAGGTTAGCCGATGAAGAAACAATCGGTTATTTTCAAAACAAATTGACAATTTTGTATACTTTTTACCCTTAATTGCTTATCTTGTCTCTTCTCTGCGATGCGCATGCGTAGTCTGTGTGATCCGGGTCAATATAGTTAGGGTATGTCCAAAAACTCCCATCTCGTTTTCGTCTTCAACTTCAAAATCATCCTAAAATGCTGTTTTACCTTTTTGTTTTTGGTAAAGGGTGTTTGATGATCTTTGTATGTTCACTTTGTAGACACTGGGTTGGTACTTCTGCAGTGATGTAGGACAATTTTGAAGTTGGGGAAGAAATGAGATGGGAGTTTTTGGACATACCCTAACTGTATTGACCCAGATCACACAAGACTACACATGCGCATTGCAAAGACAGGACAAGACGAGCATTTGAATTTAAAAAGTATATAAATTGTCAATTTGTTTTGAAAATAACCCACCTTTTTCATCGGCTGGGATCGTTTAGAGCCCTTTGAAGCTGGATTTAAACTGCATTTTGGAAGTTCAAACTTGGGGGCACCATGGAAGTCCATTATATGGAGAGAAATCCTAAAATATTTTCCTCAAAAAACATCATTTTTTTACGACTGCAGAAAGAAAGACATGAACATCTTGGATGACAAGAGGGTGAGTACATTATCTGTAAATTTTTGTTTTGAAAGTGAACTAATCCTTTAAATTTACCCTGATCTTCAGATCCCCCCAGTTGTCCTCTGTGAAAAGATGGATCTCAAAATCATACAGTCATTGTTTTCGAAGGGTTTAAATACAAAATATAGCACAAGGTCTGCACTCTAGAAATGTAACTTTATTAAACAGGAGATTTAAAAAACAAACATTTCGGCTTGCTGCCTTCGCCAGTGTCAGTGGCAAGCCGAAACGTTTGTTTTTTAATCTCCTGTTTAATAAAGTTACATTTCTAGAGTGCAGACCTTGTGCTATATTTGGTAAAAAGTAGTTTTTGCACCTATAAGCTGGAAGAGCGCGGTGAGAGTTGTGATCGAAGGGTTTAAATACACAAAAATGTTGAAAAACCAAAGAATCTGTGGGACCTGAAGGATTTTTCTGAAGAACAGCAGGCAGTTTAAGACTTATGAACAACTGTCACCAAACAAAAAAACACAGCTGTGGATCATTCCGGTAACAACACAGTGTTAACAATCAAGGGGATGTAAACTTTTGAATGGGTCATTTTTATAAATTTGACTATTATTTTCTCTTGTGGACTATATATAAACATATTTTATGTGAAATACCTCATTCAGCTCAGTATTAAATAAATAACATGCATTTTGTATGATCCCTCTTATTTTGGTAAAATAACTAACACTTTTCAGATTCTGAAAGAGGGGTGTAAACTTTTGACCTCAACTGTATAAACTGAATTATGAGATATAAATTTGCAGTTCTGACTTTTGGGATCTCTTACCCTCCAGTGAGATAAGGGACCATGGCTGGCGTGGATACATAAAGGAAGCATTTGTGATCTGCTGATTAATGTCCTCGTCCTCATTGAAAGGGAACGTCCCACTCAGACTGACGTATAAAATCACACCCACGGCCCACATGTCCAGAGAGCGATTGTAACCTTTACTACAGATGACCTCAGGTGCCAGATACGCAGGCGTCCCAACGAGAGTCCGCCGGAACGACTTCTGTCCGATGATGCGAGCGAAACCAAAGTCACACAGTTTGACCTGAAACAGACCGTGTGATCACATTTAGGACTTGTGGATGCCAAATGACTCTTTCCGCGTTTAGACATTTATGCATTTGGCAGATACTTTCATGCAAACTGACTTACGTTGCATTTAATGGTTTTTGCATTCCATGGAAATCAAAAACATGATTCTACAGTGTGTGCATAATTATTAGGCACGTTGATATTCTGGTCATATTTTTTTTCCAAGCACATTTTACCAATGTCAAATTCCTAATAACTACTATTCATTTTGTATTTAATCATTTATAAGTGATATATAATTGGAAGCAAAAAACATATACTCAGGTGTGCATAATTATTAGACGTTTCCTTTTGCAGATAAAATGAGCCAAAAAAGTGTTTTAAATCAGTCTAAATGTCAAAAATTATTAAATGCCCATGAGAAGAATGCAATACTAGAATTTGCAAAGTTAAGGCATGACCATTAGACAGCGAATTGCTCATTGGGTCAGCAGATGAAGGAGAAAATACATGTTAACTTGCAAAATAATTAAGAATTAAAGCGAAGAATTAGGTGTGAAACCATCAGGAACCATTTTCCAAAACTGCAACCTACCTGGAGTCTTTAGAAGTGCGATGTGTCAGGCTTTCAGAGACTTTGCTTGGGTTACAGAATCATTAAAAATGACCCTTACTTAATAAGAATAACATACTGAAGTGTTGTAAAATACATGAAGACAGAGACAGATAAGTTGAGAGTGACTCTTGAAGAACCAGCATCACAGCACCACTCCTTCAAGAATTTCTCTCATAAATTCATTTTTTGTTTATTTCCTATTTTAAAAAGTCTGTCTGGCAGAGACGCACTAAAAATGAACTCCCAAAAATTACTGTCAAATCCTGGAAGATACATTTTTGAAAGAGTGGTACAAGAGGATGTGATGCTGGTTCTTCTAGAGCAGGGGTGCCCAAACACGGTCTTGGAGGGCCGGTATCCTGCGAATTTTAGCTCTAACCCTAATTAAACACACCTGAAACTCTAGAGTCTAGTGTTCTAGAGTCACTCTTAACTTATCTGTCTATAAAGCCTATAAAAGACTTATTTCACAACGTCAGTGTGTTATTATTAAGTAAGGGTCATTTTTTTTTTAGGATTTTTTGCCCAAGCAAAGTCTCTGTAAACCTGACACATTGGAGACTCGAGTTAGGTTGCAGTTTTGGAAAATGGTGGCGTTGGAGACTAAATGATTCCTGAGGGTTTCACACCTAATTCTTCACCTTAATTTGTAATTCTTTGACAGTTAACGTGTCTTTTCTTTGACATGTTTTTTTCTAACCTAGTGAGCATTCCCCTGTCCAATGGTCATGCTCTAACTTTGTAAATTCTAGTATTCTAGCATCCTTCTCATGGGCATTTAATCATGTTTAACTTTTCAGTCTGAGTTAAATCTCTTTTTTAGCTCATTTTATCTGTAAAAGAAAACATGCCTAATAATTACACACACTTGAATATATGGAGTTTTTAACTTCCAGCCTTCATGGACAATTATTTGTCACATATAAATGATTAAATACAAAATTGATAGTGGTTATTAAGGTTGATGTGGTTTGGAATTGGTAAAATGTGCTTGGAAAAAAAACATAACCAGAATATCAACATGCCTGATAATTATAATATCTCCATTAATTAATTAAATATCTCCATTGGACACATGCGATTTTAGACTTGACTTTAAGACATCAAATACATTGAAAGGCATGAGTAAAAAGCCACATATGACAGTATCAGACCTGAGGAAATGGTTCAGGTGAAGCCAGCAGCACATTTTCTGGTTTCAGGTCACAGTGTGCAATATCTCTCATGTGCAGGTACCGCAGAGCCTCCAAAACCTTTAACATCATCCACAAATAGACACATCAGCAAAAGCCACAGCAAGATTGAAACGTCCTTAGTCTCCACTGATTTACACTCTTAAAAATAAAAATGACAAAAGTGCGTTTCCATAGAAGAGCCATTTTTGGTTCTTCAAAAAAACTTTCAGTGACCAGTTCTTAAAAAAAGTGTGAAGAGCATTTTAATCATCTAAAGAACCCTTGACAATAAAGGTTTTATTGCCATCTATATGGTTTCATGAAGAGCTTTTAACATCCATGGAATCTTTTCATTCTACAAAAGGTTCTTTATAGTGGAAAAATGTTCTTCACACTAAGAAAACAATAATTTTCTTAAATCTTAAACACTGATCATTTGAGGAACCAAACATGGTCCTTTTATGGCACTTCAGCAAAACCCCCCTGTGAAACCTTTATTTTTACGAGTGTATTTTAAAGTTTATTCACGGAATCATAGATTTGTTTATTTTAAGAGCATATGAGGAAGACCTACACTACCAGTCAAAAGTTTTTGAACAGTAAGATTTTTAATCTTCTGCTCACTAAGCCTGCATTTATTTGATACAAAGTATAGCAAAAACAGTAATATTGTGAAATAGTTTTACTATTTAAAATAACAATTTTCTATGTGAATATATTTTAATATGTAATTTCTTCCTGTGATGCAAAGCTGAATTTTCAGCATCATTACTCCAGTCTTCAGTGTCACATGATCTGTCAGAAATCATTCTAATATGCTGATTTGCTGTTCAAGAAACATTTATTATTATTATTATTATTTAAAGCAGTACTTTTTTCAGGATTCTCTGATGAATAGAAAGATCAGCATTTATCTGAAATAAAAAGCTTCTGTAACATTATACACTATATCATTCAAAAGCTTGAAGTCTGAAGTATTTTTTTTATTTTTTTGGGAAATAAATGTATTTAGTTAATTTAATTAATCCGGACCTTAATTTAGCAAGGATGCTTTATATTGATCAAAAGTAATGATAAAAAGACAATGTTACTAAAGATTTCTATTTCAGATAAATGCTGTTCTTCTGAACTTTCTATTCATCAAAGAAAAAAAATCTAAAATATCTGAAAAATAAATAAATAAATAAATAATAATAATAATATAATAAATGTTTGAAGACTGGAGTAATGATGCTAAAAATTCATCTTTGATCACAGGAATAAATTATATTTTAAAATATATTAAAATAGAAAATAGTTATTTTAAACAGTAAAATTATTTCAAAGTTTGTACTGTTTTTGCTGTACTTTGGATCAAATAAATGCAGGCTTTCCTGAGTAAAAGAGACTTCTTTAAAAGAACATAAAAAACCTTTTTGAGTGCTTTTTGAAAAACTTTTGAGTGGTAATGTATATAAAGAGGATTAATGTGTAAATCATTCACAACTATTTTCAACACTGATAATAATCAGAAATGTTTCTTGAGCAGCAAATCTGCATATTAGAATGATTTCTGAAGGATCCTGTGACACTGAAGACTGGAGTAATGATGCTGAAAATTCAGCTTTGACCCAAAAAGAAATTGCATTTTAAAATATATTTAAATAGAAAAACTGTTATCCTAAATTGTTATAATATTTCACAGTTTTTACTGTATTTTTAATAAAAAATGCAGCCTTCATGAGCATAAGAACCTTAGTTATAAACAATAAAACTTAAAAAAAGAGGTGGTTTTAGAACAAATGAGCTTGTTTACCTGGGTGACTAGAAAACGGGTGGTGCGTTCAGTCAGACGTCCGTTCTCATGAGATAAAATCATCTCTAACATATCACTGTGGAGCTTCTCCATCACAACGAAAGTATATTCCATTGTCTTAAACATCCCTTCTAAATGAATGATTCCTGCATGAGACAGTCTCTGAAACACACAAATATATATTGATGATATAACAACAACCCAAACAATGTTTTGAATTGTAGGGAAAATCTTGAACTCATACCTGCAATATTGAGACCTCGTTTTTGGTCTGCTCCTCCTGTTTAACAGGAAATCTTGTTTTATCGATGACTTTAATTGCAACGGGACGTCCCGTGTGTCTGTGAGTGCCTCCGTAAACCACCCCGAACTGACCCGAACCCAAAACCTCATCAGAGAAGATCTGATAGATCTCACTGATGTCCTGCAACACACACACAGACATACTCAGACACTTGAATTCCTCTTTGAAACTGTGGTTATTTTATTTTATAACATTTTATGATAAACAATTGAGTCTCACCTGGGTCTCCTCACCACTCTTTAAATCACCTGGCAAAAGAGGAGATATCATTTTATTTGACATTATAGACAACATGAGGATCATAAAAGTATATAGATGTAATTTGTTTCTTCATCAGATTTGGTGAAATGCAGCATTCCATCACTTGCCCACCAGTGGATCCTCTGCAGTGAATGGGTGCCGTCAGAATGAGTCCAAAAGCTGATAAAAACCATCACAATAATCTATACAACAATTAAAATCTATCCACATATTTTTTTATAACTTTTTTAGACTGTTTTGGCTGTAAAAATGCTACAGTAAAAAACTGTTAAATGGTACACTATTTAAATGTAAATTGAAGTGAAAACCATAAAATCTAAAACATTGGTACCGTATTTTTTACGGTAACATTCCGACAACCACAGCTGCCATTTGCTTTTTTTTTTTTTTTTTTTTTTACAGCGCACACTATTTAAATGTAAACTTAAGTGAAAACTGCAGTTTGCAGTTGTTGTTTTTTTGCTTTACAGTGTACGCTATTTAAATGTAAATTGAAGTTAAAACATAAAACCTAAAGCATTGCTACCTCATTTTTTACGGAAACATTCCGACAACCACAGCTGCCATTTGCTTTTTTTTTTTTTTTTTTTTACGCTATTTAAATGAAAATCCAGTGAAAAAAATCCATAAAATGTTGCTATCAGATTTTTTACTGTAAAACTCTGGTAACCACAGCTGCCATTTGCTTTTTTTTTTTTACAGTGTATGCTATTTCAATGTAAATTTAAGTGAAAACCGTAAAATGTTGCTATCATATTTTTTTACTGTAAAATTCTGGCAACCACAGCTGCCATTTGCTTTTTTTTTTACAGTGTACACTATTTAAATGATAAACCGTAAAACCTAAAACATTGCTACTGTATTTTTATGGTAAAATTTTTGCAACCACAGCTGCTGTTTTTTTACTGTAAATTTGACAGATTTTTTTACAGTATATTTCTCTCCTGATTCAGGCAAAATGACTTTTTCACAATTCGCTATTTAAATGTACATTTAAGTGAAAACCGTAAAAACCTAAAACATTGCTACCATATTTTTTACAGTAAAATTTTGGCAACCACAGCTGCCGTTTTTTACAGTAAATTTTGTATTTCTCTCCTGATTCAGGCAAAATGACTTTTTCAGTGGAGGAAGCATTATTATAAATTATGGACTCATATTTTGGACAGAAGCAACAGTTTAGACTTTTTTTAAAAAAATAAGAAAAGTTGCAGCTTTTCTCTTCACACAATGTTAACTGATGGACTGGAGTGGTGTGGATTACGTGTGGATTATTCTGATGCTTTTATCAGCTGTTTGGACTCTCATTCTGACGGCACCCATTCACTCCAAAAATCCACTGGGGAGCAAGTGACATAATGCTGGATGTTTCCAAATCTGATGAAGAAAGAAACTCATCTACATCCTGGATGGCCTGATAGTGAGTACATTTTCATTTCTGGTTGAACTAAGAGTATATTAATGTTATGTAACACTCTGTTGCTCTAACCGCTGTTGTTGTTCGTGTGGCATACGGTGCCCTGCACCGGTCTGAGGGCCTGATTGAGAGCTGACTCCCATGACGGTCCCTCCTGATCCGCAAACACACAGTACACTAGTAATCCTGTCACCACCTCGAACGAGTGTGCGCTGTTGCCCTGCAGCACTGGAATAGTGAGCTGATCTGGACCTCGAACCTGCAGCACCTCTGAGAGAGAGATCTCCTGGAATGAAGGACACACAAATATGTTAATAACTGCATTTCGCATTATGAACTGATAAGGTTGACATGATGCATTATAAAGACTTACAAACCTTATAGTACTTAATACTGATTTCATTTGGGTACAGGGTGATACTTTTCCCATCTAATACCCAGTAGTGACGTTTTCTCTGCAATGAGAAAACAAACAACAACAAAATCGATTAAATAAGAACACTTCAATTCATTATTAAATAAAATCGCTCTCTCTCTCTCTTTATACAAATGTATGTGTGTGTGTGTGACACTGGACCATTAAAACCACTCATAAGGGTCAATTTTTGGAAATTGAGATTTATACATTATCTGAAAGCTAAATAAATAAGCTTTCCATTGATGTATGGTTGTTAGGATCGGACAATATTTGCCAGAGATACAACTATTAAAAAAATCGCCTTTAAAGTTGTCCAAATGAAGTTCTAGCAATGCATATTACTAATCAAAAATTAAGTTTTGATATATTTATGTTTGGAAATTTACAAAATATTTTCATGGAACATGATCTTTACTTAATATCCTAATGATTTTTGGCATAAAAGAAAAATTGATCATTTTGCCCCATACAGTGTATTGTTGGCTATTGATATAAATATTTGTTTTGTGGTCCAGGGTCACATATTTGATAACACTTTTCAATAAAGGTAACATGGTAACAATGAACAAAACATTTAGTACACAATTTATTAATCTTTGCTTATCTTAGCTAATAAAATAACAGTTGTTTATTGTTTGTTCATGTTCAATTATTAATGTTAACAAACACAACTTGTGATTTTAATAATGCATTAGTAAATGCTGAAATTAACATCAACTAAGATTAATAAATGCTTTAGAAGTGTTCTTCGTTCTTAGTTCATGTTAACAAATGTAAACTAATGAACCTTATTGTAGTGTTACCATATAATGCACCTAATAGTGCTGAAAATACGAAAAAAAACTAAAATAAATACATAAAAATAAAAAAATGAAATAAAAAAAATAAAAAAGAATACATAAAGATACAAAAGATAAATTAAGAACACTTGAATTTGTTATTTAAATAAATACATACATGGTTATATAGATTATATTTCAGCATATATGCAGTAAATTGATCAGCAGATTAAAATAGATGCTATTTGTCTTAACTTTCAATTCAAAGAATCCTGAAAATATCTAATTTAAACAAAAAAATCTGAAGGATCATGCAACACTAAAGACTTGAGTAGTGATGCTGAAAATTCAGCTTTGATCATAGGAATATATCGCATTTTACTATCTACTTTTACTAATTCAAACAGATCATTTAAATTGTAAAAATGTTTCAGAATATTTACTGGACTTTTGACCAAATTAATGCAGCCTCAGTGATTATAAGTGTGTGGTTATTATAGTTAACTAAAACCAAAACAAAAAAATTCTAAAAACTATACAGACATATAGAAAACAACAACTAATAAACACTTAAAAAAAAAAAAAAAACATTAATAAAAACTATAATAGAATCTCATTGCTACTAATATATCACACAAATCATACAAATATGTGACCCTGGACCACGAAACCAGTCAAAAGAGTCAGTTTTAAATGAATAAATAAGCTTTACATTGATGTATGGTTTATTAGGAATAGGACAAAAAAATCTAAATACTGAGAAAATCGCCTTTAAAGTTGTCCAAATGAAGTTATTAGCAATGTATATTACTAATCAAAAATTAAGTTTTGATATATTTGTGGTAGGAAATGCAGAAAAATATCTTCATGGAACATGATCTTTACTTAATATCCTAATGATTTTTGGCATAAAAGAAAAACTGACATTTTTGACCCATACAATGTATTGTTGCTACTTGTGATCACATATATGATAGTAATGATGCATATGAATAAGAGTGTCTCACCAGCGTGTCAGTGTTGGTATGATGGACCAACCAGCCTTTCTTCAGCACTCCACTGTTTCTTCTCTTGTTGTGTTTGACTGATTGCACCACTCGCATCAGAGGAATATTACTGCTGAAACACGGCCTGAGACAGACATACAGAGAGAGGTGAACATCTGAGCTCAGTCTGCAGCGCTGCATTGATGTGGTGTGATGTGGATCCTTACGTGACAGGCGCCTGCAGCGGCATGTCTGCGACCGGCGGGTCTTTATATCGCAGCTCTTCATAAAGTTCGTTTAACGTGACCACTGTCATGTTCTCATCAGGCTCTGAAAATACAGTACAGTCACTTTATGACAGCATTTAACTGGACATTTAATATACTAAAAATACTGTATACATTTTAGCTCTTTTTTAATGCATTTAGATTTTCAAAATAAATTAATAGCTCACCAGGGCTGCCATAATTTGTTTAAAATGACATTAAAAGAGCGGTACTGTGAAATATTATTACAATCTCCAAAAAAAAAAAAACGTTTTCTATTCAAATATATGTAATTGCTGTGATTTTTAGCATCATTACTCCAGTCTTCAGTGTCACATGATCCTTCAGAAATCTTTCTAATATACTGATTTGCTGCTCAAAAAACATTTCTGATTATTATCAATGTTGAAAACAGTTGTGCTGCGTCATTTTTTGTGTGGAAACTAATATACATTTTATTTTTCAGAATACTTTGATTAATAAAACATTATAAATGTCTCTACTGTCACTTCTTTAAATATAAATAAATAAGTAAATAAATAAAAAAAATTACCAACCCCAAACTTTGAAATGATAGTGTACATATTTAATTATCTATATTTAATGCATTAACTTTTGGATCATGGTGGAAATACACATAATTTCCCAGAATGCACTACTTTATGCAAAATTGACATCAACACTGATTTGATCAGATTTGTATATATAATATAAATGCATATAATTTGTATAATATTAATATTAATTAGTGGTGTCAAAATTAGCGCGTTAAGGTGATTAATTTTTTCATTTTAACGCGTTCAAAATATTTAACGCAATTAACGCATGGGCGGGGCCACCCCACTCACAACTGCTTATGAAATGCTTTTATTTAAATACGCAGAGCGTCTTTACAAACACATCAAACAGGAGACTTTTCAGGTGCGCGCTCCAACTTTAATTCAGCACCAGACGCGAGTCAAACGACCGGTGACGGTGACGAGGAGCTTAAGTAAAACGTCAGTGAACTGCGGTCAGATGAGATGCTGTCAGGCCATATGTCGGTAAAAACGATTTTAATTGTCCTGTCAGCCTATATACTCTGCTTGTAGCGCGCGCTCTTAAAGTTCACGCGCAAATGTGCCGACGCGCACTGTATTAGGCTATATTAAACCCAAATGAAACTGCGAGCACCAGTTGCTGTGATGTCTGTTAATTAAGGAACAAAATTAAAAAGAGGAAATTAATAACTAAGTTTTATCTTTATATAATTTAGAATTTGATATAATCTAGGCTATATTTTCTTGCTGAAGGGCACAGGTAGCTACTAGCCCTATATGACATTTATTATAATCGGTTTGTGTGAAGATTGTTTCAAGTTCACTTAAATTATTATTATTAGTTATTTTTTTAAAAGTATATATATATATATATATATATTCAATGGTTAAGTATTAGGGGGGGGAAATCAATCAGTGATACTTGCCTTCAGTCCTAAAACAAGATGGCGTTAAACAAATATTAAAAATATATGTTCTTTATGTTGTTTGTACATTAATCTGAAGCATTAAAGTGACATTATTGCAATATAAAAGTATAATTAAAAACTTTAATGTCAGGTAGAATTAATCGCGATTAATTTCAGGTAAAATGTGCGATAAATTAGTTAATTTTTTTAATCAGTTGATACCACTAATATTAATACAATAAAATAAAAAAATAATAATAATGTAAATAAACTATTTAGAATTCATATAATTTAAATTATAAATATTAGATAAATACAAAGTATAAATATTACAGAAATGTTACATAATTACACAAAAACAATGAAATAAATAAGCAATTAATTAAATACACTACCGTTCAAAAGTTTGGGATCAGTATGATTTTTTATGTTTTTAATTAAGTCTCTTATGCTTATCAGGGCTGCATTTATTTGATAAAAAATACAGAAAAAAAAATGTAATATTGTGAAAATTTATTGCAATTTAAAATACTGGTTTTCAAATTTAATGTACTTTAAAATATAATTTATTTCTGTGATGCAAAGCTGAATTTTCAGCATCATTACTCTAGTATTCAGTTTCACATGATCTTTCAGAAATCATTTTAATATGCTGAATTTTTTTCCAGTATTTTTTATCAAATAAATGTAGCCTTGATGAGCATTAGAGACCTCCTTTAAAAAACTTTTGAACGGTAGTGTGTGTGTATATATATATATATATATATATATACATTTATATTTACATTTAGACATTTAGCAGACAAACATACAAAGGAGAACAGTGGAAGCAATCAAAATCAACAAAAGAGCAACAAAAACATGCAAGTGCTATGACATGTCTCATACAGCCTAACACAGCACATGTAGCAAGGATTTTTGAAGTACATAATAAATAAAAGAAAATAGATGGGGGGGGGGGGGTAGTAGTGTTAGCTTTGTTAATTGTAAAGAGAGAAAGCTCATGTTAATAGTGTTAGTGTTTTGTTTTTTGTTTTTTTTTATTAGAGAAAACAAGTAGTAAGTAAATGGATAGAGTACAAATCTAAAAGAGCATAATTTAAAGAATAGAATTAGAAAAGACTGTGCTAGAGTTAGAGGGATAAATAAAGATGGAAAAGATGAGTTTTTAACCGATTCTTGAAGATGGCTAAGGACTCAGCTGTTCGGAGTGAGTTGGGCAGGTCATTTCACCAGGAGGGTACATTTAATGAGAAAATCAGTGAAAGTGATTTTGTGCCTCTTTGGGATGGCACAATAATGTGCCGCTCACTTGCAGAACGCAAGCTTCTAGAGGGCACATAAGTCCGAAGTAATGAATTCAAGTAAAGGGGTGCAGAGCCAGTGGTGGTTCTGTAGGCAAACATTAATGCCTTGAATTTAATGCGAGCAGCTACTGGTAGCCAATGCAGACTGATGAAGAGAGGAGTGACGTACGTCCTTCTTGGCTTGTTAAAAACTAGTCTTGCCGCTGCATTCTGGATTAATTGTAAAGGTTTGATAGAGCTGGCTGGAAGACCTGCCAAAAGAGCATTGCAATAGTCCAGCCTGGACAGAATAAGAGCTTGAACAAGGAGTTGTGAAGTATGTTCCGAAAGAAAGGGACGGATCTTCTTGATGTTGAATAAAGCTAATCTGCAGGACTGGGCAGTTTTAGCAACGTGGTCTGAGAAAGTCAGTCATATATAGGGGTTGGACAATGAAACTGAAACACTGGCCAATATAGTGTTGGGGGTTTCATGGCTATATTTGCGCAGCTTGGTGGCCAATCTTCACTTATTGCACATTCTACCAGTAAGAGCAAAGTGTGAAGGTTGACTATGTGCACCCAATGGTTCAGACATTGTACCCCAAAGGTGGTGCCATGTTATAAGGATGATAATGCACTAATACACACAGCAAGACTGGTGACAGAGAGGTCTGATGAACATGAAAGTAAAGTTGAACATCTCCCATGGCCTGCACAGTCACCAGATCCAAATATTACTGAGGCACTTTGGGATGTTTTGGAGGAGCGAGTCAGGAAACGTTTTCCTACAGCAGAATCACATAGTGACCTGGCCACTGTTCTAGAAAAGGAATGGCTCAAAATCCCTCTGGCTACTGAGCATGACATGTATTTGTCAATGCCAAGACGAAATGATGCTGTATTGGCCACAAAAGGAGGCCCAACACCATACTAATTGTGGTCTAAAATCAAGTGTTTCAGTTTCATTGTCCAACCCCTGTATATATATATATATATATATATATATATATCAGCATATTATAATGATTTCTGAAGGATCATATGGCACTGAAGAATGGAGTAATGATGCTGAAAATTCAGCTTTGACCACAGAAATAAATTATATTTTAAAATATTCAGATAGAATACAGTTATATTAAATAGTAAAAATATGTTTAGCTGTATTTTGTATCAAATTAACGCAGGCTTGGTGAGCCTTACATTTAAATATCATATTATCACAGTGCAGAAAGTCCTATAAATAGGTTCACCTTTCTATATGGAATTTTTGTTTTTGTGACCTAGAAACCTTTTTAACTCATGCATACGTAATCAAACTGACCTTCTCCATTTGCTTTCTCACCCCTACAGTCAGGCGGAACGAGAGATACACATCTGCGATGACAATTCAACTTACAGTCTGGAGAGAAACACAGAGAGACAAGAAGATTTTACTTCTTTTTCACACCTCAGAAGACCTCAAGGTGCAGCAAAACACGCCTATAGCCAATCAGCAATAAGGGGCTGATGTGAGCATGACCTGAGAATAGTTAGCTGAGGTTTGTACTTTAGCATGAACTCACTAACTTTAATGTTAGCTAGTTTTAGCCAGAGATATTAACCATATTTATGCTTAAGCAGATGAAAAAGGCCACTTAATGAGAATATGACAATCAGAAAATACACGTTAAATAATAAAATAAATTTCAAATTTCATTGCCAATCCTCTCAGGATACCTGGAAGATCTTACTTCTTTTTCACACCTTCAGAAGACCTCAAGGTGCAGCAAAACACACCTATAACCAATCAGCAGTAAGGGGCGTATCCACGCATTATGGGGGAGGGGCCTATTGACCTATCGCTAAGCCCGTCCCCCTTAATTACTGTTGCTGCCTCAGACAAACAAACAGAGTTTCCTACTGTCTTACAATGATAGCTGTCACTGTGAAAACCTTTTCCGAAGAGGTTTTTGATCAATTTTGAACATAGAAGGACCACCTCTCGTCGAGGAGCATTCAAGTAGGGCTTTAATATGCCATGGAGAGATATATAAATTATTTTAAAATAAATATGATGTGTAACATGATTAATTTGAAGTCGAGGGTTTACAGATTGCAATGCAAACGGAAGAAATCTCATGTTACGGTCGTCACGATCGCAGATGACAACATCCAGGATCAACACTGCTCATGTACCACAGTGTAAGATTCATTATTTTACATTTAACCAGTTTAATATGGAGAGGCACTGAAATATAGACCTTCGATTATGTGTTTTTGACCTACACTGTACATGACGTGAGAATAGTTAGCTGAGGTTTGTACATTAGCATGGACTCACTAACTTTAACGTTAGCTAGTTTTAGCCAGAGATATTAAAGATATTTACAGACATTACCTGCTTGAGCAGATGAAAAAGGCCACTTAATGAGAGTATGACAACCAGAAAATAAACGTTAAATAATAAAATTCCAAATTTCATTACCAATCCTCTCAGGATACCTGGAATCAGTGTTACAGATACCTCAGGCACATCGTTTTATTATTTTTGTAGCATAAACACCATCAAAACTACAAGAGCTTCGGATCTTTCAATGTTTCGGTGCTGAAACCTACAGATATCAGAGTTCCATTTTGTGCAGCTGATACTCAACTGCCATTGGCTCATCTGCGTTCTGTGGGCGGGGCTTAGCGATAGGTTGATTGCATAGTGTGTTCGTGAATCTGGGGCGGAGCTATCAAGATAGGGGGTGTCTGTTTTTGATTTCAAATATCAAAGTTTCTCAGAAATCGCTTAAAGCACCTTGCACCTAATGAAGTTCTCAGCATTGATTTGGAGACCGAAAATGCTGTCAGAGATGGTTTATTTGTGATTTTTCTTATTTATCACGCTGTATGTTTTGAGATGAATTCTCACCGGAGCACTGCATTCCCTGTCTGAAGAGGCCCTTGAGCAGCCGGAAACAGTACTGGCAGACTGTGGGTTTGGTGTAGGTGTGAATGTGGAAGGTGTGCGGGACGCGTGGCTGGGCCTCCTTCCCCTCCGACAGCCCCACAGACACGGGGACGTCGGCCCAGGATGGCGGACGGGAGCGTGACGGCTTCGATAGGCTGATCTGAGGGGGACGACAAACTATTTCAGAGAACATTTCGAATAACTTGCAGAAATGTGAGCGTCAGTTCGGATCGTCACCTCCTCCAGACTCCCGCCCGTGTGATTGGAGAGCGACGGGGTTCGCGGCCGTCCTGGAGGAAACAGCGACAGGCTTGGGCCGCATCGGCGATACACACGAGAGCAGTCGTTGGGCAACTTAAACGCACAGCGCTTGTGGAAATCCAGACCGCAGCCTGCAGAGAAAAAGAAAAAAATGAACTCTCAAACACTTCACTTTTTAGACTTTCAAACAACAATGCAACACAAGTAATGCCAAACATGTCATAGGAATTAGGCAAAAAATGTAATACATTTTCTATAAATATAATATCATTATATTATAATAAATATAAATATTAAGTAACAAACAAATAAATAAGCAATTAAGCAGTATAATAAAACATATATATTCTGTGTAATACTTTGTTTTAATGCATTTTGAGTACAGTCATACCTTCACATTTTAGTGTTAAACAACATAATGCAACAAAAGTAAAACCAAACACGTAATGTATGGCATTTAAATAAATGTTCATAAATAAAATCAATTATAAATTATAAATATACAGTACAAATTTAATTACAAGTAATAAATATAAAATTATGATAAATAAATATATTATGTAATAAATAAACAATTATGCAATATAATAAATGCAAATATTGAGTATAAGACCTAATAAAATTATAATAGTAGTAATAGTAATAGTAATGGTAATAGTAATAAACAAATATGCAATTAGGCAATAAATAAAACTAAACATTAGAATAAATATTATATAACAAAGAAACAAACAGATAAATATACTGTTTTAAACAACATAATGCAACAAAAGGAAAACCAAAGATCATGTTATACACTAAGCAAACAATAAATAAATGAATACAATTATATATATATATATATATATATATATATATATATATATATGTGTGTGTGTGTGTGTGTAATTTATCTTTTGAATATAGTCACAATTTATTGTTTTTTTTGTCCCAAATTTTTATCAATTTTACTGGTAGTCCACTGTATGAAGAATTTTTAGGTATAATTATGTCACCATTTACTTTATTTTGCTATTTTCGCTTACAAAAATTAACAATTGTGTCCTGCACCCACTAGTAAAAAAAAAAAAAAATAAAAAAAAAATAAAAAAAAAATATATATATATATATATATATATATATATATATATATAAAATTATATAAATACCTTTTGGTTTGACGGTAAATATTAAAATAAACAAACAAAAGCAATTTAGCAATAAAATAAAATGCAAATATGTTGTATAAGACTTTTGCATTTTATTGCATTTGAAGTATTCAGTGCAGTATACCTTCACATTTCAGGCCCTGCCGGACGAGTCCCCATAACATCTCACCACAGTAGTGACAAAACGTAGGTGTGCGATACGAATGGACAACCAGTGAATGTGGGCGGTACTTTGTCTCCGTCACTGAAGCCGTTCCTAGAGGAATCAACATGATTGACAGCTGTCAATATTATATGCAGTGATAAATTATGATAACTTTGACTGATTGGAGTGTGTGTGTATAAGAGTGTATACTGACTGACCAGCGAGCACCACCTCCAGCAGATCTCCGTCCCGTATGTCATGTTTTTCAGTGAGTCTCTGTAAGATTTGCTCTGTGTTCGGCTCATGTCTGAATAATAGCAGCTTCTCCCCGAGACCCACGACACTGCACTCCGGAGCCTTAAACACAGAGTAATTATTATAAAAATGAAAGAAAAGTACAACAAACGATAAACATTACATGAAATATCATAATGCAACAAAAATAGTACCAAACATTGTCATAGAAAGCCAAAAAAAAAAAACAGAAATAAATAAAAATAAAAATGTAAATAAATATTTTAAATTGTATAATTAATATTGTATTAAATAATAAAAATATTATATATAAATTTATTATAATATAAATATTATAATAAATACTACATAGGAATATTAAATAAATAAGCAATACAATAAAATTATTTAAATAAATATACCAGGGTTCAAGGGATTTAAGGCATTTAATGTAGCATTATGTAGTTAGTCTTTTTTTTTTTTTTTTTTGTATTGCAAATACAGGTAATTTACCATAGAAATATTATGTTTTGTAATGTTTATGTTATAGCGCCAGCTGTGGTCCGATCTCCTTAAAACTCTGCATGCTTGTTTAGTTCATGCATGGTGTCCACGTTCGTGGACAGTTAATTTAACTCCATTCAGTGTTCATTTATTATAGTTATATTCTCCAAACCACTTGAGGGCAGTGTCAGTAGATTCACAACAGTATTTTTAACAGTAGCTACCATATTTATTCCAAATATTCATTGCTTGATGGCATAAATGAATCAAAGATGGCTGACAGCCAAAGCCATGTGCTAAATGCCCCAGGCATGTGTGTGAAAAACTTTTATACAAGGAGGTCAATTGAAATAAAAAAATATTAGTGTGTACAGTAAAGTATGATGAATATGTTAGTATTTTATATAATAAAATTTAGAGTAAAATTAAGTTTTTATTCACCAAAAACCACCTGTCCACATGCGTGGACGTCATGCAACAGTGGAGTCAGATTGCATAAAGTCTGATTTCTGTAATCTGCTAGTATATCTATTCTATTTTTTCAAATATGTTATGAATTGTCTTTTAACAAATATATAAACATAAATAACCATTTTAAATAAATTATTATAGCATTAAATGGCAACTTTACACATACATATGGAGACAAATTTGCATTTTGACTTCCAAACAGGGAGAGCATAGATCAAGGAGTAAGTACAGAATAATAGAGAATATCCCAGGACAGTGGAAGTTAGATGGATGAAATTATAATAAGCCGTTACAATCAGCATTGAATGTTTTCCATGATTTGCCCATATCGCTTATAGGATTCAGCATATATGCTACTACTGTTGTTCATCCAATATGTGTTTTCTTGTTATTATATTGTAATATTATTGTTTTTAATAACTGAGCGGATATAAATAGCAGAATATAGCATTAAAAAAACACAATATTCCATTTTATCAGCTGTGGTTTTATGTTCCATTTTACTCCTTTGTTGCATGGTGTCCACATACGTGGACAGTTAAATATTTTTTAAATAAAGCAGAATTTTGTAAAAATGAAAATGGATTTCAATTTTAGCACCATTTTAAACTAATAAAAAGAATCAGAAAAAATCTAGATAATGTTTTTCATAATTCATGCATGAAAGGGTTAGAATCACCTGTTGCATGTGCTCACCAGGTTTTGAGTTTTCCTTTAGGATTTTAGGGGAAATTTGACAGGCCTTTTTTATAAATGACCCCATTATAGATTGAGCAAAAAACCTAGGACTAGTTCACAAAAGTATGTTTCATCTTTTTCATCATTTAACAAACAATTTGATTGACAGCAGTGGTTATAAGAGGCAAAGTTGTCGAGAATGAGGTGTTCTATAATATAATATGAATATAATAATTTTTTTTGTTCTTACGCAAACGTTCTTACAGACACTTGTGGCACTTTGGACCAAGACAAATATTTTCATGTTGATAAGACAAATGGTTTGCAGGTATAGCTTTTTTAATGTTTTTTTCCCTCTTATAGCACTACCAACTTGCTAAGCTGCGTCCTGTTACCCTAAACTGAGCTCTTACATAAGTGTCCTGAGTTTGGTGAACTTTTTTACTAAAAGTGTCCCTGCCCCTTTCGAACCTCTTGGCTTTTTCCAGATTGAGCAAAAAAACTAGGACTGGTTTGCAAAAGTAGTTTTTGTTTTATACATCTTCTCAATCATTTAACAGATGATTTGATTGACAACAGTGGTTCTAGAGGCAAAGTTGTCCACAATGAGGAGTTCTGTCATATGATCTAAATTGCTAAACCAAGCAATGCACAATTTACGCTTTTGAAAAAAAGTGATACCTCAGATTAGAGCTCTTACATAAGTGTCCTGAGTTTGGTGAAGATATCTTATTCTATTCAGGAGTTATAAGCATTTTACTAAAAGTGGCCCTGCCCCTTTCAAACCTTTTGGCATCACTTTGCGATGGTGAGTAAAAGTTTGACTTTTTTTTAATAATTATTGATTTTTGCTCTCTAGAGAATCATCCTGCACAGGTTTAGTGTGATTGGACAACAAATCTAGGATTAGTTTGCACAAGTAGGTTTTGCAAAAAACCCAAACTCCCCAAAAATTTCATGTTCTAATCTGAGGCATGTGTTTTGTTTTGTTTTTTCCAGCAAAAACTAGGACTAGTTTCTAAAAGTTGTTTTTTTATACATCTTAATCATTTAACAACTGATTTGATTGACAGCAGTGGTTCTTGAGGCAAAGTTGTCCGGAATAAGGAGTTCTGTCATATGATAGGAACGCTGAGTGTTTGTGTGAAAAACCAAGCAATGCACAAATTACGCCTTTGAAAAAAACAATACCCATCGCCCCCCCCCCCCCCCCCCCCGCCCCCCCCCGCCCCCCCCCCCCCCAATGGCCGATTTTTTTCAAATTTCTTATGGACCTTTGGGGCCACAAATCAAACAGGCCCACCAAGTTTTGTTCCAATCAGCCTCCGCCAACCATGTCTAATTGGTGCTCAAACTTCATTGGCCAATGGAGGACATGTTTTTTTTTACAACGCAAATATTCTTACAAACACTTGTGGCACTTTGGACCAAGATCAATATTTTCATGTTGATAGGACATGTGGTTGTGTAGGTATAGCCATTTTTATGTTTTTTTCCCTCTTATAATGCTACTAAGTGGTTAAACTGTGCGATTTTTGTCCTGTGACCTCAGATTGAGCTCTTACATAAGTGTCCTGAATTTGGTGAAGATAGTGAAGCATTTTACTAAAAGTGTCCCTGCCCCTTTCGAACCTTCTGGCATCCCTTTGTGACGAAGTTCGACTTCTTTGATAATTACTGATATTTGCTCTCCTGAATCTTCCTGCACTGGTTTGGTTCTGATTGGACAAAAAAAAATCTATGACTAGTTCGCACAAGCAAGTTTTGCAAAAAACCCAAACTACCCAAAAATTTCACGTTCGAATCTGAGGCATGTGTTTTGTCCGGCGTGAGCCATGGATTCCAACATCAAAAGACACTTGAGCCTGCAACTGACGGTTTAGAAGTTATGAGCGATTTTATAGTTTTGATTTCTGTTTCAAGTCTCTACAACTCAAGGTTTGCTCTGCACGATCAGATCGCTGATCTGTGACCATTCTAACAATTACAATAAGGTTTCAGCACTACATGCTTGAACCCCTAAATATTTAGAAACAGTATAATGAAACCCTATCGTAATTGTTAGAATCGCCAAGGATCAGTAATCTCCACGTAAAACAGACAAAACCGTAAGTCGAAACTTGGAGTTTCCAAGGCTCACCCCAATTGGCCTGATGGGTTAAAAAGTACGAAATTGCTCATAACTCCTAAATGGTTCATAGCAGTCTCGAGTGTCTTATGTCATTGGAATCCTTGGCTCGCACCAGACAAAATGCACACCTTGGATTTTTCAGTTATTTTGCATTTTTTTTCACCAGATTGGAACCACACCAGTGCAGGAAGATTCCCTGGAGAGTGAATATCAATAATTATCCAAAAAAGTTGAACTTTCTACTATTTGTTACAAAGGGACGCCAAGACATTTGAAAGGGGCAGACATCTACACAAAATGTATGTATAAGCTGAATCTGTCATGGAGGTTGGCCATTGGTGGCACTATAAGAGGGGAAAATAACCGAAAAGGCCATAACTACGCAACCGTTTAGCTGTTTTGTACAGTAAATTCGGTCAGGCCCCTTTTCTAAACAACCCCGTTATAGCTTCCCAAAGGGTAAATTAAATTTTTTTTTTGTTGATAATTTTTGACCTAGAGAATTTTTGAGGCCAGAGAATTGTACTGCAGTGCTTCTAGAGGCAAAGTTGTCCAGAATGAGGAGTTCTGTCATATGATATGAATATTGTGTGTATGTCTGAAAAAAACAAGCAATGCTCAATTTACGCTTCTGAAAAAAGCGATACCACCCCCCAATGGCCAGTTTTTTTTTTCTTCAAATTTCTCACGAACCTTTGGCTCTCGTCTGTATGCGAAACTGTTCAAAAAGCCAAGGAACTCTGTTTTTGCATTAATTAATTAATTTGTAATTTGCATTATTTATTTACTATCTATGTGAACTTGACCAATTGACACTAGCACTTTCCTACTCTTTTCAGTTTTCTATATTTAAAAAAAAAAAAAAAAAAAAACTTGCGAGATCATGTTTATCTAACTGAAATTTGCCACAGCACTTATACACTGTCGCTCTCTTGTTTTCTGACTGCTTCTAATGTAAGTCGCTTTGGATAAAAGTGTCTGCTAAATGACTAAATGTAAATGTAAAACTGCAGCACTAGGGGGTAGACTTTCAATGAAAGCACTAAAACTGTGGGACTGCAGTATATTGAGATAACTTGGTGTCTTACCATATTATTTTAATGTATTATCTTAATTCTGAACACACTTTTTTGCATTGCAAACTGTTCTACCATTTACTGTCAGTTTTGTTTAGTTTTTTTTTCAAATTTCTCGCGGACCTTTGGTGCCATAAATCAAACAGGCCCACCGAGTTTCGTTCTGATCGGCCACCGTTAAACATGTCTAATAGGGTGCTTAAACTTCATCGGCCAATGGCTGTCATGTTTTTTTTTTTTTGTTGAGATACACAAATATCCTCATAGACGCTTGTGGCACTTTGGACCAAGACTGTACACAGAATGAACAAGTGATCAAACAAGCAAACTCCTGCAACCATCTCTCGACACATGATCAAACACTCCGCTGAGTACAGAGAAGCCCTTCATCATGTCTGTTCTCATCTACAGTGTGCATTTTTCAGGGTGCAAATAAGATTGTCTAATATAATCACAACCGCACACTTACTCTGACACATGTCGGGCACAAATAAACGCTACTTTAAGAAACACAGTATGAGTTCAGTCAGTTTCAAAAGCCGCAGCTCTAATCACGATCATCAGATGAGGGTGAAAAAGTGGGTCAGATCACGATGGCACTGCAGCGGCTTAACAGATGCATAACTCGCATGCTGATGCTCTTAAATGTCAATCATTCGCTTTTCAAAAAAACGGATGTGAGTCAAACCGAGACTCTCCTCAATAACTCACACCTGATATACAATCCAAGTTCTTTGAACTCTGAACACATTAACTGTATTAAAAACAAAAACAACAATGTTTTTAGCTAACAATGAGTGCTTTTTAAAAAATGTTTACATACCGAAATAAAAGACCGTCTAAATGGGGATCGATTTGTCTCTCGTCTATATGTGAAACTGTTCAAAAACGCCAAGGAACATTGTTTTTGCGTAAATTAATTAATTTGCAATTTGCATTATTTATTTACTATCTATGTGAACTGCAGCGCTAGGGGGTGGACTGTCTTACCATATTATTTTAATGTATTATCTTAATTATGAACACACTAGTTTGTATTGCAAACTGTTTTACCATTTACTGCACTTTGTTCTTCTCGTTACTTCCTTTTTATACATTCACAGAAAGCTGCTTATTTCCACGTTGAAAAATAGATTACTTCCAAAGTATTTACTGCTTCATGGTTCCGCCACAGTACTATCTTTGTAAGTTAGGCCTTCCTCTTACACACCAGCTTCAAACAACATTTAACTTCCTGTTCAAGCCTAAATACTAAGAAGCCAAAGATGCAAAAAGATGAAACTAAAAGCAGAACCTAAAGGAAAAAATAAACTGGTTTCTATGATATATCATATCGATAAGGTTTTTAGGGTGTTAAACCCACTTGAAAGGCCTCAAAACTTGACAAACACATGATCAAAATGCATCCGTTCCATCCTCTGTTAGCACGTCGCTGTCAGGCTGGTCAGGGTGTCACTTTGTTGTGGTCTTGCGCAAGTGTGAGGCGTTTACCTCGTTTTCACATCTCTGGAGCTTCTGGAAACACTCAGGATGAGATTTCTCAAAGTAAAGTGTGGGATATGCTTAACATAGCATACAACATTGCGTCTACCTGCAATAGAGACGTTTCCCCGATAGCACACATACATCACAGAGACATCTATTTGATGTCTGCATTTACATCTGGAAGACTTTTTTTTTGAGTGTTTGCTCATCTGCAATACGTCTTTAGGACGTCTCCTATCAGATGTCTAGAAGATGTCTTTAAGATGTCTATGATTTAGAATGTATGTAAAACTGACATCTTGCAGATGTACATGTGCTATCTGGGTTAAGTATGTGTTTACAAAGATCCGCTTCATCGCTGACAAATGATATTTGCCTTACTCAGCGCTCTATTTTCTGTTTTATAAAGCAACTATAAACGTGAGACAGTGCTAGAAACGATTCAGTGCACAAGTGAACTGTCCGAATTAATCTATTTGAGTTGCAAACTATTTTAGACTGTTTGAATGATTCGATCTGTTTGAAGTGATTCATTAGCTAATCTGGCACTGCTCCATTATTATAAGCTGATAAAAACAACACAATTGGTGAAATATTGTCAGGTAGCCTAAATTATTCTCAGGTCATTATACTGCAAACTCTATTGACAGAGAAGGATTTATCATTATTAGTCCAATTTATTCCGCGGGAATAAGCTGTCAATATACCAGACATCCGATACATTAGCCGATATGAACTGTCCGAATTAATCAAATTGACTCACTAATCAGCTTTAGTCCGTTTGAACGACTCAAAAGTGACAGACAAGTATTTATTAGTAATAGTATTGTCCATCTTATTGTGAAACGCTGAAGCTGTCAATGTCAGACATCTGATACATTAGCCGCTATATAACTAGAATCCATTTGAGAAACTACTGGAAACGATTCAGTGCGCGAGTGAACTGTCAGAATGAATCAAATTTGCTCACCAATCAGCTTTAGACCGTTTAAACGATTCAAAAGTGACAGACAAGGATTTATTAGTTATAGTATTTTCCACCTTATTTTGAAACGTGTAAGTAAGCTGTCACTATGCCAGACATCCGATACATTTAGCTGCTATATAACTAGAAGAATCCATGTGAGAATCACTGAAAACGATTCAGTGCGCGAGTGAACTGTCCGAATGAATCAAATTGACTCACCAATCAGCTTTAGACCGTTTAAAAGATTCAAAAGTGACAGACAAGGATTTATTAGTTATAGTATTGTCCACCTTATTTTGAAACGCGGAAGTAAGCTGTCAGTATGCCAGACATCTGATAGATTAGCCGCTATATAAAATCCATTTGAGAAACTACCGGAACCGATTCAGTGCGCGAGTGAACTGTCCGAATGAATCAAATTGACTCACCAATCAGCTTTAGACCGTTTAAACGATACAAAAGTGACAGACAAGGATTTATTAGTTATAGTATTTTCCACCTTATTTTGAAACACGTAAGTAGGCTAAGCTGTCACTATGCTAGACATCCGATACATTAGCTGCTAACTAGAAGAATCCATGTGAGAATCACTGGAAGCGATTCAGTGTGTGAGTGAAATGCAGGTACTGTAAAGTGTGCAGGAAGCATATGTGTGTATGTGCATGTCTCTATGCATATGCATATGAATGAGGTTAGGTGAGAACTGTGAGCATTCATGTGTGTGTACATGGGAGTGTTTACATTGAAGGTCAGTGTGTGTGTGTTTGTGTGAGATGATCCTGTCCCACTGCAGTAGAAACGGCACCATAAGAAGGTCAAGCTGAGAAAAAGGTGTGTGAGTGAGTGTGTTAGGGGAAGAGTCTGTGGTTGGAAAGTTACATGCAGATGCTGTGAACCACAGCGGACAAACAGAGAGGCGGCCGGAGGGGGAGAGAGGCTGAAGGAGGGCTGATACTGAAGAGTGTTTGTGTGAATGTTTGAGTAGCACCTAATTCAGTGGTGTCTTCACACACTCTCTTTAACTTCCGCTTCTTTCATGAATACAGTGAGGTGAGAATTCTTCAAATTATTTTTACAAACAGTTTAGTAAAAAAGGCACACAAAGAACAAAACCTTATAACAAGCAACCACCCAGAACAACCTGGCAACTACACAGCATTCTGCTAAAACAGTCTGAGCACCTTAGCAACCACCCAGCGATAACCTAGCAACAACCAAGATCAACCTGGCAATCTGCTAAAACTAATCTGAGCAACCGCATAACAAAAGCCTAGCAACCACCCGCAGCAAACAAACTGCAGAGCAATCTGTTAAAATCACTCTGAGCACCTTAGCAACTGCATGGCAACAGCCTAGCAACCAGAACAACCTGACAACTTACACCGCATTCTGCTAAAACAGTCTAAGCGCCTCTAAGCAATCTGTTAAAATCACTTTGAGCACCTTAATGACTGCCTAGCAACAGCCTAGCAACCATCCCAAATAACCTGACAACAGACAATCTGCTAAAACACACTGAGCATCTTAGCAGCTGAATAGCAACAGCCTAGCAACCACCCAGAACAACCTAGTAACTACATGGCAGTCTGCTAAAAATCATTCTGAGTACCTTACTGATCACATAGCAACAGCCTAGCAACCACCAAGAACAACCAAAACTGCATGGCAATCTACTAAATCACTCTGAGCACCTTGGTGACTGCTTAGCAACAGCCTAGCAACCACCCACAACAAACAAAATTGCGCAGCAATCTGCTAAAATCACTCTGAGCACATTCGTGACCGCCTAGCAACAACTAAGAACAACCTAGCAACTGGCAATCTTCTAAATGTAATTGATCAATTTAGCAAACACATAGCAAAAGCCTAGCAACCACCCACAACAAACGAAACTGCACATCAGTCTGCTAAAATCACTCTGAGCACCCTAGATACCACATAGTAGCAACCACCCAGAGCAACCTAGTAACTGTGCAGCAATCTGCTAAAACACTCTAAACACCTTACCAACCGAATAGCAACAGCCTAACAACCACATGAAACAACCTGGCAACTTGCAATCAGCTAAAACACTCTAAGCACCTTAGCAACCACAAAACAACAGACTAGCAACCACCTTGAACAACCTGGCAACTGGCAATCTGCTAAAACTAATCTGAGCAACGTTGCAACAGCCTAGAAACCACCCATAACAAACAAAACTGCACACCAATCACTCTGAACAACTTAGCAACCACATAACAACTGCCTAGCAACCAGCCTGAACAACCTGGCAACTGGCAATCAGCTAAAACACTCTGAGCACCTTGGCGACCACATAGCAACAGCCTAGCAACCATCCAGAACAACCTGGCAACTGGCTATCTGCTAAAACTCTCAGAGCACCTTAGCTACCAACTATCAACAGCCCAGCAACCACCCAGAACAACCTGGCAACTGGCAATCTGCTAAAACTCTCTGAGCACCTTGGCGACCACATAGCAACAGCCAAGCAACCATCCAGAACAACCTGGCAACCTGCTAAAACTCTGAGCACCTTAGCTACCACATAGCAACAGCCTAGCAACCACCCACAACAAACAAACTGCACAATATATTAAAATGACTCTGAGCACCTTAGTGACCGCCTAGCAACAGCCTAGGAACCACCTTGAACAATGGGCAATCAGCTTAAATACTCTGAGCACCTTAGCAACTGCATATCAACAGCCTAGCAACCACCCAAAACAACCCGGAAGATAATCACTTGGAACACACCTTAGCGACCACCTAGCAACTGCCTAGTAACCACCTTGAACAACCTGGCAACTGACAATCTGCTAAAACTCTCGGAGCACCTTAGCTACCACATAGCAACAGCCTAGCAATTAGCCCAAACAACCTGGCAATCAACTAAAACACCCACAAAACAAACTGGACACCTGTTAAATATATTAAAATCACTCTGAGCACCTTAGCAACTGCATATCAACAGCATAGCAACCACCCAAAACAACCTTGCAACTTGCTAAAACACTATGAGCATGATATTTACCACATAGTAACAGCCTAGCAACCACCCACAACAAAAGAAACTGCACAACAATCTGTTAAAATCAATTTGAACACCATAGCAACAGCCTAGAAACCACCCACAACAAATAAAACTGGACAAATTTAACAAATCTGTTAAATATAACCACCTTAGCGACCACATAGCAACAGCCTAGCAACCACCTTGAACAACCTGGCAATGGGCAATCACCTAAAACACTCTGAGTACCTTAGCAACTGCATATCAACAGCCTAGCAACCAGCCCGAACAACCTGGCAACTGGCAATCAACTAAAACACCCACAAAAACAAAAAACAATCTGGACATCTGTTAAATATATTAAAATCACTCTGAGCACCTTAGTGACCGCCTAGCAACAGCCTAGGAACCACCTTGAACAATGGGCAATCAGCTTAAATACTCTGAGCACCTTAGCAACTGCATATCAACAGCCTAGCAACCACCCAAAACAAACTGGCGCTTGCTAAAACACTATGAGCATGATATTTACCACATAGTAACAGCCTAGCAACCACCCACAACAAAAGAAACTGCACAACAATCTGTTAAAATCACTCTGAACACCATAGCAACAGCCTAGAAACCACCCACAACAAATAAACCTGGACAAATTTAACAAATCTGTTAAATATAACAACCTTAGCGACCACATAGCATCAGCCTAGCAACCACCTTGAACAACTTGGCAATGGGCAATCACCTAAAACACTCTGAGCACCTTAGCAACTGCATATCAACAGCCTAGCAACCAGCCCGAACAACCTGGCAACTGGCAATCAACTAAAACACCCACAAAAACAAAAAACAAATTGGACATCTGTTAAATATATTAAAATCACTCTGAGCACCTTAGTGACCGCCTAGCAACAGCCTAGCAATCACCTTGAACAACCTGGCAATGGGCAATCAGCTAAAATACTCTGAGCACCTTAGCAACCGCATATCAACAGCCTAGCAACCACCTAAAACAACCTGGCAACCTGCTAAATCTACGCTGAGAAACCTAGCGACTGCATAGCAACCACCTAAAATGAATATATGAGAGTCAATATTCATGTACTTCACAACCTGTTGAAGGTAAAAATCAAACTGTACGTTTGTTTTTAGGCATCACTACCACCACTAACAAAGAAATGATTCAACGTTTTTTAATGCACTAAAGGCAGAAGATACAGAATGTTTGATAAATCTGTGGGTCATGCTGATGTTCCTCTTTAAAAGTAACAAATGAAAAGGTGCTTTTGTTGTTGGAGAGAGACAACAGTCCAGATGGTTGTTTGTCGCAGCGGTTTGTATGGATTGTCTGTGTGCACATGACCTTTTGACTGTGGAAAGCAGCCTTCATTGAAGTCATTGTCAGTAAAGCTGTTATCAGAGTGGGTGTTTGACTGACAAGGCATGAATGTGCGAAGATGTACAGGAATAGTTGACCAAATATATGAATTCTGTCATCAACTGATTTGACAACTGTTTGTGTGACGTGTCTTGACGCACCATATTTGAACATGTATGATGAGGAAAATTGTTCTTTTCAACATCCAGAGCTGTTGTATTATATTGGCTTGCATTATAATCAGTGTTTGGTAATTAGTAACTGATTACATTGCAGATTACAAAATTAGGTACTTGAAATTAGAATTGCATTTTAAAATGCTCATGATCATATTATAGTTACTTCTGGATTACATGATTACATGTAAGGATTACAAAACTTTTTTGTCAGCCAAACCCTTTAATGTCAAATAAAATTGACATGCAGGTAAACAAATAAGTTATTTCTATTTTCACTGTTAAAATTATTTGTATTTTACAATTTTATGATTTAATTATTATCTGACTCACAAGCACACCCAAAAGTAATCAAAAAAAAAAAGTCAAAAAGTCAAAGTCAAAAAGCATTACCTAAAACGAGTGACCTAAATTTCATTACTAACCACAATTTTCATCATGTGATCTGTAATCTGTAAGTAATCTACCCAGCACTGACTAAAAACATCAAGTGTTAAAGTGCCGTAGTACCTTTTTCTCAATGATTTCGGCTGCGAGATTCTTCGCCTGTTGGAAGCTGAGGCGTCCCTCAGGGACCCGTGCGTCCTCTTTGAGGAGCCCGATCTGAAAGTGGACACGTATGGGCCCCTGTGCAGAGGATTCAGGCCGTATGGACAGCTGAGAGAAAGAACCTGAGAGAAAGAGAAGAGTTAACGCAGATCAAACGCCATTCCTTCAGATGATCACAGGTTCACCATGACGTACCTGCACTTGCCTTGGAGTTTCTCGAAGCAATTGTAGATTGCATGAATAGCAATAGTTTTATAGCATTACTGCAAAAATATTAGTTTCCACTAATGGCTTTATGATTATGTACATATCATCAGCTTCTGTGTTTAAAGGAAAGGATCCCCAAAGGCTCCTTCAAGTGCAAGGCAACAACTGAAACTAGCAGTAACCTGCCTGGATTAACACTAAGATTAAAGCTTAAATACAGTCAAGGTCTGAAAGAGGAACTTACCAGAGACATAAGTGCTGATGTCAAAGCTTTTTGGGCGGTGGTTTGAGTTGGCAGCCATTTTCTTTACGTTGGTAAGACTGAACTAGCACATTTCGCAGCCCCGTTTCAGACGCTTCTGCCGCTGCTCTGGTTTCCTTGTACGAGCGCTTTAGCAGACCAACGACAAGCAGCTGAGACAGGAAGTTGACACTCAAACTTCAGTGCTTCTGTGTGAGACACGAGTGGGTCTGACGAGCTGCCCACCAAATAGATCAAATGTTATCGGAAACTTGAGGAACTCAACATCCCTTTAGCCTACACAGTCTAATTTCAGTTTTATGTCAGGCAAAATATGTTTTGAATCATTAGAGATCCAACCCCAAACTCTGATATGATGACAAAAAATAAATAAATAAAAAATTGTTGGCACTTAAGGTTGACACCTAAGTTAGTGATTTAACATTCAGAGCAGCAGATAGACAGATAAAGGGATAGACAGACAGATAGATAAACTGACAGACAGAATGAACAATAGATCGACGATAGACAGAGTGAATGATAGAAAGATCAATAGATGGATGGAACAGTAGACAGACAGATAGATAGAAAAGAAAGATAGAAAGATCAATAGATGGATAGAATGATAGACAGAGATCAATGACAGATAGATAAATATAGATAGACAAATAGACTGATAGACAGATCAATAAATAGATGGACAGAATGACAGACAGACAGAACAACGACAGAGATAGATAGACAATAGATAGATAGACAAAAAGAATGATAGAATGATCAATAGATGGGTGGATAGAATTATAGACAGAACAATGATAGATAGATAGATAGATAGATAGATAGATAGATAGATAGATAGAAAAAAGAATGATCAATAGATGGATAGAATGATAGTCAGACAGAACAATGACAGACAGACAGACAGACAGATAGATAGATAGATAAATGATAGACAGATCAATAGATGGATAGAATGACAGACAGATCAATGACAGATATACACAGACAAAAAGACTGATAGACAGATCAATAAATAGATGGACAGAACAACAGACAGAACAATGACAGATAGACAAAAAATGATAGAATGATCAATAGATGGGTGGATAGAACGATAGATAGATAGATGGATAGAACGATAGACAGAACAATGACAGATAGACAGACAAAAAGAATAGAAAGATCAATAGATGGATAGAACGATAGACAGACAGAACAATGACAGATAGATAAATATAGATAGACAAATAGACTGATAGACAGATCAATAAATAGATGGACAGAATGACAGACAGACAGAACAACGACAGAGATAGATAGACAAAAAGAATGATAGAATGATCAATAGATGGGTGGATAGAACGATAGACAGAACAATGACAGATAGACAGACAAAAAGAATAGAAAGATCAATAGATGGATAGAACGATAGACAGACAGAACAATGACAGATAGATAGACAGATAGAGAAAAAGAATAATAGAAAGGTCAATAGACAGAACAATGAGAGACAAAAAGAATGATAGACAGACAGAACAATGATAGATAGAAAATGATAGATATATAAATTGACAGACAGAAAGAATGCTAGAATGAACAACTGATGGACAGATATAACGATAGACAGAACAATGACAGATAAATGGACAGACAGATGGAACAATATAGATAAATTGACAGATAGAGTGATAGACAAAGAACAATAGAACGATCAATAGATGGATAGACAGAACGATAGATAAATTGACAGACAAATGGAGTGATAGACAGAAAGAACGATAGAACGATCAATAGATATAACGATAGACAGAACAATGATAGATATACGGGCAGACAGATGGAACAATAAATGTAGATAAACTGAAAAATGGAGTGATAGACAGAAAGAACAATAGATGGATAAATAGACATAGCCTACATAAACTGACAGACAAATGGAACAACAAATAGATAGATATTTTCTTTGGCTATTAGTTCGACATAATAAAGACACATACAGACATTAATTTGGTTTGAAAAGCAAGAGTTTATTCCGAACCGTTTATTAAATCATACATGAGATTGGCCTCTTCACAAGTGAAATGCATTTCTGAGGAAGGACGCGCGTGCGCGGCTACATTCTACAGAGCTGCTAGACGTTTCCCTTCACAGCTGATCTAAGGACGATGGGCTTCTTCTAACAACGCTACGATTTCAGAGTAGGACAGGGGGCGCTGTTCCGAGATCAGTGCAGAAGGGCAGCCTGTAACTGCAGCACAATCTAACCGGTGAGAGACGTATATTAGTAACGGTCAAGTGGCGAGAGGAAGGCATCACAAATCAACGGAAACCATGACAAACAAAGTGTAAACACGGCATTATTAGAAACTAGTTACACACCTGTTTGTGCTAGAAGCATGAGGATGCACAAGTGTTTTTGTGTAGTCCAAAAAAAAACAAACAAAAAAAAACACATTCAGTGTTTTACAATCACTAGTGACATTCGTATTTTCTTAACTGGTTTCTCTCATCGCTCGAGCACTTTCTAGAAGCCTTGTTTTTGTTCAGCTTAATGAAGTAATCATTAGCATGAACGCATTGGTAACTTTTTGCAATACATTCTGTTCGAGTAAATCTCACAAAAACGTGTCAAGAACAAGCTTGTGCCATATTTCACCACAAAACCAAAAGAAAACTAATTATGCATTTGGAGAATTATATAGAATTGTTTTTTTGTTTTGTTTTTTAAAGAAAATTAAACATTAAAAAGCAAAAAGACATTTAGCATTGAGACATTAATGACAATTAATTATAATTAATTTGTAATAAGTTTTAAAGTTTTTGTAATTAGAAAATGGATGAAATAATGCTGTGATAATGCTACAAAATAGTCAATGGTGTTATTTTCTTTATGGAAAATATAACTGCATATGATTTGAGGTGAAATAGGACTCGTTTATTCATGAGATTCGCTCATTTGTATGGCTGGTTCCCAAAGCTAGTGTCATCAGTGCATTCAGAGATCACTCGCCTCTGATGAACACAAGAAAAATCATTCAGATAAACCCAAAATCAAACACACACATCCTTAATCAATGAAAAAAAGGGGTAGCAGTCACATAAAGGTGCAAACATTTACATACAAGTACACTAAGACATTTGTTGTTCATAAACGTGAAAAAAGATAAAACAAAAACAAGAGGATTTGTCCATTTCAGCCACATCTTCTTGATCTCCTAGCCACTAGAAAAATCATATAAAATGAAAAACATGTCACATTTTAAACTCACGTAAATTTCCAGTTTGGCCTTTTTCACAGACTCATCAGATTTTAGACGGACAGAGCAATTATGAATCTAGATTCGCTAATAAATAAGAGCTTTAGATCGTAAAGCACAATCCTTCATTGTACCGTTCAAAACGATTTCCAGTCGCTCCAGGACAGACATCAGCTACAGTGTAAACGAAATCCTCGTGTGCTAGTTTCGCAACAACGAAAACACCTTAAATAATTTAAATCATTATATACATCAAACTCAGAAGGCAAAAGTGAGGTCGTACCAGTCAGTGCTCTCCAATTTCAACTATGCTCATCTTTTTCGTAAGTGCATTCGCAGTAGTTTTTCAACGCGGTGAGGTCGTTTGTGGAAGTCGTTAGCATTCACAGCGTCAGTGCATCTACTATATATGAACGTTATGTTTTCTAAATGGCATCAAATGTATGCTCTGATTACTCTATAAAGTTGTATGCTAAACTACGCGATTTTGACGCCATGCTAAGATGTCGTTTCACCACTGGATGCCGCTAGAGTCTGTGGACTAGCAGGTGATAGCGTGCTACATTGCGTTTGATCTCGCTAATGGCAGAGAGGCGAAGCCCGGATTTTGCAAGCGATGTGAAACTAAAAGACGTGTTTTTGCTTTTAAGATCTTTTTCTTAGGAAAACGTTTTAAATAAGGATCATTTCATGATATTTTCGATTCAAGTAGGTAGCAAACAGCTGCTTCGTTCGGCTCCTTTTCCACGTCCAGACGTCGTTTCTAACTGATCAGAGAGCTGCGTCTGGTCAGGTCCACATTACTAGCGCTCAGTCCTCTGGATTCTGACAGGCCGCTGTTAGATTCCTGAAGAGACACATAAAGACACCTTTTTTAATCAAGCAACTTGATACTGTGGAAATAAACTTCAATTTTAAACACCACATTGAGACTAAATGAAGATTTACTGCAAATAAGATTTAAAATAGTATAAAATGAAAACCTCAAGGCTTAATGTTCTTAATCTTACTGTGAAAATTTTATGTGCATGTTATTCTAAATCTAATTACTTTAAAGTTAATATTTTTATTTGATAAAAATACAGTAAATTATGACATAATATTACAATTCAAAATAACCATTTTCTATTTGAACATATTTTAAAGTTTAATTTATTCCCGGGATTCAAAACTGAATTTTCAGCATCATTACTCCAGTCAGTGTCACATGATCCTTCTAATAGAAATCTTTCTAATATGCTGATTTCATGCTCAAGAAACATATTATACTCACCTGTGAGGTTTCTTCTGCACTCTTGTTGAGGAAATTTAAGGAGCTGGCCCTCTTCATCCTTTTGAAGCAAATGAAAACAGTTAAAGAATCATAGTTAATTCTTTAAAAAAAAACAAAGACTAAGGGGGTGATGTGTTGTGGTGGAGTCTCACCCAGGGTTGCGTGGCTCCGGTGGGCCGCTGCCCTGGAGTTTCTTCACCAGCATTTCACTGCTGCGACGCAGCGCTTCACGAATCTTCCCGAATGAGCCGCTTCTGCGCAGGGCACCGTTACCATCCTGTGCCCAGAAACATATGATCAACTTCAAGATATTTTTATATATTTAAACATACAATACCAGTCAAAAGTTATGAATAAATGAGAATTTTTTATATTATGTTATTTGATCTCAAACACAATAAAAAAAACAGGAAAATGGTGAAATATTATTACAACTGAAAATAAGTGTTTTCTATGTGAATATTTTGTAAATTGTCATTTGTTCCTGTAATGAAAGCTGAATCTGCAGCATCATTACTACAGTCTTCAGTGTCACATGATCCTTCTAATATGCCGATTTGCTGCTGAATAAATATTTCTGATTATCAATGTTGAAAACAGTTGTGCTGCCGAATATTTTTGTAGAAACTTTGATACACAACCATAACTTTGGGGAAAATGTATAAAAAAAAACTTTTATTCAGCAATGATGCATTTAATTGATCATAAAGTGAGAATAAAGTCGGAATGCTTCGAGAATAAAGTCGGAATTACGACTTCATTAAATCGTAGCAATTAAAGTTATGAGATTTTGAAAGTATAGCCTGCACATGCAAATGGCCCAGATTGGGAGCATTGAATTTATTTGAAAATATGTGGGATTACAAGCAGAAATCACAGTATGCTTAGAAATAATATTTCACTTCTTTGATTGCATTCATTAGACCTATTTGTAGTCTGTCAGCCACCCAATAATAGCAATAAGCTTTGTGCTTTTGTTACTTTTAACATAAAACAAAATCTCAGCTTTTAAAATCTGTCAGTTTTATCGTGAAATACAAACAATGTGTCTTGCAATAATGCAGATCGCTGTATTCTTGTGAATCAATCATCTTTTTTTGATTACAATGACACATTCGATTTATTAAATCATACTGTTTTCACAAAGAAAAAACGTCTGTGGCGTCCAAACTTTCATTCCTCACATGCATTTAATTAAATACAACAATAAAATATTAATATTAAAAAATGTATACTGTTGACTTTTCTGAGATATATAACTGACTATTTACATGTTTTATTCACAGTATAATAGAGTAAATGATTGAAAATAAAATTTTACGTCTTCCGTTCATTATTTGTTGTAGTGCTGTTAAAAAGTTTGTTACTTTTGGTACTGGAATTAAAAAAAAAAAAAAAAACAATCAACAGTGCTCAAATGTGAGCGGGAAATGGAGATTTTTAACATTTCAGTACCGAAAGTACAGAACTCTGTACTTTTTGGACAACGCTAATTTGTAGCGCACCAGCCACCCAGTAAATCGCAATAATTTTGTGGTTTGTTGCTTTTAATATAACACAGCTCAACTTTCAAATTCTGTCAGTTTTATCACAAAATACAAATTATAAATGTGTTTTTCCTCATTATTTCAAGTTTATAGCACAATATAAATGTAAAACAACATCAGAAAGAACGAAAAAAAACAATAGAATATACTCTCAAAAAATTATAACTTTAATCTCGTAATTGCTACAAATTCCCATAATTTTGACTTTATGCTCAATATTTTGACTTTATTCTCGAAACACTTTGACTGTATTCTCATAATTGTGACTTTTTTGTTGAAATATTTCGACTTCATTCTCAAAATGTTAAGATTTTATCTCAAAATAATTTTACAATAATACTGTTTTTACTGTATTTTCAGTCAAATAAATTGAGCCCTGGTTTAGCAGATTTTATTCAAATGACTACATTTTAATTTAAACCTAATTTTATATCAATATAAACTATATTATTAATAAAAACAAATGCTCTGCGGGCTCCACTGACCCCGCTCCACTCAGCTTCATCTCCATCACAGTCTCCTCGAGGGCCTCCAGGGCCGTTTACTCCATCCCGACACTGACGTCTGTCTCCTCCAGCACAACCTCCGTCCTTTAGCAGCTCCACAACCTTACTCTGATTAATGGCATCGATGCCCTAACAAACAGAACGAGTCAATTTCATGAGCTTTTACACCGTTTTAATGTTATGTTATGTTCTAAAACGGTCAGTCAAATAAAATAATGAATGAATTTTAAGGTGTAACTAGCTAAGAAAGTTCATCAAGACAACCATTAAGTTGGCTTGAGAAAGCCGGACCAGAAAGTTTAAGAAGTTTTAAAAACTTTTTTTGAAGTTTAAAATAGTTTTAAAAGCTCAATGTTAGATAAATAGATAAATAAATAGATAGATAGATAGATATCATGTCACTAGAATTGCGCTAGCATTAACAGGTTGCTAGCATGTTGATAACACATTTCTAGCATGATTAGCATGTCACTAGCATGATTAGCAAGTTACTAGCATGTTGTTAGCACATTTCTATAATAACTAGCATTTCACTAGCATGTTGTTAACATGATTAGCAAGTTGCTAGCCTGTTTCTAACATAATTAACAAGTTGCTAGCACATTTCTAACATGATTAGCATGTTACTATGATGTTGCTAACATGATTAACAAGTTAATAACACATTTCTAACATGATTAGCACGTTGCTAGCATGTTGCTAACATGATTAACAAGTTACTAATATGTTGCTAACATGATTAACAAGTTGCTAGCCTGTTTCTAACATAAGTTGCTAACACATTTCTAACATGATTAGCATGTTACTAGGATGTTGCTAACATGATTAACAAGTTATTAATATGTTGCCAGCATGATTATAATAGTTATTAGCATATTAACAAGTTACTAACGTTGTTAACACATTTCTGGCATTTCGCTAGCATGATTAGCAAGTAAAAAGCATGATTAGCAGGTTACTAGCATGTTGCTAACATGATTAGCAAGTTACTAACATGACTAACATTATTAACAAGTTGCTAACATGTTTCTAGTATGATTAGCAAGTTGCTAATATGTTTCTAGCATTATTAGCAAGTTGCTAGCATGATTCTAGCATGATTAGCAAGTTACTAGAATGCTGTTAACATGATTAGCATGTTATTAGCATATTGTTAGCATGATTCGCAAGTTAGTTTGAATAAGTCTGAATGGATTAGAAATAGTACATAGAAGTCTCAAGGGATTGTGGGAGTTTTGTCAGTTGGAGTTTGAATAGTCTTGGCTCAATTGAACATTCCGTCAATGTAAGTCTATGGGATTTTCCCAGTTTTAATTGTCATTTTTAGTCCGATCAGTTGGAAAAGTTATAGCAACTCGAGTCAGAACAGTCTGAAAATCTGGTATAATAAAATAATAAAAAGTTTAAATAGCAGACCAGTAAGTTGGCTTGAGAAAGATAGAATAAATAAACAGAAAACAAAGTGAGTCAGTGAGGAGTTTTCAACAGCGTTCTCTTCCTGTATGAGTCATCTGCACAGGAAGTCAGTTATAGGTCGAGCATCAGGTAGGAAATCAGCATGAGCGTGCCGTACCTGTTTGCGGTTTTTCGTCGCACACTCCTCCAGCGTCTCGGCGGCCTCCAGTTTGCCCTGCCTGCGGTACAGTGCGCCCAGACTCTTCAGCGTGGTGTTAACAGTGGGGCTACATGAGAGAAACGTCAAGAGAATCAAAAAAAAAAAAAAAAAAAAAAAAAGATTTCTCTACATTTCCCATAATCCTCAGATGCACACTCACCTGTCCACTTTGCAGGCTTTATACCAGCCACCATACTCGCCGTACGGACCAGAGTCCTTCCTCTTACCCTGGAAATGAGCATCAGACAAACTGAATTCACATTGGAATCACTTTATATTAAACACAGACTAAAATATAATCAAATGAGAGGATTAAAATTATGAAAACTGGTTAAAAAAAGAATACAAATACAGGAGGACCTGTAATTGTAATAAAAAAATAAATGTTTATATTTAGTTTGTTCAGTGCTTATTTATTGTTATATAAAAACAATGTCTTATTGCTTAAATATCATTAATATACATGCATTTTTTAACATGGGTAATAACTGAAGTAATATACATTATTGTTTAAAAGTTTGGGGTCGGTACGATTTTTTAATGTGCTTGAAAATAGTCTTTTCTGCTCACTAGGGCTGCATTTATTTGGTCAAAAATACAGTAAAAAAAATACAATTGTGAAATATTATTACAATTCAAAATACCTTTTTTTTTTTAATACATTTTAAAACAATTTATTTCTGGCATTAAAGCTGAATTTAGCATGATTACACCAGTCTTCAGTGTCACATGATGCTTCAGAAATCATTTGAATATATGTGTAACATTCCTCATGTTGAAAACAGTTGCAGCTTCATATTTTTTGTGGATTCTTTGATGAATAAAAAGTTCAAAAGAACAGATAATATATATTATATATATATATATATATATACACACACACACACACTTTACTGTCACTTTTTCAATTTAATGCATCTTTTACTGAACAAAAAAAAAATTAATTTCTTAAAAATAAGTAAATAAAATCTCACTGACACAAAATTCATGAGAGGTAATGTAAATACACAAATATACATTTAAATTTGCGTTTTTTAAAGTTACGTTTAAATACATTTTGACAAATATTTGAAAGATAAACAAATGTATACAAATATATATATATATATATATATATATATATATATATATATATATAAAGCCTGTAGTACCTTGCTTTCTTCTCTTTCCTCTGCATGCATCCAGATTGGTTTGTTATCATCTGAGGAGGAAAAAAATGTTCTTATTAAAAAATTGCAGTTTTTTTCTTAACAACGTTCCCTGCATAGTATCAGATACTGAGCAGCTAGTCTACTTTCTTTACTTTTATTAGATTGTTGAAGCTTTAGGAAGAGCAGGTGGATGTTTGATTGTAATCCTGTAAGCGTCTGATTGGTTTAAAGGGCTGATGGATTAGACAAAACCTCTGAACTAACCATCCTGACAAAAACATCCATTCTTAGGAAACTACATGGTTTACATGAAAAAAGGTTTATGCAGTTCACATTAAACGAATATGTATATATGATTTCTACAATGATAAATACATACTGTTGACAGATCCGAACTCTTTCTCATGCGCGCGGGTCAGAATCTCCTTGTAGAGCGTCTCTGCGTCTTTGAATTTGCCCTGCTTCAGGTAACACGTCGCCTGTGGATGAAACACAATCACAATCAATGAGCTTCAAACAGAACAATGCTCTCGGGTTTTCAGATCCGCAGCCAAACGTTCATGTTTCATATCGAAATTCACCCAGAGGGCTTGTTCTTTGTCACTGCGTCTGCAGTTTCTTCAGATCTTGATCTTTATTGACCTTGAATAATTACTTTCACAGACAAACACAAGAACAGCAGACATTAAGGACGTAATATATTAAATGCAAATTTGACTTAAAGTTCTATTCTGTTTATTTGCTTTTAAAAGCTCTTATTCAGACATCCTGTTTACACTGCGTGAAAGTATTTGTGAGAAAGCAGAAACCACTCTGCAATGAATATCACATGACGATCAGATCGAATCAAATAAAACAGTGCTGCAAACTTTTATGCAGCTGATTAGATCTCAAAACAGTGCTATAATCAGCACTTTTCATGATTAGTTCATCATTCCAGTTACACATGTAATACTTATTTTATATGCAAAGGTGTTAGCCCATTCAAAGCAGTGGGTGTTTACAAGCTTTTAAAGAGACACGCCTATTTAGGATATGACTCTTTAAATCGGAGGGCTAAAATCAGGGTTGAAAATGGCCATGTAAATTAAATAATAATGAAATAAAAAATTGTGTATATATATATATATATATATATATTATATATATATATATATATATATATACACACACACACACACACACACACTTATTAGCAAATCATTTTTGAGTTTCAACTCTCAGTTTTTAAGTAAATATTGCCAAAATCATCCATAAATAATGCTTTTTCCACTCAAAACTTTGCCAGGGTGCCACGGACACAAACATCACAAAGGGCTTTAGATTAGACTGACCAAATGTGGTGTTGATCGGTTTAAATCTCTAGGAGGAGTATGTTTAAATACAACGCCTGAAACGGCAAATACAGCACAAAACTTGCAGATAAAAATAAAAATAACAGATTTCCTGTTAGGTTCCAGACTTCGTACTGGAAGACTTTGTACTTTTTTGTAGGTATTGGTGTGTTACATGTGTCTAACATAGCTTGAGGAGCACATTATCATAACTTTATAGGTGGCACTATCGAGTCATTTTGTTGTCTTTATGCATTTAATCCCATTTTATCAACCAATGGCTTTGCTGCTGACCTTTGTTGATCCAATTCAACCATACTAATAAACAAAACTTACTTTAGATTAACATTTGTGCTTCATTTTTCTCATTGCTGAGGAGTGTTAGACTTCTTTCTCCTACAGTTCAATTGTACAGACGGGAATTTACATTTCCTTCAGCCATAGGCTTATTCATTTCACTTTTTGGTGTGAAAGGACTTCTAATATTAAAAACAAACAAGCAAGCCCTGTCCAGTTGTAAAAAGTAACGCATTACTTTCCATAAAATGTAACTAAGTAATGTATTTAGTTACTTTTTTAGGGAGTAACACAATATTGCAATGCATTACTTATAAAAGTAACTTTCCTGGTCATTTATGAACAGAAATATTTTTGCTGCATCAGATCTGGTCTCACCAGGTTGTTTTTGGTCTTGGCCACATTGGGGTCGTCGGCGCCCAGTTTGTTCTCGTAGATCTCGAGCGCCCTGCGGTAATAATACTCCACTTCCTCATACTTGCCCTGATTCTGACACAACAGGGCCAGATTATTGAGCTGCTTCGCCACGTCAGGGTGGAATTTACCCAGAACCTGCAAACACATGCACATATATATGCATATAACAACACTGGCTACACTAGAACAACAGTATTTCAATGTTGATCATCTTTCTGATATGCACAGGTTCAGCACCTTCTCCCGAATATCCAGAGCTCTCTTGCAGAGCGGCTCGGCCTCCTTATGTTTCCCGCGTTTGCCGTAAAGCACAGCGAGGTTGTTGAGGGTTGCGGCCACAGCAGGGTGATCTTTACCCAAAGTTTTCTCTCTGATGGCCAGAGCATCGTTTAGCAGGTGAGCTGCCTCTTTATACTTGTTTTGATCCCTGAAAAAAACACATAGGAATCAGGTGGGAGTGGCCAAACATGATATAGTTTCAAGCAATGCACCAAAAATATTCGGCTGAAATCACTGAGTGAAAACTAGAGGTCGACCGATATTGAATTTTACCGATACAATAGCTAGGTTGGACCACACTGGCCGATACTGAATATAAAGTAAAACAGTGTTCTACTATTTGAAAAAGGGATTCAACCACACTTTGTATAAAAATAAATGTATTAATATTTACTACACATTTAAAAATATCAGTAAATGTTGTAATTAACACACTAACAAGGAACAATACTTACATTTTACAGCTTTTATTAATCTTAGTTAATGCTACAAAATGGACTCTTATTGTGAAGTGTTACCATTTCATATCAACAGTCTTCAAACATCTACACAAAAGCCATAGTATTGAAATTACATCATATGGATATTGTATGTATAGTCTCACAGTTTAACTGCTTCTGTTCTAGAACACTTGATGAATATCTAATCAAAATAACAAAATATTTTAGTCACAAACCGAACACACACCGGACGCATCACGTTCAGTTCAAACAGTGGTCTAAAACAGTTTATTTAATCATCAAACAGACATAAGTTTACTTCAAGAATAGAGAAGATGAGTTTGAAGTTTGGTGTTTAAAAAAAAAAACAGGAAACTGAAAGAGAAAGGTCAATCTATATTATAGCACTCTATATGAAACATACAGACTTTATTACAGCCACAGAAAGAAAAACATTTTATGTTAAAAAATGAATTTAAATGACAATAAAAGGTCATTTCTACCGTGATTTCAGATGCAATTTCTATTTTTATATAAATGTAAATATAGTCAACTTTAAGGTGAAGTTTAAACAAATATCTCTTATTTATATATATATATATATATATATATATATATATTTATTTATTTATTTATTTTTTAGCGTTGATTATCAAATAAATTTGATTACATTACATATTGCTTATTAAACAAACTTTTAGGTAATTTAAATTTCAATTTTATTAAAAAGTTCATTTTGGTGCATCACTAATATTTTTAAGAAAAGAAATACAGACTGCAGTGATCTGACCTGTAGACCAGGGCGAGGATGTTGAGCATGGTGGCCACGTCTGGATGGTCGTGTCCAGAGGTTTTCTCCAGGTCCTCCAGAGCCTGTTTGCAGAGCGGCACAGCCACCTCATACCTGCCCTGAGATGCATACTGAATCACCAGGTTATGAAGGGTTCGCAGACGAGCCGGGATCTCATAGCCTCCCTGCTGTGCTGCCACTTCACCGCTGGGCTGAGCTGGAAGCGACGAGTTACAAATGACAGCTTAACCCCACACAGCCTACTGTATCATTATCTGATACATAAATATCTAATGCCTCTAAATGATCAACATTAGAGTTGTCACTAACAACTATTTTTATATTGATGAATTTATTAAGCTAAACAATTAATTTTACACACACAAAAAAATATAAGATTCAAAAAGTTTTTACAGAGGGAATTTTGGGTATTTCATTTTGGCCTTCCATAATTCAGAAAATACTTAGAACAGACAGAAAACAATATATAAGTATTTTCTGGAAAAAAAAAAAATATATATATTAATATATATATATATATATATATATATATATATATATAAAATAATAATAATAATATATATATATATATATATATATATATATATATCTATATATTATTATTATTTTTTTTACAGCTTTTGGGGGGAATAAAATGTTGTTGAAAAAAAAAACAATCAAGCAAATTCAATATGAATAAACCCTTTTGTAAAAACCTACAGGATATAGATAGGGAATAAAAAGTAAAGTTTGGTTTGTGTAAGTGCTACTGAAGTGGAGAGTTACGGCTCAGTGTAGAATAAAAAAACTACACGGAAAAAAACGGCCTTTAAAAAGATGTATTGCAATTGAAATCTATTGATACAAATAGATGAAGTGCTATAAAAGAAACACTTAACACTGTCTTTTGGATGATTTCTTTCCACTAATCTGAAAAAACACTATAAAAAACCAAAACTTTCTCAAATCTCAAACAGTGTTTTTGCCTGCAATGTCTTCCCTTAACAAAATAGCATTTGTGAATTTACAGTTATGCTTAATTATGATTTTTAAATGGGTTTAATATAACATGCAGCCTTGGAAAACAGTCTAATATTGCGTTTCACTGATTTTTTTTTTTAAATCGAAGACTCGAACTCGACAGCCCTAATCAACCTGATCAAAACTGTGCTGAAAAACCTGTTAAATCTACTTAATGGCTTCTTGTGGATTTACATTACAAACTATCAGACCTTTATACTTTTTGTCCATATGAATATCAGCATCTGCACCAAACAGCATATTTTTGCTTAGTTTGGTCCTCTGACTAAAACTCACCTGGTCCCTGGTCGTCGTCGTTTGGAAACAGGTCATCCAGATTGTCCTTCTCCTTCTCTCCTGCCTTCTCCTCGGAGGGCGACGTGTCCTCGTCCAGCTTCCGGATCTGGTTCATGAACTCCAGGTGTTTCTTCTCCTCCTCCAGCTGTGCGACGCTCTGCTCGCTCTTCTGCAGCTTGTGTTGAGTGCTGGCCAGCTCGTCCCGCAGCCACTGGTTCTCCTGACAGAGCCGACGAACCTGAGCGCGCAGCTTCTGCTTTTCAGACTCCACCGCGCTCAGGTGACCCGACAGAGCGATGATCACCTGAGAGGAGACGGATGAGGACATGAGCTCATGACATGCACAGCTGACAAAGATCGGCTTGTAAAAATATTTCAGTAAGAAACTTAAACTTTTATTCAGCAAATATCCATTAAATTGATCAGAAGTGAGAGTAAAGACATTTGTAATGTTACTAAATATTTCTATATTTAAATAAATGCTGTTCTTTAGAACTCAAAGAATTAAAAAAAAATGAATTGCACAAAAATATGAAGCAGCACAACTGTTTTCAACATTGATAATAATCAGAAAGGTATCTTGAGCAGCAAATCAGCATATTAGAAAGATTTCTGAAGGATCATGTGACGCTGAAAATTCAGCTTTGATCAGAAATAAATTACATTTTACAACAGATTTCACATTTTTTGTTTTACTGTATTTTTGATTAAATGGTTAAACGTATTGTTAACTTTCTTTGTTTAAAAAAATCATTAATGTAAAAAAGTGTTTGGGAAATGTTTAATAAATAATATTTTTTAAATAGCTTTAAAATACATATTAAATTGTACATTTAAAAAATACTATTATCAATGTAAATAAAATGAATTATATAAAAAAAATTACATTTAATTTCCTAAAATAAATTTACATTTATACATAAATTACATTATTTTTATTTTTTTTTGTGGCAAGCCAGTGAAAATGTTTGCAGCATAAGCAAAAAAACTAGTGTATTTTTGATCAAATGGTTAAAATATAAGACTATTTCAAAAATCTTAAAAAAAATCTTCCTGGCTTCAAACCTTTGAACACTGCTGCATGCAAAAATAAATAAATAATACATTTATATAATTTCGAGCTATTATTGCAAAATTCTTTGTTAAAAAAAATGTACAAATGCATTGAAAATTACTTTGAAAGGACAAAATATTAATCTAAATAATTGTAGAACTGGTTATTATTGGAAATGTAACTTATTAATTGCAAATAACGTGATGTTTAAATGCATTAAAGTAAATGTAATGTAAAAAAGTTGCATTAATATGTTTTTAGGAAATTTAGAATTAATTTTTTTTAAATAACTTTAAAATACATATTAAATTGTACATTAAAAAATACTATTATAAATGTAAATAAAATGCCCATTATATAATATATATATATAAAAATTTACGTTTATAAATAAATTACATTATTTTAATTTTTTTTTGTTTTGTTTGCAGCATAAACAGAAAAACTACTGACTTGACTAGGCAAATAAGAAATTAATAAATAAATAAACAATTAGTTTACAGTCCAGGCCCTTTTTTACCTAGAGCTCTTCCATTCCTTTCTAGAAGTTTCCAAATTACAAACTACATTTTGCAATCTAGAAACACAGTTTTGGATAATTCAGCTTTTCGAGTCCAAACTGACACGTCTGTGTGATTCAGGTACCTGAGCCTCTCCCAGTCCCAGCTCGATGTCCTCCAGGCTCTTGCGGAGCAGGCTTGATTTTTCCTGTGCGACAGGCGGCTGAGCGCAGTTGAGGAGCTGAGCGTGTTCCCCTCGCAGCGTCTCCAAACCCTGCATCACTGCTTTAGTGTTTAGCACGATCTCGTCCTGTGACAGCCGCTCCAGCGCCTCTTCTCGTGGGTACACCATGGTGGACATCACCAGCGGGACGCGCCGCTCGCTGAGAACAGACCATATGTTACGGTTACAAACTGATGTGCTACAAACCTAACATCAAATGTGGTTTTTACATGAAAAAGAAAAACAGCTGAATCATCATCATACATGACTACTTAACTAAAACCAATAAAAAAAAAAAAAAAAAAGTTGCAAAGATAGTTGCCAAAACAACATCTAATTTTAATTTAGTTTAAATTGATGTATTAAAAAATAAATAGAACTAAAATAAAAATATATATATTTTGACCTATTTAATAACTAATTGCTTAATATATATAACAATATCTAATAAACATGACAAAAACAAAACACTTTAATTAGAAATAAAACCATGAAATGTTTGTTACTTAACATGGAAAAAAATATTTAGTTAAAACTAACTAAACAGTCATCAAAAAAAAATTACAAATAAAAAATAAAATTTGGAACTCAAAAAAATATATAAAATAATAATATCAAATAAACATAACATTTTCAAACATAAAAAACTAGTAAAAATTAGAAACATTATAAAAACTATTGATATTTTAAAAACAATATCTAATAAAATGTCTAAACCAACAACTAAAACTAATAAAAAAATGGAAATATTTAGAAATGTTTGAAAAAAAAAAAAAAAAGTAGAAAGCAGCTTTTACATTGGAAATGAAACAGCTTAAATGGCTCCAGTTAACTAACACTAAAGTAAAATAAAAAACATTGTGTAAAATAATATATAAAATGTAATCAAAGTTGCCCAAGATAGTCGTGAAAGCACCATCTCATTTTCATTTAGCTTAATTTGATGTATTAAAAAGGGGGACTGAAAATATATCTATAGAAAAAAAAAAAATCTCATAAACCTGCCTAAAACTTTAAAATGAAACCCAAAAAACATTCTTACTTGACATAAAATAGAGAATAAAAACTGGAATGTTTACTGTATATATATATATATATATATATATATATATAGATAGATAGATAGTAAACATTCCCTGCCACCAAAAAAAAAAAAAATTAAATAATGCAATTTATTTATAAACGTAAATTTATTTTAGGAAATTAAACGTATAATTAATTTTTTATAATGGGTATTTTATTTACATTTATAATAGTATTTTTTTAATGTACAATTTAATATGTACATTAACTTTTATGTTAATAAAAATAAAAGTAAATCAAATTAAAAAATGAATAAATAAATGAATAAATAAATAAAAAGATAAAATAACATTAAAATGAAATGTGAAAAATTTAAGGTGACTTTAGTCCTAATGGACTCCATTAGACCCTGAAATCCATCATGATCCATTACTGCACCTCACGCCCAAAAACAGCCAATCTGGCAACACAGACAAGTGCTGACAAAGAGTTCTGTTCCCTAAAAACATCTGAAGTGATGAACAACAGCAGCACTGCCAGGAAACGCAGACAGCCGTGTGAATCAGCGACAATCAACAGGAACCGGACAATATCAGTGTTTGCTAATGCAGCTAATAGAAACATTTGATTAGCCTACATATAATTGTACAGATATTAAAAAAGTACTAATCCACGTATAAAGTTCGCATACCGGAGTAACAGTAGGTGAAGTTTGAAATGTCATAACATCACAACCTCCATCATCTGAACCGATTTCACCTGCATTTCCACCTGCATCCGGCAGAGGCGCTATTCGCCATTCATCACGCCTATTGACTGCAATGCAGTAACAGCGGAGAGAGAGAGAGAGAGAGAATCCCGCATCAAACCACGAGATGTTCGGCTTATAAACACACCCGTTCAGACCACAATCTGTCTTCTGATGCTCATAACCTTTTATATGATTAGTCCAGATTTCACAGTGACTGACAGCTGCCTGAAATAACCAGGTGGAACCTGGAAAAATCCATCAAGGTGACCCGCAGGACAACACAACGTGCGTTTCCTCCTCCAGACAATCACAACATCCTCCCATCTGAGCGAAAACAGGCCCTGCTATGAAAACACGTCAAACAAAACTGCTAGAGCTTGTGCAACCAACTCAAAATATCAGCAAATACTTATTTTTTTTATCATGCAACTGCCTCACATCCACCATTTTGCATTCTCATATAGTAATATTTGAGAGTGGATCATGCATATTGGATTTGCAACCCTAGAAATATCCCTTGCACTTTCAGTGACTGAATGACGATGGCAAAAATCATCAAAAGCATAAACGCATCATCTGGTTTACTCTTTCAAACACTGTCAAAACAAATTTCTGCTATAATTATTAAAACAACCATAACAATCTTTTGCGCCATTTACATATTAAACGAGCTGTTGTTTTTAGCAAATCAGGCTAAACTTTCCTCATTCAATCAGCCAGCTTTCAAGCATCCTATTGTAAGACCAATGCATATCAAAAACTAAAGCACAGATCATTTTTGCCCTGCGTGCAAGAAAAGTACCTTTTATAATCCGCTTGTTTTGGGCTCCCGTTGAATTCAAGCGTGAAAACAATGTGATGTTATGGATTCGGACGCGTCCAAAATCCCAGACTCGTTCAATAAAACGGTATCAGGCGTAAATCAGACGAATCCCTGGCGACGCATCGGCTGTAAAGATGCGCGTCACTCCGATGCGCTTTTGTCTTTGACGCGCTCAGCAAAACAAACGCCCGTGCGTGCGATGACCCGCTTTCGCTTCGTCCATCCTTCTCGTCCCTTTCAGCTCGACAGTTGGCGGATCTTTGTGCTGGAGTGAGGGGAGGATGACCACAGCAAACTGAAAATGGCTGATGTGTGTGTTTGTGCTCCCAGAATCCAAAGCCCTGCGCGCCAGCTGACATCACTACACCCGCCCCCCCTCATCCGGGCGTGGACAGAGCTGTGTGCGCGCTTGCAAGGGCCGCGTTCCTGAATATCAATATTTTATTTGTCATTTTAACAAATAACGTGTCTTCTGTCGTACTACTAGAAGAAAATGCTAAATAAACTTTTAAGTGTATCATTTTATTACGCTTTATCTGTTGGCGACGTAGATTTAAATTGCAACACATATTGCTTTCTCAAAATGAGTTTCTATCTCCACTTCAACACAATGTACTTACAACAAATTTGACAGTTTTTCTCCTAATAATATTCTAAAGGTTTTTGTCCAGGGGTTTGTTTGTATAACATTTACATGCTTTTATATAACATTTTATTCTTAAAATATGGTGAAAATTGACTATTTTCTGATTTACAGAGTGGTAAAAACAAATATCGAAAATCCCCTCTGTAAAAATCTTTAACACTAATATGTCAACAAAATGAAGCAATAATATTGAACCTGGCCTTTCCCAATATCTTAAAAATTTTAATTAGAAAATGCCTTATTGTTTATATCAATTGTTTCTATCTCCAGTTCAGCAGAACTTACATGAGACAAATTTTACATTTTACTCTTAACTATATTTTGAAGGTTTCTATACTAAAGGGTTTGTTTGTATAGCATTTACGTGATTTTATAACATTTTGTTCCTAAAATATGGTGAAAATGTAATATTTTCTGATTTATGGAGTGATAGAAACAAATATTCAAAATCCCTTCTGTAAAAATCTTTAACTCTAATATGTCAACAAAATGAAGCAATAATGTTGAACCTTTACAATTTTTTATATTGAAATGTGTGCAAATGAATTAACTTTTAATTAAAAAAATGCCTTAGTAACTTGTAAAATACTTGTAATACAAAATTGTTTCTATCTCCACTTCAGCAGTTTTTCTACTAACTACTTTTTGAAGGTTTTTACTGAGGGCTTTGTTTCATGTGATTTTATAAAACGTTTTATTCCTAAAATGGTGAAAATGTACTATTTTTTATGGAGTTTATGGAGTGATAAGAAGAGATATTCAAAATCCATTTGGTAAAAACATTTAACTCTAGTATGTCAATAAAATGAAGTAAGAATTATGAACCTGGCCTTTCCACAAATCTTGAAATGTATTCAAATAAATTTTTTATTAGAAAATGTTTTAATAAATTGTAAAATTTTTGTAATACAAAACAATTATTTTAGTGTATGGTGATAAATTTGTCTTCTTTTAAACTAGTGGAAAGAAAACATCCATATGCACATTTAGGCGTTTTATTTTATTACACTTCAACTATTTGTGTCTGTATTTCAGTTACAATACATACTGCTTTGTCAAAATGAGTTTCTATCTCCACTTCAGCACAATGTACATACAACAAATTTTACAGTTTTATTCCTAACTATAATCTGAAGGTTTTTGCCAAAGGAATTGTTTGTATAACTTTTACATGATTTTGTATAACAGTTTTTCCTAAAATACGATGAAAATGTACTATTTTCTGATTCATGGAGTGATAAAAATAAATATCCAAAATCACAAAAAAATGTAACTCTAACATTTTAAAAAAAATGAAGCAAGAATTTTGAACTTGGCCTTTCCCAGTATATTAAAATGTTTGCAAATGTTTATTTTTAATTAGAAAATGCCTTAACATGTACAATACTTGTAAAACAAAAAACATTGTTTTGGTGTATCATGATTAATATGTCTTCTTTTAAACTAGTGTAAGAAAAACATCCAAAATACACATTTAAACACATTTATTTTATTACACTTCACCTAATTGCGTCTGTAGATTTCAATTACAATACATATTGCTTTCTCAAAATAAGTTTCTATCTCCACTTCAGCACAATGTACATACAACAAATTTTATAGTTTTTCTCCCAACCATATTTTGAAGGTTTTTGCTGAAGGGTTTGTTTGTATTACATTTACGTTATTTTATGTAACATTTTGTTTCTAAAATATGGTGAAAATTGACTATTTTCTGATTTATGGAGTGATGAAAACAAATATACAAAATTCCCTCTTTAAAAATCTTTATTATGTCAACAAAATGAAGCAATAATTTTGAACCTGGCATTCTCCAATATCTTGAAATATGCACATATATGTTCATTTTTAACTAGAAAATGCCTTAGTAACTTGTAAATTATGTGTAATACAAAATCTTCTCCCATCAGCACTTTAGCATAAGTTATTTGAAACAAATTTTACATTTTTGCTCCCAACTATATTCTGAAGGTTTTTACTGAGAGGTTTGTTAATATAACATTCATTATTTAATTAGATTTTATGAAACATGTTATTCCTAAAATGGTGAAAATTATAGAGATATAAAAAAGATATCCAAAATCCCTTCTGTAAAAACCTTTACTTAACTATATTATGAAGGTTTTTACCAAGGGGTTTTGTTTCTATGACATTCGTGTGATTTTATACATTTTATCCCTAAACTGTGGTGAAAATATGTTATTTTCTGATTTATGGAGTGATAAAAACAGATATCCAAAATCCCTTCTGTAAGAACATTTAACTCTAGTACGTCCACAAAATAAAACAAGAATTATTAACCAGGCTTTATCCGATATCTAGAAAAGTATGAAAATTAGTGCATTTTAATTAGAAAATACCTTACTTAATTTGAAAAATACTTCTAATACAAAACTATTGTTTTAATATGATGTTTATTCAACTGGGAAAGAATGGAATTCTATATTAGTTTTATATAACATTTTACATTATTCACCTAGTGTTTTCACAAATACAGATGTACAATTCAGTGTTAAACTGACCAAAGTTGTTTATCTATGGCAGAGCAATGCAAGTGACAAATAATTTTTACTTTTGACATACCAAAAATGTACAAACTACACAAGAGAATTTACAAATCAGGTGTGTTTATTAAATAAAAAAAGAATACAAGTAACACTTCCACTGTCCATACCACATCTATTGATTGACAACTCAATTATGAAAAAGCAGTACTACAAAAAAACATGTCAAATAAAAAAATAACACACAATAAAGGAACATGAGTTCATATTACAAGCACTTTGGATATGTACAAGCGTTTTTGTCTAAAGGCAAAAAGGCAGAGCTGAAGACTGCTAAAAGATAATAAATGCATGTGCAAAAATACTTATCTCATCCACAAGCTCGGCTTCTCCAACTTTCACGTTTAAATATTCCGCAATGATTTAATTTGCACAGCAGGCTAACTTTGGCCAATTCTGCGGTTCGAATCCGAAGCTTGTGGAATTCAGGCATTTTATCTCGCCGACAGATTACATTGACAAAAAGTATTTAAAGCGGACAAACGCCATTCTGATTGGCCGTTGGGATAATCAGTCGACCAATCATAATGCTGGAATCCGCTTCATGTTGTTGAACTTTCACATGACAAATCAACACAGGTACATACAGAGGTACGAGGACAGGCAAAGACCAGACTCCACACGACACACGCATAAAGAGACAGTCCATGTTTGAGTGACGGAAAGGAAATTAGCAGTTGGTGAAAACTCTCTTTTTTCACATTGAAATGAATAATTCGAAAAATTCAGTACTTTCCATTTCCACTCCATAAATACTGAAAAGCATTATTCCATACATACAAAAACACAAAACAAACAAAAAATGTAACAGCTGACACTCTTTGGCAGTGACACTCTTTTTTTTGCCCTTTCCTTTTTCCATTTAATACATATCCATATAAAATTTGAACCTGGACTCCGAAATAGTTGCCATTTATTGTGTTTTTTTTTTTTTAACTCAAAATGCTTATTTGAAGGTTGTTTTTGTGCATCTGCTCATCATGCAAGCTTAAAACACGGACAGCAAGTGTAACAACAGTACAGACGTTTTACTTCGTTTTAAATAAAACTCAGCGTGGGTTTTTCTCTTTATACGCTCAACATTTATTGGGGTCTTTTCTAGAAGGTATCCAAGGTTTTTGCCGACCTTCTAAATCATTTACGATATTCAGATCCAATAAGGAATGATCAAAGACTCAGAGCTGCGCAAAACCCTCCAGACAACAATCGCTGACTGAAACATTAAAAGCTTTTCTGACATTACTTGCAGCTTTTATGACAGCTACAGTATGCGTCTTCCTACGAGCCTTAGGTTTTAGATCACAAAGAAATTCATAAAACAAAAAATGCAATTTAAACAGCTATATAAAAACATATTAAGAACTTATGTGCTATAGATAAAATTTCAACGTGTGGATATTTGTTCAACAGAGCGGTACTGAAAACCAACATTAACTCAAATGCTATTTTCAAATTTTTTTTTAAGAATACGGGCGTAAAAAGGAGAGATGCATTTAATGTACACACGCACACACAAAAAAAACACTCACACTTCAAAACTATTGCTAAACATCTCTGTAAGAAGCAGGAACAAATAAAAATCTAACTGACCCATCGTGACTTTAATACTTTGTTGTTCTTAATACTTTTAACCACAGAAAAAAATATTAGGCTTTTGTTCCAGAAAACATGACTTGAGTGAATCTCACATCCAGGTCATGTATCACCTCAAAAATCAAGAGAAAAAAAATTATACTGAAATTATGTGAGTAAAAATGACTTTATTTGCAACAAATGCTACTAAAACTAACTAAAACTTAAAAAGAAAAAAAATTCTACTTTACTGTAATGAAACTTAGTCCGATCATGTCCCATAGCAAAATCCCAAATGTTCCTAAGTTTCGGTGAATTTTCTTTTAGCAAAACATTTTCTTATTTTTTTTCTTTTAATTTTGCGGTGAAATATGACAAGACCGTGTCAGGTTTTGTGAGATTCACTCTTTTAGTTTGAAAGTGAACCAATAACAATATTAGGAGTTCAACAGATTAGTAAATGTAACAATCATTGTATATTAACAATTCATCAGCATTTCAAGCATTTCAAGCTGCAATGGTTAAAAGTCGGCCGGGTGATAAGACGCCGAATCTTGTGCCGTGAAGGACGTATAGTTAACACCACAGACTAATTAAACCAGTGAGCACTACTGTCCACAAACACACACTCGCACAAACCAACACGCACTACGCACTGGCTTCACTCTCACTGTGGCACAACATCATTTCATAGATAGTTTTTTTTTTGTTATTATTTTAAAACCACATTTTAGTGACGTTTTGTTAGTTGCATTACCTACCACTCACAAGAATATCTCACAAAAGTTCTAGACAAAATAAAACCACGTTACTTTTGTGAAAGCTGCCATTAGCAGTGATGTAACAAGCTCCAGATAGAAAATAAAGGGATGTTGTAGCTCGAGATTTACTGATCTCAGATCAGTTCTGACGTTTTGTTCACAGCTGCACTGCAAAAACAGATTCTCTAAGTATTTCTGTCCTATTTTGTATTTTCTAGTGCTTTTCTAGTATTGTCAAACAGCTAACATTATAGAGCTGCAAAACGATTAGTCGCGATTAATTGACCTAAAATAAAAGCTTATGTTTGCATACTATATGTGTGTGTACTGCACTGTAAAAACAAAAAAACACAATTTATTGAGTCAACCTAAAATAATTTGTTACCTGCTTCCTTAAAATTTTAAGTTCGGTCAACTCAACTAAGTTTATTCAAGTTGAAATGTTAACTTAGATATTTAAGTTGACTAAACTAAAAAATTGTTTGTTAAACTTAACAGCTGTGTTTGTTACTCGGCTGCCTTAAAATTGTAAGTTGAATCAACTCAAATATCTAAGTTGTCACTCAGTAAAACGTAACATTTCAAGTTGATGAAACTTTTTTCAAGTTGACTGATTTTAAGGCAGCCCAGTAACAAATTGTTTTAAGTTGACTCAACAAATTGTTTTTTACAGTGTGTGTATATTTATGTATATATAAATACACACATATATATATTTAAAAATATTTGTATGCATTATATGCATTTGTATGTAAACACAATATAAATATAAATACTTTACTTATTTGATAGTTAATATTTATTATTTTATTTTGCATCGATTAATCACAACTAATCATTTTGCAGCTCTAAAACATTCTTAAATTAAGATTTGACTTAGGATATGAAGTCTGTTTTCTGGAAAATGATCAGAATTAAGTTAATGCTTCAAACAAGTTTATAATTTTGACCATGTTTAATCAGAAAACAAGACTTTATAAAGTCATTTTGCTTCTCAAGTAAACGTATCTTGATTTAAAATTGTTTAGATATTTGTACTGGAAAAGACAACAACAAAATATAAGACAAAAATGGTAAGAAAATCAGGTTTTTGCAGTGTGTAAAGGTAGTGTTTATGAATCATGTTTAAGTGGGCATTCTGTTTAAGGAGCTGGTCGTTTCTTGTGCTTTGGATGACGATATGAAGAAATGAAGGTGAGTATAAGTGCATAGCATTTGACATCTGATGGTGATGAAACCCTCGAACCAGTTTCCAACTGTAAAGAAGCAAACGCGCACTAAAACTACATCTTCCCCAGTTCAGCTGGCTTATTCGGTGACATTTTCACCTCCAGCCTTTACATCAGGTCTTGTGCTGATATGATGTAATTCTCCTATAAATCAAGGTCGCGTTTGCCGTCGCCCACGTTATGAATCGTTCTGTCCCGTAATGTTTACATTCCGATTGGCCAGAGATCTTTGGAGATGGTTTATGAAAAGAAATAAAACCTGTAGATGAGCTACATATCTAAGCTAAAAGGTCACTTTTAAAAACAAATGATAAACTGACACGTAAAAGCGCGTGTAAAAACGAATACAAAACTAAATTTAAATTGTTTATTCTAGGTAACAGAGATGTGAACTACTAACCTTCCGTACGTCGAGGGGATTGCAAGACGCCGCCGCGTCAGGCGAAGCGATTCGTGCACTCAATTGAGCTAACGTTAAATGTTAGCTTTGCCAGTGCATTATGGGTGCTGTAGTTTAAGACATGCAGGTTAGAGGTCAAACAGGAAGGATTAAACAAATGAAGCGAAAGATGATTTGTAGGAAATCTAAAAACTCCTTGTAGCCCCGCCTCCAATGTAACATTGGCGTTTAACTCCACCCTCTTAACAAAGGCGGGAACTTTGCAAATTTTGGAATTTTCATTGGTGCTTTTTTCAAGTTTGAATCTTTGTTTACAAAGAACTACCATGGTAACCGCAGTTTTTCACCAAAATTCCGTAGTTGCTAAGCGACACAGATTCCGAAAGTTGTTTTTGCTTAAATAACTATAAGTTTATCTCCAAATACAGTTACCATGGTAGATTTTAGCAAGGGTTAAACTGCATTCATCAATTATGCTGGTTATAGACGCCAATGATGAAAGATATCAGTTACATCAAGGTTCATATTCAGGGTCGTTGAGTGTGATTTAACCGGTGTCATGCTGTTAAATAGTCATCGACAGGTGGTGTATCCAAATTTTGTGCTTGGCCCCCCGTATGTGGCTCTGGGGCTCTTGATAAATAAAAGTGACTAGCGCTGATAAAAGTCTATTGAAGCCGCCGAATGGAACGTCTTCAACTCCACCTACCCACCCCCTAGAGACAGTCACATGAGAGTCCCGTCTCAACCGTGATTGGCCAGTGTTCTGAGAGTGGCAGCGGTGTGCAATGGGGTGAAGGTTGAAGGCTGAAGAGAGGCGGGGTCGGAAAAGCGGGCCGTCCTAGGAAGGTGGTTTGCTGTAGCCGAACAATCCCACTGGGAAATACTTGACGTGAGTCGGCCACTGAGCGGCGAGCTGGAAGAACTTCACGTCGTTCCACTCGCAGCCGTCGATGGTCACTGAGAAAGGAGGAAGAGAAATGTTGTTTTCTGCTTTGGCTAATAAGAAAGCATTTTTATTTTGGCTGTCATGAAGGTTTGGTACCTTTCAGGATGGTCTGCTGCTGTTTGGCGGAGCAGATGAGCCGGCTGATGCCCTCGATCACCTGACTCTTGTAGTCCATCTCCCGCTCTTTAGGTTTCTTCCCCAGGAAAATAGTGGGAACTGCAAAAAGAGAGCGAGAGGGTAATAAGTTCAGGTCAAAAGTTTGCACCCGCTTTCAGAATATTTGACCAATTTATATGGTATCATACAAAATGCATGTTATTTTTTATTTAGTACTGACCTGAATAAGGTATTTCACATAAAAGGTGTTTACATATAGTCCAAAATAATAGCTGAATTTATAAAAAATGACCCAATTTAAAAGTTAAAGATTCTTTATACTGTGTTGTTACCTGAATGATCCACAGCTGTTTTTTTGTTTCGTGATAGCTGTTCATGAGTCCCTTGTTTGTCCTGAACTACCCACTGTTCTACAGAAAAATCCCACAAATTCTTTGTTTTTTCAGCATTCTTGTGTATTTGAACCCTTTCCAACAATGACTGTATGATTTTGAGATTCATCTTTTCAACTGAGGGACTCATATGTAACTATTACAGAAGGTTAAGAGCCGGGGGTGAAAACTTTTGAACAGAATAGAGATGTGTATCTTTTTCTTATTTTGCCTAAATATCATATTTTGTCATTTAGTACTGCACTTCAGAGGCTACACAAGATACTTACATGTTTCCCAGAAGACAAAATAAGTAGAATTTACCCTGATCTTCAAATTCAAAAAGTTTTCGTCCCCAGCTCTTAATGCATCATCTTTCCTTCTGGAGCATCAGTGAGTGTTTGAACCTCTGTAATAGTTTCATGAGTCCCTCAGTTGTCCGCAGTGTGAAAATATGGATCTCAAAATCATACAGTCATTGTTGGAAAAGGTTCAAATATACAAAAATGCTGAAAAAACAAAGAATTTGTGGGACCTGAAGGGTTTTTCTGAAGAACAACAGTTCAACTGTTTAGTTTAACTGTTCAGGACAAACAAGGTGCTCATAAACAACTATCACTAAACAAAAAACACAGCTGTGGATCATTCAGGTCAGTACTAAATAAAAAAATAACATGAATTTTGTATGATCCCTCTTATTTTGGTAAAACAATTAAGATTTAGCAGATTCTGAAAGGGGGTGTAAACTTTTGACCTCAACTGTATATGAAGTGGCACTACATCAAAGGTTTGGTGTAGATAAGTTTATTTTTATTTTTAAGGACATAACTACTTTTATTGAGCAAGGATGCATCAAATTGATCAAAAGTGACAGTAAAGATTTATGAAGTGATAAAAGATTTATATTTCAATTAAATTCTGTTCTGTTTTAACTTTCTATTATCACAGTTTCCACTAAAATATGAAGCAGCGTGACTGTTTTCAACACTGATAATAATCAGAAATGTTTCTTGAGCATCATATCAGCAAATTAGAATGATTTCTGAAGGATCATGTGACACTGAAGACTGGAGTAATGATGCTGAAAATCCAGCTTTGATCACAGAAATAAATTCAATTTTATAATACATATACATAGAAAAGAGTTATTTTAAATTATAATATTTCAAAATTTTGTGAAAATATTGAACGGTAGAGCTTATATATACGTTTTATTTATTTATTTTTTTCAATTTAATTTTTTTGGGGCATATAATATATTATATATTTTATGATATAAATGTAATGTAATGTACATAGTTATATAATTTTATATATAAAAAAATAACTATAAATTTAATGTTGCATAATGTGCACTAATTATTTTTTATAGTTTATAGTTAGATATTTAAAATGATTTCTTATTTAATCATTTTCTGTTTGCCACTTTCCTCTTGTATTTTAATTGTTTAATTAAGTATGCCTGATACATAATTTTTTTGCTACGTTTATTTTATTTATTTTATCTTCAGTACTGTATTTGTGTAACTAAAATTTTGCCCTGTACATAAAACACAGTTTTTACTACATTTATTTACAATTTTTTAAACAGATTCATTTCTAATCAAACATGGATCTTTTGGATGCTGTGCCCGACCATTCCTGGCTTCACGAGGGCCTGCTCACCTTTCTTGTTCTTCTCTTTGGTGACCACAGTCATGGCCATAGTGTTGACAGGTGCCTGCGGCTCGCTAGCTCCTCCTCCTGGCAGCCGGGTGACCTGCAGCGACCAGAAGGCGCTCTTCAGAGTGTTCTTACAGCCGGTGTCTCTCCTCTCGCCCTCACGACGCTTATCCGCCAGAGACGCCAGCCAGTAATCCACCTGCAGACCGATGGCGTCCACGCCATGAGACATGCTGGGACTCCTGGAAGAGACACAAACAAATGGAAATCACACACCGGTCTGATTTTTAAATGGTCTAATAAATTTCTATATAAAAAAAAAATTATTTTATTCTTTTTAAAGGTTGAACCACCAATAAAAGTTGGAGTACTTATATTACTAAAACTAAAAAAAAAAAAAAAATATATATATATATACACATATAAAAAAATACAAATTAAAGATACACAGAAATATAAAAAGGACAAAAATCACATTAAATGACTAAAACTATAAACTAAAAAATATTAAATAAATATAGAATTATTCAAAATAATTCTATAATAATCACAAATAATACTAAAATAACACTGCACCCATAATGCAACAAGCTCAAGTTTCATTTCCAATTTGACACTCAAAAAATGAAATAATGAAGACAATAATGTAGTGTGTGTGTGTGTGTGTGTGTATATATATATATATATATATATGCACACACACACACACACACACACAAACTCATAGGAATAGAATAAACATAAAAAAATGTCATAAAATCTAAAATCACATTATAGTAGTAATATAATTATAGTAATTTTATAAAGTTATTCTCCATTACCTGTGTCTCCATAAATGTCTATTAATTGTTTACTAAAAAGTGTAGGAAAAGCTTAATAAATCAAGCTTAAGTACTAAACTGAAATAAACTAATGAAAAATTTGTTATATAAATAACCAAAAATAAATAAATTATAATTTAATTTAATTTAAAATACTAAAAAATATAGTAATATAAAATAATGGGCAACTTTTATTTCCAGCTAAGCAGTAAAAAAAAAAAAAAAAAAAAAAAAGAAAGAAAAAGAAGAAGAAGAAAAAAATCATATCAATAATTCAATTACTAGAAATCAACAAATGTCAACAAAAAATCTTAAAAATGTCAATAAAAGTTGAAACTCAAATAAATAGAAATTAATGCTAAATATAAATATATATATATAAAAAATAATAATTCACATAAAAAGAGAAAAAATGTAAAAATGAATATGAAAATTGAAAATATAAAAATAAAAGCTAATTCGAAACAATCATTAAATAAAATTTCAATAATTATATATTAAAAACACAACAAGAATCTCTATGGTTTCACATGGTTTCTGCTGGTCAGAACTGGTTTTAATGGTCAATCCGGGTGGTGGGTACATAACATAGCATAGCAGGAAGACCACCATGGATCAGCCAAAAACCAGCTGAAGCCAGCCTGAACCCCTATTATTCCGCATGACGTTTCTCCAGACGGATTAGCAAGTCATTTGTGAAACCTTGTGATGGTAGAAATTCCCTCAATAATCCGGATGTAAGCATCACTCACCCCTGCACCGCCAAACCGCTGCCCATGGAGGGAGACGAGGGGGGTGTGGCCGTCTCCTTCAGACTGGCGGGTGATCCGTGAGAGGGCGGAGACGTGGAGGGGACGGCTAAACTCACAGCCACGCCCTCTTCAGAGTCACCTGGGAAACAGAAACGGACACACGTGAGCTCCTGTGGCATTAAATCAACGCACCAATGTCACACACAGAGTTATAAAAAGCAATCAGTGCTTTAGTCTCCATGGAAACACACCTGCTGATGATTGGCCAGGCTCAATCAAACCCACTTTCACCACCTGTGAGACGCAGATCACAACAAATAAACAGAGTAACACACAGAGAGAAAATAAAATATTACCCCTCAAATAGTGTTCATTTGATTTGACTGATCACAATACATGATAAAATATAATATCTGATGCTCTGGGTGACACTTGAGCTGTTTGGAATAATTATACAAGACAAAATATATAAGTCAGTCATTCTTGAGAAGTGGGACTAAACAGAGCACAAAACTGAAAATATAAAACGCGGTTACTCAGACAAATGAAAGTACATTTATGTATCTTATATGTACTAAGCTACTAAGCTTATGCTTTGATACAAGGGTCTTTGTATAATTGTGGGTACATCTCATGTTCGTGAAGTATATTTTTAATATATTTTCATCAATATAAATCCCTGATGCTTACTTTTCTAGTACACAATTATATTTTTCCCCATTCGCACTATTATATGCTGAAAAAGCCATATCTTTTGTTCAAAAATGAATTTCATTCCACAAAAAACCCTGGTATTCAGCTGTCCGATTTGATAGTTGCTCATTCTACTCTGGATTTAAGCATGAAAATGAGCTCAAATATAAATTACTTTCATAGATTTGTCTTTAGTTAAGATTCGGTTTTCAAGACATTTGGCTGTGCACTTCCAGAACAAAAATGTACAGATAATTTACTCACCCCCTTGTCATCCAAGATATTCGTGTCTTTCTTTCTTCAGAAAACATGAGGAAAACATTTCAGGATTTTTATTGGACTTCTATGGTGCCTTCTAAAATGCAGTTTAAATGCAGCTTCAAAGGGCTCTAAACGATCCCAGTATAGCAAAAAGATTCTTATTTTCTAAAAAAAAAGTACAATTTATATACTTTGTAACCTCATCTTGTCTAGCTCTGTGTGAACTCTGGTCCAAGACAGTTAGGGTATGTCGAAAAACTCCCACCTCATTTTCTTCTCCAACTCCAAAATCGTCCTACTTTTTTTTTTTTGTAAAGGGCATTTGATCTTCTCTGCACGTTCACTTTGTAAACACTGCGTCTGTACTTTTGCAGCGGTTTGCAACGATTTTGAAGTTGGAGGAAAAAATCAGATTTTTGACATACCCTAACTGTCTTGGACCGGAGTTTATGCAAAGCTAGATGAGCATTTGAGGTTAAAAAGTATATAAATTGTCAATTTTTTTTTTAGAAAATAACCAATCGTTTCGCTAGATAAGACCCTTCTTCCTTGACTGGGATCATTTAGAGACCTTTGAAGCTGCATTTAAACTGCATTTTGGAAGTTCAAACTTGCGGGCACCATAGAAGTCCACTATATAGAGAGCAATCCTGAAATGTTTTCCTCTTTATGACCAAAGAAAGAAAGACTTGAACATCTTGGGCAACAAGGGTGTGAGTACATTATCTGTACATTTTTGCTCTGGAATTGAACTTCTCCTTTAATACAAAATGAAATACATATGGGTGCAATTTTTACTCACCCCAATGAAGGGAATGAACTTCTGATAGGAATCTTCATCTCTCCTGTAAGAGGAAGTGATAAGTGAGTTGAAACACTCAGCTGAGGCTGTCATGTCAAACAGTAGTGAATGATGTGTGGCTGTAATGAGAGAGACAGAGCCGTACGTTCTGTGTTTGCAGGTCAGCATGGCCTCAGCGATGGGCAGCTGGTGTGTGAGAGCCGCTCCGCTGATGTACTGAGCCACACGAGCCGCGACGTCCACTGAATCTACAAACAAACACACACGTCAACGACAACAATACATGAACATATGTGAGCTGCAGTGTTAAACGTGTTTGCAAAGAACCAGATTTGAACCTGAAACAGTATGATTAATAATAGACATGGTGGCTGAGAGAGCTCAACACAACTCCCCTTACAAAAAAAAATCAACCATAGTTCTACTATTAAAATAAAAAAATAGCATATATATATATATATATATATATACACACACACACACACATACAAAAAATTTAAATGTATGAAAACGCTAAATTTTTCAAATAATACTGCATTATTGTCTTCATTATTTAATTTGGTGAGTGTCTTTAGATGTCTTTAATATATAAATATACCTTAAATATGTAAAAATGTTTTGTGCTAAATTTGATCAAATAATCCTTAAGTTATTTTATCAAACTGGAAATGAAAGTTGAGATTGTTGCATTATGGGAATAACATGTTTCATTACGTGTTCTTTGCAGTGTTATTTTAGTATTATTTGTGATATTATAGAATTATTTTGAATAATTCTTTATTTAATATTTTTTAGTCTATAGTTTTAGTCATTTAATGTGATATTAATATATTTTAATAATATATATATATATATATATATATATATATATAGCAGTGCATTTTTGTGTTTGGTTGTGTTGCGACTATTTGCAGCGCATTTCTTTGTTTGTATTGTGAATATTTGCAGCATGTTTCTGTTTTTGCAACGTGTTTTTGTGTTTGCTTGTGACTATTTGCAGCGCATTTCTTTGTGTTGTGAATATTTACAGCAGTTGAAAATTAGCCGACTAGCTAACACTGGCACATTTACAGAAATGTTGATTAATGTGTGTCGACCTTACAAATAAATGTCTGTGTTTGCAGCATGTTTTTTTGTTTGGTTGTGTTGTGACTATTTGCAGTGCGTTTCTGTGTTTGCAGCGCGTTTCTTTATTTGGTTGTGTTGTGACTATTTGCAGCACATGTGCTGTCAAACTGATGAAAATGTTTTCTTAATTTGAACTAAAACTATAACTAAAACTACTGAAATAGAACTATTTCTAACAAATAAAAGATACAGCAAGTACAAAAAACTATTTTAGCATACTTTGACTAAAAGAAAACATTTTCAGAAGTTGTGTCAGTATTGTGTGTGTGTGCTTGTTTGGTTTATATATACACTGGTGGGGACCTGAATACACCATGTGCCAGGATAACCAGGCACAAGAACAGTTTCTTCCCCAAGGCAATCCACCTTATGAACAGCTAAATGTCCACTGTGCAATAAAAATATGTGCATAACCTTATATTTATTTGTTACCACCTCCATCTTAATGCCTGCATCTCTTTCTATTCTATTCTATAATCTATAGCACAACTGTACATTCCACTTTTTTATTTCTCAATTTATTTTTCTATAATTTTTTTTGTCTATTCATATTTACATGTGTATTTTTTTATTCCCATCTTGTTTCATTGTCTGTGTGTTGTTGTTGTTGTTGTCTCTGTACTGGAAGCCAATGACACAAAAACAAATTCCTTGACAATAAAGCTCTTTCTGATTCTGATTCTCATGGGGTGTCATGGTGGGGACGTCCTCATGGGTCCAAAAGCTTATAAATCATACAGAATGAGTTTTTTTGAGAAAGTAAAAATGCAGAATGTTTCCTGTTAGGGCTCTGTTTAGGTCTAGGGTTGGTGTAGGGCCATAGAAATGATGGTTTGTACAGTATAAAAACAATTACGCCTATGGAGAGTCCCTACAAGGATAGCTGACCAGATGTGTGCGTCTTTGTATTGTATATGTGTGTGTGTGTGTGTGTGTTTATTGTTTTTGTGTGTGTGCATTTTGTGTGTAAAGAGAGTGATAATGTGTTGTGTGTATGTGAGAAAGAGTAAGTGTGTGGGTGTTGCGAGTGTAAGAGTGCTGTGTGTGTGTATAAGAGCGTTGTGTGTGTACCTGTCTGCGGCGGTTCTGATCGGTTGAATGTGTCTCTCCAGGCTCCGTCCAGAAAGGCTGCACTATAACGGTTGTCAAGGGCACCCAGGTGCTTAGCAACAGGATTAGAACCTGAACCAGTTTAGAAGAAAGAAAAAACCAAACAGAAACACTGAGAATAACATCCAAAAACATCCACATCATATCCATCTATATGTCTACATATCTCTTTCTCTAACTGTTGTTGTTATGAGTTGTGTTTTCTTACCCAGAGGCACAACCAGGAAGCGGATGTGATTGAGCCAGTCAGACGTTTTGTTGGCCAGCTGAGTGACGAAGAACTGCAGCACTGATCCCAGATAACTCTGACCGCCAACCACCGCCACCTTCACTGGCCGCGGCATCGACGAGTTACAGTTACAGCTGCACACAGACAAAGAAACACTATCAGATTTACTGTGCTTTATGCTTCAAAGCTCAGTGCTTTCTTTACAAAAGACCTGCCAGACCTGCGAACAGGCTTTAATAATCTCTGCGTTTATTTGACTTACAACTTCTGTATCCGTGTGAGCAGAGCCGAGAGAACGGCCTGAATCTCTGCGCCAGAACATGTACAAACCACAGGATGCTTCTGAACTTGAAGCTGCTCCGCAACGTACTGCAAACAGACACAATCACACTGCAGTGAGGTCACAGTTTATGATGTTACAGAAGATTTCTGTTTCAGATAAATGCTGTTTTTTAAACTTTAGATTCATCAAACAATCCTAAAATAAAGTGCATCACAGTTTCCACAAAAATATGAAGCAGCACAATTGTTGTCAAACATTGTTAATAATCAGAAATTCTTGAGAAGCAAATCAGCATATTAGAGTGATTTCTGAAGGATCATGTGACACTGAAGACTGAAGTAATGATGCTGAATATTCAGCTTTGGTCACAGAAATAAATTACTTTTTAACGTAATTGGAGTGTAACTGTTCACAAAATTCGCGGTTTGGTACGTTTTCGATACAAAAACGTAGAAATTTCTTTGATTTTTACATTTTTTAATTTATTTAAACTAACATCATAAAGTATGATCTTAAACATATTTTAGATCTTGGGAGGCCTTTTGACTTTTGCTGTCTATCTAAGATGATTTTGGAAGCTTTTTAACATTTGTTTCTTATTTATTTGGTTCCACTGTGTTTGCTGATTTTTAGTGTTTTATATTTAAACTAGTGCTTTCAATCGATTAACTAATTAATCTATTTTTTCTGAAATTATTCACAATGAATCCCACCTAACATTAAAGTTTTAAAATATCTTTTTTTTATTGCAATTCACATTCAATCTTCTAATTAATGTACAAACAAAGACAGTAGCCTATATTTTTAATATTTTAATATTAATATTTATGACTGAAGGCCAGCATCACTGATACCAATATTACTGATGTCTCTAAAATAGTTTTCCCTTAATATTTAACTACTGACAATAGCCAATTAACATTACAGTATAATTGAGAGCTAACAATTTGAACATTTATTAGACTTACTTTTAATTTAAGTGAATGTATATATACAGAAATCGAATAAACTTACCAAACACTAAATTCTAAATTAAATCTAGATGAATCCTTAAAGCTAAAAAAGTTATTGATTTCCTCTTTTTTTATTTTGTTCTTTGATTAACAGATGTCACAGCAGCTGGGTTATTAGCTGTTACTTTTTATCTAAATAAACAATTCTTTTCAAGAAAAAAGACAGAGCCTATCCTAGCCCCTGCGTTAATTGACCAAATTAATCGCCTGTGTTAATGTGCTCATTTTGACACCACTAATTTAAACTTTGTGTTGTTTTTTTATTTTATATTAGGTCTATAGCATGGTGCTTTTGTATTCGTTAACTGTGTTAATAAATTGAACATGTATTTAAACATGTATTTAAACGTTTAATTGAGTTTGTCCTACGGTTTTGTTGTTGTCATTTCATTTAATTGGCACTGAGTTGAATCTGGATTGAGTTATGAAGGTTGTCAGCAAAATAGCTGATATAAAGAATTAAATTTTAATAAATTTTAATTAAATATTAATACTACGCAACCGGTAATGGTCCACAGCTGCACTAATAAGCTATATTACTTAGTGTAAGAACCATTTATTGTGTTGATTATTACTAATAACTCTATTTTAAATTAAACATTGGTGTCTTTCAGTTTCATATCAAAGCTGTGGCTATTTTAAAGAGTTATAAGCAATTAAAGGTTTGCATTATGGTCAATTTCCCACATTGTACTACTGCTAAAAACAGCACTTAACTGTGGTAAAAATACACAGTGCAGCCATTAGGACAGACTGTTTCAAACACACACAATCCTGTACCTGTCCTTGCCAGTCTGTGCCATTGATCAGGATAAGACTTTCAGGAAGAGCAGCATCAGATAACAGAATCTGATTCAACTGATCATAGACAGCCTTTCTGAGGACCTGCAATCACACACACACACAGGGATGAGTCAGTCAAGCATGAATAATTCACAGTCACTCTGCAAAACAAGATGAAACACTGCATTAACATTCCTTATTTAAAGCCACAGCAGAGAGAGAGCAAAGAAATGTGAGGGAATCTGAGGAGAACCATGTTTGGAGAAAGAGAGAAACCCTGCTATTATCGATGGCCCAATGAAAGATGTAGGTGAGGTTTGGAGAAATGTAGCCAATGGATCCACTGCAGTGAATGGGTGCCGTCAGAATGAGAGTCCAAACAGCTGATAAAAACATCATAATAATCCACAAGTAATCCAAACCACTCCAGTACATAAATTAACATCTTGTGAAGTAAGAAGCTGTAAGATTAGTGCTGGACAAAAAAAAATAGATTTTCAGAGTAATAATTTTTTTCGATTTGATATTGATTCTCAAAATCTGTGAACCTTTTCCTGCATTTATTTCTTCAAACATTTAAAACAAGATCTGATTAATGTGAATCTTATCATTGGTCTTCTCCACTAGATGTCACCCTCTTATTTACCTATATGCCTGATTTGCAAATCTGCAAAATCATTTAACGCGCCATGATTTCTGCAATGAATGAATGAATGTTGGATGGGCGATGTATGTTTTGTTTACTACACATAATAAAGCGCGGACAACGTTAACTGTGTTTTCAGCTTCGGCATTTTAGTGTTTAATTTGAGAAAACTACCGTTATATACAAGTTCTTCATGGCAACTCGTCAAAATAAAAGTTTTGTTTAACATTAAACTGTGTCAGAAATATATACCTGTTTAGCAGTCGTAAGACTTAAAGGATTAATTCACTTTCAGAGCAAAAATGTACAGATAATGTACACACCACCTTATCATCCAAGATGTTCATGTCTTTCTTTCTTCGGTCGTAAAGAAATTATGCTTTTTGAGGAAAACATTTCAGGATTTCTCTCCAAATAGTGGACTTCTATGGTGCCCCCAAGTTTAAACTTCCAAAATGCAGTTTAAATGCAGCTTCAAAGGGCTCTAAACAATCCCTGCTGAGGAAGAAGGGTCTCATCTAGCGAAGCGATTTCAAAACATATTGACAATTTATATACTTTTCAACCTCAAATGCTCGTCTTGTCTCGTCTCTGCAAAGCGTCTGTGTGATCCAGGTCAATACAGTTAGGGTATGTAGAAAACCTCATTTTTGTCTTCAACTTCAAAATTGTCCTACAACGCTGTTTTACCTTTTTTAGTAAAGGTTGTTTGATCTGTATGTTCACTTTGTAAACACTGGGTTGGTATTTCTGCAGCGATGTAGGACGATTTTGAAGTTGGGGAAGAAAACAAGATGGGAGTTTTTTGACATATCCTAACTGTATTGACCCAGATACACACACACAATACATGTGCATCACAGTGAAGAGACAAAACGAGCATTTGAGGTTAAAAAGTATAGAAATTGTCAATTTGTTTTAAAAATAACCGATCGTTTCGCTAGATAAGACCCTTCTTCATCGGCTGGGATTGTTTAGAGCCCTTTGAAGCTGGATTTAATCTGCATTATGGAAGTTCAAACTCGGGGGAACCATAGAAGTGCATTATATGGAGAGAAATCCTGAAATGTTTTCCTTGAAAAAAAATTTCTTTATGACTGAAGAAAAAAAAGACATGAACATCTTGGATGACAAGGGGGTGAGTACATTATCTGTAAATTTTTGTTCTGAAAGTGAACTAATCCTTTAAATGTAACAACAATGCTACTACTACTACTACTACTTACAATAAATATGAGTAAATCTTTATTTTTTAATAATTTTTTAATAATAATTTAATAATCACATTTGTTTTTTTTTTATTTTTTACAGTAAACCTCTATTGAGCAGCACTTTTTTTGTTTATGCCTTTATCTGATTATAATAACAATTAAGATGTACGTTTCATAGGGCCCTTTTATTGTTAAAAAGAAAACAAAAAAACAAAACAAAACAAACAAACAAAAAAAAATCACTGAATGTAATTAAAAAAAAAAAAAAAAAAAAAAAAAAAAATCAAGAATCGAAATCGGATCGGGACATCTGAAACGATACCCAGCCTTATGTAAGATGCTTTCAACTCCATGTTGTTTCTGGCCAAAATATGAGCAAAATAACAGTACTTCCTTCAGTAAGAAAGGCCAATTTCCAGCTGTCCTCTCACATTAAAATCCACCCACATAAGTGCTTATAACTGTTTTTGCTTTCTAAATGGTGCTTGACCTCTGTGTACTTCTTTCCTAATTCACATGAAATGGCTGTTTTATTGTTTTTAAAATCATATACTTTAAAGTTTAATGATCTGGTTGAATTCAAGACTGCACAAATAGTTTATAAAGCTAAAAATAAACAGCTGCCAGGAAATTTACAACAATTATTCAAAGATAGACGGGTGTTGTAATTTACATATGAGACAACAAAATGTACGGACAAAACTCAAAAGTATGTGTATTTTGATTTGTGTGGCGATATTGTGGAACAGACTAGATGAATATATCAAAGAAAGTGTGCATATGTTGCAATTTAAAAGAAGGTAAGTCTTAAGTGCATTTATTTCTTACAAATACACAGCTTTTCTCTTCACAAGATGTTAACTGACGGACTGGAGTGGTGTGGATTATTGTGATGTTTTTATCAGCCGTTCTCATTCTAACGGCACCCATTCACTGCAGTGATGCTAGATTTTCCTAAATCTGTTCCCATGAAGAAACAAATGTATCTACATCTTGTATGGCCTGAGGGTGACTAATGTTTCATTTCTGGGAGAACTATTCCTTGCTAAATACAGCCCAAGGCCTGTTACCTGTGTGCTGTGTCCGAGCTCAGGCGATCTCTCGCTGTCGGAGCTGTTGGTTCGTTCGCTCAGCGGTTTGGAGAGCTGCCGGTCTTTCACAGGAGTGCTGCGCTTACGGGGTGTGTGTCCTCCATCCAACCTACAACACACACACACATCAAACTTGGGCTTTGTTTTCTCTGCATTCTTTGACTGTATTTCTAATCTAAAATGTTAAAAACAACTGTCACTTTAGATCACTATTTAATACTTCCTTGTTGAATAATAGTATTCATTTCTTCAATTTCTTCAAATGAAAAAAATGACAAACATAAACTTTTGAATGTTAATGTATATTACATTATATTACCTGGGTGAGGGCATGGACTGAAGCTCGTTCTTGCTGGTCTTTAAGGGCGTTCGTGGTTTTTCAGCCACAGACACTGTTATAGAGGGTCCGACTTCACTGAACAACTCCTGATCATTCAGTTCCTACAAAACATACACATATTCAACACAAAAGAGCATTAAACATCATAATAACTCAAAGAATTTAAGTCATGCAGTATCTCAAAGGAAAGTAAGTATTATATACATTAAGCCCAGAAGTATTTAGACTGCATGTAAAAGTGATTATTTTTGTCAGTAACTTGATGAATAAACTCCTTTTATGTAAGATATTTCGTTTGTACAATCTCTCTTTAAAAAATGGCATTTAGTTATTCTTTTATGTGACCCTGGACCACAAAACCAGTCATAAGTAGCATGGGTATATTTGTAGCAATAGCCAAAAATACATTGTATGGGTACAAATAACCGATTTTTCTTTTATGCCAAAAATCATTAGGATATTAAGTAATAGGATATTTTGTACATCTCCTACCGTAAATAAATCAACACTTTATTTTTGATTAGTAATATGCATTGCTAAGAACTTAATTTGGACAATTTTAAAAATAATATATTTTCTCAATATTTTTATTTTTTTGCACCCTCAGATTACACATTTTAGTTGTATCTTGGCCAAATATTGTTCTATCCTAAAAACCATACACCAACGGAAAGGAAAGCTTATTCATTCAGCTTTCAGATGATGTATGCATCTCAATTTTTAAAAAAAAGCAGCCCTACGACTGTTTTTGTGGTCCAGGTCACATGTAATGTAAATATATGCATGCATTTCAAAGCAGAGTTATTATAGTTAACTAAAGCTAAAACCATTAAAAAAATTGTTACTTTAAAATACTTGAAAATAAACATTAAACAAAATAAAATACTAAACAGCATCCATAAACAACTAAAAGTAAATAAAAACTAACTAAAAAAAATCTAAATATTGAGAAAAGAACCTTTAAAGTTGCCCAAATTAAGTTCTTAGCAATGCATTTTAATCAGAAATGAAGTTGAGATTTATTTACAAAGTATCTTCATGGAACATGATGTTTACTTAATATCCTAATGATTTTTAGCATAAAAGAAAAATTGATAATTTTGACAAAAAACAATGTATTTTTTGCTATTGCTACAAATATACCTGTGCTACTTATGACTGGTTTTGTAGTCCAGGGTCACAAATATAAAAAACAACAACAACAACAAAAAAACAACAACAAAATTTAACTAAAATTAAAGTAAAAACTGAAAATATAATAATAAAATATTAAGTAAAATAATTTGGTGCCTGCTGTATATTTGTGCAAATATTTGTGTAGATCTGCAGTCCAGCGTCTCACCAGTGTGTCGGTCTCAGACAGCGGCTCGTCCAGGTTGCGGCTGCGTGAGTGTTTGAGTTTATCTGACGGCGGCTGCTCACCCTGCTGGAAAAACACAGGAACTACACTCAATAACATCATTTAAAACACTCTCACACACATCTGAGTCATCTGTCTCTGGAGCAGGTTAAATGATCTGGACTGCGGCCTGTAAACGATCGACCTCTGGCAGAGTCCAGCCTGAACCGCGGCACCTCAGAGCTGGACTTTAATGAACGACACGCAGTGAGACTCCCATCCTTTAATACCACAGCTGGCCACTGTGATTTTCATACTTCTATATATACTTTATAAATTACTTGCTAAATTTATGCTCCATTTTTGGTGGCCACTTCTAGACTGTCTTTTTTTGACTTTATATACAACAGTGAAAAAAATTACTGTTTGTCCAATTCTAGTGCCTACATCCAAATAAATCATACTGTTTTTTTGTTCTTATGTTATAAAATACAGACAGAGATTAACAAAATGGCAAAACATTTGAACCTTTTCCTACGAATCCTAGTGGTCTATAGCCATTTAAATATGAAATAAAATATACATAAAATATTTACAAAATGTAATATAAAAACCTAACAACAACAACAAAAAAAATATATTATATACATATATATAAAAGTTTCACCTTAGTGCTAAAATAATTAAAAGTAAGTAAGCTAAAACGAATAAATAATATATGAATTCAATCATTAATTTATATATATTACGTAGTTTTTTTAAAAATAGAAAAATACGACACAAAAAAATACTGTTTTTTGTATATTATTTTTAGAATTTATATATACATATTAGGGCTGTCAGTCGATTAATATTTTTAATCAAATTAATTAAATGATATTTTGATTAATTAACGTAATTAATCGCAAACTAAATTTGGCTGTGAAAATACCCACAAAAGACTATTTAAATCTAAATCTATATTTAAACACAATAATATGTGTTTTTGCTCAATTTTGCAGAGAACATTTGATCAATTACCTTTGAAGCCATAGCGGATTTGTTGCGTGTCTCAGAGCAACACAGTACTGTTTAGTTTCTAAATGAATCCGCCGTTTTAATGAATCAAACGAATGACTCATAAAGACATTTACCGCCACCTGCTGCCAGATTTGGTTTCCTTTTATTACTTTTTATTATTTTATAAAAAATAATAATAATAAAAATAAAAACATTAAGGGATAGTTCACCCAATTCTTTTTTAATTCTGACATTGTTTACTCACCTTCATGTTGTTTTTTAAGCCTTTCTTTTTGTGAAACATAAAAGAAGATATTTTGAAGAATGCTGGTAACAAAGCAGTTTTGCTTTCACTGTATGAACAAAAAATACTGAGACGTTTCTCAAACTATCTTCTTTTATGTTCTATAGCTTACATAAAAGTTTATGTGCAAAAAAAAAATCATGCTGATTCAAATAAAATATTTATTTCTAAAGCTACTATTTGCAATGTCTACTTGATACTTTTTCATTTAACACAATAATAGCTTTAAATAATCTTTTGTGGGTATTTTCAAAGCCAAATTTAGTTTGCGATTAATTAGATTACAAATTTTAATTGACTGATATATATATATATATATATATATATATATATATATATATAACATTTAAAAAAATAATAGACAAAAAAAAGTACTTGTGTAATATTTTTATATTAAAAAAGTAAACAATAGCTTTAAATGTTCCTTTAATTACTGAAATAAATGCCCTGCTTTCAAAACACTGCTCGTCTGAAATGTAGTTTCTGTTAGGATGGGGAGTGTCGAGGAGATCTGTCTGAAGATCATTTTGTTTTGTTTAGTAGTATTTGTACTTACGGGGCTGAAGGGGTCTCTGCTCAGACTGCCTTTACTGTTCAAGCTGCCGATCTCCGTCTGAGAGCTGGACTGGGACATGCCCTCAAAGAACGGCCTGGAAAAGAGACACAGAGAGAGGAAGATTTGTTAAAACATAAATAAAGAAAGAGTGTGTAATTTTAACACAGCACTGGCAAAGTCGCTCGTCTCTCTTTCCTGTGCTCGTTACTTCATGCTGAGCTCAAACCATCTGTCTGTGATCTTTTTTAAATGATGCACAAGATTAAAGGAGCACAAAAGTCATGAATCAATGAACACTCCTTCAGTCTCAATTAAAATAAACACTAAACACTTCAGCTTTCTGAAAACTGAAGAATTCACTCAGTAGACAGCAGACTTAAAGAGAGTGAACATCCAAAAGGTAAACCAAGAAAGACAGATTTCAGCACACATCAGATGATCTCCTTTTATGGTGATTTTTGCTCATACTGATGCCTCATATTAATGCATTTAAAATTTGCATACTTATTTTGATTCAGTACTGTTTATATACTATTATAGTATTTATTAATATTTTCAAATGGCTTATATTTTAATATTTTCAGTTTTATTTTAATTTTAGTAATTCTGTGTTTTGCATTAGAAGGTTTTTTATGTATCCATTTACATTTTATTTACACATTTTTCTTTCGGTTTTAATTTAATTTTAATACTTCAGCTGATTTGTAATTTTCATTTATGTTTTTTTTACCCAATATTTTTATTTAAATCAGATTTTATATTTAATATTCATAACTTTATTGTTTTCAATGTAACATTAATAGCTACTCATTTGCTTAGACATTTTGCATGTTAACACAACAAAAATATATAAGGTATATAAAAAATGCTAGTGTTACTATTATGAACTTGCATTTTAGATTTTAGATTTTAATTTTAGTGACTTTGTTGTGTGCTTTTATTATTTTTTAATAAAAAAAGATTTTTTTAGTATTCCTATTTAGCTTTAATTAGCTTTATGTCAGTTTTATCTTTAGTACTTCAAAAATAAAACTGAAATATAACTAAAATAAAAACTGGGGGGAAAAAGGTTTGTTTCCAAGGCCACAATTCTTTTTATTTAAATAAATAAATAAAAATGTATATTATATTATATTATATTTTATATGACCCTGGACCACAAAACTAGTCTTAAGTAGCACAAGTATATTTGTAGCAATAGGCAAAATAATAAATTTTTCTTTTATGCAAAAATAACAATAAAATAAAATAATAATAATAATATTATTATTATTATTATTATTATTATTATTATTATTATTATATATATATATATATATATATATATATATTATAATATAAATTAATTAAATACATTTTATAATAAATAAATACATTTCCTATCATAAATATATCCAAACTTAATTTTGTAATATGCATTGCTAAGAACTTAATTTGGTTTTCATTTCATTTCTTTCTTCTTTTTTTTTTGCACCCTCAGATTGCAGATTTTCAAATAGTTGTATCTTGGCAAAATATATTATTATTATTATTATTATTAATAATAATAATAATAATTAACCTTTCAGATGACGTAGAAATCTCAGTGGAAAAAAAAATGACCTTTTTGAATGGTTTTGTGGTCCATGGTCACATATTATTATATTATATTATATTATATTATATTATATTATATTGACAGTTCCACTTAATAACAACAACACTGGTCAATAACAAAAAAAATTTTGCTAAACATTTTCTTTGTTTCATGAAAGCGTGATTTGGATTGACATGAGGATCAGTAAATAATGACAATATTTAATGTTTGCCTTAACTATTCCTAACTATTGAAAATAAAATACATCAACAGCAGGCTGCAGCCTCAGATCAGCAGAGGATGTCAGTAAATACTGAAAGACAATCACGGTGTCCATAAACATAAACACAAGCAGCTGTTTTAACATTAAATCTCATTATCAGTGAGTTATGCTCATGTTGTTTGGCTGACTGAATCTATATAGTGTCTAAGTAAACAGCAGCGTTTAGCTGTTAAATCTAGAGGTGAGGTGTGGAGGGCAGAGGGTCTGAAGTGACCAGCAGAGGGCGCCGCAGACAGACGATCATTTGGTCAGTGTGTGTGTTACCTAAGTTTGGGTTTGGGAGTGCTGAGGATGCTGTCGGTCTCCTCCATCTCTGGCCCGCTGTCACTGGGATTGTACATCTCCAGACTGTCATAGAGCTCGTCTAGATCCTCCTCCACCTCCTGGATCTGCTCACGGGACACATGCTCTAGCCCGAATCCAACCTACATCACAAACACACCACTTCAGTCACTACCTGCAGATTAAAATACAGCCATATTTCATATATGACAGCAGAGAGGCTCAGATTCAAGAAAATTGTGGTGTTTGACGTGAGAATAGAAAGGTGTTAGAATAAAATACAGAGGTGTGACTGACAACCAGAGTGAGAACAGAATGAAACATATGTCTATCAATATTCATAAGAAATTTTATTTGAATGACTCTCTATACATAAAAGGTATAAAAACTGAATTGCATTTAGTTTTCTATTTTTATTTTAATTTTGGCTTTAAAATTCATAACTTAAATGTTTTAACCTAAAAACGTACTGTAACTCATTTATAACTTAATTAACATTAATAGCTCATTTGTTTAACCATTCTGCATGTTACATAATGCACAACAAAAATATTATTTTGTTTGCCATTTTTAGATTTTTTTTGCCAAATTTAAATATTTTTAGTAACTTTGGTGTGTGCTTTTGCCATTTTCACTAGGTTTTTAATATTTCTAATAAGCTTTATTTTTTATTTCCATTTTACTTTTTAATTTTAGTACTTCTAAAATAAATCTTACTTTATTTCAATTAGTTGTCAAGCCAACATTTCTAATTTTCGTTTTCTTTTTAAGTTTATGTTTTTCATTCATTCATTTAATTATTATTATTATTTTTTTTTTTTACAATTAACGAAAACAATAGTTTTAGTTTTGGTTAATAACAACAAAATGTCATGCACTTTTGTCTTTTATTTATTTTTTTCTCAGTAATTTTAGTACTTCAACTTATTTTTAGCTAGCTGCCAGAACAACATTTCTAATTTTAGTTTATTTTAGTTTTTTTTTTTAAAAACAGTAGTCCACCCAAAAATGTAAATTGTAATTATTAAAATATATGTATTTTATAGATTTGAATTTAGTTTTATACTTCCAGTTTTCATTTTAATTTCTGATTTTTTTGTTATGTGCTCCTGCCATTTTTATTTTTTTTATATTTCTATACAGCTTTTTTTTTTTTTTTACTAATTTAATTTTTTAGTTAGTTGGTTATAGTATTTATAATTCATGTTCCAATGTCTCAAGTCTTCCATCTTATAGTACATTTTATTTCAAATAATGAAAACATTAAAAAAAATAATAGTTTTACTTGTAGTTTAGTTACCAATAACAACCAAAATAAAGGTCAGTAAATAATGACATTATCAATTTTTGGGGTTAACTATTTTTATCTTATCACCTTGAAGGACCACAATGGAAATAAGTTTTGTTTTAAACTTTATTGTGTCATCCTTGACGAATTGTGTATTTACTACTCTTTTGTCGAATAAAAAAAAAAAAAAAAAAAGAACTTGAATGTTTAAATAAAAAAATGTTTAAATTCAAGTGTTATTCTAAATAATTCTACTACTTCAATGTATTTCAGTTAGTTGCATTTTTGCTTTTTTTTTAAAGGCACAGTACATCAAAAAATGAAAATTCTGTCAATATTAACAGATCCGTATAACTGGCATTTTTCCCTTCATTTCAAGGTGAGAATAGAAAGGTGTTGGGCTACAGACAGAGCTGTGACTGACAGTCAGGGTGAGAATGACAGAAAATAATAAGGTCACAGTGGCCTGATCACAGTTATATTTCAGCAGCTTTAATGAATCGTCAGGTGAGCATCCAGACGTTACCTCATCTGACACCTTAAACCTCTTCAGCAGAGCCACGAACTTCTGCTTGATGTTGGGTTGCTGGAGAAAGAACAACGTATAAAACTTTTACAACACATTTCAGACAAAATACTGTATGAAATCTGCCAGCATAAATCTTCAAGTCAACATCAAATCAAAACTGCTCCTATTTTCAGCCTTGAAGCATATTCCTGATTATATTGTGAATGATTCATGCACTTATGAAGAAAAATCTTGCAATGAAAATGTTATAATTCACTCTGTGAACGTCAGCAGGTGATAAATCAGGCGAGGATTTATTTTAGACACTATCATAAAAGATAAAATGCTAGAAAAGTGCCCTTTTTAACGGTAATGGTGTGTGTTAAATGGAGCTCGGTGCGGTCATTCATATTCATTAATGCGGTGTGTGACTTACTCTAGTAATGGAGGCATTAGAAGTAAGTTTGCGTCTGGGTTTCTTCTTCCTCACCTCGTCCTCTTCATCATCTAGATACTGAAACGCACACATTAGCCATTAAACATCCATCTTATGTGCATTCAGCCCGAAATGCCACAAACGCACACATAGAAACACTACAATATATCTTTTAAAGCAATGTGAATTGCAGTAGCAAACAGGAAATTAAAATATGAATTTAAAATATTGAAATATACATTTAAATTTATATAAACAAGTGTAGTTTTTAATTAGAGCATTCTGGATGAACTGATGCAAATGGATAATTTATTCCAAATATTTAAATAAGCAAATATTTATTTTTTGTAATGCTGTTTCAAAACAATGTGGCAGTTTTGATGACAATGACATATTTAATTGGTGATATGTCTAATAAATGCATGAATGAATAAGCATAATTTAAGCATAATGCATTTTATTTAAAAAGTAATTCATTTATTTAATCAATTTATTTAAATATATATATATATATATATATATATATATATAAATATTCAAATAAACTTTTAATGTACTTATTAAATAATTTATTAAAACTGTAAGATTAATTTAATGTAATTTTAATTTAATAAAATGTAAAAAAAAAAACAATGTATTTAAAATATATATTTACAAATGAACAACAGTAGCAATATATTTTATATTAACACATAATATTAACACATTAACATAATATTTTTAAAGAAATTATTTATTTAAAAATATTTAGAAATAAAAATCTATTAAAAAATGGAAATTAATTATTTTTTTACATTTTTTTTTATTTATTATAGAATTTAAGAAATCAAATTACAATACATAAAAATGTAAAAATATGGAAATGTAAACAAATTTAAATTAATTTTAAAATAATGTATTTAAAAAATTATTTTAAAGAATGTATGGAAATGAATGAATTATGACTCTAAAAAAATGTAAAAAAACAAAAACAAAATATGTATAAGGGAATGTATTTAAATGCTTTGAATTTACTTTAATTAGTAAATTCAAAAACAATTGCAATACATTCCTTAAAATATCTTTTTTTACATTTTTAGAGTCATAATTAAGACACTATACTAATTTAACTATATATATATTTTTTTATAGTTTTTTTAAGAAATAATTTTTTAATATATTTTAATTCATTGAATATCAATTTATTACAAATGTAAACAATTGAAATTCTTTAAGAAAATCATTTTAAAATATGTATTTTAATTTTTTTATTTCATTTAATGTATTTTTAATATATTTATATTTAATTAATAATTAATTATAAATTGATTTTTTAAAAACATAATAAATGGAAACAAAAAAAATGAAAAATATTTTATAATTAATAATTTATTAAAAATAAAAATTTATGAAAATGACTTAAATTATGACATGTAAAAAAGAATTTATTACTTTAACAAATTTACACAAAAAATTATATATATAATTTAAGAAACTGTTTATTTAAAAATGTATTAAAATGTTTAAAAAAAGGAAATGTAAATATCTGTTTAAAAACAAATTAATAAATTTTATGGAAATGACTTAATGAAGTACGATTTAATAAAAAAAAAAGATATTTATAAAGGAATGTACTTAAAATTTGCTTTTGAATTTTTACTTTAATTTACTAAAATTAGTGTGTGTATATATATATATATATATATATATATATATATATATATATATATATATATATATACACACACTAATTTATTTAAAAACAGATTTTCATTAATTATTTACAAATCTATTTGTTAAAAAAGTAAAAAAAAAAAAAAAAATGTAAATTGCTCAAATTCATTTTAAAATATGTGCTTAATCATTAAAAAATGCTGAATTGATTTAACACACGCAGTTGACCCACATGATGAACGGGGTCGTCACTGCCCTCCTGCTCAGACGAGTAACTCTCCTCCTCTTCCTCGGAGTAGTTATCAATGTCTGGAGAGCGATCTAAACGCAAGAAAAGCGTGTGAGAAAGAAAGAACAGTTCTATACACTCACAATGAACTGCCAGACGACAGTCACATGACTCTGGAACGAGTCGCAGTAAACTCACCGTTCATCTTAGCTTTGGGTCCCTCGTGGTCGATGGGCTGACTGGACAGGGAATAGACGCGGATCTCGGCCACAGGGACGGACACCTCCTTCAGCTGACTGTGCAAACCCAGAACCTGAGCGCCCTCCGTCGGGTGCTGCATCACCTGACAACACCATCAATCATCAATTAACAAACACACGAGCGACAGGCAGACCTGTGAGTCAGAGCTGTGCTGCGTCTGCGCTTCACCTCCGCCATGTTGATGAGGCCCAGCGCCAGCGTCTTGTAGCCCAGGATGGTCCTGTTCTTGTACCTCTTCCTCCTCTGCAGCATGATCTGCAGCTTGTTGGCGTCGCGTTTCAGGAAGTGCGGATACTGAAAGGAGAGGGAGACGTTTCTGAGTGTTGATACGGACGTGACGCCGTCTGACAGATATTTTGGTGCCACACTCACCTGTAAGGAGAAGGTGAGCTGCAGATCTGTTTCTGTTTGGCCGCTCGATGGCAACAGGATCTCGTTGGAGCGGAGGATCCGCTTTGAGCCCTAAAAGAGAGAAACACGGAGGACAGATGGCGAATAAACATCATTAGGGAAGTGTTTTGTCTTTAAGATCTGGACAGGAGAGCAGACAATGCAGTGAGATTTTTTATGTTTTTTAAAAAAATTCTCTTCTGTTTACCATGGGTGCATTTTATTGATTAAAAATACTGCAAAATCTGTAATATTGTGAAATATTATTACAATTTAACATGACTGTTTTGTATGTGAATATAATATATTATTTTATTTATTTATGTGATTCAAAGCTGAATTTGCAGCATCATTACTCTTCAGTGTCACTTGATTCTTTAGAAATTATTCTGTTATGCTGGCTCAAGTAACTTTATTATTCTTATTATTATTAATAAAAAAATAAATACTGATTTGAAACAGAAATCTTCTTTAACATGATAAATGTCTTTACTGCCATTTTTGATCAATTTAATGCATGTTTGCTGAATAAAAATGCTAAATTTTTCCAAATAAAAATTAACCAAATTACTAAAAACAAATGTTTTGAAATATAACTATTTTGTAACGTTTACCGTCAGTTCAATTTAACATCTCTGAAGTAAAAAAAAAAAACAAAAATAAATACAAATATTTTTTAAATAAATACAAATGAAAAAACTAATAACAGTAATTTGAATAACATTTATTACAAAGATTCCAAATACAAAAGTGTCATTAATTTAAATGAATTATAAATCTAAATATATCTTTAAATAAATCAAATAAATAATTAAATACATTTATTAATTAATTACAAATCAAAAAAAGTAATTACAAATATTTTAAAAACAGTAATCTTCTGTAACATAAATTTCTTTCCTGTCGCTTTTGATCAAGTTAATGCATTTTTGCTGACTAAAAATGCTAACTTATTTCTAAATAACTAAATAATTGCAAATAAAAAACTAAATGATTAAAAACAAATGTTTTGAAATAGAGATGTAATGTTTTGAAATAAAATTTAAAAATAAAGTAAAAAATAAATACTAATAAAATACTAAACTAAATAAAAACAGCCAATGATGAATAAATGGAAAAAAAATTAATAAAAAGGTCAATTTAAAATTAAATACATTTTAATAATTATAAATAAAATAAATCTTTAATTAATTAATTATTCATAATACATAAAAAATAAAGTAATTAAATATTTTGAACCAGAAACCTTTTGTAACACTATAAATGCTTTTATTGTCACTTTTGGTCAATTTAATGCATGTTTGCTGAATAAAAATGTGAATTTCTTTGCAAATAACTAAATAAACTACAAATAAAAATGAACAAAATGATTAAAAACTAATGTTTTGAAATACAATTATTTCTATTAGTCAGTTGTGATCAATTTAACGTTTCTGAATAAAAAAAGTAATAATATAAGCACAAAATAAAAAAAAACACTACTTTTAAATAATAAATAAATAAAATAAAGTAAATAAAAACAATAATTTTAAATGAATAAATGAATAAAATGACAAATACAAAATAAAAATGTCACAAATGTAAAGAAATTATTTAAAATGTTCTGTAACATTATAAATGTTTTTACTGTTAATTTTGATCAATTTAATGCATGCTTGCTGAATAAAAATGGGAATTTATTTCCAGACAAGTAAATAAATTACAATAAAAAAAATTAAAAGCAAATCTTAAAAAAAATAAAATAAAATAAAATTTAAACAAGTAAAATAAATCAAATATTTTAAAAATAAATATAGACTAAACAAAATAAAAATGGTAAATAATATAAACAAATATAATTTAAAAAAATATATATATATTTGGGGCGTTACCCATCAGGATTTGATTGGATCATAAAAAGCAGGCAGTGATATTATTGGCTGACATCATTTTGCTGCTGTTTCAGATGACAAGCACTGATGAATTGTTCACAATAACACCAGAATGTGCATTTAGGTGAACGGGGTCGATTTATGTTTCACACCGGACGAGAAGAACGAGTGAAAACAATCAATCACCTGCAGTTTGACAGCGATGACCACAGACGTCAAATCTTTATCCAGCTCCTTCAGCATCACCAGCTTCTTCAGCGTCAGATTGAAGAGCCTGCCAACACAATTCAATCCACAATTCAATACATCATAACACAATATCATAACTGGGAACAGCTTTCAATCAATCCATTCAATCAATTCTAATGGGACTAATGCAGTTTCGGCTTTATTGTGACAGAATAACAGCACATGAATGAACACACGTGTGTCACACGTATTGGTCTGGTTTCTGAGGGTCGGGGAAGGTTAGCGGGTGAATTATTTACAGACAGCTCCTGAAATAGAGGCTCTTCCGACGAGAGCTTCTGCCATACGGATCAATGACAATCTGAACCGGCTATTGACCAGACAACAGTCTCACACACACAAACACACACCTCAGACGGGTGACGTGCAGTTTTACACGTCAGTATTCAAATTATTGTAGTATCGTGAGATTGAAAAAATTACTGTCACTTGTGTTTACATTTCTACATCTTCCTCTACATATCCTCCATCTCTCAGCTATTGCATAACTATTCACAATTCTATCTGTTTTATAGCATGAGATGGATATTACAAAGATAGTAAATACAGAAAGAAAATGAAACAAGAAAAAATAAACACCATCCTCAGAGAGTAAAACAACCAAAATCACACAAGACAGAGTGAAAATGATTATTATTTTTTATATTTAATGATTAATATGCTTATTATTATTATTGTTATGATTTTTTTTAAATAGATATTTATTTCCATACATTTTCTTAATTCGTTTAAATAGATATTTACATTTTTTACATTTCCTTTTTCAAAATTTTAATAGAATTTAATATAAACGATTTTCTGAATGATTTTTATAATATATATATATATATATATATTTATATATATATATATATATATAATTTTTTTTATTAATATATTAATTTGTTATATTTTTTTACTTGTTTTTTTAAGTCATAATTTAAGTAATTTGCATTCATTTTCTTTGTATTTTTAATAAATTATTAATCTAAGACGATTTTTAAATAAATTTATTGAATCATTTTCATTGTCTCCAATTCCAATGTTTTTAAGTAAATATATATAATTGATTATTAATTAAAATATATTTTTAAATAAATTGCATTTAATTCACTTTCATATATATATATATATATATATATATATATTCTTTTTTTAGTAAATTAGTTTAATTAGTAAATTCAAAAACAAATTTTAAATGCATTTCTTTATAAATATCTTTTTACATTTATAATTTTTTTTTTTAATTTCCATAATTTTTCTTAACTTTAAAAAAATATATTTACATTTCCTTTTTATTTTTTAATAGATTTTTAAATAAAAAAAATACATTTTAAATAAATTATGTCTTTATTAATATTATTATTGCTTTATTCTCTTTCTTTATATATATATATACATATATATATACACACACACACACACACACATATACATATATACATTTAAATGCATAATTAGGGTTATTCTGATTAAATAATATACACTTCATATTCATTTTTTAATTAGAATCTGTACATGTATCTGTACTCTTAATACTACTATATTAATAATTAAGAATATATTTAACAAACGTTCAGTATAAGTTATATAAAAGCTGTTGAAAATAATTCTAAGCACCAGTGTTTAACTACATATTTCATAATCAGTGAAGCTTTATGTGAACTGGTTAATTGCAATTAACTATCCAAACATACGTGTGTTTGACTGTTGCTTTAGTTCAGTCGACTGCAAAGCTGCTAAACAAACTGCCTGCTAGCCAGCATCAGCTCCCGCTACTCACCGGGAACACTAATGCTCTCAAACAGCTACTGAAAATGTTGCTAGTTTGCTACTTTCACTCAACAGCACTGACGGCAGCACAAATAACAGAGGCCAAAACACAGCAGCCCGCGGTCACTCTCTCTTCTGCTTGTGCAACGAAAGCGAAATATTGTGACATTAGTGCTTAACGGCAAAGTTACAAGAATTCATTGTGAAACGTACACTGCAACAAAATCAAAAAGCAACTATTAACTGACAGCAGGAGAACGCGTCACGAGTTCAGGGACGACGGCGGAGGAACTTGAAACCGAAGCTCGATTACTCATCGGGATTTCAAGGCGCTTTAAACGCTCAGACAGCAAACGCTGCAGCTAAACGCTTGTTATACAAGCGGACAGGCTTTTAGTGCAACGTGGCTGAGTGGGAACACGACCACAGCAAACTCGATTAATATTAAAGAGCGACATCAGACACGAGCGTTTCCGACAATAATGACGAACTGCTTGCATATTCATCCGCCAGCTCTGCGATAAACAGGCTAAATAAAGACACTCAGATGGACGTGCGTTTCTGCAACTCTCAAGAACACAGACTGGGCCACACTGACCACACGAGCTGCTTTCTTTGATTAATAATGAATGATCCTAACCGCTCCAGTGTGTGTGTGTTTGCATTTACAGGACGTGACACCTTCAACACAAGTTTATCTTCCATAAATCAGGTTAGTACAGTCATAAAACGGGAGATAAAAGCTGCACAGGTTCATAAAGTCTCGATGGACGGCTACTGTAAGCAGAGCTGATGTTTATAAAGATGAGATGAACTACAAACACAGCTGACCTTCTGAGGATCGGCTCTGCTCTGAGTTTGGTGGTGAACGCATTTCTAATGACTTCTACTGTTTTATCTGACATTCTACAGAATTGGTGTAAAGTCAGAGTTGGAAACGTCTTGAAAAGATGTCTTTTTCCACAAATTTTGTATGTATGCAAATTGTATAATATCCAAGGTACACATTTGTAGGAATTGTGCAGTTAAACACTCACTGATGCTCCAGAAGGAAAAAACATGCATTAAGTGAAAACTTTTGAAATTTGAAGATCATGGTAAATATAACTTATTTTGTCTTCTTGGAAACATGCAAGTATCTTCTGTAGCTTCTGAAGGGCAGTGCTAAATGAAAAAATATGATATTTAGGCGAAATGTACACTTTCCATTCTGTTCATAAGTTTTCACCCCCGGCTCTTAATGCATGTTTTTTCCTTCTGGAGCATCAGTGAGCATTTGAACCTTCTGTAATAGTTACATATGAGTCCCTCAGTTGTCCTCAGTGTGAAAATATGAATCTCAAAATCATACAGTCATTGTTGGAAGGGGTTCAAATACACAAAAATGCTGGAAAACCAAAGAATTTGTGGGATCTGAGGGATTTTTCTGAAGAACAGCAGGCAGTTTAACTGTTCAGGACAAACAAGGGACTCATGAACAACCATCACTAAACAAAAAAAAAGCAGCTGTGGGTTATTCAGGTAACAACACAGTATTAAGAATCAATTGTATGTAAACTTTTGAACAAGGTCATTTTTATAAATTTAACTATTATTTTCTCTTGTGGACTATATGTAAATGTCTTATGTAAAATATCTTACTCAGGTCAGTAATAAATAAAAAAACAGGCATTTTATATGATCCTTCTTATTTTGGTTAAAACATTTTGCATATTCTGCAAGGGGTATGTAAACTTTTGAGCACAACTGTATGATTTATTAAGAAGGGTTATATTGACCTATTAGGATATTGCTTACATCTACACTGTAAATATATATATATATATATATATATATATATGTCTATTTTATTGAAATGTTTTCAGAGGTAAATCAATAATTACAAATTTAACAATATTTCAAGTGTGATTTAGGATTTATATTTTGAAACCAAATTTTCTTTGTAAAAGGCAAAACGTTGATAATACTAATTTTACAAATTAAGGATTCATTAGTTTGAATATGGGCCTACATTGAAGCAAAAACATTAAATTAAAATCTTAGTTGATTCAGTTACTCTTTTTTGACAACATCCTATGTTTAGGTACTGACAGCACATTTTCATTAGTAACCGTAATTTTTTCGTAGCGACCACATCACATTACAGAATTTTAACATTAAAATACTAAAAAAATTGTTTAGTTTAATTTAGTTTATTTCGCCCAAATAAAGGATAATGTGTTGATGATAAGTTTCAGTCATGACTGTTATGGCAGTGACAATTTTATGGGATAACACCCAAAAAGACAAAGATGTCACTACTGAAACTTCACCAAATGTTTTGGTCGTGACTGTTTCAGTGGTGACAATTTTATGGGATAACATCCAAAAAGACAAAGATATCACTACCAAACTTTACCAAATGTCATTACTAAAACTTCACCAAATGTTTTGGTCGTGACTGTTTCTGTAGTGACAATTTTATGGGATAACAACCAAACAAAAAGATGTCATTACCGAACATAACCAAGTGTTTCGATCGTGACTGTTACAGCAGTGACAATTTTATGGGATAACACCCAAAAAGACAAAATAAGATGTCACTACTGAAACTTCACCAAATGTTTCAGTCATGACTGTTACCATAGTGACAATTTTATGGGGGGATAACCAAAAAAACTAAGATGTCATTACTGAAGCTGCACAAAATGTTTCAGTCATGACAAATTTATGGGATAACAACCAAACAAAAAGATGTCCCTACTGAAACTTCACCAAATTTTTCAGTCAACTATTATGGTAGTGACAATTTTATGGAATAACACCCCAAAAAACAACAACAAAGATGTCACCACCTAAACCCCACCAAATGTTTTAATTGTGACTGTTTCAGTAGTGACAATTTTATGGGATAACTCCCAAAAATACAAAAAAGTACCTTTCCCCAACATTGCTGGCAACGGTGCCAACCAATTAGCAACGAAAATCTGAAAACACCAACAAAGTAAGCTGGAGTTTAGCGATCTTGTTTATCAATTATTTCAGGTTTTATTAATTAGTTTACCAACAGAGCCACAGTCTCATTTCTTTCCAGCCCTACATGGACAGAACCCAGTTTGCAACAACTCTGTAGAATGGCCCATATACACTAATGTTCAAAAGTTTTGGGTTGTAAGATTAAAAAAAAAAAAAGATGTATTTATATAAAAAGTAGGTAGAATTTTTTTTTTATTATTGTCCCAAGCTTTTTTGCACAGTAGTGTAGAGTGTTTTTCTGACTCTGGTCTCGTCTCAAGCGGTCGCTCATTAAAGCTCCTGCAGTGATTCTCCTGAAGGGCGAGCGTCTGCTGTCACACACAGAGGTCAAAGGTCATTGGCCGTGATCTACAGGCATTTGTCAAACTCCCTTCAGCTACAGACAACACATGTCATCCATCATCGCAGCTGTCTGAGCACCTCTTCTCTGTGAGCGTGTGTTTGTACGGCTTGATTAGTCTGAAAACCATCTGACAGCGCTGAGACGCGATCTGATCACTCTGAGGCTCTTCGGAGCACTGAATAAAGCTCTTCGCAGGTCTGTGCAACACTTTCACTTGCTGTCAGATGACATTAAAGGAACAGCAGAGCAGACGACAGCAGAAACTTACCACAGGGCTCGGAGAAAGAAGTGCGAAGTTTGTATTTTTGTTTACGCACTCAGAAGAAATCTTCAAAAATAACACCAAAAAGAGCTGTACAGCTGTCAAAATGGCCTGTGCAATGACTGCTGCATTTCTAGTGGAGAACGTTCAAGTTACGCATTACTGATTTGATTTAAAAATAAAAATGTCATTAAAAAAAAGACATAAAAATGGGTAGAACAATAATATTAATAAATAATACATAAATGATACATTTAAATTTAAATAAATGTCAAGAAGTCAATAAATGAATGTCTAAATAAATAAGTCAAAAAATAAATAAGAGCATGCATTACTGATATGATTTAAAAATAAAAATGTCATAATAAATCATCAATATTTCAAACTGCTAAATACATTTTACATTTTTCAGGTTTCTTTGATGAATAGAAAGATCCAAAGATTAGCATTTATCTGAAATAAAAAGCTTTTGTAACATTATACACACTATATCATTCAAAAGCTTCTTTTTTTAGGAAAGTAATTATAGAAATTAATAATTTTATAATGGATACTTTTTTTATTACATTTATAATGTCACAAAAGATTCCTAATTCAGATAAATGCTGTTCTTCTGAACTTTCTATTCATCAAAGAAACATAAAAAAAATACTACTTAGCTGTTTTTAACATAAAAATTATAATAAGAAATGTTTTTTTGAGCAGCAAATCAGAATATTAGATTTCTGAAGGATCATGTGACTGGAATAATGCTGCTAAAATTAGCTTTGAAATCACAGGAATAAATTACATATTAAAATATATTCAAACAGAAAACAATTATTCTAATATTAAAAATATAAAGTTTTACTGCTTTTGCTGTACTTTGGATCAAATAAATGCAAGCTTGGTGACATCAAGTAAATAAATGAAGTCAAATAAATAAGTAAAAAAAGCTAAATAAATTAGTTAAAAAGTCAAAACAAATAAGTCAACAATTAAAAAAAGTCAATAAATAGGTAGGTAAATAAATTGTACAATAAGCAAATAAATACAAAAATAAATAAATAATAATAAATCTATTCTTCTCTACATTACATGTGTCTGAAAACAATATAGCTGATTCTTATTAATCTGTAAATGTTAACATTTAATGGTTATGTACTTTTTAAATGCTTGAAACTTAATTAAAACCTATATTCCCATATTCCTGTAGAAATATCATAGATAACATGCTAACATCATCATAGAACATCATGATAACAGTCAGTAAATGACTCCTAATGAAGCTTCTTAACATATTCTGCTCACACACTGCTATAACGCACATCTGACCTTGACAAGGAGGACACGTTTATAAATGTACACACACACACTTTCCTCAGCGCCTCTCATTACATGACCGATTTTCCATGACCTTCAACACAAGGGCTGCTCCTGGAAGGCGATTGGCTCTTTGTTGTCACACATCTGTCTGTGTTTTCATTGCCAGCGTCTCTCGAGTACCTGCTTCCCTCAACACACACCATCATATTCCCGATCCTTCACTGACCTCAACCAACTGCTTTCTTTTTCTAGCAAAACTCACTGCATTTTAGCCTTTATTGTGCTCTCTTCTGTGCATATGGTGTCTAAATAATTGTCCTAATGCATAAATAAGCGATGCCAGTCCTAATGGCATAAATAAATCAACAGACAAATAAAATATAATAAAACAAAAAAATAATAAAGGATTTAAGAAACAAAAATGATCTTTTGTAACATTATAAATGTCTTTATCATCACTTTTTTGGTTAATTTAAAGCATCCTTGCTTAATAAAAGTATTAATTTCTACACTTTCACAAAAAGATAAAAATGAAATTTAAATAAATAAATAAATAAATAAATAAATAATATACTAATTTCAAGTTTTTAAATGGTATTGTTTAAATTGTTTTAGATAAATGCTGATCTTTGGGTCTTTTTCAAAGAATCCTGAAAGAAATATACTCAACTGTTTTAAATATTGATGATAATAATAATAATAATTAAAAAAATAGCAAATCATCGTATTAGAATGATTTCTGAAGGATCATGTGACACTGAAGACTGGAGTAATGACGCTGAAAATTTAGCTTTGATCACAGGAATAAATTAAATGTTAAAATCTATTCAAATAGAAAAGAGTTATTTTAAACCGTAAAAATATTTTACAATTGTACTGTTTTTGCTGCACTTTGGATCAAATAAATGCAGGCTTGGTAAGCAGAAAACATTAATAATCTTACCGTTCAAAAACCTGTGACTGGTAGTGTAAGTGTAAGGAAAAAAAACAATTTTAAATAAATCAAATATAAAATATAAAAAAAAAAATTGGATAGATTTTTAAAATGTTATTTATGTGTGTATAAATTATATTTTAGATTTTTTTTTTTTTTTTTGAAATCACAGGAATAAAAATTACATGTTAAAATATATTCAAACAGAAAACAGTTATTTTAAATAGCAGAAATATTTCTAAATGTTACTGTTTTTGCTGTACTTTGGATCAAATAAATGCAGGCTTGGTGACAGCAGAAGAGATTGTAAAAAACATTAAAAATCATACTGTTCAAAAACTTTTGACTGGACTAGTGTAAAAATACTTTTAAATAAATCAAATATAAAATAAAAAAAAATTGGATAGATTTTTTAAATGTTATTTATGTGTGTATAAATTATATTTTAGATTTTCTTTATTTTGAAATCACAGGAATAAATTACATTTTAAAATATATTCAAACAGAAAACAGTTATTTTAAATAGCAGAAATATTTCTAAATGTTACTGGTTTTGGATCAAATAAATGCAGGCTTGGTGAGCAGGAGAGACTTAAAAAAAAACATTAAAAATCATAAATACTTTTAAATAAATCAAATATAACATTTTAAAATTTAGATACTCTTTTAAATGTTATTTATATGTGTATAAATTATATTTGAGATATATTTTGTATATATTATTATTATTATTATTTTTCAATGGTGTGCTTTAAAGGTGAACATTTCCGGACTGTTTCAGTACAGGGTTTTATCGTGCTGTGCTTAAATGTGTTTGCTAACAATCTAACAGTAATAATGATGGGTTTGTGTAACGGACACGACCTGAAATCAGCCTAATTACACAGGCTTCCTTAACACTGACTAATCAACTCGACATCCACATAACCTCCTGACTGCTTTATCCGCCGAACACACAGCGCGGCTCGAGTGCCGATTAATCGCCGCCAGGGTGTGATTTCCTGCTGAAGTCACATTACGGCGCATTAAAGCCATCACCGTAACAGACACCCGTGTTTCTCCGGTCCGATTCAGACACAATTAAGAGCTCAAAGCAAACAAACTGGATAAAGCCCAATCCATTAATCAGCCCGGCGCAGCTGTCCTGAAGCGCTAATCCAAACAGGCCGTTTCCCCTCGCGGACCGGCGCTTTGACGGCCGTCCAAAATCAGAGGCAGACGCTCTCAGCGGTTTGATCCGTTCATCACAAACACATCATCAACAGCTCTCCGAACGGCCGCCCACGGCGCGCCGTTTAACCCCCCGACCGCGCGGGTCCCGCGGGTGGATGTGACACGTCGACGTCAGCGCCGCCGCTTCCCACTCACATCCTGAACCCGCGGAAATATCTGCCATCGCTGTCGTTTCCACGGGCCATTTGGTGTTTACTCAAACGTTTCCTGCTGAAATCGCGCCGAAAGCCTCTGCAGACGCGCGGATGTTCCAGGCTGAACCGGAGCGGCGACATCAAACGGCGCCCTGGGGAAATTCAAGCGTTATTGCTAACACCCGACATGCGCTGATGCAAAACACCCGATCCCCGTGAGGTCCCGGGGAGCCTCTCGCGAGTCCAAATTAGTGGCAAATAACAGTAGAGTGTCATTAGCGTGTGAGTGTGTGTTAGCAGCAGGGTTTGGGAGTAACTAACTAGAACTAGCAACTCTAATAGCAGTGTGATTAAAAAAAAAAAATTATAGTCACAAACCACTGTTTGTGCAGGGTGACAAAACAGGTCACTGCCTTACTGCACATGCAACTTCACTACAAAAGAAACTAATATGTGATAATAATATTAAAATAATATTAAAAAATTAAAATAATTTAAAAAAAATATTATTAAAAAAATAATACTGCTGTGCGTCTTTGTCAACTATATTATGTTTTATTGTTTATGTGCCAGTTAAATAATATTTATAATAAAAATATATATAAAAAAAATTATATATATATATATATATATATATATATATATATATATATATATATATATATATATATATATATATATATATATATATATATATATATATATATATACACAAAAAAAAAAAAATATATATATATATATATATATATATATATATATATATATATACACACACAATTATAACTTGCATTAACTAATATTAAATAATAATAATAAAAATATTAAATATGATTAGTTAAATCCTGCTGGTCACCATTTTCAACAATACAAATTGATGTTTAATTGTGTATGTGCCAGATAAATAACACATAAAACACTAATAATAATAATAATAATACAAAATGTTATACAATATAGTTAGTTAAATAATATTTATAAAAACTAATAATAATAATAATAATAATAATAATAATAATAAACAATAATTTAATGTAATATAATATATATCTATATCTATATATATATATATATATATATATATATATCTATATCTATATCTATATCTATATATATATATATTATTGTTATTAGCATTGTTATTACAGTCTGATATAAAATATAATTAGTTTTATTAAATTATAAGTAGCATTAAATAATAATAAAAATATATAAAATATAATTACATAAATCCTGCAAATTGATATTGTTTTCAACAATATAAATTGATGTTTTATTGTGTATGTGCCAGATAAATAACATGTAAAAACACTAATAATACAAATAATAATACAAATAATAATAATAATAATAATAATTCAAAACAATTTTATACAATATAGTTAGTTAAATGCTGCTGCTCATCATTTTTAACAATATAAAATGATTTAGTGTTTTATTATTTTACTATCTTTATGTCAGATAAATAATATCAAAATAATAATAACATCCTATACTAAGTTGGATGAATCTTGTTTCTTGGAAAGCAGTCGTTGTCCTCAATGCCGAGGTCAGGAAATGACTGGAAGCAGGAAATGGAGCTGTCAAAAAGCAGAAGGCGACTGGAGACGACAACACTGACTGACTGACTGACTCTCCTGCCCGCTGTGCTCTCTTTCATCCTTTTTCTCATAGTCTTTCACTTCCTGTTCTGTGCTGTTCTCCTCTCACACACAGAGACTGAGAGCAAACGGCAGCGTGTTACCCATCAGACTCCCGTCACGTTCATCTGCTGAGATAAACAAGCGCATGTGCATTCACATCTCACCACAAGACTCAGAGAAATAACATTTCGGATTGCGAAAAAGCAAACCCTGTCACCGCAAGAATAAATATACATATTCACCACATTCAAAAACCACCGTCAGCCAATTGTGTGGCTTCCCTGAGGTCTCCGATGACTATTCAGTTCATCAATAGTTGGAGCTTCGCCCTAAGACACAAATCATCTCCTGTTGTCCTTTAAACGCGAAGACCTCATTAAAGATCTACAGGTGAAGCCCCATAAATCATGAGCGAGCTGACAGCATTGTTATGTGTGTGTGTGTTATATATGCATGCAGCTATAAAATAAATACATAAGTGACTGAACAGAGAGAAGCTTTATCCTCATCAGCCTTACAAGATGAGAAAGTGTGTGTGTGTGAGATTAGTATGCAGGTCACATACTCGCACAGACACAGAGAAACTGCAGGACTTGAACACACCGCCGATGCTAAACACACACACACACACGCTCGGGGACTTTCCATTGACTTTTGTTTTTATGCTGAGCTAATGACAGTTTCTATCCTCTAATCCCACACCTACATCAAACACTCAGGCAAACCTTCATTGTATCATATCAGCTTTCAAGTCGTCTAAGACTTTTGGCTGGTCTCCATCACACACACACACACACACACACACACACACACACACAAAAACAGCACTGATTAGAAATGAGAGCAGATGTGATTAGCATGGACTCATTCAGCTGCTCCAGACAGAGTCTGTTCTGTCCTGAAGAGTCAAAACAAAGCTAACGTTTAGGCAAAAATGCATCTATGCACCACAGTCTGACAACAAAAATACTCAATGCATTGATTACATTACTAAAAACTAAATTACTGAAAATGCACCATTTTGTAACAGAGATAATGCAGCAACTCAGATTATGCTTAAATCAGAACTAGCTATTGTATGACCAATTTGTCATATGGTCTGTGTGAAGAATCGATGATAAGAACCAATTTTGGTGAAAATCGGACAAACCATCTAGACAAACCATTACTTAAGCGTCACTTAAGCACTTAACTTAAGTCACTTAACAAATTCAACAAGGCTTAAAATTTAGAAACTTCAAAATGGCATGACCCAAGGAATCACAAAAAAAAAAGCTTCAAAAGTTGCACACAAGTGCAAATTTGGCCTGTTGGTGGTGCTAGAGAGTTTGAGTTAGAGACTCCAAATTTGCAGTGGTTAATGTTCAGACTATTATCTGTCTGTGTGCCAAATTTCATTACTGTCACCCAAGCGGTTCTATTGGTTGTTATAGACTTTAATGGCAGAGGAAGAGGAAGAGGAGAACACAACTAACTACATAATTACATAAATACATTTGAGTTACACATATATACAGCAAAAACAGAGAAAATGCTTATACATATACAGATATGATCTGTGTGAAAACTTGAGAAGATTGGACAGAGGTCTGAAGATGATCGGAGCCAAAAAAGTTTGAAAAAGTAGTTTTTAAAAAATAATAATAATGATAAAAATTGTGGGAAAATATTTATTACAGAACATGACGATTCAACATGACCCAAAGAATCACAGAAAAAAAAATTGTTTCTAGCCCTTGTGGTTTAAAAGTTGCACACACGTGCAAGTATCAAATTTCATAACTTTCCTGCAAGAGGATGCAAGATGGGTTGCCATAGACTTCAACGGCGGAGGAAGAGGAAGAACACGACGACTAACAGATACAAGCACAGGAAACTTCCCTAATTACAATAATAATATTAAATTACACATACAGGTGCAGCTCAAAAATTTTGAATATCGTGAAAAAGTTTTTCAATTTCGATTTTTTTATTGTAACTAATTTAAAAAAAATGAAACTTCCATATATTCTATATTCCTTACATGTAAAGTAAGACATTTAAAAAAAAATATGTGATGATCAGAGCGTACAGCTCATGAAAGTATCTCAAAAAATCAAATATTTACATTTGAGTTTTGTTAAATGACCATCCCTACAGTATAAATTCCGGGTATCTCTTGTTCTTTGAAACCAAGCTAATGGGAAAGACTGCTGACTTGACAATGGTCCAGGAGATAATCATTGACACCCTCCACAAAGAGAGTAAGTCACAGAAGGTCATTACTGAATGGGGTGGCTGCTTACAGAGTGATGTATCAAAGCATATTAAATGAAAAGTTGACTGGAAGGAAGAAATTGGGTAGGCAAAGGTGCACAAGCAACAGGGATGACTGCAAGCTTGAGTATACTGTCAAGTAAAGCCAATTTAAACACTTGGGAGAGCTTCACAAGGAGTAGAAAGAAGCTGGGATCAGCGCATCAAGAGTCACCACACTCAGACGTCTTCATGGAAAGGACTACCAAGCCACTTCTGAAACAGAAACAACGTCTGAAGCATCTTACTTGGGCTAAGGAGAAAACGAACTGGACTGTTGCTCAGTGGTCCTCTTTTACCTCTTTTCAGATAAAAGTAAATTTAGCATTTCATGTTGAAATCATGGTCCCAGAGTCTGAAGGAAGACTGGAGAGGCACAGAATCCAAGCAGCTTGAAGTCCAGTGTGAAGTTTCTGAAGTCAGTAATGATTTGGGGTCCATTGTGTTTTATCAAATGCAAAGTCAATGCAGCCATCTACCAGGAGATTTTGGAGCACTTTATGTTTCCATCTGCTGACAAGCTTTATGGAGATGCTGATTTCCTTTTCCAGCAGGACTTTACCACCTGCCCACAGTGCAACAACCACTTGCAAGTGGTTTGCTGATCATGATATTACTGTGCTTTATTGGCCAGCCAACCCCATTGAGAATCTATGGGATACTTTCAAGAGAAAGATGAGAAACAGTTGATCCAACAATATACAGACGATCTGAAGGCTCAATAGTGCCTCAGCAGTGCCATAGGCTGATCACTTCCATGCCACACTTCACTGATGTCATTTGTGCTAAGAGCAAGTCATTTGCTATAATATGTGCTGCCGACCAAGTATTGAGTGCATAAATGAACATACTTTAAAGAACTTGAGCTTTTCTGTTTTGCAAATCCATTTTTTGATTGATTTTAGGAAATATTCTAACATTTTGAGATTTGTGGATTTTTGACTTGATCATCAAAATTAAACCAAAAAAACTTTTTCAATATTTTACTTTACATGTAATGAATTTACATGTAAAATTTTTCACAATATTCAATTTTTTTAAACTGCACCCATATATACAGCAAAAACAGAAAATTTTTATACAGATCATATGATCTGTGTGAAAACCTGTGAAGATTGGACAGAGGTCTAAAGATGATCAAAGCCGATTATGATGAATAAGTTTGAAAAAGTGATTTTTGTTCAGAAAAATTTTAAATGCCATGAAAATACTCATTACAGAAAATGATGGGTGATTCAACATGACCCAAAAAAAAACAACAACAAAAAAAAAAAAAATCACAGAAAATATTTAGGTTTCTAGCCATAATGGTTAAAAAGTTATTAACATAAACATAAGTGCAACTTTGGCTTGTTGGTGGCTACAGAGTTTGAGTTAGAGACTCCAAATTTGCAGTGGTCAATGTTGAGACTGTCATCTGTCTGTGTGCCAAAATTCATCACCATCTCTCAAGTGGTTCTATGGGTTGCCATAGACTTTAATGGCAGAGGAAGAGGAAGAGGAAGAACACGACAACTAACAGATAAAGCACAGAAAACTTCCCTAATTAGATAAATTACACACATTTTCAGCAAAAAAAAAAAAAAACAGGGAAAATGCTTATATATATATACACTTCCTTTTTACTGTAGAACAAAAAAATACTACATTCTGAAAATGTTGCTCTCTTCAAAATATATTTTGCGTTCCACAGAAGAAAGTCATACAGGTTTGGAATGACATTAAGTTCATTGTAAATGATGACAGGATTTTCACTTTTGGGTGATCTGTCCCTTTAAGGTATTGATTTAGGATCAATACTAAGATTTTGTTACTAAGCCAAGCCTTGTGTTTGTGTGTGAGATCCAATTTCTTTTCTTAATACAGGGCGAACTGATCCAGCTCCCTCTCATTAGCACTTCAGCTCTGAGCTGGAACCTCAAACACACACCGAGAGACGAGTTAAACCGCAGTAAATCACCGATCACCATCAGTGAATCCATCACTCCAGAACGAGGAGGCTCAGAGTGTCAAACAAGTGATTTTCACATCAGAGAGATCAATTACACTGCTCAAACTGCACTTGAAAACAAGTGAGTCATTTCTCAGGTAGAAAGTTTTTCGACATTTAATGCACATTCCTGGTCTCTTATTGAGCATGATTCATCACAGCATGCTATTTTGAAGAACAATTTTCAGTCCTTGGAGACATCAGGTAGACTGGACTGAAAACAATGAAGAAAACATCTAAAATTATATTAGTAAAACATAAAAAAGTGGACAATATAAAAATACAGCCTTTTTACTATTACATATTATTCGTATGTTTTAAAAATATATATTTTTATTTGTCCAGAAATGTCTGTATCTGGGTCAATGATGTGACGCTAATTTTTTTTTGTGTCCATTTGGTTTAATTACATTTAAAAGGGTTAACATTTCAAAATGAATGGGCAAAATAATTGCATACATTCTATTTTTTTTGTGGACCAAGTCTAAATTTTCTGGTTTTAATTCATTTTGAGATAATATTTGGGGGATGATTGCAAAAATGTCAATGTGGTGTAACCATAAAAACTTTGTCCTGATCTTGTTTAAAGAAGGTGAAATTCTCAATAAAGCACCAGATCAGCTAGTACGGCATAATCTTACATTAGTGATATTTAATAATAAAAAAGGAAATGGAGCACCATTGTTCTGAATATTATAACTACTTTGGGGAAATTATGTGAGCCAAGTCAAATTCCTGAAGTGTTAAGGTGGTGTAACCACCATTCAAGGAGCCATTTTAATAATATTTTGCAAGAAGATTATGTGACAGGAAATTATATCACAGAGAAGGACCTCTGGTGATACTAACTGCTGCATGCAAAGGTTAGTAACTCTTAAAATGCAAGACAATTTGACATTTTTAGGGTAAGGTCAGGTATTCTTGACAGGTATGCATGTCAAATGGTATGACCTCAGGAATACATTTATAATTCATCAATATTGTAACATATTTACATATTTGTCAAAGATGATTTAGAAAACAGAGGTGTTTTCAGCATATGTCCCGCCAAAAAATGCATTATTTACATTTAGAGCTAATGCTAATAAAATCTATGTTCGTGCAATACTTTAAAATTAAGTATTTATTTCAATGAATAAGCTTACATGCCATCTAGGTGGATAAAATATTTAATATTTCTCATTTTTGGCGGTTACACCATTTGACATTTTCATGTACAATCAGTCTTTTGTAAAAAAAATAAATAAATAAATAAAAAAAATGGTGCATGTTATTTTTAATTACATAAAATCAACATAAACACAAAGTGTACACTTTGTGTTTATGTTGCTTTTAAAACAAGTTTTTAAAAGCAACCTTTAAAACAAGCATGCTTTTAAAACAAGTTTTTAAAAGATTTTTGAATTTCTCATCTTGCCAACCACTTTTTGGTCCCTGACCCATCTACAGTATTTCACAGAAATATATATTTTAATATTTTGTATAATAAATCAGCATATTAGAATGATTTCTGAAGGATCATGTGACACTAAAGACTGGAGTAATGATGCTAAAAATTCAGCTCTGATCGCAGGAGTAAATTTTTATTTTAAAGTATAATAAAATAGAAAATTGTTACTTTAAATTGCAACAATATTTTACAATTTTACTCCATTTTCTGTATTTTTGATCAAATAAATGCAGCTTTGTTGAGCATAAAAAGCTTCTTTAAAAACATTACAAATCTTATTGATCCCAAACTCAGTTATTTACTAATTTAAATATAATATCATATTTTGCAAAAACCTGCATTCATGTTACACAGGCCTTGAATCTCAACTGAATCGTGTCTTTAAAATAAAGTCAACAGTAATATTTCAAGATCAGCCGATTTCATCAGGCAGTGAGCAGGATGTGATGTCACGGAAGATTAAGTATCTAATGGTTCTGTCATTCATTTTGCCACTTCCTCTTCCTGTCAGCTCATGCCATCTCTCTGTGTCACATTATGTACTGACGGGCCGATCTGAGAATTTCCTACGGCATCTGATCATCTGCATGAACATCTCAACATCCGATTCACACTCAACAACAGCCAGAATTCCTCCTGATGAGTCTGACGAGTTTGAGACGACATGAGGGAGAGCTAATGATGACAGAATTTACATTATGGCTGATGAGACTTCATCATCATCATCATCATCATCATCTAACGCTCAGGACAGGTCTGAGATCAGCAGCTCAAGCATGTCTAAATGACTAAGAAGTGTCTGCAGTGGGTTCGGGTGAAGGTGACAGCCAGAGCTCGGCGGTTTGGACCAGAATCACTCGTGTGTGCGTGTTTTGTGTGTTTGAGCCCCAAGGGAACAATCAAATGATTCTGCAATTTAGTCGTCATGCTGTGAAGACAATAGGCCTTCAGTCGACCCCTGTGGAGAACAATGTGTGTGTATGTAAGAGAGAGATTGACTTGGTTTGTTTACTTCTTTGCGCATGAAAATCAATATGCTGTTGATGCAGATCATTTCTTGGAGCTTTAATTTATTTCTGTGTGTGTGTGTGTGTGTGCGCTTTAGTGGTTAAGGCAAGCAAACCAGGGAATGAAACTCATTTCTCTTCATTTGAGGTGTGCTATTAATCTCCAAAGCCATCAGGATTAGGATTTCCAAACAAATCCCACAGATCTAGACTGAAGAAAAGGTGAAAATCTAGAGGCCAAAATATCACAAAGACTTGAGATTGCAGGATGCCAACTAGAGGTGTGCCAAAGCGACAGATATTTTTGGATTTTTTTTTTCTATAACAACAATTTTGTGTGCTTTTGTGCTGGTATTTTTAGGGCCCTATGAAATCCATTTTTCCCCCCCAAATTCTGCTTTTTTTTTTTTTTTACAAATTTTTCTGGATTCTGTTTTTTTCTCCAGTTTTAATTTTTCTGGAATCCTTTTTAATGGTTAAATAAAATCATATTAAATCACAAAAGCATGTCTAATTAACTAAACTCATGAAACTTATACAATTTAAAATCAATTTATTCAAGTTTTAACAAAAATCAAATGTGTGAAATATTGTATTTTATTGTTATCAAACTCTGGTTTTAGCATGTCTAAATAATGAAGAAAACATCTAAAATATATTACTAAAACATGAGATTACATATAAATATATATTTTTTTTATATTTATATATATTTTTTTTATTTATACATATATTTTTATTTGTCGCGAAATTTCCAGTATTTCACAGAAATATATATTTTAATATTTACATATACATAACAAATCAGCAAATTAGAATGTATTTATATTTTTCTGGTTATCAACGAAGGCATTAAAAAACATTTAATTTATCTTTTAATGAATGAAAATTAAACAAATGTTTGTTTGTTGAGAGAGAATTGTTGAGAATGAGAATTAATCTATATTTCATTTATGAAAAGAAAACTATGCAGTGTTTTTAAACTTTTGATTTAAATTTCTACGCCTGCAATTTGTTCAGTTGTATTTATTTATGCTATTGCTAATTTATTAGCTTGTTCCTAATTTATTGCTAACTTTTTACTTGTCAACAACAATTTAATGTTTTTGCTGTGGTATTTTTTGTTAAAACACAGGCAAAAGTTCCTCTTACACTGTAAAAAACAATTTGTTAAGTCAACTTAAAATTATTTGTTACCTGGCTGCCTTACAATTTTAAGTTCAGTCAATTTGAAAAAAGTTTAGTCAACTTGAAATGTGACAACTAAGATATTTGAGTTGATTCAACTTAAAATTTTAAGGCAGCCGAGTAACAAACACAGCTGTTAAGTTTAACAAACAATTGTGTAGTCAACTTGAATATATAAGTAGTCACTTACAACTTAACATTTCAACTTGAATAAACTTATTTGAGCTGGCTGAACTTAAAATTTTAAGGTAGCAGGGTAACAGATTTTTTTTAAGTTGACTCAACAAATTATGTTTTTTTGTTTTTTCCACAGTGTAGGCTTAAGTTTTCTGTAGGCTGCTCATGTTATTCAGCTGCAACAGAAAACTTTGCAAAAATACAGAATAATAAAATACAGACTTAATTTTTTTATTGGCTTTATGTTATTAGAATTGAAACTAGGAATCATTAAAAATCGGAATCAATAAGCAGAATTGATAAAATTCAAATTTCCCAAATTCAAATTCAGATTACCCAACCATAATCGTAGATGACAAATATTGCACAGCTCTACTAGCAACCACCTAGAAACACCATATAACCACTCAACCCTGCTGAGAAAAAAAAAAAAAAAAAAAAACAGCCTAAGCTGGTCTTAGCTAGTCATCCGGCCTTGTCATAGCTGGTCAGCAGGCTGGTTTTAGAGGGGTTTTGGACACTTCCTTAGCTGGTCAGGCTGGGAGACCAGCTGGAACAACCAGCTAAAACCACCTACTTCCAGCTTAGGCTGGTTTTACCATTTCTTTTTCAGCAGTGAAAATATCCTAGTGTTCACATAGCATTCAAGGAAAATAGTGGGAGTTTTTGGTGCTGCAGAGATTAAACACTTCACTTTCAATAAACAAACGAAACAAGTAAACGAAACAAGTAAACCGAACAAGTAAACAGTGTCATTTTCTGATCCTCCTGATGTCCTCCGTCTCTCCTCATTGTGTTTTCCAGACACAATTTCTCATTCTCTGTCTCGCTGTGAGTCCGTCCCACCTAATAAAACCACTGGCCACAATCCAGCTTCTCCAAATCCATCTCTCTTTCTCTCTCTCTCCCACACATCATGACACTTTTCTGAAAGGTTACAACTCATAGCAAACTCCTCCAACTCTTTCTCTTGACATGCTGTGTGTGTGCATAGTGCAGAAAAATCACTAATGAGATCTCATTATCATCCCATTTTTTAAGTATAACATATCATTAGCAAATGGAGAGTTTGCTGAAGTTTTCACTTTCTCAGATGTTAAAATACAGCCGTAACCTCAGATGTCTCTTCTCGAGAGCTTCAGAAGAAATCTCAGCGTCTCAAACTGGACTCGTGCTTTTGACTGCAATCAAAACATTTCAATATGAACTCAAGCACTTCTTGTCAAATCATCTGAGCCGCTTTATATTTGCAGCTCGATACTCCTACAGGATGTCAATTACTGACAGATTTGGGTTTGTTTTTATTTATACCTCTAAGAAATCGTAGGAGAAACATCGGAGATCAAGCTGATGCTCATCCACATGAGCGAAGTGTGCTGAGCAACAACAATCTGCTCTTTACGACACTCCCCCGTGTCTTTGCTCGCACTGTTTCACAACCGCATACTTCACTCAGCCACAGAAAAACATGCACACACACACACACACACACACACACACACACACACACACACACACGAGCATGCAAACAAACACATGCAGGTACTCAGGCAGCTACATACCACAACTTTTGCATCAGCTCTCAGTTTCTTACACAGCGTCTTATAATAAACAGTGCAGCTCTGCAATCACTTTAACACCACTGTTCAAAATTTAGAGGTCAGTAAAATATATTTATCTTATATATCAACACCAATAATAATCCAAAATGTTTTTTGAGCAGCAAATCAGCATTTTAGAATGATTTCTGAAGGATCATGTGACACTGAGGACTGGAGTAAGGATGCTAAAAAAAATTCAGATTTGATCACAGGAATAAATTACTTTTTACAATAGATTATAATTGAAAGCAGTTCTTTGAAATTACACAAATATTGTACAATTTTACTGAATTTTTTGATCAAATAAAAGCAGCCTTGGTGAGCTTAAATGAAGACAAATGATGTTTAAGTAACGCTTTCCCAGAGCTCTGAACTGTAAACGTGGGAGTGACGAAATTTAAATGTGTGCATTTTTAAAATAGAAAAGTCAATATAAAATCTAAATACATCTATTCATATATTGCTGCTTTATTGACTTTTCAAAAACAACAAAAAAGCTTAACAGACGCTAACCTTTTGAATGGTAGATATTATACGCAATTATTATATTTTACTTTTGCTCCACTTAATATTAAAAAAAAAATAAATAAATAAAATAAAATAAAAAATATACAAAGAATAATAAATAAAAACTGAAAATAGAAAATAAAAGCTCATTAGTACATAGATTATACAAATATGTGACCCTGGACCACAAAAAACAGTCTTAAGTAGAATTGGTGTATTTGTAGCAAAAGCCAAAAATACATTGTATGGGTGAAAATAATACAGTTCGAAGATATTTTGTAAATTTCCTACCGTAAATATAACAAAAATTAATTTTTGATTAGTAATATGCATTGCTAAGAACTTTGTTTGGACAACTTTAAAGGTGATTTTCTCAGTATTTCGATTTTTTTTGCACCCTCAGATTCCAGATTTTCAAATAGTTGTGTCTCAACCAAATATTGTCTTATCCTAATCTTATTTATTCAGCTTTCATATGATATACAAATCTAATTTTTTTTTTAAAAATGTACCCTTATGACTAGTTTTGTGGTCCGGGGTCACATATAAAACACTGTCAGAAACAGACTGTAGAAAAACGCTTCAGCAGCCCTCATTGCGGTGTATTGCGTTTAGCTGTGAAAACACCAACACTATAAAATAACATAAAAACAATTGCAAAACCTCAGAACTGTAAAACAAAGTGTGCAAGTTGCCTACTTTGGATCGGCAGCACGTGAAGTGAGGTGAACGCGTAAACAGAGAGAAGCTGTGTTTATTGAGAGTGTGTGTGTGTGTGTGTGTGTGTGTGTGTGTGTGTGTGTGTGTGTGTGTGTGTGACTGGCGTCCCGCAGGATAAAACCCACCATCTGTGCATTAAACGCAATCTCACCGCTGCCACGAAGCTGGCGTTGCCATGACGACCAGATAATCTGTTTATTAGCACATAATTGACAACGACACAAAACAAAGCTCACATAACCTAAACAAAACAGACACACCGCAGACATCATGAGGAGCTCACCGAAACACAACACCAGATCCACATCACAGAGAAAACTAAACACAGCCGTCACAAAATTAGCGGAAACTGTTTGGAAATTTAAGCAGACATGGTTAACTAAACCGTTTCAAAGTCTGTTAAAGTTAAAGGTGACCCTGGACCAAAAAAACAGTCTTAAGTAGCACGGGTTTATTTGTAGCAAACAGCCAAGAATACAATGTATGGGTCAAAATTATCGATTTTCCTTTATGCCAAAAATCATTAGGATATTAAGTAAAGATCATGGTCCATGAAGATATTTTGTAAATTTCCTACCAAAAATATATCAAAACCACATTTTAATTAGTAATACACATTGCAACTTCATTTGGACAACTTTAAGAGCTATTTTCTCAATATTTCATATTTTGCACCCTCAGATTACAGATTTTCAAAAAGTTGCATCCGGTGTTATATAAATATGCTTCATATTTTTGTCTCATCCTTATTCTCATTGAGGAAACCTAATTCTAAGATAAAAGCTTATTTTATGATGATCTGAATTATGTTTACCAAACAATGACTAAGCAAAGCAGAATTAAATATTTAGCCTAGGAAATTAATATTTTCCAATAAGTTTAAAGTGATGAAAGGCATTTTTTAACCTTTAAAGCCATTATTTTTTTCTGAAAGTGTGCATTAACTTTTTGCGTCAAATTCTTATATTTAATCAATTTAATCAATAAAGTCTTATCATTAAATCATAAAATCATTGTCAACAAACAGTGTTGGGGAAAGTTACTTTCAAAAGTAATGCATTACAATTTGGAGTTACTCCCTAAAAAAGTAACTAATTATGTTACTTAGTTACTTTTCTTTGGAAAGTAATGCGTTACATTACTTTTACAATACTTTTTAAATCTGAGCAGGGCTTGCTTGTTTGTTTTTAATATAAAAAGTTCTATTTTTGGCAAATGTAAAAGCCTTTTCACACCAAAAGCCTCAGAGAAAAGTAAATTCACATCTGTACAGTAAACCACAAAAGTAAAAAAAATGTCAAATGTCAAAAAAGGAAAACAAATGTTAGATTATCTTGAGTAATTTTTGCTTATTAGTATGGATTAATTGGATCATCGAAGCTCGGCAGCAAAGACAGTGGTTAATAAAATGAGATTAGATACATAAGGAAAATTGTTATTATTTAAGGCATTTAATTATTGCACGTTTGCATCATTCTTAGTTGAATTTCACAGTTTTTATTCATTTTGAGGAGTACTGGATCGTTTTGTTTTGTTTTTTTTTGTGAGTGAGATGAATTAATTCATGTTCACATTTATTGTAGAGCTCAAGTAACATCTTACTCCCGATTTCTCTTAACATGGGAACAGGAGAGATTTTAATCAATAAATGGGGGAAAAACTTGGAAAAAGTAATGTTGCGTTACTTGTAATGCGTTACCCCCAGCACTGTCGAAAAAATTCCTCTGTACAATGCAGAGGAAACACAGGCGCTGCATCTGAATTGGCATTTAGATGTATTTACCCACTGTTTAATGCAGGACATGAATGCAGTTACAAATGCAAAAATAATGTTTTGTTATTTTAATCCTAAGATGTTACATGCTGATATTTGAAATTACTTTAAAAAAAAAAATTAAAAAGGACTTTAAATGTGAAATTAAAACCACCAGTATGTGGCAGTAAATCACTGTTAATAAGCAAGTCATTGCAATAGAACAAAATTATTTAAACAGTTAATTTATTCAGGAATGAAACACTGTCATGTTGCTCAGAGACGCAAAACAATACTGTGGCTGTGTTTGGAACTATTTTGTTGGCGAAAATAGGCAATATGTTGCCTAAGACATAAGTTATATTAACTTCTAGTTTATTAAACTGTTGTATAAAATTAATATCGGTGGAAAAAAAAGGTATAATTTAACGTGAGCAAGTCTAAATTTAATACAGCAATCAAATCTTTTCATTTAATTTTAATTTTTTTTACTACTTTCATGTTTTTCACTGGTTGCATCTCGGCCAAATAGTGTCATATCCTTACAAACACCTCAATTAAAAGCTTATTTATTTATGCATAAATCTCAATTTCAAAAAATTGACCCTTATGACTGGTTTTGTGGCCCAGGGTCACAAATGACGACCCTGCTAAGGTTGCTTTGGGTAGTTGCTAGGGCATTGCTAGGGTAACAGATAGAACATAATAACAGCCAATATAACCCATTCACATTCACATAATCAGTTACAATATTGGGTTTGTCCAGAGTAAAAGAACAGTGTTACTTTGTTGAAATTTGAAGCATTGTAAATGTGAACAGGTTGACAGAAGATAAGGCATCCCAGGCGGTCTCCATGACGACACCTGCTCCTATTTTTGCCAAACCTGGCAGAGTTTAATTTGTGTGCCGAAGCCAAGATGAGACACACCTTACACACACACACACACACACACACAGGTGATCTGCACTGATGCAATCATAAGAAAAGATGCTCAATTAACATTGACCAAAATCTTTTTTGGTATCTAAAATAAATCTGAAATATTAAAAGAACTTAAAAACAAAAAAGTTATAAATAGTCATATATAGTTTGTGCTAAAATGACTAAAACTGAAATAAATATAAACTAAAGCTATGTAGAAATCCTACAGAAAAAATAAATATGTAAATAAAACATGTAAATAAAAAAATGTCAAGATGACAAAATCAATTTAGAAATCATTTTAATATTTAAGTGTTGCAAACAGTTGTGCTGCTTAATATATATTTTAATATATATTTATATATGTGATACTTTTTTCTAGATTCTTGGATAAATAAAATGTTAAAAAGAAGAGCATTTATCTAAAATAAAAAAAACTTTTGCAACAATAAACACCTCGTTCAAAGTTTGGGGTCAGTAAATTTGAAAGAAATTCATACTTTTTTATATTTATATTGTTAGAAAAGATTTCGATTTTGAATAAATGCTCTTGTTTTTAACTCATTATTCATCAAAGAATCCTGAAAAAAGTATAACAGGCTCCAAGAAAACATTAAGCAGCACAACTGTTTCCAACATTGATAATAAAAGTAATAAATCAGCATATTACAATGATTTCTGAAGGATCACGTGACACTGAAGACTGGAATAAGGGCTAATGAAAATTCAGCTTTGCGTCACAGAAATAAATTATATTTTAAAGTATATTAAAATAGAAAACCACTATTTTAAATTGCATGAACATTTTGCAATATTACAGATTTTTTTCGGTATTTTTAATCAAATAAACGCAGCCTTGATGAGCAGAAAAGTCTTACTGATCTCAAATTTTTGAGCGGAAGTAATTAAACTTATTTTCAACTGCAATAATATTTCATAATATTACTTTTTTGTATTTTTGATCAAATACATGGAACTTTATTGAGCATAAGAGACTAAACATTAAAAATCGTATTGATCTAAAGTTGAGCAGCAGACAGTGTATAAACACTTATTTTTATTAACAAATTATTAACAGTAAAATAAATTAAAAGCTACATATAACTATTACAAAAATAATTAAAAGCACAAAACAAATATCATTTAAATGCAAACTGAAAATATAAAATAAAAGATAACTGAATACATAAATAAAAAGCTGAATGCACACACTGATGTGCTGGATGTGAGAAACGCTGTTTGTTCAGTGACACGTATAAAACACGAAGTCATACGTGCATAAACAAGCCAACGTAAAGAGCCAGAGGAATGAGGACACTGTATATGTACACACACACACACACACACACACACACAATATAACAGGCTAAGATGTAAGATGAAAGTAGGTGGCCAAATACAAACACACTCGTCGGGTTGTTAATGGACGCTGTACAATAGAGCCACAGCCTTCACCCGTTCTGACATAGCTCTGAGCTCCTCCATCCATCCTCTCCTCCATAATAACCCTAGTCCCGTCTTCAGCAGCGCTCGAGGGAAGGACGAGTCTGTTCCTTCACGTCCTCAACGCCGAGCCACTCACAAGTCCAACTCATCTCCCCAGACATGCTAACAACCCTTGGGCGATGTTCAGATCACACACACACACACACACACACACACACACACACACACACACACACACACACACACACACACACACAAGTCCTGCTCACTTGAACACACACTCTTTAAATGGGGTTAGTCACGTCTTTGGCCCCGTTAACAGCTCCTGCATCGTCCTGCCACTGAACACTGAACTGCACAGAATTGCAAGGGTGCCGATATTTTTGGCCATGACTGTAAATATAAACAATTAATCGCGTTTCAATCGCATCCAAAATAAAAGTTTATGTTTACAAACTATATGTGTGTTTACTTTGTATATTTATTATGTACATATAAATACACACACATACATGAATATATTAAAACAAAATATATATATATATATATATATATATATATATATATATATATATTTTGTTTTAATATATTAAATATATATACACCTGTATACAATTTAGATTATAAATAAATATAAATCTAAAATATTTTCCTTAATGTATGCATGTGTGTGTATTCATATATACCTAATAAATATACACTGTACACAAACATATAGTATGTAAACATAAACTTTTATTTTATATACAATTAATTGCAATTGACAACACTAATACAAATATAAATATAAAATGGCAAACCTAAAGTTTAAAAATGTAAACAAAAATGACCAACTAACAGGAATACGTATTAAAACTGCTCAAGCTAAAACTGAAATAAAATAATGAAAAGTTAAATAGAAATGTTTAATGATAATAATAATAAATATAAAACATAGTAAATGCGCTAAGGTTAAAGTTTGCTTAGTTTTATTTATGGTTTTGTCTAATAGATTTAACCATGGCTAGAAAATTAATAAAAATAAATAAATAAATAAATAAATAAGAACATTAGATATGAAAATTAGAAAATCTTGCCTTGGCAACTAGCTGAAATAAGCTGAAATAAAAATAAAAATTGAAATAGAAATAATTAATAAATAGTAAATATTAAACAAATATTACAGATAATAAATGTGCTTAGACTTGGTTAAAAGGATAAAGTTTGAGAAAATGAGAACCAATTTTATTGATGTAGACACTAATAAAACACTAATTTGTACAAATTGTTTAAATTAATATTTACGTAAACTGAACCAAATGGTTTTACAAACTATTTACAGAGAAACGTTTGCTGCCGTCAGTAGTTTAATATAGTTAAGTTCTACTATACAAAAAAGTATAATTTTAATTGTAAAGCAGGCCTACATTTGTAAAGTACAACTTCAAGTAACCTCCACGATAGCATCTGTCCCAATAAATTTAATTTGTTTTGGTAAAAAGACAGGAAAGAGATTTGCAGCAAATTACAATAATGAGTAAAAAAGCTTGATTGTCAAGATAGTAAGATCAGAAGATAAAAAATAAAAATAAGTAGTAGTATTAGGGAAGTTTAACTAGGTTTTGCTTTCTTATGAAAAATGTACACATTAGAAAAAAAAAAAAAATTACATTAAAAATAGGAAGCATTTAATTGAATTAAATGCTAAATTCACTCTTCAACATTTTTAAACATTTGATGTTTGTACGTTTTGCGTCTGATTGTAAACCGGCTGAACAGTGGTAATCTCTGGAGCTGAAGACCTGTGCGCCTGTGACTCTCTGAGGGGTGTGTTCAGGACAGATAAGAGACCAAATGTACGTCATGGAAGTCCCACACGCAGCGGGACATCCCGCACACTCAAAACAACCTGTGACATCCATCAAAGACTCGCTTAGCTTTCACTTTCTGACCTTAAAACAGACTGTTTTTAGACTCTTGTCTGAAATCCCACACACACACGCAGCTGAGGTCAGACAATCCATAAAGCGTTTGATGTTAAATCAAATGGTTTCGATGGTAAATATCCTTTGTGAAGCTGTTTTAGAAATAAAAAAGAAGAAATATTGCCTTGGGGACTAAGTGAAATAAAGTTAAGCTGAAGCACTAAAACTGGAAATTAAAGCTAAATCGAATATTAAATAATAATAAGAAAAAATTTTGTTCATTTTATCCAAAAAAAAAGACTAAATTTTAAGCTAAATTTAAAATGAATATGAAAAATTAGAAAGGTTAATTCAAAAATATTATTAAATACTATAGTGTACCCAAAAAAGCTGTAAAAATTACGTTTTTCCAGTTAAATCTTCCAGTTAAAATGAAGCAAGCTACTTTTTTAAATAAAAATAAAAAATTCTCAATAACATAAAATAAAACTTGATTTTTTAATGTTTTATTGCAATATTAGACATATCACATGTAAATGGTTCTCATAGCTAAAATCATTAGCAAGAATATAATAGAGCTTTGTGAATTTGGACGCAGTCACAATTTTGTCTGTCCCGTTACACAATCAGTTAAACACAGATCACTTTAAAGAGATGGATAAACTGACACCAACCGTAACACACACACACACACACACACACACACACACACACACACACACACACACACACACACAGGTCTCTCATTAAAACGATTAGCTGCTAATGATGTAAAGACCGTTAATCTTGTTTGGAGATGAGATGGAAACGCAATGAGGAGCATGTAGAGAGGAAATGTGTCTGCATTATTGCTACTGCTCTTACATATTAGATTTAATGGGACAGTTTGGGCAAAAATTAAAAACTGCTGTTCATTTACTCTCCCTCAGGCCATCCAAGATGTAGCTGACTTTTTGTTTTCAGTAAGATGATTTTAGATGAAATCATGATCCTTGGCAGTTCATAAAATGCAGTCAGTGGCTGCACATTTTTGAGAGTCAAAAAAAAACTAAAATAATGTAAATAATGTTCATTTTCTTGCACAAACTGATCATTTTGTTTCACAAGACCTATTCATTTTCCGTTTTTTGTTTTTTGTTTTTTTTACTCTCAAAGTGATGGCAGCTTCTGACTCACATTATATGAATCAGAATCTCAGTTTTAGCTATTTTTAGATATTTATTTCTTATGAAATAAATATCATATATAATTTGAAAATATTTGTAGTTTTAAGTCCAGTGTTGCTATTGAAAACTATTAAAAAGCTTTATCGTTAATAAAATAAAATAAAATATTAAATGATTATTATTTAAATATTAGTAAAATTAAATAAAAAATAAACATTTGCAACTGAACTACTTACAACTGAAATAGAATAAGTTAAACTAAAATTTAATGAAAAACTGAAAATGAACAAATAAATATAATTTAAATATCAGTAAACATTAAATAAAAAAATTAAACCTTTGCAACTAACTGAAATAAATGTGTTAGATTTTGAAGTACTAAATTACTGAAACTGAAATAAAAATGGAAATAAATTAAAGATATTTATTAAATATATATTTGTAGTTTTAAATCCAGTGTTGTTATCGGTAAGTATCGAAAACTATTTAAAATCTTTATTTAAAAATCTTTATCATTAATAAAATAAAATATTAAATGATTATTATTTAAATATTAGTAACATGTAATAAAAAATAAACATTTGCAACTAACTGAAATAGAATAAGTTTGAGTTTGCAGTACTAAATTACTGACACTAAAATAAAAATCTAAATAAATTAAAGCTGTGGAGAAATATACATATATATATAAAAAAAAAAGACAAAAACATATATAATTACTAAAACTAAAATTATATGAAAAAAATAAAATAAATAAATATATATATATATATATATATATATTATTTAAATATCAGTAAACATTAAATAAAAAATTTAACCTTTGCAACTAACTGAAATGAATGTGTTAGATTTTGAAGTACTAAATTACTTAAATTAAAATACTAAATTAAAAATATATATTTGTAGTTTTAAGTCTAGTGTTGTTATCGATAACTATCGAAAACTATTAAAAAAACTTTATCATTAATAAAATAAAACATGAAATGATTATTATTTAAATATTAGTCAAATTAGATAAAAAAAATAAACCTTTACTGAAACTAACTGAAATAGAGTAAGTTTGAGATTGAAGTACTAAATTACTGAAACTAAAATAAAAATGTAAAAATGTAAAGACCTCAGTATATTGTTTTCCGTCCTTTGATGTTTTTTTTTTTTTACTCTCAAAGTGATGTTAGCTTTTGACTAATAATTTATGAATCACCACGGACCTCGGTTTCAGCTATAAATCTTCGTTTTGTCTTCAGTAGAACAGTAAAGTCACCTACATCTTAGATGGCCTGAGGCTGAATAAACTAACAGCAAATTTTCATTTTTGTCCAAACTGTTCCTTTAAGTCTTGCTGGCGTGTTGAGCTGCGAACGCTTTGGCGATATGAACCCACATCTGTTTGTCAGGCCAATAAAGCACAGAGAGAGAGTTTTTGCTTTGCTGGTGTGGATGTCCTGCGGTGATGAATGCGGCTCTGCTGCGCAGCAGAAACAATCACAAAACACACAGCAACAGCAGCCGAGACGCCTGAGAGAAAAGGGTGTGAGCGTGACCGACTCAAACACTTATGACCTTCATATTCTGCCATATTCTAATGTGACAGGCCACATCAGCACTGACAGGTAATCAGAGTGATGACATCATGTCCACACCTTAAAAGGATGTTGATGATGATGAGTTAATCTCAAGCCATTTCCTGTGACTCACAAATTCCAGAGGCAAATGTATGATGTGGAAATGCAATAAGAATTATTATTTGTCCATTTGGAAAGTGAATTCAATTTGTTTGTTTTAATGTTAAATGAAATCTATTGTCTAGACAGGAATGTCTTGACTGGAATTGGGAATTTTCTCGTATGATTTCATACGGTTTAATAGTTACTTACTTTTGGCAATGTAAAATTAAAAAATACATCTATTTTAAATTATAATACAATTATTTTGTCTTTTGTTTGAAATTTCAATTTAATTTGTTAAATATTTAAAAAAAGTCTACATCTGGGAGAATTTATTATCAGTCATGATCATGTTCCTTAACTAAACTATTTTCTTTTGAAAAATATACATCTTTTTAATTATAAAACAATTATAGAACAATTATCTCTGCATAAATAATCTGACTTTCATTTCCTTGTTTTAATATATTAAAAAAACTGCAAGGACAGGATTCTCATACAGTCTTACAAAATAAATATCATATTTTTAAAATATTTGTAGTCCAGTGTTGTTCTCAATAACTAACTAAAAGTATAAAATAAAAATCTTTATCATTGATAAAATAAATATTTAAATATTGGTAAATATGAAATAAAAAAAAAATTAAACCTTTGCAACTAACGGAAATAAAAGTATTAAGGTACTGAAATAAAAATGTACTAGGCTATCGAGAAAAAAAAAATTAAAATGACAAAAACACATAAAATTACTAAAACTAAAATTTAAATGAAAACTGAAAATCTAAAAATAAATGCTAACCCAAAATATGAATAGATACTGTAATAGTATGTAAATAATACATATAATAAATGTCATTATTAACATTAATAATGATCATGTTCCTTAACAAAACATTTTCTAATGAAAAATATATATTTTGAATTATAGAACAATTATTTGTCCAGAAAAAATCTGAGTTTCATTTCCATGTTTTAATATATAAAATTGTCTTATAAAATAAATATCATATTATATATATATATTTTTTTTTTTAATATTCGTAGTTTAAGTCCACTGTTGTTATGGATAACTAAAACTAAAACTATTAAAAATGTTTTTAAAAAATAAGTTTGATTTTGAAGTCTTAAATTACTAAAACTAATATAAAACTTAAAATAAATTAAAGCTATAGAGAAATAATGCAAAAGCTTACATACAATTACTAACAGATACTGTAATAGTACATACATAATACATATAATAAATGTCCTTATTAATATTAGTCATGATAATGTTCCTTAACAAAACTTTATTTTCTTATGAAAAATATATATTTTCAATTATAGAACTGAAGAACTGAGTTATAGAATACATATATGTCCATACATAATCCGAATTTAATTTCCTTGTTTTAATATATATATAAATAATTATTTTATTTATTAAACAAATATCTTTTTTTTTTGTAGTTTAAGTCCACTTAACTAAAACTAAAACTAAAACTATGAAATATTTTTATCATATAATATTATATACTATATAATATTTAAATATTAGTAAATATGAAATCAAAAATTTAATCTTTGCAACTAACGAAAATAAAAGTAATGAAACTAAAATAAAAATGTAAATGAAGGCTATAACTAAAATTTAAATGAAAACTGAAAATCTAAAAATAAATGCAAACCCAAACTATTAATAGTGTACTGTAATAGTATATAAGAAATACAATAAAATTACACTTATGATTCTGGTTTTAATGCTATTTCTATTGTGCTACTGACATCCTAGTGTTTGAGACTAAAGCACAAGCCTGTGCAATCATGTACTTTGCTGTATTAGGCATAGTTTGATATATTTAACAGTTCAGAACCATTTTCACCAGAGAAAGAGAAACCTGAAAGAGAATGTCATCCATCCTGTCCTTGAGAGTGTCATGTGCTGGAGCTGTGAATGACTGAAGACAAGCGGCTGCTGTTTGACTGTGTTAGTGGGTCAGTGTGTCTCTGGCCTGAAATCACAGCAGCATGTGTCTGATTCATTACAAAAAAAATACACTTAACAATCGCAGGAATCGCGTCATCATGCCGCTGGTGATTCAGTATAGCAACAAGTTTCGTTTTCAACACATGCTGTGACTGTAGATTGAGGAGAATGCATGCAACTATTATTATCACGACCGCAAACAGAAACACACACATAAAGTGAATGGCACAGTAAAGCCGTTCACATGTCAGCATTAAGCCTCTATAATAAGCTTGGGGAATCCGGCACGTCAGTAGTTTTGCGGCTCAGGCGGCACCCGTGATGAGCCGCGTCAGTATCTCACAGCCTTTATGGATCACATATGTGAACAGCGGACGGCAAAATAAAGCCGCTTTGTTTTGGTTCTGCTTCTGCATACACCCTATGAGAGTATAAGGTTTCATAACAGCAGTGCCGATGACATAAACGTGCAGCCGCACGACAATGAGAGGAACAAAGGCGGTGCATGAAAATGAAGCTGAAGTGCAGGTAAAAATCAAAGCGATCAAAGACATGCACACAATGCATCATGTGTGCTGCAACTTCCAACGCACCTGCTGTGTGTCAATAGCTGCTCGTCTACTTCCCACACAATGAGCCTCATTCACCAAACATCAGAGCATTTTTGTGACCCTGGACCACAAAATCAGTGATAAGGGTACATTTATTGAAACTGAGATTCAACCATCATCTGAAAGCTGGAGAAATAAGATTTCTGTTGACGTATGGTTTGTTAGGATTTTCTCAGTATTGAAATTTTTTTTCACCCTCAGATTCCTGTTTTTCAAATAGTTGTATTTCAGCCAAATATTGTCCTATCCTAACCATCCATACGTCAACAGAAATCTTATTTACCCAGCTTTCAGATGATGGTTGAATCTCAGTTTCAAAAATCATGTTCCATGAACATATTTAGTAAGTTTTCTAAATAGTAAGTAGATTTTTGAGGTGCACTCCTGTCATATATTAATCTATTACTTTTCATAAATAATTTGTAACACACACAAAAAGGTAAAATGGTCAAATAACTATTTAGATTAGGATTTATTTGTAAAATGGTGACGTAAACTAAGTAAAAAGTGACAGTTAGGCAGTAAAAGTTGTCCAAATTAAGCTCTTAGCAATGCATATTACTAGTCAAAAATTAACTTTTGATTTATTTATGGTAGAAAACTTACTAAATATGTTCATGGAACATGATTTTTACTTAATGATTTTTGACATAAAAGAAAAAACTGACCCATACAATGTATTTTTGGCTGTTTTTACAAATATACCCGTGCTACTTAAGACTTTTTGTGGTCCAGGCTCACATTTCAGTGTAAAACCACTCTCATAAATTGATGCACGTCAAAAAAAAAAAAAAAAAAAAAGTATTACAACCAGATCAAACAAGTTCATTTTAACTTGAAATTATAACAGAAATGTATCATGCATTAAGAAACCATTCATTATACGTTAAAAACTATGCATTAAGAGCCGGGGGTGAAAACTTTTGAACAGAATAAAGATGTGCACATCTTTCTTATTTTGCCTAAATATCATATATTTTTTTTTCATTTAGTACTGCCCTTCTGAAGCTACAGAAGAAACTTACATGTTTCCCAGAAGACAAAATAAGTTAAATTTACCCTGAACTTTAAATTCAAAAAGTTTTCACCCCCGGTTTTCCTTCTGGAGCATCAGTGAGCATTTGAACCTTTTGTAATAGTTGCATATAAGTCCCTCAGTTGTCCTCAGTGTGAAAAGATGGATCTCAAAATCATAGTCATTGTTGGAAAGGGTTCAAAATACAAAAAAATGCTGAAAAAAAACAAAGAATTTGTGGTAGCTGAAGGATTTTTCTGAAGAACAGCAGGCAGTTTAACTGTTCAGGACAAACAAGGGACTTATGAACAACTATCACTAAACAAAAACACAGCTGTGGATCATTCAAGTAACAACACAGTATTAAGAATCAAGTGTGTAAACTTTTGAAAAGGGTCATTTTTATCAATTCAATGATTATTTTCCCTGGTGGACTATATAAACACCTTTTTATCTTATTCAGGTCAGTACTAAATAAAAAATAACACGCATTTTGTCTGATCCCTGTTATTTTGCAGATTCTGAAAGGGGATGTAAACTTTTGACCTCAACTGTAACATGAAAACAATGTGGAATACTGACACTGATATCTAAAGAGCAGTGTAGATGACAGCTGATAGCAATGCTAGTAAATGAGACTTCTGAAATGAAAAACCTCTAATTTCATACAACATTTATGCCTACACATTAAATTGGTGATTTATGAATCCTTCTATGGAGCGAGTCTTTATTTTGAAGCGTGTAACTATCTCGCTGACGCTGAGAAAGAGAGAATAATCCTCGCCCGGAGCGAGAGAATGAAAGAAAGGGCGACAAAATGGGAAAGTCCATCTTAATCAGCTCTGCCAGAGCGGACGGGATCCTGCCGGAGTCGACGGCAGCGCAGGGCCAATAACTCACGGGCAGAGACAGGGACGACGCACCCGAAACCGAGCGACTGAGTCACAAGAATCTCCCTCAGCTCCTGAACGCATGCGAGAGATTAGAGGATGGAGAAGAATGTCAGGCATCTCACGTCTCGTTCGCTTCACGTCAGACGGGCACACTCTACCCATAATGCAACTGTTGAAATTTCCCTAATACTTCCAGTGAAGCAGATCTTGCACAGGCAAGTCCTCTAACGTGAGAGCTATAGTATTTAACGCTAGTTCACACATGCCTTACTAATAAAGCAGTAAGCCTCAGTGTTGTTACGGTCAAGATTAAAACTAGTCAAAATACTTTTTGTTAATTGAAATAAAAAAATAAAATATTATATACACACACATTACATAGTCCCTTTGGAAGCTAACAGAAATGAAATATGTTTTAGTTGAAAAACTGAAAAGATTTTTTTTTAAACAGAAATATTAAAGAAAAAACATAATAAAATAATAATAAAAAAAAACAAACAAACAAAAAAAATACTAAATAAAATAAAAATAAAAGCTAATTCAAAAGAATGAATACTATAATAACATAAATAAAATACATTTTAGCTGAAGAACTGAAATAAAATAAATTAAACTTAAATAGAAATATTAAAAAAAAAAAACAATAACACAAACACTAATAACAAAAACTAAGTGAAAATGTATATGAAAGCTGAAAATATATAAAATAAATAAAAGTTATTTCTAAATAATTTATACTATAATAATAATAATAATAATAATAATAATAATAATAATAATATATAAATGTATGCCTTAAAAAACTAAAATTAGAAATGGTTCCTTGGGAAACTAACAGAAATAAAATAAAATTATGATTTGAAAATTATGAATTATAAATGAAGAACTGGGAAAAATATATATAATATAATATAATATAATATAATATAATATAATATAATATAATATAATATAATATAATATATAAATGTACGCCTTAAAAATGAAAATTAGTCTCTTGGGAAACTAACAGAAATAAAATAAGTTTTAACTGAATAAATTAAAGTTAAATAGAAATATTAAAGAAAAAACAACAATAATAAAAAAAACATAAAAAATAAAAAAAAAGAAAGCTAAAAATCTAAAAAAAAAAGCTAATTAAAAAAAATACTATAATTATAATTGTACACTATGAATACTATAATAGTATATAAATAATAATAATAATAATAATAAAACAATTATGGGATGTGGCATGGCATGATGAAAAGCAAAATAACAATAAATAAATAAATAAATAAATAAATAAATCCTTGTAATGCACAGTATATTAAATAATAATACTAATATATATATATATATATATATATATATATATATATATATATATATATATATATATATATATATATATATTAAATCCATTACAAGGATTTAAATAAAGTAGTATATTAAATAATAATAATTAGTAATAGTAATAATAGTAATAAAAACCAAAAAATATTAAATCCCTGTAATGCACTATATTAAATACTACTACTACTACTACTACTAAGAATTAATTAACAAATATTAAATAATAAATAATAATAATAATAAACAACTCTATCATTAAATAATATAATTTATTAGTCTTAATGTTAGTGCACTGCAAAACTTGTTCAACAACAAAAATGTATTGGTAGAGAATCAAGCAGATCATGAAAAAAAATGGCCATTCAATACCAGTTTGGATGTAAGAATAAAAGTCGTTGGTAATAATTTGCACAAATAAACTGTTCACAATAACACCAGGAAAAAAAAAAACATTATTTCATTTAGACTTGAAACCCTGATCTCCTCTGTGGGAGCCGGTGCTCGATTCAGCCATAGCATCCATTTCATTGTCCGGCCTTGTAGATATGGAGGTGAATTCAATTTCAGACTGATCTTAGACTAGATAGTTTTTCGAGTGGCGGCCTGCCGGTATTGATTGGGTGCCGCGCAGTTCGGTTTTTCTCTCTCAGGATCTTGCGGCAGCAGCAATTACCTTTCCACCCTCAACCTATCATCCCTCCCCGCACTCCCTCGCTCCCTCATTCACATCTTCAGCGTGAAATCTCTCTGCATCTCCCTCAGTTCTCGCCTCTCAGACCGTCGGCCTCATTCGCTCTCTTTTTGCGCTCGGCAATCAAATCAGGTGAACAAAGCGTGACTCCAGAAATCGGCGGCAGCGCAAACAAAAGGATGTGACATCGTCAGCCCTCAGACTGCAGAGGGAAACAGATGAACAGGAAACAACCAGTGTCTGTGCCAAGCAGCACGCTAATACTGAAATACGCCACAGCCTCAAAGTTCAAACCAATGCAAATGATTCAGAATTAAAACAAAAAAAGAAGAGGGTCATCTAAAAATGACAAAAAGCAGTGGATGTGGCTTCTGCTCTATATTATAGGTCAAATACAGTCATATGATATTAAACACCCACGTTCCTGTCTTAGAAATGACTGTTACTACACGTGCGAATCAGTGGCTTTTTGGTGTCAATGACGCCAATGCTCATGGTTAATCTACGTGTTTTTTCAAAGACGAAGCTGGCGAACATTTGCTTACATCCCATTATTGAAGGTTTTACGGGGAAGTGTGCGACAGAAGTGTGAATATAATGGCATACTGAGGCGGACTGTAACGTGTTGTTGTTGTTTGTGTTGAATGAGGTGTCAGTCTGTTTTCCTGCTGGCCTTTGGCACCGATCAATGATTCAGCTGCCAAAAGACGCTGAGGGGTTTCTGCAAGGAAGGATTTTATCTTGACAAATATCAGACAAACGACAACAAAAGCACCGACACGCAGATACTAATGACAGCACACGTGCTGCAGTCACTCAGAGGGTTTGGGAATGGAGAACTGCTCTTAAAGGGATAGTTCAACCAAAAAAATTCACCATCATGTGGTTGCAATCCAATAAGGCTTTGGTTGATCTTCTAAGATATTTGTAATGAAACCTGAGAGATTTCTGTCCTTCCGTTTGAAGTTCAAGAAACCAAAACTAACCCAAGTGGTTTATATCAAGTAATACAAAGAGATATAATCGCCTTATATGTCAATGATCGAAAGACATACATGGAGTGGATCATATGGTAAATTTGGATGAACTACCCCTTTAAGAGCCATTTAGACCAAGGATGACAACTGACAGCCAATCAGAATCCATTCGGCTTTAAAGAGTTCAAGCCTTTAAAGCAGCAGGTGACATAACCTTTTTCACATTTCCACATTTCTCAGCAGCAGAAGTCATCATAGTTAGGTAAAATCCAAGAACAGTGAATGGGAAAAATATTTTTTGCATTCCCATTTCCTCAAACAGCAAAAGAAAAATTCCACAATCGTGTTTTCATGACTTTCAATCAAAGGAAAAAAATTGAGACAGACTGATATCGGCAGTCAGAAAATTACCGCCCCTCCCATAGACTCTGTATTTGCAACACACTCGCATTAGCGTTAACTAGGGCTGCACGATAAATCGTATGTGGTATCCAATGCACATCTTGTCAGTAAAGTAGGTTCTGTAATCAGTTGTAAATCTCCATTACCTGTGCGCTTTCAGATAGAGCAGCGCTTACTACACTGACAAGGTTTTGTTTTATTATTTTTCAACTTTCATATTAATTTTGACTGAATTTATTTATTTTTATTAATTTATTTTATTCGAGTTTATCAACTACAACTTTTTTTATTTCTTTTATTTTCCCAAGGAACCATTTCTAATTTTATTTTTTAAGGCGTACATTTATATTATTATTATTATAGTATAAATTATTTAGAAATAACGTTTATTTATTATATACATTGTTATCTTTCATATACATTTCCACTGAAAATGTATGTTTTTGTAAATCTCCATTACCTGTGCGCTTTCAGATAGAGCAGCGCTTACTACACAGAGCCGTTGTTCACTGACAAGGTTTTATTTTATTTTTTTATTTTTCAACTTTCATATAAATTTTTACTGAATTGATTTACTGTTATTGTTTTTTTTGTATTTCTATTTAACTTTATTCCAGTTTATCAACTAAAACTTTTTTTATTTCTTTTAGTTTCCCAAGGAACCATTTCTAATTTTTGTTTTTAAGGCGTACATTTATATATTATTATTATAGTATAAATTATTTAGAAATAACTTATTTATTATATATACATTCATCTTTCATATACATTTTCACTGAAATTTAATGTTTTTGTAAATCTCTATTACCTGTGCGCATTCAGATAGAGCAGTACTTACTACACAGAGCCGTTGTTCACTGAAAAGGTGCGCACGAGATTGTTGATTTCGGCAGAGTGGTTTGGTGCAGGTTGTCAATGAAGTAGTAAGCGCTGCTCTATCTGAACGTGCACAGGTAATGGAGATTTACTACTGATTACAGGACCGGCTTTACTGACAAGATGCCCTTTGGATATCGCATGCGATTTATCGTGGAGCCCTAACGCTAACTAGTTTTTTTGGAACTTGATGAAAAGGTGATATAATACAAAGTGTAGTGTTACAAATATACATAATTTAAAAAAAAAATCTAAATATAAAAAACTTTCGAGGATTTATGATGCTTGTCCGTTGAAATGCATCATCACAGTCTTGTGAAAAGGGTCCATAAACACAATGTTATTGTGCATTGGTGAACTGGCGTTTATTAAAAATACCTTTGATTTACAAGGGAAACCACACTGGAAAGATTTGGATGATGTTTGGTTATTTGAAATATTACTGGATTCTTATGCCAACATTATGTCAACAAACAAACCGATTACTCTTCTGAACAGGTTATTTTATTTCAGATTAATCAGGGAAAACAATTTAAGGCCCGTTCACACCAATAATTAGTGGTTGCACCAACAGACAACAACTTTCTGTTTAGAGCTGCAAGATGATTAGTCATGATTAATCGATTTTAAAATAAAAGTTTATGTTTACATACTATATGTAACCCTGGAGCACAAAACCAATCTTAAGTAGCACAGGTATATTTGTAGCAAATAGACAAAAATACAGTGTATAAGTCAAAATTATCAAATTTTCTTTTATGCCAAAAATCATTAGGATATTAAGTAAAGATCATGTTCCATGTAGATATTTAGTAAATTTCCTACCGTAAATATATCAAAACTTAATTTTGATTAGTAATATGTATTGCTAAAAACTTCATATGGACAACTTTTTCAAGGCGATTTTCTCAATATTTAGATTTTTTTGCACCCTCAGAATACAGATATTTAAATAGTCGTATCGCGGCCAAATATTGTCCTTTCATTCCAAACCATACATCAATGAAAAGCTTATTTATTTAAAAAAAAATAAAATAAATGATCCTTATGATTGGTTATGTGGTCCAGGGCCACATATATGGTAAACAGTTTTCATTTTTGGATGGACTATCCCTTTAAGACCCATTTAGACCAAGGATGACAACTGACAGCTAATTAGAATCCACCTGAGAGCGATTGCAAATATATTGTTCTTCTGTGTTGTTATTCTCATGGTATTAGAATGATTGTAAACACTTTATAGTTATAATGTGAACGGGCCTTTAAACTCTCGAATCAGTCTAATGACTCAGTGAATCAGTAGATTTTAGAGTCCATTGGTGCCACTAGTTTCCATGATCTACTTAGGCTTATGATGCTTTTGGGAAACGCAGCCCGGAGCGATTGTTGACTTATTCATTGAACTGTTAGTCATTAGTTTCATTACGTCTAAATTGAACCGGGAACTGTTACTGTGCCGTTAATGCTTGTCAGTTTCCTCTCCTATTGCTCGTTATTCCCTCATTTCACTCGGAGATGCACGCATTTACACCCTCACAAACCCTCGACGCGCTCCGAAATCAGACACGCGCCGCACGGGTGCCCTGTGCTGCCCATTGTGCCATCTTTAGCTCTAATTAAGTAGCCAGGGTGAGTTACAGGGCTATTGTGCACCTGAATTAGACATAAAACAAGATCACATTAATATTTAACAGCAGTCCCGAGCAAGATGATAGTAGAGGTAAGGAGAGCGCTATGCTCTTTTCCTAATGTATTACATTTTGAATACAGCCATCAGCTCCGGCCAAAGACGAAAACGTCAACAAGCCGATCGATACTTCCGGGTATTTTTAGAGTTTTCTGTCAATACCAGCAGCGTGATGCCATGCAAAACACAAGCACATGCTGCGCAGCCCGGATCTATCCCAATTGCTCCATCAATACACATTTAATACAAATAAACCAATTAGCTTCAACGGGCAGCCATTTCACATGTCTGTGTTGTCTGTATCCATAGCCGATATTAACTCCAGGCCAAAACACCAGGCAACAGGGAGTATTGGCTTTCATGAGGACACCGACACATACATGTTCACCTGATCACAAATGCAGGCTGGAATACAACGCCTGAAACGCCAGTTACCATGGCAGCATCCAAACCAATTCCATACCATTCCCAATTTAGAACACAATGCATGAATCTCCACACATTCTGAAGCAGCATATCTAGGACTACCACACGACTACTGCAACATATTCCAGACCACTAGGTTGGAATTCAAAGCATGAAGCACTTTAGTTACCATGGCAGCATCCCAAGCCAATATATACAAGAGTGTTCCCAGTAATAAAACATATGAATCCCAGCCGTTACTTAGCAAGCATTTCTAGATCTGTTACACCAATATATGTCATACACCAATGCCAACTCTCAGCTGTCTAGTTTTGGGTCTACTAATAAACTGCATTATTATAAAACATAATATCTGTCAATAACTATCATTTACTCTAATATTTTCAAGAACATCAGGTTGGAAAACAATACATCAAGGTCTACAATTACCAACGGCAGCATGACAAACCACTGCTATACCAATCCCAGTTTAGAATATAACGCATGGATATTTACACATGATAAACCAGATTTTAGGATCTATTACACAGATATATTTTTCCAACAATCCAGCATTACAAATATGTGACCCTGGACCACAAAACCAGTCACAAGGGTCCATTTTTGAAAATCGAGATTTATAAACAAGCTTTCCATTGATGTATGGTTTGTTATGATGGGACAATATTTGGCCGAGATACAACTATTTGAAAATCTGGAATCTGAGGGTGCAAAAAAATAAAAATATTGAGAAAATCTCCATTAAAGTTGTCCAGATGAAGTTCTAGCAATGCATGCTACTTATAAAAAAATATGTTTTGATACATTTACTGTAGGAAGTTTACAAAATATCCTCATGGAACCTGATCTTTACCTAATATCCTAAAAAAAGAAAAATCAATAATTTTGACACATACAATATATTTTTGGCTATTGCTAAAAATAAACCCCAGCGACTTATTAATGGTTCTGTGGTCTAGGGTCACATACATATTTCTGACTATTCCCATCATGGAATATAATTCATGAATAGGATAAAGTAGGATTATATCAGAGATATTTTTCCTGATATTTACATACAACAATATTGGGGTTACCGATAAATGACATAATTTAAGGATAACACTACTACTACGAGTAGTAGTAGTAATAATTTCTGCATAAATACAGGTCATAAAATGCAATATCTGTATACTCAAATATATAATAATCGGTATACATATGTGACCCTAGACCACAAAACTAGTCTTAAGTAGAACAGTATATTTTCCTATTTTTCGTTTATTCCAAAAATCATTGGGATATTAAGCAAAGATCATGTTCCATTAATATATTTTGTAAATTTCCTACCATAAATATATCAAAACTTAATTTTTGCTTAGTAATAATATGCATTGCTAAGAACTTCATTTTTTACCTAGATTTTAAAATAGTTGTATCTCGGCATATATTGTCACATCCTAACAAACCATACATCAGTGGAAAGCTTATTTATTCAGCTTTCAGGTGACATAAATCGCACATGAAACAATTCACAAGCCCCCCCCCCCCCCCCCAAAAAAAAAATTGGACCATTACCTGGATTTAATAAAAAAAATATATAAACTAGGATTATTTATGCTTTAATGGGATATATTTTCTGATATTCACAACCAAATTTATTCGGCTTCTTAGTTCGTCAATATTTTTTCTGCCGATAACAACATAATTTGGGAGAAATACAACTGCTACTACTACTACTACTACTACTACTACTACTACTATTAATAACAGCAATAATTATTATTAAAATGATTGTTTATCAATACAGGTCATTGAAATGCTATCTATTATCCGATATTGTCCAAAACAGCAGGTTGCAACACAAAGCATGCAGCTCTCCAATTCCCATGCCAGCATTCCAGACAAATATACCAGACCACAATAAATGAAGCCCTGCATGTCTGAACATTTCACCTCCAGCTCTTTGTTAAGTAGAAGTTGCTCTGGTTGTCTTTACCGCACTGTAATGTTCAGATTCAACCACTGATCATTCTTCATATCGCTTTCGCTGCAAACCGCGACACACATATCGTGCTGAAATCTGTCCAGGCTAATTGTATTCCTTTAATTACATCTAGCTGTATCTACACTACCTCATTCCCTCCAGCTTTAACTCATTGTATTGTCCTTTGCGTGGATAAATGTCAAGGAAACCCCGAGCATTACCCAGCGGTGCTCCGCTGCTTCCCTCCCCGGCGTACAGGCGTCTTACCTCGGCACGCAGCTCGGGGACGATCGGTCCACTTCCCAGGTGGCGTACAGGTTCATGTGCACCGGCCGATTGGAGGTGATCGCCACTGGTTTGGAGGGCTGCGGAGACGGTACGCCTCCAGTCCTCGGGAGCCCTCCCCGCTCCGACATGCTGGAGGAACCTTATGTTTGAAAACAATGAAGGAAAACCAGAATAAAACGGCTGTTGTCCGAGCGCCGATCCTTTACTGCAGCACCGTCATCCGTCCAAGAGGACCGAGGCTCGGTTAGACCGATTCGCGTCGCGCGCTGCGCTGCAGTTGGACCCGCCGTTCACCGTCAAACTCGCTGCGAATGTTTCTCAACTTGTGCTAGTTGTTTATCGTTGCAGGAAGCGGAAATTTCTCTTTTGCTTGCAGAGAAGCGCCACAGCCGAAGAGCAACGCCTCTTGTGAAAGACGAGCCCTCATAACCAACCCTTGAGTGTGTGAGTGAGAGAGAGAGAGAGAGAGAGAGAGAGAGAGAGAGAGAGAGAGAGAGAGGGAGGTTGATGAAGGCACATATCAGTCGTTTTTTTAACCTGCTTATAAAGAAAAATCACAATATAATTTAAGATTTTAGTGACTTGCGGCTGTTAATTTATAATATTTGCCCACAAAAACGCCTTTATCCAAAAATAGTTATATTTATATTGCAATAGGCTATATTACATATAAAGTATGTAATACATTACATACATATATATTACTTTATATTTACTTTATATATATATATATATCCTCCTGACTACCAGGGAAGAAAGTTTTGTGATTTTTATTTTTTTTATTATTATTATTTTTTATGTCAATGCAGAGCATATATATATATATATATATATATAATTATTATTATAATTTTTTAATTATATTTTATTTATATGTTATGCTAAGTTCTCTGTAAAGGACACCAAGACTTTAAAAAATCCTGTTTTTTAATCAAATAAAAAGACTTGAATAGACATAAAAAGGCATAAACAGTGTTTTGTTTTAATCACAAATCAATTTTTAGTTTTATTAACTTTATATAAAGACGATTCTCAACTATGTAAACTGTAAAATGGCCATGAACAGGTTTTCACATTATAAACAATGTATCTATAAACTGTATATATTTTGCATATGAATGTGTTTTTGGGGGGCAACATATAATGAAAAAATAAATATAATTAATGGCAAGACTTTCATAATAACATCTTATATTTCATAGCAATATTGAAATATAATTTCATTCCCTATTCACTTGTTGCATCTCCCAAAATGTGTAATAAACATGCTTTAAGTCCTGATGTCCTCTACAGCGCACGTGTGAAATTGATGTCCTGTTTCATAACAGAAAGTCATATTTTGATTTGAAACCCCATTACATTATCCTGAGATGTTGTTTTATGGCAAACAATTTGAAAATGTGTCATATTTAAATTATCATTGCAAACTATTATCATATTTTTTATTATTTTGTGTGTGTGTTTATTATAGTTTTATCGTTGGTTTTGCAGCCTGTTTTATTTATTAATTTATTTATTCTATAAATAATGTTTCATTAAAAGTACTTAACCTTGTCTCAGATACTTTTCTATACTCTGGACTGAAGGTACATTACATTTTATACATGCATTTAGCACATGCTTTTATCTAAAAAACATAAAATAGATTTTCACCTAAAATACAGTACAACAAATCTGACAGCAGCACTTTTCTAAGCTGGTGTGGTGCCACAGCTAATGGTTTTAGCGTAAATGGGGGGATGGATTTATTGTGATGGATGCGTAAAATGTGACCATATTTACTGTGCAGTCACACTGGAGATTTATTTACGATATAAACATCGACAAAAATGGTAGCTGTAAGAAATTCACCATTCATCAACAAATAACAGAATACACTGATAGAAAATACAACATTATAACATGCCAAAAGTGATTGAAATTAAGCACCGAAATTCTTTCACATTGTCTTTATTTAAATCGCATTACTCCATCAATATTTGATTAAAACATTCTTTTCTCTTCATCATAATGCACTTTAGGAGCAGATAAAACACATTCAGACCCACTGAACCGTCATTAGAAATTCATGAATTATTGATGGTTTTCAATGTGGGTCAAATTTGAGATTCTCGGGACAACAGGAGGGTTTAATGCTGCCAGAACACCTCATCGTCAGGAGTTTGTTCATGTCTGACGAATGTGTAGTTGTCAGATATACAGTACATCCACAGAAGAACTGGCCTTTTTCGCATCTGTTTCACAACAACACTTTCAGTGAAAATACAGATTTAATTTATATATATATTAAGATACAAAATATTCTTTTAGTCAATTTTGAGGTAATGTTAATAATTTTATATCTTATATAAGTCAAAATTATGACATAAAAATTTAATTATAAGACAAAAAGTAAAAAATTATTAGATAAAGCTGAAATATAAAACATCAGAATTGTGACAAAGTTTAAATTATAAGATAAAACATCAAAATGATGATATAAAGTTTAAATTATGAGATAAAACATCAAAATTGTGAGGAAAAAATAGTTACAATTATGAGATAAAAATTTTAATTATGAGAAAACATAAAAATTATGAGATAAAAAGTTTAAATTATGAGATAAAACATCAAAATTGTGAGATACGTTACAATTATGAGATAATGTCAAAATTATGAGATAAAAAGTTTATAGTTTAAATTATAAGATAAAACATCAAAATTATGAGATAAAAAGTTTAACTTATGAGATAAAACATCAAAATTATGAGATAAAAGTTACAATTATGAGATAAAACGTCAAAATTATAAAACAAAATAATTAAAAATTTAAATTATGAGAAAATGTCAAAATTATGAGATAAAAAGTTTATAGTTTAAATTATAAGATAAAACATCAAAATTATGAGATAAAATAGTTACAATTATGAGATAAAAAGTATAAATTGATAAAATGTCAAAATTATGAGATAAAAAGTTAATTATGAGATAAAACATCAAAATGAGATAAAAGTTACAATTATGAGATAAAACGTCAAAATTATAAAACAAAATTAAAAGTTTAAATTATGAGAAAATGACAAAATTATGAGATAAAAAGTTTAAATCATGAGATAAAACATCAAGATTGTGAGATAAAATAGTTACAATTATGAGATAAAAGGTTTAAATTATAAAACAAAATAATTAAAAATTTAAATTATGAGAAAATGTCAAAATTATGAGATAAAAAGTTTATAGTTTAAATTATAAGATAAAACATCAAAATTATGAGATAAAATAGTTACAATTATGAGATAAAAAGTATAAATTGATAAAATGTCAAAATTATGAGATAAAAAGTTAATTATGAGATAAAACATCAAAATGAGATAAAAGTTACAATTATGAGATAAAACGTCAAAATTATAAAACAAAATTAAAAGTTTAAATTATGAGAAAATGACAAAATTATGAGATAAAAAGTTTATAGTTTAAATTATGAGATAATAGTTACAATTATGAGATAAAAAGTTAAATTATGAGATAAAACGTCAAAATTATGAGATAGAAAGTTTAAATTATGAGATAAAACATCAAGATTGTGAGATAAAATAGTTACAATTATGAGATAAAAGGTTTAAATTATGAGATAAAATGTTAAAATTGTGAGAAAAAAAGTTGACATGGGATGAAACATCAAAAGTACAAGATAAAAAAGTTAAGATTATGAGATAAAATGTAAAAACTGAGATAAAAAAGGTTAAATTGAGATCAAATGTCAAAATTATGAGATAAAGTTGACATGGGATAAAACGTCAAAATGCAAACAAAGTTAAAATTATAATACAAAATGTTAAAATTGTGACAAAATTGAAATTACGAGATAAAACAAAAGTTTGAGATTAAAAATTTAAATTGGCATAAAATGTCAGAATTTTATGATAAAAAAAATTCCAAGATTAAATGTCAAAGTTGTCAATAAATGACAAATATTTGTAACTGACAAAAACTGACATCATTTAATTAAATAAATGTTGCCTATATCTCAATATTAAATTAAATTATTAAACTAAAATATGATTGAGTGCATTATTAAATTAAAATAAACATTAAAATAAGTTCTATACCGTTTTATTTTTATTTCAGTTCTAATTGTTCATGTGTGCACTAATAACTGTATTGGTATCAAATATTTTGGTTAAAAACAGGACACTGAATTTGTCTCTACTATAATGAAATTAATTAGAAGTTAAAATGTCCACATCTGAATAGATTAAATGCATAGATGAAACAGGCACTTGAGGTCATCTGGGGTCAATGGTAACTTTGTGCTTAGTTGAGCTGGTCATGTGATCAGCCACATGATAATGAGCCAGGATTATTGCAGTACTGTGCCGGATATGACAGTGATCCCGTCCTGTCCTAATACAAACATCCACCTCATCAAGACTGAGGGTCACTTAGAAACGACCCCTGCGTCACATCAGGCCACCGAGATTAGAAAGGTGATCCCATCATCTCTAATACCTGTTGTTTAGTCACACATTTCCAGGCAAACAGATATTATTTGTCCGGTAAGCGGCGGGAACCCCATGGAGGTGGCCGGTAATGAAAGCACAGCTATAATTATCATTTGATTCACCCCTGCAGGACAGAATAAGACCAGCTGATGCTGACCAACGCATGACACAGCTGGGCTTCTCCTGAGACGCTCCTGTGTGTGTTTCTGAGCCTCGGGCTTGTGTCGCATTTATGACCTCATCTCTTAACGAGTACAGCCCGAGGACGCTGACGATGTTGTGCGATTGAAACGGAAGGTAAGCACCCACGCCTGTGGGTATTCAAATCAAACCGCTAATTAGTTGAGTCATTACAATCTGGCTTTGAAAACGCTGGATTTACTGGCCTGCATCACAGATTTAGTCATGCACAAGTGCATTTAAAGAAAACAAAAGGACAGTCTAAACTTTTATGTGAAGTATATGGAAGCCCACTTCTGCCACTTAAGGAGAAAAAAAAACCATGCTTTGGTAAATCATAATTATAACATTAAAAGCCATAATTATGACAGTGTCAAAATTATGACATTATAATGTTGAAATTGCAATACAAATCTAAATCATAACCAGAAATAAAAACAATCAATCAATAACATAAAAATTAGTCATGATTATGGCAAAAAGTTAAATTTGACAAATTCAAGTTATGAGCTAAAAGCCATAATTATGAAGTAAAATGATATCATAATCATGGCAAAAGTCAAATTATGAGATATACAGTAATAATTAAGAGGCAAAAAGTCAATCATGTCAAAAAGTCAAATTATGAGACAAAAAGACAGTCATGGCAAAAAAAAAAATATTAAATAAAAATTATGAGAGTCATAATCATGTAAAAAAGTCAAATTATGAAATAAAAGTCAATTATAAAAGGGAAAGTCAGTCATGTCAAACAGTCAAATTATGAGATAAAAAGTCAATTATAAGGTAAAAAGTCAATCATGGCAAATAGTCAAATTATGAGATATAAAGTAATAATTAATAGGTAAAAAGTCAATCATGTCAAAAAGTAAAATTATGAGACAAAGTCAGTCATGGCAAAAAAAAAATGTATTAAATAAAAATAATGAGAGTCATAATCATATCAAAAAGTCAAATTATGAGATAAAAGTCAATTATAAAAGGGAAAGTCAGTCATAGTCAAATTATGAGATAAAAAGTCAATTATAAGGTAAAAAGTCAATCATGGCAAATAGTCAAATTATGAAAAAAGTATTAATTAAGAGGTAAAAAGTCAATCATGGCAAATAGCCAAATTATGAGATAAAAAGTCATAATTATAAGGTACAAAGTCAATCATGGCAAAAAGACAAAGTATGAGATAAAATTCAATTATAAAGGGTAAAGTCATAGTCATGGCAAAAAAGTCAAATTATGAGATAAAAAAGTCATAATTATAAGGTACAAAGTCAGTCATGGCAAAAAGAAAGTATGAGATAAAATTCAATTATATACGGTAAAGTCATAGTCATGGCAAAAGGTAAAATTATGAGATAAAATGTCAGTCATGGCAAAAAGTCAAATTATGAGAAAAAAGTCAGTCATGGCAAAAAGTATGAGAAAGTATGAGAAAAGTCAATTTTAAAGGGGAAAGTCAGTCATGGCAATAAGTGAAATTATGAGATAAAATATAATTATAAGGTACAAAGTCAGTCATGGCAAGAAGTCAAATTATGAGATAAAAGTCAATTATAAAGGGGAAAGTCTTAGTCATGGCAAAAACAAATTATGAAATAAAAGTCAATCATGTCAAAAAGTCAAATTATGAGATAAAAAGTCAATTATAAAGGTAAGAATTCAGTCATGGCAAAAAGTACAATTATGAGATAGAGTCAATCATGTCAAAAAAGTAAAATTATGAGATTGTCATAATCAGGGCAAAAAGTAAAATTATGAGAAAGTAATTAAGAGATTAAAAGTCAATCATGGAAAAGTCAATTATGAGATAAAAAATGTGATCAGGAGGCAAAACATGAGAGTCTATTAGGTAAAAAGTCATGGAAAAAGTCAAATTATCAGATAAAAAGTCATTAAGAGGTACAATGTCAATCATGTCAGTGTATGATTATGAGAAAAATAACTTAATTATAAGGTAAAATGTCAATCACGGCAAAATCAAATTATGAGATATAAAGTAATAAGAGGTAAAAAGTCATAATCATGGCAAAATGTCAAATTATGAGATAAAAAGTCATAATGAGGTAAAACGTCAATCATGGAATAAAGTAGTCAAATTATAGCTTTTCTAGTAATTTCAACTCATAACTATGACTTTCTCATTTTGTCATAATTTGAAGTTAATATCAAATTGACTTTCGATATTTTTTGCTAGAATTTCTAGCTTTTCCTCGCATGTACTTTTTTTTTTGTTGCCATAATTGACTTTTTATCTTATAATTTTGACTGTCATAGTTGAAATTTTTCTTTTATACCATCATTTTGATTTTTTTTGCCATTGTTTTCTTAATCAAAATTGACTGTCATAATTAACTTCTCAATTATTTTTTTTTTGGCCATGCCTACTTTTTATTTTTTATCTCACATTTATGACTTATTACCTCAAAATGTAGATTATATTATTTATTTTGTCAATGATGGCAGTGTCTCATAATTACAAATGATATCATAATTGTGATTTACCAAAGCATGATTGTTTTCTTTTTCTCTTATGTGGCAAAAATGGGCTTCCAAATGGAAATGTGACTGCCGTTTACTATGCAAAACTCACTTCAATGAGCACCAGGCTTCCTAAACAAAACACATGATTTCAAGAATCATTTATAACCACAAAACAAATGAAGACCTGAGATGATATCTGAGCCTTTAAAATGAAGTCAGTATTTAGAAGACGTCTGGAATGTGGCAAATTGTTTCTCGCCCACCGATGTGACATGTTTGGGCTCATTCAGTCGACGTGTTTCAGGGAAATGAGTGTGTTATTGTCTGAGACGCTGCATTTGAGCGCTTGTTTGCTCTCGACTGAGGTCAAGTGGCAGTGAAAGTGTTATGTAGGTCAAAACAAATCCCAGACATCAGGTGATGGTCAGACTTCCTGACAGGGCTCTCACTCGCCCCCTGCTGGCCAGAGTGTGTCACAGCAGACCAGTTTAATAGAGGAAAAAAAAAAAAAAAATATGAAATATTAAAGAAATCAAAAACGGTGGCATTGGTTTGTCATGGACTGGCATTTTATTTACAAAAACATCGACCATAAATGAAAATCATCGCTCACTGTCATGTGACGTACAAACACAAGGGCGCTTCTACACAACAACAGCAGTTAAAAAGAATAAGTAATGAAGGATGAGAGCGTCTGGCGTCCCGCAGCTCAACGCAGGGCTAGAACTTGAACTCTTTGTATTTCTTGGCTCCAGAGCGCGTGTCCTGCGGCTGCGCCTTGCGCTTCTTTTGCTGTGAGGAAGAGAAATATTTCAGGAAAGAGGTTAAAACACTAACCATTTACAAAGAAAAACAAAGATGGTACACAAAACACATTAGTTTATCAGAGATATTTAAGTAGCTCTACTAGAAAAAGTTTTATTCCGCCCAGATTAGTGGGAAAAAAAAAAAAAAAAGAAAAAAAAAAAAAAAGGTGGTTATAGAATTCTTTTTTTATTTTTTAATATTTATTTGTTATTCATTTGTGTATTATTTTATTTAAAATTACAGCACTTGCTCATATTTTATAATAAATTAATCTTACTTTTCCTACCTCATTTGAAACAAAAAAATGGTCAAATATCTATTTAGGAGTCTTAGACCTTTCCAACGATATATATTTTGGCATGATTAAATTAGGATTTGTAAAATGTTGACGTAAACTTAGGCGTCCCACTGAGGGGACGGGTGACAATTAAGGGGAAAAAGGGAAGAAAAAAAAAAAAATCATGTATATTCAGGGCACTACGCTTTTTTTTTTTTAACTTTAAAATGTAGGAGCTCAGTCAATTTAGGAGCACCTTCTAATCAACAATCAAAAAATAGCCTTCCCATTACAAGGTGATATTTGACTCAAAGTGACTTACAGGGGAATTTTGTTTTTACATTTGTAATGGCATTTCAGCAACTTTATTAAAAGTATGCCATCTTTTGTGTCAAATACAAAAAAAGTCTTTAAAATTTCTAATTAAAACAACAGAAGAACAAGTAGAATAAAGGAAATTGAATCATTGACTCACTAGATTCCTTTAAAAACACAACGTTCATTCATAAAACACCGCTGTGTTTGAATAGTCTGACTTGTTTCAGAACATTTTTGACAACGAAATCAAAAAGCAATATAGTCATACAATGTTAGTTGGAAAATCATTAAAAGTGGTCACTCAAAGTTCCATTATAATCAATAAAGCTCTCTACACTGCACAATCAATCTCTCTCTACATGTTTATGAAGGGATTTGTGAGATATGTATATGATACATTACTCAACAATGCAAAACACATAGAAACCTTTGAAGCTCCTCTCAGAGCAAACAAATATGTGATTGGGATTTTTTCAGTCGCGCACACAGTAGTTTTCAACAGCAAATGGTCGCACTGCAGAGCCCTGATATTATTATAACAAATTTTTTTAATCAATTGTGTACATCATAAATTGTGTACTAAAACACACTAAAATGTATAATAAAAATACGTAATGTATGTTCAAAAAAATGTATAATATAAAATAATACATTTATTAAATTATACAAAAAGCCTAAGAGCAAAATATAAGGAAGATTATAGCAGCATGTTCATTCATTTAATTGGCTGATTTTATGCTTACATTTCTTCATTTAGCAAAACCAGGTACACCATAAGGAATACAGTAATGCATTTGTTTTAATAGCTGTAAAGATAATTTAATGAATCTAATGAAAGCTCACAAGACATCCATTATGCAATACAGTAATGGAAATGTGGAGGACAAAACGCAAACCCTAATGGACCCTGGAAATGAGCTACAATTAAAGCAATAAAGCAAGATATAACTTCCTGTTTTTTAGCTTTTGATTTTGCATTGAAATATGAACGGAAGTTTTATGATCAGCTGATGCATTTTAGCCCATTCTCATGATTCTCACCTTCTGTTTGGCGGCGTGCTCGGCCACCATGTCGCTGAAGTCCTCCTTCTCCACCTGCTGCTCTCTGACGTGCTCCTCGTACTTCTGCGTCATGGCCATGGGGTCGAGCTCCAGCTCCTCCGGCGCCAGAGCCACCTCCACAGCCTGAGAGTCTCCGCCCAGCGCCGTGACGCCCGCCTTGCGGCTCGTCACCGTCTACATGAACAACACGAGAGAGAACCACACAATCAGAAGCGAATCAACAAGTAATCATGAAACACACAAACATTTGGCCAAAATCTCATGCAATAACTGCTAGAATACATCTGCAAGTGATATAAACAGCATATAGTTGACATTTTTCACCACCCAGCTTGCTGCTCGTTTCTCTCTTCGCTGTCATTTTAAATGCAAATGGGTGCCATATGGATGGAGTGATTTGCATATGATGGCTGATCTGATGGAGATATAAAGTCAGCGCTCCGTAAAGGTTATCTGCAATCTAGATATTCAAACTAAGCAGACAGAGAGAACTCTCTGGGATACGAGCTGGATACAGTGCTGTGAGGTGAATTTCTCCCCCAATTCATTTCCTGTTTGTTAGTGTATCTAGTTTTGTTTTTGAAAATACCAATGGGAAGATGCATAATAGGGCTGTATATTGACATTATATTCTGTTGATTGAATCAAATGAGAAAACAGACTAAACAATAGTGTTGCACAATATACCAGTGCTAAAAAGGTATTGCGATACTGTGCTTAAAAAAAAAAAAAAAAAAAAAAAAATCCACATTTTACTAGCACCGGTACTTTAGGAAAGCATTTCAATGAGAGCTGTATTAACACTTTTTTTTAGGGTCCTATGATTAAAGCGAAGTGGAAATCACGGACTGAACTGTGGGATCCAAAACCACAGATTTTACCCATTTAAATAGGAATCCTGCACATTCCCAGTTTACTACACATAATGAAGCACACAACACTCGCAGTGTTTTCAGCATCTGTGAATGAATACATAATCTCTAGAACTGCTGTGAGAGTCAGTTCATGAGCATTTCTGTTACTTCTGAGAAAAACCACTCTCGTATCATATACAAACAGAAACGTACAGACAGCAACCCGTCAAAATAAAAGTTCAGTTTAGCTTGACAGAAATATTACTTAATGTATAGTACTAATAAAAATATTATTAAAACAATATTTAAGGTACACATATACACAGAAATACTGTGTATTACTGTGAAATACTACTTTTTCCAGAAATACTGTATTGCGTATTTATACAATTCTCGTAAATGTTCCTTTATATATTAGTAATTCTTAAATCTAATAATTTAGAAATTAATTAGACATGCTTTTGATCATTACAATTTAATTAAACTATTAAAATTGAATGGAAAATTAACAGAACAGATTTACAGAATTTGATCAAAATAAACTGAATTTGAGAAAAATAAAAAAAAACATTTTTATAGGACCTTAAATTTAAATTCTTGTTAAACTTTTAAGCAATTGCTGTTAAATTGTGTACGTTTCATGACTTCAATTAATTAGACTTGCTTTTTGATTAATATTTTTCAAAGTAACTATCTAAATAAGGTCTAGAAAAATTCAACATGACACAGGGCCCTATTTATTTTATTTGTGTCATTGTTTTATTGTATTTGTCCTTTAGTTTGTTAATTACATCTATGTTCTTTTTATTATTAATACACAAAATAAAAATGACGACTATATCATGATACAAATTGATAGTGAAATAAAATTACTACATGAAATAGGATATTTGGCTTCATCCTTTTAGCTAAGAAGCAAAGATCTCTACATACCAGTAGGTTCAATAGTTGCTCACCATGGTCCTGTGTAGTGGCACTGGCATGTGATTTTTATAGTTTGCTTATTTTTATAGTTTGGATGTTTTTTAATAGATAAAATAACTATAACCCCAATTTGGATCATCTATTATCAATTTACTTTACCTGTAGTTCTGTTTTTGTTGTAGTATCGGTTCAGTGGCAGTGTTGAGGTATTTTAGTCAGTATTCGTATCCGTGTCAAAATTTTGGCATTGTGACCACACTCCTAAACGATCATTCTTGGGATTTAAAAATTGATGTTGGCTCGTGAAATTGAAGATCGATTCAAATCCCTAAAGTGCATTGTTTTAAATCAAGATTTTAGATTTAAATGGAAATGAATGTTAAAGTGAAAGTGCACAGTCGTACCGTAGACATGTCGTAGATGTGTGTGGACGCCATCATAGCAGCCCCAACGGGTCCCGTTCTCCTCTCCGGCAGCACCGTATAGAGCTGAGGCGTCTCGTTTCTGAAAACACAAACACCAGTTACATAAGAAGCTATTTATCAGACGCTTTTATATTAAGTGCTTGAGGAGATGATGGTGATAAGTTCACCAATCAGCACTTAAAGAGCTCAAACCTACAACTTTCTGGTTAACAGCCGCATCTTTAACCACAACACACATTAGGCACAAATGTCACGGGTTCAAGTTTAAAAATGAGGTTTCTGCAACACTAGAAGAATAAATCAAGCCAACTTTACCGTATAGGGCTTGTCAGCGCTCACAAAAAGAGTATAAACAATGAATCACAATGCACTTTTAGAATAATTCACTCGGTAAAGCCTGCTGTATCACATTTAATATGTGAATTTATAAGGTCTCTATAAGGTCATGACCAAAACTTTGCTGATAAACCTGATGCACACAAAACGTGCATTAGATAGAATTATTTATCTTTAATTTTTTTTTTTTTACGTGAACAAGGTCTTAAATTTGGCTCAGGAACTTATGTGACCCTGGACCACAAACACTTATAAGTCGCTGGGGTATATTTGTAGCAATAGCCAAAAATACACTGTATGGGGCAATATTATAGATTTTTCTGTTATGCCAAAAATCATCAGGATATTAAGTAAAGATCATGTTCCATGAAGATATTTTGTACATTTTCTACTGTACATGTCAAAACTTTGATAAGAACTTCATTTGGACAACTTTAAAGGTGATTTTCTCAATATGTGGATTTTTTTCTTAGTTTTTTTTTTAGTTCTCTCTTAGTTTCTAGATTTTCTAATAGTTGGATCTTGACCATATATTGTCATATTGTCACAACAAACCATACACCAATGGAAAGCTTATTTCATTTATTTATTTAGCTTTCAGGTGACGTATAAATCTCAATTTCAAACAATTGACTTATGACTGGTTTTGTGGTCCAGGGTCACATATAGCCTCATATTTGTGCACTCACCCGTCCATGGCCTCTTCAATCTTCTTCTTCCTGAGCTCAATAAGCTCAGGAGTCTCCATGCCGGCAGGAACGGAGGAGAAGCCGCCTGGAGTGATCAACCCGCTGTCAAAACAATTAGAGAACATACATCTGTGAGCCTTCATGTCTCAAACACGTGCAAATCAATCAGTGTCTGAAACACTGAGATGAACAGCACCTGTCAGCTGGTGTGAAGAAGCCCGTTTCATCAGGTTTGTCCTCGTCACTCTCCTCCTCCTCCTCTTCCTCAGATGACTCTTCATCAGACGGCTCCAGCTCGCCCCACGGGGTTCGATCTACTTCCTCCTCCTCTGCTTTGGCCTGTCAACATTATTAGGCAAACCAAACAACATAATTAAACACTGCAAGAATATAAAGTGTGTAAAAATGTAACAAACAGGAATTTGCAGTTCTAGAATAAGACCTTCCCACAATTAATTTTATTATTAAAATTCCACTGCATGATAACTTGTGTGCTTAATGCTTATTAAACTGGTCTTTGAGAAAAAATATTAAGGCACTGTCTGGCAATGCTATGCAAAAGTGACACTATATTCAAGACATGATTTTGAAGTTTGCTCACCTGGAAGTCTATGGAATTGGTCCCGAACACATCTCCATACAGCGGTCTTCCGGTCTCGTCCACAGGAGGTTTACCCCAGCCCCCAGCATGATACCCAAACGAACAGCCCTAAAAGACACACATGAAAGCATGAAGATCACACAGCTTTATAAGACCTCTACACTACACTCAGACTTACTTGACTAATGAACTTTTAAAATGGTCATTTTATAGAGATCGCACTCACAAAGAGTCATTTCTAACCAACAGAAATGCAAACATCTATAAATTATACAATATCGACGTTAAATATTAAACAAATGCAGAAAATATTTACTTCTTAAAAGTTGCTTAAAAAGTAAATATGCAGAAATAAAAAAAAATATACATACTTTATGAGACATAATTTACACACATTACACAGATACTTATGCATAGACACTTTAAGGCGCATTTTAAGAAATAGTTCACTTTGACTGAAGAAAGGCATTTTCATTCTGGAAAAGAATTAAGGTTTTTGAGTATTCAGGATTTTTCTCCATACAGTGGACTTCAATAGTGGCCAATGGGTTAAAGGTCCAAATTGCAGTTTCAATGCAGCTTCAAAAGGCTCTACCCAAAGTTTACAAACCAAACATGCAAGTAGAAATTACTTTTCCAATGTGATTATGCAAAGAGTGAAGACGTGCATTGCAGGGCTAATGCAAGACGAGCATTTGTGGATAAAAGAACAAATTGCAATTTTTTTTTTAGAAAATGACCAATTGTTAAGATAAGACCCTTATTCCTCGGCTGGGATTGTGTAGAGCCCTTTGAAGCTGCACTGAAACTGCAAAAAAAAAAAATAAAAAATAAAATCCTGGAATGTTTTCCTTAAAAACCTTAATTTCTTTTCCAGAATGAAAATGCCTTTCTTCAGTCGAAGTGAACCATTTCTTAAAACTGATACATTATCTGCCCATTGCCTTAGTGTGTATACATAAGTATCGGTGTAATGTTACCTTAATTTCCCTGCGACTGAAGAAAGAAAGATATGAACATCTTGGATGAGGTGAGTAAATTATTAGGAAAAAAAAAAAAAAAGAAACAACAACCTAGAAATCTGGCAACCACAACCATGAAAGTTTGTAGAACCATGTTACCATTAAACAAACATTTTCAGAATACAAAAAAAAAAAAAAAAAAAAATATTGCAGATGATTATGCACAATAAATAGAGAGAAGCACAAATTGTGATTAAAAAAAAAAAAAAAAAAAGTACAAAAATGTAAATTAAATGTAAATGTAAATTTTGTAAAAAAAGTAAAAAAAAAAAAAAAAGATGAGGGCAATCATGCAAAGTGTTGCTTATAAAAGTAGCACTTCCCAAAACTTTCCTCAGTGTTTGAATGTGTGTCTGACCTCAGGGATTGGGGCGTTGAGGCCGGGGATCTTCAGGTTTGGATATGAGGGTGGAGGTCCGTATCTCTGCATGGCGATCAGCCACGGCGGAGGGACTTTATGAGAGTTCTGCAGAGAAAAATGCATTTCATAAGCACAACTAAATTTACACAGAAAGAATTACATAAGCACCTGAAGAGCTCTCCTTCAATTTCACAGAAAAAAAACAACAGTTGCTTTGTGTAAAACGGAAATGCTTTGTTGTGCAAAGCGGAGCAGGATGAAGCACTCACAGGTCCTGTGGGCATCCCAAGAGCGATTCGCAGCTCACTGGACAGATCGCCTGGTTTCTTCTCCTTTAGCCGTGTCTCAAACTCTTTACCCTGACAAGCAACATACAGACATGAGTTATTCATACTCTAGAAGTGTCAGAGTGTCATCATAACTGACATAATGAACAGGTAACACAAGCGCACCTCATAATACAGGTCCCCGTGTATCGTGAGCTTCGGTTTGATCTGCCATTTGAAAAAGGCGTCGTGCAGCTTCTGGTAGTCGATGTCGATCTTCCCCATCTTGGGACGAACTTTCTCTCTCATTTTGGTCTTCATGGTTTTGGCGTCTTCCTACAGGAAAAACGGAGACGTCATTGAGGCTGACAGCCACAGGAAATACATCAAGACGGAACATTCAAGTTTAAATCACCCGGATTCACAATATTATAAACGTCACTCAAGCGCGGTCTCATATGAAAACGGCACAAGAACACGAGCGCTGAACCAAACAAATGATCACAGTCACCGCTGAAGGCCTCATGAGCTCACGCATCACATTTAGACACAAATGAAAACAATAAGCTGCTCTCAGCAAGTTTGACAGATTTCATTATGTTTGTAGACATTTTTTTAAGCAAACTATATATTGTTGAATATAAAAGAGGAAATAACCTTGCTTTTATGACCTTGTTCATGAGCAGAATGTGCCAAGAGTAACATAACTGTATGAATAAGTATCAGATATAAATATGTAGTTATGTTAAACAGTGAATATGCATATTAAGTTATCTATACTGCTGTTCAAAAGTTTGAGGTCATAAGATTTCTCAGAAGGCTCTTCTGCTCACCAAGGCTACATTTGAGTATATTTTAATAAGTAATTGATTTCTGTGATAAAACCTGAATTTTCCATTACTCCAGTCTTAGTGTCACATGATCGATCACAAATCATTCTAATATGATGATTTGCTGCTCAAGAAACTAATTATTACTGCTGAAATCATGGGCGTCGGAAGAAAAATAAATGTGGGTGGGTACTCCCCCAGAAACTGTGGGATATGCCATTTTCTGTAGTCTGGTGCCTTTTAAATTAACAGAGTGCAAAAACAATGTGCAAATAGGCTGCCTTTTTGGCAGGGGCTATTTGCATTACCTCTACCCACAACGTCATAACATTAGCATTACAAAAGATGGATATAACAAAATTTTCTGTGGCGTAAATGATAATATGCTTAACACAACATCTTTGACACGAGTGACCCAAGTTCGACTGCCTTTGTCGAAATCATCCGTCTCCCTTTTCACATCTAATAGGGTTAGGTGTATGTAAACAGCAGATACGCCGCTTTGTTTACTTTGCTGTGTCTCGGGAGTGCAGCAGGCACAAGTAACTAAAGTAAAAGTGAAAGTGAAAGTGACTAGACGTGAGGCCAAGTATGGTGACCCATACTAGGAATTTGTGCTCTGCATTTAACCCATCCAAGTGCACACACACAGTAGTGAACACACACACACACACACACACACACCGTGAACATACACCCGGAGCAGCCATTGCATTGCTGCGGCGCCCGGGGAGCAGTTGGGGGTTCGACCCTTGCTCAAGGGTCATGGTATTGACGATGGAGAGGGCGCTGGATATTCACACCCCCACCGTCAATCCCTGCCGGACTCGAACTCGCAACCTCTTGGTTACAAGTCAGACTCCCTAACCATTAGGCCACGGCTGCCCCACTAGTGAAAACACGAAATTAGTTGAATTTATATTGACCCTGAATGAGCTAAGTGGAATGGATTCGAGGAAACAACAGCATTTAATTTAAGGCTGTAGCTAAATGGAGTTTAATTTATTAGGGCATTCCTCATACAATGGATTTGACTGACAGAGCTCTGAAAAGTGCACAGGCATAATCACTAAACTGTAAAAGTGGGTGAGTCTCATATCACTGGTCTTCAAAAGACATACAATGGTTCTGACACACATGGCTGATATAGGGCTGGCTGAAATAAGGTGGTTATGGGGTGGGGGGGTAGTGTTGGTTGCAACAGTGCAGTTAAGCCCACGGTTCAATACATATGCTTTTAGCCCTGATTTTCTGTTTGGTTCTGATGGATCAAAACTTTTAGATTTGCAATTTAAAATGCTTTTTAAAAAAGCAATACAACTGACTACACTGCAGGAAATCCTAATATGGACAAAAGCATCCAGCTATCCCTGTAACTTGAATAAAAGAAGATAGAATTGATTTGCCTTTGAATGATGAAATATTAAAACAAATACTCGACTGCGACAACAGTTTATCTGTGTTCTTAAAACCACCTCGGGTATTTTCAGAATTATTAAGTACATTTATAATCCATTGCTAATCGACATAGCCTTTATTACAGTATAGAATATATATTTCTGCCTCATTTTGTGATAAGAAGCCACGTAAGATCACAAACGCGAGTCATTTCTAACATTCGACTGATGTTGTTTAGCCTGTTATAATGTTCTCTTTTGTTGGACAACATGTTTAGAAACACTTCTTATTACAAGGAAAGATGTTTGTCGTGTGTTGAAAGTTTTAACCAGGGAGGTGTTTCCTCATATCAGTGTGTAGACTCATGGACACACAAACAGAGCCAGTTTAGAGAGAAATAAAACGCAAGGAAATTATTTAAACGCAAAACCGAAAGCAGCGCTCTTCTTTTTCTGTTGCTTGATTTGAGTTCTGTGTTTGGACAGTCGTAACTAGGTTTTTGCATAGTTTTAGATTTAGTTTAAATTTTGGTCATACTGCCCACTACTATATTGAAAACAGTTTTATGTTTTTGTGGGAACCATGACAGATTACCTTCTCCTGCAGAGCTTCTCTCATCTCCTGGATGCCGGTTCTCTTGATGAACTCTGGCAGCTCAAACGGCGGTTTCTCTATGCCTCTCTTCCCCTGCAGGTACTTCCTCTTGAAACACCAGTGACGTGGTACGGGCACCGTGTTCCTGCTGGCCTTCAGGTGAACCAGCAGTTTGGGCTCCTGCGCCGTCACATCATGCATCTCCACCACGTCAGGACGGGCCACAAGCTGATGGAAAGATGGAGGAAACATTTGCAATTACTTTTACTCTGAAATGACAGGAACTTATTTGAATGCCAAGCTAAATTTAAAACTTAACTACAATGAAGGTAACAAAGAAGGACTAGCTCACTCAAAAAAGAAAACTTGCTGGTAATTAGGGCTGCACGATTTGGGAAAATTTTCATATTGCGACTATTAAGGTCAAAATTGCGATATGCGATTGTGGTTATAATATGGTATTGGGGGCACAAAATGGGGGTTCATGAATTATGAGCTTCTTTTCACAAATTGAACAAATTAAAACAGTATAAATAACAAAAAAAAATAAACAACAGTTCTTTCTTAGTCTTAAGCGCAAACAATAAATAATCAAATAATCAAAGTAGGCTACTCTCTTAATATTCAAAGTGCCAATAGAGGCTGACTTTTTCCAAGCATGATATAGACAACTACACAACCTATTATAGCTTACATGCTAATAACAGCCTAGATATGTCATGTAGCCTAATTTGCACGCATTGGGGAGTCGCTCTCTTAAAATTGCTTTTCAATGCATGTGCAAGTCTTACTTTCGGTTTGGGGGGGGGCTTATGAGGGGGGCATGTCACCCCTGTCCCCAATGGAAATTACGCCCCTGTGTATGGACATCATGTCTTTTGCCATGCAGTGCGAGTCTGTGATTTCTTTATGTCCAAACGAAGACTTATAATATGGCGTGAGGCTCACAAACACATCTGTAATTATGCTTTGTTTTGATATAAATTTGTTGTATTGCCACGTGATGCAGCAACTTTAATTCTGCGAATCTTGCACAATGCATGTCTCTGCTCAGTGTCACTAATCTCAAATCCAAAATATCGTCATACAGAGGTAGAGTTTTTTTGCCTACCAGATCAGTCTCCTCGGCACTCATCTTCGTTCTGGTCTCTCAGTGCTGTGCACACAAGTGAACGTGCACACCTATACTGAGAGACTGTCAGATCTTTTTATTTTGATTTATTTAATCTTTTGTTTTGTTTTTAGTTTTGTTCGCAGCACGGAAAATAGGCAAACTGTTCTCAGAAAGCATGTGTTCTCAAGTGCGCACAATTAGCCTAATATAAAAATAATACAATCGCAACATTTTCCTGTCATATAATCGCACAGGCTGACATCACGATCGCGATACGATTAATCGTGCAGCACTACTGGTAATGAACTTTAGTCTGAGTTTCTTAACAGGAACTGAATTGGAGAAATGTATCATTACATCACTTGCTCTCCAACGGATCCTCTGGAGTGAATGGGTGCCGTCGGATTGAGAGTCCAGACAGCTGATAAAAACACCACAATAATCCACAAGTAATCCACACCACTCCAGTCCATCAATTAACATCTTGTGAAAAGAAATGCTGCAAATCTACCATTTAGGACTGTTGTTTCCAGCTAAAATACAAGTTCATAATCCATAATAATGATTCCACCAGTGATAAAGTCCAAATCCTGTTGTCCCCTCACATCAAAATCCAACATATTTTTTAGAGCTGTTTAGGCTTGTAAATGGTGCTTAATCAGTGCATATTTCTCTCCTGATTTAGACAAGTTGACTGATTCACTGAGAAAGCGTTATTATGGATTATGAACTGCTATTTTGGCCAAAAACTGAAGGGTTAAAGTAAAAAAAAAAAAAATCTTAATGAAGGGTTTGTTTCTTATAAACATAGCTTTTTGCTTCACAAGATGTTAATTAAGCGCTGTGGATTACTTGTGGATAATTGTAATGTTTTTATCAGCTTTTTGGACTCTCATTCTGACGGCACCCATTCACTGCAGAGGATCCATTAGTCAGCAAGTGATGTAATGTTAAACTTCCCCAAATCTGATGAACAAACAAACTATCTACATCTTGAATAGACCGAGGGTGCGCACACTTTATCAAAATTTCATTTTTGGTGAACTATCCTTTTAAGCACATTTACAAATAAATAAAGAAAATATATTTTAAAAGACCTTGTTTTGCCTAAATTTAATTCACATTTTAATGTAAAAGTATTCAACCATGACGTGGTTTTAGGAGTAATTTCAATAAAATAGAAATGTTGCATTTGTTACCTGTTTGAGTTCTGCCACCGTCAGCCTGTTCATCCTCCTCAGTTTCTTTTTGGACAGCTTTGGCATGTCCTTCTTGGTTTCCTGTCAAACGGGAAGTGGATGGGTTAGACAAGAACATCAGGAAACCACAAGAGCTGGAGCATTTTCACATGGCCTTCAGCTCACCTCATCACTGTCATCGCTGTCTTTCTTCTCCAGCTCGAAGCCCTTCTTCTTAAATGAAAGGATTTCTGGCTTTTCGGGCTTCTCGGGCTCCTTTTCCTTCTCCTTTTTCACATCATCTGTCAGCTGTGATAGAAAGCCATTGAATGCCACATCCATCAAAACATGAGTGTTATTTTTAGTCTTTAAAATATCCGTCTAAATGAACGAAGCAGGATGGATGTCAAACTGTGATAGAGGAGTATGAATTATGCAGCAGATCAAAAGATCGAAATGAAACTCCAAACAAGCTTCATTCTTTATACTTTATCATATCAAACTCAAATTTTGCAGTTTTAGTTTTAACAAATGTTCTTTTAGGACTTTCAAGTTTTGAAAGTACAGCGCTCATCTAAAAAGAGTAGCATTTTCTAACCTTGAACGTCTCAAAGATCCTCTTGAAGATGATGTAGTTTGGATCGTAGATCGCAGGCTCCTCCGTCACATACTCAATCTCCACCTCTGGCTCCTTGTCATGGTTCTCCTCTTTCTTTTTCTCCTCCTCCTGCTGCTGCTCCTTCTCCTGCTGCCTCTTCTTCTTGTTCTTCTTCTTCCTGTTCCTGCGCTTGCGGTTTTTCTGCAAGTAAACAAGAAGAAATTCAGTAAGAGCTTGCAGAACATCAAGTCAGATCAACTGGAGACTGGATCAAATGCTGATAAAACACAAAGAGACCTACATCTTTTTTAGAAAGACCACTTTCATCGTCTTCATCCGAGTATCCATGGGCAGTGGAATTGTTCATGTCCATCTCAGCCTCTTCATCATATTCCTCTTCTGTGAATAAAACAAGTATTTTTTATATATATATATATATATATATATATATATATATATATATATATATATATATATATATATATATATATATATATATATATATATATATATATATATATATATATATATATACACACACACACACACACACACTAAACATTATGCTAAATACTTTCAAAAATATGAAACAATAACATTGACAATCAGAAGCAGGAAATAAGCTTATTACAACGATTTCCAAAAGATAATGTGACACTAAGACTGGAGTAATGATGCTGAAAATTCAGCTTTGATTACAAGAATAAATTATCTATTAAAATATATTACAACATACAATAACTCTTTAAAATTGTAATAACATTTTTACATTTTCTGTACTTCTAATCAAATCGAAATCTCAAATTTGTAGTGCAACTTTTAAATAAGCTAAACTGAATTACTTTAAAATGGATAGAAAGAGAGGTCTGTCACTGAAAAACCACCAGCACAAATTCACACAGCCTCAGTTTGCAAATTCAAGTCTCAAAAGTAAATTCAATGTTTCTCCCACTGATAATTAGACTTGATGTGCTCAAGTGCTCTTATCTCATAAACATGATCATTATCGACATTAAGGCGGCGTTTGAGCGTTAAATAAAGCCTGTGAATTGGCAATCAGTTGCTGATAGTGACCTGTAGGGGTGATGCTGAGCTGCTCCTGCCTCATTTCCTTCAGCTGCAGGATCTTCTCCAAAGCCTGAGGAATCTTCGGCCCGATGCCAACATCTTCACCCTGCCACGACTGAACACAAATCAAACACACGAGTCAAGATCAGTAAAGAGATCGAGTTCAACTGATCATTTATCAAAGCTTTCAGGGTCTCGTACCTCTCTGGCATCTTCTCCTGGAGGGGGCGGGACTTTCGGTCGTTGATTGGCAGATAGCGGCACTATAGAAACGCCTGGAGGGGCGGGGCCACTCTGAGTCCCAACTAGCAGAGGACAAAAATCATGTTTAAATTAAACCCCCCCCCCCCAGATGAGTTACAGACTTGCAGGCAAGACAGATTAGGTGAACTGGGGGAAGAAAAATAAACTGATAAACAGATAAACTATACTCCCTCTGTTGGCTGAATATATGAAGAACATTTTTTGTATTACAAGTTTTCTGAAATGTTATTTTGTAATTGAGCATTATCTAATTAAATATGCAAAATTGCACTTATTTCCAGAAAACAATATTAAAGGTTTTTGTACAGGGGACTTCGTATATCACTTTTTAATCACTCCATAAATCAGAAAATATTTTCACCTGAATGAAACAATGTTTTTAGGACTACAGTGTATAAAATCAATTATATATGTGACCCTAGACCACAAAACAAGTCATATGGGTAAATTAAGAAGATAAGCTAAAGTAAATCTTAAGTAAATAAGCTTTCCATTGATGTATGGTTTGCTAGGATAGGACAATATTTGGCAAGATACAGCTATTCGAAAATCTGCAATATGAGGGTGCAAAAAAAAAAAAAATAAAAATAAAAAGAGAAACTCATCTTTATAGTTGTCCAAATGAAGTTCTTAGTAACGCATATTACTAATTGAAAATTAAGTTGTGTAGGGAATTTACAAAATATCTTCATTGAAGCATAATCTTTACTTATTATTCTAATGATTTTTGGCATAAAAAAAGAAAAATAGATAATTTTGCCCATACAATGTATTTTTGCAGAAAATGCCCCAATGTGTATTATAATTGAAACATACAGATACAAACAATTAAATCAGATAAACACTTTGGATGATTCTTTGCACTATTATAAAAAACCCAAACAGCCCAAAACCAACTAGTACTAAAGCTTTTGGGTGGCTGACCTCTGAGAGGTGGAATGGGGGGCAGGAGGTTGGGTCGAGGTCCCAGTTCGGGTCCTCTGGTGCCTGGCACCTGGATTTTAGCAAGTTCTTGTTGCCTCTCATGTTCCAGAAGCACAGCAGCCTGAGAGACAGACACAAACAGTCACAATAAAACCACCAAACTATGTTTCTGAATAATTCATATCAATTTACATCAAATCAAAAGAATAAATTTCTAACCAAAAGAGAATGATAAGTTACATGTTTCTTTGCACAAAGCATACATGTATACAATCTACATCACAGAACATGCAGCAAAATGTTTACAATACTGTTCAAAAGTTTGGAGTTTTGTTTCCAAAAATCTTACGATCAACAAAGTGGCATCTATCTGATTAAAATAAAAGTAAAAACAGTAATATTTTGAAATACTGCAATTCAAAAGAACTGCTTTCTACTATAATATGCTGTAAAAATTTATTCCTATGATCAAAGCTGAATTTTCAGCATCATTACTCCAGTCTTCAGTGTCACACGAGTCTTCAGAAATCATTCTAATATGCTGATCTGATGTTCAAGAGACATTTCTAATTATTATAAATTTGAAAAACAGTTGTGCTGCTTAATATATTTGTAAAAACTGTGATACATTTTGATTTTCAGGATTCTTTGATCAAAAGTGCAGCATTTGTTTGAAACAAATCTTTTATAACATTATAAATGTCTTTACTCTCACTTTAGATCAATTTAATGCATCCTTGCTGAATTTGAGCATTAGTTATTTTTAATACTGACCCCAAACATTTAAATGGTTGTGCATATCAAATTTGCACGCACAGACAAAACCCAGCATTGATAACAATATTACGTTTTTTTTCTCACCCGTTTCTGCTGCTCTAGAAGCTCCTGCTCCTTCATCTGCTCATCCATCACACGTGCATCGCCCTAAAAACACAAATGGTTTTAAACAGCAGCCTGTAAACACTAGTCATGTGACCCTGAACACAATGAATTCCTTATTTAATTACTCTCTTAATTGTGGTTGATCATTTAATCTCTTCAGCAATGTTTTTTATTTCTAATCTTTGAATGCTTCTCTTTTCAAATAATTACTCTACTTCCAAAATAAATGATTCCTGATACTTTACTCGCCCCCATGTCATCCAAGATGTTCGTCTTTCTTTCTTTCTTTTAGTCGCAAAGTAGTTACATTTTTTTGAGAAAAAAATTCCAGGATTTTTCACCATATAATAGACTTCAGTGGTGCTCAGCGGACTGAAGGTTAAAAATGCAGTTTCAGTGCAGCTTCAAAGGGCTCTACACAATCCCAGACGAGGGTGGGGTCTTATCAAGCGAAACGATCAGTTATTTTCTAAAAATATTACAATTTATATACTTTTTAACCTTAGAAGCTCATCTTGTCTAGCTCTGCAATGCATAGTCTGTGTACTCCAATTCAAAACAGTTAAGGTATGTCAAAACTCCCATATTTTCATTTGAGGAGAAAATGAGATGGGAGTTTTTCAACATAACCTAACACATGGCAGAGCTAGACAAGACAAGCATTTGTGGTTAGAAAGTGTATAAATATTCTTTTTATATATTCTTAGACTGTTTCGCTAGATAAAACTTCAATCCATTGAGCACCATTGAAGTCCACTATATGGAGAAAAATCCTGGAATATTTCCTCAAAAAAAAAAAAAAAAAAGTAACTTCTTTGCAACTAAAGAAAGAAAGAAAGACATGAACATCTTAGATGACATGGGGGTGAGTAAATTATTTTTCATTCTGGAAGTGGAGTAATCCTTTAAGTTAAACGTGATGAGCATTTGGTTTGACCAAAAACAGATGATACATCCATCATCAAACACCATGCAACTGTGGTTTGCATCACATCTAAATCTAACTTTTCACTAGGGCTGGGCGATTTATATCGATCGATAAATTCATGTGCATCTCGTCAGTAAAGCCGTTTTTTTGATTAGCGGTAAATCTCCATCACCTGTTTTCAAATGGAGTGCCAGTTAATTCACAGAGCCGTAGATCACTGAAAAGCTACCCCAATGAATCACCCGCGAAACTGAACCCGATATTGCGTAGCTTGTCAGTGATCTACGGCTCTGTGTATTAACTGGCGCTCCATTTGAAAACAGGTGATGGAGATTTACCGCTAATCAAAGAACCGGCTTTACTGATGAGATGCGCATAATATCGATATAAATATATCACCCAGCCCTACTTTTCACACACAGTTCTTTCTCTCACCTGCGCAGCTCTGTCGTCGTGCTGCATCATGCCGGGCGGCTCGATGCCCATGTGGATAGGTGGAGGGCCACCCATCATATTCATGGCCTGCATCATGTTCATGCCTGGCGGCAGGGGCATTGCAGGCATCGGGGGCATAGGCGGCAGACCTGGCATCTGAGACACACACAACATGCTCTGATTCTCAAATACAGGAAATATGACTAATTGTGACAGAAGAAGAATAAACGAAACAGTGCAGTACCGTAGTCATGCCCTTGTCATCTCCTCCTTGCATGTTCGGCTTACTTAAGATCATCCCAGACTGCAGAAGAAACAAATGTTACTTAAATGTTGCAAATGTAAATCCCACTTATGAGTGCAAAGAAAAAAAACTGAATAACTTACCTGTGCGTAAGACTTCAACCTGTCTATGAGCTCCTCTCTTGGACCTGAAGAATAGGAAACACAAAAGGAACTGATAAACAACACTGGGCTGAATTAAAAATGGTTCACATGAGTTTAATGTGTGCATAAATAGTGCACAATTCTCGGTGTTATAAATATGCTTAGCTAATGCCTTTCGCGTGTTTTTAATACACGAATAAAGATAAATACAGCTTCCCATAAAACATTTTTGCATATGCAACACACTTTAGCGCGAAGTTTAGTGTACTGAAGGCCTGAACAGCAGACAGATACATAACAGGCTAACCGGCTAACGCTAGCTAACGAGAGAAAAACTGGGGCAAACTCCGCCACAGCGACCGTATTAAAACGTTTTCATCTCACCCATATTAGGTGCTCCAAACTCGGCCAGTTTGGCCTGCAGCTCGCCGTGAGTCCATGTGTTAAAATCTATATTTGAATCAGCGCCCGGCGGCCCGTCGCTAGCCATGATGAACCTCCAAGGAACAAACGCGTTCAGGCGCAAGGGATCACGGGAACGCCACGCACTTCCTCATGGGGTTTGTTGTTCATTACGTCGAGCAGTTTGCATTGCAAATAACAAACGCAGCTTTAGAACTTTTCAGCAAATAATCAGTGAAATAAAGCAGTTAGTTATTAGTAATTAGTTTTTTGGTACATTAATTTAAATCAAAATGGAAAAAAGCTAACTACCTGAAATAAAATGTGTTTAAATTATAATAATAATAATAATAATAATAATAATAATAATAATATTTTTTTGTATATATATAAAATATATTTTATATTTTACTTTATATCACCTAATGTTTAACAATGGAACGCGCATTTAAATTCTAAGATAAGTTTGCCATGTCTGCCTCAAGATGGCGGTCTTTCTAACACCATCACAATGTGGAACAATACTGAAATAAAACTAAACTAAACTAAAATAAAATAAAATGCTTTAATAATGTGCTAATAATTAATATTAATATATTTTACTGTTTACTGCAAATTTAGTAAGCATATTCATGTATTAAGTCTCTTATACAGCAGTATACTCAAACAATTCTAACTTTAAAATCGTGACAGCAGCGTGATATAGTTTATACTAATGTATTTATTCATTTATTTGTTACATTTTATATTTAATAATATTTATTATAATTATTTTATTTTTTACATATTATATATTTTCAGTGTTTCTTGTTCTATAATCTAAATATTTTGTTTTCGTTTTGTTGCGTCGCGCCGAACGCGTAAACGAGCTCTTTGATTGGCTAACTGGATGCTACGCCACGCCTCCCTCCGCAACTCCGAGACGCGTCGCGTTTATCACGCATTGCGCAGACGCGCCCCTGATCCGCTGGGCGTTTGTGCTGCTGGTGGGGTGAAATCTGCAGCAAGACGTTAAACTGCACGAACTCCAGATGTTCGGAGGATCGAACAATATTCAAAACCTCTGGATTATATACCATTTGCTCAATTGCACTGCCAATCAAAACACGAGGTAAGGTTTAACGCGTTTGCTCTTTTCTCCATCCATGCGAACGACACTATTACACTTTGTTTCACTTTTGCTGTTTTACTCCTGTGTTGTTGACAACAGGTTTGTTTTACGTTAAGGTTGTATTATAAAATAATTGTTTATTAGCCAATAGTCTTAACATCTTTTAGAGTTTAAAACATCAAAAGGTAGCCCATGTGAAGTTCATTTCCTTGTTTTGCAGTTTCTTAAGACTGCCTCTGAAGTGAAAATGATTAACTCTCATGATTTGCATGCATGCACTGATGTTACAACACTGCTAAATCACTCAATGACATGCTTATTGTGTGAATGCATCACTTTCTAAAAGTTGGTACTTTTTGTTTACATCTAGGTTGAATTCAAAGTCAGTTTTCCATAGCATCTGAATAGTTTGAGGCTGAATGCATGCATGCATGGCTATAAAAAGCCATTTAAACACACACACACACACACACACACACACACAGGGTCAGCTGTTGTGGTCAGTGGGTTTTCTGAAAGACACAGGAAGTGATGAAAGAGGAGGCGGTTTTACCATATAGCTATTATTTCTTATCTAAAATCCACACCCAAGCTGCTTGTGTTTTCATAATGTCTTAGAAAAAACTTACAGTCTTACCTTAAAACGTAATCTTTTAGATGCTATAGACCCGTAAATATGATCATTCCTGTGAGAGGAGCCCCCATCCTAAAATTTAAAAAGCATCTATATAGTATTTTGTTTAAATACCAAATTTATACTGTGAAAAAATTATGTTTTAAATATTATTTGGAAAGCATTTGTGACCTGGAGTCTTAAGTAGCATGGGTATATTTGTAGCAATAGCCAAAAATACATTGTATGGGTCAAAATTATAAATTTTTCTTTTATGCAGAAAATCATTAGGATATTAAGGTTGTGTTCTATGAAGATATTTTTTAAATTTCCTACTTTAAATATATCAAAAGTAAATTTTGATTGTGTGTGTGCATATATATATATATATATATATATATATATATATATATATATATATATATATATATATATATATATATATATATATATAATATTATTATTATTATTATTATTATTATTATTATTATTATTATATTATATAATTTGTAAGTAATAAATAAATAAACAATAAATGGAATATATATATATATTTTATTATTATTATTATTATTATTATTATTATTATTATTATTATTATTATTATTACTACTACTACTACTACTACTAATTTAAAAAATACATTAAAAAATAATAATAATATTTTATATATATATATATATATATATATATATATACCAAGACCTTTATTTGGAAAACTTTAAAAGGCGATATTCTCAATATTTAATTTTTTTTTTACACTCTTAGATTCCAGATTTTCAAATAGCTGTTTAGTCAACTTGAAACGTTACATTTTACCAAGCGAAAACTTAGATAATTGAGCTGATTCGACTTAAAATTTTAAGGCAGCCGAGTAACAAACACAGCTGTTAAGTTTAGCAAACAATTTTTTAGTTTAGTCAACTCGAAAATCTAAGTTGTCACATTTCAAGTTGAATCAACTTATTTGAGTTAACTGAACTTAAAATTAAGGCAGCAGGGTAACAAATTGTTTTAAACTGACTCAACAAATTGTTTTTTGTTTTTTACAGTGTAGATTCAAATAATAATAAAAAATGGATATGATTTTTTATTCATTTTAATCTGCTTTTTTTATTTTTTACTATTTATTTTTACATTTTGTTCTTATGGATCATCAAGTGGCCCCCAGTTTGAAAACCCCTGAACTAAAAAAACAAAACCTTTCAGTTTCAATTTGACTTTTGCATTGTGTGTCGTTTCGTATTAAAATCACATCACGTGTATGATGTAACTTGAGATGTGATCTGCACACAGAAGTGTTGTTTGCATTGTAGTGAAGTTGTGCCACTGTTGACATGTGATCGTATCGCAGGAGAGACTACAGCAGCATCTATCTCTATGGGTGCACACATCACTATTTACATTAGGAAGAATGGACATGTGTCACAGCGTGTATGAATTAAACAGATGAAAGTGTGGCATTGTATGTATATAATAGTGAGAAGCTGAGTGGTTGTTTAGGGTGTTGCCTGTGAATTCTTTGAATGACAGTCAGACACGCCTAAGAAATACAAGGAAAAATACTACCTGTAGGCTACAGTGACCTGACCTCACAAAAAAAACAACATCTGCTGTTTATTTACATTACGAAAGAGTACATAATTACTAGTTGCACACAATTGTTGCTCACCATTGATCAATGTTTAATTTAATTGTGCACTACTGATTGCACCAAACACAATTGCAAAATTGTTTCTGACTCTCTTTCTCTCTCTATACATGCTCACAAAGAAATGGTTTGTATGTTATGTTATGTTATGTTATGTTATGTTATGTTATGTTATGTACACACTTTATGTAATTTAGCTAGTTTCAGGTCTTGTGAAACACGTTTGACCTCAAATGTTTCTCAGTAATCTTTTTCCCAGTCTGTGAATGTCTTCAGTCTTTCTCTGATTGGTTGACAGCGTCTGTTCAAAAACTGAGGTTTCGTGATGTGTCTTTACTTGTTTTTCCATCAGTCATCTCTCATCAGCCTATTGTTCTCCAGAGAGCTGTGAAAGTTATGCTCACACCCCCACTAGAGACAAATTTAATATTTAGTTGGTACTTTTGTGAGCTGCTAAATAATATAAATCAGGCCTTAGTGCACTTAAAAAGCAGGAATGGATGATAGCATGAACGTATATTTCATGAGGGTGGATTTGTAGGGTTAATGTAAGAGTGAAGCTCATGAAAACGGTCAAGAAATGCCCAGGACTGCATTTTCCATCCAAAAGCATTAACCCCTTAACTGTCACCGTCCCGTATACGGGACGCTTGGCGCTCTTTTTTCATTGTACTTTTTCTCTATCAATTTTTTTATTAATCACCATAAATTATATATCATTTGAAAGCTTTTGAAAATGTCATGCATTACCGTCTTTTATAATCAAAACTTTTAATAATCTTGACAAAAAACAAGGTCTGGGTCTCAGGATTTCATATTTGGTTGTTATTTTATGATAGGAGTAAAATTGAGAGAGAAAATTAGAAATTTGTAACAGTAAAATGCATTAAAAAAATTATATTGAGTTTAAATGGCACCCGGTGGCGGCTTGTGGTATGACGCCCTAAATAAACTTTCACAGAAACCTACATTTTTTTCATATCAACTTCAAATTTGGAACATAACTTATTTAGACACAGGGCTTCAATTTAATAGCAAATTTAGGGTAAAACCTGTTATTTAAAATATGTTTTTTATATCAAATATAATAAAAATTGTACAGTGCATTTTGTTTATGGTAAATTTAAACCCCTATAACGTCTCTCTATAACATTTTTTTGAAAAAATTCCACTTCTGCAATAATCTGCTGATTGTCTTCTTAAAAAAGAGACCAACTTTAGCTCTGTATTCCAAAGTGTTCATGAATTACAACAATTTTAGTTTGGATAGTGCACTTTCATGTCTATTTTAAAAAATGGGGGTGACAGTTAAAGGGTTAAGTGTTGTAGACACCAATAGTCACAACTCTTGACATATTACCCCAAAAACATAATTTTTTCCTCTTGCTCTGGTTTTTCTTCTTTTTTTTCCCCATTGTGTCATTATTTCTGTGCAAACGAAATACTTTACAAGTAAAAAAACGGCGTATAAACATTTTTTTTTACTCAGAAATGCCTAGTACAGTTCACAGTGGATTACTAAGAAATGAAATGAAATGTGCAATTTTGAAGGAGACAGACAAATACTAATTTCTTGTAAAACAGTCTAAAAATCTTGTTTTATTGAAAACTTTGAAAAAAAAAAATTATAATTTTTAAAAATGGGGAAAGACGTTCTTCAGAAAAATAGTTTTACATTCAATTATAATTATTTATGCAAAATAATTAGTAATTCATATATTTAAATATCTTCTTGTCTAAATCTAAAAATATCTAAAGTCTAAAAATCTTGTTTTATTGAGAACTTTGAAAAATAATTTGTATATTTAATTATTTTTAAAAATGGATATACATACTATATTTTTTTGTTAAAAAAAAAGTCAAAATCTTTTGACAAATTTGAAAAATAATTATTAATTTTTGAAAATGGAGAAATGCATTCTTCTACATTCTTGTAAAATTAAATAAAGTATATCATTATTTTACAATTACTAATTATGTTACATAAATTATAAATAATTAGTATATTTAAATATTTTCTTGTCTAAAACTAAAAATATTTATTGTCTAAAACAGTCTAAAAATCTTGTTTTATTTGAAAACTTTGAAAAATATAATTTTCAGAAGTTTTATATTCTTGTCAAATAATTAGTGTGTTTAAATATTTTTAAAAATGGATAAATACATAATATTGTCTTGTAAAATAGTCTAAAAATATATTGTTATATTAACAACTTTGATGATAATTATACATTTTTAAAAATATTTAAAAATAATAAGTTGTCAATAAAATTAAGATTTTTAGACTGTTTTACAAGAAAATAGTATTCACCTGTTTTTAAAAGTATTTAAATATACTAAATACCATTTTCTTGTAAAAGTCTAAAAATCTTGTTTTATTGACAACTTTGAAAAACAATTTGTATATTTAAATATTTTTCATATTTAAATTGTATATATAAATATTGCAACACTTCGATAAAAACCCGTTCCTTTCTTCATATATATTTCGTATGCATTACTGTAACTAATGTATTTCATGGGTACTCTATAAATCACAGTGTTCATTCACTCTGCTGGATGTTTTATGGCAGATGCCTGGAGATTTGCCATGGGTATCTGACATCGATCCTTATCCTGAGATGAGCAGAGACATTCAGAAACAACTGGTTCAGAACAAAATAAAACTCACTCTAGAAGAAAAGCATTGGTGAAGATTTGAAGCAACATTTAATAAGATCTTTTAAATCGAATGCATTAATGCTAAGTCACAGTTCGATCCCTGAATGCTGTGTTTGTTCTCCTGGCAAACAGCCACACACTCCTGCGGTTTAATTCACTCTTGGCAGAACGTCTTTAGCTTTCCATGGATCTCACGCACCACACCCTTCCACTGCTCTACTTTCTCTCATTTGTTTGAGGGACACTCATGTCAGTGTGTTCACAACCACAGCTCCCATTAAACTACAGCAAACGACAGGAGTGCGATGGATCGACAGCGTTTCAAATAAACGAATGACATGTAGGTTAGAATTAAATACAGCTTTAGTGAGCTTCAGCCTTAAAACTTGACCAAGGTCACAGACTAGGCTAATATTTGTTTACAAAACGGTGAGCAAGCACCACATAGTTTCTTAAATTTACCACAAATGTGAGAATGAATGGAGGGGGAAGGTATTTTAGACAGGTTTGGCAAGTTAATGGGAGGGAAAGGGAGGCTCAAAGTCAAAGTCAAAAGTCAAAGTCTGCTTTATTGTCAATTCTGCTATATATACACAGTACATACATACAGAGAATTGAAATTGCGTTACTCTCAAACCCTAGATACATACAGGTAACATTAACAATAACAAGAAGTAAAATACAATTACGTACAAAAATAAATAATATATAAAAATACACATTTTTATTCTATTTATTCACTGGAAGTGTCTTTATTAGATTTGGAGAAATTTTGCATTTCATCACTTGGTCCAATGGACTCACCAATTTATAATTTACAGTGAATGGGTGCCGTCAGAATGAGAGTCCAAACAGCTGATTAAAAACATCACAATAATCCACAAGTAAGCCACACTGCTCCAGTCCATCAGTTAACATTTTGTGAAGCGAAAAGCTGCGTGTTTGTAAGAAACAAATCTATCATTAAGACATTTTAGCTTTAAGGGACAGTATAGCTTACATGAGTTTGTGAGTGCAGATCTCAGGCTTTGTTTGAAATGAATGCTGGATTATTCTGCATTCAGAGGTATGTCAGAAATATACAGTATTTAAGAATCATGTAGTCATGCTTTCCTGTGGGAAACTTGGTGTGGTGGTGAACACAAAAGACAGTTGACAGTATAGAAATGGACTTGCATCATATATGTATGTGTGTGATATATATATATATATATATATATATATATATATATATATATATATATATATATATATATATATATATATATATATATATATAATATATTTATATAAAATAAAATCCTTGATAGCTCTATATAAGGGGGAATCCTTGATAGCTCTATATAAGGGGGAAATAGTATTTTATTCAACTGAAAAACACAATATGCAAAAAAAAAAAAAAAAGGTAGCTACATTTTGTTATCAACTTGTACTTTATAAAATGTTATTTCTATTTTAATGAATTACATGCGGTAATAAACGTAAAGCTGCATGATTCTGGATAAATTGAGGTTTTTTAAAAACAAACTGGAGATCACGTTTCTGAAGAAAAAATAAGATGAGAAATCTAAACAAAATAATGTAGTTTACTAGTGGTTCGAACAAAAAGTCATTTAAAAAATATATTCATCTGAATGAAATTAAAAATGTATCTCTCAATGAAGGAGTCAGTGTCTCATAAAGATTCATAATGACTTGTTTCACTTTTGGAATCTCCTTAATGAATGATTCAATGACAAATACTTTAGTATTTTTTTTATATTTATAATAATATCAAATACTTTTTTTAAACGGACAGTTGTCGCCCCCTCCTGGCGGAAGAGGATATGTGTTACAATACATACAAGTGTTAAGATACTTTCGTTTTGATCGTTACTGTAGACAAGTGTTTATACCCAAACTATAAACTTTTATCTCAGTACTTCTTTAGTTCTTTAAATGTCTGTAACACAGAAATAATGATTATTATGTGGTTAAAAAGACAAGAATGCAGCAAGAATGCAGATTTGAATTGCACACAAGATCTCGTCACATCCCTAGCGAATAGCTTCATAACGGAGACAAAATACATTAAAAATGAGTCTGGATCTGTACAGCTGCCTTTAACCATAAAATATAAGGTCATTTTGAGCTGCAAACATCATAATCGTAGTGCAGTGTTACTCGCTGCACGGCTTTGCCAAGCTTTAATTTGTGGATCGCATGGCAGTAAATAATACGATGATATGATCAATACTTACAGAGATTTTATATAAAAAAAACATTTAAGCAGGGCAGGGCTATAACAGAACCCATATAAAAACTCACACCATGTGTACACCAGACGAGAGCATGCGACGAGACAATATACAATAGAACCCATTATACTTATAGCCATTATAATGATTTCCGTGATGCGGAAACACTGACGGAATCACGGAATCCAGTCATAAAAAAACAGAATTGACTGTATAACGCGGAATATCACAGAATTTGTGAAAGTTTGGATTAATAAATCAAAAGTAGGTCCTTACACTTAAATCAAATCGCGATATGGACTAGTATCTGTAAATATTAGGTAGCAAAACCAGTATCTTTAGTTAGTATGTTTAACAGAAAAAAAATGACACAATTTTAATAGTAATCGATTTGGACCAAGGATGATTCTGAAAGAATACACTCCTGTTGCTGTAGTAACAAACACAACTTTCACGCGCATCTGATTTACAGATAAACCGCACGCTCTTATTTCATGTTTTTTGTGTGTGTGTGTGGATATTTAAGCTAACAATTTGCTTTGTAAATTATTGTTAATGTTCATAATGACTTATCAAATGCTGGAAGATTGTGTATCTTCCAGCTCAACCTTTTTCTGTCAGAATGCTTTATATAGGGAGCTAATAATAGCCATAGATTGCCTTCTTTTTCCGTTTGCTCTTGTTATTAACAAATTAAAAAAATCATTCACAATCAAATTAATTTTATTTTGATCAAATTAATTTTATAGACTTTCTTCTCTCTTTTTCAGGACTTCGGAACCAGATCTTAGGCCAGACTTCATTGTCTGCTGACTGATTAAATGACATCCAACATCATCTTCCCCACTGATTGAAAACTTACATAATTCACTCTACTTTCCAGTGTTGTGATTGGCTCGTCTCTTCCCCTTCCTTTGTTCGTATTGGCTTTCTGGGATTACATCATCTGTTTGTGCCGGTCACAGTAAAGCAAAAACATGGAGCCCATTTATGCCACAGGAATGGCCGCAAAGCTGCGGAGTCAGTGGGATCGGGATGCGGGTTTGGGTCAGAACCACAATGCCGTGAAGTTCCTGGGACAGGATTACGGCTCGCTGTTGGCCCAATGCCAACAAACAAGGTGCATGTTTGAGGACCCCTTGTTTCCAGCCACCGCTTCTTCTCTGGGGTTCAATGAGTTGGGTCCACGATCCTCCAAGACGCAAGGTGTTCGGTGGATAAGACCGACGGTGAGCTGACCGCGAGAGTCAAATGGGTTGGCCTTGCATTTGTTTGTAGATGAAATTTTAGTCATCAGATTTGGAGAATGGATCCTCTGCAGTGAATGGGTGCCATCAGAATGAGAGTCCAAACAGCTGATAAAAACATCACAAATAATCCACACCACTACAGTCCATCAATTAATGTCTTGTGAAGAGAAAAGCTGTGTTTGTAAGATACAAATCCATTTTCAATCCGTTGCTCCTGGCCAAAATAATACTTCCTCCAGTGAAAAGTCCATCCCCTGTTGTGCTCTCACATCAAAATCTACTGTCATATTTGTTTAGAACCATTTTGGACTCTTTTTCAATTGTAAATGGCGTTTTGTCTATGCATATTTCTCTGCTGATTTGAGACCAGACGACTTTTTCACTTGAGAAAGCAGTATTATGGAAAGAGGAGTTGTATTTTGTCCAGAAGCAACAATTTGAAGATGTTTCTTACAAGCACACAGATTTTGGCTTCCCAAGATGTTAACTGATGGACTGGAATGGTGTAAATGTACTTGTGGATTATTGTTTTTATCAGCTGTTTGGACTCTCATTCTGACAGCACCCATTCACAATAAGCAAGTGATGAAATGATACACTTCTCCAAGTCTGATAAAGAAATGAACTCAGATTTTGAGCAGTAAGATTCTTAATGTTTTTAAAAATTATTCACTTCTGTTCACGAAGCCTGGATTTATTTGATCCAAAAATATTGTGAAATATTTTTTACTATTTAAAATAGTTGCTTTCTATTTGAATATTTTTTAAAATGTAATTTTTGATGTAATGTATTTTTTTTTATCATCACTTTTGATCAATATTTATATTGATCTGTTTTTAACATAATAATAATAATAATAATAATAATAATAATAATTTTTGGCAGCAAATCAGAATATTAGAATGATTTCTAATAGATCATGTGACTGGAGAAATTATGCAAAAAAAAAAGCTTTTAAATCACAGGAATAAATTACATCTTAAAATATATTCAAATAGAAAAAAGTTATTTTAAATAGTAAAAACTTTTCAGAATTTTACCGTTTTTGCTGTACTTTGGATCAAATAAATGCTGGCTTGGTGAGTGGAAGAGACTTCTTTAAAAAAAAAAAAAATTAAAAATCTTACTGTTCAGGAACCTTTGACTGGTAGTGTACATCTTGGATGGCAAGAGAGTGATTAATTATTCAGCAAATTTTATTTTTGGATGAAATATTTCTTTAATCACGTTTCAACTCTGCCGTCACATGTTCGCGGATTTCCTAGTGTTGCCTTTCTGTGTGCTTTTTACACCATCTCAACACATTTTAAAAACTTCTGCATGTGACGGGTCACCTCTACAGTCCACATCCCGCAGGATTTCATGGCTTCTAGTCAGTACATTAATGCATGGCTTTATATAACCACATCTCTTGTGCTTGTTGCCATGGGATGCTCAAGAGCCGAAATGATTTGTCAGGAAAAATGGCTCCTCATAATACATTCATTTATTCATCCTGCCTTTATAAATCAGACCATGAGTTTAAATTTTAACATATTTAGTGTTTTCACACTTTACTGCATGTTCTCAGCACCCACAAATTTGATGTTGATAGCAGACCAGAATATGTGTGTGTGAATGGGAGGCTCAGTGCTGTGCATCATCTCCTGGAAATGCAAATCTAATTTAGTGTCACACGTGTGTTTTCAGGAGATCTGTATGCGTCCCCAGTTCATTGCGGATGGAGCGACTCGTACTGACATCTGCCAGGGAGCTCTAGGTGAGTGTCTGTCATCAGGGAGGAGGACTTTACTTCAAACAACCCTGATTTTACCACACTACAACCTCAACCAGTTGCTCATTTACTAGACCAATGAACAACAGACATTCAAACAGATTTCAGTTTCACTAGCATTCAAAAGTTGGGGTTGGTAAGCCTTTTATGTTAACCAATGTTGAATTTAAATGATCAAACATACAGTAAAAACAGTAATATTGTGTAGGGATGCAACAATACAATTAGTCCACATTCAATGCGTACCTCGATTCTTTACCACGATTCGGTTCTGATAGCTTGCCACATCAGTGTTTTTTTTTCTTCAACAAATTAACAACAAAATACTCCTGTCAACCTCTGTACACTGGAAAAAGCGAGGATTATTATGTGTCTGCTTAATATGTATTATTCTTATTTTTACGCAGAAAGAGATCGGTTTCATTCATATTGGATGCCAGAGCAGGGTTGCCAGGTTTTTACAACAAAACCCACCCAAGCGCTACTCAAAACTAGCCCAGTTGTGTTTCGAGGGGGGTCCCCTATTAAAAATCATTTTTTGGTCGGGGTTCCCCTGGTAAATTCGCATTTCAGGGGCTAAATATGACGTTATTGGGGTCGACTCAACCTGCGGAAATCAAAAACAACCTGCGGCAACAGTGTTGAAGTATTCAAATTCCGTGGGAAAACCACAGACTTGGCAACACTGCGCCAGAGGGCGCCCTCGTGCAGAAAATCCACATATGCATCAAAGTAGTAACGCTGATGACTCCTTCAAGCAAAGAAATCTCTAATCGACATACATGATTATAGAATATATTATCTGCCTCATCTGTGATACAAAGCCACATCAGATCACATAAGGAAGTTATTTCAAACACTCGACTGATGTTGTGAATTAAAAACAAGTTATAATGTTATTATAACTTTTGTTTTTATACAGGTTTTAAATAGGTTTAGAAAGGACATAAAACAAGTAAATTATTTAAATGCAAAACCGAAAAAACGCAATTCATGAGCGTGTATTGAACCGTGGACGTTGTACCGAACGGTTCGATATTATATTGAGAACTGTGGCATCCCTAATATTATGAAATATTATTGCCATTTAAAATAAGTGTTTTCTGTTAGAATACATTTTAAAAAAATATTTTATTTCTGTGATCAAACCTGAATTTAACATCATTACTACATTCTTCAGTTTCACATGATTCTTCAGAAATCATTATAATATGCTGATTTGCTGCTCAAAAAAAGTTTTTTTACTGGCAATTTTAATCAGTTTAATGCATTGTTTAATTTAATGCATTCTTTTAATTTTTCTTTAAAATAATCTTTCATTTCTTCAAAAAATAGTTTTGAACAGTAAAGTGTAAATAAAATTACATCATAAATATTAACTTTAGCATGTAAAAAGTAGTGCATGTATGAACAGATTTTTGTACAAAGTGTATAAATTCATGCATGCACAATATTTAAAATAAGTGCATTTACATGAGCTAAATGAAATGAAATGACCCAAATTAAGATTTAAAGACACTTGGAAACTCTATAGTAAAAATAAAGTGTGACATTTGGTATGTGGTGTATTTCAAGACAGATGGAACACAGCTATAGGAAGTACGCTGATACCAACTCCAAACACAGAGTCTTGTACATAATTAAAGCTCTGATTCCTGCGGTCATTAAATAAAGAGCTGCCGTCTCGCAGCGGAGCAGCTAATGCATTATGATGACATCATAAATCCATACAGCGTTTAAACATGCGAGGCAGAGCTGTGATTGGTCAGGATGTGTGTGTGGCAGCCCAGTGACCGCTGTTGTGCTTTTACAAGCTTTCGTGAACATGGAAACAAAACGACTGACGGTCTTTTGAATCAGGGTTATTTGGGCCCGACGGCTATTTTAAGTTATTTACACATTCTCTGCGTTGTAAGGAGTTGGGTCACCTTCTAATAGCAGATGTGCTGTTTGGGGCACTAAGTTTTCATGTTGGAAGAATCCACTGCAGCATGGAGATGTAAAAACACACCAAATACCATTTGTTGGCAGACTCTTTGGTAGTTAGACATAATTTTCTACACCTTTATACAGCATAAAAAGCTAGTGTTTGTTTAACTTAAACAGTTCTCCTGAAATAAAACAACATTGATGTTTAATATACTATTAAATGGTTTTAAATTTGCCTACACAGTTGAGGTCAAAAGTTTAACATCTGCAAAATAAGAGGGATCATACAAAATGCATGTTATTTTTTTTATTTAGCACTGACCTGAATAAGATATTTCACAGAAACAATGTTCACATATAGTCCACAAGAGAAAATAGTTTATTTTTTTATAAAAATAATCCTGTTCAGAAGTTTGCATACGCTTGATTCTTAATACTGTGTTGTTACCTGGATGACCCACAGCTGTGTTTTTGTGTTTAATGATAGTTGTTCATGAGTCCCTTGTTTTCCTCAACATTTAAACTGCCCACTGTTCTTCAGAAAAATCCTTCAGGTCTTAACAATGTGTTGGTTTTCAGCAATGACTTTATGATTCTGAGATCCATCTTTTCACACTGAGGGCAACTGAGGGACTCATATGCAACTATTACAGAAGGTTCAAACGCTCACCGATGCTCCAGGAAACAATGCATTAAGACCTTTTTAAATGAGATCAGGGTAAATTTAACTTATTTTGTCTTTTGGGAAACATGCAAGTATCTTAAATATCTAAAAAAAGATATTTAAGCAAAATAAGAAAATTTACACATCTTCATCTGTTCAAAAGTTTTCACCCTTGGCTCTTAATGCATTGTTTTTCCTTTTGGAGCCGTCTGTAATAGTTGAATACGAGTCCTTCAGTTGTCCTCAGTGTGAAAAAATAGATCTCAAAATCACAGTCATTGTTGGAAAGGGTTCAAATACATAAAAAAACCTGAAAAACAATGAATTTGTGGGACATGAATGACTTTTCTGAAGAACAGCTGGAACAGTTTAACTGTTCAGGACAAACAAGGGACTCATGATCAACTATCACTAGACAAAAAAAAAAGAAAAAAACAGCTGTGGATGATTCAGGTAACAACATACACTGAACAGAATTATAAACGCAACACTTTTGTTTTTGCCCCCATTTTTCATTAGCTTGAACTTTTTGTACACAAAATGCCCATTTCTCTTAAATAGTGTTCACAAATCTGTCTAGATCTGTGTTAGTGAGCACTTCTCCTTTGCCAAGATAATCCATCCACCTCACAGGTGTGGCATATCAAGATGCTGATTAGACAGCATGATTATTGCACAGCACCTTAGGCTGGCCACAATAAAAGGCCACTCTAAAATGGGCAGTTTTACTGCATTGGGGGTCCAAAAACCAGTCAGTATCTGATGTGACCACCATTTGCCTCACGCAGTGCAACACTTCTCCTTTGCATAGAGTTGATCAGGTTGTTGATTGTGGCCTGTGGAATGTTAGTCCATATGTATACAAAACTAAAAATCTCTCAAAACTGAATCTCTCGTGGGCCATGACACCACAAACATTGATATTTAGATATTGTGTCTTTAACTACATTTAATTCTTTACTTCAGATAATGTATTGGATATTTGTTCATCTTCTCATTTTCTGTCTGTTTTTCTCAGGTGACTGTTGGTTGCTGGCGGCCATCGCATCTCTGACTCTAAACGATGACCTCCTCCATCGTGTGGTGCCGCACGGCCAGAGCTTTGACAGCGGCTATGCTGGAATATTTCACTTTCAGGTACATCCAGTTGACAAACACTAGAACATAAGCACAGAGACGATGTAGCTTTGACAGTGAGTTTTTCAAGTTTTTTTTTTCTTCATGGAAGTAATGCCATGAAAGAATCATTTTTGGTTTCAGTGAACAGTTCTGAAAAGAACCATTTGTGATGAAATTGTAAAATTCTAAAAAGAACCAGTTTAAAGAACCTTGGAAAGATTCCATGGGTATTAAAAGGTTCTTTGTGGAACTGTCAATTCCAATTAAAAAAAAAAGTTTTATATTCAGCTCTGATCTGGTTAAGATGCAGTTGTTTCTGTGTGATTCTCTCTGTCAAACTGTCAGGACTCATTTGTAGCTGTAAACCATCCATGAACTTTGCTCTGTAAACAGGCTAAGATGAGCAGTGGTGTATGAGTATTACAAAATAACAAAGCTCAGAACCAGTGTAAGGCAGGCTGATCAGTCTGTTCCTCATGTGGGATATTGCTAGCGTGTGTGTGTCACTAGTGAAATATCGTGCTTATGTGTGCGTTTCTGTTTCGGTGAGGCGAGGGGGAGGGTAGCGCTGCTCACTACTGTTCAAACAACCACAATGAAGTGGATTATGGGTAATGAGGTGACAAAGCATGCCAAGAATCCTTTACAGTTTGTTCAGACGAATGCAAATGACAATGCAATGTAAAATCCATCTTATTTGAGTAATACCATGGTGCTGAATGATTGATTCAGTATTTACATATTATACTGAATGAATATCATGGTACACGTCTGAAAAACAAACTTATTGCTACTTTTTATTTGGTACTTCTGTGTATAGTACAAAACCACAATACATTCAGAAAGATGCACAAAAGTTCATCAAGACGCTGAACTGCTACATGTCACCATCAAAGACTCGTACACACACAGATGCTCTAAAAATACACACTTGCGCATCATGCATCAATGAGCGTGCAAACAAAAATACAGGATCCAACTGTGTTCACTAATGCGTCTCAACACACACACACAGCTAGTTCTGTCTGGCTCATCTGGGACTCATTTAGATTAAATTAGAAGCAGAAATGTACTGAATGTGTGTAAAACCTAATTATAAGAGAGAGAGAGTAAATCACAGAGGGACATGCAGAGATTTTCACTGATAGGAAACATGCTACAGTGTGCTTTAAACAATTTATGAGTGAATCTCAGAAAATGGTAATGCTACATGGTCGTAGTTAATTCCTAAAGAAAGTGAATGCTATTTTAGGACTGTGTTTTCATGAAAATTAATAGATTTTTTTTAACCTTTATTTATATAGCAGTTTATACAAACAGATTGTGTCAAAGCAGCTTTCCAGTGTCAAACAGGGAAATAGTTTGTCAATAATGCAAGTGGACAATGACAAAAAGTCATGAAGAAATATTAAAATCAAAATTAAAAGTATGCATTTTAAATATGTTATATAATTAAATGTATGTATAAACATGCATTTTGCATAAAGAATATTTAGTTTGTAGAATATTTCTTATTTCTTTCTAAAATGTACCATTTTATAATATTTCTTTGTTTTGATTAGGCTTTTATTTTTGTTTTTAGTTTTTATTTGAGTATGAATTTTGTTATTTTAATTTTGTTGTTTGTAAATATTTTTATTTCAATTACTAAAAAACTTTTTTTTCAACACTGGTAAGATTATTATTTTTGTCGTCTTTGTTAGATTTATAGAAATAATATTGCATTATAAATGTACTAACATTAAGTTTTTGGAGAATATTTCTTTTTATTTTACAGTGAAAATGACCCAGAAATGTTCTTGACAGGCTGTGTGACTTTTAATCTTGCCATTGTATTATATAAATCAAATATCCTGAAAAGAAATTTCTCAGAGATGTGCAGCGTGATTGATAATTTCATTTATGTCTCTCAAATCCATCTTAAGCCTTATCTAAATTACTCCTTACGCAAGTGCACATATATGATGAGGGTGTGTATGTAGGGTGGGTATGTATGTGAACATGAACGGAAAGCCGGAAGTACAGGCATTTCCTGCTACACCAATAAATGCTGGAATACATATTCCTAAATATTTAAATAAAGACGATACAAAGAATTCCTACTCAGCGATCGTCCTTAGCTCCTCTCACAGAGTTTCTACTTACGAGTTTGGAAGTTGTAATTACATTATGATGTGTTTGGAAGCCAATTTGTTCAGACTGTTTCGTGTTTCTTTCTCTCATTGTCTTCCTGACAAACCCAAAAAGCTTACCACCACTAATGCAGCTAAACAAACAGCAGAGGATGTTTATTGCCTGTGTAGCTAAATGTTTTATGTGTATTTAATCAGAACTGTAGGTTTTCTAGACAAAAACACAGAAGGATTTTCCCAATGGCATTTGGATTATTGTGGAAAATAAACTCAAGTGAATGGTTCTTATATGTTTTGTTCATCATGATAATCTTCATAAATGAATGCAACTTTAATGAATTTAAGTTTAAAATGAAACCACCAGAAGTAAAAACCAAAGGCTGTAATCTACACCAGTGGTTTTCAATCCTGGTCCTGGGGACCCACTGCTCTGCACATTTTGTATGTCTCCCTTATCTGACACACTCAATTAAGTTCATGGATCTCTCTCCTAATGAGCTGATGATCTGAATCAGGTGTGTTAAATAAAGGAGACACACAAAATGTGCAGAGCAGTGGGTCCCCAGGACCAGGATTGAAAACCACTGATCTACACCATGATCACAAAACCTCAAAGTCACCATCATTTGGCATTTTTTTTTCCTTTGAAAGTGCTTTAGAACATTTTACAAGAGTGCGATTATAAACACAAAGAGGCTGTAAAAGTAACTAGTGAGTAGTTTATCTGTTCGCTATGATGTTTAACAACCCTGACAATCTCTTCAGCGCCACCTGCTGGACATACTATGTTAAAAATAAAGGTTTTAAAAGTGCTTTTTGCATCAGTGCCACAAAAGAACCTTTTTTGGCTCCAGAAAAACCCAAGAGCCATTTTTCATAATGTGAAGAACATTAATAGTTTAAAGGACCTTTTTCCACCATAAACAATCTTTTATGGTGGAAAGGTTCCACATTCTTAAAAATAAAGGTTCTTTACTGGCATTAATGGTTCCATGAAGAACCTTTAACATCCATGGAATCCTTTCATTAAATAAAATGTTCTATATAGTGGAAAAATGTTGTTAACACAAACAAAAAAAACAAACCTCTTCTCTGCAAGGTTCTTCAGGAAACTGAATAATGAGAACCTTTATTTTTAAAAGTGCATGGCTGTTAAATGTTCTTCATGGAACCATTGATGCCAGTGAAGAAGCTTTAGTTTTAAGTGAATGTTAAACTGAACCTCTCACTCTTCAGTTCTGGCAGTTCGGCGAGTGGGTGGATGTGGTTATTGATGACCGGCTGCCTGTGAAGGACGGGAAGCTGTTGTTCGTTCACTCAGCAGAGGGTGGAGAGTTCTGGAGTGCTCTCCTAGAGAAGGCCTACGCCAAGTATGACAATCCTCAACTGTACATTCGAATCAAATACAGTTTATCTGCACTTATTTAGTCCATTTATTTCCTTGTTTCTCAGGCTGAATGGCTGTTATGAGGCTCTGTCGGGTGGCAGCACATCTGAGGGCTTTGAGGATTTCACAGGTGGAGTCCTAGAGACATATGAGTTAAAGAAAGCGCCTGCTGACCTCTACAGCATTATCGCCCGTGCCATCGAAAGAGGATCACTACTGGGCTGCTCTATAGATGTGAGCGCCGATTCTTGCTTTTCACACTGTGCTTAACTCAAGATTACAAGTGGTGATGTTTCAAAGTTTTAATAGTTGTAGTTAGTGATAATAACACTGGTTAAGATTATTATTTTGCTCATTATATTAGTTATTAAACATGTTTTTATTTGTAACATGGTCAATATCAGTGTCTGCATTGCACTTCTTTTTGTCCTCAAGATCACCAGCAAGTTTGACATGGAGGCGGTGACCTTTAAGAAGCTGGTCAAAGGTCATGCATACTCAGTGACTGGAGTGGAAGAGGTGAGCCAGAGACTTAAACACAAAGACATACCAAAACACTATACACAACAGAAGCATCTGCCAAATGCATCAATGTAACATGAAATCAAAATGGACTTGTTTGTTGTCTTAATAAATGTTTTTAGTCTTAATGTGCGTGTTTGATTAATGCATGTTATTCCAAAGGGACATGTCTTTCTAATCAGAAATATGAATGATCTGTTGATCAGGTGGTGTACAGGGGAAACATGACTAAACTGGTGCGCATCAGGAATCCGTGGGGTGAGGTGGAGTGGACGGGAGCCTGGAGTGATGAGTGAGAATCAGCTAAGCCTGCTAATTGATGCTTCATTTTTACAGCGTTTAACTGTGATGTGATTGTTTTGATGACTGCTCTGATATGTGTGTTCAGCTCTCGGGAATGGGACAGTGTGGACCGCTCCGTCCGGGGCAAATTACAGAACCGCAGTGAGGACGGGGAGTTCTGGTAAGTGGATCACAATCAGATGATCAGATGAGAATTAGCAGTTAGTCTCCAACGACACTCCTGGAAAAATTCCCCACAACTCTTTAGCAGCAACTCGGCAACACCCAAGAAAGTAGAAACCATCCAGTAGCCATGTAGAACACTGTAGCAATGACCTATAAACTTTTCAGAACATCCTAGCGACCATATAGCAACACCCTAGAAACCACACAAAACACCTTTGCAATGACCTATAAATGCCCATGAGAACACCTAAGCAGCCCTAGACACCCTCTAGCAACAACACAAAACCATAGCAATGATCAATACATGCTGTAAAACTGTTCAGAACACCTTAGCAACCACTCAGTATCACCCTGGAAACCACCTGACCTATAAAAGTCCTAGAACATCTTAGTAACTGCATAGCAATCCCCTAGAAACCACACACACAAAAAACAAAGCAATGACTTTTAAATGCCCTATAAACCACTCAAAATACCTTAGCAACCACAGCCCAACATCATGGTAACAAGTTATGCATACCACTCAAATTGTCCAAAAAAGTACAAATCTCCTTACCAACACCCTATCAACAACCAATACATTCCCTATATACCATTCAAAACATAGCAACACCCTAGATACCACTAACAACTCAGAACACTATAGCAACAACCTATAAATGCCCTGCAAACCATTCCGAACATAGCAACAGGCTAGAAACAACCTAACAACCACACAGGATGCTATAGCAACGGCCTATAAAATCGCCTGCCAACCATTCACAACATAGCAACACCCTGGAATCCACTAGCAACCACACAGAACACTTTATCAACAACCTATGAATCACTATAAACTATTCAGATCATAGCAATGCCCTAGAGACAACCTAACAACCACACAGAACACCTTATCAACAACCTATAAAATCACCTGCAAACCATTCAGAACATAGCAACACCCTAGAGACAACCTAACAACCACAAAGAACACCTTAACAACCTATAAATCCCTATAAACTATTTAGAACATAGCAACACCCAAGAAACAAACTAACAACCACACAGACCACCCTATTAATCTTTAAACCATTCAGAACATAGCAACGAAATAGAAACAACCTAACAACCACACACAATGCTATAGCAACAACCTATGAATATCCTGCAAACCATTCAGAACATGGCAATGCCCTAGCAACCCTAACAACCGCACAGAACACCCTATAAATGCCCTAGAAGCCAATCAGAACATAGCAACAACCTAGAAACAACCTAACAACCACACAGAACACCCCATCAACAACCTATAGACTACTCAGAACATCTTGGCAACCTTATAATTCAGTAGCATTGCTCAGGTGGGTCACCAGGTCTCTCTCTCTGTCAGGATGTCGTTCAGTGATTTCCTGCGTGAGTTCAGTCGGCTGGAAATCTGTAACCTGACACCAGATGCACTCCAGGCGGGTCATTTGAAGAAGTGGAGCACGTCACTCTATCAGGGCGAATGGAGGAGAGGAAGTACAGCCGGCGGCTGCAGGAACTTCCCAGGTACAGCGGCTGGGGGGGGTCGGGGAACGTCAGCTCAGAGGTAGCAAAACGGCTAAATCCTCATGTGCCCCTTGTGTTTTTTATAATCCACAGCCACATTCTGGATAAACCCTCAGTTCAAGGTGACCCTAAAACACCCAGATACTCCTGGCCAATCGGATTGCAGCTTTCTGGTGGCGCTGATGCAGAAGGACCGTAGGAAGAAGAGGAAAGAAGGACAGGACATGGAGACCATCGGATTTGCCATTTATGAGGTCAGAGAGCTGATCCCTTCAGTTTAACTCGTCTAAATGTTTTTGACTCCTTTTCTGATTGGTTGTTTTTTTTTTTACCTTTATATTTTGCAGGTGCCAAGAGAGGTATGATGAGAGCCACCCAGGCCCTTTTAAATTAAGTGCCATTTACTTACATATGTGCTTCATACATTCATCTGTGCAGAACACAGTAGAAACAAACTATAAATGCCCTAAAAATCAACCACATAGCAATGCCCTAGAAACCACCTAGCAACCACACAGAACACTCTAGAAATAATCTATAAATGCCATATAAACCATTCAAAACACTTTAGCAACCACACACAGCACCCTGGAAACAACCTATAAATACACTATAAACTATTCAAAACACCTTGGTGTCCACACAGAACACCATAGCAACAACCTGAAAATCAGAACACCTTAGCAAATACATAGCAACACCCTGGGAAACCATGATGAGTTTTGCACTGGCAAATGGAAACTACCTTAGAAACCACCTAGGAACCATAGAAACACCCTAGATGCCATCTCGGAACCCTAGCAACACCTTAGAAACCTTTGATAAACCCCACAGAACATTCAAGAAATTATCTATAAATGCTCTATAAACAATTCAAAACACCTTAGTGTCCACACAGAACACCATAGCAATAACCCATAAATCAAAACACCATAGCAACTGCATAGCAACACCCTGGCAACTCATAAGTTTAGCACTGGCAAATAGAAACTACCCTAGAAACTGCCTATGAACTCTAGCAACACCCTAGAAACCACAGAGGAATCCTAGTAACACCCTAAAAACCCCTTAGGAACCCTAGCAAATGCCACAGAAACCACATAGGAACCCTAGCAACACCCTAAAACCCTAGGAACCACACAGAACACCCTACAAAAGATCTAGAAATAGCCTATAAACTGTAAACACAAGAACACCTTAACAGCACTCTATACATCAGAATATCTACCAAATAGAAACTACCCTAGAAACCACCTAGGACCACTAGCAACACCCTAGAAACCACTAGGAACCTTGACAACATCCTATAAACTACCTAGAAACCTTAGCAACACCCTAGAAGCCACACTGGAACCTTAACAACACCCTAGAACCCACCTAGGAATAGTTAACAACACTCTAGAAGCCAGCCAAGAACCTTAACAACAACCTAGAAACTACCTAGGAACCCTAGCAACACCCTAGAAGCCACCCTCGAACCTTAACACCCCCCTAGAACCCACCTAGGAACACTAGCAATGCACTAGAAACCACACAGAATCATTAACAACACCCTAGAAACCATACAGAACACCCTAGTAGTTATCTATAAATGCTCTATAAACTGGTCAAAATGCTGAGGTTTAAATTAAACGTCTTGTTGATCTGTGTGTTTGTGCTCAGTTTGTGGGGAATTCAGGTGTTCATCTGAAGCGGGATTTCTTCCTGACTCATGCGTCCAGCGCTCGCTCTGAGCTCTTCATTAACCTGCGTGAGGTGAGCTCACGCTTTCGGCTGCCAGCTGGCGAGTACATCATTGTACCCTCCACATTCGAGCCGCAGAAAGAGGCCGACTTCGTGCTCAGAGTTTTCTCAGAGAAACCCGCCAACTCAGAGTAAGTCCTGCACAGACCGGCACGCACTTACTGATTCAGCTGTTAGTCAGGATTAAACATGAGCCTTCTCAGCAGGGTCCAAAATGAACAGGAGGTCATGAATACTTTGTTAACCATGCACATCTCTTTTGCATTATTTCCTCAAATACATAAATTGAATCCTATTTGCATGTTGTGTTAACTGTTGCATATGTGCAACAAACAGTGTAGCTCATGTTGAAACTCAAAGCATCCAATATGTGACCCTTGACCACAAAACCAGTCATAAGGGTATATCTTGCTAAAATTGATATTTATACATCATCTGAAACCTGAATAAATAAGCTTTTGATGTATGTGTTTTTTAGGATAGGACAATATTTGGCTGCGATACAACTATTTGAAAATCTGGAATCTGAGGGTGCCAAAAGAAAAAAAAAAAAAATCAGCTTTAAAGTTGGCCAAATTAAGTTCTTAGCAATTCATATTACTAATTGAAGTTTTGATATATTTATGGTAGGGAATTTACAAAATATCTTCATGGAACATGATCTTTACCTAATATTCGAATGATTTTTGGCATAAAAGAAAAATCTATAATTTTGACCCATGCAATGTATTTTTGGCTGTTGCTACAAATATACCTGTGCGACTTATGACTGGTTTTGTGGTCCAGGGTCACATTAGCCTGTCACAAAATCCATTTCTCTATCGCATTATAGCCCTTAAAAGCAAGAATGACATAAATTCTGGAGTTAAAAAAACAAAACATTTCAGCTAAAAAAAAAAAAACTTTAAGTACTCTGTTGCTCTAACGTTTCAAGTTAAACCATTATTTAGAAATTATTGGTCAGCTGATCTCATAGTCTCTTTTCTTGTTTTATTTATTCACTAAAGATTTATTTAGAATAGGGCTGTCAAACGATTAATCGCATCCAAAATAAAAGTTTATGTTTACATACTATATATTTGTGTACTGTGTATATTTATTATGTACGTATAAATACAAACACATGCATGTATATATTAAGGAAAAATATTTTAGATATAAATATTTTATATATAATTTATTTATAATCCAAATTGTATATAGGTATAAATATATATACACATATAAATATTTTGTTTTAATATATACATGTATGTGTGTGTATTTATATGTACATAATAAATATACAAAGTAAACACACATGGTATGTAAAAATAAACTTTTTATTTTGGATACGATTAATCATGATTAATCGTTTGACAGCACTAATTTAGAAGCATTCATTTTGGACCTTGTTAATTAAATAGTACCACTATAGAATCTGATTTAATGTTGAAACAAGTTTGATAGCTGGTCTGTTCATCCAATTAAGAAAGAGACATTTCTCTGGCTGATATTAATTTTCTGTCTTTACCCTTTAGAGAATTGGACGATAAAGTCACGGCTAATATTCCTGAGGAGGTGAGATGATCAGATTGAGACACGTTTCTATAGTTTAGCAAATATATATACAATATTAGTGTTATTAGCCACCACATACAGCGGTATAAAATAATACAAATAATACAAAATATAAAAATATTTAAAGTAAATTCAGGTTAACAGATGGTTTCTGATGGATTAGTGATGTTGTGAATATGAGTTTATTTTATCATGCAAGATTGCAACATATCGTCGCTGTCGGGCGGAAACCTCGTAAATCCAAATTTTGTAAATTTCATATTTTTTCACAAATCGATGCTATTGGTCAGTGCCCACGTGGATCTGTAATTTTTACAAATTATTAACCAATCTAAAGTGTTGAAAATAGCTTGAGAGCAAATCTCTTAACTCATTTGAACACTTCAACTGTCTGAGAAGAGCTCGTATCTCCACCTTTTCTTCACTCCGCTGGAGCGTCGGGGCATAGGCCTATGTCCCCTACCATCTTCTTGTCACAAAGCACCGGCAAAAATAATTAGCATTGAATGTGTCGGTGGAAACAGTAAGGAGATATTTGAATGATCCATTAATAAACTAGTGTATTCTGAGATAATGTCGCAAAGACCCTGACTCGCAATCTCTTCTTTGGACGCAACTTTTGAAGGAAAGCATCTTTCCGGATTACATAATGATAGCGTTTTTTTTCTGATTTGTTTTATTTCGTTAAGTAATAATTTAAAGCTTTCTATTTATTTATTTATTTATTTATTTATTTGTCATGTTTGTGAGGCATGTAGCCTATTCGCTGAAAAATATGATCGCGCTGGCTCCTCATGTCCTGCAAAGCGATTTCAGCTTCTCCTCTTCAAACACAATATTCACATAATAGCGCACATTTATTTAGGTTTAATGTTTAAACTAAAATTGTTCTATAGCTACTTTAACTGTTTTAGATCTATAGATTTTATTTTATGCAAGTCGTAATGATTTAAAAGGCAAAAGTCTTCCGCTGGCCGCTGTTCGTAAAAAAACACACCAAACAAACTGATATTTAACGAACAAAAAAATGCTCCAAAAGTTTTCCTAAATTAACTTAATAAGAAAACGAAACGAAATATAACCACTTTGGCATTACATACAAAACGTAATTATGTTAATAGCTGAAACAGTAGTATAAGCTGTTCTGGAAGAATTAAGGGGAAAAAAGACGGACTCAGTTTTTTTGTATTGCATCATAGCTCTTAAACCTTTAAAATAGAGTTTAGGAAAATGTATGTAACCACAGTCGTTAGCTTTGGTTAACTATTGAAGACTTTTCTCTTGTCAAAAGGCTCAACGCGACCGCAGACTTTGATGAACACTGCTGGCAGCAGCGAAGTCTGTGTCTGTACCATTCTTATCAATGACGGCGTAATCTCGTATCTCCCTGCTCCCAAGTCATAAAACCTCTATCTCCGATAAAACATGATTTTGGGGAAATGTTGTCTTAATGTTGGTACACAACAGTGTATGATAGCAATATATGGTATAATACCAACTTTAACGATAAAATATTTAATAACTCAAAAAATATGCAGTTTTTTTCATTTCCTGAAAAATAACGGTTTTGGAGATACGAGGATTCCGCCCGACAGCGACGATATAGAAATCTATCTACATTTACTTATGTAAAAGTATATTCTCTCTTTCTCTCAATTGCTTTAGCAACGTCTGGATGAGAGTCAGATTGACGCTGGGTTTAAGAGTCTCTTCAGACAGCTGGCTGGAGCGGTGAGAGACTGATGAACAACTGCTGCATGCAGACATGAAATATTATGATGAATTTGTGTGTTAATTGTGTGTAAATGTGTTTTCTAGGACATGGAGATCAGCACAACAGAGCTGCAGACAATCCTAAACAGAATCATCTCCAAACGTGAGACCTTCATGATTCACTAGCTTTGTTTCAAACCCAGTGAGCTGCTTCACTGTCTACATAGGCTGCTTACTTTTAAGAGAGCATCCTGCTAGTCAAATCCTACAGTATGTGTGAACCTGGAACAAAAAAACCAAGTAGCAATGGTATATTTGTAGCAACAGCCAAAAATACATTGCATGGATCAAAATGAGCGATTTTTCTTTTAAGCCAAAAATCATTAGGATATCAAATAAAGATCACGTTCCATGAAGATATTTTGTAAATTTTCTACCGTAAATATATCTCAGCTTAATTTTTTAGTATTATGCACTGCTAAGAACTTAATTTGGACAACTTTAAATGCGATTTTCTCAACATTTACATTTTTTTTTGCACCCTCAGATTTTAAAATAGTTGTATCTTGGCAAAATATTGTCCTGCCCTATCCTATCCAAACATCAATGGAAAGCTTATTTATTCAGCTTTCAGCTGATGTATAAATCTCTATTTAAAAAAAATTGACCCTTATAACCTATATGGTTTTGTGGTCCAGGGTCACATATATGTTAAATGTGCTTCTGTCGAAGCCAAAAGTTAATCACCTCGCTTTTGCTACACTTTGTGTATTTGCATCTGAATATTTATAAACAAAATATCTATATCTTTGTAAGTATTGACTACAAGTCATACTTTTATATTTTTGGTTCAATTATACCAGTTGGAATGAAAAGCACATTGTGTCTCACTAACATTTAAATGAAGTGTCAGACAGATCACACCTCAAGAACAGAAGGGGATTCATTCTGAAAACTCATCTCTGTTCTGTGTCTGTATTCACAGATAAAGATTTAAAGACTGACGGGTTTGGTAAGGAGTCGTGCCGCAGCATGATCAACCTCATGGATGTATCCTTTACACACAATCAGTTCTAAAAAATATTCAGTCTGATAATGCAGACATATTGTTCATTGAGGGTTTTATTGTTTCTTGTTTTTTGTCAGTAGACACGTTGACATTCTTACCATTCAGACTGTGTTTCTGATTGTCCTTGACATGCTTATAGACGGATGGCAGCGGGAAGCTCGGACTCACAGAGTTTCATGTGTTGTGGGAAAAGATTAAACGCTACCTGGTGAGATGATAAGATATTTATAGTCATGTTTTTTTAAAGGTGAACGCTCTTATGATGGGTTAGTCTGGGCTGGTCAACACATTAACACCTATTCAGTGTTCAGCAGCTTGACTAAGACATGATTACTTATTCCACATGTAAACAGCTCAACTTCATTATGTAATGAAGTATTAAAAGTGTAGCAGAAAAAGCAACATGTTTATTTCTAAGAGTCGGAGAGACGGTAAAAAGTGGTCGTAGTTAACTAAAACCCTAAAATAATTACTTATCATAAACCTTAACTAAAATGTACTACGTTTTTAACATATTTCAACTAGTTGATGAAATAATAAAAACTATATAGGCATTAGAGGTTGACCGATATTGGATTTTACCAATACTGATGGCTAGGTTGTACCACACTGGCCGATACCGATTAATCGACCGAGTTTTTAAAATGGATACTGAATGGAAATTAAAACAGTGGTCTACTATTTAAAAAGGGGACTGAACCATAGTTTTTTAAAGAGTAAATGTATTAATATTAATTATATATTTAAAAATATCAGTAAATGTTGAAATGAACACACTAACAAGGAACAATACTTACATTCTACAGCTTTTATTAATCTTAGTTAATGCTACAAATAGACTTTGTGAAGTGTTACCATTTCATATCAACAGTCTTCAAACATCTACACAAGAGCCGTAGTATTGGAATTACATCATATGGACATTTTATGTATAGGACAAAATAACTAAATAGTCACAAACAGAGCAAAAGCTCAACACCGTGTGTTATTTAATCACCAAACAGACACAAGTTTACTTCAAGAATGAGTTTGAAGTTTGGTGTTTAAAACAACAGAGCAAACGGAAAGAGAAAGCGCCATTTATATTACAGCTCTCTATATGAAACATACAGACTTTATTAGAGCCACAGAAAGAAAAACGCTGCTAAAATGCACAATACACACAATCTTCCAGCACATGATGAAGTCTTTATGTACATTTACATCTATTTGGGACAGATATGTCGCATTTAATGTAAAACTCCGTGCTAGTGCTCTGTGATGCGGCAGGATTTCTGTCGGCTGAATGAACACGGCTTTAAATATGCAACCTGCTGGCTAACAAATGCATTCATGTGATCAGCTAGATATAAACTAATGCAAATAGATTGTAACAATCGTGACATTAAACATTTGGCTTGGACTTACTGTTTTGGTCACATTGTTTTAACCTCTTGATGTGCGGCTAATGTTCGCTTCCTCTCAGCCTTGATAGCAAACATACTGCTGTACTTTCTCTACTAATGCAGCATCTAGTCAACAAAGTACTTACTAAGTAAAGATATTAAAATATGCACTATAGATGGTTGTCGATGTTTTAAATCCACATCTGAAGCGCCCCGCTCTGTTCAGCGCACAGTATCACGTGTGTAAACAAACAGCAGATGTTGTAAATGATTTCTGCCTCTAGAGGCTGCTCTCATCATACATATCTATGGCTCTCATGCTGTATAATGACAGAGAAGCCTTCTCAGCCGCTCCAGCAGTGGACACAACCCGGAAAAACGATCCAAGTTTCTAACCAAGCATGGATTTTTGATAATCGATAGTTCCGACAATCAACTATTGGTGCCGATTAATCGGCAAAACCGATACAGCGGCCAACCTCTAATAGGCATTTAAAAATAAAAAGACTACATTTTCAAAATTAGTAAAGCAAACTAAAAATGAAAGAATATAATATAAAAATACCATTCAAAATATGAATAAAACTATAATAGTATTTCCATAAAACTAAAATGGCACTGTGAACAACTCAGTTGCTCTTTTTGGTGTAGGAAATGACAAATGTCAAACAAGATAAATGCAGTACAAGATAAAAAAAACTAAATGTGGTAGATAAGTCAACAGGAAATAGAAGTTGCAAGCCACATTATGAAGCATTTTTGACCAAAACGGCTAAATAAACATTTACATATAAGATTTATGTAATGGGAAGAGCAAGTTGTGATTTTAATTAAAGATTACAAAATCCAAATATTTTTAATAAAAAATAAATTCTGAAGACGATTGCATCAAGAAATGAAATAATAGCTCTGATGGCATGATTTCACATTCATAATTTAGGTTTAATTTTCTTGCATCTTTCTTTCCTCTTACGTTCACAGCAAATCTTTAGAGACCATGATGTGGATAAATCGGGTACCATGAGCTCTTATGAGATGAGGAGAGCTCTAGACGCAGCAGGTAAACTGACTATGAACTATTATTAGGTCTGTTTTGTTTCTGTTGTCTGCTCATCTGTGTGTCATGACATGTCTCTTTGTCTCTCTTTCTGTCCCTTTTTTTCCAGGTTTTAAGTTGAACAATCATTTATTCCAGCTGATCATCCTGCGGTACACAGAGCAAGATCTGTCTGTGGATTTCGACAACTTTGTCACCTGTTTAGTGCGACTGGAGACCATGTTCAGTGAGTCCATGTGCCATAGCCACAGAAATTTTTACTATTTTGGTTTCACAAAAATATGAAGCAACAGTGATAATAATCAGAGTTGTTTCTTGAGCAGCAAATCAGCATATTAGAATGATTTCTGAAGGATCAGGTGACACTGAAGACTGGAGTAATAATGCTGAAAATTCAGCTTTGATCACAGAAATAAATTACATTTTTTAAATATATTCACAATCGAAAATGCTTTTTTTTAATTCTAAAAATATTTCACAATATTACAGATTTTTAGTGTATTTTTTTATTATATTAATTTGTAAAAATCTCACCAGCTCCTAATTTTTGAACTGTAGTGTATAGAGAATTTGTATAATTAAGTATTTTGCTGTTATTGATAAAGTTGGATGTGGATCTTTCTGTATTATGAGCATTGCTTAAATGAAACGTGTGTGTGTGTGTGTGTGTGTTTTCACAGAGACCTTTAAGTCGCTGGACACAGATGCTGATGGATTCATATCGCTCACATTCTTTCAGGTTTCACTTCAGTTCACTTACATAAACATGTTAACACACTGCAAACAGACACTCACCCAAAACATGTAGAGAGGGAGGGTGAATGAACATGTTTGAGATAAATGAGTAAACCCTGAAACCTGCTCCTTGACTGTTTGCAGTATGTGAATCAAGCAATTGCATTCTTCCATGAACGATATTCCTAGTTTAATACAATCTCATTTCTCTCTCCCCATTTCGCAGTGGATTTCCCTGACCATGTTTGCCTGAAATGGACACATTTTCGTCGTTTGTCTGCACTAAGACTGTCTTCTCTTCTGTAGTCCTGCCATCTGAAGAGTGCCTTCATTTTTACACTTCTGTAATGCATTTCTAAGGGAAAAACGGCCTTAAAGCAACCCTGTTTACATAGTCTGTATGCAAAACAAAACTGTGCCAAATGCATTTCTAAAGCCTGGAGAAAAAACATTTACAGTATTGAGGATCAAGCTGCATGTATTGCCCCCAGATGAAACTTGTTTACACTTTCTATGCCAAACTAATCGGTGCCAATTTCTATCATTCTCACTATTGTATGATCATGAGCTGCATATCTTTCAGTGAATGTCATATTTGAATGTTGTTTGTGTAAAGAACGCTGTATTAGAAATGCATGTGCTGATGCACTGATGTTACTGTAGATCGAACCCAGCTTTACTCAATGAATGTGATTTGGTTTGGACTGAGTTTCTAGCATGCAGCTGTTTTATAGGACAACGTGTTTAAGATGTACTGACCAAAGGATCTTTTACCATGCTAAAAGGGACATATACTTTTTAAAAATGTCATATGCATTCCTTTAGGTCTGTTTATATGAGCAGCGCGAAGGAACTGGGAACAGATTGAATCTGGCTTTCATATGTACAACCATTAGATTCAACAAGATGGCACTTTCCTTTTTTAAAAAAAAAAAAAATCTATATGAAAAGGTGGATGTTCTTTTTTTTTTCCCCAATGCCATACAACAGGTTTTACAGAATGTTTTTTCCACTCCTGTGATACATTTATGTGGGTTTTCAATAAACTTTCTTTAAAAGTAGAATCTGTGTTTAATTATGGATTGAACTGATTGAATGGCTTTAGTTTCATTTAGAACATTTTGGCTTGTAGGAATGTTTTTGGGGTTAGAGGTCTTGTTATTAAGGCTTTAAGCCTTAGTAAGCACATATCTGCAATAATGTTTGTTGATATATATATAAAATCAACATTGTCAAAAATATTAATTCTTGTACAATTATCTTGCATGCAGCTTTGACTTTAGAGATTACATTGAATATTTGTAATTCAAAATTTGCTGGCACTGGGTAACCATTTAACTGTAAAAAGGATAAAAGTAAATTATGAAAATGTTGAAACATTGTTAGCAACTAAAACAATACCAAATGTATTCTATTTTTTTTTTATTCCTTTTTTAAATTTAATTTAAACCCCCCTTTTCAAAGACAATGCCCCAGACTAAACTTGCACTGACTGATCTTAAAATGTCAGTTTCATTGTCATGTACAGTTGAAGTCAAAAGTTTGCATACACCTTGCAGAATCTGTAAAACGTTATTAATTTTACCAAAATGAGAGGGATCATACATGCTTTTTATTTAGTACTGATCTAAATAATATATTTCACATGAAAAATATTTACATATAGTTCACAAGAGAAAATAGTAGTTGAATGTATAAAAATAACCCTGTTCAAAAGTTTACATACACTTAATTCTTAATACTGTGTTGTTACCTGAATGATCCACAACTGTGTTTTTTTGTTTAGTGATAGTTGTACGTAAGGCCCTTGTTTGTCCTGAACAGTCTTTGCCCCACAAAGTCTTTGGTTTTTCAGCATTTTTGTGTTTGTTTGAACCCTTTCCAATCAATCACTGTATGATTTTGAGATCCATCTTTTCACACTGAGAACAACTGAGGGACTCATATGCAACTATTACAAAAGGGTCAAACGCTCACTGATGCTCCAGAAGGAAACTCGATGCATTAAGATCTGGGGGTGAAATCTTTTTGAATTTGAAGATCAGGGTAAATTGTACTTATTTTTTTATTTTTTCTGCTGGTAAACATGCAAGTATCTTCTGTAGCATCTGAAGGGCAGTACTTAATGAAAAAAATATGACATTTAGGCAAAACAAGAAAAATGTACACATCTCCATTCTGTTCAAAGGTTTTCACCCCCAGTTTACATACAAATACAACAACGTTTCTGAAAGTCTTTATACTGTTTGGAGCCCGTATTTTAGATTTATAAGTAATGATGTAGTAATAAAAATAATATAAAATTGATTAGTAATGAAAGTCACAATAAGTGAAGGCTAATGCACAAACGTGGGGCTTTTATTTTGAAATGAGCTGGTGTTCCAAACCAAAGGCTCCCCGCTTTGTTTTTACAGCCTTTCTCTTTCGTTCCGCAGTGTGAAGGCTGTAAATAAAAATGAATTCTCTGGCGCAGGAGATCCAGGGATTCTTCGCGGCGCGTTTGAGGAAACAAAGCACGAAAGTGACAACCGTGACCGGCGAGAAACTCGTAGAGACGCGCAGTGGCGATCATTTCCACGTCACGCACGATACGGAACGCGAGAGTGACGCGGCGTGCGGGTTCGTGCAGGACTTGAGGCTTGACCTGCAAGTGGGCATCATTAGACCCTTCCTCCTGCTCTGTGCGTGATGTCTTTGATGTATAATTGCATTTCTTTTCTTAATATGAAAACCTGACACAACCCAAACCGTGGTGGTGGTAACTTGTTACCATGGTACACTGCTGGTAATAGCATTATTCCACGGTGATTACTGTATTTATGGAGTTAAAAAGGTATCGACTGAATCTTAGTAAGTGTGGCTTTGGATGGTAGGCTACTTTTTGTGTAACGATGCATATCAAAGATGTCAAAGATGAAGAACCTTTAATAAAAAAGAAGAAGAAGAAGAAGGAAAAAAAAAAAAAACATGGTCACCACTAACAATAATAACAATAACAATAATAATAATAATAATAAAGCATTCATTGTAAACATTTAAGAATAATTGGCTAGCTTCCAATTTAATAAAAAAATAATTAGCATTATATTAAAAAAAGGTTTTCCATGGTCACCCCAAAAATAAACAAAAATATGTAGAATTCTGTTGTGTCTTAAAATGAAAATGGTTGTCCAGATTATTTATTTACAGCTAATTCCAGTTTAATAAAAAAAAAATACATATTATTATTTAACATTTTATTTATTGAAAAAGTCGTTACCATAATACACTGACTATTAACCCTACTTGTCACATTTAACTAATATTTTAAACTGTGATTTTTAGCATCACAGGATGCTGCCCATGATATAGACACATTGAAGAAACTAAAGGTAATCTAATGTTTTTTTTTTTTATATATATTATCTAAATTTTTATGTAACCCTGGACCACAAAACCAGTCATAAGGGTCCATTTTTTTTAAATCAATATTTTTTACATCCTCTGAAAGATGAATAAATATTATTAGGATAGGACAGTGGGCGAGATACAACTACTTGAAAATCTGTAATCTTGAGGGTGCAAAAAAAATCTAAATATTGAGAACACCCCCTTTGAAGTTGTCCAAATGAAGTCCTTAGCAATGCATATTACTAATCAAAAATTAAGTTTTGATAGTTTTATGGTATGAAATTTACAAAATATCTTCATGGAACATGATCTTATTATCCTAATGATTTTGGGCATGAAAGAAAAATAATTTTGAACCATCCAATGTATTTTGTATTTTGGCTATTGTTACAAATATACCCATGCTGCTTAAGACTGGTTTTGTGGTCCAGGGTCACATATTATTCAATTTATCTGATTTTCTGATAAACATTTATAAAAAAGCAAGCTAGTTTATATAATAATAAAAATAATAATCCTTATTTCTTTGCTGTTGTGTTTTAGGTGACTCATGTGCTAAATGTGGCGTATGGAGTTGAGAATGCATTCCCTGACCTCTTCACATATAAGACTGTCACCGTGTTAGATCTTCCAGAGACAGACATCACCTCATACTTCCCTGAATGTTTCCAGTTCATAAATGAAGCTAACCAGCAGGTGTGTATGAAAACTTCAAACAAATATCCAGAGATATGAGTGTGTGTGTGTATAACCTGTTTTCTCGTGTGTTCCTCAGGGTGGAGTGGTGCTGGTCCACTGCAACGCTGGCGTTTCTCGCTCTGCTTCTGTTGTTATCGGGTTCCTCATGTCCCAGGAGATGATGTCATTTGATGAAGCCTTCAGCGCTGTGAAAACCGCCAGGCCTTACATTCAACCAAACCCAGGCTTTATGAATCAGCTGAAGAAATACAATCCGTGATGCCACACAAAGACTGATTTTGTAAACCGAAACTTTAAGTTTTTAGCATTTAGCTGTTTCTCAAACTGCTGGACCATAGCATATGTCAGATTTCACACCGCACTTGATGAGCTAATGAGCTGATGAGATGAAACAGGTGTGTTAGATATCTTAGACATCTGAAACCAGGATTGAGGAGCTGTTTTAGTGCCAACATCTTTTATTTCATATTTATATTTTATTAAATGTTTATGTTTACACTTGTTGCAAAATAAAACATTTTTTAAATTCTTGCTGCTGATTTATCAATGGTCTTTGTGGGTGACTTTTATTTTAAAATCCGTCATGACGGGAAACCGTTCAAACGAACAGAGTCCACGCACACGTCACAGCACAGTAACCGAGGAGACTTTAACAAAACAAATAAATCAATTATATATTCATCTGTTTTGTGATTTTTGAATGGTATTTCACAGGTGCGTAGAAGCATGTCGTGTGAGGCGTCTGTCCAGAAACAAGTGCTCTCAATAATGGACAGTTTAGTCACATCAATAGTGACAGAAATTTGCCAGCAGCTCGATATTTTCCAGTCAAAACGTCAAAATGGAAATCCAGACACTGATATTAAAATGGTAAGTTGGTTCACTGATTTTTTTTTAACGTTTGTAAATATGTTACCTTTCACTCAGGTGTTCACTTTCACTCAAATTACCGTAGTAACCATAATTATTGGCAAAATGTACCATAATTAATAGTTAATTTACTACTGTAAAATTCTAATACACTATTATGGGATCTCATTCGCTTCAGTTACTTAATTGTGCGTGTAGTATTTTTAATAAAAATTATTTAACGTTAGTTCGACCATTGCTGGTTAATATCAAACTACCTCAGTTAATGTTTGAACAACCAGAAAAAAAAAGAGATAACGGCTAATAATTTACAGGGGACCTAAAAAGCTAATACAAAATAATGGCCTAATAATAATAAAGAAAGCTTTTTGGGTAGCTATTAAAACTTTTTTTTTTTTATTAAATGTTGGAGTTTCGATCCTACAATATTACATGTGTAGAAACTTTATAAAGTAAACCTGTTGTATGCAAGTGCACACTACCAGTCAAAAGTTTTTTAAGGTTTAAAGAAATTTCTTCTGCTCACCAAGCCTGCATTTATTTGATCCAAAAAGTACAGCAAAAAAACTGTAATATTTTTACTACTTAAAGTAACCATTTTCTATGTGAATGTATTTTAAAATGTAATTTATTCCTGTGATTTCAATGCTGAATTTTCAGCATCATTACTGCAGTCACATGATCCTTCAGAAATCATTCTAATTTCTTTTTTTTTTTTTTTTGCTGTTTAAAAAACATTTATTATTATTATTATGAGTATTATTACAGCTGAGTAGACTTTTTTCAGGTTTATTAATAAAACATTATAGTGACTCCAAGCTTTTGAATGATAAAGTGTATAATGTTACAAAAGTGTTTTATTTCAGATAAATGCTGATCTTTTTCTTTCTATTCATCAAAAAATCCTGGAAAAATGAACAACTTTTTAAAATATTGATAATAATAATGATTATTATTATTTCTGGAGGATGATGTGACACTGAAGACTGGAGTAATGATGCGGAAAATTCAGCTTTGATCACAGGAAAAAATTACATTTTAAAATAAATTCACATAGAAGACACTAAAAATATTGCAGTTTCACTGCTTTTGCATTTTGGCTTTGTGAGCAGAAGAGACTTCTTTACATTAAAAATCTTACCATTCAAAAACTTTTCACTGGTAGCGTAGGTATGCAAGTCTTTTAACTTTACCTTAATAGTTAATCTGATTATTTTTCTTGTTTGACTCGCAAGAATCTGACAGCTGCTATAAGGAAAATAACACACCTAACAGCTGAACACATCTGCAGAATCCTTCATACAGCATCAAGTGGACCAAGAAAAGATCTTACACAATCAGATCAAATCAACCATATCATAGAGCAGCAGACTCACATCAAAGATAAGGAACATGTCAAAGGTGGTTCTTCTCATAATTAAAACATGTATTTTTGATATTTTAATAGATTAAATAAGACAAATGCATTGTTTTAGAAGGAGACCAACAAGATGTCACCTCAGACGTTGTGTCAGGAATCCAACAAAGTTTGAATTGCATCACATCTAGCGAACATCTTCTTCAGACTGTTGAAGTAACCCACGTCCTGCTGTAATTGTTGTTTTTGAGTATACAAATACTTTAATTTGCTGTACACCAAACTTACACAGTCCTGTCTTCATCTAGGAAGAGCCTGAGTTCAGATTTGAAGAAGCATTTGTCCATGAAGAGGAGCATGTAGACTGTCAAACTGTTATAGAAGGTACAGAATCCCTTATATGAATGCAATTGGATTAGCATGCTATATGTACAATGTCACATCTATAAACATGCATTGTTCACGTTACAGAATCAATAGAGCCTGATGCAGAAGAAATTCAATCGGTAGACCATCAAATAGAAGAGCTGAGCGCCACTGAACCAAACGCTAAGGATGAATCCAATGACATTTCAGTACATATAAATGCACTAGATCCACCTGGCATTATTGAGACGGGATTGGACGTCCTAGACGCCTCTGAAGACGCAAGCGATGAGCAGAACACATGCAGAACCTGCGGAAAGACCTTCACCTACCTCAGCAACCTGAGAAGACATGAGCAGAAGTTCCACAGTGGAGAAACGCCTCACGCTTGCCAAGATTGCACAGAAAGTTTTAGCTCCAGACGTCTTCTCCAGATCCACCGGAGGGTCCACAAGGTGGAAAAACCTCACAAGTGCACGCTCTGCGACAAGGTGTTTCGCTTGCCCAACCACTTGAGGAATCACATGTTGAGTCACGGTGATGAGAGACCGTTCGCCTGTTCCATTTGCGGGAAGAGCTTCGCTTTGATAAGCATCCTCAGAGCTCACGAACGAACGCATGGAAGCGAGAAGAACTTCGTTTGCTTGCAGTGCGGTTCCCGGTTCCTCACCAAGTCGTACTTGGACTACCACCAGCGAGTTCACACTGGAGAAAAGCCATACCTGTGCAAACACTGCGGAAAGAGCTTTGCCCAAAAGGGCAACCTCAAGGCGCACGAAAGGCTTCACACAGGCGAACAGCCCTTTAGATGCGAGGACTGCGGGAAAACCTTCGTGCACGCCAACACCTTCAAATCCCACAAGCAGCTCCACACTGGGGTCAAAGCGTTTTGCTGTGAGCTTTGCGGGAAGGGATTTCGGCGAGGAACACATCTCAAAACTCATCTGCTAACACACTCTGGAGACAAACCATTTAGTTGCGACATATGCGGGAAGACTTTTGCGCTCAAAGGATCTCTGAAGACGCACAAGCTCACTCATACGGGTCAGAAGAGTTATGCTTGTAATGTTTGTAACAAGCAGTTTACTCAGGCCAGCTCGCTGGCGAAACACAAACGGGTTCATACAGGAGAAAAACCGCACCGATGCGGAAGTTGCAATAAGTGTTTCTCTCAAAGCAGCCATCTTAACTACCACTTGAAGGTTTGCCAGTCGGGGACAAAAAGTTGTGCAATCTTTAATGTGGAAGGGAACTAAGTAACTGCTCATTCCATTTGTGCCTTTCTTGAATAAACCCAACTGTGACCAAATATTTGACACATTTCTTAGATCTGCAAGATGTTTCCTCCTCAATTACTTGATATTGTTAGTGCAAATCTAATAAAGAAACAACTTGGTCATATTTTACACTGAAATAAAGCAATTAAATTTTTTGCATACAAAAAAAAATATATATATATATATTTGACCATTAAAACTAATAATATTAATACTCAAGTAAAATGTCTCAAAGTCTGCAATAAGTAAAAATATTATGTAAAATGTAAAATACTTGTCAGTTTGCTAAACAAATGAATACACTGGTAGTCCAATTAATGCACAAAACACACACACACACACACATATAGAGTTCAGATGTGAAAACCCTCTAAAATCCCTCTATGTCTTAAGTAGCATGGGTATATTTGTAGCAATAGCCAAAAATACACAGTATGGGACAAAATTATACATTTCTTTTATGGCAAAATCATTAAGATATTAAGTAAAGATCATGTTCCATGAAGATATTTTGTACATTTCCTACTGTAAATCTCATTTTTATGATTTTTTTTTTGCATCCTCAGATTCCAGATTTTTAAATAGCTGTATCCTTGCCTTTTTCCTATCCTAACAAATTATGCATCAATGATTGATGTTTTGTTGTCCAGGGTCAGATATACATACCTTTTTTCACTCCCAAACTATTTGCATTTTATAAGAAAAGTTTTGCACTCCCCTGGCTAACTTTGTGTTTTTCCTCTAAATGAATATTACTTCCATCAAAGCAAGCAAAAGCTCCCTCATCACGCTGTCCCTTTATGTGCTCCATAGAAATACTACAATGATTTAGTTAAAAAGTTTAAGCTGACCTATTAAAATCTTGCCCAAAAATCGCTTTTCCACCACAGACGAGAGAGAGACATTCATAATAAATAGCCATTTTTACTAATAAATGTTAAAAAATACATTAGACAGACTTTTACTGTACATCTACTGACAAATACTACAAAGCAATTTAAAGTTTTACAGAGAATTCAACTTTTAAATTAAGACATCGTAAAATAAACAGTAAACGTTAACTTAGAAAAAAGAAACATTAGTTCTAGCATTCAGAGGAATGTAACAATTATTTGCATTTTTTTCCTTCTTTTCTAAAGACAGAAAAAAAACAAAAACATAAGCACTCTCCTGTTGACCGGTTTTATATACATAAGGGCAAAAATATCACAGACCAAAAAACAATGAACGCTTTAAAAGATTTAGCAAACATAAATAAGTGGAACCATAACCGAAATGTTCGTTCACAGATGAGTCTGCGTTCTTTGGTCTGTGACTGATCTGGTTTAGATCTGATCTGAGAACAGTCTTAAGCAAAATTATTGTTGTGTTCTAGCCGGGTGACTAAGGTGGACACCAGCCTCTCCAGCTGCTCCGCCCTTTGTTTGCCTGTCTGCAGAACTTCCTCATGATTGGCCTTTTCCTCGCTGTCGTAGTCCATCACCGCCTTATTGGTTATTAAAGACAGAGCGAAGACGCGCATCCCACAGTGCCGTGCCACGATCACTTCGTGAACCGTACTCATGCCTACAACACATGAAGTCTGGTTATTAAACTAGTTTGCATAGAAAAATCTACATATAAATGAATGTTAAATGTTAAATGCAGTTGAGGTCAAAAGCTTACACACACCTTGCAGAATCTGCAAAATGTTAATTATTTACCAAAATAAGAGGGATCATACAAAATGAATGTTATTTTTTAATTCAGTACTGACCTGAATAAGATATTTCACAAAAGACGTTTACATATAGAGAACAAAAATGACCCTGTTCAAAAGTTTACATACACTTGATTCTTAATACTGTGTTTTTACATGAATGACCTAGAGCTGTGTTTTTACTTGGTGATAGTTGTTCATGAGTCCCTTTTTTTTTTTGTCCTGAACAGTTAAACTGCCCGCTGTTCTTCAGAAAAATTCTTCAGGTCCCACAAATTCTTTGGTTTCTCAACATTTTTGTTTATTTGAACCCTTTCCAACAATGACTGTATGATAAGATCCATCTTTTCAGACTGAGGACAACTGAGGGACTCATATGAAACTGTTACAGAAGGTTCAAACGCTCACTGATGCTCCAGAAGGAAACACAATGCATTAAGAGCCGGGGGGTGAAAACTTTTGAACAGAGAGATGACATGTACATTTCTTATTTTGCCTAAATATCATATTTTTAAATTTTGTACTTCCCCTTAGACACTATAGAAAATTGCTTGTTTCCCAGAAAACAAAAGTTATATTTTTCCTGATCTTTAAATTCAAAAGATTTTCACCCATGGTTCTTAATGCATCAGGAGCATCAGTAAGCATTTGAACTTTCTGTAATAGTTGCATATCCCTCAGTGTGAAAAGATGGATCTCGAAATCATACAGTCATTGTTGGAAAGGGCTCAAATACACAAAAATGCTAATAAACCAATTTGTGGGACCTGAAGGATTTTTCTGAGGAACAGTGGGTCATTTTTATAAATTCAGCTATCATTTTCCCTTGTGGACTACATGTGAAATCTTTTATGTGATATAGATTATTCAGGCCAGTACTAAATAAAAAACAAAATGTATTTTGTTAAAATGACCTTTTTTTTTTGCACTTTTAACCTCAACTGTACATTTCATTACACCACAATATTGGTCACTAAACCACTGCTAATTTGCATAAGTTAAATTTGCTTCATGTTTACACATCAAATATTGTTCTAAAAATTCAAGTTCTTCTTTCTATTTTTACGTTTCCTTGCCTTCCAGTTACTGGATGGCAAGGCATCAACCGGATGCAACAGCATCACGGTTCATTTGCATCAAGTTTAATTTTAAACGGTCACATTTACATTTATGCATTTGGCAGACGTTTTTATACAAAGAGACTTGCATTACATTAGTTCATGCATTCCCTGGGAATCAAACCCCTGACCTACAGGAACATTAACTGTTGTCAGTTTGAATGCTCCTGTCACAGCTTTACAGCAGAAGAGACTCTTACCGACAGCATCAGCTCCCAGCTTGTGCAGCATTCGACATTCAGCAATCGTCTCGAACGACGGTCCTCCTAGAACGCAGTACACGCCCTCTCGCAGGAAGTCGCTGTAACCGAGCTCCGAACCCACGTCGAATGCCAGCTGCTGAAGCTCACGATCGTATGCATCAGACATGCAGGGAAAACGAACACCGAACCTAAAAAGGAAAAGCAAAGTTACATAATGAACAATATCTACAAGAGCATGGAATCTCTACTTGTCCAAACAGCTCAATGACGTGAGCGTAGTGCTCAAAGGACCTAAATAAACACATATAAACATGCCTTTCATCATTGGGTCCAGCTAAAGGGTTGTTTCCAGCAAATCCAGGCATGTTGAGATGATCTTTGATGATCATGATGTCGCCTACTTTATAGTCCTGGTTCAGACCGCCAGCAGCGTTGGTGAGAATCACGGTCTCCACACCCAGCAGTTTGAATATCCGCATAGGCATCGTGATCTAAAACAGAACAGCAATCCAGGGTCAGAGAGTTTATGCTTCAATCGCGCACACAACACAACCAGTTAAAACTAATTCAGTCAGGTCATGTGTGGACCACATATGGCCACATTAGTTAGTTACCTCTTAGTTAGTTTAAAAAGGATCTTTAGGTCAGACTTCTTCAAGTCAGTGCAACTAAATACATAGTTCCTTAAACCAAGACCACTTGGATCAGGAGCCAAGACCACTTGGATCTCAAATCCAACAATACAACCACAACTACCTTTCAATCTAGCTGTCATACTGACAAAGAACTGTATTGTTTACATGTTTTGGACCAGAATGAATGTATTATAGGGTGTTCGTACCTTTTGGATGGGATATCCCTCATAGAGATGAAACCGCCCCTGCATGCAGACACACGGTCTACCCTTCAAAGTGCCAAACACCAGACGTCCTGCGTGACCATGCACTGTAGGAGAGAAAGAAATGCACAGATTTAGCAACGGGAATGCTTTTACAAGCTAAAGTACACAATATCTGAAATTCTAGAAAAACCCTCACCTGTACTTTGGGGGAAGTTGGGGATGTCCCTGTAGTTGAAGGCCACCTGGTCTTTCAAGGCGTCAGCCAGTCCACCCAAACCCGAACCGCACACGATGCCCACCAGAGGACGCACTGCGGTCTGGGAAAGAAGCCAGTCAGCTGTGGCCTGGCAGTCCTCAAAGCTGTACCTGCAAAGAGAGAGCTGAAAAAATGAGTTTGTGGACTCGTGACTGTAATAGCTCATTGAATTCACAGCACACACATGCTCATTTGCCATTCAAAAGTCACGCTTCCCTGACACACTTGAATGTCACACACTGGAGCACAAAACCAGTCTTAAGTAGCATGGGTATATTTGTAGCAATAAACCAAAATACACTGTATTGGTCAAAATGATCATTTTTTCTAGGATATTAGGTGAAGATATTTAGTAAATTTCCTACCGCAAGTATGTCAAAATGTAATTTCTGATTAGTCATATGCATAGCTAAGAACTTCATTTGGACACCTTAAAAGGTGATTTTCTCAATATTTAGATTTTAAGTGTTTAATATTGTATAAGATGTTAAATACTGTAACATATTTGAACGGCTATGAAGCCTGCAGATACCAAATAAAAATATCCTGGCATATCTGAAACATGAGCCACTTTTTGATCACTACTGTAATCTGAGCAGCTGACTACCAAAATAAACTTTCTGTGACAGAGCATCTTTATGATTAGTACTATGGCCTTTGCAGTTTGGAAAACCGTGACAGTTTATATTTGAAAGTTTAATTTAATTGTAGGAAATATACATTTTCAATAAAATCAACTGTCAAAACTCTCGCCATCAAAACAACAACAAAAAAGTGAAAATTGCCAGTGTCAAAAAAGGTTTCGTTTTTTGTTATGAGCTGTCAAGCTCAAGCACCTTTCCAGTGGTGGATTGATGGTATTACTATAGTATTTACACGTAATAGGCTAAAATTGACCAATATTAAATATTAAACACATCTAGAGAGTGGAGTGTCAGATTATATTGTGTTATGTAATTCACCATTTTATTGTTACAAACGTACATTTCAATATAATTTTTAATTTATGATCAAAACAAATCTCAGTTGTCCAAAATTGTTTTAAAAATGTCGCAAAAAGCCTAAAGTCATATAAATACATACATACATACATACATACATAAAAAATAACGAGACGCTCTTCCAAAGAATTTATAGTTTAAAGCGTTCCGTCTCGAATCCCGCGTTTAAAATTAATAAATAAATAAATAAATAAACATTCGCTTAAATAACGGTTCCGTTCGCTGGCAGCTGTTCAAGACACGCCAGCGCCCGCGCATCACCACGTGCTCGTCACTGCTACGATTCGGTTAAAAGACATTTCACACTGTTAATAAAAGAACGAATGGATGAATTATTAAAGGTCAAGTTTAACAAACTAACTCCCTGTTTTATAACATTAACCAAGTAAACGACATTCACCATCGAAACAGAACTGCTCATATAACACTTTACAAGGACAAAATGAAGAAAGCAGAATTTTAAAGGTAGATATGAAAAAATTATAATCGTTTAACATTACCCCGTGCTGCTCTCAGGAAACATGGTTAAAAATCGCTGGTCAGATCCTTCACAAATACAGAACGGAAATATTGATGTTTCTATAGCGACGGATGGATGGTAACGTTAGTCAAGAAAGTCTGCGACGAACTACCGATGAAACAAACACCTGAGATATAAATAAAACAAACCTACGTCGAACGAGATGCGAGAGTGAATAAAAGCTCTTTAAAATTCCTGAAGCGTCGCACACGTAGCCGGTATTTTATAGACCCTCCGCTTCCGCCGCTCCTCCCCACCTTCTGACGCAACTCCCCGCAGGCCAGGGTGGGCTAGCTTGGGCTCCGGGTCTGTTATCAGTAAAATCTGACTTTAACACTTAAGTAACAGCTGTCAGACTGAACACCTGATGACCTGGAAATTGGTTTTCCGCTGTTAGATTTATGGTAGGACAACACAAACGCATGTGACTATGAGTCATCCAAATATAAACACTGTCATGTGTATTTGGCTTGTTTAAACTAATTCACACTGGTTTGTATAAATAATTCACAAACAGCGTATGATGCGTAATGCTGTTATTATTCAACTTTAGCGTGTGAGTTTAAAAACATGAAGTATTAAAAACCTACTTTGTTGAGTTTCGAACACATACAAGAAAGTAGTCTTTCTTTGCTTTGGCTGTTCCTGAGTCAACATTGCAGAAATGCCTAAGAAAGTTTCATTAGTTGAAGAATTCAGTCCTTCAGCATTCCCCTCAAGCTAAATATCCTGAGTTTAACTCCAGTCCTAAATAAACACACCTAAACCAATGAAACCAGGTCTTCACATACTCTGGAAACTTCCACACAAGTGTGTTAAAGCTGGTTGGAGGCAAACTCAGGGAAAACAGACAAAGGAGCAGGTTGGACACCCTTGTACTAAAGATATCCTGAATTTATAACTGAAGCTATTGTGGCATATATGTGATGGTTGAGTGTGGTTTATTTTAGACCTAACCTAAGGACAGGACCTACCAGGGTGCCTCAGGAACAAAGTTTATGACCCTTGTTGACCTATGACCTGTTTCAAACATATCACATTAGGTAGAAGAATCCTATTTATATTAGCACCTCGTATGACACACTTCTCACACATGGTCATGTCAGTCAAATCAATCAGTGAAATATCACTTTCGATAATGATTCTTGATTCATTTTATTTGATCACCTCTGAATGAAGGCCTGTTTCCACCAAGGAATACAATTTTTAAAAAGGTAATTGTGACTATTTATCTCACAATTATGACTTTTTTCCCCTCAGAATTGTGAGATAAACTTTTTTCTTTTTTTTTCACCTCAAAATTGGACTTTATAACTCATAATTCTGAGAAAAATTCAGAATTAATTCTAAGAATTCTGATAAAAAAGTCAGAATTGCGAGATATATATTCACAATTGCGAGAAAAGGTCTGTCTTGCAATTTTGACCTTATTTCTTGCATTTGTGACTTTATAACACGCAATTCTGATTTAAAAAGTCCAAATTGTGACTTTGTATCTCACTACTCTGACTTTATTTCTCAGAATTGTACGTTTATTTCTCTGAATTGCGAGAAAAAAAAGTCAGAATTGCGAGAAAAAGTAAATCTTGCAATTTTTACCCTATTTCTTGCATTTGTGTAACACGCTATTCTGATTTAAAAAGTCCAAAATGTGACTTTGTATCTCGCAACTCTGACTTTATTTCTCAGAATTGTACGTTTATTTCTCTGAATTTCGAGAAAAAAAGTCAGAATTGCGAGAAAAAGTCTATCTTGCAATTTTGACCTTATTTCTCGCAATTATGAGTTTATATCATGCGATTCTGATTTAAAAAGTCAGAATTGTGACTTTGTATCTTGCAACTCTGATTTTATTTCTCAGAATTGTGAGAAAAATGTCAGAATTGTGAGATATAAACTTGCAATTGCAAGGAAAAAGTGTTTATCTTGCAATTTTGACCTTATTTCTTGCATTCGTGACTTTATATCATGCAATTCTGATAAAAAAGTCAGAATTGTGACTTTGAATCTCGTAAGTCTGACTTTATTTCTCAAAATTGTGTTCATTTCTCAGAATTGCGTAAAGAAAGTCAGAATTGCGAGATATAAACTCACAATTGCAAGAAAATGTCTATCTTGCAATTTTGACCTTATTTCTCGAAATTGTGAGTTTATATCACACAATTTTGATAAAAAAAAAGTCACAATTGACTCTTGGTATCTCATAACTCTGACTTTATTTCTCAAAATTGTGAGTTTATTTCTCAGAATTGTGCAACAAAAAGTCAGAATTGCGAGATATAAACTTTATAAATTACAAGGAAAAAAAAAATATCTTGCAAGTTGACCTTATTTCTTGCATTTGTGAGTTTATATCACGCAATTCTGATAAAAAACTCTGAATGTATTTCTCAGAATTGCGAGAAAAAGTCTATCAATTTTGCAATTTTTTTTTGCAATTCAGACTTTATTTCTCAGAATTGTACGTTTATATCTCACAATTCTGAGAAAAAAGAAAGAAAAAAGAATTGTCAGATGTAAATTTGCAGTTGCAAGAAAAAAAGTCTGAATTGTGAGATTAAAAATTGCAATTACCTTTTTTAATTTTGTGGCAGAAGCGGGCTTTCATACCTCTGTGACTGCCATTTTAATGCAATATTTATCGTAACAGGACAGTTCCTTCATCAGCTCATCAAATTGCCCAATTTAAAGCCCGGCATTATCGCAATTCATGACATCATAATTCTCTGAAACTGCCTTTGCTTTTTGTGTCATATCCTGTTGTTGTGATCATCCGGTAGTTCAAGGTACCCACACGTGACTAAATGACAAACAGATAAGCATAATATTTACACCCTCACCTATAACTGAAGGCCTGATAGGGGCCCCTGTTTTTGTCTCAGTCCTGTTGTGGCTGTTTATAATCAACCTAAAAACACAGTTGAGGAAGAGGAATGGCTGTGCAGAGCTCAAACCTGCACTGATGACATGGTTTTTCATTGAACAATCTGACACGCCTGTTTCCTAACCAATGGTTTGACCGTTCGGCTCATGATGCCACAAAACAATTTAGCCTTTTCATCAGAGGTTACAGCCTTGTAGGAATCAATAAAAATGTTCCCGAAACTGTCTCATGGCCAAGTTCATTATGTAACAAGTCCTGCAGAGCAAGGTCAGGAGGCCCTTAGAATTTCTCATCTTTATGATTTGAAGCAATGAAGCATTACTTGAAAACTAGACTCCATATGATATACTTCAACTATATTATTACATCCTTGCAACTGATGTAAGATGGAGGTCTTGAACGAACACGAGTCTTTACGCAACAAACTGCACGCATAACATCTAGTAATATTGTTTTCCACATCTGATAATTGCAAAGCATACTCAATTCAGACCAAGGGTATGCATGAAAGTCACATGTACCAGTCAGCGCAGGAAGTGAGTCTGTGTGTCGTCATAATACATAGTGACTAATGATTGAGAGCGTGTGGAACGTGTGAAATGTGTTTAACGGGTTTAGCTTGATGCCTTTGAACCTGACGAGACAAGAATATGCGGTTTGGCTAATGCATGCATCAGTCCTTTTATTTAGACCTTACACTGTTAGACATATCAAGGGTTTTTTTTACAGTAAATTACTGGCAACACTGTTGCCAGTAAGTTACTGTAATTAAAAATTACAGTAACAAACTGCATTTGATTTACAGTTGCAAACTGTACTGTTTTAGAGTGATTTACTGTAAAACAATCAAATTTATCAGTATACTACTGTAATTAATTAATTTTAATATATATTCCATTAGATTTTATTTATTTTTATTTTATTCATTATATTTTTACTCTATAATACTGTATTAAATTAAAACAGACAAAATAATTCCAAAATGTCAAGTTCTTTATTTAAAACATTGAATGTATAACACTTAAAAATACAGTCCAATACTTCCAATGTAGTACTTCCAATGCTGGAACAGTGCATCTTGTTGTATCATCTTGATTTATCCTCGCAAAGAATCTTTAGGCAACAGAAACACATTAGGTAAAAAAAACAGTCAAAGAATAGCCATCTGCAAAACCCAAGTACTGTTCCAAAACATGGCCACCAGCTTTGCTCATCATCCACTTTGACAGAAATGTCTTCTCTGAAAAACAAGAAGTAGAAATGGCACACTTTTAAAAGGCAAACCCCATAGAATACAGAAACCTCTCAAAACCATAGTTGTTCTCTTACCATGAATTGTCAGTCTCAGGGTGGCTGGCATGCTCGTCTTTCTTAATGCTTCACTGGAGTTGCCTTTAAAACACAAATACAAAAAAATGCAGTAAATCTAAAATTTTATTTAAAAACTATTACAAACTAATTGTAAAGCTAAAAAGGCAGCTAGCCATAAAACTTGGGTAAACCTAACTAAAATACGATTTTACTTTCTCATTAGGTTACTGGCCAACATTAACTACTAACATTTGAACAAAAACTTTACATTAGCTAACCCAATGTTAATATAAGACAAGCGTTGCTTGTTAAAAACAAATTTAAATCGGTAACTTAATTCAATAAGCTGACAAAGTCGTTTGAAACGACCGCGCAGTTTGCCATGGTAAAGTTATCGCCATGTGACAAGTAAATGTTACGGGTAAAAGTTTAAACTGATGTGCAAAATCTGCCATAAACACACAGACAAACGTAAATATATTATTACCTTGATTGCTGGTTTTATTCTCTCGTAAGATGCGTCGACACACAGCGCTTATGTTCTCCGGAACTCTTCCACTCTTGCGGTTTTATCCCCGGGTAAATCCGATGCGCCGGCGCGCTTCTTCCCTGCCTTCCTCGGACTCGCGTGGCGAGGCGTGGTGGTGCGGCTCGGCAAAAGACAATATAAAACCCATATACTATCTCCAGTGGATACGGACAGTAAAGTGATATATTTCTGACGTACATATGTACTCCAAGCGCTCACGCGGTTTCTGAAATGAATGGCAAATGAATTCCCAGTCATTACAAGCGATGTTACGCGTCCAGTGTAGTCAGTCCCAAACTGTTACGCTGCAAGTTACGGAAAATGTCAATCCTTCTTCTTCTACTTCTTCTTCTAGGATTTAATGGCGGTTGGCAACAAACGTTATACAATGTCAATCCAAATGTAAGAATTGAGGAAAATAAAGCAACCTCAGTAGAATGTACCAAAGAGGCGGTTACAGCAAATACAGTAGTATACAGCAATTTTAAAAAATACAGTGAGTCTCTGTATGTGTGCTCTGACGTCACAGAATATTCCCATAATGCAAATGGTACTACAGTTATTTACTGTAAAGCAAATTTGCAGTATTATACTAGGTGATATATAGTAAATAACTGTAGAAATTACAGAAATGTCTAACAGTGTATATTTATTTAATAAGAAGACCACAAGCTCAGCAGAGATGACTCACAAGCAAAATCTAGCGGATCTAGAATTTTCCAGGTTGCAATTCTGCCCTGTCCGATTAATATCTATAGACTGACACAGGAACACGTGAAATGTTTGTCCTGCATTAAAATGCTTATAATGAAGAGTAGCTTTCATGGCAGAATCAAGTGTAGTCAGAGTTAGGAAATAAAAGATTCCAATAACAAATGGACCACTCTTATTTTGCCATCTCCTGAAATCACAAGCACTGAGGAGTTTTGTGTGATCTACATGAAAAGGGACGGTCCATTAAGAATCTTCTAGTATAATTTGATCTATAATGTTACATAATAAATGTATGGGTCACTTTGACTACACAAACTCAATGCCAAACATATTTGGACTCAGACCAAAACAAATGTAGACTTTAACTCATTTTTTTTCTCTCACAGCCTTGCATTTAACTTCCTGTGAAGCGAACACTGAACTTTAGTAAATATACAAACGAGTCCAAAAGTCAATCTTGAAGTGCTTCTATTTGTCATTTTTGCTCATTTAATACAGAATATTTTAAGTCAAAAAGACTGAGGTTTTTAACACCTTTCAAAGAGGAAGTACATACTTATGAGGAAATTTTGGACATTATAATAGTGGTGCAATAGGAAGAGTGGGTTTAAACAAGCAGACTTAAAGTTTTTTCTTTCTTAGTAAAGCCATTGAGGTTCCAGATGAGCTTGTTGTGCTTTATCAGTCTTATGAAAAAATTATCACAGAGTCGTCTTGACTCTCACCTCGTATCAGAATGTGGACATCATGCCAACTTTCCCTTTTCTGGAACACGCCATCAGTCTGTCTTTATGTAATCTCTCTCTTATCAGCCTCGTAAGCCAATAAGGGGACGAAAAGAGACAAAAATAAGACAGGAAAGAGGAGATAAGCCATGATAAGTTGTATCGATAAGGCATTCTTTTGTGTCCACCATAAAATACTTCCCATCATTTTAAGACTTTGTCAATAACAAAAACTTGTTGGAATGTACAGATTCAACATATCGCAATAAACCCATTATGAAACTCACTCAATCATATAGTGTTGTTTTTGGCGGCCCGTTTTAATTTTAGTGTAGTCTTTGTGTGAAGCTGTCATTTTAGATTTTATTAGTTTTAGTCACGTTCATACTCTTTTTAGCCTAGTCAAGTTTCAGTCAACTAAAAATCTGAGCATTTTAGTCGTATTTTAGTCAGAATTATCTTTGACTATTTTCGTCTAGTTTTGGTTGATGAAAACTGATCACATTTTAGTCTAGATTTAGTCAACGAAAACTGATGACATTTAGTCTAGTTCTAGTCAATGAAAATTGTATTTTAGTCTCTTTTAGTAATGCAGTTCTATTTAACCCAGTCAATATAGTATCTAGTACCTAGTAGTATAGACAAAACCAACATTTTCTTTTAGCCAAACCCATTTCAAACAAGGTTATCTTATTATATTACTGCTACTTTATAGACTCAAGAATATATCCATTACAGACACAGAAGACGCTCTGATTTATTTTACCAACCAAACATCTTAGAAGTACACACACATAAATTTAAATAAAAACAATAGATAAAATAAAATAGCATCAAATGACAATGCCAGAGAAGAATTAACACATTCAAGTTTAACAAAGAGAAACAAGGTGCTTGAATGCTCGAGCTACAATAAAATACTAAAAAGTGCAAATAAAATGTGTGTGTCTGTTAATCGTATTGCTTGTAAACTGAAGTCAGATCATAAAAACTAAAATATATAACACTACAAATGGTTTGGACCTTAGAGAGATATGATGGGATGGGAAGCACTGGCTGCACTATTTGAGGGGACATTTTTAGTGTTTTCCGAAACCATAGTGGATGTTCTCGAGTGCACTCATTCAATCCCACAATGCACCGCAAAACGAGTGTACAACCGATGTACACTCAGTAGCTAGAGATAAGCCTATTCACTGTGAGAATCATGCGCTGAATGAATTCTTGCATCTCACCAACAGATGGCGCCCGCAGCTGAATCATCCATCCATTCATTTTACAACGCGCTCATCCTTCCGGTGCACTCAGTGTCCGAATTCACTCACTCCTTTAAGTGAACTGTATGAGTGGACTAATGTAGAGAATAATGAATGATGGTATAGGGGGCGATTTCGGATACAGCCTTTATTGTCGTCGTCTAAATAATGCCACGAGTGGGGCTTGAGTGAGGCTTGATGAAGCCCCTGAAGTGAGACACAGGAAACAGAAATACTGCAAAATAGCAATAATAACAACGTGACAAAATAACGTTATAACATTTCGTTTCATCTCATTTTGGTCAACGAAAATGAAGAGACATTTTAGCATAGTTTTTATTTTGTAAACCACATTTAGTCTCGTTTTTATTCGTCAACAATATTGCATTATACATTTTATTATAGTCATCGTCACATGGCTAGCATTTACGTTGCGTCTCGTTTTCGTCACGTGATAAAGGTTAGTTGATGATATTTAGTCATAATTTTCATTGACGAAAGCAACACTACAAGAATACAGGCCTTTTTTAGCATTATTAAAGTGGGGAAATCTGACAGACACTGTTTATTTTACCAAATATGTAGGCCAATGTCCTGTACAGGTCAGTCAACACATATTAGAAACATGAAGTGAAGGAACTGTGGCACACCAGCGATTGGTGCGTACAGAGGGTGGTGCGATGACGGTGGCGTTTAGTGTCATTTTGAGAATAAAAGTGAATGTCCTGTATGTCCCTCAGACATACTGTTTTCTTCAATTAGCATTGCACAACACTTTTTGCAAGTCATTGTATGCTGAGGCATCAGTTGGGTTGCTCATGAACACATTCAAAGACAAATATTACAGAGATCTTTTCTAAAAGAGCTCATTTTCTTGCTATTAAAGAATTCTGAAATAGTTCATTTGCTTAAAGTGATGGGATAGTTCACCTAATAATAAAAATACTTTGAAAAATCATTAAAGTATTAGTTTACATCCAGAAATAAAAAAAAAAACTTTCTGATAATTTACTCACCCCTATGTCATCCAAAATGTTAATGTCTGTCTTTCTTCAGTCGAAAAAAGAAATGAAGGTTTTTACATTTTAGTGCCCAGTGGGTTGAAGGTGCAAATTGCAGTTTCAATGCAACTTCAAAGGGCTCTACGCAATCACAGCCATACGATTTTGAAGTTGGAGGAGAAAATGAGATGGAGTTTTTTTTTTCCCATACCCTACATTTTTAAACCAAAGGACACGGACAAAAAACTAATCTGCGTGACTTTTCCAGCGTGACAAAGTAATGTGTGAAGACACATCGAACATGAACATCGCAGAGCTAGTGCAAGATGAGCATTTGTGATTAAAAAGTATATACATATTAATTTTGTTTATAAAACTAGATAAGACCCTTATTTCTCAGCTGGGATCATGTAGAGACCTTTGAAGCTGCATAGAAACTGCAATTTTGACCTTCAACTCATTGGCCACCATTGAAGTCCACTATATGGAGAAAAATCCATGGAATGTTTTCCTCAAAAACCTTAATTTCTTTTCTACTGAAGAAAGAAAGGCATGAACATGACAAGAAAGACACAACATGATTTTTTTTTTTATTCTGAAAGTGAACTAGTCCTTTAAATACTCATCCTCATGTCATTTCAAATCCGTAAGACCTTCGTTCATCTTCGAAACACAAATTAAGGTATTTTTGATGAAATCCGAGAGCTTTGTGACCCTGCATAGACAGCATGGAACTCCCATGTTCAAGGCCCAGAAAGGCAGTAAGGACATTGTTAAAATTGTCCATGTAACTGCAGTGGTTCAACCTATGAACTACGAGAACAAAACACTCCTCCATGTCAATCTTCAACACGTGTTCACAAGAATATCCGTGACCTACGTCAGAATGCCGGCTCCTGCGTCAGCATCATAGTTCTCTCATAAAATAACAGCTTGGACAAGCAAACATTGCAATATCTCTTCTTTTGTGCTCTATGGGAGAAAGTAAGCCAGCACTGATAATGGAAAACAGACTGTTCTTAACATTACAATTACGTAAATTCAGAACATTAAGTTTTCTGATTGTCAACAGCGATGGGGCCGTTGACTTTGGCCACAGTTCTTGATGTCAGAGATTGTTCATGCTTTCGCTTTTCTCTCAGACACAAGTTAGATCCTTGTGGAACAGAGTCGGTTATGTGAGAACGCATCTGGAGAATCTCACTGCAGTGTCATGCGTGAAACCAGCGACATTTGCTTTGGTCCTTACAAGAGTGAGCTTGAAGGCCTTTATTGTTGTAAGTAACGTGCTCCTCCTGAAACTGAAAATTAGATGAGCTATTTGAAGGGACGTGCCGTTTCGTATTATGTCAAACTAGCTAAAATGCAAAAAGCAGACATGTCCATGCCCTGCACGTGAGAAAGATAAAGACAATCAGAAAAATAGAAAGAGATGACTTCACTATTCAAAAAAGATCTTTAAATTCAATTACACAAACACACACAGAAAAGAAACCAGCTTGCTGCCGTTTCCCTTGAATAACCTGTATTCAAGTTCATGAATCCTGAACAGACCTTGATCTTATAATTAGAGAAGTGACCATGTGTCACCAATAATGTGAGGTGGAAATGGAGAAGAACAAACCTAAATAGACAGAATGAATGTATGTGATGCAGTCTGAAAAAGAAAAAATATTGCAGTATTAATATTTGAAATGGATACATGCAATAACATACTGATAAAGTGAAGGCAGCTGTGAATGTGCTGATAAAGATATTGAGATAAGATAGTAGGTGACTTTTATCTGAAAGGAACAGATATGGCTCTCAGTTGCTGTTTTCTAACTGATAAATACAATAAAGCACAACAAACAAGTGTCCTTAAAATCTAGGCTTTCCATGAGTTGGAGACTCTTAACTCTGAATGAAGACTGTGATTTACAAAAATCGTTTAAGTTAAGAAGTGTTCCAACATTTCATCAAGCACTGATGAACACATTTTTATTTGAATTTTATAATACATGGTCTACTGAAAATGTAATTTTGAAATTTTGTCTTTCAAACTCATTAAAATGCAAACATTCTTCTTATTTTTTTTATTTGCGAACCTTAAAAAAAAAAAAAAATGTCATCTGAACCTCTTTCACTTAGTATATTTACTTTAAAGGGGTGGAGCAATTTCCTTCACAAACCCCAGTTTGGGAAACCCTGATGTAATATAATGTTTAATGCACTTCATGTTGTTAATTACATTGAAATTAATACATTTTCTCACTCTTTGTATTTTTACATCATTATGACGCAGGTTATTCTGTTTAAATCAATGTGATAAATGAGTTATGTCAAAGTAATCTAACAGTAATCTGATTATACTACCTAAAATGTGTAATGTAATGGATTATGTTACTGACTACAATTTGTCATGTAATTTGAAATCAGTAACGGATTACAATTTGTAAGTTATCTACCCAGCTCTGTGCATATGGGTAAGGTTAGGGTCAGGACACTAGATATACATTTTTTTATATATTTTTTTTACTAGTGGGTGCAGTACACTATAGTTCATTTATGTATGCGAGGCAAGCAAAGTAAAGTACAATGTGACATATTATACCCAAAACGTGGAATACCAGTACAATTTATAAAAATTTGGGACCAAAAATTATTCACACACTTTATTAGCTTATGCAGCCCTTTTACACCACAGACTGAACATTACGTATTGCTTGGTAACTGGACAACAAAGCATTAATAGTTGTGTAAATATTGTCATACAAAGAGTTTTTGGTTGATTGTAATCCATTATATATAAAGTTGTCCGAGTTCTTGTCATATTTTATTACATTTTCTAAACTATAGCAAAAAACCTGTTAAAGGAATGAAATGTTAAAGTTGTCTGAATACATTTAGGTTTGACTGTGTGTGTGTGTGTGTGTGTGTGTGTGTGTGTGTGTGTGTGTGTGTGTGTGTGTGTGTGTGTGTGTGTGTGTGTGTGTGTGTGTGTATATATATATATATATATATATATATATATATATATCAGAAACAGTAACTGCAGTAAACTCAATGCTCTTGATTTTGTCCATACTGGAGATGAATTGTGCAGCACTGCCCTCTACTGGAGGTGTTCATTCATAGTTCATTGCTAAGCTTTTCAAAAAAAAAAAAAAAAGGGCAGAGGATTTTGAAAGCTTTTTCATGAAAATAAATTAAAATCAGACAGGCTTCAGGTTAAAATATATAACCTACCATTTTCAAGTCATAAGCCATGCACAGTTACAAAGACATCAGCAAAATGATTTAAAACTAAAAGCAATAATGCCATGTTGTCTAATATTAGAACAAGACAGAATACATGACAAAATAATATCACCCACCACTGAATAAAGTCTTTGTTTCAGTATTAAAGGATTAGTTCACTTTTAGAACAAAAATGTACAGATAATGTACTCGCCCCCTTGTCATCCAAGACATTTATGTCTTTCTTTCTTCAGTCGTAAAGAAATGAAAAGAAACGTTTTTTCTCTCCATATAATAGACTTCTATGCCCCCAAGTTTGAACTTCCAAAATGCAGTTTAAATCCAGCTTCAAATGGCGCTAAACGATCCCAACCGATGAAGAAAAGTCTTATTTAGCGAAACGATCGGTTATTTTCGAAACAAATTGACAATTTATATTAACCTCAAATACTCTCTTGTCTCTCTCTGTGATGCGCATGCATAGTCTGTGGTGATCCGGGTCAATAGAGTTAGGGTTTTTTAGTCGTTTAGAGCCCTTTGAAGCTGCATTTAAACGGCATTATGGAAGTTTAAACTTGGGGGCACCATACCCATTATATGGAGAAAAATTCTGAAATGTTTTCCTTAAAAAAAAAAAAACACACAATTTCTTTACGACTGAAGAAAGAAAGACGTGAACATCTTGAATGACAAGGGCGTGAGTACAAGTTTTTGTTCTGAAAAGAGACACCTAACGGTTGAAATAGTCCCTTTAATAACCACAGGAGGGCCCTAGAGCAAAGGGTTCCTAAGAGACCATGGATCTGATTGCAGGAATGGAGAAACACGATGGAGAATCCCTTGGCTGAAGCTGAGGCCAGCTGTGAGTTACAGGAGTTAACACAGTCAGAGCACTGATTACTCTAATAAAACTTCTCTCGCTGATTGTCCAAATAAAACTTCCCTCACTGGGAAGGCATAAAACTTAAGCGAGCGGCTCCCTTGGACAGAAAATGGGCACCGCTATCCCGGACATTGTGGTAATGGTTTCCTTTCTCTTTTGAATAAAAATCCTGAATGAAAGTCCCTGCTTGGTGTGTGTGTGTGTGTGTGTTTGTGAAATTCGCTATAATGTTTAGCATAGCCTATAAAAAAGTTGCAGCTAGGTTAAACTGACAGAAGTAGTATGATACCGAATTAAATATCAACAGCTCAGGAGGGGACACTTGAGAGAGAGGGACGGATGTTGAGTGGGAAAAGCAAGTGAACCATGTGTTCAGTAAACAAACGAAGTGTAATGCCAGAGAAAAGGGTCAACAAAGAGAGGGAACACAAGAAAAAAAAATCTCTTCCGACAGAGCGTCCAGCCAAAAAAGAGTCCTGAACGACTTATTTTACCTCTGCTTCCTTTTTTGCGCCTCATCCTGTTCTCTTCCATCCAGCCTTTTTCTTCTCTTGTCTATCTACATCCTCTCATTTGCATCTTACATCCCTGAGTGACAGATTACCTCACTTTCCTTATTAGATGGCTTTGTATTATTTTGTTTTTCAGTTTAGTCAGATGTCATATTTAAACGACATGTTTAATCTTCAAAACAAAGCTTCCCCAATCTTGAAAAAAAAACTGCGCGCTTTGGCAGGTGGGCGGGAATTCAAGATTGACGCGCGTGTGAAAAAACGGCGCACAAACAGGATTGTACTATTGTCAGCGTGAAGATTTAAGTGTCTGGTCAGTCTAGAAGACGCGGTAAATTTAACTTCCACCACAACAAGGTTGGGTTTTACATTGTCCAGCCTTCAGACATGACCTTTAAATAATTTAATTTAATTAGTTTAGTAAATTAAATTTATGCCTGATCATTTAGACGCCAGCGACACGACAGAAATTAAAACGCAACATGAGCTTTTAATATGTGAAAGATATTGTATATATTTTATACAAACGAATAAATGACAATCTGATAGGCTACCAAAACACATTCAACTTGCTTTATTGTTTAGGCTACGGACACGTTTCATTTGCGAAAATTATAACATCTAAGGTCCTATTTATTTTTCAAAAACGATCTTTTAAAATTATTTTCCTCTCCACGTTACTCTTAGATTATGCAACAGTAGATTTTTTTTACGTGTTTATTTATTTATTAGATTTTTATTTACGTTTTGTTTGCTAATTATTTACATTAATTAGGCTAGTAGTAATAAATATCAGTGTTACATAGTATGAATAACAATCATAATTAAGTAGTCTAATTCTTTCCCTGTCCCCATCAGCGCCTCTTTTCAAAGGTTTGCACCTGTTTTCTGCGCAGTTATTCAAGCGGACATGGATCGACTTCAAAGTCATGCCACTCTGAAAGTCGCAAATTCCGCTTGGATAAAGAAACGAAAGAGGAAAAAAATCGCCACAAAACTAATTCAACATCCGAGGTCGCATTTATAAATAATGTATGTGTCCTCCGAACAACAGCAACATACAGTTTCTTCATTTCGACATATTTAAATCAAGCAGAAAAGTTTACAAAGGCTGAGGAGCGGAGGAGCTCAACAAGGGCTCTATTTACAGACGGAGACACGGGGGGCGGGAGGAGGAGCGGAGGGCCGCTGAATTAATGAATTAAATAGTGCTGAGGCGCTGAAAGTACGTATTTTCATCAACAATGAAAGGCAGGACTGAGACGAGAGGAGAAGGTTTTCAGATAGAGCTGCTAACAAAACTTATTGAGGAGTTGCACTTAAGACAAGACAAGAGATAGAAAGAGAGCGAGGAGGAAAGAGAGAGAGAGAGACAGACAGAGGAGGGCATTACATAATAAATCGGTAACATTCGACCGGGACCGGCACTGACTGACACTTACGCTAACTTATTGCCAGGATCGAATCGATTATCCTATAGGCTATATATCTTTTTTCAACTTGGCTGATTTTGTATATTTGCTTAAGTATTTAGGTGTACATGTTTTTAAAAATTGTATTAACTCTTTCAAATGTGTTTATCTGAATGATAAACATTATGAGACCTCCGCGGCTTGTCACTCTCCTGGCGCGGATGATGTTGACAAAGTTGTCAGGAACGCGCTTCTCTCCGTTCTGAACGCTTTCACAACTTTCGCCTTAGATTATCCTCTGATGTTTCCTGAAATTGGAAAACAGCAGTGACTGTTGTAAATCACAAAAAGAGAGAGCTCGTCATTCAAGTCTTCAGCAAAAGGTAAGTGCCAAAGTAAACCTATAGGCTAGCGTCCACACTGAAGTCACTTGTGAGGCCTAGATGTGCTGAGATTGTGTTCATTTAAGATGAAGGAGCTTCTTGAAGAAACTAAACCAGAAGAGTAATCTATGCAACATCTGGGCAGTTTTGAATACAAGAAGTCTAATATGAGTAAGAACTATACATGTGGACAAACAGGTGCATCTCTAAGATGTAAACACATATATCATTGTTAAACATTAGCACATAGGAAATAAGCATTATAGTGAAAATAGCCTATAGATTGATTGCTCAAATGTTCTGTTATGTTTTTAATTAGTCGTTTAATTAGTTGAATGAATAATGTGCAACTGTTTGTCAATATTCGATTGCTTCAGCTTTATTACAGTTTAATGTGTAATATTCAATGCGAAATGGCAAAAAAGGGAAAATGTTTACCCTAAATCATGTTTTGTTTAATGCAAAATTTGACAGTAAAATTGAACCGTGCAGAGCGCAGTTGTCTGTAATAAAGATCATGATAATTTATTATTAATTGTGACCCTGGACCACAAAACCAGTCATAAGATTTTTACTGAATATAAAGCTGAATAAATAAGCTTCCCATTGATGTATAGGACAAAAGGTATCAAAATATTGTGAAAATCACCTTTAAAGTTGTCCAAATAAACTTCCTAGCAATGCACATTACTAATCAAAAATTAAGTTTTGATATATTTGCGGTAGGAAATTTACAAAATATCTTCATGGAACATGATCTTTACTTAATATCCTAATGATTTTTGGCATAAAAGAAAAATGTAAAATTTTGACCCATACAATGCATTTTTGGCTATTGCTACAAATATAGGTTTTGTGGTCCAGGGTCACAATTATTTATTATTCATTTATAGTGTGTTTGAAGCATTCAAAAATCAATCTACAGTTGAGCTGTAAAGAAATAATATTTACTGATGCAGAGATATAAAAGAGGAGGATTATCCGCTGCTATCAAAATAATTTTGCAGACTTTGACTCAAACACAGCATTGCGTGGGTATTCTTTTCTTTTTTTGTTCCTTTCAACTGATCTGATATGCTCCCCATGGCTCTTTCTGGCAAACATCAGGACTGGCCAAGCTTTTGGATTTCCTTTTTGGACTTTTCCCTTGCTTTTCCCCCCTCCTTCATTTCAGCCTAGTTATTTTGGAGATTTAAACCAAGCTAGCCAGTGAAATAACTAGTCTGCCTAGATCACATAACTGTGCAGTAGATTAATTAGAGGTTAAGGAAATGTGGATCTGTTCAGAGTGATTTCCAGAGTATAGTAATGTCAAATGTATTCGACTGCAGCTGGGAGAATTGCATTGGATCTGGTGAACCGAGGAAAGTAAAAGTTTGCACATCCACAGAATACTGATGAGAGAGTTTTAATATCGGCATGTTTTCTGTCCATCTCTCCATGTCATTCCTTCTTTTCTCTCTCTCTCTCTCTCTCTCTCTCTCTGTGTCTCACTTACTCTCTCTCTCTCTCTCTCACTCACTCACACACACACACACACACACACACACACATATGCAGTGTTGTATTTTTCAATGGTGGCTTTTGTCTCTTTCATCTCGTCTCTAAACAAAAGGATTCTTGTGTATACAGGGCAGAGAGTGAGAAAGAAAGACATCGAGGGAGGACAGAAAATGAGAGAAAGAGTGAGAAAAAAGACGATGACAATTTGTAAATTCTTGCAGTGAAACAACATGGCCTCATGTTTGATGCTCTTCTCAGGCAATTCGTCTTAGCGTGCAATGATAAAGTCAGAAAATAACTCTAAATAGTATTGAATAGTCTTTGAATGTATTCTTAGTCAAATATTCATGCGTGGGCACAATGTATATTTGTCTCCAGAACTAATGTCATGCATTTTAAGACTAAACCAAAAGGTCTTTGAGTATGAGAAACACACATTGAGTCGAGTGCGTGTCAGCGTTTGTCTGCTGTACATACTGTATCAGTGTGCACGCGTGTGGGCGCGTACTCGCCGGAGTTCAAAGGTCAGCTGTGTGTACACTCTGCTTAAAACACGTGCCGCGGACGAGGAACCACCTCCTCCCTCTCGGCCGGCGTTAGTATTCAGAGCACAGAGATCCAGACAGATACCTATTCATTCTCTCAGTGTGAGTCCAGAGAGAGAGAGCGAGGTCAGAGAGGGGAGAGCGTATCACATCACCCTGGTACTCATTCATTTCATTTATTTATTTTATTTGGTGCGGAAGGCAGAAGCTAAGTGAGACTAAACTACCACTTAGACATTTAAACAAGAATGCAGGGAGGGAGAGAAGAGGGTGAGATTGAACGGTGTGAATGAATGGAGACACACTTGAAGTGCTTCCTTGTGTAATGTCGCTGAGATATTAGTTATTAGTTATGTTTTCAAGTTGCTGTTTGTCCTAAAAATCGCAAATGAGTCAAGAAGTCAGATCAATACATATAGTTTCAAAGCAGCTTTACAGGAAATAACAATGTTATTGTTCATAATTTCTTAATATCTTGTGCTTATAATTGCATATATATATATATATATATATATATAAATCAAATTTTACAACTATATAAGCAACAAGTTGTTGATTTGCAAGTTTACAGCTTCTGCAAAATGTTTTATTTAGTACTGACCTGAATAAGATATTTCACATAAAAGACGTTTACATATAGTCCACAAGAGAAAATAAACTGAATTTATAAAAATGACCCTATTCAAAAGTTTACATACACTTGATTCTTAATACTGTGTTGTTACCTGAATGATCCACAGCTGTTTTTATGTTTAGTGATAGTTGTTCATGAGTCCCTTTTTGTCCTGAACAGTTAAACTGCCTGCTGTTCTTCAGAAAAATCCTTAAGATCCCACAAATTCTTTGGTTTTTCAGCATTTTTGTATATTTGAACCTTTTCCAACAATGACTGTTTGATTTTGAGATCCATCTTTTCACACTGAGGGACTAATATGCAACTATTACAGAAGGTTCAAGCGCTCACTGATGCTCCAGAAGGAAACACAATTAAGAGCTGGGGGTGAAAACTTGAATTTGAAGATAAGAGTAAATTTAACTTATTTTAGCTTCTGGGAAACATGTAGGTATCTTCTGCAGGGCAATATTAAATTAAAGAAATATGATATTTAGGCAAAATAAGAAGAATGTACACATCTTCATTCTGTTCAAAAGTTTACACCCTTTTAATGTATCCTTTTGTCCTTCTGGAGCATCAGTGAGCATTTGAACGTTCTGTAATAGTTGCATACGAGTCCCTCAGTTGTCCTCAGTGTGAAAATAAGGATCTCAAAATCATACAGTCATTGTTTATCAGGGTTCAAATATACAAAATGCTGAAAAACCAAAGAATGTGTGGGACCTTAAGGATTTTTCTGAAGAACAGCGGGCAAACAAGGGACTCATGAACAACTATCACTAAACAAAAAAAAAAAAAAAAAAAAAAAAAACACAGTTGTGGATCATTCAGGTAACAAAACAGTATTAAGTATCAAGTGTATGTAAACCTTTTTGAGCTCATATTGAGATTTGTTTTTTGGTAAATCTGAGCACAGTTTGATTCATTGTTGAGGTGTCTTCTGACTAAGGGGAAACACTATTCATTATTTTTTGTCTAAATTTCCTTGAATCAGCTGGTGTTTTGGTGATTTTTAGTGAGTAGAGGAACCACAGGTGTAGGCAGAGAATCAACTAGCAGTATGATTCACTAACCACAAAGTCATAATACTTTTAATTTTCAACACTACATGTATTGTTATGACTGTAGAAACAGTTTCTTTTGACAAATGTTTTTTTGTTGAAAATTATATATGCACGCACACACACACACACACCCCATTTAACCTTTTTTTATTTCTCCTATTTATAATAGGAAATGAAATGACAATCAGACACTAATAAATGCTCTACCATTGATATATACCTAGACTACAGTGTAAATTAAAAGGATATCCATCCAGATGATCTTCATTTCTATTCCATTTTAGAATTAAATGTCCAAATGTTTTGCTTAAAAAAAAAAAAAAGTTTATTTATGCATTTATTTATTTATTTATTTTTTTGAAAACCTGATATCTAATGATATTCGGACATTTTACTCTTATCCAAATACTTTTGGGGCCACTGGAGATGGATTTCAAAAGATTTAGAGAAAATAAAGTTTCATCAGACTGTAAAACCCTTCTTGAATAGAATATCAATGTGTTGTAAGGTTTTATTCCAGGACAATGTGGGATCAACAACATCAGAATAAAGTGTGACTTGCATAAAGCATGAGCTAAAACCATTCGAAAAGTGAGTGAACCAGTAATTGGAAAAACTGTCCAAGCAGCATCTATGAAACAAAGGTGAAGGGTTAAGAAACGTCATCCTCAGTGTAACAGAGGAATGCAGAGAATATGAAAAAACATTGTGGTGCTCTTTTCATCTGATTCCTTCCTGCGGTTTTGTGTTTTTGGATGGTGAATAAGTCACCCTTTTCAGCGCTCACCCGGGCCAACCGAGCGCGGCATGTGAGTTGGTCAGCGTTGACGACTAGCCTTTAAATGAGAAAGGGCAGCTGCTTCCACTGTGTGAATGAGGGGCATTTAATGCGCTTGGGCAGCTGGAGGGTCTGAATGTAGAGTCAAAAAAGAGTAACGGACCACCAGGGTCGCCCCCAAACCCGGCCCTGTACCCCTTCCTGGCACACATAAACCTCAGGAGAGAAGGATGCACTCGAGTGTCTGCGATAAAGATCGCAGTGAAAGCTACTTTGCCCATTTCAGCTCTTAGAGAAGTTGTTTTTAGATTCTGCCGAGAGTCACTAATGTGTCCCTAATTTGGCTCTCTTCTCTTTACTTGGACGATGTACGTCGTTTCAGATAGAGCTCAGATCAAGATAGAGCTCTCTCTCTTCCCATGTGCCATTTCTTCAGAAATGCTACGAGACGACCTAGATTTTACAGACCGCGATAAGGTGACAGGTTTCTCACACTGAAGCCTAACTGCTGGATCAGTTATTTCATTAAGAAGAACTTTTTATGTCAGAGTAACAAGATACTAGTAGTTTCTGTAACCCAAACTGTGGCGTGGATGAGTCCCATCTGATAACATCCACTGCTGGCCAGAAAACATAAGTGGAATTATTAGCATCAAAATTATACTCTAATTGTGAGAGAGTCACTTTTATGTGGGAGAGTATTATCAGTTGATCATTGTCTGAGTGTTTGGTCTTAATTGAACATTAACCTCATTACAGTCTGTATCTTTTCTATTTAACAACCAGCCTAGTGTGCATGTAGCAGTCTTTAACTAAAGTTTTAAATGAAGAAAGCCTTGCTACCTCTGCATTTTAGAAAAAAAGTGTGTTTTGTTTGCAGGTAGAACACAAACTACATCAGTGGATGAGTTTTAATACAGAAATGACTTATGAAGCTCTTAGTTCTTAATCTATCTAACCTCAGAAATAACTTTAGTTCCAAACTTTAGTTTCATTGTTATCAATCAATAATAGCTGAATTAATTTGCAGAGTTTTTCCAATCCTGCAAACCCTGCTACCCTGGAACTCAAGTCTGCAGGAAGTTAGAAGAAATCAGACTGATTTAAATCATTTCTTTCTTCCCTCCTAGCTATGACCTCAGCCACACCCCCTTCCTCACGTAGCCCCTCCCCGCAGAAGGTCTGCCACTCCCAGACACAGACAGATGTTCTAAAGCCACTCCTGGGTGGAGGAGGCGGGGCTTCGACAGGAAACGGACCAGCAGCATTGAGACGCCGTCGACGGGTGCTATCTAAAGATGGGCGGAGCAATGTACGCATCGAACACGTCAGCGGCCGAGGGGCGCTTTACCTGCGTGACCTGTGGACGACCTTTCTGGACATGCAGTGGCGCTACAAGCTTTTTCTCTTTTCCGCTACCTTCGCTGGCACCTGGTTCATCTTTGGAGTGCTGTGGTACTTGGTGGCACTTGTGCATGGGGATTTGCTAGGTGAGAAGGGAAGATGATGGATGTTTATTTACATAAATATTAGTATGATACTGTAACCTTGTCATTTACATCTCTTTGGGCCTCTTCCTCTCTCACCAGAGTTTGACCCTCCGTCCAACCACACGCCGTGCGTGATGCAGGTACAAACCCTGACTGGAGCGTTCCTTTTCTCCCTGGAATCACAAACTACGATTGGTTATGGTTTTCGTTGTATCACTGAGGAGTGTCCACTTGCTATCATCCTGCTTATTGTCCAGCTTGTTATCACCATGGTGATGGAGATCTTCATCACTGGAACCTTCCTTGCCAAGGTACAACTAAAGATTTGGGTGAAAAGTTGCTTAGTTTTCATTGGAAATGTACTTTGGCACAATTTGAGGAAAAATCTGATCACATTATTAACAGCTTAAGCTTTTTAAGCTTCTCTTTTGTTGGCATTAGTTTATAAGCCTTTCACATTACAAGTTTGGGAAGAAGGCTGGCAAATGTTGAGTTCCCAAATGTATAAGTGACGCAAACTCACAGCAAATACAGAGTTGGAGTTTGTGCGGAGCAGCATTTGCTGTGAGCTACTCTGCTCTGATATACCTTTTCCACCAGCATGAACTGGGTAGTTTAGAGCGGTGCTATTGCCGGTTCAGAGTTGGTTCAACTAGCGAGCCTTCTAAGAATCGGTTTGCCCTTTCACAGGCTAGAGAGCCACAACAGAGCCAGGTCTTAAGTCACTGAATATGTCTAATCTTTCTCAAAAATGCTAGAGTAGCAGCGGTAAACACAAACTCACCAGGCTTGACACCACACACAGATCAGTCAGTGCAGTGCTGACACATCCCGAACAAGCCTAATATCAACAATGGGAGGCGTTGCGTTGCTATAGATGTTCATGGCTTTGCAAACCTACTTCAGCATCCAAACATGGGGAATCCACATGTTCGTGTTTAGCTGCCATTTCAAAAATGGAAGTCAAAAGTTCCTTGTTGGTGATGTTAACCCCGCTCCCAGCCCCTGGTGCAAGTAGTTCTTACTTCTAGACCAGCAATGTTTTTGTGTTACTTACGAACCACTTTTCCTGGTTGAAAGCTGGTGCTTTGGGTGTCTAAAGACAAAGAAATAATTTGAGACTATGCTCTGGATCTGAACCAAACTCAAACTGCCTTGGCGGGAAAAGGGCACGAGACCCTGAAAACACTAGAAGAACCATCATAAGCTGCCCCTGTGTAAATGAACACAGTGCCGAGCTTCACTGTAAAACATGTAAATAAATTTTAGCATTTGCAGGATGATAATCATACTAATTGATTAAACATGCAGCCATACTGGAGCTGGATTGAACAATATGTGATTAAAAATATATTTTTGTGACCTGTACAGTTCTCTCAAATCTAATAAGGTGTTTATATTTGCATCTGGGTTATGTAGGTAGCACGACCGAAGAAACGTGGTGAGACAGTGAAGTTCAGTCAGCATGCTGTGGTCGCCAATCACGAGGGCCGACCTTGTCTTATGATCCGTGTCGCTAACATGCGCAAGAGCCTCCTTTTGGGTTGCCAGGTAAACACATCTAATGAAATGACATTGATTTTCATATATATTTCCATTGCAACATACGTGCAACTCATCATATATCCAATTCCTGGGATTCCTCAGGTAACGGGTAAGCTCCTGCAGACATCGCTAACTAAAGAGGGTGAGACGGTACGTCTGGACCAGAGGAATGTAGCCTTCCAAGTGGATACATCCAGTGACAGCCCCTTCCTCATCCTGCCCCTCACTTTCTACCACGTGATAGATGACAACAGCCCACTGCGGGCCTGGGCTGCCAAAGGTACATAAGCCTAGAAGAACTAGGAGGGTTACTGATATGTTGAGATACTGGTTTCCAAAAGCCTAAGCCTAGAACTGTCCCATTCAAAAAATGTATTCATTACTTTCTAGTGTAAGTTGAACTGGTATCATTGTAGCTCAACTGGAAGAGCTTGGTGCTAGCTATGCCAAGGTCTTGGGTCAAGCATCTGCCAAATGGGTAAATGTAAAACAGGACAGGCACAGTTTCAGTTGGTGTGACCTTAGGTGTCTTGCTCTGTTGGCTCATAGACTGTTGCTTTTGGGGAATGAACCAGCAAACATCTGGTTACCAGCCTTGAGCTTGAACTACTAGACATCACTACTCAAATGGTAGAGCATAGCAAAGCAATGGTCATCAGTTCAAACTGATGCATTCCTTGGGAATCGAACCCAGAACCATATGTACCACTTACAATGCAAGTTGTTTTTGATAAAAACATGTGCCAAAGGCATGTTTTTCAGTTTTCTGTGCTCTGAAAAACTTATTAATAATCTTAGCTTCTTTATGATTGTGCCATTGTAAGATGGCGCTGGCTATGGTGGCAGATGAAGACTGTCAGTAGGATACACCTGAGAACAGGGACAGTGTGGTTGGGTGCCCACCACCCGTGGCTCCAGCAGAGTTGCTCTGAGGATAGAGCGCTTCATGAGAGAAACGTGAAACAGCAGTGTGGGGAGAGGTGTCAAAGACACCGGAGAAGCTCCGTTTCAGTGCAGAGGTCATGCTGCAGGCAGAAGGTTCAGGGAGTTCTGGCACTTTGAGCACACGCTGGTGCCCTGTTTCCACTGACACTTCACACCTGAATCAAGTGTGCGTGGCAGGCCAAAGTGGCTCAATTTATGTTTCCATTTTGCCTCTGCTTGATTAATCATGAGGATAAACAAAGTAGATTTTTACATTTACGGTTTGCCTGCACAAAACCTGCTACTGTGATTCTAAGGTACTTGCTAGAGTGCTCTGTGTTTTTAGAGAATTGCTAGGGTGTTCTTGGTTGATGCTTGCTGGTCCACAACAATATGTAATGATGTGTTTGAGTATTTTAAAGGTTAAACGTAAATGAACACCACCACAATTCGAATGGGATTTTCTTTGAGGCCTAAGTTTCGGATGTGGGAATGTGTTTTCCACTACTCTTCTGTAAACTTGTGGAGTACAGCTGTTGTCCCACCAGTCCTTGCTTCAGTTTGAGCAATAATAGTAGCATTTAACATCAGAAGGTGATCAGCCAAGCAACAGCCAATGCAGCTTGCTTTTTGATGCTTCTGCAATTGTAATAATGGGACTAAATATAAAGGCATCTCCCTCCATCAAGTACTAATTTGTTTTTTGCAGGTTTGAGTGTCAAAAATCAGTACCACACTGGAAAAAAGACCAGGCAAGCCAACAAACCACAAGTCTGGCCTGTTTGCTGGTTTTAAGGGAGTTTGAGTACTTGACAGCTGCTCAGACAGGAAAACCAGCTTGAACCAGCTAAGACTGAGTTTGTCAGAAAGGACCTTTGGTGTCAGGATTGGCATTTGGGAATTATTGAAATCCTTTGTAGCAAAGACTGCAAACGTTTAATTGAATATTGGGAGGTTAAAGGACAGAAGCGGATTACACATTCTTTCTGCTGTAAAACAACGTTTTAGTGTGAATAGTAGAAAATTTAATAATGAATTAGGTGAGGGAGGACATGTTTACAGGAACTTGGGGTTTCTATTATTGGCAGATGAGCTGGATTTATTGTCTACTTCCTCCCTCCGTCTAATTTTCTCTCTGTTGTCCCACATTCACTTTGTCTGTAGACGTAGCTTTCCCCTCTTTCTTTTATATGTTCTCTCTCTTTGGCTGGAATGCGTGTATGAGAGCTTGCCAGAGTGTCTCATTAGAGGCACAAAGCAGCCCAGTTCCTGGTGCTGACACGCAGGTCGTGGATCCAGTTACGGTCCCAGTCTCTACCCCATCGAGGGCCCAAGATATCAGACCCTCCGATCCCCACTTTTGCACTTTATTCACTGAATGCGACTCTCATCGGAGCTTTTCCTGTACGTGCATCTCTTCGTGTATCCGTTTATGGTTTCTGTTGTGCTTTTTCTCTCGTTTCAATGCTTTTTTCTCATCACGTTTGTTGTCTAGCCATATCGGCCAGCGTAATTGACTGTAGTCAGATTATACGGTATAGGGTTATATTTAATAGACCCCACTTACGCCTAATGCTACCTAATCCAAATTAAACTCTCGACGACTTCCTGTTTCATCGTGTCTTGCCAAAAACGACTATGTTGACTTGTTAAATTTCTTTGAAAACCTATACATGAAGTAGAAATTCTTATTATTCAGAATGCTTCAATGGAAGCACATTTGCATATGAATGAAGAAACTGGCACCGGTTTTAAAAACGTGTCCGAAAGCGTGCCGCTGCATTACAGTGTGAATCTTTAGTGCATGAGTGGCTGTGTGTAAACGTACGTGTATGGATGTGCGCCCACAGTCCACCAGTGTGTGTGAATCTATAGTTAAAAAAAAAAAAAACAAAAAAAAACTAAATACACAGTGTGCTAGTCTGCTGAATGTGGCATTGTGTTTGTGTAAGAGGCTGAGAAGAAGAGACACGGGCCTCTGTTGGAGCCCAAAGACAATTTAGCATAAAGCTATATGAACTGCAGAACAAGATGTTCACAGAGAGGGTTTTATTTGTGGTATTAAACTAGGGCTATATAATATACAGAGATTAAATATTGTAATGCAGTCATCAATCGTGAGGGGTGCGATTTAATTAAATAGATACAGAGTTTTAGCATCTTACACTGTAAAAAAACAATTTGTTGAGTCAACTTAAAATTATTTTGTTACCTGGCTGCCTTAAAATTTTAAATTCAGTCAACTCAAAAACATTTAGTCAACTTGAAATGTTACGTTTTACTAATTGACAGCTTAGATATAACAAAGTAACAAACCGAGTAACAAACACAGCTGTTAAGTTTAACAAACAATTTTTTTAGCTTAGTCAACTTGAATATCTAAGTTGTCACTTAGTACAACTTAACATTTTAAGTGCAGTCAACTCAAATAAGTTTATTCAAGTTGAAATATTAAGGCAGCAGGGTAACAAATTATTTTAATTGTTTTTTTTTTTTTTTACAGTGTAGCTGCTCTGAGATGCTGCAACGGTGTGTTACAATATGCACATGTGTAAATGAACAGCATGCCACTTTACTCTGAAACCATCAGCACATATATTTATTTTCACCTTTTGAAAATTAATAATTTAAAATGCAAATATTATAATTTATTATACATTTTCATTTTTGTTTTGTTTAATATTTGTATTTAATAATCATAATAAATATTATATTAATAGTTTATTGTCAAATTTAATTGGTCAAAAACATGTGGCCTATAAAAAAATAAAAAAAAAAAAGAGTGGAAATGAGTTTTTTTTGTTTGTTTGTTTTGCACTCAGAACAAATTGATTTGCATTGATTTCCAAATCGTACTTTGTGACAAATCACCCCAAGCTATCTGGGATGATTAATTCTTTCCAAATAGAGCTATTGAAGTCATATGAAAACATACAGTAATTTGAAAGAATGTTCCTACTACTTGAGTATATACCAAGATCATATTATTAATAGACTGAAATATATCTAAATAAATAGAGCTTTTTATGTTAGAAATAAGTGCACAACTCAGAGACATTATATGTTCAAAACATTAATAATTTACCCCATACATAAACTCTGATAAAAGAAAGATAACCATTAAGAATTAATTACTTTATTTGATGGGGATGCAAAAATGTACGCAAAAAATGTACCAGATAGTAGGAATGACCCACATATATGCATCTCTTTTATCTCAAATGCATTATAGACACAGTGAGAGGCCATATCAGATTTGCCCGCTAGTAAACACTGACGGCCCCAGAGGGTCTTTCCACTGAGTTCTGCAATGATCAGCATGTGAAAGACACCAAAGTATATATTTATAAGCTGATAATAAATACATCTCAATGTATTTGCTTTAATTAAACATTATGCTTTAAATTAATGAGAGTTTATGATATGTATAACAGTTTTGAATGCCTAAAGCCATTCTTACTGTCCAAATGTCATTGCTTTAGAAAATATCACACTTTATATAAACTAGATATTTTACAATATGATGCAATGACATTTGTAAGCGTGACTCAAGTGTGCAGATCGTTTTTTTTGTGTGTGAGCATGATGAAGTGATCTTGTGAGTTTGTGGGTTATGAAACCTCATGTTTTTTGCTCACAGAATGCAGAACTGGCTCTGGGTTAAAGGAGAGACTGTTTTCACAGATGACGGTCTCGCTCTGAATGTGGGATGTTGATGCAGGTGTGTGTGCGATTGTGAGTGTGTGTGTGTGTGTGTGTCAGTGGGTGAATGGCATGTTTACGAATGAAGGCATTTGTATTTCAGCTGGTATGAGCCATAAGTTTATCTACCATCACGTATTGTGAATTTTTACGCAATTTGTTGGTTGTTTTGCTGTCTGAATTATGTTAAGCCATCTGTTTAAGTGTGTACATGGTATCAAATTGTATTTGTAGGGGACTTTGTGTACATCTTTTGAGAATGTACTTAATTTTCAAATCAAAACGTGCTTTATTTGCACACTGAGGTTTTCTAAACCCCACTTACATATATATATATCTGCTACTGAATTTCTCCCATTTGTTTCACTGTTTCTTTCTTTCTAAGGTGGTGGGTGGACGGATCCGGAGATGGCTGATTTTGAGCTGCTTGTGATCATGAGCGCTACCGTGGAGCCGACCTCGGCTACCTGCCAAGTGCGTACCTCCTACCTGCCCGACGAGATCCTGTGGGGATACGAGTTTCCTCCCGTTGTTTCCCTCTCCCCCTCCGGAAAGTATGTAGCTGATTTTGCCTTCTTCGACAAGGTTGCCAAGACCAAGACCCCGCCCCTTTTTAAACAAGCCCCGCCTCCAAACACCCAGTCGTCGCAGCATCAAGGCAATGGCGGTGGAGAGCAGGGGGCGGATATGGAGAAGATGCGATTGGAGGAGAGCTACCGGGAGGAAAGGGGGCGGGACAGGGGGCGTGTCCGAGACCAGCTTAGCGTCCGCATTAGCAACGTCTAGAGCGGAAAACAGAGATGAATGAGTGAATGGGGGATCAGATGGAGATAAATTGCTTGAGTACTCATTTGATTCAGTGTTAGCCAACTTTTTTTTTTAATGCCACTGAGCTTACCTGTTTTACAAGGTAGCGTGCCAGTAGAGTTGGCTAGCGCTGAAATACACTGGCATACAAGCACGAAACAGAGAAGGTGAAAAGAGAGTGGCTATGTTCGGAATTGCACACTGGCATACTACACTTGCCGTTTCTGCAGTATATAGTACATATACTGTACATAGCATGCAAGTTTTCTGTATGAACAGCAAACTGATAGGAAAAAACATGCATTGACCTACATTTTTGCAAAACTACAAAGACATACCAATAAAACTCACTAAGCACTAGTGGCAGTAAAGCACCAACAATTCCTTTTTAGTCAAATCATGATTGGAAGTAATAATAATAATAATAATAATAATAATAATAATAATTACTACTACATTTTATTTATGGGCGCCTTACATGACACTCAAGGTCACCTTACATACAAATTAAAACACATAATAAATACAAACACAGTAAAAATCAAAACCATTACAAGACAAAAAAGAGGTATCACCGATATGCCTGCCTAAAAAGGTGCGTCTTTAAACAAGATTTAAAAATGGGAAGAAAATCACAGTTTCTAATATCTTGTGGAAGTTAATTCCATACATTCCAAGGAGCTGCAAAACTAAATACTACATTTTGACATTTGCACATAATCACTAGGGCTGCCCCCTAATAGTTGACTAACTGTTAGTTGACGAGAAGAGGCCTGGTCGGTTAAAATTTTATTAGTCGCTTGGTTGCAGAAAAACAAAAAAACAAAACACTATTCAATATAGTAGCTTGCTTACTGCATGACAGATGGAGGCGCCAGTGAGGTCACTTGCCCTTAAAATACTCCGTCATTTTTGGTCATACAGATAAGAGTAATTTTTATGTACTCACAATAACAACAAAACATTGTGCTTTTGTAAAATAATCAAAGCAAACAGGATGCGCTTTCTGCCGTCTCGGTCTTGAGTGCAAAACTTCAAAACTCTGTGTATACTTGCCTTACAGACATGGAACATATATCTGTCTACTTTTAAATGAACCAACTCAAATGGGAAACCAATATTTGCAGAGTATGTAATCTGTATAAAACATCCATACAGTTGCATCCATATTGCAGAGATGACAAGTCAGTCACCTTCATCTCTTAATTTTTTTAAGCTGAATACAAAGAAAGCAGTAGTTTATCAATAAATTATTCAATGTTAATGCAGCCTCTTTACGGTTTTCTGTCGGTGTGCTTTATGTGTGGCTCCTTATTATGATTTAAATGGTTTATTAAAAGAATAATTCACCCAAAAATGAAAATTTGATGTTTATCTGATTACCCCCAGTGCATCCAAGATGTAGGTGACTTTGTTTCTTCAGTAGAACACAAACAAAGATTTTTAACTCAAACCGTTGCAGTCTGTCAGTCATATAATGGCAGTCAATGGGCACCAACCATTTTGAGAGTTAAAAAAAAAAACATGCACAGACAAATCCAAATTAAACCCTGCAGCTCGTGACAATACATTGATGTCCTAAGACACAAAACATTCGGGTTGTGCAAGAAACTGAACAGTATTTATATCATTTTGTACCTCTGAATGTCCTGCAGTCCTGAGCACGTTCACAACAGCGGGCACGTGATGAGTCAATCGTTTCGTGTCTTAGGACATCATTGTAACGTCATGAGCTGCAGGCCTTAATTTGGATTTGTCTGTGCATGTTTTTTTTTTAACTCTCAGAAGTTTGGTGCCCAATGACTACCATTATATGACTGACAGACAGCAGTTTGAGTTAAACATTTTTGTTTGTGTTCTACTGAAGAAACAAAGTCACCTGCATCTTGGATGCCCTGGAGGTAAGCAGATAAACATTACATTTTCATTTTTGGGTGAACTATCCCTTTAATAAATGTGCAGTAAGTCGACTAATGCTTGGAATGAACCACTAGTGGTTGACCAGAAAAATCTTTCGTCAAGGGCAGCCCTAATAATCACAATCAGCTCCATATGCATGACTAATCTGACATAGTAAACTTGCTCGGTAGCTCACCTGGAACTGCAAAGCATGGACATTCATTTCCAAACTGCAGTGATAGGTGCACCAACCAATGCAATAAAATGTTGGAAGATTCACATTCATCCGTTTTGAGTAAACCAAACACTACATTAGTGCCACTCAATGGTCAATTCATGTATCACACAATGCAGTGCACTCAATATTATGAATGGCAGAACTGGAAGTAATATCACCCACAATTTCATCTTTTATCAAATGCTGCTTACGGTGGACTCAGACTATATATTTCTAGAGCAGGGGTGTCCAGTCTTGCTCCTGGAGGGCCGGTGTCCTGCAGAGTTCAGCTCCAACCACAATTAAACTCACCTGAACCAGCTAATCAATGTCTAACTAGGCATAGTAGAAACTTTTAAGCAGGTGTGCTGCGGCATGATGGAGCTAAACTCTGCAGTAGCCTTCAATTCTTTTTTTAGCTAATAATTTGTTCAGTTGTAGCATATTACTGTTAAATACGATACTTTTAAATAGTATACTACATGTATGTTAGTATGCTAGTGTTCCATTCCGAACATAGTTGATGTCCATAAATGGGAAATACTGTAAACTACTAAACTATTAGACCATGTGGAATCAAAAGATGATTCAACATAGATCTGCTGCTTTATACATGACAAAAAATGGCAACAGACGCTCACGTGATGGACCTGCTCACTAGGAAGGACTAGTTCACCACCTTGTGGCCAAGAAAAGCAGTGCCACAGATTTGAGACACTTTGAGAACAACTATTCTGTAAACTCTGATGGACGATACCTGATTTTATAAACACATGGATAATGATCTATTTTTGCAGAAGGATTATGGATTACAATGGACTGGAGGGTTGTATGGCATAGACTGGGAAAAAAAAAAAAAATCATAATATTTAAACCACTGTACTGTAGTTATTGATAGAGCAAAGGTACAACATTTAGAGTGAATAACTTGCGTGTCTTGAGAGACTGCATTGGATGCGATTTGTATCTATATTTTGTCTAACAGTGCCAGTATAGAGCTATTTTGGGTAAAGACCTAGTTTTTTTCCCCATAGTTGATCCTCTGTCACTGAAATAAACATAATGATGTTTGTTAACAATACTAAAAGCACTTTAACTTGAGGAGGAGGCTTTATTTTTGATATTTCATTTGGGTCCAACTTAACTGTACAAGGTCTTTTTATGTGAAGATGATGACGAAAAGTAAAAGAATGTATTATGAATTATAGCAATTGTCAAGTCAACGTGCCTATGAATCAACAACAACAACAATAATTATAATAATAAATTAGAGCAGTTTAATCAAGTCAAGAACCACTGTTGTAAATTACTATTGTGGATGCATTGTGTTATTGTTACTGAAGAAACTCCCCATTTCAGATTATTGAGGTTTATAAAATTAGTTTTATGGGAGATCAGATATAAGCTTTTCAACTTGCAGGTAATATAAACCACATGTCACATTTATTATTATTATTATTGTTATTATTATTATTATTCAGACGGTTTATGTTGTTGAAAAAGAATGATTTTGTTTAATCTTTAGCACATTTTGCCTGTCTTAAACTGCGGCTGTAAGGAAACATCTTTTTCATGAATTTCCTTTTGTGTTTAGTCACTTTCAGAACTGGACTTTTATCACTTTAACTGCTAATGATCTCAAATGACTGTTTTTAATAAATGAAAAAAGTTTTGAAGCAGCTGCACAGTGATTTTTATCGTGCATTCCCTACATTTCCTAGCATCTTGAAAATGAAAGATTAAATTGTGATCCAGATGCGGTGAATTCATATGAAGTCACTCTACAGTATGGCTTTTTTTTGTGTCACTATATACACCGGACATCAAAACATCCAAGATTGTTAGTTGCCACTAGAAGCCAGTTTTAAGACATACACTGAACAGTTACACTGCATGAGTTATTTTTTTTTATTTTGAAAAAAAAGCTAAAAACTGGGATGTACTCTTTCAAAAGGTACTAATAAGTACACTTTAGGGTCCTAATATGTACTTTTTAAGGTAATATGCACTTTTAAAAGTGCTACTATGTAAAGAGTTCAGATGCAAAGCCAGCTAAAATCTCAGTCAAAAATAAGTACTGAGTGAATGCTCTCGACATATATTATACATCCATCAAATTTCAGGTGGATTTAGAGGCTTTTGCATCTAAACCCTTCATGTACTTTTTAGCTTTTGTACCTTGTGTACCTAGCTTTGGGTACTGATGGCAGGATAGATTAGATAATATTGTGGTGTGGTAATCATAGTACAGTATAGAGTTTCCTTACAACATCACTTTCATCTAATGGATTGTGTGAAGCCGAATCACGTGTTTGAAACAAAACAGGAAGACTTTTGCGAATGGAAGCCATTGCGTCGCATCCTGTTTAAAACATTTTCTACAACAGATATTGCAGGTAAAAATGTATGCTCTAGTTATGTTATCGATTTCATGTAATAAGTGAAATGTAAATGCATGCATACTCAGTTTCATTTTAATTCATAGTGAAACAGATTGGGTTTCCAGCGTGTGCACAGACAGCGGTTTCTGAATGTATATTAACTTCAGGTCTGCAATTCTAGATTTAATGCAAGTAATGTGCACTTTTGACAACATGCCAGGTGTTTGTTTTGAAATGGATGGTTAAAGCAAGTGTTCCCTGGTTAAAGAGGTTTAGCTGTTTGTGGTGTAATTTGCATATTTGTGTGTAAATACGTGGACAAGTAAACAGTGACTATAAGAGCACTGATATGCTTCAGATGATATGCACTGCTAACTGCATAACTAAACACACATGCACACAGACAGCCACATACACTTACAGTAATCACTGCTTTTCCGCTTTGTTGCACTTTACAGAAGTACATGAGACTGAAAGGGTGGTCACACTGTACTTTTCGTTCCATTGACTTCCATTCATGCGCATGTGAATGCGTCAGACAGGAAACGCAAGCGAAAATTTTTGCATTTCGCTGTGTTCCAAAGTTCAAGCTTGGTGAACTCTAAGCTGCGAATTCGCATCACGTGACAACGTTGGACCAACGGCAGATCGATGTGTCACAGCATGGCCTTGTAGCTGAATGAAAAGAACATAAATTTAAAACTGCAGTGCTGCGGAAAAGTGTTGTAGATTGTATGTTTTTACATTTAAGATGTATTATTATTTGTTATGTGTTGAATTTAACTTTTTAAAAAGAAGCTGCAGAGCTCATATCATGACCGTTGCAGCCTTCGAGGGAATTTCGCATGCTCAAAGTCTAGTGTGACCGGGGCTTAAAGCTGAAGTGGAAATAAATTAACAAAGTACTTAGACAAACTTCCACTAATAAAGTGGAATCATTTAAAAATTTGTAGAAATTGTAGAAAACGTTTACATTCACTTTCTCTTTTCTTTTTTTAGCCTGCAGATGCCAACGGGAAATCTGATGTCTTTTTTTTTGTTTTCAAAGTCAAGTTGACAGCTATGAAACCCATTCTGCGATGGATTTTTTGCTTCAGTTTAGGTGTGTATCTACTTTATGATGAATTTACCAGTTCAAAACAGTGAAAAGATTCCCCTCAGAGGTTTTGGTTAAACTCAATTATTGAAGGAATGGTTTCCACAGAACATCCTTGTGTTAAATTAAATCTTGAGTCCTTAAATTTTACTACTTCGTCACAAGTGCGGAATTTGGGTGTGGAAATTGACAACGGTTTGCAATTTGACAAACAAATCAGCTCTGTAGTAGGCTCAAGTTTTTTCTATCTTCGTTTTCTTTCTAAAATCAAAAACTTTCTTCCTAAAGCTTCTTTAGAGGTTGCGATCCATGCCTTCATTATATCTCGGTTGAATTACTGCAACTCTCTATATTATGGAGCTTCAAAGACTCAAATTTGCCGCTTACAAGTAGTGCAAAATGCAGCTGCTAGGTTCTTAAAGGGATGTAAAAAATTTGATCATGTCACCCCCCTTTTAAGATCTCTACACTGGCTGCCTGTTCAATATAGAATTGAATTTAAAATCTTACTATAGTCTACAAATCTTTAAACAATTTAACACCATCTTACCTGACGGAGCTACTTTACCCTTCCTACACGACGACTCAGATCAGCAAACATTTCTTCTCCTGATCCCCAGAACCCGCTTACAGAAAAGGTGAAACAGAGCCTTTGAAGTGGCTGGCTCCACTTTATGGAATAATCTTCCGATTCAAATTAGAATGGATTTAAACTCAGATAAAGTAGGAGCCAATCTAAAAACTTATTTATTTGGCTTGGCTTTTAACATAGAAATTTTACTTTTTTTTTTTTTTTTTTGCTGTTTTGCTGTTTGTTGAATTCTTTGTACAGCACTTTGGTCGGCCTGCGGCCGTTAGTAAAGGTGCTTTAGAAATAAACTGACCTTGAACTTGTTCCAAACCCATATGGGTTTTTTTTTTCCATTTGTAGAACACATAAAATATATTTGTAGGAATTTACAGCCTCATTTTTCTTTACAATGAAAAGAAGTACAGTCTCTGAACAGCTGTCACTGGGTTGTATCCTTTCAAAAGATACCAATACATACAATGTACATTTTAGAGACCAGTAATTTATGCTACGAAAGGTGAACCTTTTGCAAAGGTTCTTCATCAGTGACAGTTTCTTCTGCTTTTTTTTTTCTGAGAGTGTATTATAGTCCAAACAGCTTGTGCACTAGTTTGATTTTTTCCATGTTTATTTAATTATATATTCTTTTGATCTGTTTATTTATTTTCTGTTCAAAGGTTTGAGGTCAGTAAGACTTTTTTTCAGCAAGTATGCATTAAATTAATTAAAAGTAACAGTAATTGCATTTATAAGCATACAAAAGACTTTAAATAAATGCTGTTCGTTTGCTGACTCCTATGTAGAATTTAAGCTAAATTAAGAGCTTTCTGAGAGGATTCTTAGAAGCTATAAGAATACAGGCCCTTATTTTCTGTTTTCAAAGTCAAGTTAACAGCTATGAAACCCATTCTGCGATGGATTTTTTGCTTCAGTTTAGGTGCGTATCTACTCTAATTTACCAACTCAAAATGTCCTTGTGTTGTTCCAAACCCATATGGCTTTCTTTCAGCTATAGAAAAAAAGATATTCATTTCTTATTTACAGCCTTGTTTTTCTTTACAATGAAAGCATACAGCATCAGAAGTACACTCTCGGAGCAGCTGTCATTGGACTGTATCCTTTCAAAAGATACTAATACATTTTAGAGACCAGTATCTTTATGATCGAAAGGTGGACCTTTTGCAAAGGTTCTTCAACAGTGACAGTTTCTTCTGCTTTTTTCTGAGAGTGTATTAGTCCATACAGCTTGTGACAAGTCCTAATTTGCATAAAGTCATAAATTGCATTTTCATTCATGCAGGTTTTGTCGCTGACTGCCAAGAGAATCGTTATGGATTGAAAGGAAGCTCAATCAGTCTGAGCGTCGGTCCTGGAAATCAGTCACATTGGCAAGACCTTACATGGCGACGATTACAAAGGAAAGAGTTACTTGCAAACTCAAAGGGAGTTCACCCTACATATGGGAAAAGAATGAGCTTAAACCTCTCAGACTGGTCTTTGACCATACACAACCTTCACGAAAGTGACAGTGGACTATATGAGGTCCTTCATAACTGGGAGCAAGAAACTGTGGCTGCATTCACACTTACAGTGGAGAGTAAGACCTATCCATCCATCTCATTTATACTGTATGCTATTAACTTGAAGTATACTTCAGTATGTTGTTGCTAACTCATCTGTGGTGTTTTTCCAGACACTGTCTCTCAGCCTGTAATCGAAGTGAGTCAATATGATGTTAATTTATCTGCTGGAGTGTGTCGGGCTACAGTAAACTGTTCGGTTGATGGGAGCTGGGCCACGTATGACTGTGACCAAAACCACTGTGTAAAAACACAAGCCTCTCTATCCTCTATTAACATCACTGTCTTTGCACTGGACAGCGTCATTCAGTGCCACGTCAACAACCACGTGAGCAAGAGTCATTCTAATGCTCCCAATATTATGTGTAAGAATTTCTGTCTAACAATGCCAGTTTAATTTGGTTTAATGATCTATTATTTTTCCCTCCATAGTTAATCGTTTATCACTAAAATAAACGATGTTTGTTAACAATACCAAAAACACTTTAACTCAAGGAGGAGGCATTATTTTTGATGTTTTGTTAGACTTAAATGTTAAGATAATGACAAAGATAGTGTATTTTGATTTATAGTAATTGATAATTCAACATGCCATCAACAACAATAAATACTACTACTACTACTACTAATAATAATAATAATAAACAGCTCTAATTTATTATTATTAATATGAAGTCAAATACAACCATTACTGTTGTAAATTATTCATGCATTGTGTTATCGTTAGTGAAGAAACTCCCCATTTCACAGATCATTGCGGTAAAATGTATTTAGTTTTATAAAATTAGTTTTATGAGAGATCAGAGAGACCAACATGTCACATCTATTATTAATAATAATAATAATAATAATAATAATAATTATTATTATTATTATTATTTTTATTATTATTATTCAGATGGTTTATGTTGTTGAAAAATTGTGATTTTGGTTTCATCTTTAGCACATTTTGACTGTCTTAAAATGCGGCAAAGGAAACATCTGTTTCAAGTGACTTTCATCTTTCATCTTTCAACTTTCACTTTAACCGCTAATGATCTTAAATGACTGTTTTTAATAAATGAGAAGTTTTAAAGCAGTTGCACAGTGATTTTAACAGTGTGTTCAATGAACAGTGTTAAATCAGTTTCGTAACACCTGGTGTGATTCTGAGGTGAGTGTTAAAAACACCGGTGTTTATTCCCTAGATTTCCCAGCATTATGAAAATAAAAAAAAGCTTTCATCTAAAGTCACTCTACAGTACGTACAGTATTTAATTATTAATTTTTTTTTAGAAACTATGTAGTCTCATATGGAATCAAAACACTCAAGATTTTAATTGTAGTTCTTTACTCAATATTTATTTATAATTTAAATATGCACTTTAGGGTGCTAATATTAACTTTTAAGGTACTATGCACTTAAGGTGATAATAATGTACTTTTTTTATTTTAGACTAAAATGCAAGTCTGAGTTGTTTCAACTGAAAGAAACTTGCGCTGACTGCTCTTAAAATATATCTGTGCCTTTGTTTTGTTTTAAGATGGACACCAACAAGTTTTTTCTGTCCGAATTGAACTACACTGTAAAACAACAACAACAACAACAACAACAACAACAACAACTTAAAAAAGTAAGTGTTTGTGCTGCCTTAAAATTTTAAGTTTAGTCAACATGAAATGTTAAGTTGTACTACATGAAAACGTAGATATTTGAGTTGAGTAAACGTAAAATTTTAAGGCAGCACGAACAATTGCTTTCAATTGAAACAACTTTTTTTTTTTTTTTTTTTACAGCTTATGGGCAAATCCTGGTTTAGTCTAAGCCCCGTCTGTGAAACCAGGCCTTAAAGTACTAATATGTACCATTTAGGCAAACAAAAAGGTACCTTTTAAGCATTTGGGTACAACCTCAGTGACAGCTTTGTAGATAGACAGATGTTACATTACATTGTGCTTTATTAATCACAGTTTCCGTATGACATCACTTTCATGTAGTGGGTCAGAAATAGACTAAACTTGTCACTAGTTTTAAACACGCAAATGAACAGGAAGCCACTTTTGAGTTCGAGAGTGGAAACCGTGGCATCTCAACATTTCAAGACATTTACTACAACCGATCTTGCAGGTAAGAACTTGAGCTCCAGTTATGTATTCTATCTCCTGCTTTTATACATTTGACAAGTAATGAAGAAAATATGAAGGCATGCACATTCTGTTTCATTTTCATTCATAACGAGTTGCTTCATACAGTATAGTATGTGCACAGCTGTGCAGCTCTGCAAATCTGGATTTCAATTGCAAGTCATTTCAACTTTAATATAAACAAAAAACAACTGGGATAATGTCCTTTTGACAACATGCTAGTCGTTTTTTGTTTACATTCAAATTTATGCAACTAGTAGCAAGTGATCCCTGGTTAAGCAGGTTTAGCGGTTTGTGGCGTAATCTTATCTGGCTGTAAACATTGCTTGACTTAGACCACATTTCTGATGTAAATGTTAGAATTTCATTTAGAATCTATAATATGCGCTTGTGGAGTAAATTGAGTAGGCGAGACTTGAACTAAGAAAGTTCCATTTGAATTGAGCTTATAATTGTGTCAGAGCGTGTGTTGGTAAGATGACCTTTTCTGCTGCTGTGACTCATTGTGAAAAAAAAAAAAAAACACTGAAAAATAATCTAAAGCTCAGAGGAGATTCAAACTTTCCACAGATATGCTCTGCTAACTGCATAACTAAACACACACCCCCACCCAAAAACACCCACATACACTTACAGTAATTGCTTATTTTCTATTTTGTTGATCTTTACAGAAGTACAGATATCTGAGAATGTTGAAATAAGAAGTTATTAGTAAAAATAAGAAAGCTGAGCTAGAATTATTCAGTCATTCAAGTTCATTTTGTAATTGCTTTGATGCTCCGTTTCTAAACTTTGTTTTGCATAAAACTTTGCTTACGTTTAGTTTTCTGTTTCCTGCCTGCAGGTGCTTAACAGGAAATCTGGTGTCTTATTTTCAGGCTTCAAAGTCGTGCTGACAGCTATGAAACTCATTCTGCGGTGGATTTTTTGCTTGAGTTTTGGTACGTATATACTTTATGAAGAATTTCCCAGCTCAAAACAGAGTGAAAAGATCTCCCTCACAGGTTCTTGTTAAACTTAATGATAGGAGGAGTAGTACAAAACACCTCTGTGTTGTTCCAAACCCATATGACTCTCATCTGTAGGTCACAAAAAAGATATTTGTAAGAATTTCCAGCCTGATTGTTCTTTACAGTGAAAGCATACAGAATCAGAAGTACATTCTCAGAAATAAAGGCACAACAGCTGTCACTGGGGTGGTATCCTTTCAAATACTGCTGCTCAAAAAAACTTTCACGATATTCAAATTTTTATTTTAACTTATTTTAAAAACTGAAACTTTCATACATTCTAGATACATTACATGTAAAGTAAAAATATTTCATAAGTTTTTTTTTCTTTGGTTTAATTTTGATGATTGGAGCTTACAGCTCATGAACGTTCAATCAAAAAACAGATTTGCAAAACAGAAAAGCTCAAGTAGGTTCATTCATGCTCTCAATACTTGGTCGACAGCACATATTACAGCAAATGACTTGCTCCTAGCACAAATGACAGCATCAGTGAAGTGTGGCATGGAAGTGATCAGCCTGTGGCACTGCTGAGACACTATTGAGCCTTCAGTTTTGGCTGTTTCTCATCTTTCTCTTGAAAATATCCCATAGATTTTCAATGGGGTTCAGGTCAGGCATGTTGGCTGGCCAATAAAGCACAGCAATATCTTGGTCAGCAAACCACTTGCAAGTGGTTGTTGCACTGTGGGCAGGTGCTAAAGTCCTGCTGGAAAAGGAAATCAGCATCCCCATAAAGCTTGTCAGCAGATGGAAACATAAAGTGCTCCAAAATCTCCTGGTAGATGGCTGCATTGACTTTGCACTTGATAAAACACAATGGACCCCAAATCATTATTGACTTCAGAAACTTCACACTGGACTTCAAGCAGCTTGGATTCTGTGCCTCTCCAGTCATCCTTCAGACTCTGGGACCATGATTTCAACATGAAATGCAAAGTTTACTTTTATCTGAAAAGAGGACTTTGGACCACTGAGCAACAGTCCTTTTTCTCCTTAGCCCAGGTAAGATGCTTCTGACATTGTTTCGGTTTCAGAAGTGGCTTGGTAGTCCTTTTCCTGAAGACGTCTGAGTGTGGTGACTCTTGATGCATTGAATCCGGCTTCATTCTACTCCTTGTGAAGCTCTCCCAAGTGTTTGAATCGGCTTTGCTTTACAGTATTCTCAAGCTTGCAGTCATCCCTGTTACTTGTGCACCTTTGCCTACCCAATTTCTTCCTTCCAGTCAACTTTGCATTTAATATGCTTTGATACATCATTCTTTAAACAGCCACCCCATTCAGTAATGACCTTCTGTGACTTACTCTCTTTGTGGAGGGTATCAGTGATTGTCTCCTGGACCATTGCCAAGTCAGCAGTCTTCCCATAAGTGTGGTTTCAAAGAACAAGAGATACCCTGAATTAATACTGTAGGGAATGGGATGGTTATTTAACGAAACTCAAATGTAAATATTCTAATATTTTGAGATACTGGATATTTGACTTTCAGGAGCTGTACGCTTTAATCATCAAACAAACAAACAAACAAACAAACAAACAAAAAACACTTGAAATGTTTTACGTTACATGCAATGAATCTAGAATATATGAAAGTTTAATTTTTTTAAAATAAATTACAATATAAAATGAATTTTCACAATATTCTGTTCTGGCATGAAACTCTAGATGGCACAGTCTGATAGGTCCAAATCTGACATAATGACATTATTATCACATGGCATAGCTGATTGATGGTTCTCTCCTATTCTGTAGTTAATGAGCTCGCTGCTCAACATTCAAATATATGGCTAGTGCTTGCTGTAGCAGTTGTAGCATGCTTCAGATCCCTCCACTTTCCCCAGCTCCACCTGTGCTATATTTCTTACATGCTCACAGTAGCATGTTGTGGATGTATTGGCAGTAGCAAGTCTCTGTACTTTCACTGCCACAGCAGCATAGCAGATCTATTCCACAAAGACCAAAAACATTAATGCTGCCATGTACATTACCATGCCAATCCCTTCGAGACTTGTCATGACAGAAGTACATTTTAGAGACAAATATGCATCCACCAATATGCACACTTTAGAGGTAAATATGGTACAAAAGTGGACCTTTGCAAAAGCACTGCCCCAGTCACAGCTTTTATACCTTTTTCCACATGATGTATCCCATATAGTGCAAAAGTAGTCCATACAGCTTGTGCACTACTAAGTCTTTTGAAGTCATGAGAATTTAGACAATAGTTTTCTGAGCAAATCAGCTTATTAGAAAAGAAAAATTTCAAGGATCATGACACTGAAGACTGGAGTAATGATGGCAAGTAAATACAAGAATAAAGTTATAAATCCATTTTCAAATATATTTGAATAAAAAACAAAAAAAGTAATTTTTATTTGTAATAATATTTCATAATATTACTGTTTTTACTGCATTTCTGATCAAATAAATAAAAGCCTGTTTCCGCCATTGAATTTTTGAAAAAAAAAAAAAAAATCACAATAATGCTTTTTTATTTTTTATTCATTGGCGGAAACAGGCTTCCATATAAATGAAGCCTAAACTAAAAGCATAAAAGACAATTTTTAGAAAACATGAAAAAAAAAAAAAAAAAATCTATATCTATGAATAATTCATAAAATCTATGAAAAATTCATTCATGCAGGTTTTGTCGTTGACTGCCAAGAGAATCGTTATGGATTGAAAGGAAGCTCAATCCGTCTGTGCGTCGGTCCTGGAAATCAGTCACATTGGCAAGACCTTACATGGCGACGATTCCACAGGACAGACTTACTTACAAACTCAAAGGGAGTTCACCCTACATATGGGAAAAGAATGAGCTTAAACCTCTCAGACTGGTCTTTGACCATACACAACCTTCACGAAAGCGACAGTGGACTATATGAGGTCCTTGATTACTGGGAGCGAGAAGCTCTGGCTGCATTCACACTTACAGTAGAGAGTAAGACCTATCCATCCATCTCATTTACACTGTATGCTAATAACTTGAAGTATACTTCAGCATCTCAGCTCAGATGTTGCAGCTAACTCATGTGTGGTGTTTTTTCCAGACACTGTCTCTCAGCCTGTAATCGAAGTGAATAAACATGACTTGAATTCATCTGCTGGAGTGTGTCAGGCTGTAGTAAACTGTTCAGTTGATGGCAGCTGGGCCACGTTTGACTGCGAACAAAGTTTCTGTAAGAAAACACAAGCCTCTCTATCCTCCATTAACATCAGTGTCACTGAACTGGACGGAGGCATCCAATGCCACGTCAAAAACCACGTGAGCAAGAATCATTCTGCTCTCAACATTATGTGTAAGCATGAATCTTATTTAATACTCCTCCTCATTTCACACTGTTTTGTACTTCACCCTGTAGTAATTCATTCTGGATTTCACACTGTACATTCCTAAACATGCATTTGTGTTCTCATTTGCTATTTGTGAGATTAATAACATTAATTGGATAAGTATAGCGTGCAATGAGCATGTGTTTTATTAGCCGTCACATCTGTGGATATGTGGTCGTTAAAATCCCCTCTGGTGTTTTATGAAAGAAAAACAGAAGGAAAAAAAGAGGGGTGTTTACGTCACGGTTTAAAGTTTAGAACCGTTTCCTCCAGACAGCATATGAATCGCAATTTGTGACCATGGACCACAAAACCAGTCTTAGGAACATGGGTATAGTGAAAGTGACGAGACGTGAGGCCAAGTATGGTGACCCATACTAGGAATTTGTGCTCTGCATTTAACCCATCCAAGTGCACACACACAGTAGTGAACACACACACACACCGTGAACATACACCCGGAGCAGTGGAGACGATGGAGAGGGCGCTGGATATTCACTCCCCCCACCGTCAATCCCTGCCGGACCTGGGACTCGAACTCGCAACCTCTTGGTTACAAGTCAGACTCCCTAACCATTAGGCCACGGCTGCCCATATTTGTAGCAATAGTCAAAAATACATTTTATATCAGTCAAAATTATATATATTTTTTTCTTTTTGGACATAATTCATAAGGAGATTAAGTAAAGGTCATGTTCCATTAAGATATTTTGATATATAATTTCCTACCGCAAACATATAAAAACTCATTTTTTTTTTCAGTAATATGCTTCATTCAAATAACTTTAAAGGTGGTTTTCTCAATAATTTAATGTTTTTTTTTTTTTCTTTGGTTGTACCAAATACTGTCCTATCCTAACAAACCTTACATCAATGGAAGGCTTATTTATTATGATAATATGAATCTCCAGGGTGTGGTCCAGGGTCACATATGTAAACTATCCTATATCCTAGCTTTAAACTGTTAGCTGTGAACAACAGTGGCAGCTGTTAGAGTGTTTTCCTGGGGGATAATAATACATTAAATGCATCAGTAACTTTAATACTCTGCATTTATTGCATTTTATTTCATTTTCCTTTTTACCTTCAAACCCTACATTTACAATGTCACCATTTTAAAGTCCGCACAGTTATTAGGCACATCAATTTACATCAACATTTTTTATTATTACCTAGCTCTTTGAATCAACAACGGTTTATTACAATCTGCCGGCTGACAGTTCCGCTTATACTGTCCGGAAAATATAATGAAGGCTTTAAACCTGAAGTGAGCTAAGCGAACGAATTCTTTGTGCGTTTAAAACGTGAACAAAACGGAAAAGAGGGCAGGATGTCGAGACGCGTTTTTGTTGTTGAACCTGTAACCTGACATGGCGTTTTAAAACTGAGAGATGAACTGAAAGAAAACAAGGCACGTACAATGGCTAGGGCGAAGAAAATGAACGAACCTCTGGTTATTTCAAGTTTATATTATTTGACGTTTGTAAGGTATCTTTAGAAAGATAACTCACCAATTGCAGATTACAGGACAGCAGTACGTCTGTTGTTTTTTCTGAGATGGGTCTGAAATCTTGTCAAATGTAATAGTGCTCCATGTTCGTTATGATGAGGAGCTTAATATAATGGCTATTTGCTAATTTTGCTATTTAGCGCACATGGGGCGTGGCCTAATTGACTACTCCTCCTTCAGGAACATTGTTTGTACATAACAATAGGCCTTTAAATTGTATTATTTAATTTTTTAAGGCGAGACACTGCAGGTATATAGGGTAAACAATTAACTAGCAGTTAATTAATTGCCTTACTTGATTGATTACATTGATAATTGCAAACATTTTTTTTTGTTTTCTAAAATGTTAGGTTTAAATAAGCAAATGAGACATTTTTTAATGAAATATGCGCTAATTTGCATACATTTGTAGTACAAAAATCTGAACACTGGATGTAGTCACTTTCAAAGTTTTTTGACATATTAGGGTCAAATGTTTTTACAAAGGGAATTTCATTTTTGTCACTCCATAATTCAGAAAATACAATATATTTTCACAATTTTGGGGGGAATAAAATGTTGGATATAATCAAGCATATTATATATGAACAATCCCTCTGTAAAATCCTTCAGGATATAGACAAGAATAAAAATGTAAGTTTGGTGTGTGTAAGTGCCACTGAGGTGAAGATTTATGGCTCAGTGTAGGAGAAAAAAAAACACATTTTGAGAAAACAGCCTTTAAATATATGTTTTGTAATTAAAAATCCATTGACACAAATAGATAGCATGCTATAAAAAGAAACACATAACAGTTGGATGTTTTCTTTCCAATAGTCTGAAAAAAAAAACCACGTTATGAAAAACCAAAAAGCCCCAAAACTCAAACTTGACAGGTGCATGAAAAAACTGTGTTTTAGACTGCAGTGTCTCCCTTTGAATTAAAATAAAACAACAAAGAAAGACTAGTGTAAATAGCTGTTTTGTTGTTGTTTCTTTTTCTAAAATGTGTTTTGATATTTGTATTATCTTCAGGCCAAGAAAAGCTGCAAAGTGAGTCACACCCTTCGCTGCCACCTGTCACTTGGATCGCTCTCATCGTTGGTTCTTGCGTTGTTTTAAGTTTCATTATAGTTTCTTTTGCAGTATTTATCAGGAGAAGAAGGTGTTCAAAAGTTCATCCACAGGTATAATTCAGTCAAACTGTCTTTCAGAACTGAATTATTTGTCATTTTTTATAACTCTGTTCTATCTCTCTGTATCAGTCAAATCGTGTTGTGATTGAACAGCATCATGAAACAATATACAGCACAGTGGAGAAGCCGGCCACATCCCAGATATCTCCAGGAAACAACACTGTCAGCAACAAAGTAGAAACCATCTATGACACTCCATCACGACATGTATGAAATATCTAACGGCTCACATGTTAACAGTGAGATTGTAATTTAAATCAGTGGCTTTTGTTTGACTCTGTTTGTCCTGTTTGTGTCTTTCTTAGACCAAGGCCTGTCAAGTAGACAGCGTGGAAGTGATGAGCGACAATCAGGAGCAACAGCAAACTGGACACGACAGAACTATTCAAGTAAAAGCTACAGTTCACCAGGCAGCAGAACCCGATTCAGAGCCAATAAACACAGTTTACTGCAAACTGGGAGAAATATGACACATATCAGTGATCACCTCAATGGAGATTTAAACCTGAGAAAGAAAAAAAATTGTACTTTCATGTAAATTTTGTGTGCTTTCACTAGTGAATAGATAAGTTTAAGCGTCACAGATGGATTTAATGAGTCATTCCACGAAACCAGGACGAATTGAGTCCCTCTGACCTTTTCAAGTATATTTTGTCTATTGGGTCACCAGAATTTATTTTAAAAACTTGTGTCATTTTACCTTTATATTGGCAGTTATAGTTGACTCCACCTATTTTGTCATGTCCCTCATAGCCTTCTATGAAAGTGTACTTGGGATATGAATAATACAATTAGAAAAAGGTCCATACATTTTGCCATTCTCATAAACAGCGGCGGTTCTAGGGTCAGTGGATATCCGGGGCTTAGCACAGATGACCTTTAAATAAAATGTTTAAAAGTTATATCTTAATTGTATTATTTTATAGTATAATTAAACATACAGGGCTCCATAGCTTACACATATTTTTAAGGAGTTCCTGCGTGCATTTACACTGCATTTACAAATTGCATAAATAATAATATGAGATTAATGTTTTAAATATAAAATTTAGAACAGAAATGTGACCCTGGACCACGAAACCAGTCTTAAGTATTGGTATATTTGTAGCAATAGCCAAATTCTTTTCTTTTATGCCAAAAATCATTAAGATATTAAGTAAAGATCACGTTCCATGAATATATTTTGTACATTTCCTACTGTAAATATATCAAAACTTAATTTTTGATTAGTAATATGCATTGATAAGAACTTCATTTGGACAACTTTAAATGCATTTTTTTCCTATATTTTTTGCATCCTCAGATTCCAGATTTTCAAACAGTTGTATCTCCCCCAAATATTGTCCTATCCTAAGAAACCATAAATCAATGACTTATTTATTCAGCGTTCAGATGATGTATTAATCTCAATTTCAAAATAATTGACCTTTATGACTGGTTTTGTGTTCCAGGGTCACAAATATGAAATGAAAGAAAAATAGAATGACACTTTTAAATGCGAGTCTAAAATTGCCAGTAGGTGGCAGTAAGCCACTGTCTTAATGACCGAGTCGCTGTCAAAAAGGAAGTAAGAATACAGTAAGATACCTGAAGCAGCTGCATTTTGCTGTTTAAGTGCTGGTTTAATAGAAATTATTTTAATATGCAGGAAAACTCTTGATGCGCAAAAGACATTGTAGTAGTAACACTGAAGGCTTTACTGAAAACATCATAAATGTCTATCTGTGCTTTTTACTGGTAATGTTTTATGGCTGGTAATGCCTGAGATGGGAAAATATGTTTTTCTGAAAGTTAAATGTGTCATTAATGTTGTGCGGTGTTTGGAAAAGTAATACATTTTGGTAAAAAAAAAAAAAAAATCTAAAAAAAAGGCAAAATAGTACCATTTTCGTGGAATGACTCATGTACACTGTAAGCTTCCTGCTATTATGCAAAATGCTCTTAAAAAAGTATTTTAATAATCTGAAGAACCTTTTGAGGAATGGAAAGTGTGTGCATGGAACCATCAATAAATAAATAAGCTTTATTTTAAGAGGGTATGCAATGGTATACATTTTAAACAGTCCTATATTGTGTAGCATGTTTGAGTTGTGATCTCTTAAGAAGTGTAATTTTGTATTTTTATGTCATCATTTTGAAAATGTATAATGTTAAAAATCACAGGACATATATAGTCTCTAGCTCATTCCTTACACTGGAAATTAAAAGTCAAGTTGAGTGCATGATTGTAGCATACTTTATCTCATGTAATATCATGTGGTTACACATTTTGGCAAAAACAATACAAATTAATAATAAAAAATACTGTGCACTGTATACATACTGTAGAAATAGCTATAGTATGCTGTATTACACATACTCTTGATCATACTGCTGATGGTTAATATTCTTTTTAGTGGTGTAAATTAATCTTATTTTCTTATTACAGTACTACAGTATTTTTGTAAAATAATTGTTTAGTTCCTCTTTCATTCATGTACTGCACTTTTATTTATGTACATTCCATTTCATTAAGGCCATAATGAAGATAAACTGACATATTAGTTCTAAAATCTAGATTGTAATGCATTTAGCCAAATGAGGACACATTTAACTTTTTCCGCATGTAAGTGTGGCTTTTACTGGCAGCAACAGGAAGTTCACATTTGTCTTTGGTGAATGAAATACCACTCAAAATACGTTGTGAAGCAAACACAGCAAATAATGTTTGTAAAAGAATTGCTCAAAATGCTTAATGATGAAGACATAATCATCATGCAGTGATCTTAAGATGTTCCCACTCTGTTAAATCTCTGAGAAACTGTTTTATCTTAAGGTTTAATAACATTAAAGTAAACATCACCCACATAAGACTGTTACCTGAATGTGATAAGTTAATAAGTTCTCCACATGATGACTACAACACAATCAATTTAAAACCATCAGCATCTGATTAGATTTTCTCCTGGCTTTTCTTTCCATAACAAATCAATGGTCAGAAGCCCAAGTAAAGATCAAGTAAAGTAAAGGTCTTGGAGATCTAAGCAGACTGGCTATCACTGTACATTTACCAAGTGTGCTGTTGTACATTGCTCTGCCCTTTGCTATGCAAGTATATTAAATAAAGTAATGATAGTAAATGCACTTATATGCTGTCCTTCATTTGGCTAAAGGGGATTGGCCCATCCAGCCTGCTTAAGTCAAAATCATTTTATTTTGTTTATAAACCATCAATTAATTTATTTACTTGTATTGAAAATGCATTTTTATTAACATACATGATTAAAGTACAAGCAGTGAAGGTATGATTAAATCATAGTAAATACTAAAAGAAGGCGCAAGTGCAAATCAAAAATTATAACAAGAAAATCTGGATGAAACAACCAAATTGTCTCTAATGGTGACATCTAGTGGACAACAGGAGGATAGATTACTACAAGAACTATATTAGAAACATATTAGTAATGTAACAGTAATGTAAGATGAATGCATATGTACTCTATCAGCGGTTAGAAATGGTTAGAAAAATTATGTGTGTTTAAAATGTCATGGATTATATATATTTGCATGCTATAATCAATAATTTAAACAACATGATTAATAATTAGGGTAATATATCCAAAACGTTTGATACATTTTTGTTGATGAAAGTTGTTTGAGCATATATCATATTGACCAGATCCAGGAACAGCACCTGGAATTATACAAATGAATTCACAAGTATAAAATGTGTATTTTTGTACTTGCATTATATTTTGATGTTTTGTTTTTAGTTTATCTCACCTTATCTTAACCGGTTTACAACTTCAGATTGGAGTAAACAGTGTTAGAATTCTCCTTTTCTAAAAGACGACAAGAGTTGATCATATATTTACAGCTGAGGTCAAAAGTTTACATACGCTTTGCGGAATCCGCAAAATGTTCATTATTTTGTCAAAATAAGAGGGATCATACAAAATACATGTTATTGTTTTTTCAGTACTGACCTGAATAAGATAAAATATGTTTACATATATTCCACAAGAGAAAATAATAGTTGAATTTATAAAAATGAACCCATTCAAAAGTTTACATACACTTGATTCTTAACACTGTGTTGTTACCTGAATGATCCACAGCTGTGTTTTTTATTTAGTGACAGTTGTTCATGAGTACCTTGTTTGCCATGAACAGTTAAACTGCCCACTGCATTGCAAAAAATACTATTCTTACTTAGATTTATTGTCTTGTTTCTAGCCAAAATATCTCAAAATTCTCAAATTAAGTGAGTTTTTGCTTTTCTGCCAATGGGGTAAGCAAAATAATCTTATTTCAAGCAGAAAACTAGTTTATTTTGCTTAACCAATTGGCAGATTATTTTTAAACATTCACTTAATTTTGACCACATTTTTCTGAAAACAAGACAATAGTTTGTACATGTTTAGAAAATCCTTCCTGATCTAAGAATTTTTAGATATTTTGGTTGGAAACAAGGCTAAAAGTCTAAGTAAGAAAAGCATTTTTTTGCAGTGTGTTCTTCAGAAATATCCTTTGGTTTTTCAGCATTTTTGTTTATTTGAACCCTTTCCAACATTTTGAAATCCATCTTTTCACACTGAGGACAACTGAGGGACTCATATGCAACTATTACAGAAGGTTCAAACACTCACTGATGCTCCAGAAGTTAACATGATGCATTAAGTGCCAGGGGTGAAAACTTTTTGAATTTGAATATAATGGTAAATTTAACTTACTTTGTCTTCTGAAAGGCAGTGCTAAATGAAAAAAATAAAAAAAAATAAAAAATAAAAAATAATAAAAATTAAGCAAAAATAAGAAAACATGTACACGTTCTCAATCTGTTCAAAAGTTTACACCCCTGGCTCTTAATGCTTTCTTTTTTTTTTTCCTTCTGGAGCATCAGTGAGCATTTCAACCTTCTGTAATAGTTGCATACAAGTCCCTCAGTTGTCCTCAGTGTGAAAAGATGGATCTCAAAAATCATACAGTCATTGTTGGAAAGGGTTCAAATACACAAAACTGCTGAAAAAAATGAAGAATTTGTGGGACCTGAAGGATTTTTCTGAAAAACAGCAGCCACTTAAACCGTTTAACTTAACAACACAGCATTAAGAAAGATGTCTTTTATGTGAAATATCTTATTCAGGTCAGTATTAAATAAAACATAACATGTATTTTTTTTTTTACGATTATTTAATTATACATGCATTATTTTACTGTATTCACTGAACAACTATAAAATACACCTCAACTCAGTTGTCATACCTTTATTTTCTTTATTTTTCTTCATTTGGTTCATTGATTTCACGTCAATCTTAATGTAGGTCAAATCAGAATGCCCAATTACGATGTCTGCATTAAAAAAAATGAATGGGTAAGACATTTTCTTCTGTTTTTCTGGTTTAGTCTTTCAGTTGTTTATTTTTTGTTCAACACTGATGATGGGCACTATTTCGTTGTCCATGATCAAATTACATCAGTTAAACAGGACTACATCTAATCCCACATTAATATTTCATATTTTCATTTAACAAAAATATCATTGCAATAATGTAAAGATATTGTGAGTGTTTCTGAGTGAGACTGACCCGAGCGTGGAGTGGTTTGTCCGCTCTTCTTCTGATGTTCTGATGTCTGACTGATGTTTTGCAGCTGATGGTCAGAAGACGGAGATCCTCCACCTCAAACAGAGAAACTTCAGAAATTATTCACAAATGGCTTTGCTGCCCTCTGTTTATGACAGGTGTTTATGTAAAATTATCTTTAAACACCATAAAATGCTTCCAAAGATCACTATAGTATAGGCTGCTTTGATTTGAAGAGATGGGATGAACCTTTTTCGTGTTTGCAGCGGAACAGCAGGGCCAGTATGAAAACAAGCAGAAATGCGACACTCAGTCCTGCAATCACTCCAATTAATAGAGCATGAAGCTGAACTTCTGAAGATCCTGGTGTTTTAAAATAAAAGGTCATTATGTTAAATCAATCAAGTCTCAGTCTCTCTCTTTTAATATGTTGGTTAGAGTTCCTTATTTCTTATATAGAGACATTTTTGACTCTGAGGTCAGAGTGATGTGAACAGATATAAAGACACTCACCTGATACGGTCAGCGTGACTTTATCACTGGTGTGCGAGTATCGTGATCCCTGTGTTTCTCTTCCGGAACAGCTGTAATGACCTGTGTGAAATTCATTAACAGAACTGATTTGGTAGTCCTGTGATTGACTGACATGAATCACTTTATCATCTTTATTCCAGGTGTAGTTCCAGCTGCTGACGTCTGTCTCCTGTATGTCACATGTGAGAGTGACCATCTGTCCTCTGAACACACGTCCATCAGGATGAACACGAACTACAGGCTTGGGTCTCTCTGTGCGAAATAAACTGAAGTTTAATTTAACTGACAACGCATTATACTGTTGATGGGGTGACATTATTCTGCATAATATTATTGTAAACTCAAACTCAGATTGCCTTGTAAAAACAGCACTTACCTCTTACTGTTAACATGACTGTTTGGCTTTGTCTAGTCTCTTCTTTTACACCACATGCATATTTTCCTCCATGAGAGATTTGTACATTTCTCAGTGTTTCCGTTTTATTACTAGTATTTATCAACTCGTTGTTTTTGTACCAGAAAATCCTATGTTTATTTGACCATCCCACATCGCAGATCAGAGTAACTGTGTCTCCAGTGAACACTGAACTGGGCTTTACACTTAGTTTGGGTATGCCTGTAAATATTTCACAATACAATCCTGAGTTAATAGAAAGTCTTCAGTCATCATCTATTGCTTCTTGTGATTTCTGTTATTCATATTAAATGTTTATTCATTTTGCCTCACCCTTTATCTTATTTTCTTTGTCATTATGAGTAATGTAATTGTATGGCTGTTTTGTGCTCTTCTAACAAAGGTTATGTTAGAAGACATGTGAGACATGACTCCTAAAATTGGGTGCTTAACTCATAAAATCCAATTCAACTCAAATTTATTTGTATAAGGCTTTTTAAAGTACACACTGTTTCAAAACCGCTTTACATAAAATGCTTGTTTCATGTTATTTGTGCTTGTATTTTTTTTATCAGCCAAAAATATGTATCAAAGTAAAGTCCACATATATACAGTAACATCTATAACAGAGGCCTTCAACCTTGCTCCTGGGAACCCACTCTCCTGGAAAGTTTATTTCCAACCAGCTTCAGCACACCTGCCTGCAATTTTCAAGCAGTCTTGAGGAGCTTGATTAGCCGCTTCAGGTGTGTTTGATTAGGGTTGTAGCTAAACTCTTCAGGATAGTGGGTCCCCAGGAACAGGGTTGAAGACCTCAGATCTATAATATATAATACATGATATGTGGTTGGTTAATGTCATGTACTTAGATTAAGCAGACAAAATGAACATAGGCCTACAGCATCTAGACATAATTCTGCTTTGGGTCTCTCTGTAGGAAATGAACAAACAATTGATGGTAAAACAACCAAGAAGCCAAAAAATTTACACATCTACACGTGGCAGTGTTTTCTTGTTTTTGTTGGGGAATGGTACAATAAAATGAAAACACTTACCATTTTGTTTCTCTGAAGCTTCTTGCCCTGCATGATGAGAACAACAAACTCACTTTATTTACAACCACCTTATTACTATACCCCTACCATAAACACTTTCTCTTTCTGTTTCACTGTTGTGTGTGTGATGATATGAAGAAATATATAAGTCACCTTGAGTGTGTCCAGGGTGGCTGTTTAAAATCAGCACTAAAAGCAACAACAACAACAACAAAAAACAATTATATTGATTAAGTAACAGATTTTGTTGATTCTAAATAGAATAGAAGACAACCTCAACATATAGCAAACTAGAAGCAGTTACAGGTATTTTGATTCAGCTTATTTTTATTTTAGACTAACTTTATTGAACAGAATTGCTCAGCTCAGCTCTTTATATCATCTATTTTATTAAATCTATATTTTAAAAAAGTGAAGACAAAATCTATGTGCATTGCTAAGAATAACACTTTAGAATAATGGTCCGTTAACAAATGACTATGCAGTAAGTAAGAGGTAGTACAGTAACACTTAATGCTGTTAACTAATATAGAAGCAATTTTAACTACGTAGTAAGTAATGGCAAATATAGGATAAAGGTATTCAGTAATTGCTAAAAAATGTTTGAGAACTACTTGCTAAATATGATCAATTAATAAAGAATAACCACTTAATTACTAATCACAACAAAATGCCTTTTTCAGAAGCCTGAACCTCAAATGGGCTCTTGGCAGATTTATGAATATTATATCCCCCTAAATAAGTTGGCTACAGGTTGAGATTTGTGACTACTCTTACCAAATAGTAGTTTATTTTAAGCCCCTTCCACACTGTGTACGTAAAGATTTTTTATCGTATAAACACAGAATAATAATAATGATAATTCTTTAAAATGTATTGATGTTGGCAAGCCCATGGTTGGATTAGTTCATTATTATGAGCTGGATTCACTGTCAGTTTAATATGTCTTGACTCCAAAACATCTAGATGTGCTACTACTTACTGCTTAGTTCATCGTGCTTACATATTAGTTAGTAGTATTAAGCTCAGTGTCAGTGTAGTACTACCTATTACTTCCCGCATAGTGACTTGTTAACAATGAACAATTATTCTAAACTAAAGCGCTGGTTTTCAAATCGTGTGGTACGGGGCTCCCTCTGGAATTACTGAATTAAATGTAAATTAAAGGGTTACCCTAAAATGAAAATTGTGTCATTAATTACTTACCACCATGTCGTTCCAACCCCTAAAAAGCTTTGTTCGTATTCGGAACACAAATTAAGATATTTCTGATGCATTTTGGAGCATATTCATTGAACGCAACCAGCGTGCGATTCTCTATCAGCTGCGTCATGCTGACGCTGTTTACGCTTGATTTGACTGAAAGTGCCTTTAAAGCCTGGCTCACACTACAGGAGTTTTAGCCCGATTTATCCACAATTTTTTTTGCTCTCCCGAGAATCGAAGCAAAAATCTTGTTGAGCATCTTGATCGGTTCCGATGTTCGGCGCAGATTATCTGGTAATGTGAGGCGTTCACAGATCAAATCTTGCACCTTCCGATCTGCTCGCAAACAAATCGGGGCCACCCCGATTAATATCAAACATGTTTGATATTTAGGATTATAAATCGAGATAATGACGAATATATGAAGTAGCCTACTTTCACAACAGTTGTGGAAGTTTTGCAATAAAAACGTATCACAACCGTAAGGACAAAGAAAAGCGCTGGGTTGAAATCGCCTCAGTTTTGAATGCACCGGGTAAGTGTGTAGAAAGCTAGCACTCTAGCTAACATATGTACACATTAGTTGCTGAAATATCAATGACTATTTGCTGCGTGACATCACGTGAGGCGATCCCTCCGGCATGATAATCTTAATAATATCTTGTAGTGTGAGATGGGCCATGATTTTCATATCTTGTAGTGTGTGTGTGGCCAAGTAGGTAAGTTCCCTCCCCTGTATTTAGAAACGACCTATCAGGACTGAGTACTTGTTTTATAAAGGCTGCGATCAGGCTACCTGGGATTAGAGCTGTAATCGGGCTTTAAAAATTAAGCCCGACCCGGCCAGAGCCCGACAAGTACATTTTGATTGACAGCTTTTTAAAAGCCCGTTTACAGCCGGACATTATTCAAATGTGTACACGCACACAGCTTTTGTCAAGAATGAGTCGTTTATACATGTTTAACATATTTTATTCATGGCTATTGGCCACTTGGAAGTTGGAAAAAAAAAAAGAATGAATCCTCTGTAACATCGTAACATCTCAGGAAAACGCGCCAATAAAAATGAGTCTTCTTAACAAATTAAATTAAGATAAATTCTAAATTAAGATGGGTATTTGGCAATAACCAAATTAAGATAAAGGCTCCGCGGGATTTGCTCTGCCACTTCTCTCCACAATCCAGCCTCAACGCGACAGTGAATAGCAGCAGAAATTTAATAAAAGAATAATGCCAACATTAGCCTATATACTCTGTCTGCATTATGCATTTAAGACTCAAATAATATTTCGTTAGAATTTGAAATACCCTTTCTCATTAAGGCTGCATGTTTTCGTGGAGGAAAATGATTGAATCCACTGTAGATAACTTCAGCGCGGTCCTGCGCTCACTGATGGTGCGTCCAGCAGCACTGAACATCCTTTCACCGCTGCTGCCACTGGCATGGATCCTTTCTGGTGCAACCAAAACGTAATCGCCAGTGGCAAGCATCCGTTTCACATCCTCAGCATCCATTTTCGCGTCTTTCTCGCGCTAATCGTAACGTATCACATCACCGCTCATTTACAGCGCAAGACGGAGCGCAAGCCCGAGCCCGGCCCGAGCCCGTGTAAAATAATAGAAATTAAGCCCGAAACCGACCGAACCCGTCGGGTTTTGTCGGGTCCCGTCGGGTTCGGGCAAAGATCTTCAGCTCTAGGACTAAGTAGCCTACTTGTTTTATAAAAGCTGCGATCAGGCTACCTAGGATGCGTCATTGCTAGCCCCGCCCCTTTGGTACGTGCGCGTTTCCGCCTAGCAAAGGTATGTTTTAGCAGATTTGGATAATGTTGTAAAGAGCTCCTGGACACATCGGCTAACCACTTTTATTTATTGTAGCGGGAATAGCATCTTGTAGCTGGAGTCGCATCCTGTAGCTTGAATAACATCTTATTTCTGGCTTCGCTGTGGTTGTCAGGCTGTCATTACCCCCTCCTTAGGCTAAGTTTTGATTAATTGTTTACACACTTGTCATAATTTGCATAAATGCCATTTACGCTGGGTGGTTCCATTCATAGGCGAGTAATCTGCTGAGATTTGTGCTGTGAGCAACTGTATGATTTGTGTGTCGCCGTAATCAGTATCTGGTAGTTACATTTTTAATGAATTATTGATTTGATTTAAATTTAACTAACAGGTTGTTTTAGCAGTACAAAGTATTGAGAGCTTTTCGTCTTTTTGCGGCTTGGGGAGATCGCTTCCGGGATTAAGACGGCGCTGCTGTTTTGCTTTGTGTTTTCTGTTATTCTGTGTTTTTTTTCTTTTTTCTTTTTCTTTACTTTTTTTTTACTGAAGCCGGTGATTGTGGCAGTCGCCGATTATCTTACCGCTGTAGGTGTGCGGCTGTGTGTTCTGGCCTGCCCTCCAGTCATAGAATTACCGACTGTGTGTGAGTTTGTTGTTTTGGAATTCGGTTGTCCTTATATTGCCTGTGCAATTATTCTTTTTTTGGTTGTGTTGTTATCTGATCTGTTTTGTCTATTGTAAGATATTTTTTTTTCTTTATTATTGATTCTGTTTAGTTGATTCTGATTATTTTGGGAGTGACTGTTAAACTCTTTATTCTGTTTTTCATTTTCTTTTGCTTTCATTGAGTGACGACTGTCTATTCTTTATTGTGTTGTATATTGTTAACAAATTGGACATCGTGTTAAATCAGGCTTTAAGTATCATTTTGATTTGTGGATTTATTAATCGTTTTCTTTTTGTGTTTTAGGCCCCTGAGTTGGGCAGCTAGCTGTTCTAGTATCTTGCATATTTTCCAACATGTCCTCCAATTTATACGACCGACTAAAGTCGTTTTCACAAATCCTCAAATACGTCTCTGTAAAGCGTATTCAACATTTGCTCCCTTATCAGTAACAGGTATCTAACTCAACCTTAAGCCCCGTTCACAATCCCATTCATTTTCAATGAAGAGCTGGCGACTTCCGGCGATACGAGTGACAGTGACCGTTGGCGACGGAATGTGGGCGTGTCAAGCGACAAAAGTTCAGAATTCTTCAACTTTATGCAAATAAGCTGCGAATTTCGCGAGCGACAACCAATGGGAGTGAAGTCAGTGGAGAGCACAGGGGACCCGCCCTCCACAGCAGCTCACCAAACTGGGTCGTGTCCAGCCTTAAGTACTGCTGGAACAGGACATCATCTAACTGCAGCTCCTGCACTAGCCGATGATACTCGCCGTGCTGACGGCCTAAACGGTTTCGTGAACCCACACAGACCGGCATTTGCGCTTTCGCCTAATACAAAAGCAATGGCAAAAAGCAGGCGTTGTTCGTTCATTGTTCAAATAAACACTTTATGTACCGATTCCATTTATATTAAGCCTTTTCCCTCCAAAGTGTTTGATTTTAGCGACAAGAAAGCCGATTCTTTGTTTACTACGGGGGTAACTAGGCAACCAGTAGTGGGAACGCCCATTAGCGACCTCAATTGCCAGCACAAGCGTCAAGCAGCGAAAAAGTCGCTGGCGGTGTGAACGGGGCTTTAGCATTATGTGTAGGTCAATTAGTAGCGCGTTGCACTGCGGAGTGGTATAATCATATGAACACAGGTTCGATTCCAGAGAACGCATATGTTTTCATTGTATGTTTTTTTTTTTTTTTTTTTTTTTTAAATATGCACTAGAAATCATGATTTTGCACTATTTCTGTAAGAGGTAGGTTTAGGGTAGGGTTAGGTGTGGTCACATATACGAATTACACCTAGTAAAACACGTTTAAATTACCCTGAAATCGTATAAAAACTCATACGTCATTCGATGACGTCAGATCCAACGCGACACTGTCATTATTTTTACGACCGCTAGAGGGCGCTTAACTTTAAAACGTAAGAATGGATCGTATTTGGTCGATTAAAAAACGTACAACTGGGTCGTATTTTCTTTGAGGACAGTCTCAATGCCCATGTCTCTGCCCTCCATGGTAACGAACCTGTGTCTAAATTCTATGAAGGATTTAGTTCCCCTTACTTTAAAGAGGTGGCGTAGTCAGCAATAATACCCTTCTTTCTTAAGGGTCAGTAGTCATATTATAATTGTATAATATTTATAATAATTATATGATTCTCCTTATGCGTGTACTGCAACCAGATTTCATAATTGGTTAGGATTTTAAAAATCCTGTAGTGTGAGCCAGGCTTAAGGCAAGTCATTCCACTCAGCGGCCATCTGTGAAACGCCTCTCGGGCATGCAAGTGCAGCTCCTATCTCTTTGAATGGAGAAACATCAAATTCTCCAACTGTTCACCAAGTTTATGATTAAATTTCATATTTGAAATCACCAATGAAATCCGACACGAACTCTTGGGTATTCTATAGTCTTTGATTGAAAACCGCATGGAGGAAACAAATTGGAGTAACGTCAATATTTTTGTTGTCTCTGCGTGCAAAAAGTATTCTCGTAGCTTTGTAAAATTATGGTTGAAACCCTGATGTCTCATGGATTATTTTACCAATCTCCTTGCTATTTTTCTATACATTGACCATGTTAATTACATTGCTGTCAGAATGCAAAATAGCTTAATTTGTGTTAAAAAATTGTGTTAATGTCCAAACTGTATTTATAATGCTTAAAGTGGCTGACAATAATAAATATTCTCATTTTTAAACTGTGCATAGCTATAGCTGAATAATTAGGCCTACTAGGCTACTATATTTTAATGTTGGTGATTATGGTGGTACTTGAAGAGCCAAATATTTTCTGAGGTGGTACTTGGTGTAAAAAGTTTGAGAACCACTGTTCTAAAGTGCTACCAGAATATCTCTCGTGATGCTGTCATGATGCAACTGAAGCAACAAAAGGAAGCCCACAGGATTGCAGATTTTTTTTTTGCATGCTATCAGTGCTTCATATTGGCATCATTTTGGTGAGTAGTGTCACCACATTACACCACACATAAGGACTAAATATAGATGCAGTAACTGGTAGCGAAGATCAACCAAAGAAAACAAATGTCCAAAAATGACAGAACATCACTGATAATGATAATGACCCTGATTTCACTGCAGCTACATGCAACACAAGTAAGCGCATTTCACTTTCACACACAGATATCACAGACTGCAGATGAATTTGATACTAAGCATGAATGAAAGCATACATTAAATACATAAGATGGTGAAATACATGAACACTGATTCACTACATCATTACACAAAATAAGAATTGAATGCATACATGAGAAAATTATACTTACAGAGCATTATGAGAAGTAGACTGAGCTCCATACTTGTCTATTAATGGCACACGGTCAAACACACAGGCTGCTTTATAGACTCAACACTTCCTGTACAAACACATAAGGAAGAAAATGACCCGCCTGAAAATTGTCTAATTTAATCATGACAAACTATGTTGGAAAGATCTTTAGATAGTTTACCATTTGCTTGGTTTACAAATTATGTAGGAAAAGTAAAAGAGTAATTTATGACAAAAATCTACTTAATGACAGGAGTTTTGACCTTTGTCACAAAAGACCTTTTTCTCTATCATGCTTTAGAAATCATAAGAATTTATATATCACTTGAACACTTAAAATCTCGAAATTCATCTTTGAAAACCATTTTAAAATAAATACTGCACTACCATGGAAAATGTACATCACAATCATTTTACAAAATGTTTTCGTTCTTGAATTATAAAAGCTTGAATACTGCATTTTCACGTCTATGTTTAAAAATGGGAGCGACAGTTAAAGGGTTAATTTTGTACACGATCAATAGGCTCAACAAAGATTCATTGTTTCTGTGTAAATGAAAGAATATACAAAACTCTTTTAGACATGTTCATACATACATACTGATGTTTTGTTAGGAAGGGATGAATCAGACATTATTTCAATGCTGGAACTAAACTGGGGCATTGCATGTTGTTTTAAACCTAAACATTATGAGTTAACATCAGACTGGTCAAGGTAGTATTGCCAAATGGTGACTGTCTCAGAGAATGAGAAAAGGGAAGTGTGAAGACACAATTGCAAAAATGTGTGGGGAATTTCGCAAAGAACTGTTTATGGTTAATTGAATCATATCTGGTCCATGGACACTTTAACCATTTCATACCAATAAAAAAGTGATATTATTCAATTTTAAATCAATACTGGGGTTGTCAGTCCCATGAAAATGCAAAATTGTTTCACTAGAGTGGTTTAGGGAGTAGTATTGCAGAATGACTAAAGTAATATTTTCAGCATGATGGTATAAAATTTAAAGAAATTACCACCCACTGCTACTAATATACCGACAATAGATATAAGCACAATTAGAATAGAGCGTTGCTGTTGTGTGACTATATAACATCTTTCCAAATGGAAGACGGGTTTGGGACACAAGAGCAAAAGTCTTTGCAATCCAAATTTAAAACAATAAGTATTCTGACTGTCAAAACCATGACATAAATATTATTTTGGCACTTGCTTAGAGTCAGCTGAGCAGCAGTGGAAAAGATGTCAAAGTACAACTGACAGACATTTATAAACTCTCAGACAGCTGACAGTCGCTGTGGGCGCTGACGTGGCCCTTAAATAGAGAAATTACACGATGATCTCAATAATCAGAATCAGGATGTAACAAGATAAAAAAAATGCCTTAATTTGGTCATATTAGTTGGTCATAATGATTATATTTTCACAAGCTAAAATGGTTTTAAGTCAGTTATTTCTATCTTTTGCTGTAGTGTGCCAGTAGGAAATATCAGTTTACATTTCCAACCACTCATTTTGCCATTAATTGTAATAATCCAGTGAGATTTTTGTTTGCACAAGGAATCTGACAACAGACAGTGCTTCACACAGAGATCTGATCTCATCATCATCATCCAGTCTGTCTGGAGTGACATGAAGAAACAGAACAAACTGAAGACAGTCTAAATCCAGAAGAACTGTGGCAACATCTCAAAGAAGCTTCAAGAAACCTACCTGCAAAGCTACAGTACTGTTAAACGTTTTAGGCACTTGTGTAAAAATGCTGTAAAATGAGGATGCTGTCAAATTTAATATCATAAATAGATTTTCTTTATCAGTTAACTTCTGTTAGCTAAATTAAATCATCTTTGCGTTTAAAGCAGCTTTTGCCCTATAGGTGCAATTAAACACATTATTTTTCCAGGTAGCTTTGCAGGTAGGTCTCTTGAAGCGTATTGGATTTATATAACTGACTTAAAAACTTTTTTTAGCTGCTGAACATACTATTGTTCTAATAATTTCTGGTCCATGGACACTTTAACCATTTCATACATAAAAAAACAACAACAAAAAACAAACAAACAAACAAAAAAACGTGATATTATTCAGTTTTAAATCAATACTGGGGTTGTCAGTACCATGAAAATGCAAAATGGTTTCACTAGAGTGGTTCAGGCTGTAGTATTGCAGAATGACTAAAGTAATATTTTCAGCATGATGGTATAAAACTTAAATAAATTACCACCCACTGCTACTAATACCAACAATGGATAAGCACAATTAGAATAGCAAAATATGTAGGAGAGCATTGCTATTGTGTGACTATATTACATCGCAACATCTTTCCAAATGGAAGACAGGTTTGGGACACAAGAGCAAAAGTCTTTGCAATGCAAATCTAAAATAATAAGTATTCTGACTGTCAAAACCATGACATAAATCTTGTGCATTATTTTTTAGGTAGCTTTTCAGGTAGCTTGAAGCATATTGGACTCATATAACTGACTTAAAACCTTTTTTTAGCTGCTGAACATACTATTGTTCTAATAATCTGGCCACAACTGCAATCAGAGGAACAACTGGCTGTTTGTATAAGCTATAAATATTTGACACAAATAGTCAGAAAATCAGATATAGTCTCAAGATAAAGATACATATGATTGACATATAAGACATGTTTATTTATTGATTTCCTCCTCCTTTGTTTAAAACAGCATTCTGGCTTAAAGTAATGATGTTTGAACTATATATATATCCTCCAAAATGTGAAGTACTTATTTCCTAAAGAGGCAGCAACTCCAACAATGTATTTCCAAACTATTTTGATGCTGTTGTTACATGTCATGTCTAATCACTTCATCTGTGTTTAATTTGATACCAATAAAGCATTAGTGTACAGTGTTGGGGGCAACACATTAGAAGTAAGGGGAGTTACATAATCAGATTTTCAAATAACTACTATATAACGCATTACTTTTAAATGTACAAAAAAATATTTGTTGCTTTGTTTTCCCATTTATCCACTGACACGTCTCCAGTCTTTGCGTGGAGTGAAATTGGGAGTGCAGAGACACTTTCTACAACCTGAGGCTCATTAATTTCACTTTTGGTGTGAAAAGACCTTAAAAGTTGGCAAAAATATAATATAATATAATATAATATAATATAATATAATATAATATATATATATATATATATATTTTTTTTTTAATTAAAAAACAGTAATCCCAGCCCCGATGACAAAAAGTAACACAAAAGTAATGTAACGGATTACTTTCCATAAAAAGTATCTAGGTGGCACAATTAGTGACTTTTTACGGAGTAACGCAATATTGTAAAATTACTTTTAAATGTAACTTTCCCCTACACCGTTAGTGTATATGAAATAATACATTTGCCTTACCCTTACAACTCATGAATTACTTGTGATATTAATAAAGAAATTATCTGCTTTGGTTTATGCTAGCCTATTGCAACAAACGCTTACACAACTAAGAAACAGTAAGTAGTAAGTATTTGTAAGTTCATGCAAAAATTTGCCTACAACAACATCTGCAATGACATATGCGATCAGATGCTAAGTTTAAGCCTTTTTGGACGTTTTGTTTTAATAAAGCAGCGAAAGGTGGTAAGCATCAGTGACCGGAGATGAAGGACAGACAGATGTGTCGTGTGCTTCAAGCTGACCAAAACAACGTCTGAATAAAACACTCTGAGCGTCCCTCATCGATGTTTTTTTCATTAAAGACATTGTCAAAGTGTTTGCTAAAAGCACGGATGACACGAACAAACATGCACCACTGTTAATACACAAAATTAGATGAAAAACACACGCAACCTTGACCAGTATCGTGTACTAGCCGTGGATTTGATCTGACGGTGTTAAAATAAACGCTCACTTGTAGCACTCTTTAGTCTGTAAATAAAGTATAGTACCTCTACTCGACGTATACGTTGTTTTTACTCCACTAAACAATTTTACAACTCCAATTTTATTCAAAATATAAGAGGAGAAAACACAAGCACCGGTCGCTCGTGGAGAAGCACAGGCGCTGAACAGAGCAGGTTGAGTCTACACGGTTCTCATGTTGTGGTTAAATGCGCAGCGCCGCCCAGCAGGCGAATCATTGTTGAGCAGTCCGTTTGTGTTAAGTGTCCAGATTCACTCGGAGAAATCATGGCAGAAACCGCTCCAGCAGCTGTCGCGTCCAAAGCGGCCAAGAAGAAACCAGCAGCGAAACGCAAGAACACGGGCCCAGGCGTCAGCGAGCTCATCGTCAAGGCTGTGTCCGCATCTAAGGAGAGAAGCGGTGTGTCCCTCGCCGCCCTGAAGAAAGCGCTCGCTGCCGGTGGCTACGATGTGGAGAAGAACAACTCCCGCGTTAAGATCGCCGTTAAGAGTCTGGTGACTAAAGGCACCCTGGTCCAGACCAAAGGAACCGGCGCCTCCGGCTCGTTCAAGCTCAACAAGAAACAAGCCGAGACCAAGACAAAACCCGCTAAGAAAGCCGTTTCTAAAGCCAAGAAACCCGCTGCCAAGAAACCCACAGCCAAGAAACCTGCGGCCGCTAAGAAGCCCAAAACCGCAGCAGCAAAGAAGTCCACCCCTAAGAAATCTCCGAAGAAGGCAAAGAAACCGGCGGCTAAAAAGGTAACGAAGAGCCCTAAAAAGGCAACAAAGAGCCCTAAGAAAGCAAAGAAACCGGCGACCCCCAAGAAAGCAGCCAAAAGCCCTAAAAAGGCGAAGGCAGCCAAACCCAAAACGGCGAAACCTAAAGCAGCCAAGCCTAAAAAGACAGCAGCCAAAAAGAAGTAAATTCTTCCTTTTTGTGTTTGATCAAAACGGCTCTTTTAAGAGCCACCCACTTACTCATAAAAAGAGCATTCCTGTGGTTATCTGCTAAATGAGGTGAAATAATGTCCTATAATATTCAAGTACGATACTGTGAAAAATACAAACAAATGCTGTATAGATATTAATGTACTATTAAAAAATAATAGTAAGTAATATAAGGATAAATACAATTTGTGCTTTTGAAATATTTAGTTTCCAAGCTTTTAATCATACTACCCACTATGGTATGTATTGTTTTAACCATGACATTTTTATTACATAAAATAGCTTCAATTACACACAAATAAATAAAAAAACAAAAATAATGTAGACACACGCACACGCACTAATTGTTAAGGGTAAGTTAAGGCTAACTCATCCTTAGGATGGCACATCCATCTTCCTGTTGCCCTTAGTGTGAAATATTGCTATATTAATTTTCTGAAAAATAATAAATAATTTATTTATTTACACATAAAACAAACTATACTACAATAAACACTTCAAATAAATAACTGCAGTTAAATTAGTGATGTTACTATCCATAAAAATTCTCACTGGGGAAATACATTACTTCAATTCCACTGTGGTACAGCGTTGCCATATGTCAACAATTTATATTTTCTAATTTTACTGTAAAACTATGTTAGACAATGTTGATGTGTGAATGAAAATATGTAATTTACTAACCAAAGAAAAAAAAAAACCTTGAGAAGAGATGTTCAGAAATGAGGTTAATAGAGCCATTTCTGGAACATTTCAACAGGTACGAGGCAAATTAGAACAATCATTACAAAAAATACAGGATACAAAATACAAATTGAGAAATAACATGGTACATATAATCATATGAAACAAAAATTATTTAAGAGGCATCGTTAAATAGTACTACTACAGTCACGTGCTTAAAAATTGTTACCTGTAGCAGTCAGAAAAGGGGGTTGGATTTTGAGTTTGGATGGATATTCACTGATTGGCTTAAAACGTGTTCGAGACTCCAGCCAATAGGAGGCGGGCACCCTTTCCTTTAAAAGTCACATCACAGCTCTTTGGTATTACTGTTCTTGCTTATAGGTGTGTTGTAATTACAATGAGTGGAAGAGGCAAAACCGGTGGAAAGGCTCGCGCTAAGGCCAAGACCCGCTCCTCCAGAGCTGGCTTGCAGTTCCCTGTCGGCCGTGTTCATCGGCTTCTCCGCAAAGGCAACTATGCTGAACGCGTCGGTGCTGGTGCTCCAGTTTATTTGGCCGCTGTGCTCGAGTATCTCACTGCTGAAATCCTGGAGTTGGCTGGAAATGCCGCTCGGGACAACAAGAAGACCCGTATCATTCCCCGTCACCTGCAGCTGGCGGTGCGCAATGACGAGGAGTTGAACAAACTTCTTGGTGGCGTGACCATCGCTCAGGGCGGTGTACTGCCCAACATTCAAGCCGTGCTGCTGCCCAAGAAAACCGAAAAGCCAGCCAAAACCAAATAAACGGTGAAGTTTCTCTTAAAACAAAAGGCTCTTTTAAGAGCCACCTATTTTCTCAGTGTGGGAGCGATTTCCTTCAATAATTCATCTGTAATAATGCACATACTGAATCTTTTTTTTTTTTTTTGTTTTTTTCTTATGGAAAAAAAATAGCACCTGGTTTTACGAGGCTTAAGCCTAGTTCTAGACTAAAATGTGAGACTGAGCCGTTTCAACTGAAAGAAACCTGATATATTTAAAATATTTTAGTGCTTTCGTTTTGTCTCAAGATGCACATCAGTAATGTTTTTTTTTTTCTATGGTACGTTTGTAAAAATTACTTGTCTTAAACTATGGCCTAATACTTGCTTAGGCTAAGCATGGTCTATGAAACTGTCCAGTCGCACTGCAGTTTTAAATTGTAATGCAGGGCATATGTATAGCTTTGGCTAAATAAAATACAGCATATGATACATTGCATACATATAATGCAAGGAAACAAAATATACATAGTTTAGGTCTATTTGTGTAGTTTCGTCTAACAAAGCGAAAGCAGAATAAACTACAACTGGGCGGGAACCACAAACGGTTTGAAAACTTGACACGCACAGCCATTGGCCAGCTATTATTTCAAAACGCCAGACAATAACCAATCAAATAGCTTGAAGCTACACTGTCCAATGAACGCGTGACAGCATTGTGTTTAAATAAGTCTGTTTCCAGTTTAGACTTTCATTACTTACTGTTGCTTTGGAGCAATAATAGTGACTTTTCTTTTACGCAATGGCAAGAACCAAGCAAACCGCTCGTAAATCCACCGGAGGCAAAGCTCCGAGAAAACAGCTGGCTACGAAAGCAGCCCGTAAGAGCGCACCCGCAACCGGTGGTGTTAAGAAGCCTCATCGTTACAGGCCCGGTACCGTAGCTTTGAGAGAGATTCGCCGTTATCAGAAATCCACTGAGCTGCTGATTCGCAAACTACCCTTCCAGCGTCTGGTGAGAGAAATCGCTCAAGATTTCAAGACGGATCTGCGTTTTCAAAGCTCCGCTGTCATGGCCCTGCAGGAGGCTAGCGAGGCCTATTTAGTCGGTCTGTTTGAGGACACCAATTTGTGCGCCATCCACGCCAAGAGAGTGACCATCATGCCCAAAGACATTCAGTTGGCCCGCCGCATTCGTGGAGAGCGCGCTTAAATGTCTAGTTGCATGTGCCACACAAAACCCAAAGGCTCTTTTAAGAGCCACCTCAATATTTCCATAAAAGATAATTTCCTTTAATCAGTTGCTATAAACTTGTGAAAGGTTTTGACAGGTCTGAAATGTAATTTATAACAAAAACTTAAGTATGTTAAAACAACGTGGTGAGCAGAGGGTTTTCCAGGTTGCTTTAAATTATTGCAGTTGCTTCTACAAGGAAATAAGCACGCAAAACTGATCAGAATAAATGGTTTTAAATTGTCCAGTACTTTCAGTGTCATGTTATTATGCTTTTAATTTAAAAATGAATTACTATTACTTCTTCTTTTGATTTAATGGCGGATTGCAATCGTAACTTTTAGGTGCATACCGCCACCTACTGTACCGGAGTATGTAACATGAGTTTATTATTACTTTAATTCATTTTTATTAAAGAATAATTTACTTCAACCCAGTTTATTTCCGCAGTGTAACATAACGTAGAAGAGCTCGAATGGTGGGCTCAGATTAGACGTAACGGGTGACGTTTAGTGGAAGCGCCCATGTTCGTGGTTTCACCTAGGTCCTTTAGCTAAGTATAAACTTAATGATTTTTTCGACTTGGCGTTTTAAGTGTGATTTGAAGAGCTGCTGTCGAAATGTCTGGAAGAGGAAAAGGCGGTAAAGGACTTGGTAAAGGAGGCGCTAAGCGTCACCGAAAGGTTCTTCGCGATAACATCCAGGGAATCACTAAACCCGCCATTCGTCGTCTTGCTCGCCGTGGCGGCGTGAAGCGTATTTCTGGGCTGATCTATGAGGAGACTCGCGGCGTATTGAAGGTTTTCCTGGAGAACGTTATTCGTGATGCTGTAACCTACACTGAGCACGCTAAACGAAAGACCGTTACCGCTATGGATGTTGTGTATGCTCTGAAACGACAGGGACGCACCCTGTATGGCTTCGGAGGTTAAGAGGATCCCCCAAACAAAACCGAACCCCAAACGGCTCTTTTAAGAGCCCCCCATCTTTTCACAAAAAGAACAAGTTTCCGAATAGTAAAACGCCTCTGATTATTCCCATAATCTCGGTTTCCTGAGATGAGCGAATGAGAACTTCAGTCTGTTAGCAATAGTTGAGGTCAGAATAATTTGCTTGTTTAATGAGATTTATTGTATTTTTTGTGGTCGTTGTTCCACAATAATGTAATTAACCAACGTTTTGAGGATAACGCTGCAATATAGTTACTTTTTTAAAAAAAATATGTAATGAACTCCGTAGTTATTATGTTGTAACTAAACATTTGACTAAACTTGTTCATCTCATTTGTCAACATTGTTCCGAGAAAAAAGGAAAATCAAACAAAGGGAAAGAATCGGATGGGGGATGGTAGTTTTCAAGCATGAAGTGATAGGAGGGATTTGCATTTGAACTCAAGCCTCTGATTGGCTTTAAAGTGGCCAATGAAATCATTCTGTGGGTTGGTCCATGGAGATGCGTCAATCACAGACCGCCATTTTCCCTTTCAAAATTAGCATAGGGCAGTGTATAAAAGCTCGTGTGTTCTTTTCCAACATCAGATTATTCACTTGAGTTAGTGAAGTGCACGGAGCGTCATGCCTGAACCAGCAAAGTCTGCGCCTAAGAAAGGCTCAAAGAAGGCCGTCACCAAGACTGCCGGCAAAGGAGGAAAGAAGCGTAAGAGGTCCAGGAAGGAGAGCTATGCTATTTACGTGTACAAAGTCCTGAAGCAGGTTCATCCTGATACTGGTATCTCTTCCAAGGCGATGGGAATCATGAACTCTTTCGTCAACGATATCTTTGAGCGCATCGCCGGTGAGTCGTCTCGTCTCGCTCACTACAACAAGCGCTCCACCATCACATCGAGAGAGATCCAGACTGCTGTGCGTCTGCTGCTGCCCGGTGAACTGGCCAAACACGCCGTGTCTGAGGGCACAAAGGCTGTGACCAAATACACCAGCTCAAAGTAAAACTTAATCTGACCAACAAACCCAAAGGCTCTTTTAAGAGCCACCCATATTGTCTTTAAAAGAGATTACGGAATTTTCTTAAACGAAGGTTGTCATTAACAGTTACTGTTGGATACTTCGATACGTAAATGGTATCTCTCATTTTCCATATTCTGCACAATCACTGTCTGTGGTGCCTGTTCTGTTTTATAGTAGAACTTCCCATATCTTTTTAAGAAAATGTCAAGTTGTTGCCATTTTATACTGATGTATCAAGATTCTGTTTCACAGAATCAACTTTTTTTTTTTTGGGTCATGAACTCCTTTAACAACATTATTCTGTAAGTCACCAACTTCTCTCTGATTTAAGAACAAAACTTGTGTATCACACTCTCACTCCAGTTCTCTCAATCATAAATATCAGCTCTAATCACAGCAACAGTGAGTTAAGTACATTTTACTTAATATTGTGTAACAATACACTCCTGTCAGTTTGCTTCAATAAACAAAACTGATCTCACAATATGAAACACTCATAATTTAAATAAATTAATTTTTAATGACTACATTCTGATAAAGAGTTAACAATAAACAATGTTCATTAAACACTAAATTTGGGAGTAGGCTTTGGTTTGGTGCTTCTCTCATGCAAAGGACAATAGCGACACCAGAAAAAAAAATACATAATTTGCTTTTATACATATAGTTTACTATTAGAAACATGCTTTCACACATACATATAAGATGTTATAATTTTGTATTTTAAAGCTGCAGTCAGTAAGTTCTCTTTCTCGCCATCTCGGTTTGAAAACCTGCAATTGCAGTTAATGCGGAATTATCTTCCATGTATGGGTTGTATTTCGGCACAGCTCCAGCCCCGATGCATCTAATGTTTTGAGGAGTATGTGTATGTGAGACTGTACTGAGGAATCACAGATTCAAGCCTATGCCCAAATAAGACATTTCACCAGATATTGTCATCTGAAAGAGCAAGTGAAAAAGTAAAACTTGTTCTGACCAACTGTGGAAAAACGCTACAACAGTGATTATATCTAATGATTGGCTTGCTTATATCACATCAAACTAGCAAATAATTACTGTTATTCTTTGTTCTCCAATTGTTCATGTTAACAACATCATCATTGCGTGACTATGTGTAGTGTGTATTAACTTTACATGTAGATTTAAATTTCTGTACAGTCTAATCTCTAATTGTCATACAATTTGAATTTCATGTGAAGATATTTTCTAATTTCAGTCACTTGTGTTTCATAAACCTTTTTGGATTACAGTCCGCCATCAAAATGATGTCCTTGTGAGAAAAGGCTATAAATGATCTGGCACCTGCAGCATCACAGTGATATAGCAATATAGCTAGAATACTAGCTGGGACTTCGTCTTTGTGTTTACAGACGTGACTTAATGACATGCCGGCATGCTCGAATTTCCTGTGAAAACCCCTACCACTCAAATGAAAAAACATTATTATAAGATAACCTTTGTAAATTGGGCTAAAGTAAGGCGATAGTTTTGAACACTGTCTGGTTTGTACTTGCTCAAAAATGTAACCAAAAATGTTACGGACTGCAGCTTTAAGTAATATATTTTAAGTAATTGGTTAATAATATTGTCTCTGTGTTGTTGTTGTTTCTGTGTACTGGTAGCTAATGACACAAGAACAAATTCCTTGTATGCGCAAGCATACTTGGCAATAAATCTCTTTCTGACTCTCATAAATTAATAAACATGGAAGCCCCAAAATGTGACTTTCTGGGTTCATTATATTTTATTTTTCATATACAGTTGAAGTCAAAAGTTTACATACACCTTGCAGAATCTGCAAATTGTTAATTACTTTACCAAAATAAGAGGGATCATACAAAATGCATGTAATTTTTCTATTTATTACTGACCTGAGTAAGATATTTCACATAAAAGACGTTTACATATAGTCCACAAGAGAAAATAATAGTTGAATTTATAAAAATTACCCTGTTCAAAAGTTTACATTCACTTGATTCTTAATACTGTGTTGTTACCTGAATGTTCTTTTTTTGGTAAAATTATTAACATTTTGCAGATTGGTTCAACTGTATATTTCATTTTTATTATGGCTCACTCATCTATCCAACAGTCACATTAATTCAGCTTCACCAGAAACTCACTCACTTGAGGAAAAAGCTTTTTGGACATTTTTTAACCAACCTGCCTGACTTTTTTTCTCTCATCGATTTCAACAACCCTTTACAATCCACACACTGGTCTGTGATGGTTCTTGAGTATCACTGACTGATTATGACACTCTTACACCCTTTGTGTAACACTCAACACTAAACAACGTTTAGATAGACAGCAATATTCTGATATTTACACAATTAAGACAATAATCTGTTTAAGAATCTTCCAGGGTATTAGAGCGAATCAGACAATTGAACAGTAGGTTATAAAAAAGTTGAAACCACCCAAAGAGCCAAATTCCACAAAGAGGCCCAGGATAATCAGACAACGTCATAAATCTCTCCATGATACCCTGGTGTCACGCATCTGAAGAAAGTCTAACCAACTAACTAGGAGCTTTGAACAACTTGCAACATTAACACAAAAGAACACTTATTGATAACCGCAACTCACTTTGGGCAAGCAACCAAGATTAATGGTCAAAGAAATGCACAGCATGACCATCACATGTAAATCATGTGGAAATCCATGATGGAAATCATGAGTTAAAGACTTCCTTGGTTTGCCTTCCCCCACCTAGGAGACAAGGACAAAGACCAGGCTCCTTCTAGACCTTTTTGACCTTTCGGTTCAGAGAACATAATCTCCCGATCACAGAATGGCACAGAAAGTGCCTTCCATGTATATATGCACCTAAATTATGCTAAAAGGACTTGTGAGCAACTAATAATTTACTAATTTACAAATTTACTAAACTAATAATTAAGATCGCCTTTAAGAGTCTGGTGACTAATGGCACCCTGGTCCAGACCAAAGAAATTTGGTGCATCCAGCTTGTTCAAGCTCAACAAGAAACAAGCCGAGACCAAGACAAAAACCCGCCAAGAAAGCTGCTTCTAAAGCCAAGAAGCCCGCTGCTAAAAAGGCAACAAAGAGCCCTAAAAAGGCAACGAAGAGTCCTAAAAAAGCAAAGAAACCCACGACTCCTAAGACAGCAGCCAAGAGCCCTAAAAAGGCCAAGGCAGCCAAACCCAAAACGGCAAAACCAAAAGCAACCAAGCCTAAAAAGACAGCAGCCAAAAGGAAATCAATTCACTGCTTTCTTTAAAATGCTTTTCATCACAACGGCTTTTTTAAGAGCCACCCACTAATTCTGTAGAGCATAATTTCTTCAGGTATCCGTTTAGTGATGTTTCATTGCGTAATATTACATTTGGACATCACTGATAAGAGAATATAAGTGAATATTCTGCTTCGTCAGATTTTAAACTTTCACATTATTATTATGATGCGTAAAACTAGACGTTAATAATAAACAAGGCAGGTTTATGTAGCACATTTATTAAACTAAGGTAATTCGAAGTGCTGTACGTAAGTTATAAAAATGTACATAATGCATAAAAATAAATAAATTATTAAATATAAAAAAATAAGGTACAAAATAAAGCTAATAAAGTTAAACTATTACTATGTAACTTGTGTTTGAAGAATGTCAATAGCGGAAGGGGGTTGGGTTTGGAGTTTTATAGGGTAGTTCACTGATTGGCTTAAAGCGTATTCACACTTCAGCCAATAGGAGACTGGCATGCTTTCTTTTAAAAGTCACTTCACAGTATCTTGCGCTATTGTTTTCCCTTGTGTTAACGAGAAGTGTGTGTAAGCTATAATGAGTGGAAGAGGTAAAACCGGTGGAAAGGTCCGCGCCAAAGCCAAGACTCGCTCATCCAGAGCTGGATTGCAGTTTCCCGTCGGCCGTGTTCATCGACTTCTCCGCAAAGGCAACTATGCTGAGCGCGTCGGTGCTGGTGCTCCGGTGTATTTGGCCGCTGTGCTCGAGTATCTCACTGCTGAAATTCTGGAGTTGGCTGGAAATGCCGCTCGGGACAACAAGAAGACCCGTATCATTCCCCGTCATCTGCAGCTGGCGGTGCGCAATGACGAGGAGTTGAACAAGCTTCTTGGTGGCGTGACCATCGCTCAGGGCGGTGTGTTACCCAACATTCAAGCCGTGCTTCTGCCCAAAAAAACCGAGAAGCCAGCCAAGAGCAAGTAAACTGACTAACATCATTTTCAAACCAAAGGCTCTTTTAAGAGCCACCCATTTTCTCTTTGAAAAGGCAATTTCTTTTATTTTGTCTTAAGTTTGTATAAACGCTTTCTTTTTTTTTTTTTTTTGTTGAAAACTAGTTTCTTTAAACGGTGAAGTATTTTGTGAATGTCTTTAACAATTTCAATTAAAGTAACGTGACGTATTGCGTTGAAGTTCAGCAGTACAACACTTGTAGTAACTTAATGTATTAAATCAGTGGTCTCAAACTCAATTGCTGGAGGGCCGCAGTCTAGCTCCAACCCTAATCATCCAGCTAATCAAGGTCTTCAGGAATACTAGATACTTCAAAGCAGGTGTGAGTTGCAGCTAGCCTGGCCGTAGCCACCCGTAAGCTTCCGCTCAATTGTCATTTCCCTGCAGGGTACGTCTGGGTACGATCTCGTTGGACCCGATTCCTCCGGTAGAATTCCTATCGGGCCAATCAGCGAACAGGAGGAGGGGTGTTAATGATTACGTCAAGCAAATTGCGCTGCATTTGCGTTGTAGTCTCTAAGTTAGCTGGTTGTAGTTTCGCAATGGCTGCGCAGACGCAACTAAAGGAAGCAATTCAATCCGTTTTGGCTAGGCACCTAAATATCCCGAAATTAAAGTCGGAGCAAGAGGAGTGTTTGGAACATTTTATTTCCGGAAAAGATGTCGTGGCTTTACTTCCAACTGGCTTTGGGAAAAGCCTTATTTTTCAGTTAGCCCCGTTAGTGGCGAAGGAGTTAGCTAGGATGGATGTAAGCGAAGCGAACCCCATTCGTTGTCGCGCAGTAGCCTCGAGATAGTAAAGCAGCATTTGCGGCAGACCCAATATGAACGGAGCGGTGTGTTGTCGATGATAAAACCGAGCTTGGACAACTGAGATGCTACATTACTAACCTCCTTTCTGTCGAATATTAATTTGCTGTTTGTTAGACTTCCGCCAACTCTTAAATTTGTGTCACCAAGCTTGCAGCTGTCGTTCACAGCCATCTTCGTTTCTACGGATGGCTACGGCCAGCCTAGGATGTTTACAGCTGACGCAACTTCCTGTTCCTGCTTTCTTCACGAACAATTCGGCTCATTACATAGATTACGACCAAACGTTAGCGATTGGGTAAAATCAGATCCAATCGTTTCGAACTTCAGCAGAGTTCACGCCTCCCGCCTGGAATCGGTTCTCAATTATGCATGTCCAGACCCTCTGTACTAGAGATGGGCGATACCACTTTTTTGGTTTCGATACGATACCGATATTTTCAAGGTCAGTATCGTCGATACCGATACAATACTTCTAAATTAAACTTTTGAATTATTAGATAAATAGTGTTTATTATTATTATTATTATTATTATTATTATTATTATGAGTTATAATTACTAAGAGTAAAATGGGTAATTATAACCACATAACTTAATATTTGAAACACATGTAATACACCTTAATAGTAACTTATTAGGTTATATTTTTGTTTACACATGGTTCCGATATGTTTTTGTTTACACATGATTCAAATTACAAATAGTACAGTTGATCATTTTAGTAAAAAAAAAAAAGTTTATTTTCATAAAGGTCTGTTAGTGTTTTTAATCTGACAGTGAATAATTTCTGTTAACATTACAGAATAGAACATGATCAATTTGATCTTTTAATTTAAATAAATGTAATTGCACAAACTATGTAGGCTACTATTTAAAATTGTTTAAATGTTTTTTGTTCTGTCCTCTTTGCTGCCGTTTCCAAAAGTATCAGTTTTCTCATTATACTTTTGGGAGAACGCTCTGTGATTGAATAGGTATGTCTTGCAACGTCTGCCTGCGTGTTTAAATTAGCAGGAAAATATTCCTATATATCCTACACAATTATTAACATGAGTTTTTAGCCCAATTCAATGTATATATTGTACGCATAAATAACTAGATAAATAAAATACACCTTAGTATCGATATTTTTTGTTTGAGGATCGATACTCACGTCAGTATCGATCCGCCCATCCCTGCTCTGTACGAAATATTTACGAGGGTATGGTAAGACCAGGCTAAGTTGGAGCTGGTTGGAACTAAACTCTGCAGAGCTGCGGCCCTCCAGGAATTGAGTTTGAGACCACTGTATTAAATACTGTCTAATAGTTCGCACGATTAGAGTCCAACTCTACACAAGATTTAGGTAAAGAAAAAAAAAACACAGGATGGTGTGCAAATTTAAGACCAATTGCGACTATTATATTTTCATATATACACAAACTATATAAAAGAACATTTAGCACATTTTAGCACAAACTCTGGTAATTTTGTTTGAAAAACGGAGATGTATTTTAATTGGCCAACTGTGATTTACAGACGCCAGACAATAGCCAATCAAATAGCTTTGAATCTACGGCGTCAAATGAGCTCATGGCAGCCCTAGACTTAAAAAAAAAGCGTTGTGGCTTGTCTTCATTCGTCTTGTTTTTTCTGTCTGAAAAAGTCGTGTAATTGTGAGATAATGGCTCGAACCAAGCAAACCGCTCGTAAATCTACCGGAGGAAAAGCTCCGAGAAAACAGTTGGCTACTAAAGCCGCTCGTAAAAGCGCTCCGGCTACCGGTGGTGTTAAAAAGCCTCATCGTTACAGGCCCGGTACCGTGGCTTTGAGAGAGATCCGCCGTTATCAGAAATCCACTGAGTTGTTGATTCGCAAACTACCTTTCCAACGCCTGGTGAGAGAAATAGCTCAAGATTTCAAGACGGATCTGCGTTTCCAAAGCTCAGCTGTCATGGCCCTGCAGGAGGCTAGCGAGGCCTATTTGGTCGGTCTGTTTGAAGACACCAATTTGTGTGCTATCCACGCCAAGAGAGTGACCATCATGCCCAAAGACATTCAGCTGGCCCGCCGCATTCGCGGAGAGCGCGCTTAAACGTTTTGTCGCATCAGCCATACAAACTCCAAAGGCTCTTTTAAGAGCCACCTCAACGTCTCTATGAAAGAGGATTTCCTTTATGTACACAATCTAAGCTATAAATTTGGTTCTAATTATGTTAACTGTATACTAAAGTGTGTGTGTATAATATATATATATATATATATATATATATATATATATATATATAATAAGGGAGGGGAAGTTACACAGCTTACTAACTTCAAACATTTAAAAAATAAAATAATTTTGGTGAAACTATCTCTGTTTATAGTTAAGCAGGTAAGTGCAGGGGTGTGTGTCTACATACCATTCTGTGCTTTTATCTGTGGAGAAATCATTTCCTGGACCAGGTTGGAGACGTACCTGGATGGTGAAAACTGTCCTTAAACATTGTTTAAATCTGCAGGAAGATGCAAGATTGATGTTCTTTACTACTAATGTAAAATGCCTCTGAAAAAAACTTAAACATTTGTGTCGCTGCCTTATTTTTTCCTGCTGCTATATTTTCCTAACAGAAGAGCAACAGAGTACCTGGGGAAATAGGTCGAACATTTCTAGATTATTCAAATAATTTAAAAGATGTCAAAACATTTGTTTGGTGCTGCTAACGGAAAAATATGTGCTCCAATTAGTGTGTTTTTTTTTTTGTTTTATTTCCACATTAAAGCACTGGAAGATACGCTCAGATTTGAATAAGGCCTAACTGATGACGTTTAGCACCGCCCATGATTATGGTTTCAACTAGGTCCTCTAGTCAAGCATAAAAGCTTCGCCTCTTTGTAGTCACTCATATTCTACATTTTAGTTTTGAAAGAAAGGTAGTTGTAATGTCTGGCAGAGGAAAAGGCGGTAAAGGGCTTGGAAAGGGAGGCGCTAAGCGCCACCGAAAGGTCCTTCGTGATAACATCCAGGGAATCACTAAACCCGCTATTCGTCGTCTTGCTCGCCGTGGCGGCGTCAAGCGTATTTCTGGTCTCATCTACGAGGAAACACGCGGTGTGTTAAAGGTGTTTTTGGAGAACGTTATTCGTGATGCTGTGACTTACACTGAACATGCGAAAAGGAAGACTGTTACTGCTATGGATGTTGTATATGCTCTGAAACGTCAGGGACGTACCTTGTATGGTTTCGGAGGTTAAGTGATCTCTGAAAAGACAAACCACTAACGGCTCTTTTAAGAGCCACCCACGCTTTCATACAAAGAGCACGCTTCAAATTTGTGAAATCGTTTCTGAAAATCATTTAAAACAGTGTGGAGATAGTAGTCTGGAATACTGTCGGAACTGTATGTGATCCCCCCCCCCCCCAAACCAAAGTTGGTTCATGTATAAATCTCCATTAGCCTAGGTAAACGACTACGCGGCCCACATGAGTTATTATTTTGCTTTAGTTCAATGCAGCGGTCTAACAGGCCATTGTAAATGCAATAGTTAAACAATAAATTGCATTTATTGAAGAAAAAATGCGTGTGCATCTCTCTTTCTCTCTACATATACACATAAAACTGAAAACGGAGATTACATTATTGTATTGCATGTTTTTAAGTTAGTAAGTGGTATTTGCAAAATGATATGCTGTGTTATGGATCGAGTACCGTGGGCCGCTTTGTATCAGAAATTAATGACTGGTTTTTAGTCCCAAACAATAATAAATTAATGTTAATTATATTACAGTAACAGTATCTGCAGCATCCGAAGTTATTGTAGTTACTTTGTGTTTGTGGGTGTTGTGCACGTTTTTGAATGCAATTACAACGAACTATGGAACTACTATTGTAATATTCCACTTGTTAATACATTCCGGAAAATGCGGGAAAATGAAACAAAGAAACAGAATCGGATGGGGGATGGTAGTTTTCGAACTTAAGAAGATGGGCGGGGTTATCATTTTAGAGCAACTGATTGGCTTTGACGTGGCCAATGAAATCATTCTGTGGGTTGGTCCATGGAGATACAGCAATCACAGACCGCCATTTTCCCTTTCAAAATTTGCATAGGGCAGTGTATAAAAAAACGTGTGTTTGAGCAGCCCATTATCCCGACTTGTCCATTTCTGAACAGAAAACAATGCCTGAACCAGCGAAGTCCGCGCCCAAAAAGGGCTCAAAGAAGGCCGTCACTAAGACCGCCGGTAAAGGAGGAAAGAAGCGTAAGAGGTCCAGGAAGGAGAGCTATGCTATCTACGTGTATAAAGTTCTGAAGCAGGTTCATCCTGATACTGGAATTTCTTCCAAAGCAATGGGAATCATGAACTCTTTCGTCAACGATATCTTCGAGCGCATCGCCGGTGAGTCGTCTCGTCTCGCTCACTACAACAAGCGCTCCACCATCACATCGAGAGAGATCCAGACCGCTGTGCGTCTGTTGCTGCCCGGAGAACTGGCAAAACACGCCGTGTCTGAGGGCACAAAGGCTGTGACCAAATACACCAGCTCAAAGTAAAGCTTTATCTGATCCGCGAACCCAAAGGCTCTTTTAAGAGCCACCCATATTGGCTTCCAAAAGGGCTTTTTCAGCGCTTTCACTGCAGTGATACCGATTTTTGAAACCATGAGTTAAGTTACAAGGTTTATTTAGTGGTGTTGGGACCGTAAAAATATTGTAGTAATACGATTTAATCTTAATGTCTGTTGTTCGTCAGTACAGGGTTTCTACATGTCTTGCAGTTTCATAAACGTTTGAGAAGATTTATAAGTGTTCAGAGGCCACTTCCTGAATCTGGAAAACCTGATCCGCCTTTTTGTCTTATTAGCCAATATGTTTTCCAAGTAAGAATTTATAATAGGCTATACATGTATAAAAGTGATTTCTCTAAATGTTATAAACCATAATGTCCCTCTCTTTAAGTTGCATTTCAATATACAGGACATATTGACATCTTTGTTTTTGGATTAGATGATGAATTACAAATGATGATACACATGCAAGAAATGTATATTAAACATATTTTGAATAAAAACATTAGAGATTATAGTTAACTAAATACTTAAGTGATCTAAAACAGACAACTGGTGACCAAAACCAACAAAATCATTGGCAAGTCTTCACTGCTGAAAGAACAGACAAACACCATAGACAACATCACTGAACACACACACACACACACACACACACACGTGTGTGTATATGTGTGTATATATATATATATATATATATATATATATAAACCGTTAAATTGTCTAATGATAAAATGTGAAATAAAATAAACCATATAAGCTAAATCAATGTTGATAGCAATAACATTGATAAACATTTAGATTTTTTTTAAAAATGCTAATATCAGGTTGATATTCCTTCTGTCACAGCGTACTGTCTTTGGTCTTCAGCAGATGGAACTGTGAAGTACACACAGAAAATATTTATTTTTAGTTTGTAAAAAGACACTGAGGTGGAGAAAGATCAGATAGAATTGTATGTCAGCTGTATTCCAGAGCATTATAACAGATATACAGTATGTATAATGAGAGGAAATGTTACACAGCTAAATCACTTCAACATTAAAAAAAAAGGCTGGTGAAACTAGCTCTGTTCATAGTTAAAAGACAGACAAGACAAAAGTTTTACCCCTCCTTCGGTAGCATTTGAATAGCAGCACGATTGTCGCCAGCAGATACGGACAAGCTGCCAGAAGAAAACTGAGGATGTTGAGGACAGGATTCTGATGTTTTGACACTGACAAACAGATATACAAGCCAAAGGAAGTACATTACTAAACTATAAAGCTCTTTATTCCATGGAATGTCTGGGTACTGGATTCTGATTGGCTGGAAGGTATGCATTAAAATCATTTAATGCACAGGTAGTTTCAAGTCAGTTTAATCACTGCTCTGTATTAATGCGCTGCTTTGATTGAATTACACTAACGCACAGAGAGAGAATGAGAACGAAGATCCGCTTCGCATCTGGCGGTTATTAGCCTCCACATCGTGCATTAAAATCCTTTAATGCACGGCAAACCTTTGATTATCCCTTACATATACAGTGCACAGCATAAAAGAGTACACCCCCTCTGAATAAATATAAGGGTGATTCTTATGCTGCATTCCAGGCAGGTTTTTGAGCTTGTAAGTCACGGCTTCAAACCACGACTCACAACTTTGTAGCGTTCCAGGCTTAAGCCCATTTACAAATAATTTCTATAGCCAAAGCTCCTTATTTCTTGCTTGAGGGAAACGGATGAGGAAAATTGAGCATAAGTCAAGAGAAGCAGTTTCTATTATGATTTTTTCATACTTTTTAATCTCCTTATAGGTGTCAAAATCACTGTTTTCTCCTTGTTGCACACACCCAGACTTTTAAACTTCAACAATGAAAATACAGTTTAAAAATATGACTTATCTGGTAACTATTAATGTACCTGAATTAAGCACTAGTAAAATAATTAAAATACATTATAGTATTTAATGTGAGACCACTATCAATATTACTTTTTATACAAAATACAGCTGTTGCACAGGATTGGTGTCATTTCCACCACAACACTGAAATGTCCCTTTAAAAAAAGTTTGTGTGAAAGATTGTTTAGGTGGTTTCTATGGAAATGTTTAGTGGCATCAGAGCACATGTTGGACATGGAGGGAATTTAAATGTCCATGAACAACAAATCAAGGAAAATATCGCTTGATCAGTTAATATATTTATTGTACGTCATTTCCAAACATGCTACATCTTCAAGGGTGTTTTTAAAAAGTTACAATTTTTAAGTTAAGTTAAATTAAAATAAATTATTTTGCATACATGAAAAGCTAAGTACTAATTCAAAGCTAATCAGTGAAGCTATCTTCCATTTTTCCACAAAAAACTACAGAAATTCCATTTCCACCACACGGCCCTCTGTGGTGGAAATGACATGTATGGTTACAAAGTACGTTGGAATTTTAAAATTTCACCCTCATTTCCTGTAATAAATCTATTTTACACTAGATACAAAAAAAAAAACAAGTTTCTCTTAGTACCTTTTTGACAAAAATGTCCTCATTGAAACCCATTAAAACTGTGAGTTTTAATAGGGCCATTTAACTATAAAATGATGCAGCATTTGTTAATGGGCTTTTATTCTTTTGACAAGGCTTCAGAATTAAATTCTGACTACTTTTTACACTTTAGTTTGGCATATAAAGCAAACTACTTGCTTTGTTCCTGTTTTCTGCAAAACAATCGTACTAAAAGCTATTTTTTTTGAGATATTAACCTCAAATTTGGAACATAACTTGTTTAGATTTATGTCTTTGATTTTCTTTCAACTTCAGATTGTTTAATTCAAAATGTTGTATTCAAAATGTTGTATAATATATACACATATGAGTGTAATGAGTTTAAGAATTTTTCTAATAAATATCTCTACTGTTTCCCTACAGTCACATTAATTCATTGTCATTTCCACAACACCCTGTCATTTCCATCACCACACACATTTTTAAAAAATATTAATCTCAATGTTCTCATCACACATTAAAAATGTATCCGCAGTTGATGCGCTACTTAATATAAAAAATCTAATTATTTATTATCTAATAAGCTCTTAACCAAACCAATATTTATTTTCAGAGTGTGACAGGTGTACAGTTCAGCATTTGGTCCTTAGGGCAGATCATTTATCTCATTGACAAATGTATAATTATAGTACATTTTGGAAAAACTGGTAAAACTAGTTACAAAAATGATCTTAAAACAATTCTTGAGTGGCATAAGTTATTCTATTTTAAATAACAGCTGTATATTGAGATGTGGTGGAAATGACATTTGTTCATTGCAGGTCAGAAAAAATGTAAAATATTAACAATTTATCTTGTACTCTAAGTTTGTCCTCTTACAGACCTTAAAACTAGACAAATTATTGAAACTTATGAGACTATGTTACATGACTTTTGATCAAGTTTTTTTATTCAACTTCACAAGGCTAAAAGTGCACCTAGTTGAAGAAACACCCATAAAAGATGTATTTTCTTAATGATCACTAATATAATTCAAGGAAAGATGGCAAAACTGAAATGTATTAAACATATACTTGATAAAAACAACTAAATATATGCCAATATTTTCTGTAAATTAGCCAATTTTTTTTAAAATGGAGGAGTGCAGTAATGAGTACACCCTAGATTTAATTCAGCAAATGTATAATATCCTAGTACTTAGTATGCCCTTCAGAACTTTATAAATACTGCTCTGACCCATCTTGGCACTGAGTGTACAAGTTCATGACAAATTTTCACATTTTCATCTCTCCTGTTTAACTCCTGGAGGATGACCTCCTTAACTGCCCTGGTCTTTAATGGGGAGTGTTACTCAGCTCGTCTCTTTAGAATCCTCCACAGCATTAAATCCTCAAGAGCATTAAGATTGAGTGAAAAATGTCCACTGAACGATTTTAAACCTTGGGAGAATGAATATCTTTATTGTCATGTTGAATAAATGCCAAATAATGCAGGGAATGATGAGATGGTAGAATCTTCTGTTTCAGTTTTATTACATCACACAGTGGTCTGTGAATTCATGACAGCATTGATAAAGCACAACTCCCTCACACCTTCAGCACTCATTCATCCCAATATAAGAGCTTGACTACTGAACATCACTGTGGGAACCAGACACTTCTCAATGTACTCCTCCTCTAGCAACACCAGAACATTTTGGAAGCAGGCTGCATCTTACTCTGTGAGATAAAGTGTCACTCTCTAGCTTTTGCCAGCTCTGAAACTCTTTTTCTAGCAAAAATTCACTCGTCACTAAATTAAAACTTAAAGTGAAGACATGATTATTGGAGGAGCCTTGTCACAAGTCCATTGTTTTTGAATGCTACTTTAAAAGTCTTTAAACGTTTTGGTTCAATATACTTGTTGATCAAAGTTAGCCTTAAACCTACTTTAAAAGTTTTGGTTCAATATACTTGTTGATCAAAGTTAGCCTTAAACCTACTTTAAAAGTTTTGGTTCAATATACTTGTTGATCAAAGTTAGCCTTAAACCTACATTTTTTTTCCTGTTTTATAACTTTCAGGAGGGTGTACTTATTTTTGCACACTTTATCACTTTGATAAGAAAAACCTATTTTCCTGAATAATTTTGTTCTTCTTTGTAGAGTTGGGGTACACAGACTCGTACTCGGACTCGAGTCCAATCTCGAGTACAATTTTTAGGACTCGGACTTGTCACGGACTCGGATGCATTTTACTCGGACTTGACTCGGACTCGAGACTTTCGTACTCGGAAAATATTGCCGAGTCCAGGGACAGTTGACGGAAATGTATTTGAATCATGCATTATTAATGTGACATTCAGTATTCGCACGTGTTTTTAAAGCCGCCTTTCCACTGCACACCACATTCGGACACGACTGTCGTGTTTCCCCCCTAGTGGCAGTCGTGAAGAACTTTCAAGCTGGTCGTGCAGCAACCGTCACCTCGGCATATTCACCGTGGTAAAATTAACGAATTAAATGAATATAATCAAATATGAGTGTTTCGTCACAAAACAAACAACCCCAAGTAGGTTTTTATGGAATAATCAATAATGAATTAATACTTATTCATTTTTTTAAATTTCTGCCATAATTATTCTAAAGCAACATTTTGCACAAATATTATTTAATGAATCATGTTAAAATGAACAAACTATTTGTAATTCTAACCTTACGTTCACAGTTTTTAATAGAATACATCACACTTTATAACTCAATTTAGCAGAACAATATAACGTTTGTCATTGATTTATGTGTGATTTATGCCAAGGAGAAAAAAGAAAATTGCACGTTGATTTTTCTTATCAAAACTGTGAGATACAGTCTAGGAACTGCGAAAATAAATTCAAAATATTGAAATATAAACTGAAATTTACCTTTTTTAAATTCTTTTATTCTAGGGCTGTGCAATTAATCGAAATTTAATACAGATTTCGGATTCAAACGATTCTGTTCTGTGTATGCATTCAGAGACAGAACAGAACACGGACAAGTGAACGTTTAGCTATTGTTTCAGCTATTAAAACAGTTCAATTTTGTATGTAATGGCAAAGTGATTAGGCATTTTGTTTTGGTTTTATATTAATTTGGAAAGTTGTTGTGAGGAATTTTTTTATTCGTTAAATATATATATATATATATATATATATATATATATATATATTTTTTTTTAAGTAAACAGCCGCCAACGGAAGACTGTTCATATTCTGTTTGAACAATTTGCCTTCTCAAATCATCAGTAATAGATAAAATCTATAGATATAAAACAAAGTTGGTGCCTAGATAAATGTGCGTTAGGTATCGTTTACATCGTTTGTGCGGAGAGTGGAAGCTAAAGCTGCTTTGCAGCTCATGGAAGCGCCAGCGGCATCGCTTTCATTTTTATTTTTTTTTTCCAGTGGAAACAATTTAAAATTATCCATCAAAACAATACATGCCTTACAGACATTATAAATGCATATATAGAAAGCTTTAAATTATTGCTTAACGAAATAAAACAAATCAAAAACAAAAACCTTTTATTTATGTAGCTAATCCGGAAAGATATATTTCTCTCTAAAGGCGGTCAAAGAGGAGATTTTAAGTCAGGATCTTTGCGACACTGATTTAGAATACACTAGTTTAGCTACTCATAAATAATTCAAAAAATCTCCTTACTATTTCCCTCCGACACATTCATTGTAATTTATTTTTGCCGGTGCTTTGTGGTGAAAGTGAAAGCGAAACTGTCTCACTATATTAGCCCGGCAATTTTTTTTATCACCATAATTGATGGATGTCTAATTGATGGAAAATATAAAAACAAGGAGAAGCCTAAAACAGGCCCAATGCCTGGCCCGCGTCTGAACTATTACGTGAAAACTGGCTGAAGCCCGGCCCTTGAGGCGTAAAAAAGGGACTGAAATGCAGGGCTCTAATCAATCAAATAAAGTTCCGGACCCACGCATAATCGTGTTAAATAGTCGTGATTACAATATTGACCAAAATAATCCTGATTATGATTTTTGCCATAATCAAGCAGCCCGATTTTATTCCATGGCTTCCAGACTTCTACTTGAAAACTTTCAGATTATATATAAGCTTATATATAAGCTTAGCCTACAAAATCTTCATCATTGTTTGCAAACACCAGATTGGTCTATTATTCCTTAAATAACAAACTTTATTAACTATAAACGCATTAAAAATAAAACGGTTGTGAGCTGGCTGGCTGAGTTATGGAAAGAATGTAGGCCTCATTTTCATCCAAGAAAATAAAAATGCCATCTACTGTGTCTATGGTCTAACCATTCATCATATAAAACCCAAAACACACAGTCATAATCAGAGATACGAGGTGCATTTTCTGCTCTTTAGGCCCATTCACCAAACTACCTGCCCAGCCCCCAGCCCCACATTTATACATTCACTATATAACAAAAAATGTCCTGCCCTATATTTTTTCACATTCTGAAAGCTGTTTCTCTCTGAAATAGGTCACAAATGACTTTTTTTCTAGTTATAAAGGTTAAAACAATGTTAAGATACTGACAAACAGTAGTGTTTCATTGGACTCGGACTCGACTTGGACTCGGACTTGAGTCCGACTCGGCCCATTTTGGACTCGGACTCGTCTCGGACTCGATTGGTCAAAGACTCGGACTCGACTCGGACTTGACTTAGGTGGACTCGAACCCAACACTACTTCTTTGGTAAATGATCAAGCAGGATTGTTGGAACATTATATCTCCAAAGATCTCTAACATGTCTTCTAAGTAAAGAGTAATTGCTGAATTTGTTAAGATTTAGAGGGGGTGTACTCATTTATGCTGTGCACTGTAAATAGTCCATAGGATATACGTATAACTTTTCCACAAACTAAATTAGCTTAACATTGTCTACACATGCAATATCACTGTTTATGTGCTTTATTATTAATATTGATTTTTGGTAATTTATTTAACATACAAGGATACATCGATCTCTTCCTCACTCCAGAAATACTGTACTTGACACATTCAGATTCATTCCTATCAGATTCACATTTTTTTATTTTAACTCTGTTCATTGGATGTTGGTTGGTACGTGATTATTTCAGGTGTAGTTGGCTAAAACAACACCACAATATTCAGTATATTTTGTATATGATTTAATAATTTTGATGTGAAATGTGAAATTATAAACACAGCTGTCTGATTGCCCAAGAATAAAATCAAATCAGCTGAAAGAGACTGAACTCCACGACTCACCTCTGACTGAGATCCAGCTGTGGAGTGACTGTCCTCTCTCTGTTTTACAGTAGTAGAAACCCTCATGTGACTTTGAGACAGAAGTGATGCTCAATTCTCCTGTCGTCTGATTCTGGACGAGTGATCCGTCTTTATAGAAATCAGCTCTGAGGATCGGGGAGTTTGTAGATCGATGTAAACAGTGTAGAGTCAGAGTATCTCCTTCAATCACAGGATCAACAGAACTCACCAGAATCACATCACCATCTACACAACATAAGACATGTGTGCTTACTGCAAATAGTAAGATGTCAAAACAATATCAAAACAACTCTTTAGCAAAAATACTAATATTATGTATTGAATTGTACTTTTTATACTAGTGTACATTTTTGAGTGCCATTTAAGGGCAGGTTCATCTAATGAATATAACGGATATGTGTGGAAAAACTCATTCAGTCATGTTGTGATTAGAAACAGGACTCACCATGTACAGTGATGTTGAGAGGATGACGTTTCTCTCCAGATTCAGACTGACACCAGTAAACTCCAGTGTCAGATGTGCTGAGAGAGACGATGCGACATGTAGATCCTGTTTGTTTTGAACAATCTTCTGTGTTTCTGTCTGTGTATCTTCTCACTGTCCATCCAGCAGAGTTACTCTGATCCTCACAGCTCAGAGAGAGAGAGTCAGATGAGAAGTGTTGACTTCTGCTGGGACTGACCTCCAGAGACACTGAAGGAGAAACACCTGAGAAGAAGAAAATATCATTCAAAACTGACAGCATGCATGTTTGTGTAATAAAATCATCTGTAACAAATAAGAAAATACAACTAAGATGAAATTTAGCAATAAGCACTAGTTTGAAGTTTGAAATATGAAGGGCCTTATTATGCATCTATTGTAAGTGTATATTTGATAGTGTAGTATTTCTGATCTGGTTTAGACTGAGTATTGAAGGGACGTGAGAGCAGGTTTTTAAGGGTCGCCATTGATTTGAGATGTTTTTCTTTAGCCTGTGTCAGAGACTGGAATGCAACACAAATTCAGATGTATACAAGCATAAATAGTGTCACACAGACTCACCAGTGATCCACAGTGGCTGTGTGCTGCTGTTGTTTGTGTTAAAGGCCGGTCGTCCTCTCTCTGCTCTGCACGTATAAACTCCTGTGTGCTGTAGAGCAGCAGGACTGAGAGTGTAAGAGCCTCCAGCTCCTCTGCTGCTGTCTGACAGATGATCATCATCTCTGAACCAGCTGAACGTCCAGCCTGTAGAGGAGCCTGTAACCTCACAGATCAGAGTCACTGAGCCTCCTTCAGTCAGCCACGGCTGTGGAGACACTCGCACTGCTACCTGAGCTTCAGCTGAACAAAACATGAGGAGTTATAGAGCCACAGACAAACTGTTCACACTGATAATAATGAACAAACACACAAACTCACCTGATACAGTCAGTGTAACAGCATCACTGATGTCTGATCTCTGTGAGTCTGATCTCTGTCCTCTACAGCTGTATTCTCCACTATCAGACACAGATGTGATGGTGTAGACTCTCTCAGTGATGTGTCTGATGATTGAACCATCTTTAAACCAGCTGTATGTCCACTGAATGTTTCCTCCCTGTATGTCACATGTGAGAGTGACTGTCTCTCCTCTGAACACACGTTGATCTGGCCTCACCTTCACTACAGGTTTTGGTCTCACTGTATTAATACACATATGAGCAAATATTGACTGAAACAGCATCACAATAATCGTGATTACTGTTATAATCTCAAAACCTTCTTATGAGAAAAACCGTGCATGAAAATAAAGATTTTGGTTGCTTGTATTGAATTGATTACAAAAAAAAAAAGTTTCCAAATGGTTGAAAATCAAGTGAAATATTAATATTTCTTTATTTTTAGCTGATTGGACACTAACAATGTCAAATACTACTATTAAAATAAGTTATCATTGCATAATGTATTCCAAACACTAAAATATATATATAAAAAACAGTAGTAAGTATATAGTATATACTAGGGATATGAAAAGATACGACAATACACGAATCTCGTGGTACGACAATGTCCTTGCATTTTGAAGGGTTTACATTAGAGCTGCAAGATTGCTCATGCTCCACTGACAAACAGGTGTTAAAGACATTCAAATCTGCATTCATGTTGCTGCTGATCCAGAAAGTCTTTCAACCACATAATGATCATCATTTCTGTGTTACAGACATTTAAATAACAGAGGTACTGAGATAAAAGTTTATAGTTTGGGTATAAACACTTGTATACAAATAAACAAATAGACAATTGTCTACAGTAGCGACCAAAACGAAAGTATCTTAACATTTGCATGTATTGTTATGCTTATCCTCTTCCGCCAGTACGTGGCAACAACTACGCGTTTAAAAACGTATTTATCATTGAATCATTGAGTCAGGAGATTTCAATAGTGAAACAAGTCTTTATTATTTGAGACACTGACTTAGTTTCTTTTAAATTTTGAACAAATATATTTTTTAAAAGACTTAAGCAATGAACATTGTGTCAGAACTACTAGTAAATTACATTATTTTGTTTAAATTCCTAATCTTTTTTCTTCAGAATCGTTCTTCAATTTATTAAAAAAAAAGTGATTTTCAATTTATCCAGAATCATGCAGCTTTAGTTTACACGTTTATTACTGCATAAAATTAATTAAAATATAAGTTTAATTTATTAAAGTACAAGTTCATATCAAAATGCATATATATATATATATATATATATATATGTGTGTGTTTTTCAGTTGAATAAAATACTATTTCCCCCTATAAATTCCATAATTGAGGATTTCTTAAATTTATTTAATTCAAATCTCATCTCATCTGGTGGGATAAGTGTCTCGTCACACCCTTAGTACTGTGCTGTATTGAGTAAGCAGCAAATGATTATGTGATCATTATAGAGTGAGTTTAGGAGGACAATGATATTCAACTCACCTGTCACAGTGAGAGAAATAGCAGAGCTTAAATGTGATGATTTTGGTCCTTCATCTCTCTGTCCTCTACACCAGTACTGATCCTGATCAGATCTAATTACTTGTCTTATAGTGAGAGTGTCTCTGTTTACAGTGTAACGCTCAGACGTCTGTAACATTACAGTGTAGTATATACTGCCTTTATACCACTCATATCTCCAGTTACTGTAAGACTCGATCACACACTTTAGATTGACTGTCTCTCCAGTGAATACAAGACTGTCTGGCATCACAGTCAGTGTAGATGTGGGTAAATCTATCAAAAACAAACAAACAAAAGTAATGTAACTACATTTTGAAAATGTGTTACAAAAGTCTAATGTAGTTCATACAATATTTTTTCACATTTCATAACATTTGATCTGTTTTGCTTTTGTCCTGTCATTAGTTTTCTGATCTCAGTGATTTAAAGGAGGCTCTGGCTCCATCACGTCCTCAGACAAACGTCTCTGACTCGCCACAGAAAGCAGAGCTGAAGACCTCAAACTACAACCTCATATGAGGAGCAACTGAGTCTCAGTCAACTTCAACAGACAGCACAAAACTCATCTGTATTAAACTCTCTCACAAGTCCATTTCTGTTCTCATGATAGTCGTGAATATTACCACAGCGACATATCAAAGATGTCAATGGCCATAGCAATGGAAATTAGTCACAATTTAGGGCAGTTGTGGCCTAATGGTTACAGAGTCCGACTTGTAACCATGTCTGGCAGGGATTGTTGGTGGGGGACGTGAATGTACAGTGCTCTCTCCACCCTCACCTCAATACCACGACTGATGTGAGTCCCTTGAGCAAGGCACCAAACCCCCAACTGCTCCCCGGGCACCGCAGCAATGTGGCTACCCACTGCTCTGGGTGTGTGTTCATGTTTTGTGTGTGCACTTGGATGGGTTAAATAGAGAGCACACATTCTGAGTATGGGTCACCATACTTGGCCACACATCACATCCTTTCTTTTTCAATTTACATGATATCAAAATAAACCTCCACAAAAAAACACACACATCTGAACAGAATAATGAATCAAAGTGATGAATCAAGTGCTTTAGCCCTTTTAAGTACAGATGTTGCTGCTACAGAGTATTAGCCACAAATATTGATTTTAAATGAGTATTAAGCAGATGTGAATATGATCACTCACCTGATACAGTCAGTGTAACAGCAGCACTGATGTCTGATCTCTTTAAGTCTGATCTCACTCCTCTACAGCTGTATTTACCACCAGACACATAATCAGCTCTGAAACTGAACTCTGCTTCTGCTGCAGGTGTTGTAAATGGATTGTGAAGGTTTCCATCTTTAAACCAGCTGTATGTCCACTGAATGTCTCCTCCTCTCTGTATGTCACATGTGAGAGTGACTGTCTCTCCTCTGAACACATGCTGATCTGGACTCACCTTCACTACAGGTTTCGGTCTCTCTGTATTAATACAAATATGAGTAAAAATTTTTACTAGTTGTACTAAATTTGTGTTACAAATTACGTATTTTTCCTCCTAAATATTGGTAAAAAAAAAAAGAACTAAATAGGAATAAAAATTAAAAATATTGGAGAAAAATTTATTTGCTAACAGTACTTATATTAAAACTGCATTTACATAAAACAAAATATATATATTAGTGCTGTCAAACGATTAATCACATCCAAAATAAAAGTTTATGTTTACATACTATATATTTGTGCATGTATATATTAAGGAAAAATATTTTAGATTTATATCTAAAATATTTATATTTATAATGTAAATTGTATACAGGCATATATAGTTTTAATATATACGTATGTGTGTGTATTTATATATACATAATAAATATACAAAGTAAACACACATATAGTATGTAAACAAACTTTTATTTTGGGTTCGATTAATTATTTGTTAGTCCTAATGTACATATAATGTGATTAGGTCATGTGACAACTAGTTGAACAGTTAGGATTATTTATGATATGAACACACACTTATAACACTCACCAGATACAGTCAATGTAACATCATCACTGATGCTCTTTACTTCACAGCTGTATTTACCACTGTTAGACTCATCAGATGTAATGGTGTAGACTCTCTCAGTGACATGTGGAAGGACTGAACCATCTTTAAACCAGCTGTATGTCCACTGAATGTTTCCTCCTCCCTGTATGTCACATGTGAAAGTAACTGTCTCTCCTCTGAACACATGCTGATCTGGACTCACCTTCACTTCAGGTTTTGCATCCACTGAGTTAAAACATATAAAAGAATATATCACTAGATTAAAAATCAAGCAATGTAATTGTCTTTTTGTTGTTGTTGTTTCTTTTCAGTTTGTGGGTGAACACAGACTAATGTCAGCAGGGGTGCCATATTTGGGGATGATTAGGATGATCCTAAGGGCCCTGGTCAGAGAGAATCAGTATGCTGTTCAGGGGTCTAGAAACCATAACGCTGCCCCTGGATGTCAATAACCATCTCTGGTCATTTTTAGATACAGGACTGATTTACACACAGCTGCACTGTGCTCAATTTCATCTCTACACACTGATTTATTACTGTAGTGATGAAACACATTTGTGTTCATAAGCTTATTGGATAATATTTGGGGTTAATTTGACTGTAATCACATTCGTATGTTTACCTGTTATGCTTAAACTTGAGTGATGTGATGATATATGAAAAAATGAATTATTTACCTTCAGTGAGCCCAGAGTGGCTGCATAACAGCATCAGCACTAAACAGTAATGAAGCAGTAAACAGTAATGAAGCATTTATTATAAAAATACAATGAAAAAATACATGATATAGAGGGGTGTTAAATGCAAAAATATGAAAATATAAGTTTAGTTAATTTCACTTTTTATTTATGATTAAACAATTGACCATAATATGGTTATTCTATAAGAGTACTGGTTATTTATTACAAACTTGGCCATTGGGGTCTGCTGTGTTCATGCAATACTGCACCATTCTGTATTAAAGTGAAATATATGAAATCAGGCAAAACATTATCACCACCTTCCTAATATTTTACACAATAATAAGAATAAGAAGTAAATGAACTTCATTAATTCAATGTTAGTTGTACTAAGTGACAACTTAGATTTTTGAGTTGACTAAAAAATTGTTTGTTAAACTTAACAGCTGTGTTTGTTACTCGGCTGTCTTAAAATTTTAAGTTAAATCAACTCAAATATCAAAGTTGTCACTAAGGCAGTCAGGTAACATATTATTTTAAGTTGACTCAACAAATTTTATAGTGTTTGAACAAATTGCCATCTGAATCCATGAGTGTAAGGATTCTCAGTATTATTTTCTTTTTTACCACAGTACTATGGAATTACATTATTAATACAGGTCACAGCCATGTTGTACACCACACAAGACAATAAACAAACACTCTATCTTTCGCTCTCTACTTTTAATTTCAACCAGAACAGCACTGCCAACTCCAACTGTACAACATAAATTCACCATCCAGCTAGGTTTGTCAACAATAATTTCAACCAGATCAGTCAGAAACGATAATCTTCAATGATGGTGAATCTTAAATGATGAATAACGTACTCGGTTACTTACGTAACCTCGGTTCCCTGAGATACAGGAACGAGTACTGCGGCGAAAGCTGCTACGGGGAAAACCTGTTTTTCTCCGAAGACTGAAGCACTTTTCAATAACGCAGTTTAACTGCAGGGCTATTGGCCGAGTCAGTGATAACTGAGCAAACCAATAGCCGAGCAGCGGTGCTGCGCACACCTATGGCAAAGCATCCCGCCGAATTTCTGCGTGATCCCGCCAGAATGGGCGGGGCAATCAGCTATATAAGCCGGTGCTTTGCGGTGTGAATCAGATCCTGTAAGAAGCGAGGACTGATTTGGCCGCGATAGCGTGGCAGGAACGCAGTACTCGTTCCCGTATCTCAGGGAACCGAGGTTACGTAAGTAACCGAGTACGTTCCCTTTCGATACTTTCACTCGTACTGCGGCGAAAGCCGCTATGGGGAACCAGTATAATCCCGCCACGCTAGCGAGGACGACAAGCGATTCTAGACGTTAGTCTAAAGACTAAGAGGTCATGACCGATGTCAGTCCAAAGGGCACAGCCTCGGCACTCCTGGGAGGGCTAAGAGCGCACCTGCATAAGAGTAAACAGAAAGGATCCGGGACTGAAGGGCCGGGATCACTAGGTTATAAAATCTAACAAATGTGGACGGAGAGGCCCAACCTGCCGCCTCACATTTATCTGATATGGCCATGCCGCTAGACCACGCCCAAGACGAGGCCACGCCTCTAGTCGAATGGGCTCTAACTCTTAAGGGGCAAGGAAGGCCCAAAGAGGAGTAGGCTAGCATGATAGCCTCGACTATCCACCTGGACAGTCTCTGTTTCGTGACCGAACGTCCCTTGGAGCGGTCTCTGAAACACATGAAAAGCTGCTCCGACTGCCTGAAGGCGGCGGAACGCTCAATATAAGTCCTAAGGCCCGGACAGGGCAGAGGAGGACTAAGTCCTGGTCTTGCTCTGATGGAGGAAGAGCCAAGAGTGTTATAATTTGGGCTCTAGAAGGAGTCGTTGGTACTTTAGGTACGTACCCTTGTCTTGGCTTCAGGACGACCTTGGAGTCGTTAGGCCCGAATTCCAGACAGGAAGGACTCACTGAGAGCGCCTGTAAGTCACCCATTCGTTTCACCGATGCTAAGCAAGTAGCAGAGCGGTCTTGAACGTTAAAGGGCGCAGGTCTATGGACCCAAGCGGTTCGAATGGGCCTCCTTTAAAGGCCCTTAGTACTGTAGGCAGGTCCCAAGAAGGGACCGTGAGGGGTCGAGGATGGTTTAGCCTCCTGGCACCCTTCAGGAATCGAACAACTTGGTTGTTTTGCCTACTGACTTTCCCGCTATAGGAGCATAAAATGCTGCTATGGCCGCTACATAGACCTTAACATCTCTTGCAGGAAGGATAGTATTGCAGATACATCGCAAGAGGTAGGATCTGAGTTACGGACTGCACACCAGGCCGTAAAAACAGACCATTTTAGGCCATAGAGACGTCTCGTAGACGGTACTCTGGCCTGAAAAATAGTGTTTAGGACATTCTCGGGGAGGTCGTCAGGCTCCCGACGAGAGGCCACACATGGAGGGCCCACAGGTCCGGTCTGGGGTGCCAGATTGTTCCGTTCGCCTGAGAGAGGAGATCCCATCTCAGGGGATGGGCCATGGGGCTGCAGACAGTAACTGCGTTAGGTCTGCCAACCAAATTTTTCCACATCGGCACCACTAACAGAACCTTGTGTGTTCGTTCCCTGATTCGTCTGACGACCTGAGGGATCAGAGCGATCGGGGGAAAGGCATAAAGTAGGCGGTTGGGCCAGTCGTGGGCCAACGCATCCTGAGCCCTCGAAAAGAACAATTGGCATTGAGAGTTGTCTTCTGAGGCGAAGAGGTCGACCTCTGCCCTGCCGAAGACCTCCCATATAACTTGAACCATCTGAGGGTGGAGCGTCCACTCGCCTGAGGGGACGTTGTTCCTGGACAGCATGTCTGTCCTTGGTTCAGCCTGCCTGGCACACGAGTTGCTCTTAGAGCGAGCAGGTGGACCTGAGCCCATTCCAGAAGATCCTTCACCATGGTGAAGAGGTGTCTGGACAATAAGCCTCCCTGGCAATTTATATAGGATACCACTGTCATCTTGTCGGTTCGGACTAAGACGTGATAACCCTTCGATTCCGACAGGAAGGTCTGAAGGCCTAAACATACTGCTAGCATATCTAGGCAGTTGATGTGAAGGCTTTTCTGCTCTTCCGACCATAGGCCGGAGGCTGGACTGCCATTGCACAGTGCCCCCCAACCCAAGTTGGAGGCATCTGTCGTGACCACCTTCCGTCAGGAAATCACACTCAAGGAAACGCCCTTCTTCAGCCACTGAGACTCTTTCCAAGGGGCGAGGGCTGCAATGCAGGCTCGATCCACCTTGATACAGAGGCGTCCTTGACACCAAGCATGGGCTGATACTTTTAGTCTTAGCCAATACTAAAGGGGGCGCATGCGAAGCAGACCCAACCGAAGTACTGGGGATGCTGTTGCCATAAGGCCAAGCATCCCTTGAAAGACCTTAGGGGGCGAGAGGCTCCTATGGTGAAGGAGGCCGCGAGCCGCTGGATGGTCCGAGCTCTGCTCGGCGAGACCGCTGCCGTCATACGGGCGGAGTCCAGAACTGTCCCAGAAAGCAATTTGCCTGCTGGGGGACAGCACGCTCTCGGCAAAGTTGACCCTGAGACCCAGGCACTGCAAGTGGCTGAGGCGAAGGGCTCTGTTGTAATAGCTCGGTCTCGGACTGGGCCAGGAGGAGCCAGTCGTCGAGATAGTTCAAGATTCGGATTCCCTTCCATCTGAGGGGAGAAAGAGCCGGATCCAAGCACTTGGTAAAAGTGCGGGGAGCTAGAGACAGTCCGAACGGAAGGACTGTGTATTGACAAGCCACACCCTCGAAGGCAAATCTCAAGAACGGCCTGTGATGGGGGGGCCATCTGGATGTGAAAGTAAGTATCTTCCAGATCCAGCAAACAAAACTAGTCCCCTTAGGCGAACTTGCGAGAGGATCTGTTTTGTTGTGATCATTCTGAACGGCTGTCTCATGAGGGCGCGATTCAGACATCTGAGATCTAAAATGGGTCTGAGACCTCCATCTTTTTTGGGCACCAGGAAGTAGCGGTTGTAAAAGCCTGACTCGCGTTGGGCTGGGGGAACGGTTCCTACAGCTCCTTTCACCAGCAGTCTGAGAACTTCGGTGCATAGGACATCTGTTCTCGCTTCGAACCACAGTGTGGATGACGCTGCCGAACCGCGGGGGGCGGCGAGCGAACTGCAGCGAGTAACCTCAAATTACAATGTCCAAAACCCATTTCGACCCATTGCCGACCCAGGCGGCAAGGGGTGTAATGAGACTGGGTGCTGAACCCAGATCGTCTACTGAGACCAATGGAAAAAGAATTTTGCTCTCTTTGAAAATGTTTGTGAATGTTTATTTGGCTTGCCATAGCAACGGCATTTTGTGTCAGCGCGCTTGTAGCGGACCTGAGTGACACACTGTTCATCACAAATTTGGCAGCCTCCTTTCCATTCACTTTAATCTGCCTGAAAGATCAAACTACTCAAAAGAGGAGCGTAATGATCGTAATGTTAACCAGGCAGATTAAAAGAGCCGCGCACATTCTCTCCGATCCGCTCGCAGCGGAGGAGGGGAGGGGCCGGGCCGCTTTCATTTCGAAAACGCGACGCACGCCAGCGCGAGAGCGTATCTGCCTCAGCAAGCGCAGCCTCAGCGAGGGCGTTGCCCAAGCGAGAGGCGCGTTCAGCATGAAGCTGTCAGTGTAGAGACAGCATCCCATTCTGCTTTGATCCAGCAAGGATTGAGCCGCTCGAAAACGAGAGGAGCCGATCCTCATATGTAAACACAATGGCAGATCAAAGGCTTTGTGGCGAGTGACACACGCGGGGACTTTGCCGGCGCTAAATCACTCAATTTGATCGTGAGTCTGCAGTTTCTATACCTCCAAAGTAAATGGGAGGAGAGAAACGAGAGGCGTGACACGCATTGACAGACTGTTTAGCTGACTGCGAGTCTTGCGAGCGCAGTATCAGTGACGCACACAGTGCGAGCTGTCAAATATTGGTGTAATGTGCCTTGGCAGACCATTGAAACAGTTTGTGAACGCGGCTTAAGCGACGTTCACAAAAACACACGCTGCCGTAACAGGTGAATGCATCCTGACCGGCTGCCTCTTAGTACTAAAAACAGATAGCTCGTGGACGTGGCTTCAGCGACGTACACACAAACGCACACTGCCGTAACAGGTGAATGCACCCTAGCAGGCTGCTTTAGTACTAAAATAGTTCGTGGACGCGGCCCCAGCGACGTACACACAAACACAAGGCTGCCAAAACAGTGTGTATCAGTCAAGCCTATTCGCTCAACTCACAAGCTCGCTGTTACTACCTCCGAGGTCACTGGGAGAATAGAAACATGAGAGCCGGGAAGGCGGGGGCGCCTTCTGCGAGCGAACAGGGGGAGACTATTTCCGCATGAAGCGGCCGTCTCCCTTGACAACACACAACAGTGTTCTGCTCTGGTCCACATAAAAGAATAGAGCCGCTCGAAGTAACGAGGAGCGCTGATTCCCACTATAAGACATAACAGCAGATCAAGTGCAGCTGGGAGAGCGAGCACGCAGATACCTTGCCGGCGTGAAATCACTCAAGCCCTAATGCTTAATTTCTAACTCCACAGTTTCTGTCTCCGAGCCCTGCTGAGAGAGGAGAAACGAGAAGCTTTTTAAGGAGGCGAGGGCGAGACACGCGGGTGCTGAGCCGGCGTGAGCTCACCCGCAGCCGAGCGCTGAGGTTCTCTGCCCCACCGCTTTTTCCTCACAGATTCCTGGGAGAAAGAGAGCGGGAGGGCGCGAGAAGCGGGGTCGCGCTCTGAAGAGCGCTGCCCGCGAGCGCAGAAAAACGAGACTCATATCCTCGCAGTGGGGACATTCCGTCTCGTTGAGCGCAGCTTCGGCGTGGGCGGTGCCCAAGCACAAAGCGCGCTCACCGTAACTATCATAGGCATGACAGCAACGGCGCGGCATTTGAAACAACGCCGGAGCTCTTTTAGAGAAAATTTGCTCTTTTGTGGTGATCCGGATAGCTGCAGGGAACGGGACCGTCTGCTGAGTCGCGAAGTGGCGAGGCAGAAGCCGAGCAGGAAGTCTTCGTCGTCCGCTGCGAGAGCCTGTTCAACGGAGCGCCGTCAGAAGAGCCGTCTAGAAGAGCTTGCGAAAAGGCTTGTCTTGAGCGAAGATCAGAAGTCCGTCGCTGAAGAAAAAGGATCTGATTCACACCGCAAAGCACCGGCTTATATAGCTGATTGCCCCGCCCATTCTGGCGGGATCACGCAGAAATTCGGCGGGATGCTTTGCCATAGGTGTGCGCAGCACCGCTGCTCGGCTATTGGTTTGCTCAGTTATCACTGACTCGGCCAATAGCCCTGCAGTTAAACTGCGTTATTGAAAAGTGCTTCAGTCTTCGGAGAAAAACAGGTTTTCCCCGTAGCGGCTTTCGCCGCAGTACGAGTGAAAGTATCGAAAGGGAACTGAGCTGCACAACTCCTCATCCAGGGTCTCATACCTTTTTTCATTTTAGAGCTACTCTTTAAAAATAAAAGTGTCTGAGAGCTACTCATGTTGTATAATTCTTACATCTCTTAAATAAGTCATACCTCTCATATTACCAGCTATGCAAACTGGATGCACAATTAGAGAAAACAGTTCTTTATGGAAAATGGTACTTTGCATATACTTTAAAAACTATAGTTGATTTTGTTGTGCATAACTACAGATAAAATGGTACGAAAATTTCCTTTTATAGTGATCAAAATTATCACATTATCACTGTTCTGGTAAAATGTCGGGAAATGGACAAAAAGCATAAACAGTGAAATAAAGCATTACACAGTGAAATAAAGTTTAATAAAAATAAGTTTTATAAAAAGATAAACCTCACATTTTAGCCTTTGAAATTGACAGAAAATGTATTTAATAAAGATGTACATTATACAGTACAAAATATTAACACAATATTAACAAATTTGTCACAAGTTAAACTGAACTTTTATTTTGACGGGGTGCCTTGAAGTTTATGTGTGTGTATGTGATATGACCATAGCCTTTCTCAAACAAAAAGGGTTCATGAAGTGAATGTGATTCTCATAGCAGTTCTGGAGATGCATGTTCATATGTTCATGTCCTCATATAGTGAGACAAACACCACAAGCATCATGCGTGCTTCAATATGTTAGTAAACAAAGTTGCACATCTCTGCCATTAATTTATTCAGACATGCAGTAACTTACATGCAGGATTCATATTTTAAAAGTATTTTTGCTGTTTAATATTTCACATACACTAGTCCATATCACGATTTTATTTAAGAGACTGATCTACTTTTGATTTATTCATCCAAAACTGACATATTGAACGCTATGTAGTAAATTCAGTTTTTATGATGTATTCCAATCTGTCTGCGTTTAAATGCCACCGAACTTTCTAAAGACAGTTGGTCCCCCCTCAGAGATGAACTCAAATAATTAATAGTAGTTCTAACATGCACTTAACGTCAAATCATAATTTATGGCTTATGATTTATGGGTGAATATATGGCAGATGTCAGCGTTGATTGACAGGTCAAAAGTGTACAGGTTGAATTTATGGGTGGATTTATGGGGGTATCTGTCCTCTGTCACCCAGGCTGTCATGTCAGTCAGGGATGACATGGCCCTAGTGACATGGCAGTTGGGGGGTGTGTGTTTGTAAATCAAAAGATCAAGACAACTGATAGGACTGACTTTCTGAAGTTTTATCTCTCACCACTGTGCTCACTCCCCTGATGTTTTATGGAGTTCCTTCTCCTTCCTGAACCTTTTACTCTCAGTTGGAACCCCCGGCCCCCCTCAAGCCTGAACCTTTTGCTCGCTAGTAGTCTGGAGATGTCTACGCATCTCATGAATGAGTCTATCATGTGTTCTCACCTCAACAAGGTTAGAGTTTGTTACAAGAGAAATAAAAGAAAATAAGTCAAACCATTAACAGCCATACCTCTCAGCTCATTGTCTAAACTTAGAATGAAGATGGTCAATATGTGCGCAGCGGTCAAACAACAGCATAATAAGAAAATTTCTTCATTTAAAGAAAATAAAAACAGAGTTCTGCATCTTATGCAGATCTAAACCAAAAATGTGTCACATACTATAGTTAAGCATTGCCAAAATGTATCAGACACTGTGTTAAACAAAGGCATACACTAGTTGTCAAAATCTTGTAGTCTAACATTAGAGTTTTTTTAAAAAAAGGTAGAGTTTGTACAAAAAAATATCAGACGAGAACATTAAGCAAAAGCATAAGCTAGCTAGGCCTACTTTTTTAAAACTTACATTGTATTCTTATGTATTCTTATGTGGTAATTCTTAACTGATAAATGCATTCTTCCTGTTTTTAATATTAATACAAGTAGTTTTTTTTTTTTTTTTTTACTTTAAAGATTATGAAAACAGAGTGACAGAAATATGTTGTTTTTTTCTTTGTTAGTGGAAAATGTTTATTCCAGTTGGTTGTGTACACTTCAACACTTTTATTTATGCCCTTTTTAATTTCTGCCAATCTTAGAATTAATGCAAGTAGTTTTTACTTTAAAGTGCATATCATCTTTCCTTTTTAAACAAATGTCACCTAGGCCACAGGGGAAAAAATTATTTGTTTTATTTCATTTTATTTAGTTATTTACATATAATATGATTATTTCTTTAATCTGTCTTTGTTTTTAGAACTCATGGTCTGCTATATCAGTTGAAACGCACATATGTATGCACAGGTTTGTAGTTAAATCTCAGGAGAATGAAGGCAATAGAAACATAAGAGGATCCCTCCTTGATTTTTCAAGCTGTAAGACTTGTGGACTGTTAGTTAAAACACATACACGCCTGTGTAGTTAAATGTCTAAACTTAACAACAGTATAGGAAATGTTAATATCCTGAATCACTAGCAGTGCTACGATATCAGAGAGAGGGGTAGTGACAGGGGGCGCAGAACCGGTGACTCATCAATATCAGATCAACTTTTTTTCAGAGTTGTTTTGGTTTACATTGTTGTGAAAGAGTTTGGTATAAAAATGTTTGTTGGATTTGTGTTCTTCAGATAAAGTCTGACCATTGAGACCTACACAACCAAGACTATTCAATAGTCTCCTGTTTACTGTCATTAAACCGTCTCCTGTTTCTGTTCTTCACTTTTATTTTATTATATATATATATATATATATATATATATATATATATATATATATATATATATTTTTTTTTTTTTTTTTTTTTTTTTTTTTCCTCAGTCAACTTCTAGAGAGGTTGGTGAGGGTCTATGATTACTGATGCATTCCTATCAGATCTCCCAAAACTTTCTGGGAGTCGCGACTTATTTAATAAGTTCTGAGGGTCTGGCAAATTTTTGTGGTGTCATATAATGTTCAGCAGGATCTGTGATCAAAAGAATAACCATTCCATACATTTATGGTATTCACTTGTGAGTGCAGCTGGGTCATCTGTTGTCATGAACTTTGCCAGCAGTTTAGCAAAAATGTTCAGTGTCTGGTCAAAGGATGTATACTGAACTTTTTTTATGACACACAGCAGGGATTTGCTTAGGTCATCTGGTGACTTGTTAGGTAATGTTTAGGAAGAAAATATTTTATACTAAGAAAAAGCCGGGATAATTATAATGTGGATTTGGTGAATGTGGTTTTAAATCGATGTTCAGAATGAGATTAGATATATAAAGAAGACAATACCAAGCTTAAATGGGGACAAAGAATGTCTATGCCTAACAAAAGGTCCATGCTGTTGGAATATTTTGTTCATTTGGTTACATTCACTTTTCCAAGCATCAACTCAGACACAAAAGCAAAAACTAAAACTCAAATGCAAAAACAAAAACATTAAAACTAAACCTCAAACGCATAAGCAAAAACAAAAACATAAAACTAAAACTCAAACGCAAAAACAAAGACATTAAAACTCAAATGCAAAAGCAAAAACATAAAAACTAAAACTCAAATGCAAAAGCAAAAAACATAAAAACTAAAACTCAAATGCAAAAACAAAAACATTAAAACTAAAACTCAAACACATAAGCAAAAACAAAAACATAAAACTAAAATTCAAAAGCGAAAAACATAAAACTAATACTCAAATGCAAAAACAAAACTAAAACTCAAATGCAAAAGCAAAAACATAACTAAAACGCAAAAGCAAAAACATAAAAACTAAAACTCAAATGCAAAAGCAAAAACAAAAACTAAAACGCAAAAGCAAAAACATAAAAACTAAAACTCAAATTGCAAAAACAAAAACAAAAACATTAAAACTAAAACTCAAACGCATAAGCAAAAACAAAAACATAAAACTAAAACTCAAACGCAAAAACAAAAACATTAAAATTCAAATGCAAAAGCAAAAACATAACTAAAACTCAAACGCAAAAGCATAAAAACAAACAAGCAAAAAAAAAAAAAGATCTCTTATACAAACCTTTTACAAATAAAAACTTTAGCATCATATCTCCACAAGATAAAAAATATTATTATTAACCATGTTGTTTAAAAGCTGCTTATTTATTTTTACACTATAATTTTTATTTTATTACAATAAAAAACAACAGGGGGGTCTTTATAGTTTTATTTTACTAAGATTTGATCAAATAATTGATATAAGAAACAAGCAACTGTTCGATAAGTCCATATGATGTGTCTGATGTGTTAAGCTGTTATGTAAAATATATGTTAAAGTAGTTCAAAATAGTTAAAAAAAAAAAATGATCTTTTTTATCTTTCATGTAGGATTCATGAACACATTCAGTTGGTTTTGTAACAGAATCCTGACAAAGTTCTACTAAAATCATATCTTTAAGCTAAAACACTCACAGCTCTCTCATGCATGCATTGTTTTATCATTTAGCGGTAGCTGAGATCCCTGAGGGAGTTATTTTCGTATAACTCGTATTGTTTTTAAAACATGTAAACCAGTTAGGTTAACAGGACTTAACTAAATACTTTCAAAATCCTTCATCAGTTGAATTACGATGACAATAATTTATTTCTATAGCACAGCCGACTTACTGTGGGGATTGTTCTGAGAATAAATACACATTTAAAACCATAACAAGATAGTTTAATAGCTATGATACGGAATTGAGATCAAAGCTATGCATAGTTATGACAGTAAAAATTGGCATCTAACACCAGGTTGGAAAGTTGTAACTGTATTTGAATTACACCTTGTTTTCTCTAATTAACTAATTACAATTTCATTTATTTTGTTGAAGCTAAAAAAAAAAAATAGACATGAGCTAACAATCGTTAAACATAGAACTCAACAAACATACCCCTTTGGACCATAAAAATGGCTGTCTAACACAACACACATTCTCCAGAACGCGGACTGATGATGGGGCTCGTTATTTCATGATGAATATAGACTGAGAATTCAGACAACAGCAGCAGGACTTGATTGGCTTTTTCTTAAGATAAAGACAATTGTTTGATTTCAAGAGCACACAACAAAAAAGCCTAATGCTATTTGACAAGATCCATTACAACATACACATCAAATCTGTTTTAGCGTACGTATATCATATTATGTGTATTATATAATAACATGGTTTACCCAAAATATCTTTTTACAAAGATGTTAAGGTGAACACGTATATTTAATACTTCGTTCAAATGCTGTACACTTTCAGCTCAGGGAACTACAATACCCAACATACACCTCAGGCTTCAAACATAGACTTCGGGAGTCCCTCCCGCAAAATACTCACACATGGCAGCGCTCTAAATCGCTGGACTCCTGATCATATGTATGCTCAGCCTGTATAAAATCACTTACGTTTCCACACACTGTTTGTGAAGTATACACTCCTTTCTGTGTTGTGATGTTACGAAAACCTTTTTGTGATCTGTGTTAGTGATGCAAAGTCCGAATCATTTGTGCAAAATGACTCATTTGAGCAGTTCGGTTCAATGAACCGATTCAAAGAACCAACTGATCGACTCCTTAAGTGTTGTCAGTACACATTTCTTTTAAAAAAAAAAACAAAAAAACTCAGGGTTATTTTATATCACTGAAATGTTTAAATAAAGTTAGCTGTGTGAATGCGTTTTGGTGATTATTGCCTTTTATTAATTTAAGTTAATTATGTTTTTGGTCGCAGGTTCATGCACAGATCCTTCATTGTTTGTTTGTTTGTTTAGCTAAATATTAGTGTTAGTCAGCTGCAAAAAGTGTCAGACATAAAGTTTATACGTATTTTTTACAGGTTTTGGGTAGTTGGGTGCAAAAGGTGAAAACTTGTGGCAGACTTGAGCATTACCCAAACACTCAACAACGTCATCTTTTAATAAAATGTTCCATTAAGTGTCAAAACTACAAATTATGTAACAATGTTCATTAAAACTAATGATAAGTAACAACACAACCGTGCTAGGTACACTTACAATTGTCAGATATCATGACTTTACCCGCGCTAGTGCACTAGGCCTCATCACACCATTGTGAGATATAAACTGCAAAGTTTTTATTGTGTTACTCTTTGACAATTTTATGTTTCTGTGACTGTGCTCGCTCTTTCTGACTGAATTTATTTACCACAGTTTCACAATCCTTATTTGACCATTGAATTGTAATTGTTAGGCCTTACCCTAACGGCATTACAGGTTTTGTTTCCTAGATTTGCAGTCATGTTAGCAGAGCCCTTTTTTTGTTCGTATAATTCAACATTTCTGTGAATTTGTTTGATTTAATAAAATATTGCTTCAATATTTAGCTCGTCTTCATTCGAGGCGTTTACGTTACATTATTATATTAAATATCAGATCAAATAAATATCAGATTTAAGATGCAAGATTGTTTTATAACTATTTTCATCTACGCATTATGTGTATTAGGCTACATTTATTTCAAAACAGTGTATGAGCTATGCATAGTTTGCAAAAGCAACCGGTGATAATTTGAGAGATAATTTCACGCTGTACACGTTTTATGACTGTTAGAGGCGTTACGTTATTTGACACACCCCCCCAACATACATTCAGAATTTGGTATTTAAATAAGGTTTAGGGACAGTCAGTTTTACGCGGGATGACATTTTCTAGCTCTAGCTCCAGTCACTCCTGAAACAAGAGCGATGTCTGTAACACCAGCAAGAAGTTTTGTTAAAATGGGTGAAGATAAGCACCCGGAAACACACGGCCTGACAAATATTCTCAATGGAAATGAAGATTTTGTGAAACAAGATTTCTCACTGTCTGATGGTCGCGTCGGAAGATTTCTTTTCGACAAGATGGCGAAAACTGTAAAACTTTATGTTTTTGATTATGACGAAGAATACTATATGACACATAAAACCGAATGTAGCTACCTGCTTTTGACCGCCATAGATTGGACATACTTCTACAATCAAATTTGGGGAGAATTAAATTTTGGAAAAATCAGGTACGTTTATCAGTGGGAGGCTGCCACAGATGGTATGCGGTACCGTGCGGCAACGAGGCCGGAATACATATCCATATCAGCCTGTTGGAACAAAATGCATCATGACCAAAACTATCTCATACAGGCCAATAAACGTCGGGAGGAATCTGAAACAAACTTTTTGTCTCAAAGCAGCGACGAGTCTGACTCTGATGAGCTAGACTCTGATGATTCGGCGTTCCCTATTCCTGAGGACAACCCTTTCGGATGCTGCAAAACAAACCAATATTTTGAGCAGAGCGACGTACCTACTTTGAACACCATTTTCTCAACAATAGACAAGCTGTTTCAGTCAAGTCTTGTCTAGTCAATGTCTTAAGACATTGCATATTCTGAACAATACCCTGAACAACCCTTACACCACAGGGGTGAGGAAGGGTCTGATCTGTAAAACCAACAATGACATGCCTGTTCAGCTCTGCAGTTGAGGTGTTCTGGATATCAGAGCAACCGCAAGATCTTGTTGATCAAAGTTGAAGAAAACTTCAATTGGAACTGAAATTCCACAAGAGCATTATGGATTAAAACGACGACAACATTCTACATTCTTTAGGGGACAACGTTTATGTCTTGGAAAGAATTTTATTCTGAAAAAGTCACCTGATGATGCCAGAAGCTGATGGAGCACGGATGGTGTTCTGGCTCTGGTGCGGTTGAGCAACCCGTGTGCGACTGTGCTGCAGGAAAAATGTGTTGTAAAGGACGTTGTAGACCCTATGTTTAAAAACTTTACAGAGGACAAATGATCGGCCTGATGTGTAAGATCATTGAAGAGTCCGATCCAAATCAGGATTGCACCCGGGATAACAAACGTGAAACAAATCTCAAGAACAAAAAGAAAATTGTAAGATTTGGCGAGTATGTTTATCATCTGCAGAGAGAGAATCTACGTGGATGTGATGTCTGAATGTGAGGATGATGTAGACATTAACAAGGTTTTCTGTTTGTGTTCGTTTGTAACAGACCTATGTGCGTTGCTGGTTTCAAAAAAATTGTGCTTCTATGACTTGTGAAATTGTTGAATCGCTGGTTGATTTCATATTAGAGCGAATCATTTCGGCCTGCAGCGATTTTCTTTTCTGGCTAGACCACATGTAATGCCATTTCTACCATTTCTTTGTAATGGCGAACAATTTTCTTCACTACTTCAGTGTATGAATGTATATTCAACAATATATATTGTAAAAAATAAAATATTGTCTCACTCATTATCCTTTTCTCTGAGTGCGAGTTTTTTTTTTTAATTTATAATAATTTGCATATGCTTTTATCCTAAGCGTCTTTCAAATTCTTTTTCTAAGTGAAATAAACATAAACCCAACAATCTTACATCTTAAATCTGATATTTATTTGATCTGATATTTAATATAATAATGTAACGTAAACGCCTCGAATGAAGACGAGCTAAATATTGAAGCAATATTTTATTAAATCAAACAAATTCACAGAAATGTTGAATTATACGAACAAAAAAAGGGCTCTGCTAACATGACTGCAAATCTAGGAAACAAAACCTGTAATGCCGTTAGGGTAAGGCCTAACAATTACAATTCAATGGTCAAATAAGGATTGTGAAACTGTGGTAAATAAATTCAGTCAGAAAGAGCGAGCACAGTCACAGAAACATAAAATTGTCAAAGAGTAACACAATAAAAACTTTGCAGTTTATATCTCACAATGGTGTGATGAGGCCTAGTGCACTAGCGCGGGTAAAGTCATGATATCTGACAATTGTAAGTGTACCTAGCACGGTTGTGTTGTTACTTATCATTAGTTTTAATGAACATTGTTACATAATTTGTAGTTTTGACACTTAATGGAACATTTTATTAAAAGATGACGTTGTTGAGTGTTTGGGTAATGCTCAAGTCTGCCACAAGTTTTCACCTTTTGCACCCAACTACCCAAAACCTGTAAAAAATACGTATAAACTTTATGTCTGACACTTTTTGCAGCTGACTAACACTAATATTTAGCTAAACAAACAAACAAACAATGAAGGATCTGTGCATGAACCTGCGACCAAAAACATAATTAACTTAAATTAATAAAAGGCAATAATCACCAAAACGCATTCACACAGCTAACTTTATTTAAACATTTCAGTGATATAAAATAACCCTGAGTTTTTTTGTTTTTTTTTTTAAAAGAAATGTGTACTGACAACACTTAAGGAGTCGATCAGTTGGTTCTTTGAATCGGTTCATTGAACCGAACTGCTCAAATGAGTCATTTTGCACAAATGATTCGGACTTTGCATCACTAACACAGATCACAAAAAGGTTTTCGTAACATCACAACACAGAAAGGAGTGTATACTTCACAAACAGTGTGTGGAAACGTAAGTGATTTTATACAGGCTGAGCATACATATGATCAGGAGTCCAGCGATTTAGAGCGCTGCCATGTGTGAGTATTTTGCGGGAGGGACTCCCGAAGTCTATGTTTGAAGCCTGAGGTGTATGTTGGGTATTGTAGTTCCCTGAGCTGAAAGTGTACAGCATTTGAACGAAGTATTAAATATACGTGTTCACCTTAACATCTTTGTAAAAAGATATTTTGGGTAAACCATGTTATTATATAATACACATAATATGATATACGTACGCTAAAACAGATTTGATGTGTATGTTGTAATGGATCTTGTCAAATAGCATTAGGCTTTTTTGTTGTGTGCTCTTGAAATCAAACAATTGTCTTTATCTTAAGAAAAAGCCAATCAAGTCCTGCTGCTGTTGTCTGAATTCTCAGTCTATATTCATCATGAAATAACGAGCCCCATCATCAGTCCGCGTTCTGGAGAATGTGTGTTGTGTTAGACAGCCATTTTTATGGTCCAAAGGGGTATGTTTGTTGAGTTCTATGTTTAACGATTGTTAGCTCATGTCTATTTTTTTTTTTTAGCTTCAACAAAATAAATGAAATTGTAATTAGTTAATTAGAGAAAACAAGGTGTAATTCAAATACAGTTACAACTTTCCAACCTGGTGTTAGATGCCAATTTTTACTGTCATAACTATGCATAGCTTTGATCTCAATTCCGTATCATAGCTATTAAACTATCTTGTTATGGTTTTAAATGTGTATTTATTCTCAGAACAATCCCCACAGTAAGTCGGCTGTGCTATAGAAATAAATTATTGTCATCGTAATTCAACTGATGAAGGATTTTGAAAGTATTTAGTTAAGTCCTGTTAACCTAACTGGTTTACATGTTTTAAAAACAATACGAGTTATACGAAAATAACTCCCTCAGGGATCTCAGCTACCGCTAAATGATAAAACAATGCATGCATGAGAGAGCTGTGAGTGTTTTAGCTTAAAGATATGATTTTAGTAGAACTTTGTCAGGATTCTGTTACAAAACCAACTGAATGTGTTCATGAATCCTACATGAAAGATAAAAAAGATCATTTTTTTTTTTTAACTATTTTGAACTACTTTAACATATATTTTACATAACAGCTTAACACATCAGACACATCATATGGACTTATCGAACAGTTGCTTGTTTCTTATATCAATTATTTGATCAAATCTTAGTAAAATAAAACTATAAAGACCCCCCTGTTGTTTTTTATTGTAATAAAATAAAAATTATAGTGTAAAAATAAATAAGCAGCTTTTAAACAACATGGTTAATAATAATATTTTTTATCTTGTGGAGATATGATGCTAAAGTTTTTATTTGTAAAAGGTTTGTATAAGAGATCTTTTTTTTTTTTGCTTGTTTGTTTTTATGCTTTTGCGTTTGAGTTTTAGTTATGTTTTTGCTTTTGCATTTGAATTTTAATGTTTTTGTTTTTGCGTTTGAGTTTTAGTTTTATGTTTTTGTTTTTGCTTATGCGTTTGAGTTTTAGTTTTAATGTTTTTGTTTTTGTTTTTGCAATTTGAGTTTTAGTTTTTATGTTTTTGCTTTTGCGTTTTAGTTTTTGTTTTTGCTTTTGCATTTGAGTTTTAGTTTTTATGTTTTTGCTTTTGCGTTTTAGTTATGTTTTTGCTTTTGCATTTGAGTTTTAGTTTTGTTTTTGCATTTGAGTATTAGTTTTATGTTTTTCGCTTTTGAATTTTAGTTTTATGTTTTTGTTTTTGCTTATGTGTTTGAGTTTTAGTTTTAATGTTTTTGTTTTTGCATTTGAGTTTTAGTTTTTATGTTTTTTGCTTTTGCATTTGAGTTTTAGTTTTTATGTTTTTGCTTTTGCATTTGAGTTTTAATGTCTTTGTTTTTGCGTTTGAGTTTTAGTTTTATGTTTTTGTTTTTGCTTATGCGTTTGAGGTTTAGTTTTAATGTTTTTGTTTTTGCATTTGAGTTTTAGTTTTTGCTTTTGTGTCTGAGTTGATGCTTGGAAAAGTGAATGTAACCAAATGAACAAAATATTCCAACAGCATGGACCTTTTGTTAGGCATAGACATTCTTTGTCCCCATTTAAGCTTGGTATTGTCTTCTTTATATATCTAATCTCATTCTGAACATCGATTTAAAACCACATTCACCAAATCCACATTATAATTATCCCGGCTTTTTCTTAGTATAAAATATTTTCTTCCTAAACATTACCTAACAAGTCACCAGATGACCTAAGCAAATCCCTGCTGTGTGTCATAAAAAAAGTTCAGTATACATCCTTTGACCAGACACTGAACATTTTTGCTAAACTGCTGGCAAAGTTCATGACAACAGATGACCCAGCTGCACTCACAAGTGAATACCATAAATGTATGGAATGGTTATTCTTTTGATCACAGATCCTGCTGAACATTATATGACACCACAAAAATTTGCCAGACCCTCAGAACTTATTAAATAAGTCGCGACTCCCAGAAAGTTTTGGGAGATCTGATAGGAATGCATCAGTAATCATAGACCCTCACCAACCTCTCTAGAAGTTGACTGAGGAAAAAAAAAAAAAAAAAAAAAAAAAAAAAAAAAATATATATATATATATATATATATATATATATATATATATATATATATATATATATATATATATATATATATATATAATAAAATAAAAGTGAAGAACAGAAACAGGAGACGGTTTAATGACAGTAAACAGGAGACTATTGAATAGTCTTGGTTGTGTAGGTCTCAATGGTCAGACTTTATCTGAAGAACACAAATCCAACAAACATTTTTATACCAAACTCTTTCACAACAATGTAAACCAAAACAACTCTGAAAAAAAGTTGATCTGATATTGATGAGTCACCGGTTCTGCGCCCCCTGTCACTACCCCTCTCTCTGATATCGTAGCACTGCTAGTGATTCAGGATATTAACATTTCCTATACTGTTGTTAAGTTTAGACATTTAACTACACAGGCGTGTATGTGTTTTAACTAACAGTCCACAAGTCTTACAGCTTGAAAAATCAAGGAGGGATCCTCTTATGTTTCTATTGCCTTCATTCTCCTGAGATTTAACTACAAACCTGTGCATACATATGTGCGTTTCAACTGATATAGCAGACCATGAGTTCTAAAAACAAAGACAGATTAAAGAAATAATCATATTATATGTAAATAACTAAATAAAATGAAATAAAACAAATAATTTTTTCCCCTGTGGCCTAGGTGACATTTGTTTAAAAAGGAAAGATGATATGCACTTTAAAGTAAAAACTACTTGCATTAATTCTAAGATTGGCAGAAATTAAAAAGGGCATAAATAAAAGTGTTGAAGTGTACACAACCAACTGGAATAAACATTTTCCACTAACAAAGAAAAAAACAACATATTTCTGTCACTCTGTTTTCATAATCTTTAAAGTAAAAAAAAAAAAAAAAACTACTTGTATTAATATTAAAAACAGGAAGAATGCATTTATCAGTTAAGAATTACCACATAAGAATACATAAGAATACAATGTAAGTTTTAAAAAAGTAGGCCTAGCTAGCTTATGCTTTTGCTTAATGTTCTCGTCTGATATTTTTTTGTACAAACTCTACCTTTTTTTAAAAAAACTCTAATGTTAGACTACAAGATTTTGACAACTAGTGTATGCCTTTGTTTAACACAGTGTCTGATACATTTTGGCAATGCTTAACTATAGTATGTGACACATTTTTGGTTTAGATCTGCATAAGATGCAGAACTCTGTTTTTATTTTCTTTAAATGAAGAAATTTTCTTATTATGCTGTTGTTTGACCGCTGCGCACATATTGACCATCTTCATTCTAAGTTTAGACAATGAGCTGAGAGGTATGGCTGTTAATGGTTTGACTTATTTTCTTTTATTTCTCTTGTAACAAACTCTAACCTTGTTGAGGTGAGAACACATGATAGACTCATTCATGAGATGCGTAGACATCTCCAGACTACTAGCGAGCAAAAGGTTCAGGCTTGAGGGGGGCCGGGGGTTCCAACTGAGAGTAAAAGGTTCAGGAAGGAGAAGGAACTCCATAAAACATCAGGGGAGTGAGCACAGTGGTGAGAGATAAAACTTCAGAAAGTCAGTCCTATCAGTTGTCTTGATCTTTTGATTTACAAACACACACCCCCCAACTGCCATGTCACTAGGGCCATGTCATCCCTGACTGACATGACAGCCTGGGTGACAGAGGACAGATACCCCCATAAATCCACCCATAAATTCAACCTGTACACTTTTGACCTGTCAATCAACGCTGACATCTGCCATATATTCACCCATAAATCATAAGCCATAAATTGTGATTTGACGTTAAGTGCATGTTAGAACTACTATTAATTAATTCAAATAATTTTTCTAAGCACTGCCTTCCATCATGTTTTCACACAAAACTCTCTGGTTACTGATGTAACTTCGGTTCCCTGAGATAAGGGAACAAGCTTTGTGTATGGGGTTATCTCCTTTTCCCCCCTGTTCTGAAGCCTGATTTGTTCACATTTATGTAGCTGCACAAAAAATAGCCCTTTAGCCCACCAAAAGGGACGTAGCCGACCTCTATACAAGTTGGCTCGCAGCGCCATTTCATCAGAATCATTCGACTGAAGCAACAGTCATCGATGCGCGTGCAGCTTATAGAACGGCTGGTGAAACACTTATCTCAGGGAACCGAGGTTACGTCAGTAACTGGAGCATTCCCTTTCGAATAGTCACTTCACGTGGTGCATTGGGAATGTGTCCAATCATGCCGTGCTATGAGCAGAAACAGAATGACGTGCTCCGTGAGCCCAGGCCCCAAGCACAACTGAGGGCCTAGAAATAACCATATCCACCTACCAGGTAGAAATTAGGCAAGTTAAACAGATGGTAATTGTGCCTGAAGGTCCGGGACTGGCAGATTATAAAATCTAACAAATGTAGATAGCGACGACCATCCAGCGGCAGCACAAATCTCATCAATAGAAATCCTGCTGTACCAGGAGCGCAAGCCTGGATTTAAACGTATGCACACTCTAAGATCAAATCTGAGCATATGCACACTTTATAAATGAGGCCCCTGGGCTCTAAACTGAGTTAAGAGCATTTTCGGAAAGTAACCGTGTCTAGGTTTGAGGATGACCTTACAGTCGTTAGGCCCAAACTCAAGACAGAAAGCACTGACCGACAGTGTCTGTAAGTCCCCCACTCGCTTGACTGATGCTAAAGCCACCAGCAGGGCCGTTTTAAGCGACAGTGGCCTTAACTCGGCCACCATGAGTGGATCGAAAGGGGGCCCTCGCAGGGCCCTCAGGACTATCAACAAGTCGCAGACTGGCACTGTCCGAGGACGAGGAGGATTCAATCTCTGGGCACCCTTCAAGAACTTAATGATTAAATTGTGTCTGCCAAACGAATGGCCAGCTTTAAGAGAATGGCTCACTGTGATAGCTGCCACATAAACCTTGAGCTCCCATTCTGATCTGGTGAGTATCAACCAGTTGTCAAGGCAGTTCAATATGTGTCCACATGAGACGCAAAATAGACACGCCCACACAGTTTGTAAAAGGGGGGTGGGGGGGTGGATGGTGGCGAGGCCAGGGACAGATCAAACAGAATCGCGTACTGATGGGCACTCCCTCGAACGCAAATCTCAAGAACGGTCTGTAATGATGGGCTATCAACAGCCGGCACATAAGCAAGTGATTCAGATGTCTGAGATTTAGAATAGGCCTGAGCCCACCATCTTTCTTGGGGACGAGGTAATAGTGGCTGAAAAGAAGCTTTGCAAGAAGTGTTTGAACTTTGTGTTGGAGAACGAGAGCCTCGTTGTCCTGAACCGAAGTCTGAACAATACCTCTGAAATGAGGCGGCCTGCGAGTGAACTGGAGTGAGTTTAGAACCCAGCTTGACATGCCTGGAATGGCCACCCAAGCCATGAGCAGTGACAAGAAGGGTTCTAATTTAACGAATGAGAGCTCACCATGAGGTAGCAGGGAGCTTGCATTTGTAAGAATGAGTGTAAGAAGAAGAAATTTGCTCTTTTGAGTATTTGGGTCCGCTATCACAATGGTAGAAAATTTGGGTATGCACTGCATCTGCAGGACGTGACCTGCTAGAAACGGATCTCCATCTCTCTGAGGTGCTCAAAAGGATGGATGAGTGCAAGCTAGTTATGAGGGAGTTCTGGCTAAGGTGAGAACTGACCCTCTTCCTCTCTGCTGGATCAGGATAACTTTTGTATCATCTCATAGCATCATTCTGTGATAATTTTGTATCCTTTTTTTTTTTGAGGCTCATCATATGAGCACAAGCAGGGAAACTTCTCTATCTGTAGTCCGAACAAGAAAGAAAGATATACGGCATTAGAACAACACCAGTGTCACATAGGAGTCATAGGCGGGTGGATCCAAGTGCAAAACTTTATTAAACGAACTCATGGTCGACAGGCGTGGTCAAAACAGCAGACGGGTACAACACAGATAATCCAGTAGGGTAAACGATAGTCCAGGCAGATAGTCGGGGTGGGCAGCGATCAAAGGGATAGTCCAGAAACGAGCAAGGGTCAAAAAGGCGGGGGGAGAACAATCACAGGAGCCAGGGAACAAGGGGGGTCGACACGGGAAAAACAAACACGGAAAACGCTCGGAAATGACAGATAACTGATCAAGACTTCGCAAAGAAATGGTGAATGAACCGGGCTATTTATGCATAGAAAAGCAAGATGGCCGACAGGGGTGAGAGGTGAAAGGAAACAGGAAGTTCATGAGAATGGGGTTATGGGTAGTGTAGTGAAAATGGTCCATGGTGAAATGGAGGCTCCCTCTGATGGTGAAGGGAGGGAGCCACAACGGCACAGTTCATGACAACCAGGGTGAGTCAATAATGATTGAATTTTTATTTTTGGGTGAACTGTTCCTCTTACTGTGCCTCTCTGGAGAAATGCCTGAAACAGCCAAATCCCTTACAGTATTTAGGAATATGCAATTCAGTGTTTAAACATTTCAGCAACAGCTAAAAAAAATCTTTTCGCTTTGTGTTATACTGTATTTGTAACCTGCTTAAAAAAAACCCTCTAGAGGACACATAAAATATGGTGCACCATATCATTGCATCATTCTTTGGTACATTTGTATCCTCTTTTTTTAGTTTGAGGCTGGTTGCTACATTTATAGGGATGAGCACAAACAGGACATTTTTTTAACAACTTCTTTGGTAGTCCAAACTAGAAAGAAAGGCATGACATTAGAACAACACCAGGGTGAGTCAACAATGACCGAATTTTCATTTTTGGTTCTGACTGTTCTTCTCTGGATAAATGCCCTTCTTAGTCCTACCTGAATCCCTTGCAGTAATAACAGTAAACATAAGTAATATTTAATTCAATATTTTTATCCATTCTAGGGATGGCTAGTTGCTGCAAAAAAATGCTGTATGTATAAATGTGAATGTTAATAAAATACAACCAAATACTTACAGAGGGCGAGGGAGAGTGCACTGGACCCCATACTGCCACAATGCTGTGTGTTCAGAACCAGATACTTCCTATGATTTTATGCTGATTGCTTACTTTAAGGAAGGGGGTGGGTCTAGAGAGTGAGAGACAGAAAAAAAAATCTATTTTGAGAAAGATATTTAAATACTAAATGCAACAGCCCTGTACACAGCAGATGACCATGTTCCGTCTTCACCATCCCTGTCTTCAGTTCTTCCATCTTATATATATATATATATAATACATTTGAAGATACATGTTATTGTTTCATAAAAACAAACAAACCAACCAACAAACAAACATGATCATGCACATATTAGTGACTCAGTTTTCTGAAGTTTGTTCATTTGTTTCCCATGAGTGTATTAGTAATGAAGTGAGAAGTGCGGTTTGAGTCTTCCTGAACAAAAATAGGACCAGAACCAGAGCAGAAGTGAAACCACAATAATCATCTCAGGCCTCATTTTCTCAGGCTTGGGCATTCAGTTAAGCATGGCTGGTTGATAGATAGATAGATAAATATTCTCAGTATCTAAGTTTAAACCACAGAGATCAAGAACATGCAGAAAATCTGACCTATATAACAATCAGATCTGCCTTCACAACATGTTCTTTTAACCTGTAAACAAAACTAATAAAACCTAAGCACTGTGACAACATCTGAAATGTTGTTAAAAGCAGCTAAAATTAGCTTAAACTGTTGGCTGGTCTCAGCCATCTCTCAGTGCGGTTTAGAGTTAAAGGAAGTGAAGATCAGACATGCACTTCAAGATGATGGCGTGAGTTCCTCAAGTCCTTCCTGTAGGCCTGCTTCCAACTAAAGTTTAACTTGCCTAAACAACTATTTTAAAGACAATATTGGTGGCTCTTAAAAGAGCCTTTGTTGATCAGATGAAGCTTTACTTTGAGCTGGTGTATTTGGCCACAGCCTTTGTGCCCTCAGACACGACGTGTTTGGCCAGTCCACTGGGCAGCAGCAGACGCACGGCGGTCTGGATCTCTTTTGATGTGATGGTGGAGCGCTTGTTATAGTGAGCGAGACGAGACGACTTGCCGGCGATGTGTTCGAAGATGTCATTGACGAAAGAGTTAATGATTCCCATCACCTTGGAGGAGATTCCAGTGTCAGGATGCACCTGCTTCAGAACTTTATACACGTAGATAGCATAGCTCTCCTTCCTGGACCTCTTGTGCTTCTTTCCTCCTTTGCCAGTGGTTTTGGTAACCACCTTCTTTGAGCCTTTCTTGGGTGCGGACTTCAGTTCAGTTCAGGCATGCGTTTCTCAAATAAAACAAGAACTAAATGTAAAGTACGGTTAGAAAACAAGGCTTTTGTGCATTACTATGCAAATTTAAAAAGGGGAAAACGGCGCTGTGATTGCACATCTTCATAAAGACAGAGTGACACGCGTCGTAATCTGAAAACCACACCCACCGCTCGCCATCAACTTTGTATTGATGGGAAGTTTGGATAATTTTACCGACTCGGACCTTTGAATCTCGTTCAGCAAAATGAATGAATCTTTTTTTCGTTCATTCCATTCATTTTAGCAAAATATAATTAAAATGTTACGAGTTACTTCCCCAAAGCATCTACTGCTTACACAAATGTTGATCACACTACAAACAAGAAAACTATAATGCTATAAGAAACAGAAAAGATTAATTAATTGTTTACCTGGGTATTTTTTCTATGCTTAGCTCATCTCACATCTGACAAGTTTTCGGTTTGAGTCGTTTATTCATCACGGGACAGCCCCATTCGCTTAGCCTATGCAGTCTGAGCCGGAAAAAGAATTGATTAGTTCGTCTCTCGAGTTCGGGTTTGAGTCGTTCTGAGCTGGAAAGAGAATTGATTAGTTCATCTCCCGAGTTCGGGTTTGAATCGTTTTGAACTGGAAAGAGAATTGATTAGTTGATCTCTCAAGTCCGGGTTTGAGTCGTTCTGAGCCAGAAAGAGAATTGATTAGTTCGTCTCTCGAGTACAGGTTTGAGTCGTTCATTCATCGCGTGACATCCCCATAATATGAACGAACGGCTCGAAAAACCCGAACTAACAGGACCTATATGTTGTGCATGCGCGACTGAACAAATCACTCCCCGCGACAACTCGTTCTCCCCAAGTCACATAAAAGATTTGTTCAAAATGAATGAATCGTTCAAGAACGACCCATCACTACTTTGTGTTGCAGGAAGCTGCCTCTGTGTCATTTCTGACTTATAACAAAAAAACAGAAAAATGTCTAAAAGCTGCTATGTGACAAGGTGCAGTAAACAAGCTAAAAAAACACATAACTACGTTTTTATAAGCTGTCGACCCAAAAACGAGCATTTAAGGACACAAATTTAGAGCTCAACGTGTCATATTACTAGAGAAATACGCCCACAGGTGGGAAACTTAATCGGTTAAGTAAACATTAATTATTTTTAACCATGTCAAAGGATTATTTCACCACCCTGAGACGAGGAGATATATTCTCTATATACTCGATATATATACTCTGTCTCTATGGACCGACCCACAGAATGATTTCATTAGTCACATTAAACATTACATGATATGAAGAAGAGCCAATCAAAAGCTTTAAAATGTTAGTCCCACCTATTACCTTGTACTTGACAACTGCCACGCCCATTCGATTCCGTTCCTTTGTTTGATTTTCCCGCCCTTGTTAGAACCTAGAAGTGAAGTATTGTTAGTAACTGATATTAAAAAGTACACAAGTCGGTTAGAATTAAAAAATATAAAGGAAATAACAGGAGGGAAGACATTAAGACAACAAGACTGACAGTGGATCACACAGGACTGAATAGCACCTTGTTTTTAATGGGAGGAATAGTAAAAACTGTGCCCAGCAAGCAATAGCCGCCATTTCACCATCTCGGTTAAATACAGACCCGTTATATTCTGGCTATTTGTAACCCCCTTATAGCCCAAATAACCTTGAATTTGGATACATGTTGTTTTTTGGCAAAATAACTTGAGGGATGTATGATATTCCATCATGTAAGCATAGTCAGCAGCGTTTACAAGGTGTTTGGTTTGATTTCTTTGACATGTTCTAGGATGCGTAGCCTCGGTTTAGCTCGTAGTCAGACCGGCTATTTATAGCCCACTGATAGTCAAATCTGATAACTGAGTTCTGGCATGAAACTCTAGTATGCAGTAAAATGGCATAATTTAATCGGACAACGTGACATCATAATCACATGGCACAGCTGATTGGTTCTCTCCTGTATCAGTAGCCAATGAGCTCACTGCTCAACATTCAAATACTTGACTAGTGATAAGTGCAGCAGTTTGCAGCATGCTTCAGAAACCCTCCACCTTCCCCAGCTCCACCTGTATAGATCTGCTACAAGGTGATTCATATATGCTATATGGGGGTTAATTATATATGTTATATGTGCAGCAGCAGTGTTTCTTATATGCTTACAGCAGCATGTTGTGGATGTATTGGCAGTAGCAAGTCTTGGTACTTGCTCTGTCACAGCAGCAGCGTAGCAGATCTATTCCGCCAAGACCAAATACATTAACACTGTCATGTACATTACCATGCTAATCCCTCCGAGAGTTGTCATGACAGAACTGTAGTTTTTGCCCAGGCAGCGCATAGGATGGTTGATATACCATCATGTTCGCAGTGCCATTAATATCTACAAGAATATAAGTGTCATTTCATGACATGGTCTATATGTAGCCACGATTTAGCTCTGAATTGGACGGGCCACATGTAGTCTGCTTTTAGCCCACCGGGTGAAATCGAGGCAATCCGTAGTCTAATCTTGGCTATAGACCTATACTAGACCAGCGATGATGAGCAGAGCCAAAATAGTCTTAAAATAGTTTATATGCAATTTTCGCCAAAAACAGGTCTCATTGCTTCCATTTGTCGGAGAACGTGTTAATAGCCATAATAAATAATGGCGATATCATTTGACTTTTAAGGTAATCAGTTAAACAAGCTAGCCGTTTTTATTTATTATTTTATTTGCTATTTATATACAAATGTTAGTGAAAAGAATAAAAATAAAAAACTGTTATATATCAATCCACATATGTGATGGACATTGGTTATGATTATCTTTAGTGTCTAATCTGAAGGCATCTTGAGTAAATCATCTTCATATTTAATGAGGCATACGCAAAATGCGTGAACTGGAAACAATGGGACCTGTTTAGCAGGAAACGGAAGTCTGTGAAATGAAACGGTGAGACTGATTTTGAAATTCCAATTCACTTGAAAGCAAATGACTCATTTAAAATTTTAAAAGGGAAATTCATATTAGAAACATTTAAGGATTGATATTTGTTTTTTCACGGGTAAGTGAAAAAGAGGTCTGCGAGTAAGCAGGACCGTGATAAGACTTTGTGCGAGTGAGTGCGGAGCCACATCGATTTAGATGATTTGGACAGTCCAATTTACCATGATATCAAAATGAAATATGGGAAAAGAATTATGGAAGTGATGATTTTCCAAAAAGGGGAACATTTAGTGTAAAGGCTCTGAACAGAGAAAAAGAGAGTCTGGAAAAAAAAAAGTGAAAATAAGTTGAGAAACAAGTTTTTGAAAAATAGGAAAAACGGCAAGCATCAAAAGAACTGCCATTCAGGGACAAAAAAAAACATTCTGTGGCATGTGTAGATAAAAGAACAGATCATACTGCTCAAAATTCTTCTTCTCTCTATCCTTTTAGAGAACTGCGGTGTGCCAAAGTGGACTTTGACTTGGACTCCTGGCCTCACCCCCACCAACAGATTCCACAAATTCCGACCATGGAGCGAAAAAGACTTAAAGGAAGCGATGACACATCTTCCTCAACCCAAAGACTCAGGAGAAAAGTTTGCAATGGACTTAGAAGTGTTTTGTCAAGAATTCAGTCTCACCATGCAGGAACTGAAATGTCTGCTTATGCTGAAGCTAGGGGTGACTAACTGGCACAGGATAAGACCATATTTCCAAATGGGCAACACCTGAAGAAGCCAGGGGAAATGGAATCATGCTGACAATGAATCGTACAGAAAAGCAGTGACAGCGCTATGTCAAAAGATCAAGACCAACTTTCCAGTCAGAGTAAATACCACCAAGATCAACTACTGCGCACAGAAAAAAAAAAATTAGTCTGTCGACGACTATTATGTGAGGCTGTACGACTCATTCAACAAGTACAGCAGAATACTGGAACCAGACAACAGAGGTGATATTTCAGAAATGTGGGAATCTCATCTGCGAAGCAGTCTTATGAGCGGACTGAAACCGCTCATGATATCACTGCAATCATCAAACAGATCTGCATCGGATGGGAGGATGAGAAACTGGAAAAGATCAGACAACATGCTTTGCTCGCTGAAAGATTGCTGGAGGAGAAAGCCGGGGGGCAAGGACGAGGCAGAGGAAGGGGACACAGACCATCTTTGATTGATCCAGACATTTGTTATTACCGTTTTGAAAAGGGACATTGGCACTCACAGTGTTCAAAATTGATCGGTCATGAAGCTTTTGGGCCGACAAAGGAGAAAGCCAAGGCGGACTGACAACAGAAACTTTTCACAGCAGAAGCCGGAGAAAGAGGGGGGGAGACAGGAGCAGAGTCCACAGCGGCCACTCAGCAGAAACAGATAAGAACCAAATGTACAAACACACAACTAACTCAGCTAACAGCAATGAAGAAAATCTGCTTGCTTTAATACATCATCACATTGCACGATTAGATAATGACAAATCTTTCCATGACAAGATGATAGGCACATATAGCCATTTGAATGATTTAGCTTATAAACAAATGCCACAGGTTACCTTATGGGTAAAAGGAATTGAAATTACTTTTTTACTTAGCGGAGCTAGGAACTCAGATCGAATTCCAAAATTGAGTGGAAATTATGTTTGATCAACTTCTGCATCAGGTCACACTGTCAGAGAAAATGTCACTGTAACGCTGAGATGTGAGGATGAGAATGGCATGAGTTTTAAGCACAGTTTTCTCCTATCAAAAACCTGTCCTCAAAATTTATTGGGAGAGATTTATTGTGCAAACTGGGTATTTCACAGCTATCCATCCAGAAGGAATTCAAGTGATTCAATGTCAAATTCAAACTTTAGCCTAAATCCAAAAATGATGTGCTGTTACTATTGATTTGAGAGATGGACAGCATAGCTTTTTGATGTTGTGAATTATCTTCCATGTTTCATTGTCCATAGAGGACAGTGACCATTGGGAAGACATTGGTTCATTTTTTAAAAAAAACATGTGATTTTAAAGTGAATTGGATGCAGACGGTAGAGGAAGGTGTTGAATACAATCTGACGCTGTCTGCATACCGAATGTGCTTGAGCGGGGCTGTTGTTAAAAGCTGTATGCACAGTCTGTGTGATTGATTGCGCAATAGCAGATCACTGTTTCCTCACAGAGAGTGAAATGGCAGACACCCAAGCCCTCAACGAAGTTCCAAAAACAGTTTGGGCTTCGTCTAAATTTGATGTGGGACTAATTAAAATTGTGAGCCAGTCCAAATTACTCCAAAGTCTGATTTTAGACCATGTAAACCTCAATATCCTTTAAAAAAGGAAGCTATTGATGATTTAAGACCAGTTTTTGAATCACTAAGAGCAGCTGGGGTAATTGTGCCATGTGAGGATTCTCCAGTGCATATGCCTATCTTCCCCTGTCAAAAAGATAAGGAAACGTGTGAATGAGACAATGTAAAACTCTTTAAAATCATTTGGCTGCTGAGGGTCACAAAGTCAAAATTGCAATTTGTAAAAAGGGAAGTGACATTTCTAGGTCACAACAAAATGGCAAATCCCTATCAGAAAAATGTAAGGATGAAAATGAAATGAAATTAGGCAATTCAAAAAATTCCAAAGCCTCTCAAAAAAAACAAAAAACAAAACAAACAAAAAAAAAACAACTAATGTAATTTTTGAGCATGTGTTTGTATTGTTGAACATTCATTCCAAAATTATGCTATTGAAGAATCACCCCTGAGTGCTTTGGCTCACGGGAAGGGCTTGCATCCACATGACAAACTGACATGGACCCCAGAAGCAGAGAAAGCATTTAAAACTGTAAAAGCGTTGTTGCAGATCCTATGCTGGGCTTTCCAGACCCATAAAGAAATTATGTGCGAACTATGGATGAGAAAAATGGGTTTATGACTTCTGTTCTGTTACAGGATCGGGGGGGGGAAGCTGAGACCTGTGGCCTATTTTTCAAGTAAAGTTGACCCTGTAGCGGCAGACTTCCCAAAATGCCTGAGAGCTGTTGCAGCAGCAGAGAAAGCCATTTAAACTTCAAGGGAAATTATGGGGTATTCTGAAGTAACTCTGCTCGTGCCGAGTCTCTATGATCCTTTTAGAACAGAAGACATCTCATTTGTCCACTGCTAGGTGGCTCAGGTACAATGCAATTTTATTGGAGATGCCAAACATCAAAAAAGAACGATGCACAGTGCTAAATCCTGCCACCATGCTCCCAACAGAGCAGGATGGTGAAGAACACAATTGTGTTGCAGCACTGGAACAGGTCTGTACACCAAGGCCAGATTTTAAAGAAACCCCTTTAGAGAATTATTGGTTTTGGATGATTTAGCATCCAGAGATCTGGATACCGGTAAGAACAGCGTAGGCTATGTTGTAACCACTGCAGTTGAGACAATGACATCTGGAGCGCTCCCCGCGCATTGCTCTGCGCAAGCGGCTAAATTAGTAGCATTGATTGAGGCTTGCAAAATTGCTGAAGGACAAAGAGTTACACAGATTCTTGTTATGTTTTTGGCATTTGTCATGATTTTGGGGCATTGTGGAAACACAGGAAATTTCTAAAATCTGATGAAGCCTCTTTTAAACCACAACAAAATAGCAGCATACAGTTGATACAGCAGCGAAGGATGCAGCTATGAGAACAGAACATTCTCTAACATGTGTAACAATTAACAATGACTCTTTGACACACTTCTCTGGTTCTCTCACAGCTTTAACAAACTTTTGCAACAACCTAGGAGAAGAGACGATGGGTGAAGGCCGAGTGCAAACTGAAAAACAACATGTGGCTGAGCACTGAAGACAAACCGTGTTTGTCAAAACATTTCTTCTCACACTATGCAAAACTAGTACATGGCCTATAGATCACGCGAGGCATTGATTCACGAAGGGATTCACTTTCTTCACGGACCAGTATTGTCAAAAATGCATGATTTGTGCCACAAACAATGTGGGCAGAGGAAAAAAAAATGCCTCAAGTAGCACATCCGCCTCCAAACCAACCATTTGATCACATAATGTTCGATTTCATTGAATTGACACCCTGTGAGGGCAAGAAATTTTGTCTTGTTATGATTGACATGTTTTCAAAATGGGTGGAAGCTTTCTCCACATCCAAATAAAATGCTGGTGCTGTTGCGTAAGCACTTTTGCGAGAAATTATTCCCCAATGGGGAATATCAAGAAAGATCAGCAGTGACAATAGTACACCTTTTGAAAATGAAGCAATTACTCACGTAGGACAATTTTTGGGTATTGACAGGCGTAAACATACATCCTACCATCCGGAAATTAGCAGGTAGTGCAGAGAGAGCTAATGCTTCTTTACAAAACAAATTAATGAAGTGTTGTGAACAAACGGGTTTGTCTTGGGTAAAAGCACTTCCCATTGTGTTAATGTATATGAAAATGAGAAAAAGAACTAACTAACTTGAGTCCTTTTGAGATTTTATTTGGCAGGCCAACTTCCATTGGAGTAGGACCTGGATGATCACTGGCCTCTACAGCCTTGTGTGAAGATGACATGCTAAATTACTGTCGAAATTTGTGTCTTCTTTCTCAGATATCTCAGCAGGTCAAGGACGCACTGCCCAAGCCAGCTGAAGGAGTCTTGCATGACATTAGGCCTGGCGACTTCGTGGTAATCAAGGATTTCAGAAGGAAACACTGGAAATCTAGGAGGTGGAACGGCCCGTTCCAGGTCTTGCTGATAACGCACACTGTGGTCAAGGTGGCAGAAAGAGAGACAGACATTGGTTCACCCTAATTCTGCATTGCTGCTACCAGAGGAGAATAGCAAACAGACTGTGGAATGGAGCGGAGAAATTCTTCCATGCTGTGATTCCGGCTCTTGGAGTGAGTCTGCTGCAGATAGAAGTGGAGATCACTAGGTATGAACTGATAAGTTTCATGAATACCACCAAGGTAATGGTGGAAGGTATCAAGGAGGAATTGCGAGGACTGAGATGGACTGCACTGCAAAATCGACTTGGAGATTAATGCTGATGATGTATGGAAATGGAACTGGCTTAAGAGTTTGTGGCAGAAAGCTGAAAACATTGGGTTGATTGTTCACTCAGTAATAGCTGTTTCTCTTTTTGCTGTGTATGTGGGCATGTGTAATGAGTATGATTAAGAGAGCTGTGAATTCAATCATGAAATCATCTGTGGCCCACCAAATGGTAATGTATAATGTCTGGAGTGGAAACAAGAGTAATGTGAGTTTTCCTGGTGAAAATTGTGAAACTGACGACATGTTGAAAACTTATACTAATAGCATTTCAGGTGCAGAAGAGTAAAGGCTAGCACTGTATATAAAGGGTTTAAAGCAGGTCATTGTCCGTGTTACGAGATAATGCAACCCGAAGGTAAGAAAAGTAAGCTCCTTCTTGTCTGAACATCACATTGAGATTTTCAATTAATCAAAACATGAGTTTAATTGATTTTTGATATTTGGTTACTTGTATGCAAATGTTTCTGTATGTGTGTTCTGAATCTTAGTGAATTTACACACTTGATGTTAGTTATAAGGGCTTATATTTTACTATTTACATGTAATCAATTATAAGTGATCAAAGAATGATCAAAAGGGAGGAGTGTAATGGAAATTTGTAACATTGATTAATTATTGATTAAATATTGAATCATTTACTCATAAGTGGGACACTCAAATGTTTAGGAGCGGACTAGTCTGGGCAAAACCAGATGTAAGCGGAATGATGGGGTGATGAGCAAACTGGTCATTGATTGGTCAACTGTCACCTTGAAATGTATACTTTTGACTATAAAAACTGAGCTGTGAGCCTGTTTGGTATCCCTTTGCTCACAGCCAGCTGTGGGTAAACCAGATCATTCTTCTCTGCAGAGAATTAAAAGCAAGACAATGACAAAACTCTGTTTGGTCTTTCATTTCAGTCTTCACAAGTATATTTCTCTTTGTTTGGCTCACAAAAATCCACGACAATAGCTTCCCGGCAGCAACAGATTTGAACTTGAGGAATGCAGTTAGGAAGCTTTTTTTTTTTTTTTTTTACAAGAAATAAAACCAATAATTAATAATTTCCTTTGAGTCCACAATTGTTTGTTTTATTTGTTAAAATAAATAAACCAACAAAAGGCTTTTTTTTTTTTTTACATTTTTATTTATCCATGATGTTTTAATGTTAAGTGTGATAATATGCTCTTGATTTGTATTAGATTTATTTCTTTTAAGTATCTTAAGTTATAATGTGTGTGTGTGTGTGTGCGCATATATTTTTTTCTCCATTTTTATTATCTTAAGTTTGATATATTTTTTATCATAATATTTATTTTTAAGTGTGATGTATTTATAATATTTTATTTTGTCATTAATTCTTTTGCATTTTTATAATTATGTATAAAGTTGTTACAAATGTTATTTTTCTTAATAAAAGAAAAGTCGTTAGATCAGGGGAGTGAGGTTTACCTGCACAGCACCTACCGCTGGCCTCGGTTACATGAGCATGTTATATTCCACTCTATCACATGAGGTGGAAAGATGGGTGCTCCTAGATAAGGTTCAGGAGGCAGGACGGGAGAGGAATCTGATGGGGATGCTGGGAACAGAAGGAGAGGGAGAAGGGATAATGAACACTAGGGAGACACTATTTATATTTCTTAAAAACACTGGGTTAATAAGGAGAATATAAGAACACTTAAATGAAATGATGGTACACACTCTTGTACAGTAGGTGGCGGTATGCTACTAAAAACTGTTTGCAATCTGCCATTAACCAAGAGAATGCATTATTAAATGAAATTAAAATAAATCCACCTATATTTAACAGCGGGATTTACTTTGCAGATTATGGATTCTCTTGTGTATTTTCCTTTTTGATTTTACTTCAAAAACGTTAATACTTAAAACAGTTGCCATTTCTCATAAATTACCACCTTGCATACTCTACAATGCTTAAATTTCATTTAAATGTTTTCGAAGTACCCCTAGATTAATTTGGAATAATAAAATGTCAACTTTACATCCCTTACTTCCAGATACCCATGTAAACGGTATTTACATGTTCAGGTAGAAAAAAAAAATCAATTACAGTTTTTCTCAAATGCTAAAACACAAAAGCCAATCCTCTAAACCAAATGACCAGTTGTCTAAACACATTTACTAAATCTAGCCATCATTTTCCAATATCATAAACACATTTCACATGAAGACACAATTCACAAAACACAATCCTCCGTTCTCATAAATCTAAACACATTTTTCCTTGCTAAAACACAAGTTGCAAAAGAACTCTGCTCATATTCTCAAATGAAAGCTCATGTGATGAAAAATGCTTGCCACAGTCAGCAATATTTGAACACAATGAACACACCTGGCGTCATTCATTACACACAACGACTCAAAATTGAAGACACTTGTTGCTAATGCTGTGACCACATGTATAAAAGCAAGTTCAGAGTGCACAGTTTGCTGAAGATTCCAAACAAACACAATGGATGAAGGCAGAGTCAGGGGAAGAGGAATTCGAGTCAGAGGAGGGAGAAGAGCTGGCCATGGAAGAAGAGGAGCAGGCCAACGAGGAAGAGGAGTTCAAATCAGAGGAGGAAGAGGAGCAGGCCAACGAGGAAGAGGAGGAGGCCAACAAGGGAGAGGAGAAGGTCCAGGAGGGAGAGCAAGACAACCTCGCACCATCATTACGGACGAGATGCGAGCAACAGTCATTGACCATGTCATTGTCCATGGCATGACAATGGCTGAAGCAGGACTAAGAGTCCGTCCAAACCTGAGTAGGTTCACCGTGGCCACCATTATCAGGGCATTCAGACAACACAACAGGTATTGTACTCTATTGCTTTCTTTGTCACAATACAGTTTTACAAGCCTGTGAAAGTAGTCTATTGGTTTCAAATCAGTTGTTATTGTAAAACATGTCAATTGACAACACGTTTCTTTCTTTAGAGTTGAAAGAATGCCACATAGAGGTGGGAGGGTTGCCATATTTACAGCGGCACAAGAAACCCTCATTGTGGATATGGTTCCCGAGAACAACCTCATCAGACTCCGGGAGATCAGAGACAAAGTCATTGCCGATAATGTCAACTTTGAGAGCATTGATGATGTCAGCTTGGCCACAATAGACCGAGTTCTCCGGCGCCAAAATATGCGAATGAAACAGGTCTATAGGGTTCCCTTTGAGCGCAACTCTGCGCAACACAAAGACCTACGTTACGAGTATGTGCAAGTAAGTATACATCCATGTTCACAGTACAGTTAGTGGACATACTGTGTTGCTCAGTGGCCTACATTACTTCTGGACAATACTGTGCCACCTAATTGACTGTTGTTCTGAACAGTTTGTTTCACATTTTCACAGAGGATATTACAGTTGGACGTGATGGCCAGGCCTCATGAGTACCTCTTCCTGGATGAGGCTGGCTTCAATGAAACTCACAAATCTAAATGCCTAATCCTCTGCAGAAATCTAAGAAGATCCGTTACTGTAAAGTTTCTAAAAATATGCATTGGCAGTTATGAAACAAAGAATCTTCTCACAAATTGAGCATTGTGTTTTCAATTGTTTTGCTGTAGTGTGTAATGATGTGTATAGTGTTTACATTTTTGAAAGCTTCGAGCTGCTCTTTTGGTGTGAAAGTTTGAGTTTTGAAGTGAGAAGGTGTGGTTGTGTTTATGTAGCTTTAGAAAAGGGTGTTGTGTTTAAACATTGGGGAACATGGAGGAAACGTTTGTGAAATGTGTTTTAGCATTTGAGAAAAACTGTAATAAAAAACAATAAAACCAATTTAACAACAAGTAACAAAACGGCATACCTGATAATACACAAAACAGGCTTTACAGCGTGTTTTCACCCTTCTTTTCTGTAAAAGGGAAAGTGCAATGCATTAAGCTCATGATTTAAATGTACCAAAATTCATCATAACCTCAATTAAAATGAAAACATGAAAATAATGAAACATACATAAAAATAAGTTATAGATATGATTTAAACAGGAAAAAATAACTTTTAAAGTGATTTTTAAAGTAAAGATGACATTAGATTAATAAGAGGTTAACAGAAACCCACCTCTCCCATGTGGAGTGCGGAAAGGGAAGAGGAGGTGCAAAGACAGGAAATTAAGATCAAAGCTGCCATTAGAAATTTAAAGGGGACGATGCACACACACAGATAATCATATCAAGTTTACTTTGTGAACATTTTTGTGTGATTCTGTATATGAAATGAACATACTGCTTTCCATACCTGTTATACCCACTCCCCTAGAACTATACAAAAATTAAATTAAAACATGAATGCGATCGCGTCTCTGGACCAGAGACGTAACACAACGCGAAACCAGTCCTCATCTGCCCCGACAGAAAGATGATGAGACTGTAAGTTTTGAATGCTCATATCTTGTAAACATGAATTTTGTCAGTTTTGGAGTACATTTTGATTTCATGGGGATTTTAATACACCTGATTAATATCATCAGCTTGTTAAGAGAGAGATTCATGAACTGAACTAATGAGCTTATGAGCTCAATCAGGTGTGTTAAATAAGGGAGACATGCAAAATGTGCAGAGCAGGGGGTCCCGAGGACTGGAATTGGGAACCATTGCACTAAACAATTGTGAAGACAGTCAGCATTAAAAGCTACCCAATTAAAGGATAACACAATTTTTAAATTGGGGAAATTTCAGCACATTCTATAGAAATCATCAAGACCCACAGTCAATTGAGGAAAGTTTCACTAGGAAAAGGAAAAATAACTAAGGAACAAAGTTCCAGAAAACTGCATGTGCTTAGAATCAAACTTTAAATTCAAACATGAATAACTGCAGATCTAGAATCCAAATCTAACAGGGTTTCAAGTTGAACCACTCGTTTGATAACTCTCCCAAACCTGGTATAGTAATGACCAGCTGTATTTAAATCAGCTACAGGATCTTGCATAACAGGTACACTGTCAGAGACAGGATTTTGGGGAGAAGGGTCAGCACCAGCACCAACCATAGTAATGTCACTGCCCAAAGTCACAGTAAGTTGTGAATGTGGCTCCTGTTGGCTGGGCAACTGAAAATGCACCCATGAAGTGGTGGGGTTGTCATCACATGTATCTACGTTGGAGATGTTGAACATAGTGTCTGCTTGTGAGAGTTCCTCAGCCTCATTATGTTCATCATTTAAGCCAGTGACTGAACTTGTCACACGATTGGATTTTCTTTTGTGAAGGTGTGGTTCTGTCTTCCTCCATTAGAGCCTCCTTTCGAAAAGCAGAGATGACTTTTACGTTCTCTTCAGCAACTGAAACACCAGTACCATCTATCACATGGCCTGGAAGCTTTACAGACTTTCTCAGAAAGTGACTATTTGTTAGGAGCTAGCTTCAGGTTGCTGGACCTCAATCGAAAAAACTCCAAGCGTCTCAGTGCCTCCTGTTCAGACCCACGTAGGAGGGGACGTTCTCGCAACCTTGCGCAACGTTCCCTAAAGGTTCTCTAAAGGTGACGAAAGTCTCAAACCTTTACAGAACATTAGGGACATTCCTAAAACGTCCTCTTTTGGTTGTAAAAGTGCTGGTGCTCAATGTTCCTCATATGACTTTAAGGGAACGTTATATTTTGGTTATTTTATGGTCAGATAAGAACGTTATAAAAAGGACATTAAGGTCATTAACAGAACGTTCTCATATGGTCCTCTGATGGTCATATAATAACGTTCCCAATATGACTTTAGGGGAATGTTCTATTTTGGTTATTTTATGGTCAGATAAGAACGTTATAAAAAGGACATTAAGGTCATTAACAGAACGTTGTCATATGGTCCTCTGATGGTCATATAATAACGTTCCCAATATAACTTTTGGGGGATGTTCTATTTTGGTTATTTTATGGTCAGATAAGAACGTTATAAAAAGGACATTAAGGACATTAAAAGAACGTTCTCATATGGTCCTTTGTTGGTCATATAGTAACGTTCCCAGTATGACTTTAGAGGGATGTTCTGTTTTGGTTATTTTATGGTCAGATAAGAACGTTATAAAAAGGACATTAAGGACATTAACAGAACGTTCTCGTATGGTCCTCTGTTGGTCGTATAATAACGTTCCCAATTTGACTTTAGGTGGATGTTCTATTTTGGTTATTTAATGGTCACAAAAGAACGTTATAAAAAGGACATTAACAGAACGTTCTCATATGGTCCTCTGTTGGTCGTATAATAACGTTCCCAATTTGACTTTAGGGGGATGTTCTATTTTGGTTATTTAATGGTCACAAAAGAACGTTATAAAAAGGACATTAACAGAACGTTCTCATATGGTCCTCTGTTGGTCGTATAATAACGTTCCCAATTTGACTTTAGGGGGATGTTCTATTTTGGTTATTTAATGGTCACAAAAGAACGTTATAAAAAGGACATTAACAGAACGTTCTCATATGGTCCTCTGTTGGTCGTATAATAACGTTCCCAATATGACTTTTGGGGGATGTTCTATTTTGGTTATTTTATGGTCAGATAAGAACGTTATAAAAAGGACATTAAGGACATTAACCGAACGTTCTCATATGGTCCTCTGTTGGTCGTATAATAACGTTCCCAATTTGACTTTAGGTGGATGTTCTATTTTGGTTATTTAATGGTCACAAAAGAACGTTATAAAAAGGACATTAACAGAACGTTCTCATATGGTCCTCTGTTGGTCGTATAATAACGTTCCCAATATGACTTTTGGGGGATGTTCTATTTTGGTTATTTTATGGTCAGATAAGAACGTTATAAAAAGGACATTAAGGACATTAACCGAACGTTCTCATATGGTCCTCTGTTGGTCGTATAATAACGTTCCCAATTTGACTTTAGGTGGATGTTCTATTTTGGTTATTTAATGGTCACAAAAGAACGTTATAAAAAGGACATTAACAGAACGTTCTCATATGGTCCTCTGTTGGTCGTATAATAACGTTCCCAATATGACTTTTGGGGGATGTTCTATTTTGGTTATTTTATGGTCAGATAAGAACGTTATAAAAAGGACATTAAGGACATTAACAGAACGTTCTCATATGGTCCTCTGTTGGTCGTATAATAACGTTCCCAATTTGACTTTAGGTGGATGTCCTATTTTGGTTATTTAATGGTCACAAAAGAACGTTATAAAAAGGACATTAACAGAACGTTCTCATATGGTCCTCTGTTGGTCGTATAATAACGTTCCCAATATGACTTTTGGGGGATGTTCTATTTTGGTTATTTTATGGTCAGATAAGAACGTTATAAAAAGGACATTAAGGACATTAACCGAACGTTCTCATATGGTCCTCTGTTGGTCGTATAATAACGTTCCCAATTTGACTTTAGGTGGATGTTCTATTTTGGTTATTTAATGGTCACAAAAGAACGTTATAAAAAGGACATTAACAGAACGTTCTCATATGGTCCTCTGTTGGTCGTATAATAACGTTCCCAATATGACTTTTGGGGGATGTTCTATTTTGGTTATTTTATGGTCAGATAAGAACGTTATAAAAAGGACATTAAGGACATTAACAGAACGTTCTCATATGGTCCCCTGTTGGTCGTATAATAACGTTCCCAATTTGACTTTAGGTGGATGTTCTATTTTGGTTATTTAATGGTCACAAAAGAACATTATAAAAAGGACATTAAGAGAATGTTCTCATATGGTCCTCTGTTGGTCGTATAATAACGTTCCCAATATGACTTTAGGGGGATGTTCTATTTTGGTTATTTAATGGTCACAAAAGATTGTTATAAAAAGGACATTAAGAGAATGTTCTCATATGGTCCTCTGTTGGTCGTATAATAACGTTCCCAATTTGACTTTAGGTGGATGTTCTATTTTGGTTATTTAATGGTCACAAAAGAACGTTATAAAAAGGACATTAACAGAACGTTCTCATATGGTCCTCTGTTGGTCGTATAATAACGTTCCCAATATGACTTTTGGGGCATGTTCTATTTTGGTTATTTTATGGTCAGATAAGAACGTTATAAAAAGGACATTAAGGACATTAACAGAACGTTCTCGTATGGTCCTCTGTTGGTCGTATAATAACGTTCCCAATATGACTTTAGGGGGATGTTCTGTTTTGGTTATTTAATGGTCACAAAAGAACGTTATAAAAAGGACATTAAGAGAACGTTCTCATATGGTCCTCTGTTGGTCGTATAATAACGTTCCCAATGTGACTTTAGGTGGATGTTCTATTTTGGTTATTTTATGGTCAGATAAGAACGTTATAAAAAGGACATTAATGATGTAAACAGAACGTTCTTATATGGTCCTCTGTTGGTCATATAACATTACCAATATGTCTTTAGGTGGATGTTCTATTTTGGTTATTTTATGGTCACATAAGAACATTACAAAAAGGACATTAAGAACATTAAAAGAATATTCTTAGATGGTCCTTTGTTGGTCGTATAATAATGTTCCCAATATGACTTCAGGTTTATTAATTACAATCAAATAATACAAGTAAATCCTAATGTTGCATTCACACTATATCGTATGATGTGAACGCACCTTTACTATCTGTCATGTCCCAATATTTGTGGACCATTGGATAGCGGTTTAAACCAATCACAAATGTCCTGGGCAGTATACGCCCCTATAGCGGGAGCAAAGGGGAGGGACATTCACCTATCCCAGCATCTGTTGATGCAGACTGAGGACATTTGGCGGGCTTTTTGCAGCAAGCAGCAACAGCTTCTATGGTGAGTAACGTTATGTTTGCTAATTTGATTGTATGTCAGTCAAGTACTACTTCATCTCAGATTGTAACATGTTATGTTGATATGTTTAGTGAAGGGGGTCCCAACCTGCAGACTTTAGTTCCAGACCTGCTCCAGCCACAGCTGTCTGAAATTATGAAGTGCTACCTAAGAGATTAATTAGCTGCTTCAGGTGTGTTGGATCAGGGTTGGAGTCTCTTGATGTGTGTGAAAAGTTCTTAAACTTTTTTTTTGGACAAGATTTCAATTATTAGGTCTGAGATTGTTAATTACAATTTAGATCTGTCAGTTTCCCCTCTGTGTTCTGCCATCTTCACTCACTTTGAACCATTATCACTTGCTGCATTGGCTGATATTGTGGGTCGGTTGAAAACAATTAATTTGTCCTGGTGATAGGATTCCATCATTGCTTTTTAAAAAAGCTTTTGATATTATTGGGTCTAGTCTTCTAAAACACAAGTCTGGTCACTGGCACGATGCCCCTTTCTCTGAAACATGCTGTGGTTCAGCCTCTTCTTAAAAAGCCAAATTTAGATCAAGAGATTTTGTCTAATTTCCGTCCAACTTCTAAGTTGCCATTTCTAGCGAAGGTTCTTGAAAAGTCTGTTTTCAACCAATTACAGAGTTTTCTGGACCAAAATTTGGCTCTAGAAGTGTTTTAATCAGGCTTTAAATCCAATCATATTACAGAATCTGCTCTTTTAAGAGTTTTAAATGATATTTTTTTATTTAGTGACTCTGGTCATTCTGTTGTCATTTTATTATTAGATCTCACTGCAGCCTTTGACACCATAGATCATGAGATTTTAATTTCACATCTTGAGAATGTTGTAGGCATCCATGGTACTGCTTTAGCTTGGTTTAGATCATTTTTGGCAAATAGAATTTTTCTGCTAACCTACTGTAGGCCAGACCTTTTCTTCACTTGCTCCATTGACTTGTGGAGTTCCACGGGGATCTATAGTTGCTCCAATGCTATTTGCCCTATATATATTACCACTAGGATCTATCTTTCGCAAGTATGTAATTTCCTTTCATTTCTTTGCATATGACATGCAAATATATCTGCCTGTGGGAAAAAATACTGCGACAACATTGGATTCCCTTAGAGTCTGTTTATGGGAGGTTAAAGTCTGGTTATCAAATAACTTTTTTAACTTAAATGAAAGCAAAACCGAACTTGTGTGTTTTGGAGAATCTGCTATGAGTGATCTCTCTAGTCTAGGAGAGTTGTCTTCCTACTATAAACCAGTGGTTAGAGATCTTGGGGTAATGTTAGATTCCTCCTATATTTTGATAAACATAAACTCCATGGAGAAATCAGCATTTTTTTTATTTAATACTACTGACTAAGGTGAAACCATTCGTATCTTGTAAAGATCTGGAGATGTTGATCCATGCTTTCATGTTCTCAATACTTGACTATTGTAAATCACTCCATATTGGCGCTTCCCAAACATCTTTGAGGCAACTGCAAGTAGTCCAAAATGCAGCAGCCAGACTTTTATCTGGGACCCGTAAATTTGATCACATCTCTCCCACTTTGGCCTCTTTGGGTTGGTTACCAGTTTTAGCCAGAGTTGATTTTAAATTTTTCATTTTTGTTTATAAGAGCCTAAATGGATTAGCTCCATCATATCTTTCTGAGCTTCTTCAGGCCTATAAGCGCCTTAGATCTGCAGACAAAGTGAAGGGGTGATAGGGCCTTCTCAGTAGCTACCCCCAAATTATGGAACAACCTACCACTTCATATCAGATCTGCTCCTACATTAGGCTCTTTTAAAAGTTTAAAAATGCACTTCCTCTCTATAGCCTTTGCGAGTGAAGAGGGTTGAGTTTTTGTTTTGTTTTTTTATGGTTTCGTGTCATTGTTTCATGTTTTTTTTTTTTTTTTACTAAAATGTTTTATTAACGTTTGTACAGCACTTTGGTGCAACTCTTTGTTGTTTGAATAGTGCTATAGAAATAAAAATGAACTGAACTGAACTGATCTCCAGGAACAGGGTTGGACACCTCTGGTTTAGTGGATTTGCATACTTTTAAGCACAACTGGTAACTAAAAAGTAAGTGAAGTGATTTGTAAATATTGTTATTTATGCTTTTTTTTCAGGCAGCAGAAGAACAACTGTGCACATCTCTTGAAGATAGAACCAGTAACTGATACACACACTGACACTGTACAGAATTAAGCATTCATATAAATATCTTGCTGTAGTTACTTTTTCCAAGTATTATGACATATTTTGATTCTGTGTACGTTTTCATGGCAATAAAGCCAATTTGAATTAAATTAAATTGATTAAGCTCTCTCTGCTTCTTCTCTCCCTTGTTGCTTGAATTGGTTCTACAGACCTAGTACCACTGTAAACAAAGTACTGCAGTAACATTGAAATTTGATCCCCTAAAGTTTTCTTTAATGTTACTAAAGGTTCTAAAAATATTCAGAAATATGATAGAAGGACCTAAATAGAACCAGAAATTTATTTTCAAGGTTAGTCCCCTACAAGGGCTTTAAAATATTATGGGAATGTAGTTTAGAGAACTAGAGGGAATGTCCCGAGAACATCCTGAATGTTTTGTGAAGGTCCCCCAAATGATGTCCTCCAACCCTTTAAAAAACTCCACATCATGACCTTCTCAGAACGTTGTGGGAACATTACTAGGCAACGTCCTTAAAACCAGCAGGGACATTTTGAGGACGTTCTGGAAACGTCAAACTTCATGGTGCCCTAAACGTCCTAAGAACGTCTTGAATGTTCTGTGAAGGTCCCCCAAATAACGTCCTCCAATCCTTTAAAGAACTCCACATCATGACTGTCTCAGAACATTGTGGGGACGTTACTAGGCAACATCCTTAAAACCAGCAGGGACGTTTTGAGGACGTTCTGGAAACGTCAAAATTCATGGTCCCCTAAACGTCCTGAGAACGTCCTGAATGTTCTGTGAAGGTCCCCCAAATAACGTCCTCCAACCCTTTAAAGAACTCCACATCATGACCGTCTCAGAGCGTTATGGGGACGTTACTAGGCAACGTCCTTAAAACCAGCAGGGATGTTCTGAGGACGTTCTGGAAACGTCAAACTTCTTGGTCCCCTAAACGTCATGAGAACGTCCTAAATGTTCTGTGATGGTCCCCCAAATAACGTCCTCCAACCCTTTAAAGAACTCCACATCATGACCGTCTCAGAACGTTATGGGGACGTTACTAGGAAACGTCCTTAAAACCAGCAGGGATGTTCTGAGGACGTTCTGGAAACGTCAAACTTCTTGGTCCCCTAAACGTCATGAGAACGTCCTAAATGTTCTGTGATGGTCCCCCAAAAAACGTCCTCCAACCCTTTAAAGAACTCCACATCATGACCGTATCAGAACGTTATGGGGACGTTACTAGGCAACGTCCTTAAAACCAGCAGGGATGTTCTGAGGACGTTCTGGAAACGTCAAACTTCTTGGTCCCCTAAACGTCATGAGAACGTCCTAAATGTTCTGTGATGGTCCCCCAAATAACGTCCTCCAACCCTTTAAAGAACTCCACATCATGACCGTCTCAGAACGTTATGGGGACGTTACTAGGAAACGTTCTTAAAACTAGCAGGGATGTTCTGAGGACGTTCTGGAAACGTCAGACTTCTTGGTCCCCTAAACATCATGAGAACGTCCTAAATGTTCTGTGATGGTCCCCCAAATAACGTCCTCCAACCCTTTAAAGAACTCCACATCATGACCGTCTCAGAACGTTATGGGGACGTTACTAGGAAACGTCCTTAAAACCAGCAGGGATGTTCTGAGGACATTCTGGAAACGTCAAACTTCATGGTCCCCTAAACGTCATGACAACGTCCTGAATGTTCTGTGATGGTCCCCCAAATAACGTCCTCCAACCCTTTAAAGAACTCCACATCATGACCGTCTCAGAACGTTATGGGGACGTTACTAGGCAACGTCCTTAAAACCAGCAGGGATGTTCTGAGGACGTTCTGGAAACGTCAAACTTCATGGTCCCCTAAACGTCATGACAACGTCCTGAATGTTCTGTGATGGTCCCCCAAATAACGTCCTCCAACCCTTTAAAGAACTCCACATCATGACCGTCTCAGAACGTTATGGGGACGTTACTAGGCAACGTCCTTAAAACCAGCAGGGATGTTCTGAGGACGTTCTGGAAACGTCAAACTTCATGGTCCCCTAAACGTCATGACAACGTCCTGAATGTTCTGTGATGGTCCCCCAAATAACGTCCTCCAACCCTTTAAAGAACTCCACATCATGACCGTCTCAGAACGTTGTGGGGACGTCACTAGGCAACGTCCTTGACACCAGCAGGGACGTTCTGAGGACGTCCTGGGAACGTAACATTTCTAGCGGGGGATGGAGCAAAGACCAACAAGTCATCAAGGTAACAGAGAAGACTGGAAAAGTTAAGGTCACCGAAAATACTGAGCATCATGCGCATGAAAGACTTGCGATTGCAAAAGGAGACGATTATATATTTATACTCATATAGCCCCATTGGAGTTGTGAAGGCAGTATGTCGTCGGTCAGACACATGGAGTGGGATGTTGTAAAATCCTGAAGTCAAGTCCATGGTACTAAAAAAGGAATTACCTCCCAAGGCTGCAAGACAGTCAGATTGATGTGGTAAAGGGTGGGCATCTTTGATGGTTTTAGCATTGAGCGACCAAAAATCAGTGCAAACCCTCAGATTACCATCTTTTTTCCAGACCATCACTAAAGGTGATGCATACTTGCTGACAGACTTGCTGATTATTCTTTTTTTCTCCATCTCTGACAATACTTCTCTAAATTTTTGATCATGGGCAGGAGGAATGCGGCGATAGGGAAGACGGAATGGGCGCTCATCATAAAGATGGATCCTGTGCACAAAATCATTTGCCTCTCCACAATCCAGCTTATCCTTGGAGAAAACATCATAGTAAGACACAAGGGCTGCCAATTTTCTCTTCCACACCTCAGAAACTTCACATCCATCAATGTTAACGTCCCCCAGACCACAGTCTTTCAGCAACATAAGAGGACGAGGCTTTTGCAGGGGGATTTGAATTAGGAATGTCATGATGGGTTCTACTCAATCCCGGCATGACAGCGATGTCTTCGACAGCTAGACAGGAAGAAACGGCAGCCAGTTTAGAGTTGTGGTGAATTGTTACTGCTGTTGGATTAGGGTTAACTACCTTCATTGGCACCCATCGATCACCCCACATTTGTGCTACTATTTGTCCGACAGGAATGTTTCTAGGCGTTGAACGTGCAGTGGATGGCTCAAAAATTAAAGTGCTTCCCGGGAAAACATCTGTGGGCAATTTACCCCAAACAAGATACTCATGCCTGGGAAGTAGAGTGACTGCCTGACAGAGTTTCACAGTACCACGTTTATCAGGCTGCTAAGGGCCAGACCACTGGGAGATGCAGCTTAGATATGCTTGAGGAATTGCTCAGACTCAGATTACTGTCACTGCAGGAGACAAGTTCCCAGTACTTGTCATGAGATTTCATCTTATGTAGAATGCATTTGATCACGTTGCTTCCAATTATGAACTTGTCTCTTTGTCCAGGTACAATAAGAGATGGAATGACAAACTTAAATCCATAGACTGTGCTCTTCCTGTCATATGTACACTTTGGCTGAGTTGTAAGGCCACCACATCCAACCAGAACCACATTACTTGGAATCACCTGAGGATGTGGAAGGACATACTACCAGAATCCAGTAACCCTTTTAATGTATAACTGCCACAAACTGTCACAGGAGCAAAAAACAAATATACAGTATTATATATATATATATATATATATATATATATATATATATATATATATATATATATATATATATATACAGTGTTGTGCAAGTTACTTCCAAACTGTAATACATTACATATTACTTGTTACTGTTATTTAAAAGTAATCCCTTACATTACAATATTACTGTCTTAGAATTGTAATATGTTACATTACTCCTGTATTACTTTTGAGTTACTTTCACCAAAATAACTACAGAAGTAGAACCTAACATCCTAAAATGACAAAATGTACCTCAGATCATTTTACATCCAGTAGAAGGCGATATGATGTACCCTAATGACTTTGGCCTATCCAAGCTACTAACAATATAGTTTATAATTGGCAAAGTGAAAGTTCAAGACAATGCAAGAAAGGATGACAGCCAAAATCACATGATCCAGACTGTCTGTTGTATGGTAGAGGTAAAGTGATTATCTGGCAATATCTGTTAATATTGGACATATTCATAATAGACACAACAGGATTATGTAAACTCCAGTGCCATTTCATTCATTTTGAATTCAAATCGCTCACAACACAAAACTGTAATGCACAAAGTGAGCATGATGAACAGTTTATGCTTTCCAGGTATAAAGTGCAAACAGAAACCAACCCCTCAGCCTCAGTCATTTTAGTCCATATAAATTAACATAAAGGCTAAACATAACTGCTTAGAAAGAAAATAGATCAAACAGAGACCTAGGCATAATGTGCATACGTCCATCTCGCAAATATATAGTCGCATGCCATTTCTATCCATCTGCCGCTTTTCCACTGGCCAGTGCGCGCTATAGGGCTTACAGCGAAGCAGACGGGTCCAATAGCCGCGGACCTCGAGCTCAGAGCGTGAAATCATGCCGCGTTACAAAACACAACGCTCCACAAGCGAAAAGGAGATGAATGACACCACACGCGTCTGTTCACGAGCAGGAAATAACTTACTTGTGAGATTTTTGATTTGTTAATGTCTCGCAGGCGTAACGCAATCGTTACTGAACATGTAACGAGTAAAATATTACTGAAAATTGATTAGTAATGCCTTACACTACATCGTTACAGCAAAAAGTAATACATTACTGTAATACATTACTTTTGTAACGCATTACTCCCAACACTGTATATATATATATATATATATATATATATACACACACACACACACACACACACACACACACACACACTGGAGATCAAAATTAGAGAACAATTTATAAACATTTGAACAATTCTGAAACAATGTCATCTTTACTGCTCAACAGTTGCAGGAAAATTTTTTTGTCCTGTCTATACCATGCTACCAGAACACCTTTTCCACAAAATAACTAAGGCATTTCAACAAAAAAACATTATTTTGCAGAAAATACATATATATATATATATATATATATATATATATTAAAAGAAAGCATGCAAGTGCTATGACATGTCTCATTTAGCCTAACACAGTACACGTAGCAAGGGCTTTTTAAAGTACATAATACATAAAAGAAAATAGATAGGAAGATAGGGGGGAAAAAAGCAAGCTAGTGTTAGAGGCCTTTTATTGCTTATTGTATAGAGAGAAGCTAGTGTTAGTAGTGTTTTTTTTTTTGTTTTTTTTTTTGAGAAAACAAGCAGTAAGTAAATGGACAGAGTATATGCCTAAAAGAGCATAATTTAAAGAATAGATTTAGAAAAGACTGTGTTAGAGTAAGAGGGTCAAAAAAAGGTGGAAAAGATGAGATTTTAGCTGATTCTTGAAGATGGCTAAGGACTCAGCTGTTCAAGTCAAGTCAAGTCAAGTCAAGTCAGCTTTATTTATATAGCGCTTTTTACAATACAAATTGTGTCAAAGCAACTTTACAGTATCAAATGGGAAAGTAATATATCAATAATTCAAAAGAAACTTTAAACAATTTTAGTTTGAGGAAATTAATCAATAGTTCCAAATTAAGAAATTGTTTGTCCCCAATTTAGTTTTCCCCAATTTAGCTGTTGTCCCCAACTGAGCAAGCCATAGGTGACAGTGGCAAGGAACCAAAACTCCATCTGTGACACTGATGGAGAAAAAAAAAACCTTGGGAGAAACCAGGCTCAGTCGGGGGGTCAGCTCTCCTCTGAACAATAAACAAGTAGTTTATACTCCCATACAGACCTGTAGAGGTGGTCTATATGTACCACCATCTGGATACAAACTGGATCAAGGAAAACTGCAGTTCAGAGTGAGTTGGGCAGGTCATTCCACCAGGAGGGTACATTTAATGTGAAAGTCTGTGAAAGTTATTTCATGCCTCTTTGGGATGGCACAATAATGCGCCGTTCACTTGCAGAACACAAGCTTCTAGAGGGCACGTAAGTCTGAAGTAATGAATTCAGGTAAAGGGGTGCAGAGCCAGTGGTGGTTCTGTAGGCAAGCATTAATGCCATGAATTTAATGGGAGCAGCTATTGGTAGCCAATGCAGATTGATGAAGAGAGGTGTGATGTGCTAGCCTGGCCGTAGCCATCCGTAAGCTTCCGCTCAATTGTCATTTCCCTGCAGGGTACGTCTGGGTACGATCTCGTTGGACTGATTCCTCCGGTAGAATTCCTACCGGGCCAATTAGCGAACAGGAGGAGGGGTGTTAATGATGACGTCAAGCAAAATGCGCTGCATTTGCGTTGTAGTCTCTAAGTTAGCTGGTTGTAGTTTCGCAATGGCGGCACGGATGCAACTAAAGGAAGCCATTCAATCCGTTTTGGCTAGGCACCCAAATATCCCGAAATTAAAGTCGGAGCAAGAGGAGTGTTTGGAACAATTTATTTCTGGAAAAGATGTCGTGGCTTTACTTCCAACTGGCTTTGGAAAAAGCCTCGAGATAGTAAAGCAGCATTTGCAGCAGACCCGATATGAATGGAGTGGTGTGTTGTCGATGATAAAACTGAGCTTGGACAACTGAGATGCTACATTACTAAACTCCTTTCTGTCGAATATTAATTTGCTGTTTCACGAGTTCGCCTTACAGATAATGAGGCTAGATAAATAATATGCGTATTTGGCGTGCTGTCCGTGGGGAGGGCTCCGAGCTCGGTAATTCCTCCCGAACTCGGAGTACTCTTCCCTCGTCTGAGGAGAGGGGTCCGAGCTCGGCTTTTTAGCCCGAACCCTGAGCGCTCCCATCCCCCCCCATCCCCCCCCGAGCTGCGATAGGAATGGGCTGATGGAGAGGAGTCGGGGTGGTGGAGGGATGCTGAAACTGCAGAGAATGAAGGTAGGAAGGCTTAAGCCATTTATAGTGGTTTCTGTCTGTGTGATGTGATTGCTGATAGCGGATTGGTCGTGTTGATTATCTGAACGTGCTCCTCCCGAACTTTGTTTAGTAAACATCATTTGTTAGACTTCCGCCAACTCTTACATTTGTATCACAAAGCCTGCAGCTGTCGTTCACAGCCATCTTCGTTTCTACGAATGGCTACGGCCAGCCTAGGTTGTTTACAGCTGACGCAACTTTCTGTTCCTGGTTGCTTCACTAACAATTCGGCGCATTACATACGTCACGACCAAACGTTAGCGATTGGGTAAAATCAGATCCAATCATTTCGAACTTCAGCAGAGTTCACGCCTCCCGCCTGGAATCGGTTCTCAATTATGCATGTCCAGACCCTCTGTACGAAATAAGTACGAGGGTATGGTAAGACCAGGCTAGTGATGTGCGTCCTTCTCGGCTCTAATCTTGCAGCCGCATTCTGTAATAATTGTAAAGGTTTGATAGAACTGTCTGGAAGACCTGCCAAAAAGCATTGCAATAGTCCAGCCTGGACAGAATAAGGGCTTGAACAAGGAGTTGCGAAGTATGTTCCGAAAGAAAGGGCCGGATCTTGTTGATTTTGAATAAAGCTAATCTGCAGGACCGGGAAGTTTTAACAATGTGGTCTGATCATCAATCACAACTCCAATGTTTCTGGCTGTTTTTGAAGGAGTTATGGTTGATGTGCCTAACTGAATGGTGAAATTGTGATGAAACGATGGGTTTGATGGAACCACAAGCAGTTCTGTCTTGGCAAGGTTGATCTGAAATGATGGACCTTCATCCAGTAAGAAACATCTGTTGGACAAGCTGACATCCGACCAGATATCGTCGGATCATCAGGATAGAATGAGATGAGTGTCATCGGCACAGCAGTGATATGGAAAGCCATGTTTCTGAATGACAGAACTTAGTGATGCCATGTAGACAGAGAAAAGAAGTGGTCCAAGAACTGAGGCACCCCAGTAGCTAGATGTTGCAACTTGGATACCTTACCTCTCCAAGATACTTTAAAGGACCTGTCTGAGAGGTAAAATTCAAACCACTAGAGTGCGGTTCCTGAGATTCCCTTTGCCAATAGGGTTGACAGGGAGAGATCTGGTGGTTAACCGTGTCAAAAGCAGCGGATAGGTCCAGCAAGATAAGTATTGATGACTTGGAATCAGCTCTTACCAGTCTTAGGGCTTCAACAACTGAGAGCAAGGCAGTCTCAGTTGAATGTCCACTTCTAAACCAGACTGGTTTCTGTCCAGGAGGTTGTTTTGTGTGACAAAGGAAGAGATTTGATTAAACACAGCTCGTTCAAGTGTTTTTGCAATGAACGGAAGAAGGGAAACCGGTCTGTAGTTCTCTAGGAGAGATGGGTTCAGGGTGGGCTTCTTAAGTAAAGGGGTTATACGAGCGTGTTTAAATGCAGAGGGAAAAACACCTGTGTCTTGGTGTAGCTTTGTTTATTTCTATAGCATGAGTAATCTGGTAAAGTGGATTTATGTATTGTAGAGTTATTGTAAGCATTGTAATGTTTAAAGCAAATGTCTTAACAAATGTCAGTAGACCAGAAAGATTTTAAAACGAGCAGTTCATTCATAAATCTGTCAGATCATGGTGGAAATACAGCCTGAAGACAGAAGACAGCAAACACAGCACTAAAAAGGTGTGGGGCTTAAAAAAAAAAAGGTCAGTAGGTTTCTATAAAGTTTCTAAAGTGTGCAGCAGTTAATGCTGGCATGCCTAGGAAAAACACACGTTTTGAAAAATCAATACAAATAAAATAATGACTTGAAATGCAATAGTTTCTTCATCAAATCAGCACTTTATTAGAGAGGATTCCTGAGCGAGCTTGCAGAACTCAGTAAGTGAATACTTAAACACTTCTGGTCATTGCATTTGGCTGTTCAATGCTGCAAATATGTTTCAATATCAGATGGGGCCCCGTTTCCCCCCAAGGCCCTAAGTGGCCGCTTACCTTGCTTATTGGTTTAGTCTGCCCCTGATTATTATAACAATAAAAATGACTCTTTTCAAAGTTCGACTTTTTTGTGCTAAAGTACCATTTTTGCAATTATGTTAAAATATTTTGACAAATAATATAACAGAGAGGAATTCTTTTGTCATGACATAAGGGTTAACAGTCATTAATTACAGTGTATATATATATATATATATATATATATATATATATATATGAAGAGTTCAGATGCAAAACCAGCTAAAAGCCATCTTGGTCAAAAATGAGATAATAATACTGAATGAATGCTCTCGACACACATTATACATCAATCAAATTCTTTTATGTCAAACTCGCTAAAATCCCACCCTCAGCACAATCAGAAGTACCAGTACTTACATAGAAACCTGTACATTGGAGCCTGATAAAAATGCCTTTTTAAAAGAAAGATGTCAGATGGATTTAGAGGCTTCTGAACTCTTCATATTACAGTAAAGTGCCATAAATGCCATTTTATTTTACTTTATTCTACTTTTCCCATAAATTGCAATGTTTTAGCAGCATGATGACCTACACAGACAAAAGATGCTGTGTGAGGATGTATGACAGCAAAATACGGACACAGGTGATCAGCAAAGAAACAAATGTGAGATTCTTGTGTGATCCATGTAGACAAATAAAGTACTATGACACAATTCACATATGTTAAATCAAATTTACTGCAGTATTGCACAGTACCTTGAGTGAATCCAGTGTGGATGAGGGACATCAGCACTAAAAACAGAAGAAACACGGATATGAAGCATTTCCATTCATTCATCACAATGCAGATCACTGAATCATGTCTGGAGTTTCAGCTGAAAGAGTTTTTCTGTTTTGATGCTCATCCATGAGAACTGATGGTGGATATTCATTTTGATGTAAAGCACTGAGAATCACCATTGTGTACGAAATATGCTATACAAATAAACTTGCCTTGCCTTTTATATAGCAAACACACACTATAAACAAAAAATAACATTAATGTTATCATTGCTTCATACTACCAGGTATTGAAGTTAACTTTTTCACTCACCATCCAATTTGGCTACAAAATTTTTAAGTGACCAGCCATTCATTATTTCTACTAGCAAAAAAACCCCAAAACAAATCGTTCAAGAACGACCCATCACTATCATTTAAACGGTTAATTCATTCAGGAACAAAACATCGTTATATTGCTCAGAGACGCAAAACAGTGCTGTGGCTGTTTTTGGAATGTTTTTTTTTGTTTTTTTTTTTTTTTGGCAAAATAGAGCAAAAGCAACCAATACGGTGTCTAAAATGTAAGTCTCTTAATATTAAATTATACTGTTGTATAAAATCAATACCACATGTGTAACCATGCTGATTTTTAAAGAAAAACTGTACTATCATGTGATACTGATTAACTATATGAAATTATAAAAATATATACGTTTTCTGCCCCCCTTATCTTGAATTATGTGATCATTCTTAATTAATAGGCTAATTAAAAGACTGAATCATTCAGTGAAAGAACGCTCTCTAAATGTGGCAGAAATACAGAAGATAGTGTGGAGCATAATATGAAAAGTAGAGTATGAAAGGCAGTGCACTGGACCCCATACTGACACATTAATAGACTGTTTTCACAGTGCAGTGTGCAATAATTCAGACTCTTTCTGTGATTCATACTTCGAGAAGAGATGAAATATATTAAGAATAAAAAGAAAAAGAGATCCATTCTAACATATTTAGTTTCCAATTCCAACTTAGGAAGGATATTGTCATCATCAATTGTACTCTGCAAGAGCGGGAAAATTTGGACCTTGTGACTGATAAGATAACATGTTGATTTATATATTGGGAGGAGAAACATAGCAACACCTCAAGCTCAGACAATTTTCAATTGGTCAAGACACCATTTGGGATGTTTCCAAGAGCAGGACTCCAAAAAATGATTGCCTTTAGCTTAGCTTTTAGCTGCTGCTTACAGTGATGCTTTTAGCATCGCTCTTATCCATGCTTGTTTGCTGCTGAGTTTGCCTTTAAGTTTGCGTTAGTCGAGCGCTCTTTTGGGCTCCCTGGCTTGCATGCCAGCTGCTCTTTAGTCTCTTTTCTTTTTGTGAGAATTTTGTGTTCTGAGTTAAGTTTTGCTGCTAAGCCGTGTTCCAGACATCTATGCCCACCTCAAACTTCAACTAGTGTACACGACTCAGCAACATCCTTCAGCTAATGCCCAAGACATCACATCAAATGACCACAGAACTTCCAACCAATCAGCAACACCCCTTTCTGCAACAATGACGACAACAGGGAACCCCTTTACACAAAGGCAACGCAAGTACAACTTTCAGATTCTAACTGAACTGGTGCATTTAATACAAAGGTTAATAGCCTCATTGAAACTGCGATGAGTGCGATGGTCAATTAGACGATTGATGGTTGTTCGGGTCTAAGCAATTGCACATATTGCTATAAACTTGGGACTTCAAACTTTCAATCTTCTAAACTCATTCTTTCCTCACTTTCTCTCTTCTGCAACCTGAGTGACTGTGTGTGGTTATGTGTTAGATTAGTTTATGTGTTTTAGATTGATCTAATAAAGCCTTATTTATATTGAAAAGAGAAGTATCTTGTGTTTTGTGCTTACAAGTAAAATGCCTTAAGCTGTAGCCCTTGTTACTGTGCTATAATAGTGTTTTCACTATATTTTGGATATTAATATCCATTGCAGAGTTGATGTTGATCGACTCAGTGATCAGCCGCAGAACAGCGATTCTGTTCAAATTCACTATAAAATCTTAAATAATTCCCTTGGAGCTAAATTTACCTGTTTCCCTACATATTGTTATACAACAATCAGACATAACAGTATGACCACCTTCCTAATTTTACACAATAATAAGAATGATTTTATTTACAGCAGAAAATCATGTGACTGGCCACATTGCTTGTTCACAGGTTAGAACTTCTGTGAACAAACAGCCATCCGAATACATGAGGTTTATCACTGAGGTGATATGTCAATTTGTTTTTACAGACGTCCATATGAGAAACAATTACTGTCTGAATAGGGATTTTGAGGACAAAATGTTTCCTTGCTGACTAATATATCCCACTCACTAACAGGTGCCATGATGAAGAGATGATCAGTGTTATTCACTTCACCTGACAGTGGCAATAATGTTAGGCCTGATGATCGGTAGCCTATATTAGGCAATAGTGATATGACAAATTTGGTGAACATTTGCAAATACCTTTGATATAGTAAGATATTTTTCAGTAGCATTTAAAATATTTAATATATAAATATAATTTAATATATATATATATATATATATATATATTAAATATATTAATATAACAATATTATATTAATATATAATATAACATTTTTAGTACCTCTCGAGTTAAGATTCTCTGTATTATTTTCTTTTTACCACAGTACCTTGGAGTTACATTGTTAGTACAGGTTGTAGCCTACCCTATACATGAGACAATAAACAAACTCTCTTTCTCTCTCTACTTTTTATTTCAGCCAGACCAGAACACTGCCAACTCCAACTGTATAGCACAATTTCACCATCTAGCTATAGATTTTACAATGTGAATTTCGACCAGATCATTCAGAAACCATGGATAAACTTCACTGATGATAAATCTTAAATGGTCATTAGGCCCTTCCTAACTGAGCCACACAACTCCTTACCCAGGCCCCAGTAATCACTAGACTATATTGTAAAGCTCTTCCAGCATGTCCAATCAAACTCTCTTTGCTATTAAAAAATAGAAAATGCAGTAGCAACAAGAAAAGCCCTTGTTACACCTCTCTTTATCCTCTCCTCATTGGTTGATGATTACAGCTCGCATAAAGTTCAGCACATTGATGCTTACTGAACAGCCACAGGCTCCACATCCTCCTCAGAAAAAAGTACAAAAGCTATCATTAGGGCAGTTTTTGTACCACAAAAGGGGAAACTGTATATATACAGCCACTGCACTGCCATTACATGGATGAGCACAAGCAGGATTTATATATATATATATATATATATATATATATATATATTAATCCTGCTTGTGCTCATCCATGTAATGGCAGTGCATAGTGACAACAGTTTAAATTATGATTTGTGTTAGCAAACCCTCCAGAAGACAGTAAAAATATTGTGCACATCTCAATGTATCATTCTATGATTCTTTTGTATTCTTTTTTTTAGTCTGCAACAATTTTTTTACAACTTCTTCTTTTGTGGTCCGAACAAGAAAAGAAGGCATACAGCATTAGAACAACAACAGGGTGAGTGAATAATGACTGAATTTTAGCTTTTGAATGAAGTATCGCTTTAACTGTTTCTCTCTAGAGGAATGCCCTTCCTGACCCTATACCTGAACAGCCAAATCCCAGCCAAACAGTATTTAGGAATATTGGATTCAATATTTAAACATTCCAGCAATGGCTAAAAACTCTTTTTGCTTTGTGTTATACTATATTTGTAAGTTGCTTTTAAAAATTTGCTATATGTATAAATGTAAATGTTAATAAAATGCTATCATACTCACAGAGGGTGAGAGACAGTGCACTTGACCCCATACTGCCACAATGCTGTTTGTTCAAAAGAAGATACTTCCTGTGATATAAGGCTTATTTCTTTCTTCAGAAAGGGGGGTGGGTCTAGAGAGAAATAGAAAAAAGGCTCTATTTTGAGAGAGATATTTAACTTTTCTTCTACATCCAAATAATAAATGCAACTGCCCCGCACACATCAGATATTAACAGTATATTGATCGGGCAATTAAATTTTAAATATATATATTTATAATACATTTGAAGATACAGTTTGTTGCTTTCATAAAAACAAACAAACAATCATGATCAGGCACTCCATGCTGTCTGAGGTTTATTTCCATTTGTCTGAAATTACAGTTTGACTACAACAAGATAAAAAACATGTTCTTTTGTTTCCCACTTGTGTATTAGTATTGAAGTGAGCAGTGCGGTTTGAGTCTTCCTGAACAAAAATAGAATGACCAGAAGTCAAACCACAATAATCAGCTTAGGCCTCATTGGCATTCAGTTAGACTTGGTTGGTGGACAGACTGATGATGGATGGATAGATAGATAGATAGATAGATAGATAGATAGATAGATAGATAGATAGACAGATGTTTTCATATGACGCAATATTTATTAAGAAACACAGAAGCGAAACTGGTTAAACCCACCATTGTTGACTCCTTGATGAAGTAGCCTACATTTTGTTCCTCTTTTATCAGTTGCTTATGTAAGCAGCCTCTGCTAATATAATACAACTGAGAGAACTTGTGTGCACTAAAGATTTATATACAAACATTTCCAAATATAAGAGATGATGCAGTGACCAACTAAACTCCTAAATATTCTCAGTATCAAGTTTAAAATACGGAAGTCAATAACATGCAGAACATCTGCCCTCGTAACATGTTCTTTAAACCTGTGAACAAAACTAATTAAAAAGCGCTGTGACAACAGGCAAATGTGCCTTGCCATGTTGTTAAATGCAGCTGTATTTTTCTTAAGCTGTTTGGCTGGACTTAACTGTCTTCTCTGTGTGGTTTAAAGTTACGGGAAATGAAGAGCAGACATGCACCCACCATAACGACCATCAAACCTTTCTTACAAGTTTCCTGTAGGCCTACTTCCGACTGAAGTTGTTTAACTTGCCACAGATACTTCTGACTGAGCCACAGGAAGTCAGCTGTCATTGAGTCTGTTCATGCACCTCAATAACTGGTATGGTACAGCTACGAGACTCGACAAAAAGCAGGGCTCAAACTAAGGGGGGATGCGGAGGGATGGCATCCCCCTTGTTGAAAAAAAAAAGACAAAAGGGACAAAAGGGATGCATTCCATTCAGAAATGATCACACTGTTCTAATTCACACTAGCTGACACAAGTATGTCAGTGAAAAACAAACAAACAAACAAACAAAAACATGCCTTGATAGCCTATATGGATTCATTGCTTGATGAAGCCTATTAGAATGCCTTTATAATTCAAATGAACAAGAATTTGTGTGTGAGATCGCCAATGTTAAATTAATTTCAACATATCTTTTTCCAGGACCTTAACCAGCACAAAAACACACTTAGCAAAATATTTATTATTGTTATGGACAAAAATCCCCCCCAAAATATTATATATACAAATTGTGTGCATGCAAGTGTGTGTGGATGGGTTTAACCACTTGTTAAAACTGACAGGATTGTTGAGACACATTTACTGTTAATTTTGAATGAGAAAACAGGAAGGAAGGATCAATAACCATTCTTTACTGCATAGCATTGCCCTCAGGCAACGGACAGCTTTTTTAAATGATTGCAGCCAATTAAACTATTTGAAAAGTATCAAAGAACAGTCCAATAAGGTGTGGGAGTCACCATCAATCGCCATTTGAAGGCGGGACGTCCTGTTGTGACATATGGTCACAGAAGCACATGGTGTGAGAAGGCAGCAAGATTATTTGCTTTAGTAATCTTATTTAAAATGGCATGAACTGTACATAAAAAATGTGTGTATGAAGGTGAAGGTGTTTTATGATTTTTTTTTATTTTTTCTTTATTTTGCATGTTTAGACATTCAGATTTTCTTTTCGTTGCCTCAGGGCAACATTGCACAATAAGGGATAAGGAAACGGGTCAGGTGTTCACCGCAGCTCCCATCCTTAACCAGGATTTCCTATTGACAATACAAAAATATAAGATGCTATGTTCCTGGGTGCACAGAAATACCCAAAGTGATGTGCAAAAATTGCAACATGCACCTCTTTCACAGCAGAGAAGAAGTGCTTCTTGAAGTTTAACACAGAGTAAAATATCATTTCATGAAGTACACAATAACACACGACACACTACATCAGAGCTGGGAAACTTGGGTCCTGGAGGGCCACTATCCTGCAGAGTTAGCATCAACCCTAATCAAACACATCAGCACTAGCTAATACATGCATTTTAAGATCATTAGAAAGCTACAGGCAGATATTTAATTAGGGTTGGAGCTAAACTCTGCAGGACAGTGGTGCTCCAGGACCCAAGTTTCCCAGCCCCACTCTGTCACAAACCTATGTCTACATCAAATGCAATTTATCAATGTGTTTTTAAGTGTTTCATGACATTTTCTGACAGATTTGATTTTGTTTTGCTCTCTGAACATTGTCTCATGATATGTGAATGGAGAATTTTCTCTGTGATTCTGCACCATTGTTGCCCTGAGGCATAAAAAAATAAAATAATATATAGGATGTGGGGTGAGGTCAAAAGAAAGTTCTCAGTAAAATGTTCCAGAATATACAGCAAAAAACAATGTGGAATAACTTATGTGCTGTCTAAATTAAGTTAAGGGTTAAATCTGTCTCTTCTGGTGGTAGAAGTATGGTGACCCATACTCAGAATTTGTGCTCTGCATTTAACCCATCCAAGTGCGCACACACACACAGTAGTGAACACACACCCGGAGCAGTGGGCAGCCATATTGCTATCGCTGCGGCGCCCGGGGAGCAGTTTGGGGGTTCGGTGCCTTGCTCAAGGGTCTCACCTCAGCCGTGGTATTGAGGGTGGAGAGAGCGCTGATTAATCAGAAATTGCAATAAAGCCCTTTTAAAAGAAAATATGGATGGCTCTTTGGGTTTGTTGTTCAGATGAAGTTTTACTTTGAGCTGGTGTATTTGGTCACAGCCTTTGTGCCCTCAGACACGGCGTGTTTGGCCAATTCACCGGGCAGCAGCAGACGCACGGCGGTCTGGATCTCTCTCGATGTGATGGTGGAGCGCTTGTTATAGTGAGCGAGACGAGACGACTCACCGGCGATGCGCTCGAAAATGTCGTTGACGAAAGAGTTCATGATTCCCATCGCTTTGGAAGAAATTCCAGTATCAGGATGAACCTGCTTCAGGACTTTGTATACGTAGATAGCATAGCTCTCCTTCCTGGACCTCTTGCGCTTCTTTCCTCCTTTGCCGGTGGTCTTAGTGACAGCCTTCTTTGAGCCCTTCTTCGGCGCAGACTTCGCTGGTTCAGGCATAATGTGTTTCTTTCTGACAAACAGCAAGAACTGAATAAAAAGCTGAACAAAAACTGCTTTTATGCAGTGCTCTATGCTAATTTGAAAAGGCGGAAATGACGCTCTGTGATTGCATATCTTAATGGCTCAACCTACATAATTAACTCATTGGCTACATTAACGTGACATATTACGTAGAAGAGCCAATCAGAGGCTTTAAAATGTTACCCCCTCCCATTACCGTATGTGTGATAACTGCCATATATTTGATTACGTACCTTTGTTTAATGTTCCTGTATTTGTTTAACATAGAAGTGAAATATTGTTAATAACATCCATGCTAAAAAAAATAAAACAGCTTAGAGGGGTTTTGGCCAGTTTCTTAGCTGGTCAGGCTGGGAGATCAGCTAAAGTCCGCGCGCACGCCATGATTTTTACCATTTGGAAACGTTGTTCTTTGTATGAAAATGGGAGTAGCTCTTGCAAGAGCCGTTGTGGGTTTGGCTTTATTTTAGGGATCACTTAAACTCAGAAACCATACAGAGTGCGTCCCTGTCGTTTCAGAGCACAACATCCAGGGCGGTAACGGTCTTTCTTTTAGCATGCTCAGCGTAGGTCGCAGCATCACAAATAACGTTCTCCAGAAACACCTTCAACACGTTTCCTCATAGAGCAACCCGGAAATACGCTTGACGCCGCCACGGCGAGCAAGACGACAGATGGCGGTTTAGTTATTCCCTGGATATTATCGCGAATTAGTGCCGCCCTTTCCCCTTCCAGACATATCGATCAACGTTCTCCAATTTACAACAAATAAAAGATGGAAGAACTAAAGAAACAAAATCAGTTTGTAAAGAACCTAGGTGAAACCACAGTCATCTGCGGTTCTGAGATTGGGCGGTTCTACTAAACGTCGAGCTCTGTCAGCCAATGCACGATTGTGGAAACAAATGGGTTTAAATATTAGAATATATAATCAAATGTAATTAAAATAATGAAACACAACCGACCTATATTTAACAGCAGGTTTACTTTGCAAATTACATGTTCTTTTTCGCATTTTCCTTTTTGAATTTACTTCAAATTCCCACATAAACAATATTTAAATGTCCGGATAAGGGAGAAACAACAACAACAACAACATTATTAAGGAAATCATCTTTAAAGAGAAAATGAGGTGGCTCTTAAAAGAGCCTTTAGGGTTTGTATGGTTGACGCAGCTGAAGACTTAAGCGCGCTCTCCGCGAATGCGGCGGGCCAGTTGAATGTCTTTGGGCATGATGGTCACCCTCTTGGCGTGGATGGCACACAAATTGGTGTCCTCAAACAGACCGACCAAATAAGCCTCGCTAGCCTCCTGCAGAGCCATAACAGCTGAACTCTGGAAACGCAGATCGGTCTTAAAATCTTGAGCGATTTCTCTCACCAGACGCTGAAAAGGTAGTTTACGAATCAGCAGCTCAGTGGATTTCTGATAACGACGAATCTCTCTCAAAGCCACAGTACCGGGCCTGTAACGATGAGGCTTCTTAACACCACCGGTGGCGGGTGCGCTCTTACGAGCGGCTTTAGTAGCCAGCTGTTTCCTCGGAGCTTTACCTCCAGTAGATTTACGAGCGGTTTGCTTAGTTCTCGCCATTGCTTTAAATAACTCCTTACCTATTTACAAAATAAGAAAAGAAGACATACAACGCTTGGAGAGCGGCACAGGCTTATTTAAGATCAGGGCTGCCATGAGCTGATTTGACGGTGTAACTTTAAGGCATCCCATTGGTTATTGCCTGGCGTTTCGAAATAAAAGCTGGCCAATGGCTGTGCGTCTCGTTTGAGGTTCCCGCCCAGTTGTCCTTTATTTTGTTTGGCTTTGTTCGGACGAAACTACAGAAATAGACCTTAACTGCAAAATGTACATTTTATTTCCTTGCATTATGTATATGCATCTTGTATTATTTTAGCCATGCCAAAAAAAACTAGATTTTTGTTTGTATTTGGTATATGTATACATTGTGTAATTTTAAATATTTGTGGTTAAGCCAATAAAGCTATACGTATCTTATACACACTGTGATTACACACTTTTATTACAACCGAAATAAAAGCACACTACAATTAGACAAACACAATACAGTATGCGATTCCCAATAAAATTGCTTTAGCACTGTAAAGCAAACGCAAAAGAAGAAAATGTCACTGTGTGCCGGGAGTAAATTTTTTTTTTATTAAACAAACATACAGATTAATCGATATTGCAAGAGCAATCTTGACATGATTTTTAAAATCAAGATTTAATAAAGCAAGCACTGCAGGGTAAAACATGTCGTTTTTTTACTGCGTTCAGTATTTTTAAAATGGTACTTCATTAAACAGTCGTAATCGCATGAAAGAAATCTCTCTCTCTCATTGAGAAAATGGATGGCTCTTAAAAGAGCCGTTGGTTTAAAAAGAAACTCAAGCCAGTTTATTTGGTTTTGGCTGGCTTTTCGGTTTTCTTGGGCAACAGCACGGCCTGAATGTTGGGCAGCACACCGCCCTGAGCGATGGTCACGCCACCAAGAAGTTTGTTCAACTCCTCGTCATTGCGCACCGCCAGCTGTAGGTGACGAGGAATGATACGGGTCTTTTTGTTGTCCCGAGCAGCGTTTCCAGCCAACTCCAAAATCTCAGCGGTGAGATACTCGAGAACAGCAGCCAAATAAACTGGAGCACCAGCACCGACGCGCTCGCCATAGTTGCCTTTACGGAGAAGTCGGTGAACACGGCCGACAGGGAACTGTAACCCAGCTCGAGAGGAGCGAGTCTTGGCCTTAGCGCGGGCTTTTCCACCAGTTTTACCCCTTCCACTCATCTTCGCTTTTCACTTTTCAGACTGATCACAACAGTATAACAAATCAGCCGCTGTGATCTGACTTTTAAAAGAAAGCATACCAGTCTCCTATTGGCTGGAGACTGAATACGTTCTAATCCAATCAGTGAACTTCCTTCCAAACTCCAAACCCAACCCCCTTTCCGCTACTGACAACGCTCAAGCAATGTGTCAATGTCAAGTGTGCTGCACAAGTGTTGAAAAGTAGGCTTGTTTGAGATGAGCAAAATCTAAAAAGGAATTTAGTCCAACAGCTTCAATGCCAGTCAGACCACCTTGGCTGCTTGTGCAACCGAATATGGATTTGCATATTTTAAATAGTCATTCAAAAAGTAGAGAGGAGGTGTGATTATGTGAAGTTTTCTATAATCATTTGAATAAGGAATATAATGGGTATTTGGATATTTACACAGATGGATCTAAGGATCCTCAATCAGGACAAACTGGGGCTGCAGTTGGAATACCAAAGATGGGAGTCAAGATACAGAAGAGACTATCTGATCATATATCTGTATTTACTGTGTAGTTAATGGGTATATGGTTAGCATTACAATGGATAGAAGAAATTAGACCAGATAAAGTTGTAATCTGCTCAGACTCTAGTGCAGTTTTGAAGAGTCTGAAATCATTTAAGTCACAATCAAAACAAGACATATTATATGAGGTATGTCACACACAAATCTGTCAGTTGGGGATGAAGGTAAATTTTACATGGGTGCCATTTTCATTTTTTCATTTTAAAGGAAATGAAATGGTAGATGGTTTGGCAAAACAAGCCAGTAAATGAAATGGTGTGGTAATATTAATTCCAATAAGTAAAGCAGAAGACAAAAGAGACAAGAAAGACAAAAGACAAAAGACAAAAATTTGGGTGAAAATCATGGAAAAGGGGCAAAGAAGTTGGGATACAGAGGAGAAAGGGAGACATTTATGTAGTATACAACAGAAGGTTGGGATAGGGAGGGTCACTGGAAGGAATTGTATGGAAGAAATATTTTTTACTAGGTTAAAGATTGGGCACTGTGGGTTAAATAAGTATTTAAATATTATAGATAAACATATTTCAGGAAGGTGTGCATTTTGTAATAGTGTTGAATCTGTTGAGCATGTGATATTAGAGTGTCAGAAGTATGATAGGGAAAGGATAAAGATGAAAGAAAACATACATAAAATGGGGATACAAGGAAATTCACTTAAGGAACTACTGGGGAAAACTTTAAATGATATTAATATACACATATTTAGTTTTCTAGAGGATACTGGTTCAGTAGATAGAATATAGTTACAGATTTGGAATAATGAAGTTTTTTTTTCCCCTCCCCTAAATACATAGATATAGGTTATCTCTGTCTAGCTCCGGTCCACACTCCAGTATAGTAGGTGCCGTAAATGCACCATTAAAGTTGGACGCCAACTGCCGTTAAACATCAAAGAAGAAGAAGAATGAGCAAAATCTGCGCAAAACCAATCACCGGTGATCACTGTGAGATGCATGCCGGTTAGAAATGTGTCCGAGTTACGTCCGCCTTGCTCTGATGTCAAGTCAAGTCAGCTTTATTTATATATCGCGGTTTTTACAATACAAATTGTGTCAAAGCAACTTTACAGTATCAAATGGGAAAGTAATATATCAATAATTCAAAAAGAAACTTTAAACAATTTTAGTTTGATGAAATTAATCAATAGTTCCAAATTAATAAATTGTTTGTCCCCAATTTAGTTTTCCCCAATTTAGTTGTTGTTGTCCCCAACTGAGCAAGCCATAGGCGACCGTGGCAAGGAACCAAAACTCCATCTGTGACACTGGCCAAGCCCATGCGCAAGTTCCATTCGATTCAATGGCATTTGTTTACATTCAGTGCTGCTGCAATGGCCAACTTTTGGATTGATTAGGTAATGTGAAAGCTCTCTGTAAGTGGCCACTAGAGGTCGCTAAAGTAATTCATACCCCAGTCAGTTCATTCATGTGACTGGTTTTGAGTCTGTGACCCCAGGAACTTTTATAGCTGTTCATCAGTCTCTCTCTCTCTCCTGATTTCATCAGTCTCAGAAACTGAGTGATTCATCCTAGTGACATATGTATGTTTTAAACAAAAAGGTCATGTAATCTTGGTGCTTTGCACTGTAACATTGTTTGTTAAGCTGCTTTTTCTTTTGTTCACACATTTGTGTACTGTTTAGCACAGTGTCCATCAAGTTTGCAGATAACCCAGGAAGAAGCAAGTATAAAGTTTGCACCCCTTGGTGAGCGGAGCGAGGTGTGTACTTCAGTTCCATGTTAAAAGGACTGAAATTCCTGTAAATGCCTACATTGTCTGATTCTGGACATTTGTTTGCTGTGTTTTGTATCAGGAAAGTTTCATTTGTCAACTGAGCATTTTCATTGTTTAAGTGGTGTTATTTACATGGCTTTAAAGGTCATTTAATCTGCATTGCATATACAAATGCATGCTGCTCTGTACATTTTTAAGGATCTAAATTTGATGTTATGAACACCAAAGGCTTATTTAACTAGCTATTTGTGTGTTTACTTATAGTTTTCACGGTTTTTATGCTGGTTCAGGGAAAATAAACCGATTGCACCCGTCAGAGCCAAGGGCTGCTATACTCTCTATAATTGTGGTATATTTGTTCTCCATGTGTTGAATATACTTTTTATTTGGACCCATGTACTTTCTTTGCCTGTGTTTCCCAGATAGCAAGCACAGTTGGCCCGATTCTGTCTGAGTGATAACAACGTTTTAAATGCTTCTAGCGGTGCTCTCTCTAAATCATGGTACATTAATCTGTAATGAACAGGTTTGGATGTATTAAAATGTGAATGGTTATTATATAAGTTCAACCTGATCTTACGATGAAAATGTACTGCCATGTACGTTTCGTGATATATTCGATGTGAAATGTTTACTGAGTGTCTCTAAAAGAATGTTCCTTTTTTTCCCTGGAACAGATGAACATAAATATGGTATTTTTTATGTGATGTTGGTATTGTACGAGTCATCACAGTTCTGACTTGAAATGTCCATTGAGTGGCGCTTTAATTCTAATGCTCTGTGACATTTTAAAGCGGTCATCGAATGCAAAGTTCACTTTTGCATGTTGATTGAACCTAAATGTATGTGTACACATCTACCCTATAATAATTGACACAGGCGTCTTACCTCCGACCCACCCTGTATGAGCTGTAACAATCCGATCATCAATGTTTCGATGCCGGAGCAGGGACGTAGACAAGAATGGCTCCTAAGTGATTGAGGTGTTCTGTTATTGGATGTAATAATGAACATAGTAGTCAGTATTCACTCCCGACATCTGTGAAGACACAGAGGATGACTTTTGTTTGTGAAGGAATCTACATAAATCTACATAAATGCATCTATGTTCACGCAAATCATCCGTGAATATATATTTTGATTTTTATACTGATTTTGACAAGGGTGTTTTATATAATAATATTTATAATTTTTCACCAAAGTATGTTATAGACTTTTCATTAAGATCCTAAAGAATCATATCAACTTGTGGAAAATGGTGAAAATTATGACCCCTTTAACACACCATGTGCACTACACCTGAACCTACCCAATAGTGTGAGCAAAAATAAATATGACGTAAAAACGCAATTGCAAGAATGCTGTTTTAGCTTGTTTTTTGAGATATAAATTATTTTTCAGGTCTTTCATTGTGAATCATGTTTTTCACTGGATTGAACATGGAGGCAGAGAGACGCTAAGGATGCGGAGCCTGAGAAAGAGTTCATTAATCTGCATTGTCTAAACAGTACACGATACATTTAAATGAGAGACTGTGAAAAAGGACTCGGAGAAATGCATACTTGAATGTTATATGCTTTATTTATTGTAGTTTTCACAGTATCTGCTGAAAAGAGAGAGAGAGAGAGAGAGAGAGAGAGAGAGAGAGACAGAAACAAATAAACAGCAAAATACATCAGTATGAAGTGTCGCTATCATTTTTTTTTTAGAGCAGTGCAGCTACTATACTTATTGGCACATATTTCACGTCTTCCCACAGGTACATTTTCATCATGAAATCAGGTAAATATTTGACAACAGACAAATTAAGCACTATAATGGCATCTATAATGTATATTTTGTTATTTCCTGCTGACTGGTAAACCAGTTTGTAAATGTAAAATATTCCTATTAGATGAATATAGCTGTAACAAACTGGGACCTGGACAGGAGGATGCAAATGCAAGCTTTATTACAAGAATCGTGGTCATACAGGCAGGGTCAAAACAGGAGAGGACAGGGACAACGAAGGACAAACAAAGAGGAGACAATATCCAAGCATGAGGGTCTGGGGCCAGCAGCGAGCTAAGAGTAATCCAAGGGCAGGCAAGGGGTCGATAGGCGGGCGGAGAACAGACACGGGAACCAGGAACAAAGGAGCTCAGCAACGGGAGGGCAACCAGGAAATAACGTTCGGAATTGACAGTATTAACTATACAAAACTTCGCAACAAAACAGTGGGTGAACCGGTCTATTTATACTGTGAGAATGTGAACTAAGATGGCCGACTAAGGTGAAAGGTGACAACAGAGGATTATGGGAAATGTAGTGTAAGGTGGTTAATAATACATTGAAGGCTCCCTCTAAAGGCGGACGGAGGGAGCCATAGCAGCACAGTTCGTGACAATACCAGTAGACTGTTTGCATTAATAATTGCTTTCTAAGGTATTGATATAGTTTAGAGAAAGTTTATAGCACAATTTAAACTTTTTTTATTTTTTACTATTGCCTCCAATTAGGCGACACAAGCAGGTGATAGTGAGAAATGATAATGAGGGCAGGAAAACCAAATATGGGAACACACATGGAAGAAACCAAACAGACAGTTCACAGGGGTGTGACATTAGGCCTGACCTCGCACCATAGACGAATGGATGGACAGAGGGGACTTAGGTGACGGCGAAAGGAGTGAATGTGGGATGGACAAGAGGAAGTCTTTATAGAAGGAGGCTTCAGCGGAGGCCGGACTCCCAAAAGGAGAACAACAAACAGAGACCAGAGTGGTGACCACGGAGGTAGGAACCAAGGAAGAGACAGGAGGGATCCGGAGCAGGAGGAGCCAGGTGAGACCCAGACCACAGCCATCAATTATATATGCACACATTGCACTGGCATCGTCCAACTCATTATTGAAGACTGTCTTTATAGACTTAATAGATTCACAGCAACATGTGCATTTCATTTTCATTGTCTTTTTCATTTACTATAATTTGATCTTTCTGTGTTCAGGGAGGTCTGAATGAAGCACCACTTCTCACTTCTAAGTAATCAATGTCATGGAACTGTGCTTCTTTTAAAGAGGAAGAAATAAACATTTTAAATATTGTTGTGGAAAAATCATTTTGTAAGCCTTATGTCTCACTTGTGTTTGTGTGTAAAAATGTGTCCACTGTAAGTCATGTGCTCTATATACAATTGCAATTCTTGACAAAAGAATAACTCACAAAGAGCCTGCTTTACATAAACAGGCCTACATTAGATATCATTTGATAATGTGTGTGGATGTGGCATTGTGAATGAAGAAAATGATGCAGTTTGAGATCAATTGCCAATAGAACTTTGAAACAGACTTTTTCAAGTAGAGAAGCAGAACTCTAACAACTTCCAAATTTCTTAGAATTGATCTCCTTTTTCTGTGTATTTCTTCATGTGTTTTGTCTCCACCCCCATCTCTTCTTGAAGTGTGAAGTGACCGTTTAAAAACAGGAAGCGTCTGTTTTAGAGCACATAGGATTATTAAAAGAGTTTCAGTATGGGGTTCAATGCACTGCCTCTCATACTCTGTGAGTATTTTATAATTCTTTTATGCTGTTTTCCCTCTGCTTTTAATACAATGTGTTCAGCTGAGAATAAAAGAATGGCTGGGGTGTGTGTGGTCTCAGTACTTAGTATCATTATTAAATAGTATTCTTGTTCAGATTCAGTGTGATGATATGTTATGTGTGGACCAGATACACAGTTTCACATACACATACACATACAGCAGCAACACATAAAAACACATGCTATTTAAAAACATGATTGCAGCAGGTGCAAAGGAATTCTTATACCTATTTGATTTGCACAAAGGACGTTTAAATCTCCAGCCAGAAGTAAGCAGACTGTCCATCAGAGAGCTTGAGGACAGTGATTAAACATGCTAGTTCCTCTATCATATTTTATTGTTTCTGCCCCTCTTATTGAAAATGAATCATTCATATAGTGGCCCAAAAAGTTTACACTTAAAAATGACAATATTTTAATTGCATTAAACAATATGACAAACCAAGTGGCATCTGCTAAGAAATGATGCCCAAGCCTTTCTCAGAACTAACATGCCTTTTCTGAAACACCTTTTCAAATATTTTTTAAACAGTTAGTGCCAACGTCCTGCAGGGTGGGTATGCAGGGGCAGACTTAGTGATATGGAGGCCCTAAGCAAATTCCAAATATTGGGCCCCAACACACCAAATTTGTGTGTTTGTAGCCCTTACTTTGCTGTTCATCTCTATCATAGTTTGTAGTTTATTTTCCTCTTCCCAACTTGTCTCTGTAACTTCAGTATATATTTAGTCAACCTGATGCTGTTCTAAACTGATGACAAGATGAAAAAAAAAAAAAAATATATATATATATATATATATATATATATATATATATATATATATATATATATATATATATATACGTGTCATATAAAATACGTGTCATATAAAACAATCCCATGCAACTTGTCCCTTATTCTGACCTGGCGTTTTATTCATATCCAAAATGAGGTGATGTGAACGTTACAGACACTCATCAGTCTATTTCCTTCATATTCGAAAACCGGAGGGTGCTCTTGGGCAGTATGTCCAAAAAGAACTCACAGAAGTAATTACTTTCCACACGCAGGAAATCCCTATTATGGACAAAAGCATTCAGCTATTGCTGTAGCTAAGCTTAATTAAAAAAAACAAACAAAAAAAAAAGACATGCAATGTTGCCACAATATGTTTATGTGTTTTTTTCCTGTCATCTCCAGCTAATAAATAACATTTATTACAATTTCCTATAGGAACTATAAAATATATTTTCTGGCTTATTCTGAGATAAAAAAGAAGAAAAAAAGTGTAGTATAAACAAATCATAAAATTGCCATTGGTAAAATATAGGAAAAATGTTACAGAATATAAATTATTGGTAATTCTCAATTAGTGTATTTGATTTCTTAGCCAAATTAGGTTTGTTAGCATTAAACTAAAAACTAAAAACCAGGGGATTCCAACCTACAGTGCATCTGGAAAATATTCACAGCGCTTCACTTTTTCCACATTTTGTTATGTTACAGCCTTATTTCAAAATTGATTAAATTCATTATTTTCTTCCAAATTCTACAAAAAATACCCCATAATGACAACACGAAAGAAGTTATTTTAAAATGATTCAAAATAAAATTAAATCACTGAGCTTCTTTTGATCGAGATTCTCAAGGATTCCAGACATTCCATCATTGACTATATTAGTATAAAAAGATTACATATTGGTGATTGCTTTATGGTGACAATGGATATGGAATCTCTTTACAGCAATATTGTAATGTAGGAGTCTGACACAAGAGGATCTATTTGCAAACTTTATTAAAGTAAATCCAACAAACAAGCAAGGGGGTCGACAGGCAGACGGAGAACAATCAGGAACCAGGGCACAGACAAAGACAGCAACGGGAAAAACACAGGAAATATTGACAGGGTGAAATTGACAGGGTGAACTAATCAAGACTTCACGATTTGCAATGAGAAATGAAGCTGTATTTATAGTCCAAGTGGTGAACTAAGATGGCTGACTAGGGTGAAAGGTGAAGGGTGATAAGAAGGGGTTATGGGTAATGGAGTGTGTTATGGTCCATCTAGCGGAGAGAGGAGGGAGCCACAGCAGGATGATTCGTGAAAAATATAGTCCATGATGGAATCCTTGATAAAATCTTGACCAAAAGATGATTTGCCTTCCAGTGATTATATTGCGTGCTTGACAGAATGGACTTAAAAATAATGTTTTTTTTTTTTTTTTTGAAGACTGTGTATAGACAAGAAAAGGGTAGTGTTACCAGCTGGTCAAAATACAACATATAAGCCTAAAGCAACAGCATGCTTATAGCAAACAAACAAGTTACTGAACAACTGGCGAAAAAAATTAACTATATTTGAAGATTACATATTTGCCAACATAGCATTAGACAGTGAGAATGAAATAAGAAACTCAGCTTAGCTTTGTGAAGGCATTTAGGGATGAATAAAGGATGAAATTCGCTATCTGATTAGCTTCTGAGCAAAGTGATAGCTGCCGAATAATGACTGAAAGGACTTTATAAAGGGAGTTATGACTGGCACAATACTCATATAGAAGATGTTTATCAGCTAGTGCGAGCTTGACTAACGTGACCTGCCAGAGCAGAAGCTGCATTTACGCCATGTTGTAATTCCTAGATAATAAACTGTAAAACGTTGCTACTGTATTTTTTACTGTAAAATTCCGACAACCATTTTACAGATTTTTTTTTTTTACAGTGTACCTCTGAATCTGGCTGTGTTCAAAAGCTCTAAAATGCTGCCTTTGTAGGCAGCATTCCAAGGCGGAAAGACATCAAGGCCAATCCAAATTCTGCTGATCGAATTTTTAAGGCAGCATAGATGTATCCGTCGCTGCCTTCGATTTCCCACAATCCTGTATAGGCTATATAAATAAAGCTATTCTGGTGAAATTAAACTTGTTGCTTTATAGTAAATGAGATCTTGACCTTGATTGTAACAAAAGGGAGGGAGGGAGTCACAACGACACAATTCATGACATTGATATACTTTATAAATAGTAAATAAACATAATAAGCAATATTGTTTTTGATAATAGTATTTTTAAAAAAGGTAAAAAGGGTTAAAATGAGTAGTAAATTAGAATAATATTTACAATGTACTATTAATAATATTGAAACAGCCTCTAATAACAATGACCTGTTCTGCAATAATACTTCATCAGTGCATTTATTTTTTAAGCAAAAAATGGCTGCCATTCTCAGTCGTCTTCTTCAATGCACAGACCTTCGGCAGACAATGATATTGACGACTCTATGTATTATTAAAACATTTATACATAACTGTACTAAATCGTTTTTCTCCAAAATGTACAAGCCTGTCCGAAACTGTTCCCGGAGTTGCCTTCACAGTCTTTCGAACTAAATATGGAAGCGAGGCAGGAAGTCAGCTGCTTTCGGACATAGTCTTCGACAACATGGGAAGCTATGAATAAAATGTCACGTGTTGTCATCTCCAAATTACGGTAATTACGACATGGAGAATAAAGCTATGCTCCATTTTTGAATATATTAATCAACAGCATTGCTGAATATTTTCTCCTTAAAACTGTAGTCTCCCAAAGGCTGTCCCAGAATTGCGGAATGAATTAGCATTTTTTTTTTGCTACATCACAAAATAGAACAACCAATCACGTCAAAGGATCCTATGCTTTGCATATCATTAACTGTGGTCTAGTGAGAAGGCAACCAGGTTAATTCGGTATATTTTTCTGTATGTTTCGCTAGCTGTTTATTTTTTTCCACTATTTCCATGCTGGCATGTACTGTAACTGCTTATTTAACAATATTTAGAACTGCTAACTTTAACCACAACCCACGGCAACAGTGTAAATGTAGCCTGGAGTAGCACCTCTCCCGCACTGGCACCTGCACCTGCACTTCATAATGTTATGTTCGCAGGCGCAATTTGGAATTGCAAACTAGAGTGCGTTTGAGTATTCAAGGCATTTTGAGGAAACAACATCGTGTAGCAAGTAACTTTAACGGATGTTGCAGTATCCACTGTAGTTGTCCGCTAGTAAAAACTTTAATTTATCAGTCATTATCCGTATATTACAAGAGCAAACAGATGATATTACCTCACAAAGTTAGCCATCAGTCTCCTTGCTTACGGTGAGCATACCAGCTTTCTGGTTTAACGTAACCATTGTACCATTGTATCGCGTTTACTACAGTTTTAGTTAATGTTGTTGGTTTAGGAGGCGCTGACTGGCAGGCTGTGTGAGTGGAGGCGGGGCTAATTTGCATATTCATAGATCCGTGTATAGTAATTGAGGCAAGGAGAGTAGAATTATATTCAAGCTATTTTAAGGCATAAGAAAATTATTTTCACAAGAAAAAACATTTGTCATTTTGATGATCAAAGATGTGTTTTAAGGGATAACATTTTTGACTACAGGGGGACTTTAATACAAAATGAATAGTAGTAAGATTGATGTGGTTTAGAATTGTTAAAATGTGCTTGGGGAAAAAAAAAAAAAAAAAAAAGTGATTAGATTATCAGTTTTAGTGATTTGTGTTGAATGATTCTTCATATCTGTGTTTTTCTGCATTTAGTGCTGATGTCCTTCATCCCAATCCAGTCTGGACTCACTAAAGGTACTGTGCAGACTGCAGCAAATTTGATTTACTTTATTAAACAAATGTGTATTGTGTTGTAGTATTTGCCTACTTGAATACATCCATTTAATATTTTCTTGCATTATTAGCATATTTTAGAGTTACCTGTGTCACTCTAATGCAGACACACCCACCGTGATGATTTTAATATATTGCTGATCTTGCCTGGAAAGACCACAAACATATTGTAACGAAGCGTCAGAGGCGTTTGGATCCATAAGCAGCTTTATTAGAGAATGGTCAGACAGACAGGGGTAAACAGCCAGCGTCAACAATGTAAGAGGCAAGACAGTACCGTAAAATGGGACAGGCAAAGTTCGGGGCAGGCTGATAACAATCGTAATCCAGTAAACAATCCAATTCAGGGGGTACAGAGAAGAATCACAGGTCGAGATGCAGTCCATGTCACAACAGGTAATCAAATAACAGCGAAAACACTCAGAATTGACAGCCGAGGCAAGATCAAGACTTCGCGAAAGTCTGAGCGCGAGCATGGCTTTTATGGTGGTGGAGTAATGAGGGGTGAGTGCTTGCAGGTGTGTGTGGGTGTGGTCAGCCCCAGGTAAGAGGGAGTATGGGAGATTGAGTCCGAATGTGATGTCAAAACTCCGGTGAAGGTTCCCTCTGGTGGTGCAGAGGAGAACGTGCGGAAGTCTCCGTTGTAACACATATGGTTATCATCTGAAGTAACAATTATTTTTTACATCCACAAAATCCACTCTTAATTCACTTTTAGACCAGTCTGATGAACAACTGATTTTTAACTTTTATTTATTTATAAGTTTTTATGTTACATATAATTTATAAGTTACATCCATATTCAGTACAGTAACAAACTTTAGATTGGCAGATGGATTCTTAACACATATATTACAAATCTCAATGTATGCATTCTGAAATCTGAATAAAGATTTATGCTTTGTAAGGCATACACATATACTAGTAAAACTAAATAGATTTAGTGCTGTCTTGACGAGTCTAAAATAGATGTTGCTTAATCAGGAAATAAAATACATACATCAGAACTTATATAGAGAAATACTGCTGACTTGTTTGTTGACATGTTTAAAGTCATAAAGTTTTATTTCCAAGATGATGCACAGTAAACTTTAAAATGTAATATAGTAGACTGTAATATAGTAATAGATGCTTATTGCAATATTTATTTGATAGTAAAATCAGTTTCTGCTACTAATGCTAAATAAATGTTCAATGCTTCATATTTTCTTGAATAATTATGTAAAAAATTAAACATATTTTGGGTTTACCTGTGTTGTGAGTCTGATCCAGACACAACCACATTTAATGATTTCAATATATTGCTTATCTTGCCTGAAAAGACCACAAACATTAAAGTTGACATCTGAAGTAAGAGTTATTTTACATACGCACAGGGTGCGATTTGCCGGGGGGGATGGGGGGGATTTCCCCCCCTCTGGTCTGAATATCCCTACCTCTGCTTAATTATTTTTATCCCCGGTTCATTCATTCTTAGTCAAAAATCTAATAAAATTCCTAAAAATAAAACATTTAAGTACAGTATTTTAAATATATATCTATGCGAAACGCTGTTGGCGCAAACAGTAATAAAACCAGAAACGGACTTTCGCTATCAGCGCTCCGGCTCCAAGTCCCGCTCGTGTGACAATAGAGATGACACCGCGTCTGTTTTAAACAAAGATGGGAGCTCCTATACTGAAGGGAACCCCCATGATGACGCTAATGCCGAGTTCTCACTGCATGATTTTCAAAGTCATCGGATCGCCGTTTTCACACTGCACGACTATCTGGGGTAGCTGCTGTGTTCACATTATTGCACGACGGTTTGCACACTGCATGACCTTAGAAGAATCGCCGACAACGCTGTCTGGTTCGCAAACTAAACGCACACAAAAGTGATAAGGAAATAATGCAAGATCACGCTGAAATTATGATCTATGGTCCTCCCAGACACAAAATCATTAACAAAAATGACTTCAATGTTAACAACATATTCTGCTGGGAAAATTTTAGGCCTACGCAAATCGAAACTCCAACTTCAACTGAAAATGAAACCAACGTTTTGTGCATTTTATATTGATTTTAGCCTATTTCTTATAGCCTACAAAAGATGCAATAACATAGGCCTACATCTTTTGTAATTTGTAGAAGATTGTTTACAGGAAAAACCCTCTTATGTTTACTTTTTATTATAGCCTTCAGAAGTGTTTTCTTTTTTTCTTATGCAGTACAAACCGGATTCTTTGGACTAAGCTACATTTGGAAAATAAAAAAGCTTAAAGTGTGTGAAATATAATGTAAAACATGTGACAGTGAGTTCGTTAGAGTTTTGCCATCTGTTTCTCACTTTTATTCGCTTTTAAACAGCTTAAAAGCATTAAATCGCATTTTACTTTCACTTTGATTTAGTGGCATTTCGGCCTCTACTGATTGGCAACAGCAAAACAGTAGGCCTACGGCGAATTCAATTAAACTTTTGAATGTTTAAATATCTTAAACACAAGATGCTTAATATATTAACAAAACACCATGCTAAAGGCCTAATTTAAAATAAAATTAAATGACTTATTTAAAGTTTTAATAAAATCAGCACAGTGGAACGAAATAAATAAGAAAAAAAAAACTTCTTCAAAAAACATCTTCAATAAACATCAACAAAAAAATTCTCTAAGAACTTCCTGCTGCCCTGTATAATGCTCTTCTCAAGACACACAAGACTTTTGCTGTTGAGGCTGCATCAAGTCCCATACTCCTCAAAGTGCTCACAATCGTCTCTACGCTTCCAATTTAAACGGCCGAGTGTGAACAAGGATTCAATGCAATGTTCTTAATGATGGTATATCAGAATGAACGTCTACACGCTGAACAGCCTACTGTTCGTTTCAGTAAACGGGCCAGGGGTTCATTCCCAAAGATTTGCGGAAATGTGGGTGAAAGAGGGCCGACACGCCGCAAATGATACTTGCACCCGAAAGCAGAAAAAAAATACATAGTGCGTGCGTCATCAAAGCAGACTGTTTTCTTATTTTGACAAATAGGCATATCGTAGCCTAAATATCGTTTTAAGTAGGCTAATTAAAAAAAGTTATTTTGAGTAATTATTTTGAGAACGCAGTGTTCAAAAATATGTAAAAGTTTAAAAGATATTCTTATAAAAGTTCAAATGACTGCATAATTTGAGTGTTTTTTTGTTTTGTTTTTTTGCGAACGCAGTGTTCACAAATATTTAAAAGTGTAGCTAAAAGATATTATTATAAAAGTTTAAATGACTGCAAAATAGCTACAATATACTGTATATCTACATAAGATATAGAGATATAAAGATCCGTGTGCTTTGTAATCTGTTCATGAATAAAACCGTTTCAAAACATCCCCCCCTCTGGTTTTTCCACAAATCGCACCCTGCATACGCATATCCTAAACCCTAAATCTCTATAACTGATATGGTTCAAATCAGGTGATTTGAAGCACGAGTTTATGTCCAAGGCTGTGTTTTTGTCAGAGTAGTCTCCATACCTTGACTTTCTCTGCCATGTAGCTTTATGTCCATCAGGCATTTTCAGTTCATTTTAATGAGCTTCTGCCCATGTTGTCTGCAGATGAAAGTAACCATCTATGTAGAAATGACCTTTGACATTATGGACAGACAGTTTAGCAGTTATCTGGACTAGAATATTCAGACTATAATAGTGTGGTAAAAGTGACACCAGATGACATTTACATTACATTTAGTCATTGAGCAGACGCTTTTATCCAAAGCGACTTACAATAGAAGCAATCAGAGCAACAAGAGAGCGACAGTGTATAAGTGCTGAGGCAAATTTCAGTTAGATAAACACGATAAGCCTTGCTAAGGTTTTTTTTTTTTTTTTTAATAAGTATATAGAAAAACTGAAAAGAGTAGGAAAGTGCTAGTGTCAGTTGGTCAAGTTCTGGCAAAAAGATGGGTTTTCAGACGTTTTTTGAAGATAGCTAATGACTCAGCTGATCGAATTGAGATGGGTAGGTCATTCCACCAGCTGGGAACAGTCCACAAAAAGGTCCGTGAAAGTGATTTTGAGCCTCTTTGGGATGGCACCACCAGGCGTCGTTCATTTGCAGAACGCAAGCTTCTGGAGGGGACATAAGGTTGGATTAGACAGTTTAGGTATTCTGGTGCAGTGCCAGTGGTTGACTTGTAGGCAAGCACCAGTACCTTGAATTTGATGCGAGCAGCTACTGGCAGCCAGTGCAGTCTGATGAAGAGAGGTGTGACATGGGCTTTCTTCGGCTCTTTAAAGACCACTCTTGCTGCTGCATTCTGAATCATCTGCAAAGGCTTGGAAGTGCATGCAGGAAGGCCCGCCAAGAGTGCATTACAATAGTCCTGTCTGGATAGGACAAGAGATTGGACAAGAAGTTGTGTAGCCTGCTCTGATAGGAAGGATCTGATCTTCCTAATGTTGTACAAGGCAAATCTGCAGGATCAAGCTGTAACAGCAATATGGTCTGTGAAGGATAACTGGTTGTCCATCACAACACCAAGATTCCTAGCTGTCCTAGAGGAAGTTATGGTTGATGAATTTAGCTGTATAGAGAAGTTGTGATGAAGTGCAGGGTTGGCTGAGATCACAATCAGTTCAGTCTTAGCAAGGTTGAGCTGAAGATGGTGTTCTTTCATCCAGCCAGAGATGTTGGTCAGACAAGCTGCAATGCGAGCAGGAATCGTGGGGTCATCTGGATGGAAGGAGAAGTAGAGTTGCGTGTCATCAGCATAGCAGTGATAGGAAAAAGCATGCTTCCGAATGACAGAACCTAACGACGACATGTAGATGGAGAAGAGCAGTGGTCCAAGCACTGAGCCCTGAGGAACTCCAGTAGCAAGAAGTTGTGACTCAGAGACTTCACTCCTCCAAGCCACCTTGAAGGACCTACCTGAGAGGTAAGACTTGAACCATTGGAGTGCGGTTCCTGAAACGCCCATCTTCATGAGGGTGGACAGGAGGATCTGGTGGTTGACTGTGTCAAAAGCAGCAGACAGATCCAGCAAGATGAGTACTGAGGATTTGGACGCTGCTCTTGCCAATCTTAGGGCTTCAGTGACTGAGAGCAGGGCAGTCTAAGTTGAGTGGCCACTTTTGAAGCCAGACTGGTTTATGTCCAGGAGATGGTTCTGTGCAAGAAAGATAGAGAATTGGTTGAATACAACTCGCTTATACAAGTGTCTTAGCGATAAATGGGAGAAGGGATACTGGTCTGTAGTTTTCTAAAAGTGCTGGATTTAGAGCCGGTTTCTTGAGCAGTGGTATGACCCGAGCCTGCTTAAATGCTGTAGGAAATGTGCCAGTGTGGAGCGAGGTGTTTATGAGGTGTATATGCTGGTATAACAGAGGTAGAAATGGCTTGGAGAATGTGAAGTGGGGATAGGATCAAGCGGACAGGTAGTAGGATGATTGGAAAGAATGAGTTTGGAGACGTTGGTCTCCATGAGTGGAGAGAAAGAGGAGAGAGAGTGAGTAGTTGTTGTTGTGAAATTAGCATCAGTACGTGGTGTGGAAAATTGGTCGCTAATTGTTCTTGTCTTATTAATGAAAAATGTTGCAAGTCATCAGCTGTAAGAGTTGATGTAGGAGGGGGAGGAGGAGGACAAAGGAGAGAAGAGAATGTTTTAAAAAGTGTGCGAGAATCGGGACAATTATTAATTTTGTTGTGGTAGTATGTTGATTTAGCAGTGGAGACATTTGCAGAGAATGAAGAGAGGAGTGACTGATATGCACTAAGGTCAAGAGGGTTGTGTGATTTGCGCCACTTCCTCTCTGCAGCCCTGAGTCTAGAACGATGTTCACGGAGAACATCGGACAGCCGGGGAGCAGCGGGTGTGGTGCGTGCTGGTCTGGATAAGAGGGGACAGAAGTTGTCTAGACAGGCTGATAAAGTGGAGCAAAGAGTGTCAGTAGCACTGTTAGTGTCCAGTGCTGAGAAGTGAGAGGGTGGAGGAAGTGCGGATGAAACCATAGATGATAGACAGGAGGTAGAAAGTGTGCGCAGATTACGCCTAAAGGTGACTTGCTGTGGAGTGTGTGTTGTGTCTGTAGCAAATGTGAGGTCAGAGGTGATAAGGAAGTGGTCTGAAGTGTGCAACAGAGTAACCAGAGTGTTGTCAGTTGAACAGTAGCAAGTGTAGATAAGGTCCAATTGGTTACCTGATTTGTGAGTAGCTGCGGTAGATACTCGCTTGAGGTCGAATGAAGTAAGAAGCGTACTGAAGTCTGTAGCTTGGAGTTTTTCTAGATGGATGTTGAAGTCTCCAAGTAGTACAAGAGGAGTGCACCAGATCAGCTTGTGTTCAGAGGAGAGACAGTCACTCTCACATCAGTGGACATACAGCTGGTTTAAACAATAATATACTGTAGAACAATGGCAGATACCAGTTTCAGATCTGATTATGTGTCTGATAGTGGTAAATACAGCTTTAGAGGAGAGAGGTCAGACATCAATGCTGCTGTTACACTGATTGCATCAGGGACGTATTTATATTCAGATCTGTTTAATAATCATTTAAAACAATATTTGTAGTTCACTTTTCTTATACTCACATGTATTAGTGACATCTGTTCTTATAAGAGCACTGAAGCAAATCACTTTTAGTCATTATTCTGTTAAGATGCAGAACTGTATAAGATGTTTCTTTATAAGGCAGATGTTGTGCAGTTATCAGCGATTGTTTTTTAGAATTCAAATGTAAAAATTATTTCAAAAACTTTGGAAAGAAAACTAGTGAGAGAGGTTTCTAAAGACCCAAGAACAACTGCCAAGACACTAGTGAAGGACCGAGCCAAGTCTGGAATTGATGTCTCAATGAAGACAATCACCAGAGCCCTGCACAGGAATGAACTGCGAGGTTGCCGTCAAAAAAGACTCCACTTCTGAAGAGAAGACACCTCCAAGCTAGAATGAAGTTTGCTAAGGACAACCTGGGGGAATGTGATGCATACTGGAAATGTGTCCTTTGGTCAGATGAGACAAAACTACAGCTTTTTGGCCATAGAGATGTTGCCTATGTTTGGAGAAAGAAGGGAGAGGCATTCAACCAAAAGAACACCGTTCCCACTGTGAAACATGGTGATAGGAGTATAATACTGTGGGGATGTTTCAGTGCGTTTGGAACTGGGAATCTCATCAGAGTTGAAGGAAGCATGAAAAAGGAAGACTATAAGAAGATTTTGAAAGACAACCTCAGACAGTCTGCAAGACAACTTGGTTTGGGTCCACATTTTGTCTTCCAGCAAGATAACGACCCAAAACATACCTCACTTCTGGTGAAGAAATATCTACAAATGAGCAAAATGAGTGTACTTGACTGGCCTGCACAAAGCCCAGACTTGAATTCAATAGAAAATCTGTGGGGCACACTAAAGTCTAGAGTTTGTGCCAGAAGACCAACAAATCTGGAGAAGCTTGAGAGATTTGCTGAGGAAGAATGGGCTGTCATTCCTCAGGAGACATGCTTGAAACTTGTTGAGAACTACAGCAAACGACTAAAGGCTGTTATCAAGCAAAAGGGATACACTATTGACTATTAACATCAGAGGGCTAATAATTTTGACCAGTAGACGTTTTAAAATTCTTGGTTATACATTTATTTGAATTTGTATTACAAACCCTAAAAGCTTCCTGAATAAAGTATTATGTTTAAAAATGCTGTGTTGATAAAATCATCTTTCTGTTAAACAACACTTGGGAGTTATTTGAAAAATAATGAAATATTTTATAAGGGGCTAATAATTTTGTCTTCAACTGTATATACCCCAGTCATCATGATGTTAACTAGTGCAAGTTCAAATAGTAGACAGAATTCTGTTGATAAAGTTTTTATTTTTTTGATTAAGCTTCCCTAGCTGCTATATGCTGTGTTTACCACCAGCTGGCAACCCAGGGTGTCAAAATACTATTGGGTAAATTGGCAGTGGGTGGAATCACACAGACCAAAACAAAAACATACTTGACTGTAGTCTTGTTTTTAGGATAAACAACAAGCCATTGCAAACTTAGCATGGATTCTAAATATATGAAAACATATTATAGTATTTTTATGCTTTAGTACAGTCATTAAAGGAGCTGTTTAGGTCACTTTTTGTTTTCTTAACAGATTTACCCACATCTACACTGACTGTAACACCAATAAGTCCTGTATTCACTGGAGAGACAGTCAGTATGAAGTGTGAGATTGAGTCTGATCACAGCAATTGGAGATATGAGTGGACATATCAGCAGTATACAGACAGCATATACAGTGTGTTACAGACATCTGAACGCTACACTTTAAATGGAGACACTCTCACTATTAAACAATCTAAAACATCAGATGGTGGTCAGTACTGGTGTAGAGGACACATAGATGGAAGATCAGTCTCATCATATTTGAGCTCTGCTGTTTCTCTCTTTGTGAAGGGTGAGTGGAATATCATCATCATAGACTCACTCTACTACACATATGATCATTTATTCAGATTGAGACACACTGAATCTACATGTTTTTCTGATGTATAAAATGCCATTAAATTCAAGACAACAAATTAGCATGCGTTTCACAGTTGGTCTCATGAATGTTTCAGATGATCTAATGTTGAATCTGCAGTGACTGGTCAGACGAAGGAGAGACCATTGCTCTCCTCTCCACATCTCTCCTGTTTAACATCAGTGATACACAATTACAGGACTTTAGATGACCGGATAAATAACTAAATAAGCTCTGTCTTCTCTGTTTATAGATTTACCCAAATCTTCACTGACTGTGACACCAGACAGTCATGTATTCACTGGAGAGACAGTCAATCTGAAGTGTGTGATTGAGGATTACAGTAAGTGGAGATGGAGAAATGGCCTGTTATATGACTGGAGAAATATCTGGACACCTGAGTGGAGATATGAGTGGTATGAAGGCACAGACAGTGTAATGTCACAGACGTCTGAGCGGTACACTGTAAACAAAGACACTCTCACTATCAGAGGAGCTACTGGGTCTGATCAGGGTCAGTACTGGTGTAGAGGACAGAGAGATGAAAGACCAAAATCATCACAATTAAGCTCTGCTATTTCTCTCATTATGATGGGTGAGTTGAATATTATTGTCCTCCTAAAGGCACTCTACTACAAAACACAAACAAAAACGTTTTTTTTGTGAACTTAAAGTCTGAACTTAAAATCAAATTTTGTGAACTTAAAATTAAGTTATGAAGAAAGATCTCTCTTTGTGCAGGTACAAATGCTCTGACATGGAGTGGATAAATATAGTACAAATATAGAGAATGAGAAAATTACCTGTCCAAAAGTCAGCAGCATAAGAAGCTTTATCTTGCTGACTCAAAGTGTAAAGTTTATTAGTCTGATTTTTGTTTATTATTAGTCGTGGCCTAATGGTTAGAGAATCTGACTTGTAACCCAAAGATTGTGGGTTTGAGTCTCAGTTCTGGCAGGAATTGTAGGTGGGAGGAGTGAATGTACAGTGCTCTCCACTTTCAATACCACGACTGAGGTGAGTTCATTGAGCAAGGCACCGAACCCCCAAATGTGCCGCAATGACTGTCTGCTGCTTCGGGTGTGTGTTCACAGTTTGTGTGTGTTCACTACTGTGCATTTGTATGGGTTAAATGCAGAGCACAAATTCCAAGTATGAATTACCATAATTGGCCTTTCACTTATTTTTTTGCTTAAGTTAGCTTCACCGGAGCGCCACAAAACAAGCAGTAAATTATGTCATGCACTAAGCAATCTATAGATGTAGAGGCATTTGCATTTTAAAAATACAATGATGGGCTAAAAATAGACCTCCTAACTTTGTGATTGTACAAACAAAAAACAAAAACAAAAACAAAAACAAAAAACAACAACAACAACAAAAAAAAAAGTAAAAGACTATTCATGATAATCAAAATGTAGATGGAGTTGATCAACACCCTAAAGCTAGACAGTCATTATTACCTCTTCATGGGTTATTCCATAATGTTACACAGTTTTACATATTTGTATTAAAGCACTGTATCATATTCAAGCCCAAATGATACTGCGAGTATGCAATGTCATAGTTATGTCATCAGTCAAGACACAGATTTACAAAAAAAAAAAAAAAAAAACTGCATGTAAGAATTTATAATGTATAGGTCACATTTAAAGTAGTGTCAGATCCGTATCAAGTTCAACCCAAGTAGGGCTCGCTGCAGCCTGCAGTGGACATCCAACCCCGTCAACATCCATGCGTGACGTCAGAAACCACGCCCATCACCGGTACATCCCGCCCACGTCCGAGCGTGACATCAGAGGTCACGCCCGTATCAAATACGTCACCTCGTGATTCCTTGTGCTGTTGCCTTCGTTTTATTAATACACGTTTTCTTATTTTTTGTAAAGAATGTCTAGGCCAAAAATGGCACAACTTAAATCTAATATATTTAATATGTCTAATATATGGAGCTGGTTTCATCATCATGACAGCCTGTAATACGCTTGCATTGGCTACATTAGGCAAATTGTTAATAATAACAACCTTTAAACCTTACCTTTTTCATTTATGTAATGGGATAAATTCACGTTTATTATGACCGATTCTGACCTACCCAATTTCGGTATTGTAAAAGTGCGTAAAATTATTGTAAAAGTTGTAAAAAAAATTTAAAGATGTGTTCCACTTATCATAAAGTGTTAACATCTGAATTCCAGAATAAACATTTGTAGTAGGCTACACATACATAGGCTAAGAGATTGCTTGCTTTGATAGATTATATAAGTAACATGACATTGATCTTTAGGCCTTATTCATTCATGAAAAAGACATCCATTGCTTCATTGGGTATTTTTAATATTCATTATTTTAAAAATAATTGCATTTAACATTGTACAAAAATATACATTACCAGTCAAAAGTTTCTGAACAGTATTTTTTTTAAAGAAGTCTCTTCTGCTCACCAAGTCTGCACTTATTTGATGCAAAATATCCAGGAATAAATGACATGTTACAAGAAACTGTTTCAAATAGAAAACTGTTATATTAACAGTAAAAAACTTAAAAATGTTATAGATTTTAGCTGTATGTTGGAAGAAAATAAATGCAGGCTTAGTGAGCAGAAGAGAATAAAACAATTCTTACTGTTCAAAAACTTTTGACTGGTAGTGTTTAACAAAAGATATGTTTGAACTATCATAAAATCTGAGCAGTTGAATAAACAGTTCCTGATATGCAGTACACATACATACATTCATAGGCTACACAGAGAGAATCTTTGCTCTGATAGATTATTCACAGAACATGGCATGGATCTTCATTTCTTGTTCATCAAAACAATTTGATTTGAAAGTGTCCAGCTCCTCTGGATATTTAAAGATGAATAAAAAGACATCCCTTGCTTCATCCGATTCTCCCCAAGTTCTTTGATGGTTCTGTTGATATTTACTGTTCATCTGGATAAAGGCAGGCCCTTTCAGAATCCCCACAGAATAACACACAGTTACTCTGTACCATGCTGGTCCACTGTTCCTTGCAAACATCCACTTTGTCTTCTTGGCGCTTCTGTTAAAAATAGAAATACACATGTTGGGGGGTGTATGTGTCCACCAAAAATTATTAACTCATCATTCTACATACAAACATGTATTTATTTATTAAACATTACTATTTTAAACCACAAAATTAAAACAATATCTAAAGAAATGCTCTCACCATACCTCCATGCATGTCTTATGTGGTCCTCCAAGCGAACTGTGAGTCATTTTCGTTACTGGTGAAACTGCAGCAGGGACCCCTCAACCCAGGAGAACTATCCTGCATCAGGCCTGGACTGAACATGTGTAGAAAGCTATAAAACATGACAAAAAAAATTGACAAACATTATGTCTGTCATTAATATAGAAGAATACAAAGATAATTTGTATACACACACACACACACACACACACACACACACACACACACACACACACACACACACACACACACACAGGACTGATTCTTATGACATAAATGAATGCTGAATGAATTTATACATAAAACTGCAACACACACGCATGCACATACACAAGCCTGAGGTGTCAATTGGCATAATAGTCGCAAGATTAACGTAGACATTTAAAATAGAAGTGTTTCGTTTTATATTAAATAAGAGTCTATTTTATGCAGAGACTCTTACATGTACATACCACTGATATATATATATATATATATATATATATATATAGATAGATAGATAGATAGATAGAAAAAAGATCGGTGGTACATACATACATACATACATATTTTGCAAACTGAGTAATTCCTAAAGTTGTCAACGTTTTAAGACTTAAAAAAGACAAAAGACTGTTCTTTTACTTACCGACAACATAAACTTTTTAGCGAGTGGCAACAATACGAACGATCTTCTTATGGATGCTTCTTCCTGTTTCAAAATTAATAAGGATTTGACGTATTTTGACGTGGGTGTGGTTAGTGACGTTACACTTGGATGTGGGCGGGGTTGGATGTCCACCGCAGGCTGCAGCGAGCCGCTCCTCAGTTCAACGGCAGCTTTTAAAGTAACAGAGGCCAAAATATCCTAATAACCAGCTGCTGTGATGTCTGTTAATCAAAGAACAAAATTAAAAAGAGGAAATTAATAACTTCTGTAGTTTTAAGCTAATTTATCATTTTGAATTGTATATAATTTAGTGTTTGATAACTTTAGGCTATATTTTCTTGCTGAAGGGCACAGGTGACATTTATTATGATGGGTTTATGTGAGGATTGTTTCAAGTTCACTTAAATTAGAAGTTTTTTTTTTTTTAAGTCTAATAAATGTTAAAGTGATAGCTGTCAATTATACTGTAATGTTGAATGGTTATATTCAATGGTTCAATATTAGATTCATAGAGACATCAGTTGGAATCAATGATGCTTTCCTTCATGATTAATTTTAGGAAAAATGTGTGATTAAATTACTAGAAATTACATTTTTAGACACAGAGTCACAGGTATTATTTTGTTAAGATGAAGCGTTTAAACAGTGTGCTGCCATCACTGTACACAAGGTGCCTTTATCAGAACACTGTCTTTACATACAAAGTTTTTTTAAGCCTATGACGCCTGAGATGGACTGTGAGCAGAATAAAGTTTCTCCATAGAATGGCTGATGTAGAAGTTTTCACCATGAAGCTTACACTTATTTATGTCATTGTCACTAAAACTATGATCACTGAAAATTACACACTCCTTACTTACTACTACTATATAAAGTATACTTCAAATATGCTTGAACTTTACTTAAGTATACTTAATACAATTTTTTATTTTTATTTTTGGTAAGGGAACATCTCATCTGACCTCAGTTCACTGATGTTCTACTGAAGCTCCTTCTCACCAGTACTGTTTCTGCACTAGTTTGACTGTCTGTGAAGGTGGAGCATGCGTCTGAAAAGTATCCCATTTGATATACGCTCATAAAGACAATAAATATATGCATTTCTTTAGCAGTTGTAAGTGAGGTGGCCAAACCTAGTCCCGCCCTTGCATTTATTGTGTTAATTATTCTTAACACGTTAAAATGAAAAAAATTAAAATAAAACATAATAATAATCACCTGCATTAACGTGAACGTGTTAACATTTTGACACCACTAGTCTTTTTAAAATTAATTTAAACCTTATTTATTTAATTTTCATCTTTGTCTCATTTTTTTCTGCTTCAGTGTCTCTGGTGGTCAGTCCCAGTAGAAGTCAGCACTTCTCATCTGACTCTCTCTTTCTGAGCTGTGAGGATCAGAGTAACTCTGCTGGATGGACAGTGAGAAGACACACAGTCCGAAACACTGAAGATTGTTCAAAACAAACAGGATCTACATGTCGAATCGTCTCTCTCAACACATCTGACACTGGAGTTTACTGGTGTCAGTCTGAATCTGGAGAGAAAAGTCATCCTCAAAACATCACTGTACATGGTGAGACCTGTTAGATCAAGTCTTCTCATCAGAATTTTCTGATCTGACATGGATTCTGCCAAAAGTAGAGTTTTGTCAGACACCCCAAACCCATTACAGCAAGCCTTGTCTGATATCCAAAACTGTATTAAGAGTTTTCTATCAGCCAAGAAGATGACAGAGAAAGTCAGATAAGAGCAGAAGCTAGAGACAGATATTGATGATAAAAAATAGCAGTATTTCTCTATCTGTTTATTTATTATTGATTGACTGATTAATGTTAGTTGCATAATGTTTAGATGCTCAGATTTTAACCAGCACAAATCGAACAAGTGTTATTATACCATAAGCAATAGCAATTGAAAACTTGTCAACAAACTTTGAAATTAGCTTGAAAGGCCTAGCCTGAAAGTTTGAAGCAGTTGTCAAATATTGAAGTTTGAAAGTTAGATAGATTTAGACGAGAGGTGTCCAATCTGCCCTGCAGAACTTAGCTCCAACAAAGTCCCTTTTAATGAAAGTCTGTTCACTTGGCAGCCATATTTGCAGGCCTCCGGGCAGCTGTTTCGGGCATCTAAGACCACGCCCTATCTAAATGAATGGGGGAATCCAGAAATCTTAAAACTGCTTGCTGAACACACAATTAAATTACACATTTAAAATCAGGAACACAATCCTAAATGAACTGGCCCATGAATGTTATTCCTTATGCTTAAATAACGTTAACAAAGCTTATTTTTCAGGCTTGACCAGCCAATGCATGTGTGCAGTCATAAGTGCGAGTCTCAGGTTTCTGTTAGCACCATATTGCACATTGCAAATTCCTGCCTGGAATTTTCCAGTATGCCTAGTAGGAGCTTGATTAGCAGGTTCAGTGTTTAATTGAGGTTGAATGTGTTGCTAGCATTTTTTTAAGGTTATTAGCATGTTTCTAGCATGATTAACATGTTGATGCTGCCCCTGCAAACAAGCCTGCACTGGCCCTTTATGGGCCCACTTAAGACTAGGGCCCCCAGTGGGCTTAGCCCACTCTATTTATCTACAACAGCAGTGCCCAATCCTAGTCCTGATCATACACACATGATCCAACTAATTAGGATCTGAAGGAGCACTTGATAATTACAGACAGGTTTGTTTAATCAGGTTAGAACTTAACTCTGTAGGAAGGTAGATCTCCAGAAACCGGATGCACCCCTGATCTATAATAATAATAATACATATGTTTCACTTTAAATACTTTTCAGCTACTATAACTAAAGTCCTTAGGAAAAACAATTGTTATACATCTGAAATAAACATAACTAATGTATACATTGTCAAAAATGTACAGTAGTCAAAAGGGATTTCAAATCAATGGATTCATTAAATACAAAATAGAAAAACATTCAATTCAGTTTAATACAGCTACAAAAAGCCAAAAAATGTAAATGCACAAAAGTACAAAAAAAAACAAAAACAAAAACAAAGCCATGTTAGATTGTAGGTTTTCGTCCTGTGAAAGTGCAAAAGTCTTATCTGTAGTACATTAATGTCCATACATTGACCATAGCTGATGTTGGCCCTAGCCCACTGTGCCCACAAAAAGACAGCATGGGCCCCCCTGAAGGACATGTTTGCAGGGAATGTTTAAAAAAAAAAAAAAAAAAACATAATTAGCTTGTTGTTAGCATGACTACCATGTTGATAATATATTGCTAACATGTTTGTTCAAGGATTCAAGGATTCAAGGAATTTTATTGTCATACCAACTCACATTTTCATGTTTATGGTACGAAATTAGGTCTCAGGTCCTGGTTTAAAAGCCACATAAAAAGAAGAATAATATTAAATATAAGATATAAATATGAGATATTAATAAATTAATTAGAAAAAGCCCAAAAAACAGCATGTACAATATAAATAAAATAAATACATATTTATGTACCAAAAACGAAACATAGTCCAAAAAAAAAACTCATATTTGCATAGTGCAGGTCAATATGTGTGTAAGGGGAGGGGGCAAGAGAGCATGCCCAGAGTTTACAAGTCTGACAGCTTCAGGGAAAAAGCTATTTCTGAGCCTGGTGGTCCTACTCCGGATGCTCCTCAGCCGCCTGCCTGTGGGAAGGATTTGGAAAAGTCCGTGTGCAGGATGGGTGGAGTCCTTCATGATGCGGAGGGCCCTCTCCCTGCATTGTGCTGTATAGAGGTCCATGGTGGTGGGAAGCCTGCTTCCCACGATCCTCTGTGCAGCCTTTACCACCCTCTGCAGAGCCTTCCTCTCGGCAGCAATATAACTGCCATGCCACACAGTAATAGAGGTGCAAAGGACACTCTGCACCACGCAACAGTAGAAGCTCCTCAGGACTGGACTTCCAAGTCCAGCTTGCCGCAACTTCCTAAGGAAATACAGGCGCTGGTGAGCTTTCCTGACCAGCCGGGTAGTGTTAGTGCTCCAGGTCAGGTTCTCGTTTATATACACTCCCAAGTACCTGAAGCTAGAGACTACTTCCACAGCTGCTTCTCCAATGTACAAGGGAGGAGGAGGGCGCCTGTCCCTTCTGAAGTCCACCACCATCTCCTTAGTCTTCTTCACACTGATGCAGAGGTTGTTAACTCTGCACCACTGCACCAGATGTTCCACCTCCTCTCTGTAATTCACCTCATCATTATCAGTGATGCATCCCACTACCACTGTATCGTCCGCAGATTTCACTAAATGGCAGCTGGGGTGTCTCGCCGAGCAGTCATACGTTAGCAGAGTGTACAGGAGGGGACTCAGCACACAGCCCTGCGGCGTGCCAGTGCTGAGGGTGATGGAGGATGAAATGGTGTTATGGATCCTGACAGTCTGAGGTCTATTAGTCAGAAAGTCCAGGACCCAGTTCCCCAGTATGGGATTCAGACCAAGAGAGGAAAGCTTCTGTTCCAGAGTCTGTGGGATAATGGTATTAAAGGCTGAGGAGAAGTCTAAAAAGAGCAGACGGACATAAGTGTTTCTGCTCTCCAGATGGATGAGGGCTGTATGAACCACTGATGAGATGGCGTCATCCGTGGAGCGATTTTTTTTATAGGCATACTGATGGGGGTCCACAGTGACGTTGATGGAGTCTTTGATATAGGCCATGACTAGCCTATCGAAACACTTCATAACTACCGAAGCTCATGTCACTGTGGAGCACTTTAGGACAGGGATAATGATGGCAGTCTTTAGACAAGTGGGGGCGGATGCCAGTGACAGTGAGGTGTTAAAAAATATCTGTCAGCATTTCAGACAGCTGGTAAGCACAATCCTTCAGTACTCGTCCTGGGATGTTATCGGGGCCTGTAGCTTTGCGAGGATTAATTCCTTTAATGGACCTCATCACATCAGCTGTGGTCACACTGAATGGCATGTCACCAGGTGATGGTGCAAGTCTAGTGCAAGGTGGAGGGGCATCTGGTAAGGAGGTATCCCTGGGGCATTGTGCATCCTCGATGCCGCAGTCCGTGATGCACTTAATGCCCTTCCACATGCTCCGAGAGTCATTGGAGGTAAAGTGCCCCTGAATTTTCAGGGCATATGTGGCTTTGGCCCTTGCAATGCCCGCCGTCAGTTCTTTTCTTGCCATTCTCAGTGCTAATGCCTCACCTGCCCTGAACGCAGCATCCCTAGCTTTCAGCAAAGCTCTCAGCAGTCAGCCATGGTTTCTGGTTCGGAAAACAGGTTACTGTCCTGGTGATGACGACATCATCAGTACACTTGGAGATGAAACTGAGGACAGAGGAAGTATATTCCTCCAGGTTCACCTCTCCCTCACACGTAGCTGCATCTCTGAAGACCTGCCAATCTGTACACTGGAAACAGTCCTGGAGCACAGAGGCTGCATCACTGGGCCACACAGTGAAAGTCTTTTTTGTTGGCCTGATGCATCTCAGTAAGGGGCGGTAAGCTGGTGTCAACAGGATGGAAATGTGGTCAGAGAGGCCAAGAAGGGGGCGAGGAAGAGCTCTGTATGCACCATGAATATTGGTTTACACACAGTCCAGAGTGTTGTCTCCCTGTGTGGGAATGGTGACATGCTGATAAAAACTGGGCAAAAAATCCGTCAATTTCACATGATTAAAATCTCCCGCAACCACGTAAAAAAAAGCCTCCAGGTGCTTTTTCTGCAGCGAGCTGATGGTTTTATGTAGCTCCTGTAGTGCCTTGTTATCATTAGCATTAGCACCCGACACAATGTAAACAGTGGTTATAAACACCACGGTAAACTCCCGTGGCAGGTAATACAGTCTGCATTTCACTGTCATAAATTCTATCGCCTCATAGCAATAGCTTTTAACGAGTCCACAATTTGTACACCAACCTTTATTCACGTACACACAGAGTCCTCCTCCCCGTGATTTCCCCGACCGATGAACGCGGTCCTCCCGGAAAAGCTGCAGGCCATCAATCTGAAAGGCTGAGTCCGGCATGTTGTGATTTAGCCAGGTTTCCGTGAGGCAGAGAACAGCACAGTTCCTCATCTCTGTGTAAACACTCAGCCTCAGATGTAACAGGTCCACTTTGTTATCCAGTGGACGTTGGCCAAAAAAAGAGTTGGTATCGGTGGCCTGCGAGCCTTTAGCTGAACCAGCGCACCTGCCCGCTTTCCCCTCTTTTGCCTCCGGGCACATTGTTTCCTTTTGGCCACTGCTCCCCTTACTCTGCCACACTACGTTGTCCTCAGAAGCCGCTGTCTTCCAAGTACAGATTTCAGCTTTGGTGAAATTGTGATGGCCGAACTATGTCTAATGCCCATAAGTTCGGTTGGGCTGTACTTTACATGCAAATGTAACATTAGACTAGTGCTAAAAATAGCCTCAAAGCTATTATAATAAGGCTTAGTCCCGGGAGCTCAAGAAGCCGCTGCACCACTGTGCGCCGCCATATTATATTTATATATTTATGTAGCATCATTAACATGTTGTTAGCATGTTTTTGTATCATTTGCATGTTGCCAAATTTCTTTTAGCATTGCTAAAGTTTTAGTAAGTTGCTAGCATGATTTAGCATGTTGTCCTAGTATAGTCATTAAGCTTTTTTTTAATGCTTTGATAAACAGCTTAAACAGCTCTGTAAGTCTTACTGTACTGTACACTGATTTGACCCCCTCAACAAAGGTTTATGAGACTTTTTGTAGTTTTGATTGTCCATTTAATGAAAAGCTTAAGTCAGAAGATAAAATGATCAATGAATGAATTAAAGAAATAGGTGATTATATAATAATTATTATAAATGATGTTTGTTTCTGGTTATGTACAATATGTATCACCATCTTCACATGCATGTTTTTCTTGTGTTGTGTAGATGGTGATGTGATTCTGCTGAGTTCTGTTGATCCTGTGATTGAGGGAGATACTCTGACTCTACACTGTTTACATCGATCTACAAACTCCTCGATCCTCAGAGCTGATTTCTTTAAAGACGGATCACTCATCCAGAATCAGACGAAAGGAGAGATGAATATCACTAATGTCTCAAAGTCACATGAGGGTTTCTACTACTGTAAAACAGAGAGAGGACAGTCACTCCACAGCTGGATCTCAGTCAGAGGTGAGAGTGGAGTTCAGTCTCTGTCAGCTGATTGGTTTTATTCATGCACATTTGTTCAGTTACACCATATATCTGGATCTTATTTCTGGTGGAGCACAACAAAATTTGACAGTTGGGTTTATTATTTCACACAATTCATGTGAACAAAAGTATTCATGAATTCACATTTGAATTGTCAGGAAGATTAAACGACAAAATACACTAACAGCTTCAAACGTCTTCTTTTGTGTTCCACAGAGAAGAAGGAAAACAATACAGGTTCAGAGCAACATAGGGGTGAGTAATTTTTGGCATAATATAAATTTTTGGGTGAACTTTTTTTTATATATACTTTATGAAAGCCTTTAAGAGCTCCAAAATGTTGCTCAATAATTTTGTTGTTTTTCTTTGTCGATCAGTGTCCCGTTCAGCTCAGAATTCTGTCTTCAACATCCTCACTTTTCTTCTGGCAGCTTGTCTATATCTGCTGTCTACAGTCATGCTGCTGTTAAAATGCTACAGAGCGAGAGGTAAAATTTGTCTGATCGGTCTCTCTCAATGATTCACATCCCCTCTTTGATAGACATACCACATTTTCAACAAATGATCAGATCATTCATTGAAACAACAACTGTCTAGTATCCAATACAATTTTCAAAATTAATGTTGTGTGTGTGTGTGTGTGTGTGTGTGTATTTCACAGACACATCTACTGAAGACCAAATCCAGTACGCTGTAACAGAGGAAGAAACTTCAATCTGATATTCCATCCATCCATCCATCCATTCATCCTCCAGTCTGCTTGTCCTCTGTAGGGTCATGGTATGCTAGATTCAACAGGGCTTCTCTGGCTGAAGGCACAGAAACTCCCTGGATGGATGCTCACTCATACCTACAGACAATTTACTATCTCTAATTCACCTGTATTGCATATGTTTAAATTGTGACGGAAAGAGCACCCAGATGAAACCCACATCAACACATGGCTCAGCCGGGACTTGAACTGGGGACCTTCTTGCTTTCTCATGAGTCTTAAACGTTGAAAATAAAATGTTAAATGTGTCTGCTGAGGTGGTAAGCTGTAACTCATTTAAGTATTATTACTATCAACTTATTTGATATGTGCGTACATTAACTTGTCTTTTAAAATGGTTTGATAATGTTGTTTGTTCTGATTTTAAATGCTTTAAATTAGCTTTTTTTTTAGAACCTTAAAAAGGTTCAGTGAGTTTATTAGGTGTGATGTTTATCTGTTCTTATAGTAAAAGCTTGATGCTTTGTTGTCTGCTCTAGATCAGTGGTTCCCAATTCCGGTCCTGGGGACCCCCTGCTCTGCACATTTTGCATGTCTCCCTTATTTAACACACCTGATTGAGCTTATATCATCAGCTTATTAGTTCAGTTCATGGCTCTCTCCCCTAACAAGGTGATGATGTTAATCAGGTGTGTTAAATAAGGGAGATATGCAAAATGTGCAGAGCAGGGGGTCCCCAGGACCGGAATTGGGAACCACTGCTCTAGATGACTTGTTCGAGTAATTAGCAAGCATGCATATAGTTTTATTCTGTAGCATGCTCTGTATGAGTGAATCACTGTTAAAAATTAATAAGTGTGTATTCCAAAGAGCATTGTAATAAATATATCTTGTTTATGTGATCCAAATACAATGTCATAGTGTCAGCCACAATTAAATATTTTAAAGGTATATCAACATTCAAATTCATTGTAATATATTTAAGGTTTTTCATAAAAATACATTTTAAACCGTTTTCTATCGGACCCATGGATGAGAAATGCTCTTTCAACTGATGAAATAACAGCACAGAGATGTTTCTACTCACAAATATGATTGAATTTGATTGTCAGAAAAAAACTGATAAAGCGGCATTATCAATATCTGCTAAATTAGAATTGGGCTTGGCTGGAGGAGCAAGGAAATAACAGTCAAAAAACACATCACTTTGACTATTGAGAAGCACTCGTTGGTTGTGTTCGAAATGGCATACTTGCTTACTGCTTACTGCCCAGTACACAGAGCATACTGCCTACTATTTTTTTTAGAGAATTGTGTGTGAAACAGTATACAATAAGTACAATTTTTTTCAGAGTAGTATGCTTAAGTGATAAGTGCATCAGTGTCACTGACAAACACTGATCATTAATTCAGCACAGCTGTGGAGGTTGTTAAGTTCTTTTTACAAGTAGGCTACTTGTTACTAAGGCTTCATAGTAATAAACTGCTATATTTCCAAATTGAACTCATTTCATAATTTATGAACTTGACAAATTGGACAGAACTGAATCAACACTGAGCTGTCTTTAACTGAACAATGATATTTTTGGCAGTCACTCTTAGTGGGGAAATATATATATATATATATATATATATATATATATATATTAGTTACAATAAGTGCAAATAGCCTAATAAATAAATTCTGTTTACAGCATTTTCTTTAGCAGCAGGTATGTAAATAGCAGTTAGATGGTAATGAATCTACAGTTTATTATATGTGAATTTACTCTAATATGATTTAATCTGCAACAGTTTAAGTACTAAGTAATATATAGATTTGTTTTTTTACATCAATATATTTTTCCCTTTATAAAATCTGCATATACCCATTACAGCCTTGACAACCATTCATATACGATCAAGTGGAAGTGGGTAAATAATGAAATTATCATAGGACTCCTAGCTTATCCCTGATAGGTACAAATGGTGTTGTTACAGCTCTCCATATGTTACAACCATACCTGGTCTCCACTAAACATGGACTGTCAGTCTTCATTTGCCTGTTTGCCTCATGGTTTCTCATTAAATTTCAAGTAAATATTTTTAATTACATTACCAATGTCATAGCATATAGTTCTAACAATACCAGAGCACATTGTAACGCAGTGCTACAAAGTTCCCCCCCAAAAATCTAAACTGATAAATAACAGGCTGGAGATTAAAATAATTGCAGATTTGTCTAAAATTTTAAATGAATTATTTGTAAATTTTGGCACACTTTTTTTTTTATATATAGTTTTGATATGGCAACTAAAAACCATAAATTTGGTTATGCTAGCATGTGTGGAAATATTTAAACCATGTGTGTTACAATTAACCCCACTTTAGTTTGTGCCCTGCACTCCCCTATGTTCTTGGAACCATAAAAGTGTTAGCTGGGATATTTGTTGATTCACAGTAACAGGGCTCAGTAACAAACTGTAGGGGCTGGTGCATAATTTTCTAGATGGGGTGCAACAGCATACATCCTAGTGCGATTTATCCCAGTATAACAAAAGGAAAAGTATTAAGACTTGAAACATTTTAAAGATAATTGCTTTACCAAGTTCAAGATTGAGGATGATTCCCACAAAACTATATTTTCTGCAAGCTTTTTTCAAGAAAAAATAAAACGTTTTATTTGTATTAACAATTCACAATTTATGTATATTGGGCAACAGCAAAAACTGAGAGAGAATTTTTTTTTTACATTTGTTTAGACCATTGTCTATTCATATATAACTACAAGTCAAACTGCAATACCAAACAGGACCACATGGAGACACCAACAGACCACTATATCAGTCGCCCTAACCTATAGACACTGATCTATATTCAAAATTATTAAACAGAACAAAACACAAATAAAAAAAGCAAATAAAAACATTCTAAATTTGTCAAATGTGGTGATCTGAATGCACCTCAACATGACCAGTGAACAGCTCCTGCTGAGGACCATATGTATATAAACACTATATAACCATTGCAAACTCCTATAAAACATGCTCCTTCAGCAAGTGTCCAATATAAAACACTTGTCAGACATGTGATCATACTTAAATGTGCTCATAAAGCTATCAGAGGGTGCACATACACGGGCTGTTTATTTGCATACTAATAATAACAGACTTGTGCGTCTAGTGTACAACTCCTGTATGTCACTGTAACCGTCTTTACCTCCATTACAATTGTCATCCATCACAACTTCACTGGTGATACTGGTTTGCTTTTTAAGACCATACAGACTAGTCCTGACTTCATATTTCTTAGTATTAGAGGTTGTTTCCACCAATTGCACCAAAAGTTGATGATGAAAATGGTCACATATGACATATTCAGAACTGCAGATGGTAAGTGAAACAGGATCAAATATCTGTATTATTGGAATTCCCAGCGCAAGTGATCGTCGAACTGAGCTCCGCCCACGGCGCGCCTCCAGAAGCTTGGGTTTTTTTTCGGAGAAAATGCGCAAAAATGCACACCTTTTGGACCAATTTTGCAACATGATTTCTCGACTACCACAAATAGCTTACTGACCAAACAAAATACTGATTTTGTGCACTTTTCACTGTACCAATATTTTAAATTGGCCTTTGAAAACCGCTTATTGATCTATGCCCTGTTCCAAATGGAACACTTCATGTGCACTTGCGGTGTTACAGACTTACAATGGCTGCCGCGTGCGCATGTCCGTTAAGTCCACAAGACCGTAGGGTGTCCCATTCATCATTTCAGTGTTCAGAAGGGTGCTCGTGAGCACCCCTTTTGTGGCCGTTTTGCACCCTCAATACGTACTTCACAGTAAAACACTTTCTGTTAAAGTCTTCATGGAAACAAAATAAAGAGCAAAACTGTAACGCCTCGAATGTGTAAATGAAACAACACCAGCTTCACAATACTTGCTTGTGTTTCGCACTAGACGTGTAAGCACTGTGAAGCTGTTGTTGTTTCATTGCATGTAGTTTTACACATTCAGGGTGTTACAGTTTTGCTCTTTTTAAAAATAAAATAACACATTTCATATTTAACAGATCGATAAAACACCACAATCTCATCTCTACATATAGATTGTTATTGCCAGCTTACTGAACCAGACTGTAAATTTTATGTTTCTACAGGTCCTTCTCAAAAAATTAGCATATTGTGATAAAGTTCATTATTTTCTGTAATGTACTGATAAACATTAGACTTTCATATATTTTAGATTCATTACACACAACTGAAGTAGTTCAAGCCTTTTTTTTGTTTTAATATTGATGATTTTGGCATACAGCTCATGAAAACCCAAAATCTCAAAATATTAGCATATTTCATCCGACCAATAAAAGAAAAGTGTTTTTAATACAAAAAAAGTCAACCTTCAAATAATTATGTTCAGTTATGCACTCAATACTTGGTCTGGAATCCTTTTGCAGAAATGACTGCTTCAATGCGGCGTGGCATGGAGGCAATCAGCCTGTGGCACTGCTGAGGTGTTATGGAGGCCCAGGATGCTTCGATAGCGGCCTTAAGCTCATCCAGAGTGTTGGGTCTTGCGTCTCTCAACTTTCTCTTCACAATATCCCACAGATTCTCTATGGGGTTCAGGTCAGGAGAGTTGGCAGGCCAATTGAGCACAGTAATACCATGGTCAGTAAACCATTTACCAGTGGTTTTGGCACTGTGAGCAGGTGCCAGGTCGTGCTGAAAAATGAAATCTTCATCTCCATAAAGCTTTTCAGCAGATGGAAGCATGAAGTGCTCCAAAATCTCCTGATAGCTAGCTGCATTGACCCTGCCCTTGATAAAACACAGTGGACCAACACCAGCAGCTGACATGGCACCCCAGACCATCACTGACTGTGGGTACTTGACACTGGACTTCAGGCATTTTGGCATTTCCCTCTCCCCAGTCTTCCTCCAGACTCTGGCACCTTGATTTCCGAATGACATGCAAAATTTGCTTTCATCCGAAAAAAGTACTTTGGACCACTGAGCAACAGTCCAGTGCTGCTTCTCTGTAGCCCAGGTCAGGCGCTTCTGCCGCCGTTTCTGGTTCAAAAGTGGCTTGACCTAGGGATTGCGGCACCTGTAGTCCATTTCCTGCACACGCCTGTACACGGTGGCTCTGGATGTTTCTACTCCAGACTCAGTCCACTGCTTCCGCAGGTCCCCCTCTCATTGTGCAGCGTTTTCTGCCACACTTTTTCCTTCCCACAGACTTCCCACTGAGGTGCCTTGATACATTGCCATGATTGCGGTTTTGAGTAATGAACCAGGCTGGGAGTTTTTAAAAGCCTCAGGAATCTTTTGCAGGTATTTAGAGTTAATTAGTTGATTCAGATGATTAGGTTAATAGCTCGTTTAGAGAACCTTTTCATGATATGCTAATTTTTTGAGATAGGAATTTTGGGTTTTCATGAGCTGTATGCCAAAACCATCAATATTAAAACAAAAAAAAAAAGGCTTGAACTACTTCAGTTGTGTGTAATGAATCTAAAATATATGAAAGTCTAATGTTTATCAGTACATTACAGAAAATAATGAAATTTATCACAATATGCTAATTTTTTGAGAAGGACCTGTATTATAGACCCATATATAAGGGCATGGGGGCATGGTGAAGTTTGGGTGCTCCTGAAGGCCAATCAATCAAGGTCTGCTTTCCCCTTCCCATAATATAAATTTGTGTTAAAATTTTTATTGTTTACACTCCATTCTGAGGAAATGATAGACAAAACTTAAAGATGCAAAAGATTTGTAACTCACATCAAACAATACCTCTTTTTTCCCCCACTATTGCCACTAAGAACGAAATACGATCCATTTTACCCATTCTTACCCATTCTTGCTTTCTTTTTGTGTTTTCTATGTATTATAATACTGATAACATTGAACTGGGGCATGGTTTGGTTTAGCTTTTTTCTTTCTTTTTTTTTTTTTTTTGTCCAGTGTTTAATGTTTTGCAAGTGCTTCTCTCAGGTGGTGTGGTTTGGCAGTAGATGTACGTTAAAGTGGAAGTCAAAGCATTTTGTTGGTTGTTTCTAAAAGTAGGTATAATAAAAACTCAGAGTTCTGTCATGACAAATCTCGGAGAGATTGGCATGGCAATGTACATGTCAGTGTCTATTCTGCATAGCAGAATAGATCTGCTACGCTGCTGCTGCGACAGAGCAAGTACAGAGACTAGCTACTGCCAATACATCCACAACATGCTGCTGTAAGCATGTAAGAAATACTGCTGCTGCACATATAGCATATATAATTAACCCCCCACAAAGCAGGAGACACAGTGCACAAAACAATACAAGCCAATATATGCATCCCACTGAATGAAAAACTGCTGCATCAGTGGACATGCATATCCACACTCATGAAGATGAACAGACAAGGCAAAACACACAAAGCAGATCTATTGCCAAGACAGCTGTACTGCTGCTCCGAAGAGCCATGTGAACCGCATGTATTACTATCTATGTGTGCCTGGGCTACCACGCCGACCAGCTTAACAATAGTGGCCTACGACTATGTGAGCCTTGGTCACCATTACGACTGGCTTAACCCTAAATAGACATGCACTAAGTGTAATGTTAATTAACAAAATGGATATGTGCTGCAGTCTGATAGGTAGTAGTTACAAAAAAATAACCACTTACCTATAAAGCCCTTAATGGTTTAGCTCCTGTGTACCTACTGGTCTTCTACCATGCTACAATCCATCAAGCTCCAAGTCACAAAACTCTGGACTTTTGGTCGAACCTAGGTTAACAAGGAAACAATGAAAGGTAAGACCCCAGCATCCACCTGAGCAAATATCAAAAATTAGTCATTTGATCAGCCGTTACTTTCTACACTTCATCAGTCCCAGCGGCAACTTAACAGCTCATTAATTCGTGTTCGTGCAATGATGAGACAGACAAAGTTAGCCAATGCAAGCCATTGACTTTGCTGTGTAGATAGTTAGTTACAGTGCACAACTCCTGGGTGGACTGACTTTAATGACCAAATAAGCAGAATATGACATTCTTTCTCCATTCGAGAGAACCAATCGGCTGTGCCATGTGATTATGATGTCATGTTGTCAGATTGAGTTAGACCCATCAAACTGCACTCAAGAGTTTCATGCCAGAACTCTGTATTTACAGCAATATATATCACTTATATATTCATGTGTTGCATGGGCTTCTTCCAGCTCATCATTGAAGACACATTGTTGTTTGTGAATTTCTAACTTCTAAACAGAAGCTGCTTGTAGTGAGAAAATGACAGACACCATCTTTAGTTCAAGAGGCCTGAATAAAAAGTTGAGTTGAGCTGGTGGTTGTGGTTTGACTTCTGCTCTGTTTCTGCTGTGTGGTTTTAACCAGAGTGGGGAAGACATTTACGTCTTTTTTGCATCTTTAGTTTCATAAACCTCAAAATTTATATCGGAAGAGTACAAAACATTCATTTCATTTTCAATGACTTCCCCTTTTTAATTCTAATTCCATCTGTCTGTAATCAGGAAGGCCTGAATGAAGCATCACTTCTCACTTCTAAAAGTAACTGCTGTCACGAAACTGCACTTGTTTTAAAGAGGAATAAATAAACATGTTAAATCTTACTGTGGTGAATCTTTTGGTCATCTGAATCAAAATCACTGTATACATCTTATGTCTCACTTGTGTTTGTGTGTGTGTGTGTGTGTGTATATATATATGTATATGTCTGTTTTAGGTCATGTGTTCTATATACAATTATAACTGTTATTACCGGAAGAACTTTGAAACTGTTTTTTCAAGAAGAGAAACGGAGCTCTTAACAACTTGCATGCACTAGAAGTGTAAATATCTTAAAATGGATCTCTTTTTCTATTTCTTCATGCATATCTTTGCAGAGTTTTGTCTCCTCCTCCCTCATCTCTTCTTAAAGTGTAAAGGGACCGTTTAAACACAGGAAGTGTCTGTTTTAGCGCACACAGGACTTTTAAAACAATCTATTAATGTGTCAGTATGGGGTCCGGTACATTGCCTCTCATTCTCTGTAAGTATTTTTAATTTATTTTTTTTTATGCTGTTTTCCCCCCTGCTTTTAATACAATGTATTCAACTGAGAATAAAAAAAATGGTTGTGCTGTGTGTAGGAGGGTCTCAGAAACAATGTGGTGATATGTTATGTCTGGATCAGATACAGAGTTTTTAGAGAACATGCATTTATCTGTGCTGCATGTGAGAGATGGACACATGCTTTTGTTTGGCTTTGTTGTAATACTCGTTCTTCCAGTTTTAAGAAGTTCAATTAAACCTTAGGTATTTGTGTTTTTATGAGTGTTGTTTGATATTTTACTTTCTATTTAATTTTACTATAAATAGACTCTCCATCAGAGACTCAAAGAGTTTGAGAACAGAGACTAAACATGCAAGTTCCTCTATCATGTTTCATCCTGTCTGCCCCTCTTACTGAAAATTATTCATTCATATAGTGGCCCCAAATTAGTATTTTTTATTTTATTTTTTTTACTTAATTTTTACTTTTTTTTTCTTAAATCACACTGACTGAATTTCAATGCATTAAACACAGTGTGTCAAACCAAGTGGCATCTGCTAAGAAATGATGGTCAAGCCTTTCTCAGAACTAACTTCTCTTTTCTGAGACACTTGTATAATATTTATTAATCCAGTTGGCCCTAAGCAAATTCCAAGTATTGAGCCCCAACTCACCAAGTATGTGCTTTTGTAGCCCTTACTTTGCTATTTTTCTCTCTCTGGCTAAATCGTACGTATATTACGATATGAGTTCCCAAATCCTATGAATTTGTACAAATGCCCTTCACCTAACCCCTCCCCCAAACCTACCCGTCACTGGGGTCTAGGCAAATCATACAAAATCGTAAGAGTGAGGTTGTAGGAATTAGTCACCTCGTAAAATATGTATGGATTCCCGTGAGATAGCATTGACACTTCCTATAAAATTGCATTTTGCTAATGAAGAAAAACCGACTGGATGTGTGAAAGACATGACAACATTTATATATGCATTGAGAAGAAGGAACCCAAACTTCAGTCTCAATGACTCACTTATTAACAGTGTTTTACTGCCACCTACTGGCGGATTTTTTTCATTTAAAGAATCTTTTCATTTTTTAAATTATTTCAAATATCAATATTTAACATTTCATGTTTAAAATATAAAAACTTCATGCAACTTTTTTTTTTTAACTGCAGGTTAAAGCATTCCATGTCCCTCTGAACTGCATTAACATGTGGAAATGCATCTGAATGCCACTTCATATGCAACTTATTCAACGATTAATTTTGTTGATACTGATTTCAATTGTTTAGTAACAGCCTACATGTATTATTATTATTATTATTATTATTATTATTAATTGACTGATTAAATGTAAGAATTTGACTGCAAAGATAATGCACACTTTTAGAAAAAAAAAAAAAAGAACGGCTTTATAAATGTAAAATGCCAATAAAAGGTAAAAATAAATTCAAACTTATAGGAAAGATTAATTTCTATCCCTGCTGTGAACTGACCACACAGAATATCAAAAACTTTAGGAGTCAGCTGTCCACGGTAGTCCTTAAGATATCAGCACAATTACACACTCAGCAAAATATCTTCTAATTATTTTTATTGATAAAATGCCAGAAAATATTCAGATTATATTTTTTGTCAATATTGCACATCCTAGTACTAAGACCAAATGATTTGCAACAGTCGCTTTGTCATGTCCAGTGTAGACAGCCTCAAGCTGTTGGTTTATGTCTGTTTTTGTTTTATTTATTTATTTTTGGCTAGTAGATGTTATGAATTGCTGGTAACCTAAAACTTTAGTAGCCAAATTGGCTGGTGAGTGAAAAAGTTAATTTCAATCCCTGCCGACAACAATCTGAAAACAAACTAAGGTAAATGGATAAACATAATATTAATACTTTATTTCAGTAAAATAATTTGTAAATCTTAAAATATAAAAGTAAAAATAAGATAAATAATTTAAAGCTTATTTTCTGCAACACAAAGTGGTGGCTGCTCATTCTCCGCTCCCATACATGTGAAGACTATTTGTGCTAAATAGTCACTACTGTATTTTCTTTATTTAGCTTTATTTTTAGTCTTTTAAATATTGCTTGAAACTTATTCTTACTTGAAAATGAAGAAACATCTGTATTTGTCCTCTTCAGTGACTCTTTGATATCCATGTTTATCTGTTGAAGCCTAGTGTACAGTCACTGTATGCGGCAAAAGTATAGTAAATAAAGCAAGCTTGAATAGTGAATGCACAGTAATAGTTTCAAACTTATGTTTGATATTTAATTATACATTGACTTATGACTTAGAAATGTTTACATATATTATCAAAATTATCATATTAATTAATGGTAATTGGCGGCCACCTGCAATACCATCACCACCCACTGGAGGGCCATGGCCCACCGGTTGAAAACCGCTGCTTTAACTGAACTGGATTTGAATAACATAAAATATGATTTACGGGGCTCCAGACTGTGACTAAAACAGTTGCATTTGCACCACAAAATATTAATTTTGCGCAGAAGTGAGCAAACGAACACTTGAACATACATCAGAGTGATCAAAAATTACATAAAATGACAAAAAACATATTTGGAAAACAATTTGAAAGGAAATTTAATTATTTAGGTTACCTCTCATCCCATTAGACTACACGGAGAGTCTACATGCCTTGTTCTGTTAAGGAAATTTGTAGTGCACTTGCCATCCAATAATCCCAAAAAAGCTTTGTTAGCTTTTAATAAAAATCAGTCGTGGCCAAAAGTTTTGAGAATTACATAAATATTGGAAATTGGAAAAGTTGCTGCTTAAGTTTTTATAATAGCAATTTGCATATACTCCAGAATGTTATGAAGAGTGATCAGATGAATTACATAGTCCTTCTTTTCCATGAAAATTAACTTAATCCCGAAAAAAACTTTCCACTGCATTTCATTGCTGTCATTAAAGGACCTGCTGAGATCATTTCAGTAATCATCTTGTTAACTCAGGTGAGAATGTTGACGAGCACAAGGCTGGAGATCATTATGTCAGGCTGATTGGGTTAGAATGGCAGACTTGACATGTTAAAAGGAGGGTGATGCTTGAAATCATTGTTCTTCCATTGTTAACCATGGTGACCTGCAAAGAAACGCGTGCAGCCATCATTGCGTTGCATAAAAATGGCTTCACAGGCAAGGATATTGTGGCTACTAAGATTGCACCTAAATCAACAATTTATAGGATCATCAAGAACTTCAAGGAAAGAGGTTCAATTCTTGTTAAGAAGGCTTCAGGGCGTCCAGCAAGCGCCAGGATCGTCTCCTAAAGAGGATTCAGCTGCGGGATCGGAGTGCCACCAGTGCAGAGCTTGCTCAGGAATGGCAGCAGGCAGGTGTGAGCGCATCTGCACACACAGTGAGGCCAAGACTTTTGGAAGATGGCCTGGTGTCAAGAAGGGCAGCAAAGAAGCCACTTCTCTCCAAAAAAAACATCAGGGACAGATTGATCTTCTGCAAAAAGTATGGCGAATGGACTGCTGAGGACTGGGGCAAAGTCATATTCTCCGATGAAGCCTCTTTCCGATTGTTTGGGGCATCTGGAAAAAGGCTTGTCCGGAGAAGAAAAGGTGAGCGCTACCATCAGTCCTGTGTCATGCCAACAGTAAAGCATCCTGAGACCATTCATGTGTGGGGTTGCTTCTCATCCAAGGGAGTGGGCTCACTCACAATTTTGCCCAAAAACACAGCCATGAATAAAGAATGGTACCAAAACACCCTCCAACAGCAACTTCTTCCAACAATCCAACAACAGTTTGGTGAAGAACAATGCATTTTCCAGCACGATGGAGCACCGTGCCATAAGGCAAAAGTGATAACTAAGTGGCTCGGGGACCAAAACGTTGAAATTTTGGGTCCATGGCCTGGAAACTCCCCAGATCTTAATCCCATTGAGAACTTGTGGTCAATCCTCAAGAGGCGGGTGGACAAACAAAAACCCACTAATTCTGACTCCAAACTCCAAGAAGTGATTATGAAAGAATGGGTTGCTATCAGTCAGGATTTGGCCCAGAAGTTGATTGAGAGCATGCCCAGTCGAATTGCAGAGGTCCTGAAAAAGAAGGGCCAACACTGCAAATACTGACTCTTTGCATAAATGTCATGTAATTGTCGATAAAAGCCTTTGAAACATATGAAGTGCTTGTAATTATATTTCAGTACATCACAGAAACAACTGAAACAAAGATCTAAAAGCAGTTTAGCAGCAAACTTTGTGAAAACTAATATTTCAAAACTTTTGGCCACGACTGTACTGTTTTGGCTCTCTTTAAAGCAGCAGGAGTGATCTCAGTTTAGTGCCTAAACCTAAAAGATTTGTTCACTAAAATAGCTTGATCTTATGCTTTTAAGATTCATTGTTACTGATAAGAATTCTTGTTTAACACTGTGAAACCGTGATATTTTCTAAGACGATTATCAGTGAAAATCTCATTCCGTTACAGCCTTACTCCTGTTGTATTTTATTAACGAACAAAAATGACTGGATGTGTGAAAGACATATGACAACATTTATAGGATGCATTTAGAAAACCCAAAACTAAACTTAGTGGCCAAGTGCTTATGGTCCATTATATATCCACAGATTCTGTGTAATAAACAAATAATAAATTCTTTGTGACTGTATATAATTTTCAAGTTGGAAAAGACATTTAGTTTCCTCTTTAAGTGAACCTTAGTTCCCAGGACATCTACATGGTTTACTGGATTAAAATGCCGATAAATTCAAGAAAAGATGAGACATAAACACATGACAGTATGACTGAAATCTTAAAGTGTAAAATAATTAAATAAATAAAACATGTTTATTCTGTGGCACCTAAAAAAAAAAAACAATTATAATTTGGTGCCTGTTTAGACTCCTTAATCATTTTTTTTTCCAGTGAAGAATTAGTGATGTGAAACATTAATCATGTGAATGTTAATATTTGCAATAACATTCTATATTAAGGTTCCCATTGTCATTTTTAACTTGCATGTTATACATAATAATAATAATAATAATAATAATAATAATACCTTTCCATTGATCAAGTATGCATTATAATGCAGATACAATAAGAAAAAAAAATACAGTATGAAGGTATAGTAGAGACGAACAAAAGTGCAAGTGAAGGGGATAATATTACAAAATAGTAGATAAAAGTAACAATAATATAATAATAATGTAACAATAACAAAGTTTTTGTAGGATTATCAGTCATCGAAGCAGGGTAAATATTAGTCACAGACATAGAGATATACTTAATTTCACCATGCTGTTTACTCACTAAAAACTCCCACAGAGCATGTTTTCAGGCAATTTCAAGTCTTATTTTGACGTAACACGACATAAGTGTTTATATGTGAGTTGTTTACTTTTTTAAATTAGTCTTTGCATTAACACCATTATACATGATCCCATAGAAGAACCTTTGCTGTCTGAATGGTTCCATAAAGAACCTTTAACATCTAAAGAACCTTTCTGTTTCTGTTTGTGGCGAAAGAAGGTTCTTCAGATTATAAAAAGCTAAGAAGATATGGTTCTTTAAAGAACCTTTATTGTTCATTCAGTGTATTGTTCATTCAGACTGTTTCATGAGCACAAGAAGCGGGATTCATCGCATGAACCAGTCACAGTCGATCATAACCAGTCATATCCAATCATCTTGCAATGAAAGCATTGCCTCCTCTCACGTGACTTTCCCACAGAGGGTCTGTTAAAACTAAATGGGCTGAGGAGAGGCAAGAGAGACACTGACTCCCACTCTAACCTGCTGGTGTCGCACTGATAAACAGTGTTTAAACAGAGTTAAAAAAAAAAAAAAAAACAACATGTTAAGTCGAGCTTTATTGTCATTCCGCTACATGTGTGGACAAACAGTGGAATGAAATGCCATGGCTTTTAACAAATTACACAAAATTTACCACAATAAATATGTCTACAATAAACGTGATGAATTCTAGTAAAGGCGGTCATGAGAAAAGTTAGTTAGTTTTAGTTTATTTGCATTTTTAAGAAATTATTCAGTGCCAGTTTCTCAATAGAATTCAAATAGATTGCAAATCTTATCACACTTTGAGCATGCTGGTGAATGTGTGCGAATGTACGGTGATTCGTGCGCCGCTTGTGCACAATTAAGAACTGCGCTTCTATCAATATTGTGCTGGTAACTGGTCCGTTTGGTTCATAATAAAGTGAATAGGTCTCCATTAACTATGGCATAAATATTGGGGGGTTGTACTTTGCTAGTTTTGGTTATTGGGGGGATACCTCCCCCTATCCCCCCGCAAACTACACCACTGCTTGCAGAACCACGTTGCTACATAAATAAACAAATATAAACATACAACATTAGATGTAAGAACAAATTTTAAACCTATACATGGCTAACTAACTGAAGCGGAAATCTATACTATAAATAGTTGACTTTTGTGTGTGAGCACATGGCTCTGTCTATGTTTGTGTTGGCCATGTGCTCCTCTTGTCCTGCCTCCTTACTTCCAGTTACCACGCCCCCTTGTTTAGTCTTTGTCTAGTCCTTGTTTGCTTGATTGTGTCCACCTGATCCTGACCATGTGCTCTGCTCCTTTATATTGTGTTCCTCTCCCTTGTGTCTCTGCTGGTTTGTTTTGGTGATTTTCTGTTTTTGGTCTTGAAACTCATCTTTGATCCTGCTCAAGTGATTTTTTCCCAATAACCTTTGTATCCTTGTTTCTAATTTGTTTTGTTTTGTTCTGGCCTGCTATAGTTACTGTTTTATTGTGCATTCTAGTTTAGTTTTTCCTTTCAACTTAGTATTTTATTTCCGCTTACAATTTTAGTTCCTTACAGAATCCTAGCTTTTATTTTTATACTTCTTTAGCTAGTTTTTGGCTATTTGTTTTGTGCATTATTTCTTTAGCATCGTTATCCCTTTTTTTTTGTTCTTATTTGTCACGTTTGTCTTGTTGTCTTGAGTCGTGTCTTGTTTGTCAGTGTGTTTGTTCCTGCCCTGTATCCAGACTTCCCTGGCTGTTGACCGATTGCCTTGCAGCAGTACTCTAACTCAAGTATCAAGCCTTTGGTTCTGCAAGCCTTTCCTGGCAGCTACCTTTCCTCTAGTGCTGCCTCGTCTGTGCTCTAGTTCGTTTTCATCTTGGACTTCCTCATTGGTCATCTGTACTACCCGTTGTCTTCCTGATCCCACTGTTTGGACTGCCTCACCTCACTCTCCTTGCTGTTCCAAGTCTACTGTCTTGTTAATAAACACCCCTTGTCTGCTCATTTGCATCTGGGTCCCATTTCTTGCCGATCCCTGACAATACAAGTACTTGACATAATAACTGTACATGGTAGCTTTACTGGAGGATCGTACAAAGAAAATGTCCAGAATAGAGGGGAGAGGGACACTGATAATCTTTGCACTGTCCACTGTAGGGTCTTGCAGTCAGCAACTCTGCAGTTTCCATACCAGACAGTGATGCAGCTGGTCAGCACACTCTCAGTGGTGAATGTGGTGAGGATGGGTGGAGAGAGATTGCTCTTTTAAGTTGGTGCAGGAAGTGAAGCTGCTGTTGCACCACCTTGGAGATTGAGGTAGTGTTGGTGGTCCAGCTGAAATCCTCTGTGATGTGAACCCCCAGAAATTTAGTGCTGCTGACTCTCTCTACTGTCGATGGTCAGTGGGGAGGGTGGTCAACAGAGTTCCTCCTTTGTCTTAAGCCTGGCTCACACTACAGGATTTTTAGCCCGATTTTGCCCTGATTTTCCCCTCCCGAGAATCGGAGCAAAAAAAAAAAAAAAAAAAAAAACGCTCCCGATGTTCGGCCCAGATTATCTGGCATTATAATCTTAATAGTATCTTGTATTGTGTTATGCGCAACGATTTTCAAATCTTGTAGTGTGTGCATGTTTAAGATTGGAAAAAATAGCTGCCTGGGCAAACGTGCACTTGTTCAGGGTATTTTCCCATGACTCTTTTGTAACATCTTTTATTTTAACAAGTATGTTATAAAATCCCTTAAAATAAGAATAAATATAATGCTGAACTCTGAGATTTTACAGCGTCATGAAATGTTCAGCTCTACCAATACTACATAGGCTAATGTAATTCAATCAAGTATGCATGTGTAACGGCTGCTGTTCCTAATGTTGCTTTAGCATATCCGCCATTAGCCTTTAAATGGACGACGCACAGAAGACTCTGGTTGTGTTCTTTCATTTTCCGCAACAGTGGTAACTGAGGAATACATCAAAATGTCTTTTTAGACAGACAGGAAGAAAATGCTGCAGACATAAACCACCGCTTGCGTATCAGCCATTATCTGCTGAACTATGGTAACCACATACAACTGGCAACAATTCCATGTTAACAAAATGGCAAACATAAATATGAAATTTACATACCTGAGGAATACATCAAAATGTCTTTTTAGACAGAGACAGGAAAATGCTGCAGACATAAATCACTGAAATAAGAAAAAATATACAATAAACTCTCTCATTAAGAATAGTTGTTTGTTTCCAATCTGATGTCACACATCAGCGACAGTACCTGAGACACGAGGTACAATGGTAAATACTCAACAAAGTTTCAAATCGGACACAAACTCATCCAACTCGCTGTACATTTGTTGATAAAATCGATATAAACCTTTACATTTCAAAAAATCGTATTAAACACACTTTTAGCATATATTTTATACTCCATTGACATGAGAGAATAGAAACGCGCTTACCCGCTTGCGTATCAGCCATTATCTGCTGAACTATGGTAAGCATGATGGGACAAAATAACAAATGTCTGCGATGCATCAACCACTAGGGGGCACTAAAACACCATCTGAATTAATTCACCCTCTAATTTCATGTAATTCAACCTCATGAATATAATTAGAATTCATGTTCTTTTCAACTCCGTTACACATGCTTGACGATCTGATATAGGGACGATTTTATAAGGTGCTTTTTTTTATTATTGCGCTAATTTTACGTTTTTTGTGTGTTGTCAAGAATGAAAATGAAGGTTTGACAGGGCAGTGTGATGACACACAAGAAAAAAGAAACTTTACAGGTGAGAACAGTGCAAGTATTCATTACTGTGTCATGTACTGTACATACAACATAGACAAAATACAATTTGAAAGATATAAACAATATACATTTATAAGGACTATCTTTGTACCTTATACTTAAAAAGGTGCACATTAGTACCTTTCTTTCTTTCTTTCTTTCTTTCTTTCTTTCTTTCTTTCTGTTTTATAATTATATATAATAATAAACACAGCATTGTTGCACCATTCTTTGAAGATTGTTGGAAGAGCTGATCTTATGGGGTTAGACTTTAGCCTAGTTTGTATGCCTTTGCGCCTGCCGTGTTTGTGTCCCCTTCACACCACATGCAGCACCACCTTGTGCAGGTAGCAGCAGTAGGTGAGTCTGCAGTCTCAGGGTCTGGCTTCCGCAGTAAACAAAGGCCCCTCAGTAGTCACTGGTGATGGGTGATAGTTACATGCACTACCGATTTTCAGAAGACATCATATTTTGTAATGTTTGCATTGTTTTTTTTTGTACTACATTTTTATCTCATCCATATTTTTTTTGAGGAGGCACTGAACAGACAGTAAGTGAAGAATACAGGCAAATAAGGATAATTGACAAGACTGAACTGAACTCCTTCAAGTGATCAAGAGGGAGACAGAAACTAGGACTCCGAAATCGCCCCCTATAGCCTCATTCACTATCCCCCATACCCTTATTCACCATTCCCTAATGTAGTCCACTTGAATTCTGAGTGCATCAATTCAGAATTTATAAAGTGATGTGACATGTGGCCAAGTATGGTGACCCTCTGGTGTGCTCTGCATTTAACCTATCCAAGTGCACACACACAGTAGTGAACACACACACACCGTGAACATACACCCGGAGCAGTGGGCAGCCATATTGCTATCGCTGCGGCACCCAGGGAGCAGTTTAGGTGTTTGGTGCCTTGTTTAAGGGTCTCACCTCAGTCGTGGTATTGAGGGTGGAGAGAGCGCTGATTAATGCCGGACCTGGGACTCGAACCTGCAACCTTTCAGTTACAAGTCCGATTCCCTAACCATTAGGCTACGGCTGCCCCATTATCCCCACATTAATAGACCGTAGTAAGCAGTTTATAACTATAAATATTTTGTTCCTGATTTATAAGCATGTCTAAAAGTTAATTTCAGTAATTCAACTCAAATTGTGAAACTCGTGTATTAAATAAATTCAGTGCACACAGACTGAAGTAGTTTAAGTCTTTGGTTATTTTAATTGTGATGATTTTGGCTCACATTTAATAAAAACCCACCAATCTACTCTCTCAACAAATCAGAATATGCCAATCAGCTAATCAACTCAAAACACATGCAAAGGTTTCCTGAGTTTTCAAAATGGTCTCTCAGTTGGGTTCACTAGGGTACACAATCATGGGGAAGACAATCATTGACACCCTTCACAAGGAGGGTAAGCCACAAACATTAATTGCCAAAGAAGCTGGCTGTTCACAGAGTGCTGTATCCAAGCGTGTTAACAGAAAGTTGAGTGGAAGGAAAAAGTGTGGAAGAAAAAGATGCACAACCAACCAAGAGAACCGCAGCCTTGAGAGGCTTGTCAAGCAAAATCGATTAATTTGGGTGAAATTCACAAGGAATGGACTGAGGCTGGGGTCAAGGCATCAAGAGCCACTACACAGAGACGTGTCAAAGAAGTTGGCTACAGTTGTCATATTGCTCTTGTTAATACAAAGTCAGAGGCGTCTTACGTGGGCTAGGGAGAAGAAGAACTGGACTGTTGCCCAGTGGTCCAAAGTCATCTTTTCAGATGAGAGCAAGTTTTGTATTTCATTTGGAAACCAAGGCCCTAGAGTCTGGAGGAAGGGTGGAGAAGCTCATAGCCCAAGTTGCTTGAAGTCCAGTATTAAGTTTCCACAGTCTGTGTGATTTGGGGTGCAATGTCATCTGCTGGTGCTGTCCCACTGTGATTTTTAAAAATCAAATTCACTGCACCGATCATTAATAAAGTATGAAAATACAATTATAAAGCACATTATAGATATGCATTTATAAAATACTTACTACTGTCTATTAATTTATATTATTATTATTATTATTATTATTATTATTATGAATTTATAAATGATGAATTGATTTTTTTTACTAATGCTTAACTTATGGTTCATAGTGTACAGTTATTATAAAGGGTTGCCCTCTGTCATGGAAATTATGTAAACCCTAGTTAAACAGTTTAATAATTAATTTACAATTAAATTATTCCTGTGTTGTACACCGTGGATGAGTGTGTTGTAAAATTAATAGATGGATGATTCAGCTGCAGGCACCATCTTTTGGCATTCATATGACTCTCACAGTGAATTATGGGTATTCTCTAGCTGTTGAGTGTACATCAGTTGTACAGTCGTTTTTGCAGTGCATTGTAGAATTAAATGAGTGCACTCGAGAATGTCCACTGTGGTTTCGGACACCACTACAAATGGCTGTCCCCTCAGATAGTGCCCTATTTAAGGGTATAGGGGGTGATTTCTGATACAGCCTCAGTCAAGGGAACATGCAGAATGAAAACAAACTTAAAGTCCATGAGGTTGTGACGATGGTAAGCAATATAGTAAGACATCATGAACTAAATCAGGAATCTCGTTTTGAGTGAAATAAGCATGAACAGGTAAAAAAAAATAATAAATAAATAAATAAATAAATAAATAAAACTGACTCACAGTCCTGGGTCATCATTATGTCACTGATGTAGAAATAACTCTAGACCTGTTTCAGTGATTTGGACTGTGTTGAAATTCTTCATATCTGTGTTTTTCTGTTTTTAGTGCTGATGTCCTTCATATACTCTGGACTCACACAAGGTACAGTACCACAACAAATTTTATTTACTTCATTAAACAAATGTGTATTGTGTTGTAGTGCTTGCTAACTTGGATACATCACAGCTTTACTGGTGTTTTCTGTTCATGTTTCTTATTATATAATCTGCTATTTATTAATTAATTTATTCATTCATACAAAGAAACAGTCATCATTTTAAATTTAGTTCATAGTGCCTCAGCAGTGCCATAGGCTGATCACTTCCATGCCACACTTCACTGATGCTGCAATTTGTGCTAGGAGCAAGTCATATGTGCTGCCGAACAAGTATTGAGTGCATAAATAAACATACTTTAAAGAACTTGAATTTTTCTGTTTTGCAAATTCATTTTTTTGATTGATCGTAGGAAATATTCTAACATTTTTGAGATTTGAAATGTTTTACTTTACATGTAATGGATCTACAATACATTAAAGTTTCTTGTTTTAAAAATAGTAAAAAAAAAAAAAAAAAAACGTTTTCATGATATTCCATTTTTTTTGAGCTGCATCTGTATTTTACTTTATTATATACATTAAAATATAGGAAAACAACCTAGTTAAATGCAACAATTTTCATTGTAATAATTACTGTGTAACATTAAAGGGATAGTTCACTTTGAAATTAAATTTTGATATGTTTTAGCTTACCCCAAGGGCATCCAAGATGTAGGTGTCTTTGTTTCCGCAGTAGTTTCAATTTTGATATTTTTAGGTCCAACCGTTCTTGTCTGTCAGTCATATAATGCATGCCTATGGTCACCTCACAAAAGAAAGTGCACAGATTCAAATTAAACAGACCAAATTAAACAATTCCCCATCGTAAGTACACATTGATGACCTAAGACACGAAACGAGCGGTTTGTGTGAGAAAACGAACAATATTTATGTCGTTTTTTACCTTTTGTAAATAACCATGTCCAAGTTGAAGTGCGCGCGCTTCCTGGTGTGTGAACGCGCCGGCGCTACTCCCGGAAAGCTCCGGAAGTGATCTCTCGCGCGTGAACGTCATTCATTGTTTACACAGAACAGAGATTGTAGGTAAGACGGCTAACAGAAATGGTACTCGTTTGCGATAATCCGGGATGTTTAAACAAGAAATGGTTAAAAAGGTATGTTTAGGGATGTTTAAAAAAGAAAATAATTACATGTGCTTGTGCAATGGATCACTTCCGGCGCTTTCCGGGAGTAGCGCCGGCGCATTAATAAGCCAGAATGCGCTCACACTCCAGATAGCGCGCCCCCTTCAAATTGGACGTGATTGTTTACAAGAGGTGTTCGTTTTCTCACACAAACCACTTGTGAAATGTCAAACTGATCCAATTTAAGCTCTGTTGATTTTTTCACTGTGAAGGGTTAAATATCATTGACCTCTGCAGTACTATGTGGTTTTGGGAAACTATTTTACTCTTTACTGAATTCAGTATACTGTATTCTGCCTATATTTTAATAGTGTGTGAAAAAGATCACATTATGCAACAATAAACAATTCATAACCTCATCATTAACAGTTTAATTCACCAGCTTTAACACTCTTAGATTAAATACGTATTGTATGTTTTCCAGTTATGTGATATGTGAATATTTATTTTTTTTTTTTATTAGTGATTTTAAAACTTCACTGCAAAAAAAAAAAAAAAAATTAAATTAAATAAATAAATAAAAATCTTACCCTTGGTAACACTTTATAATAACTTTCATTAATAAAACATTAACAAACATTGTTTAATGTTTAACAGATCATGAGTTAATATATATCCACATATCTAACGTGAAGCATGAAATAATTTGTTTGTGTTTACTAATAATGTATTAAACATTACCTAATAATTAACATTTCATGTAAATTAAAATGCTTACAAATGTCATTAAACTTCTAATTCATAATCATGCACATCTTGAAAATCTACAAATGATTTTCTACAATGATTAAAAGCTTTTGTTAATGCACAGTCCAGTGCCAATAGAGATACAAAATAAATATATATATATATATATATATATATATATATATATATATATATATATATATATATATATATATAATTTTTTTTTTAATTATTTTTTTTTATTTTAGATTGGGTTCTGGAAAAAACATTAACAAATGATTATTAAATAATTTAAGATGTGCACAGTAAAAATCTATCTATCTATCTATCTATCTATCTATCTATCTATCTATCTATCTATCTATCTATCTATCTATATATATAATTTTTTTATTTTTTTTATTTTTTACTTTAGATTGGGTTCTGGAAAAAACATTAACAAATGATTATTAAATAATTTAAGATGTGCATAGTAAAAATCTTCACAACAAACAAAGACCAAATATATGACTATATATGGAATATATATTCCCGACTGTGATTATGAGTTAATGAATATATTAACATTAATCATTTTTAATTTACATTTGTAAATGTAAAAATGAGCATTAGCTGATATGTGAACTGAAGTTTAACAAATAACAAATAAACTAACAAATAATCATTGTATAATTTCTGTTAAAATCATTTGTACATTTTTTAAATGCATTGAAAGTTTAATGACATTTGTAAAAAATAAATAAATAGGCCTAAATAAATAACTAATGATTCATTAAGCATTATATAATGTTTGTTAAAGGGTACATAACATACACAGTTTCACCTAATCTCATGTTAATCCTGAGTACCTATAGAGTAGTAATGTATCCTTAATATCTCCAAAAAGTCTTTAGTTTTATTATATTTATAAAAGAAAAATACAGCTTTCCGGTTTTCTCCGGAAAAAGCCGAACTTCTGGGGGCGTGCCGTGGGCGGAGCTAAATTTGACGGTCACTCGCTGGGATAGCCAATAAAACAGACATTTGATGTTGTTTCACTTACCATCTGCAGTTCTGAATCATGAGCGGGATCTTTTATAGCTGGGACCACTCCATCTTTCAGTATCAAACAATGTGCAAATCCAGCATCAAACTGGTCCTCGTATATGAAACATTCACTTGCTAAACTCAGTTGCTGCCCCAGAAAAAGGAACTGCATCCACTGTTCACATAAGACTGGGTTCTTCAGGAAGCTGAGCAAAGTTATCTTTGCCTTACAACCAAAACCACACTTCTTTAGAGACATTCTTCCCGAATAAATCCCTTGCAGAGTGCAGCCGAATGAAGCACGTTGATGGCGCGCTCTCTTTCTCACGGTCTGGCCGACGTTATCGCAGGCGCCGCGGACGCGCTTTTCCGGGAGAAATGCTCATATAAGGAGTTCCACCACCAGATTACGTCATTAATGCCATGATCGAAAAAAATCTGCCGAAACTTGTACCAACCCGGAAGTTAGATTTTCGGCAAAGAAATTCTCTGTCATTTCAGTTCAAATTATTTTTTTAAACTTTGGCCATGTTTAGCATGAGAATCCAACTCTTTAACACTGTAAACAACTCTGAATATACGAAACACCATTGTACCCCCGCTTTAATGACTCAATAATGAAGCTTTTAATAAAAAAAGAAAATTAAATTAAAAAAAAAAAATGCATGATTATATGAATTGAAAGTTTGATGACATTTGTAAGCATTTCAGTTTACATTAAATAATGATCTGTTAATCATTTGGTAATTTTTAATAAGTTCATTAGTTAACATTAACAAGCACATTATCTCATATTCCTAGATATGTGAATATATATTAAGTATTGGTTAGTAAAACATTGTATAATGTTTGTTAATTATTTACTAATGAAAGTTATTATAAAGTATTACCATTTTTTTCCCCCCTAAATAGACTACATATCTTATCTTATTTTCTTATCTAATAAATGCATCTTAAGAATTTTTAGATGTTTTGGCTAGAAACAAGACAAAAATACTAAGTAAGATAAGCCTTTTTTTGCACTGTTGTTTTAAAAATCTGAATACAGATACATGCACACACAGTTCAGTATTAATTAGAGTTAGAAGTGCATATTATAACTCAAAGACTGAAAACTCAGGACTCACATCCACATTGTCAGTGAACAGAAACACAAATAAATGTGCCGTCTGTCATGTGTGGGTGATTGTATGAGGCATATGACGATAGAAAGTCCAAGAAACAGTCTTTTAATAAGTATATCCAACAGGAGCAGTAAAACTCAGGGATAAGAATATACAAACACCAACTGAGATAAGAATGGACAAATAACTGGAGTGAAACCATGAAAAACAGAAACAGGCATCACTGTCTTAAAGCATCACACACAGGTTTTTATTAAGAATCATGAGATCCTTCATGACAGTGCCAGAAAAAAACAAAACAAAAGCAGAACAAAACAAAAACCTGAGATGAGAAAACTGACAATACAAAAATAAAACACAACCGGTATTATAACTATGACAAAATACTTTATAAACACATTTTATAACACATTTACAAAATAATTCTTTCTTCTGAAAGAGCTGCTTGAGTCACTTCATATTTGTTTCTCTTTTTTTTTTTTTTACAGATTTACCCACATCTACACTGCCTCGCCCTCTTTGTTGCATGTTCCCGGGGGCGGGGTTTATGTAAATGTATGGGTTTGTGATATCACCAACCCAGGAAGTAGCTTGTTGTAGTCATTTTTAAACTGCCATAAATTTAAAAGACAATTTGTCATTTTGCTTTGAACTTTCAGCCTTGCGACTTTGCAGATATTGGTTATTCTTAAACAGCAACATTACACACTAACTAAAGAAAAAAAAAAAAAAACAGAAACCGCAATCAACCACCCCTTTAATGACCGTGTGCCATTAAGATCTTGTGAAACTATGCCTATGTTATTCATTCAGTATGGTTTTGTTTGGAAGGTTTATTATAGACAAAAGACTAAAATTCTTGTTTTTTTTACCTGCCAATTGAAAACAGTCTCATCTACTGTTTAGAACAGTAATTGTTCAACAGCTATAAATGCAGACCCAACAAAAAGCTTTAAAGCTGCTGTTGGTTGCTTCTCATCAGTCTAAAAAATGGTCTGAATGGCATTATATCTCCTTTAAAATACAAAATGTTTGTGAACAGCAGGTCAGCAGCTGCACATCATTCACAGACTAAACCATCATGCATTTTGGATGTTGTGAAAATTGTCAAATTACCGTTAGACAACTTGACTATAATAATACTGAAAGATTACTTGCAAGCAATTGTGTCATGTGTCCTGATGTCTAGGCTAAAACAAGGCAAAATTTAATTGAAAATTTAATAGACGTCTAACCATAGCCCAGTAGTAGACTAGTTATCAGTTAGACCACTATTGAACGACTACATGTATACGTCTAATAGACAGTGAATATGGGTCTAGGCTAAAACAAGACTGAATTTGGGCTGTCAGTGAAAATTTAATAGACGTCTAACCATAGCCCAAAACTAAACTAGTCATCAAATAGACAGCTAATGAATGCCTACATATATACATCTAGTAGACAACAAAATGGCAATTCATTTGTATAAACAAATATGCAGCTTTTAATAAGAAAAAATATTTTAACAACAGACAATACAATACAATACAATACAATACACTCATACCAAATATAAATATTTAAATATTATGATAAAAAATATGGAATTTAACAACTTAAGACAACATATATATATATATATATATATATATATATATATACAATTATTTCAAATATTAAAAATAAATAAATCTAATACAAATCAAGATCATATTATCACACTTAACATGAACACATTATGGATAAATGACAACATAAAAAATAACCCTTTTGTTGGTTTATCTATTTAACAAATAAAACAACCAATAGTGAACTCAAAGGAAATTATTAATTATTGATTTTATATCTTTTATAAAATGCTTCCCAACTGCATTCTTCAAGTCCAACTCTGTTGCTGCCGGGAAGTTGGTCATCACAGCATCTTTTTCTTGGTTGCACACTAAAAACAAAAACAAGATATATATTGTGTATCACCATTCATAGCTTTATGCAGATGATACCGTCATATATGTATTTGATTCTGATATTTCACAAATTCAGTTATCTCTTCAGCATGATTTTAATATTTTACAGGATTGGATTTTGGATAATAAATTAGTACTTAATAAAACTAAGTCTAATATTATGATTTTTGGTTCTAGATACAAACTTAAATCTAAAAATGTGTCTGTGCTATATTATGTAAAGACGGAACTTCTCTGCATAGGGTTGATACTATTAAATACCTTGGAGTATCGCTTGAATCTGAATTGTCTTTTAGATCACATATTAATCAGATTTTACATAAAATTAATTTTGGTATTAGTAATTTATATCGATCTAGAAATTGTTTTTCATACAGTGTTCGTAAGAAGCTTGCCTCTCAGCTTATTCTTCCAATCTTTGATTACTGTGATGTTGTTTATCAGACTGCATCAAAATTAGATCTTGCTTCTCTTACTATAGCATATAACAGACTTTGTAGATTTGTTTTGGGTTGCTCTTTTTATACTCATCATTGTTTAATGTATGAGGTACTCCAGTGGCCATCTTTGCACACTAGACGATATATTCACTGGCTTCAGTTATTATTTAAGTGTATTCACTTTGAATATCCTTGTTATTTGCAACAATATTTTGTACATTTTTCTTTAAATTATCAAGTTAGACATTCAGTTCAGACTTATTTTTTTGTTCCTCGTGTTAAAAAATCTATTGGTAAATGAGCTTTTATGTTTAAAGGTCCAATAGACTGGAATAATTTACCTGTTGATATTCGATCTATTACATCATTTAAGAGGTTTAAGCAAACTTTATTATCATATTTTACTTTGGAGTGTACATGTTATTGATTTTGATTCACTGATCGGCTTTTGTATTATGATTTGTTTTTGTATTATGATTTGTTTCTAATTTGTTAATAGTTCTTACTTTAATGCTGTGGTGCTTTTTTTTTTTTTTTTTTTTTTTTTTTTTTTAATGTTTTATTGTTGTTTAAGAATGTAATGTTAATTTGTTTTTTTTTTGTTTTTGTTTTGTTTTTTTTTCTTGTTGTTGTTGTTATGTTTGTCATTGTGATGCATTGTAGGACCCCCTCGAAAACGAGATGGTACATCTCAAGGGGTTTATCCTAATAATAAATAAATTTGAATAATAATTCAGTGTGTAAAAAAAAAAAAAAAAGAGAAGCTGTCTGGTAAATGTTGTGTGTTGTATATATACATACCTCTAATGACTGAGAACAGTGCAGTCTTTTCAAATGAATAACCTGAATAACACATGTCAGGCAGGTAGTGTTATAAGTGTCTAAAATTGTCAGGCACAACTGATTTCATAACACAGTGATAGCTGCGGTAAATAAAAAGTAGCCCAGTACACACATTAACCTCAAATGAGCCTGGAATAATAAATTCACCACTATCGTTTGTAATACATTGTTTTCTGATTAAACTGTTTATTTTTTAATGCTGCTTTGCACATCTTAGCTATTTGTAGGGATAGGTCACGATTTTCAAATATTCGATTAGTTGATTTACTAATAGAATATTGCATAGTTTGTGCGAATTTTTATTTATTTTATAATTTTTTTTGACAATAATTCTCCATGATTTCAGTACTGATTTGGTGGTGACACGTTCATGTAACCAGAAGGTGGCGCTGCCAATAACGCACCTAAAAGCTGTTATCAGTGTTGCCAAGTCCGCGGTTTTCCTGCGGAATTGGGCTACTTTAACACTGTTGCCACGGGTTGTTTTTGATGTCCGCGGGTTGAATCGACCCCAAAAACGTCATATTTAGCCCCTGAAATGTGAATTTACCAGGGGAATCCCAGCAAAAAGCGTGTATTTTAACCCGCAGAATGCTATTTGTAACAGGGGGGACCCCCTCGAAACGAGATTGGGCAATTTTTGGGCTAGTTTTGAGTAGCAATTGGACGGGTTTTGTTGTGAAAACCTGGCAACCCAGGCTGTTATAGACAACAGAAGAACACCACATTGTCTCACGCGCACACTAGCTTTATGTCAGGATTTAACAGTCAAAACTTAATCTAGCGCTAGCAGTAGCCCGCCTGTGACAAAGCGAACTCAGGCCGAAGGTATGCACACAACTACATCGAGTGCAGAGCTTTTAACCGAGATCGGCCCATAGAGAAAATGCTGTCTATCAGCCAGAAGTGTTTTGTAGAGTCAGCACGGCTCTGGCCCGTTATCTTCCCACTGATGCCGAGATTGAGCCGACAGTGCCGCATTTCAGCCAGAATCAGCTCGAATGTGCTTGCTATCTGGGATGTTCATGCTCATTTTTGATGTCCTTGCAGTTGATTTATGCTAATCAGTGGACTATTTTGTTAATAAGTCCCATACATTCGGTTATATTATATTAATATGTTTCAGCACATTACAATCATTATATAATTTGAGTTAAGATAGTCTATTCCCTAATGAATCAAACAGTTTGTTAACATACAGACTGAATGGTGAATGGTCTCTCACCCTCTCTATCCCTTTATGGATGTGTAGTGTAGTGTAGTCTATAGAGTGGTGAAACTATGACGTTACTTTGTAGGCAAAAACCCGGAAGAAAGTTGGCATTTTAGCACTTCTGGTTTCATCGTCCCAAAGTCAGTGGGTTTTTGAATTGCATTTTGGTTAAATCCCTTAAATAAGGTCCGTGGTTAACACAAGCTCAAGATACTGTCACGTTTTATTCTATGACATTAACACGCTCGTGATTTTTTTTTAAAACCGTTCCTTTAAAAAGACGATAGCTAACAAGTTGCTAAATAGGACTACAGGCGCTGTCTGAGACATTAAACGTCATCACGCCGAACCGTTGATCAATTTATAGTTTTTTATAATTTTTGTATAATTTGTAGTACAGGACAGTTGTAGAATAACCAATTACTAACCACACGTTTCGAATGGAAGATGCTCGTTTTATTACGGAAACAGTCGATAGTCTGGGTTTGTACCATAAGGTAAACTCATATTATCATTATTCCATGTAAACACCACATTTACCGGCTTTACATGGTCGCGGTGAAACTTTAATGATGCATAGTGTGTGAAGCCACATTAAAATTAATTGTTTACGGCCATATGAAGCTGTCAGAAAAAAAGAAAGACTGACGATTTTCTACAGTCATGGCCAAAAGTTTTGGCAGTGACATAAATTTTGTGTTTTACAAAGTTTACTGCTTCAGCATTTGTAGATTATTTTCCACATGTTTCTATGGTATACTGAAAAACAATGATAAGCATATTATAAGTTTTAAAGTATTTTACTGGCAAAAAATTATAATGAGTCAATATTTCCAGTGTTGACCCTTGTTCTTCATAACCTTTGTAATTCACTCTGGCATGCTGGATATTAGCTTCTGGGTCAAATACTGACTGATGGTGATTCATTCTTGCCGTATTAGTTCTCGGAGTTGACAACAATTTGTGGGCTTCTGCTTGTCCACTCGCCTTTTGAGGACTGACCACAGGTTCTCAATGGGGTTGAGATCCGGGGAGTTGCCTGGCCAAGGATCCAAAATTTCAATGTTATGATCTTCGAACCACTTCTTTATCACTCTTGCTTTGAGACATGGTGCTCCATCATGCTGAAAAATGCACGGATCATTACCAAATTGCTCAGGGATCGTTGGAAGAAGTTGCTCTTGCAGGACGTTTTGATACCATTCTTTATTCATGGCTGTGTTTTTTGGCAGAATTATGAGAGTGCCTCAGGATGTTTCACTGTTGGCACGACATGGTAGTGTTCAACTTTTCTTCTCTGGACAATCGATTTTCCAAACAGAGAAAATATCTTTGCGCCAGTCTTCTGCTATTCAAGCCTTGTGCTTGAATTTTAGTCTGTCCTTGATGTTTTTCTTGGAGAGAAGTGGCTTCTTTGCTGCCCTTCTTGACACCAGTCCATTGTCCAAAAGTCTTGGCCTCACTGTGCGTGCAGATTCTCTCAAACCCACCTGTTGCCATTCTTGAGCAAGCTCTGCACTGGTTGTGGCACGATTCCGTAACTGACTCCTCAGGAGGAGACATCCTCTGGGACGTCCTGAAGACTTCTTCACTGCAGTTGAACCTCTTTCCTTAAAGTTTTTGATGATCCAGTAAATGGTTCTTTCAAGTGCAATGTTCTTTGTAGCAATTTCCTTGCATGTGAGGCCATGTTAATGCAAAGAGATGATGGCTGCTCGTGTTTCTTTGGAGGTAACCTTTTCTAACAAGAACACAATGATTGGAAGCTTTTCTACAATCTAATTGGCATGATAGTGATTTCACCTGACTAGTGCTCATTCACACTTTCACATGTGCTGCTGATATTAGTCAATTGGTGTTAGCAGATCATTTTGTGTCAAGATCAAAAAACTGTGAAATTATTATTATTATTATTATTTTTTTTTTTTGTGCAAAGTTATTTTTTTTGACCAATGAAGCTTTTAGCAATTATATAAAATGCATCTGATCACTCTACACAATCTAGAAACAATGTGAATGAACACCACAACAGCTTAAGCAGCAAACCTTTCAAAACACAAAATTTGTGTCACTGCCAAAACCTTTGGCCATGACTGTAGAAGCAAGGATAAAATTAAATTTTGTGTAACCACCCTAACAAAATGATAGCTGAAACGTGGTACTTTATTCACTAAAATAAATTTAATTTTACCATAATCAAAAACTTGCTCACTCTGCTGTTATATGCACTAGATTTTCATTATTTTTCATTAAAATATTCATGTCAATTAAGGATTGATTTCATTTTAATGCACCTCATTTCAAAATGTACAGAAATACATGGTTTCATATGTGTTTTAGTTATGATTGTTTCATTTATTCACTCCTTATTGTTTATTATTATTGTTTCATTTTTGTTTATTTTGGCTCTAGTTTTGTATTTATTTCAGTTTTATATGAAAAGGTTCATGAACCGTGGAATAAAATTCATCCAGAGTAAATCCTTTTCACTGAACATGTTTTTAAATATAAGTTTGAAATAGTTGTTGGAAGCATAGCGGTTAGTGACGTTAAAGGCGAGCGACCACGGTGTAGTTTGTTTATAGCCTAAGTTTAGCTTGATTTCTGCCGTTTGTATTTAGGATTCAAAATTCATACAGATTATATTATGGTGTGAAAATTAGATGGACAAAACATGTACATTTCATGAACTATGGTTAAACACAAAGCTTATTTTTTTGCGATAATCTAAAAGCCTGTGGGAAAATCCTATTGCCTTTTTGTCGAGGGAACCAGTGTGATGCTAACAGCCGATCGGCCTACAAGGTTCCACTACTCTATTCATGCGTGTATGCGGGGGAGGGGTGCGATTTTCAAATAATAATCAAATAATACAAGGCGATTTTCAAATATCACTTTTCCCTGAAATGCCCATCCCTAGCTATTTGCACTATTTTAATACTCCTGTAAACTTTTTATAATTGAAAATTGTATATTGCCATTTTAAATCATTTGTATTTTTAAGCTTTAGTATCAATTTAGACGTTTCAAACTAAATCTTATTGTACTTGTGTTCTGTTAGCTCATGCATGCTGTATATAACAAGCCATTGCTCAGTCATAAATTCAATTCAATACAGAGTTAAAATAAATGATTGACTTTGTCAGAGATGAGAGCTTTTGTGAGGAAATGTTGTTTTGGAAAGTTATTTTTAATTATTTTTATTTTTAAATTTTTTTACCATTGCTGCCTGGATCTCCACATTTTCCAACCACTTTTCCAGATGTTGAAACTCCTATTCAGGTTGTTGAATTCTTCTGAGTGTGTTCACTGTATAAATTAATAGATTGTTCTTTGTCTGTGCCTGTTGTTTGCGGTTTTGCCTCTTTTTGCGCTGTTTTCGAATGATTGAGTTTGTAAACACGTACAAATGATAAACTTTCACTCTATTATCTATTCAATTTTGCAATTAACCCTCTGATCACATGCATGTTGAACCATGGGGCCTAGTCAAGGATCACTATCAACTACGATCTTAATACACATGATAACAAATAATATTGATAAACAATGAACACATCAGAATGAAAACACAGATACAAGACCAAGTTGGAATGCATTTTATCATTGGTCCGTTGCTCTCTCATGCAAAAACAAAATTCAAAAAGCTGAAATGACTACTGCAGGATTTTACAGCAGTGATCTCTACTAACTGTCAAGTCTCGCGTTGCCAGCAGTCATGTCTCGATAGGGCTACAATTGCCATCTAGGGGTGGGAATTGTAATTGCATTGTTCTTTATAAAATGAAAGTCAAATAATATGGTAATGTGTATGAATGTTACACTTCAGCAGCTTGTGCATGACATCATATCAAATGCAAGTAAACTTTTGAAACATTTAAATGAGCATTATTTTTGGCATATTTAATAATGCTATAAAATATAACATAATGCTAATTTAAATGTTTCAAAAGTTTACTTGCATTTGATAAGAAGCGTAAATTATGATTTTAAGACTATTTTGACCGTGCTCTTCGCTGGTCTGATATTGGGCTATTCCAAACCATTAAGGCTATAGAACATGTCAAAGAAATGAAACCAAACACCTTCCAATTGCTGCTGGCTTTGCTTACACGATGGAATATCATACATCTTACAAGTTATTTTGCCAAAAATAAAAAAAATAATAAATGCATGTATCCAAATTTGAGGTTATTTGGGCTAGAAGGGGGTTACACATAGCCGGACTATATTGGGTCTATAGGTAACCGAGACGGTGAAATCATGGCTATTGCTTGCTGGGCAGTTAAAAAGAGACAAACAGACAGAGACTGGGGCTTAAATACACTGACAAACGAGGATAATTAATGAGACACATGTGCATGGGATCTAATCAACTAAACAAGAACAGGAAACAAAACCATATAAGGAAACTCAATAACAATAACAGGGGAAACGCACAGAGAACAAAGTTCATACATGTGACATTTTCAAAATATTAAATAACATAAATATAATGTCTTAGTTGTTTAGATTTTTATAATGCTTTTTAATTATGTCGATCCACTGGTTCACGTTTAAAAATATGTAGCAAAAATAGCAGAAGGGCTTATTGAAATTGCAAATTTGTTCTCATCCAGCAACAAGTTTGGCTTTGGAACGGCAGAAATATAGCGATTACTCCTGGTAAACGCAGGTCACAAAGCTGCAGCGCCTGACTTTGAAATGTGCAGGGCTCATATTATTCAGTGAAATCGTAGCCTTTTAAAGTTTAATCGTCAAATTAAGAAACCCTATGAACATAGTTCAGTGCAAACATTTCTGTCACACATATGGCAAAAAGGTTTTGTTGAATATGCATTTTACCTTTGAAATTTGAGGCAAGTTCAACTCTGTCATTCACGTTGTGTGCACTCAGAGGTGTGATGGTGATTTAAATAAAAATACAGATTTCCAAACATATGGGTATCCCCATTTTGACTGGAAAATAGTATTAACGTCATAAACTGAAAGCAATCTTTATGTGATTTACTATTTAAATGTTTTAAAATTGATCATCCGAGACTAATATGATCCAGGGGCTGTAATAAAAGACACTGGGGGCCATATACGGTCTGCGGGCCATCAGTTGCCCATCCCTGATCTATCCCCAACAATGGCAAAGTGCCATAGAACCAAAACTTCTGTAATTACCTGAGAATTTAACGTTATTCTTTAGCTAACTTGTAAGCACTGGGATTTCCTTTTTTGTACAAAGAAAAACAACAACATCAACAACAATAGCACCTATGACTGAACTCAACACTGCATCACTGTACATTTACAGAATAATTTCATCCGAGACTGACTGTTAGTCCCCAGAGTTCAGTGTTCAATAGAGATGCAGTTACTCTGAGCTGTAATGTGGGACGGTTAACTGAATGGACAATTATCTGGTACAAAGGATCAAACCATGAGATCAGTTATGATACAGCTTGTAATACAGTATAGTAATATAGTAATATATGTTATATATTACTAATATATAGTAATACAGTTGAAAAACAGTAAAAGGTCAGTGCTATTTTACTTTATATGCCTTTTCAATGGAAAATGACTTGATGTGTTTGTTATGAACATGAAAATGACTTCCTTACATTAACCCATAAGAACCCGGACCAATTTTTCCTTATAGGAAAATTATGGGGCATATAATACAGACCAAATGGACCACTTTTAACATGTTTCTGCAGTTGTTTTTGAAATGCAACCCCTCCTTGTGAAAGATCTGTAATGTTACATACATGTGAAATTGGGCGTTTATGATAAATTTTTCATGTTACATATATGTCACATTGGGCATTTATTTCTCAATTGAAAAAAAAAAAAAAAAAATTGTTAGTTTTATTTGCTACATAACATTTTTTTTCTGTTTATTCAATTTTCTTTAACATATTTTAAAGCCACATAACTGTGACCATTACATTTTACAACCACTCTTTTGAAACATCAAAATTCTACCTTTTCAGGTATATGGTTTTTCATGTTTTTTTTTCCCCCACAACTCGAAAATGTGCGAACTAAATAAAAATAAATAACTACCTCACACTGGAGGTCAACATGTCATATAACACTGCAGAAATTTGTGTATTATGAAATAAAACTGTAAACAGAAATAAAGTTTTTGAATAGTGTTAATAGTTAATGAATAGTTTCAATGGTAACGTTACAATAAGGTTAATTTATTAAACATTAGTTAATGTATTAACTAACATGAACTAACCATGAACAATACATTTGTTACTGTATTTGGTAACCTTAACTAACGTTAGTTAATGAAAAAACAGTTGTTCACTGTTTATTCATGTTAGTTCACATTGCATTAACTAATGTTAACAAGATTTGAGTAATGTATTAGTAAATGTTAAAATGAACATTAACAAAGTTTAATAAATGCTTTAAAAGAGCAGTTCATTATTAGTTTATGTTAACTAATGGAGTTAACTAATGAACTTTATTGTAAAGTGTTTCAATATGTAAAGTTTAAAAGCTTAGTGTAAAGTTTCAATATACATTTCATTAACAATGTATTTAATTTGACATTTTTTGGTAATATATGCTTTGAAATGAGCAGCAGAAAATATATAACACTAAAATAATTTAATCAGCTAAATTAATTGACCAGTTTATTACCATTTTTCTTAATGTGACAAATACGTCACATCAAAATTCCACCTACTGTTTTAAGGTTAACAGCCGAATGTGACATATATGTCACCACAATATCTTCGTAACTTGTTTTATATCATTTTGTTCAAGAAATGTATTAAAATCAGGGTAAGTGTAATCTAGGATGTGTTATTAAAACATTAGAATTGTTGAATGGGTTGAAACATACCTTTAGTAACAAAAACAAGCATCTTTAAAAATTGCTGACACTGCAACATGTGCTCACCAGACTGTCCACCATTTTGGAAATGTTGCCATGACAACAAAAAATGTGCACATTCTCACGTGACTGAACCTGGATGTTACTTATTTGTCACTTTGGGACTTCCCGAGTTGAAAATGAGGGATAATGCCTTAAAAAGACCTTTCCAGATACTCACAAGTGTTTGTGACACCCGCTAAACAAGCTAAACATCAAATTACATAAGCAATTGCATTTAGATTGCACAAATCATGTGAAATATATATATATATATATATATATATATATTTTATTATTATTATTTGTTTTTGTTTTAGAGACCTAAACCAGTAGTTAGTGTTCAACCTGATGAAAATGTGTTCATAGGAGAGAAGGTCACACTCCTATGTCGCATACATTAGACAGGAGACTGGCAGTACAACTGGTATAAAGACAGAAATCAAAACGACATCTTAAGACGAGGCCAGGAGTATGCAATCCCATCTGTAGATAAGTCCCATGGTGGTGTGTACCGCTGTAAAGGAACTCAGTCAAAATCACCAGAGTACTCACAGAAGAGTGATGGAGTTACACTGAAAATATCAGGTCAATATCAGAAAGATTCCTTGTTTTTTTTGTTTTTTTTTTTGCTATTCTTAAGTTTTGCATTGTCATTTGCCTAATCACTCTACATACAAACTTACGTATCTATGTATGTATGTATGTATGTATGTATTTATTTATTTATTTATTAAACATTATTATTTTAAACCACAAAAAATAATCAATATCTAGAGAAATGCTCTCACCATACCTCCATGCACCACTGCATGGCTTATGTGGTCCTCCAAGTGTACTATAATGAGTCATTTTCTTTATTGGTGAAACTGCAGCAAGGACCCCTCAACCCAGGAGAACTGCACTGCATCACTTGGACTGAATATGTGTAAAATGCTATAAAACATGACAAAAAAACAAACATTGTATAATATAATATAAAATAATACAAAGATAATTTGTGATATACACAGTGTTATCCAGCAAGATGTAGTGAAATAATGCAGTTGCTCAACCAGGTTACTGTACATGGGTACTGTGATCAGTGATGTCATATGTCTGTGAGTGTTTTGTGTGTGTAAATGCATATGAATCATGTGAAATAGTTTCAAACATGTGAAGTTTGCTTTTGTTCATTTCACAGAGAGACCCAAACCTGTGGTTCGTGTTCAGCCTGATGAAAATGTGTTCATAGGAGAGAAGGTCACACTCATATGTCGCATACAGGAGACAGGCGACTGGCAGTACAGCTGGTATAAAGACAGAAATCAAAATGACATCTTAAGACGAGGCCAGGAGTATGCAATCCCATCTGTAGATAAGTCCCATGGTGGTGTGTACCGCTGTAAAGGAACTCAGTCAAAATCACCAAAGTACTCACAGGAGAGTGATGGAGTTACACTGACAGTATCAGGTCAATATCAGAAATAATTATTTTGTTGTTGTTTTTTGTATGTACACACACACACACACACACACACACACACACACACACACACACACACACAGTGCACTGATTCTTATGTTCTTTATGACATAAAATAAATGCTAAATGAATGTGCAATTTTTTTATCCACTTTTATACAATGTTGCTGGTGGAGTAATAACGTGCCTGTGTGAAGTTCAAAACACATACACACAGGCTACGAACTGTTGTTTATGCACATGCACACGACCAAAGTACACAATCCTAAAGTTGTCAATGATTTAAGACTTGCTGAAGACCAAATATCTTGTTTTTTTACTTACCAAAAATGTAAACAACTTTTTAGCGTTTGGCAAACAATACGAACAATAATCTTATAGATGCTTCTTTCTGTTTCGAAATGAATGAGAATGTGATATATTTGGACATGGGTGTGGTTTGGATGTGGGCTGGGTTGAATGTCCACCGCAGGCTGTAGTGAGACCTTCCTCGCATTTTCTTTGCTGAACCCCAGGATGAGTTTAAATCATTAACGTCTGTAAATGAAAAAATTAAAATGAAAATATTAGCAGTGAACTTTTACAATTGTACTATAAAATAAAATAGTTAATTTTCTTAAATGCTTAATTTCTGCCATATTAAACTGTTAATTAAGATTAGGCTTACAGTAATAAGTCAATGTCAATAGTTTTTTTTTTTTATTTTATTTTTTTATCTCAAATATTTTGATGGGTCCAGAAATGGATTATACTTGTCTAGGTGGGTTGTGGGATGGAAAAGTTTGAGAAAACTTAGGCTTAGAGGGTGTGGGACCTCGGTCGAACAGATCATCAAACTGCAGAGATCACCACATTCCAGTCAAATCTAAAAGAGTCATCTCCCTGGCCATGTGCCTATTGTAAAATGGGCCAGACCAGCTCCCCCTTTTCCTGGTCACTATCTCTTAGGGAATTTAAATAGCTAAAACCCTAATTCAATCGATGGAAGACAAGAACTCCCCTTTCATCTAGGCTCATTCAGGCAACCAGAGCATGCAGTGTATCTCTTACCAGGTACACGTGAATTGACAATCAAATATACAATGAAAGGTTTATAATGATAGGAACCAGCCGGTAAGGTTCAAAGGGGCTTCACAGCATGACCTCCGGACACTCTGGTCACCCAGACCCCTCCTTTCTGCATTCTACTAAACCGTGGACGGCTATTCAGAATACACAAACTCTTAAAACAGACTATTTCTACCACAATTAGAGTAACAGTACCGATGAATAGTATGTTCTTTACCTTTCGATATGTGTGGTGTGTTTTGTGTAATCGAGTGTATGTGTATGAGTGAATATATTCCCCTTTTATGTGTTTACATTATATTTCCTTTAGTAGATAAGGCTACAAAATGTATTTGACTGTATGCAAGATCTGATGTTTGGTGTTGACCAGAAGCTTGTTTTATTTCCAATATGTTTAGATGAATGATAAGTTACTATTGGTTACAATATTCGCATCACAAAAGTTTATTGAAGTTATTGACAAAACTCACAGATATACCACGTGTGAGACACAGGTTAATTTATGCAAGGAGGAACCACCTGAAGCATGGCTCCGCCCCACAACCCGATCTGATTGGAGCAAACCTGAATGGGGACGGACCAAGATGGCTGGTTTAAAACCCTATGTTTCTAACAATGCCTTGCCTTTCGCTTGCCTTTCGCTTTGCGCCTTTCGGTTTCCACCTGGCGCCTTTCGCCGCGTGCCGCCATTCCACCGCGCTGACCATCACGCGATCGTGCCATCCAGAACTCTACAAGAAACAGACTCCGCTCCGCTAACCTGCCGAATGCTTCAAAGACTTTGCGTCTCGCAACTCCGACGGCAGAAGAAACTTCCCGCGCATCACGTTACGTAACCCGGGAACCAATCGGAGCCATCCGGCCAAGCAGCTCACTCATCACTGACGTGTTTCCCAAAGACATCATCTACCAGCCACCAATCAGGACACCCGGACACCAAAGTCACGGAGGAAAACCCCGGCTGTTCAAACAGCACGCAAGTAAACAAAGTCTCCTTTGCTCGCTGAATTGGTGCACAAGATCCTAATTAGCAGCTAAAAGCCGAATCTCTGCTTTTGTGGTTCTACCAGGTTGCAATCTAAGAACTATAGTAGCAATTGCTAGTAATGTTGTTTTGGGATTCCGTTTAAGCTCTGTTAACCCCATAACCCTCTAGAACAGTATGAATGTGTGTGTGCGTGTGTATGTTTATGTGTTAGTAGTTTAGTTTGTGTGTCTTAGAGTAATTCGAATAAATTCGTGTTTCATTTATAAAGAAGCATTGTCTTGTGTTGTGTATTTTAAGGTCAAATATGCCAAGATCTTGTTACCTTGCTCTTAAGAGTTAACAAAATAACTGTTTGTAGCACTGTCGGGCCCAAGAAGTGCTATAAACCTCAGAATTGGTAAGATGTACTAATTTAACCATTTCGCTGGACGAACAGTTAATGGGTGCAAATTATTGATTCTGAACCAAGTTAATTTAATCAAGCTGAATCGAATCGTTAGATATGATTCCCATTTGATTCCCTAATAATAATAATAATAATAATAATAATAATAATAATTTGAGCTAATATCTTACAAGGGTTACTTAATAATTACAGACAGGTGTGTCAGAGCAGGTTAGGATGGTAGCCTGTTGCAAAAAGCCAGTTTTGTTTTATACCCAAACAAGTTAACTTTTAGTTTGAGGGCTCAAGGGCTTTCAGGCTCAAGAAGGTGGGTTGTTTTGAGCAGGTTTTGTCATCATGGTAAATTACACTACAGGCTACCCCTGCTCCAGAGCAGGTTTTATTCTGGGTTAGAGATCACAGACTCAAACTGGACAAATCAGCTGTGAGCAAAGTGAAACATATCTGATGCAATAAAGCCGCTCCCTCTGCGTCTCTCGCTCCACATTGCAGCAGTTTACAGTGAACAAATTTTAAACCACAATTATCCAACTTTCAACGCTAATTATTTATTAGTTTTATATTATATTAATAATATCAATTCATATATAACTTCAGAACTTTATAACACTCAAATGTGAGTTATTAAATAAGAATTGAGATTTTTGTATTAAATTAAATGTTAGTTTAAAAATGAGTTGTCTTGCCAGTCAGTTGTTGTAACCTCAGTTGGGCCTGAAGTTCTGTCAAATACTGTCAAATTAAGGTTTCTAAAGGAGTTGATGCAAATCTAGACTAGTTGTTTTTTTTAGTGTTGTAAGCAATGAAAGGTTTTTAAATTTGCATTATCTTTAGCATTTAAATGTTTAACACTTGCAGTCTGATCTTTTTTATGTGCATACTGAATTGTGATTGGTTTGTCCTTTTCAGAAATAATTAACCATTTATAATCAGCAATGGCAAAGTGACAGAATCATTAGCTTTAGTCCTGAGCTTAACTGAGATTGTAACATTATTATAGGACAGCTTTAAGCACAGATAGAAATTAAAATAACTGTGAACTAATGTATTAATAAAAAATAAAAATATGGTAGATAAAAGCAGAGGACTATAATATGACCAATATGAATAATAACAACTGAACTCTGCATCATTGTACACTTACAGATAAACTGCAGCCGACTCTGACTGTAAATCCTCAGAGTTCAGTGTTCACTGGAGACACAGTTACTCTGAGCTGTGATGTGGGACAGTCAACTGGATGGACAATTCACTGGAGAAAAGACTCAAACTCCAAATACACTGGTGCAGCAACTAAAGAACTTGTGTTTGTGAGCATTTCTAATGGAGGAACATACCAATGCAGAGCACAACGAAAAAAATACTACAGCAACTTCAGTAATACAGTTACAATAACAGTAAAAGGTCAGTGCTCTTTTACAGTCTACTTTTTTCACTGAAACACAACTTCATATGTTTGTTATAAACACGGAAATTGCTGTCATACAATAATAATGCACTGTCAGTTAAACATCAAATAATGAAAGCAATTTAATTTTTGCTGCACAGATCATCTGAAATATTTTCAGACATGTAAAGTGTGTTTTTTTTCTCTCATTTCACAGAGAGACCCAAACCTGTTGTTCATGTTCATCCTGATGGACGTGTGTTTACAACAGAGATGGTCACTCTCACTTGTGACATACAGGAGACAGGAGACTGGTGGTACAGCTGGTATAAACATGGAAATCGTGTTTACAGTGTAGGACAAGGCCAGAACTATACAATCACCTCTGTGGTTTGGTCTGATAGAGGTGAATACAGCTGTAAAGGAACTCACATAAAAGCCCTACATGACTCAGAGATGAGTGATAGAGTTACACTGACAGTATCAGGTGAGTTTCTTCATCTTTCCCTTACATCATTTTAACCTAAGCAGATTGAGTAGATGCAGGTACATAAGAAATTCATTGATTATAACTGAGACATTGTGAGATTGCAACTGAAGTGAGTGACAGCTTTTTAGTGATTATATATCGAAGCAGTATTTGTTTGCATAGTCTATGTATTCATCCAGAATTTGAATACAAATTTTGTTTTGCAGAATGGAAACAGTTATTTTGTGATTTTATGAAAAAAAAAAAATAATAATAAAAAAAATAAATAAATAAATAAAAATAAAACACTTTACCAGTCATCATGACGTTAACTACTCTGCAAGTTTAAATGGCAGACAACAATCTGTCAATAGAGTTTTTATTTATTTATTTATTTATTTTGATAGAGCTTCCCTATAGCTGCAATACGCTGTGTTTACCACCAACTGACAACCCAGGGTGTCAAAATACTATTGGGTAAATTGGCAGTGGAATCACACAGACCAAAACAAAAACATACTTGGCTGTAGTGTTTTTTTTAGAAGAAACAATAATCCATTGTGAATTTAGCATGTTTTCTAAATATATGCAAACATATGGCATTTTTATGCTTTAGTACAGACATTAAAGGAGCTGAGTTTGAGTCACTTTTTTGTTTGTCTTAACAGATTTACCCACACCTACACTAACACCAACAACACCAATAAATCCTGTATTCACTGGAGAGACAGTCAGTATGAAGTGTGAGATTAAGTCTGAACACAGCAATTGGAGATATGAGTGGACATATCGGCAGTATACAGACAGAACATACAGTGTGTTACAGACATCTGAACGTTACACTGTAAATGGAGACACTCTCACTATTAAACCATCTAAAACATCAGATGGCGGTCAGTACTGGTGTAGAGGACACATAGATGGAAGATCAGTCTTATCACATTTTAGCTCTGCTGTTGCTCTCTCTGTGAAGGGTGAGTGGAATATTATCGTCCTCACAGACTCACTCTAGTACACATATGATCATTTATTCAGATTGAGACACTGAATCTACATGTTTTTCTGACGTTCTCAGCAAAACTTATAAAACACCATTAAATTCAAGACAATGGAAATAACATGCTTTTCACAGTTAGTCTCATGAATGTTTCTGATAATCTAATGTTGAATCTGCAGTGACTGTTCAGACGAAGGAGAGACCATTGCTCTCCTCTCCACATCTCTCCTGTTTAACATCAGTGATACACAATTACAGGAGTTTAGATGATCAGATTATGTTTTCTGACTAGTTCACTAAATAAGCTCTGTCTTCCCTTTTTACAGATTTACCCAAATCTTCACTGACTGTGGCACCAGACAGTCATGTATTCACTGGAGAGACAGTCAATCTGAAGTGTGTGATTGAGGATTACAGTGACTGGATAAAGAGAAATTACCCGTCATATGACTGGAGATACTTGACATCTGAGTGGAGATATGAGTGGTATAAAGGCAACACAAACAACAGTATAATGTTACATACGTCTCAGTATTACACGGTAAACAAAGACACTCTCACTATCAGAGGAGCTGCTGGGTCTGATCAGGGTCAGTACTGGTGTAGAGGACAGAGAGATGAAAGACCAAAATCATCACAATCAAGCTCTGCTATTTCTCTCATTATGATGGGTGAGTTGAATATCATTGTCCTTCTAAACTCACTCTACTACAAAACACAAACAAAAATGATTATTTTGTGAACTTAAAGTCTGAATCAAATTTTGTGATTTCAATTAAATCCAAACAGTTGAGTCCTTAGCCATTTTCAAGAATAGGCTAAAAACACATCTTTTCTTTATTTGACCCTCTAAATCTAGCACTCTCTATTCTATTTCTATTCTTAAAAAAAAGAAAAAAAAAAAAAAACACTTTTCTCACTTTCTATCTTTTCTTTTTTTTTGCTTTTCTAAAAAACTATTCTTTTTTGTCAAAAAAAAAAAACACTATCATGCTCTTTTCTTTTTTTCGTCTATCTTTTTTCTTTTTATTTACTATAGAAAAAAAACCTTGCTCCGTATACTGCAGTAAGCTAATCTGAGCATTGCTCTTTTGTTGATTTGGATTGCTTCCATTGTCCTCATTTGTAAGTGTAAACTTAAAATCAAATTATGAAGAAAGATCACTCTTTATGCAGGTAGGATACAAAAGCTCTGACATGGAGTGGATAAATATAGTACAAAAATAGAGAACAAGAAAATGACCTGTCAAAAAGTCAGCATAAGAAGCATTCTCTCGCTGGCTCAGAGTGTGAAGTTTATTAATAAAGTAATTTTTTTTTTTTTTTATGTATTTTATTATTATTTATTTATTTATTTAAGTTATACAAAACAAGAGTAAATGATGTCTTTCACTTAGCAGTCTATAGATGTAGAGGCATTTACAGTTTAAAAACACAATGACGAGCTAAAAACCAACTTTGTGCGTTTAATCGGATTTGTCATTATTTTTTACTAAAAAAATATCTGAGGGACCCACCTCTGTCTATGTTTTTGTCTATGTTTGTTTTTGTTTTCTATTTTATCTGTGCCTCTCATCTGCTCTGCGCTGACTAGTCGGTAGTGCAGCTTCACCTTAGAGATTTAACTCTGCACAGCTAAATAAAACAGGCTGGGTGCTGATTAAAATTGCTGAAATAAATATTTCTGTGAAACATGTTGGATTGCAGAAAGCCCAATCTAGGACCTGCCCCAGTACAGTTTAAGAATCAGTATACTGATATAGCAGCAGAGGACCATTATTTTGTTGAATGAACTGAAGAACGACTGATGATGTCACAGGTCCTGATTTTAACCAATGAAAAAAAAAAAAAATAATAATAAAGGTGTTGTTTTCTCATTTCTGCTTATTTAATGTCAAACTGAAACACAAACTATCACAACGTACACTTAGGCACAAATAGGACAAATAAGTGTTGTCATCAGAGTCACATTCATTGTTTTAAGATGAAGCCTTTAAAGATCAACCTTGGAATTGCAATGACTGATTCTTTAAGCATTTGTCAGTCATAAATGAAATAGTTTGCCCCCCAAAATGAAACATTTACTCACGCTTATGTTGATACTCACCTGTAAGACTTTCTTCCCTGGAACACAAATTGCATGATTTACAGCTGAATCTTGGCTCTTTTAAATACAATGGCAGTGAGTGAGAGAGAAAAATAAATAAAATACAAAATCACCATCATTACTAATATGGGTGTCTCACTGTCCATCTTAGGCATCGTAGGCTGAAAAAACTTTGTATGTAAAGACAGTGTTCTGATAAAAGCACTTTGTGTACAGTGATGGCAGCACACTGTTTAAAAGCTTCATCTTAACAAACCAATTAATGTGACTGTGACTCTGTGCCACATTAGACCCAAAGGGATGTAATAGGCATCAACCAATATATTTTTAAACCATTTCTCAATCATTAAAGGAATAATTTGCCCCCCAAAAAAGAAATGTAATTTATAAACACTTACATTGTTAAGAACATGTATGATGTCCTTCCCTGCAACAGTATTATTTAGAGCTGAATGTCATGGCTGCTCTTTTCAGTACATTGACAGTGGATCAGTTTCAAAATTATTAAGTTAAATTATTGATCACTATGGCTGTTACACCAAAAAATATTAGTTGAACATATTTATTTCTTAATGACAGCTTGACTCGACAGTACCATCAATCTCAGGCACAATCACCGTCAACAGCTTTTGATGCAAATTTCCTTTTACCTTTTAATCATGCCTCAGTCAGAGCATAAACGCATTCAAATTACAATAATAATGATACTGAAAATATCAAATGTGCTTTTGTCATGTGCCGCCAAATGCCAAGAGCAGCATATTTAATAAGTTTTCATCTTTGTCTCAGATTTTTCTGCTTCAGTGTCTCTGGTGGTCAGTCCCAGCAGAAGTCAACACTTCTCATCTGACTCTCTCTCTCTGAGCTGTGAGGATCAGAGTAACTCTGCTGGATGGACAGTGAGAAGATACACAGACAGAAACACAGAAGATTGTTCAAAACAAACAGGATCTACATGTCGAATCATCTCTCTCAACACATCTGACACTGGAGTTTACTGGTGTCAGTCTGAATCTGGAGAGAAAAGTCATCCTCAAAACATCACTGTACATGGTGAGTCCTGTTAGATTAAGTCTTCACATCAGAATTTTCTGATCTGACACAGATCCTGACAAAAGTAGAGTTTTGTCAGACACTCCAAACCCATTTACAGCAAGCCTTGTCTGATATCCTAAACTGTATTAAGAGTTTTCTATCAGCCAAGAAGATGACAGAGAAAGTCAGAAAAGAGCAGAAGCAAGAGACGAGGATAAAAGGTGATGATAAAAAATAGCAGTATTTCTCTATCTGTTTATTTATTATTGATTGATTGATTGATTGATTAATTAATGTTAGTTGCATAATGTTTAGGTGCTCAGACTTTAACCAGCACAAATTCAACAAGTGTTATTATACTATAAGCAATAGCGATTAAAAACTTGTAAACAAACTTTGAAATTAGCTTGAGAAGGCCTAGCCTGAAAGTTTGAAGCAGCTGTAAAAACTTTGAAAAAAGTTTAAAAGTTGAGATAGATTTAGACCAGGGGTGTCCAATCTGCTCTGCAGAATTTAGTGCCTACAAAGCCCTTTTAATGAAGTGCCGGCCATACTTGCAAGGCCTCCGTGCAACTGTTTCGGGCATCTAAGACCACGTCCTATTTAAATGAATGGTGGAATCCGGAAATCTTAAAAACTGCTTGCTGAATGCACAATTAAATTACACATTTCAAATCAGCAACAAAATCCGAAATGAACTGGCCCATGAATGTTATTCCTTATGCTTAAATAACGTTAACAAAGCTTATTTTTCAGGCTTGACCAGCCAATGCATGTGTGCAGTCATAAGCGCGAGTCTCAGGTTTCTGTTAGCACCAGCTGGACTATTCTACCATATTGCGCATTGCAGTTTGTCCCATTCATAAGTAATAGAAGTCAACCATTTTTGTATATTTATAGTCTTTTGCTCCAACTTGCCTTAGCACACCTGCCTGGAATTTTCCAGTATGCCTAGTAGGAGCTTGATTAGCAGGTTTAGTGTTTAATTGAGGTTGAAGCTAAACTCTGCAGGACACCAACCCACCAAGACATTGCTAACATGATTTAACGTGTTGCTAGCATATTTTATTGTTATTAGCATGTTTCTATCATGATTAACATGTTGATGGCTTTCCTTCCAAAAAGCCTGCACTGGCCCTTTACGGGCCCACTTAGGACCAGGGCCCCACAGTGGGCTTAGCCCACTTTGTATAATAATACATATGTTTCACTTTAAATACTTTTCAGCTACTATAACTTAAGTCCTTGGGAAAAACAATTGTTATACATCTAAAATGGACATAACTAATGTCTACACTGTCAAAAATGTACAGTTGTCAAAGTGATTTCAAATCAATGGATTTATTTAAGCTGCAGTCCGTAACTTTTTTGGTTACAAATTATACAAAATCAATTTTTGAGCAAGTACATAACCAGCCTTATTTTAGCCCGATTCACAACGGTTAGGTTATAATAATGTTTTTAAACTGAGTGGTACGGGTAGGTTTTCGTGGGAAATTCAAGCATGCCACTGTGCCATTTCGTCACAGTCTGTAAACATAAAGAAGGCGTCCCGGCTAGTAGCTTTATCGTATATGAGAATGCTGCAGGTGCCGGATAGTTTATAGCCTTTTCTCACAGCGGCTGAAATAAACTTATTTTCATAAACTTGAAATTTAACTTATCATTTTGATTGCGGAATGTAATCCAAAAAGTTTGTGTTTAAGAAACATTAATGACAGAAATTAGATTACTCCAGGTTTAAATGTGGATTTGTCTTGTATTTTAAAGAGAACTGGTCCTAAGGAAGAATTATTTGCTTTTTCGGCTAAAATAATTTCTTGATATGAATTTCAAATTTTATGTCAATCAGAGATTAGACTGTACAGAAACAGAAACGCTGATACACACTAAATACACGTAGTTACGCAAAGCTGATGTTGTTAACATGAACAATTTGAGAACAAAGTATAACAGTAATAATAACTTGCTAGTTTAATGTGATATGAGATAATAACCGATCATTAGATTTAAACACCTGTAGCGTTTTTCCTCAGTTGGTCAGAACAAAAGTTTTAGACTTGCTACTTACTCTTAGAGGACAATATCCAGTGAAAATTCTTATTTGGCCCATATATTTGAATCTGTTCATCTGTGTACATTGAATATCCACAACGGTGCGGTGACTGACAGCTACCAAAACATTAGATTCATCTGCTGCCCGCGCTAGAGCTGTGCTGGAGCACAACCCACGCATGGAAGATAATTCTGCTCTGAACTGTGATTGCAGGTTTTCAGACAGAGATGGCGACAAAGAGGCAAAACTTACGGACTGCAGCTTTAAATACAAAATAGAAAAAATTTAAATTCAGGTTAATACAGCTACATAAAGCCAAAAATGTAAATACACAAAAGTACAAAAAACTAAAATAACAAAGCAATGTAAGATTGTAGGATTTCGTCATGTGAAAGTTGTGCGAAAGTCTTATCTGTAGTACATTAATGTCCAAACATTGTCCATAGCTGAAGTTGACTGAAAGCAAATGAATAACAACCTCTTGTAATTAACCCTTTCACACGTGAGTTTAAAATATTCTAGCTGAGCCCCACAGGGTGAGTTTTTTTAGGCGACCGCTATTTTAGAACGTATAGCTTTATTGTTTCCATGGCGACGCGTCATGCTTGTCACGTGGCACACCGCAGCCACAATAGAGCTGTAAGACAAATGGATCGCGTTTAAGAAGAGCAGAGTAAACTTTACAGTTACCTACACAATGTGTATATGATATTAATAAAACATGTTGTCAGATTATATTTGTAAAATCATTTTGCCGCTTCCGTCTACATCAACGTGTGTTTTTACAAACTATAAATGTATGGTTTTGGTAAGTACTTATGTGTATTTAAATGTGTGGAACCTAAAATAAGCATTATATGGTTGAAAACACTTAATAGTTGTGATAATATGACAAGAGCTCAGCGCGTCTGATCTGGCTCAGCGACAGCCAAAGCGTCAAATCGGATTTGAATTCAGCAGCTGATCACGTGATGCGCTCAACGTTCGAATCACACCGGTGTGATCGTACGCTCCAGGGACCAGCCAGGACTGATCACACCGGTGTGATCGTACGCGTCAAAGGGTTAAAACACGCCACAGCTCTCAAACACCAGACTCTTCCTAACCAGGAACAGTCAAAATAGTCCAGACTATGGTCCAAAGTCGAAAATAACTTTAAATCCATATTCAAACTGGACCATGATGTGGTGACCTCACCAATAAAAATCCTTCTAAAATGCATACAAATACACTTTCTTAAACTCTTAGCATCAGTCCAAACATAGTCCATATATACATGTACCATCTCTGCAAAAACATCAGTAATGCACAGTAAAAAAAAAAAAAAAAAAAAAAACTCCAGCAGGACACAGCACAATGTATTCAGCAGGTGAGCCATGCTGCCTACTGTTGCTTGCTAACTCTCTCTACCACATGGGTTTACTTAAGAAGACCTAAAACACCCTAGCACCCCTAGTGGTAAGAAATAAAACTGCCCACAATTTTTTAAATAACGGGCTCACGCCTGGGCCATCATTGGCAGTACCATAATGTTCTGAGCTGCTCACAGAGGGCCTGCACTGAGCCCAAAGCTTTTTTTTACCCTTTACTATTTTTACATGTTTGCAGCATCATTAACATGTTGTTAGCATGTTTTGGTATCATTGGCATGTTGCTGACACCTTTTTAAGCATGATTAGCACATTGCTAACATGTTTTAGTATATTGCTAGCATGATTTAGCATGTTGTCCTAGGATAGTCATTTAAGCTTTTCTTAATGCTTTGATAAACAGCTTAAACACTCTGTAAGTCTTACTGTACACTTAATGAAATTAATTAAAATCTTAAGTCAGATGATAAAATGATTGATCAATGAATGAATGAAAGAAATAGGTGATTATATCATAATTATTATAAATGATGTTTGTTTCTGGTTATGTGTCACCATCTTTCTTCGTGCATGTTTTTCTTGTGTTGTGTAGATGGTGATGTGATTCTGGTGAGTTCTGTTGATCCTGTGATTGAGGGAGATACTCTGACTCTACACTGTTTACATCGATCTACAAACTCCTCGATCCTCAGAGCTGATTTCTATAAAGACGGATCACTCGTCCAGAATCAGACGACAGGAGAGATGAATATCATTACTGTCTCAAAGTCACATGAGGGTTTCTACTACTGTAAAACAGAGAGAGGACAGTCACTCCACAGCTGGATCTCAGTCAGAGGTGAGTCGTGGAGTTCAGTCTCTGTCTGCTGATTGATTTTATTCATGCACATTTGTTCAGATACACCATGATTATTGTACTGTATATCTCTGGCTCTTATTTCTGGTGGAGCACAAAAATTGTTGACTACTGGGTTTATTATTTTACACAATTCATGTGAACAAAAGTATTGCAATCAAATCACATACCAAATGTACTGAAATACACTGAAATCATAAACAGCCCATAACCTACATCTTAAATTTTCAACTGCAACATTAGAGTAAAATTTTACCAAAACATGTTACTGACTGTGCTGCTGAGATCTGTCTGTCCTGATTGACTGAATGATTTGATTGATTGATTTATTTCATTTGAGCAAGGAATGAATTGTGAGGAAGATTAAACACTAAAATACACTAAATGCTTCAAAATGTCTTCTTTTGTGTTCCACAGAGAAGAAAGAAAACTATACAGGTTCAGAACAACATGGGGGTGAGTAATTTTTGGCACAATATAGATTTTTGGGTGAAGTGTTTATTTTTATTTATTTTTTGTTTTGCTTTAGTTTTTTAATACTTTATGAAAGCCTTTAAGAGCTCTGTAATGTTGCTCAATAATTTCCTTGTTTTTCTCTGTTGATCAGTGTCCCATTCAGCTCAGATTTCTGTCTTCAACATCCTCACCTTTCTTCTGGCAGCTTGTCCATATCTGCTGTGTACAGTCGTGCTGCTGTTAAAATGCTACAGAGCGAGAGGTAAAATTTGTCTGATCTGTCTCTCTCAAATGATTCACATCCCCTCTTTGACAGACATACCACATTTTCGACAGATGATCAGATCATTCATTGAAACAATAACTGCAGTTGAAACATAACATAAAGTATCCAATAAAATTTTAGAAGTAAAAATTTTGTGTGTTTGTGCATTTCATAGACACATCTACTGAAGACCAAAACCAGTACGCTGTAACAGAGGAAGAAACTTCAATCTGATATTCCATCCATCCATTCATCCTCCAGTCTGCTTATTCTCTGTAGGGTCATGCTAGATTCAACAGAGCTTCTCTGGCTGAAGGCGCAGAAACACCCTGGATGGATGCTCAATCATACCTACAGACAATTTACTATCTCTAATTCACCTGTCCTGCATGTGTTTAGATTGTGGGGGAAAGAGCACCTAGAAGAATCCCACATCAACACATGGCTCAGCCGGGACTTGAACTGGGGACCTTCTTGCTTTCTGAGCCAACATGAGTCTTAAATGTTGAAAATAAAATCTAAGTATTATTACTATCAACTTATTTGATATGTTTGTACATTAACTTTTTAAAATGGTTTGATAATATAGTTTGTTCTGATTTTAAATGCTTTAAATTTGATTTTTTTTAGAAACTTAAAAAGGTTCAGTGAGTTTTTTAGGTGTGATACTTGTCTGTTCTTGTAGTAAAAGCTTGATGCTTTGTCTGCTCTAGATGACTTGTTTGAGTAATTAGCAAGCATGCATACAGTTTTATTCTGTAGCACATTCTGTATGAGTGAATCACTGTTAAAAATTAATAAGTGTGTATTCCAGAGAGCATTGTAATATGTAAATATATATTGTTTATGTGATCCAAAAACAATGTCATAGTGTCAGCCACAATGAAATATTTTAAAGTTGTTTCAACATTCAAATCCATTGTAATATTTTTAAAAACATTAAAATAAATACATTTTAAAACAGTTTTCTATCGGACCCATGAAAGAGAAATGTTCTTTCAACTGATAGAGTGATGAAATAACAGCACAGAGATGTTTCTACTCACAAATATGATTATTTTGAACTTGATTGTCAGCAAAAACGGAGAAAGTGGCATCACTAATATCTGCTATATTAGAATTGTATGGAATGTATGGAACACCAGGTTCACATGTGAAGAAAGCATTTTTAGAATGCTAATTTGTAGATTACATATACATCAAGCAGTTTTGTGCTAAAACACAAGGCTAGCTATCCCAGTGCCTGTAAATAATGAAACTACTGTAATATGTTTTAGATGAGATCTGTCAAAGGTAGAAGCATTTGTTTTTCATTAAACATTTACATCCACAACACCAACCTTCACTACAGACCACATTCACACAATGGCTGTAGTTGAGTCCTAGGCTGGGCTGGAGGAGCGAGGAAATAAACATCAGTTTGACTATTAAGAAACACTCACTGGCTGTGTTCGAAATGGCATACTTGCTTACTGTCCAGTACACAGTTCATACTGCCTACTATTTTTTTAAGAATTGTATGTGAAACAGTAATGAAACTTAAGAGATAAGTATGCTTAAGTGTCACATGACAAACACTCATCATTAATTCAGCAAAGCTGTTGAGGTTGTTAATGTACTAACAGTTCTTTTTTACAAATGCTTGTTACTAAGGATTCATACTAGTAAACAATGTTATATTGCCCAATTGAACTCATTTCATAAATGATTAACTTTACAAATTGGACAGAACTGAATCAACACTTAGCTGTCTTTAACGAAATTTTTGGCAGTTACACTTAGTGGGAAAAAAAAAAAAAAAAAAATATATATATATATATATATATATATATATATATATATTAGTTACACTAAGTGCAAATATACTGATGATAAATTCTGTTTACAGCATTTTCTTTAGCAGTAGGTGTGTAAATAGCAGTTAGGACTGTATATGTTAGGGGTTGAATGACTTCAGAATTTTTAAAGTCGACATTTATGTGAAAAGTCAAGTTGATGTCAACTAGTCGCTGATGACGTCATTGATGAACAAATATGTCTGAATCTTGAGCTCAAACTCGAACACCTTGTGCACCGCTATATGGCATATGACACAGCACTGCCCACATGGCTACTGTACATATAACAGCTTGTTTTTATCAGTTCCTTTGTCTTTGGGTCATTATATTTCGCTTGTTCTTAATCAGATAAATAGATTAAGATTAGTGAGAAATAGAAGCATTAATGAAAGAGTGATTGTGTGTGAAATAATTCTACCTGGCAGCATCTCTATAAAGCTGTGGGTTTTAATTACTATGAAATATATGCTAGAACCTTTCGGTTTCTAAGCTGTATTATTGAGAAATCATAGAACAGTGCTGACAACACATTCTGGTGCTATTTCTGTGTGCACCTGGTCTGCAAGCTTTGTACCAGCTACTGTCTGTATATGTGTGTGCACATTACAACACACATTGCATTTAGAACGTTGAATAATTTACCTGTACAATAAGAGGCCGTTCATGTTGTGCCTAAAACGTGTGGAAAATGCTAGGCATGCCACTTTCTCCTTCTTTCCAAAACGCTCTGTAGCTTGCGCTCCCATGGTGTCTGCCGTTGCTAAGCAACAATGACCTGTGCTCTCCATGAAGACGTGAAAGTTTCAGCAAAGGATGGATTTCCAAGACTAAAAATCACTTGCAATTACTCTGCTACTAAATGAATTTAGAAATGTACAGCTGTGATGAGCTGTTCCTCCATCTTGGCTGATATTTTAATGTTGTTATGGGAAATGATGAAATTGATTGGTTGGTTCTTGTCACATGATTTGTGGTGCGCTTGTGGCATTCTGAAAAGTTGAAATAGTTTTATCTAGAAGCAGTGCGGACGTGTCTGGAAAAAATGAGCGCGTCGCACCGCATGTGATGTGAACGTCCCCTAAATCCTCAAGTTTTTTATATTTTGATTTGTAAAAAAATCTATGAACATTTATGACATTATACTTTGTATTATATCGCCTATGCTTTAAATTACAAAAACGAATTAACGCTGATGCAAGGTTGTTTCTAATGCCACATCAATAGGAGAGATGTAAATTTCACATTGTAATGTGACATAATTTCTGTTGTTTATTTTTGTGACGTAAGTTAATTTCTGTACATTTTGTATTGCATATTCACATGTGTAAACAAAAAAAGTAATTATGTACACTGTAATTGTTTAATGCTGTTTATCATTTTATCACAAATCTTTCTTCTATGCATTTATTTGTTTGTCCTGTAAATAATTGTACAAATATTAAAACAAATTGTCCTATACATACCACTGGCCAGACAAGAGAAACACCATGGGTCTCAATTTTAGCACCCCATCAGTGTTGCAGTTCACTTCTCAGAAGATCCAGCAGGACTTTCAGGGCCTCCCTGCTCAGATGAAAATCAGGCCTTGTATCAGAGTCACCGAAAAACATGTCCAGCACTGGCACATTCAGGTTTATGCTGCAGTACAGGATAAGATTTAGGGAAAGAAGGAAAAAAATAAATTGGTTAGAGCTATGATGAGAGTAATTAGTAGAAGAAATAACTAATACCACATTTCATTTTTGGGTGAACCAGGGGTGGTGCTAGGGGTGGGCTAAGGGCGCTAAAGCGCCGAATGTTTTCAGTAAAGCCCCAAATTTTTTATTGCCATGTCTTTTGCGCACCAAGAGTTTTCACGCGCATTAAAATAATTTCTATTAATGCAGCTGCTTCAGTTATCTTACTGTATATCTTCATAATACCAATCTCAGCATCTAAATTAGGTTATTGTTACTCTAGCAACAAATGGCAGACTTTCTAGGACACACACATTTAGAGCGATTATATGCGTGGTTAGCATTTTGCATGGTCAGTTGCAGAATTTATTAAGTGTCAGGGCAACAATTCAATAAAAAAATAAGTTATTAAGTGATTTAAATTGTAGAGAAAATATTGTATTTTTGCTCTAGTTCTAAGCAAAGCCATGTTGTGCCTCTCTGCACACTGCGGTGTTTCAGTACAGAATGAATTTGTGTTTTTTTTTATGTTTTTTAATCAATGATTCACTTCATAAAAACAGTTTCTTACTTCGTTTTTTAATGAATCAGCCATTTTGAATCGACTGAATAAATGACAGTGACTCAGTCATTAAGACTGATTTATTATTAAGAGATTTTAGTCTCACTTTTTATTTTTAGTTTTATATCATATATTTCTGTGTTCTAAATTTTATATTTAAAACATTAATTTCATAATATTATTTATGCAATTTGTAAATGTACAACATTAGGAAGATCAGATCCTTCCTATCAGAGCAGGCTACACAACTTCTTGTCCAAGCTCTTGTCCTCTCCAGACAGGACTATTGTAATGCACTCTTGGCGGGCCTTCCTGCATGCACTTCCAAGCCTTTGCAGATGATTCAGAATGCAGCAGCAAGAGTGGTCTTTAATGAGCCGAAGAAAGCCCATGTCACACCTCTCCTCATCAGACTGCACTGGCGGCCAGTAGCTGCTCGCATCAAATTCAAGGTACTGGTGCTTGCCTACAAGACAACCACTGGCACTGCACCAGAATACCTAAACTGTCTAATCCAACCTTATGTCCCCTCCAGAAGCTTGCGTTCTGCAAATGAACGACGCCTTGTGGTGCCATCCCAAAGAGGCTCAAAATCACTTTCACTGACCTTTTTGTGGACTGTTCCCAGCTGGTGGAATGACCTACCCATCTCAATTCGATCAGCTGAGTCATTGGCCATCTTCAAAAAACGTCTGAAAATCCATCTTTTTCGCCAGCACTTGACCAATTGACACTAGCACTTTCCTACTCCTTTCAGTTTTTCTATATACTTATTTAAAAAAAAAAAAAAAAAAAAAAACACCTTGCAAGACTTATCATGTTTATCTAACTGAAATTTGCCTCAGCACTTATACACTGTCGCTCTCTTGTTGCTCTGATTGCTTCTATTGTAAGTCGCTTTGGATAAAAGCGTCTGCCAAATGACTAAATGACTAAATGCAGTGTAGATGCATACAGGAGCTCCTTAAAATGATGTGTGCACTACAGAGCCCTGTGTGTTTCATTATACTTGTTCTTTAAAAAAATAAGCCACCAATATAACTTTTAAACATTTTATTTGAAGAACATCTGTGCTTAAGCCCTGGATATCCACCGCCCCTGGGGTGAACTATCCTTTAAGTAAAAGTATTATCTTGCATACTCTAATATACTTAATGCATTGAGAGTAAAAGTAAAGGTATACAGTATTGTTCTGAAAAAAAAAAAAAAAAAAAAGTAAATTTAAAGTTGCCTACTTCATTTACTGTTCGGTAGTTTAATCAACACCAATGCACAATGTGAGAAAAAGAAAGAAAACGTAGTACTTCACATTTATACAAGAATACTTGTAGCGCTGAACACTGAGCTGTGCAATGCTCTATTTTATTTTTATTTTTAAGCTTAACTGCCTAAAATATCCGGGTTGCAAACCTGTCTACATATATGATCACCATGGTCAAGACAATAAACTATATAACATCGCACCTTATTAGATATCAATAAGCATTTGAACTGCTATGTGTGTGTATTTTGTAGTTTTTTAATATGTAGACTATCATTACATTATTCAAGTAAGCTTCAAGCATTTAAATTTGTAATCAAGCAATTAAGGACGCAGTAAACCAGTGTAACTTACCTGACCTCGGCTAATCACCGTCTCCTCCATTGTGAGTAAAACATGAAAACAAAAATGAGCAATTCTGGCAGGATGACAGCTCTCCTCTCGCACCTTTGCTATGCGATAGAGTGCTAATCGGGAACCCCTGGTGGCGGAATTAGGAAAAACTGCGAAGGCGGAGCGTCCTTGAATGCACTTCGGAGGGTCCTTCATGCACTCCGAAGTGCGTACACTCAACTTTGGGACACAGCTCAAATGTAAACTTTGCATGCAGCAATTTACAGCGCTCTGATCCAATGGCATACAGGCATCGTCAGATTGACAGCACTCTACCCAATGATATTGGGGGATCCAGTGGGGCGACAATCAAGTTTCAGGGTGACCGTGCCACTCTTTATTACAAACCCGCTATAAAATGTAGTGCCAGTACGTGCGCTCATTGGCGCTCTCTCCAGCTGGTGGCGCCCTAGGCGATAGCATAGCTCGTCTATCCCTAGAAACGGTACTGCCTGAAGCAGCTGCTGCTGTAACTTTTTGTGGATGGTTTATCAGAAATACGACCCTCAGTGGGCGGTTCTTGACAGGAGTGAACATTATTTCAAAATTTAAAATAAAAACATTCTGCTGCTGCTTCTAACACATCCTGAATGCACGCAAAGGGCAACTAGCAGCGCTCCGTTATGAGCAGAGTCACTCAAGAAAGAGACGCAAGTGCAGTACGTGGGGCAGCTCGGAGAGTTATTATAATGATACTGTGTGCATCAGTGCCAAATAGTAAGTTTCTCCATCTCCATTTGCTTTTAATAAGTAAGATGGTCATGTTTGTGTGCTCTGTTCTGCTGGATTCGTTTCACAACTTTCTATTGTTGATTGTCTATGTAACGTACGCAGTGTATATTTATGTTTTTCCTATCAATCATATGTACTTCCAATATTGGATAGTTAGACACTTTGGATTGTTTAATTCGTTACAATCTGTGATGCACATTATATTCACTCACGTTTCTGCACACGTGTCAGGGGGATTACCACACAACATTAGATCATAAAGCAATTGAGTTGATATATTTCTGTAATATATATACTACCAGTCAAAAGTTTTTTTTTTTAATTCCCTACCAAGCCTGCATTTATTTGATCCAAAATACAGCAAATACCCTTTTTTTTTTTTAAGCAAGGATGCTTTTAATTGATCAAAAGTGATGCCATATGCATTGGTAATGTTACAAAAGGATTTAAATGCTGTTCTTCTGAACTTTCTATTCATCAAAGTAATAACTGTGACAACGACTCAGAGGCGTTCGGATCTATCAGCAGCTGTTTATTCAAAGCCAGCAAACAGACAAGTAAAGGGCAGAAGACGCTAATCGTTAACCTTAAGACAGGCAAGGGGTAAGGGCGGGCGACTGGCATCACAATCCGTTTAGGCAGGCTGAGTGTCGGGGCAGGCGGCTAGTAATCAGAGTCCAAATAACGAGCAAAGGGTCGGGGCTGGTGGCTAGGAATCAAACAACAGGAAACAGTCCAGGTAACAACAGAACAGGGAAAAACACTCAATAACGATCACCGGGGCAAATTAAGACTTCGCGTAGAGAACAGGAAACAGGCCGCTTTTAAAGGGGAAAGGTAAGGGCAGTGGCGTAACTACACTGGGGCCCGTGCCTCAGGGGGGGCCCGCAGCAGGCCCTCCCCACATTGCAAGCGGGCCCTGCCCACATTTCAAGCGACTATATTAATATTAATTAATGTAATGGGATATGGTTTGGGCACTACAAGTCCCAGCAGCCCCAGCGTTATATAAGGAAGACGTGAAGTCTGTTTGCCCTTTTTCATTTCCGCTTTTAATTCTTTGGACGCCGCGGCGGGTTTTGAATTGTATAGAAGGTAGGCAATGAGATTCACTTTGGTTATGTGAGTGGTATTTTCTTACGCTTCACAATGATAAACCGAAACTCAACGAGTTGAGTCACAGATATGATACATATATCTTTAGATAGCTTTAAATTACTATACTTTCAAATGAAATAATTCAAATCGAAAACAAAATGTCTTTCAATATGTAATCCATATATGCATTTCTAATATAAATAGCCTATACGCAAAAAAGTTTGCGGTAATTTTAGCACCACAATGCTTCTGATAACCTTGCCTTCTTGTGCTTTGCACATACAATACAATAATATAATACAACATACAATAAAACACATGCTGATAACTGTAAAATTCAACACGATTAATTTGGTACTTCTGGCTGCTGCGGCCAGGCGCACGCACAGCCGTATGCTTGAGAGAGACGCGCGCAAAGAGTTCAATTTAAAATAAGAAACTGATAAGATACTGATTTTAGTTGGTCTAATTTAAGTAGGTTTCCTTCCTTCCATATGGGTTTCCTTCCAGACTCGAGGGCTGTTTGCACGTGCTTCGTGCACCCCAGGGCAGGGGGCCCATTGTATTAGCTTGCACTGGGGCCCGTCATTACCAAGTTACACCACTGGGTAAGGGCAACAGGAAGTGAACTCAGCTCCAGGCAAGAGGCACATGGGAATTGAAGTCTGAAACAGAAGGCTAGTGTTCGGGTGAGGGCTCCCTCTGATGGGGAGAGAGACACCTGGCGGGAGCCTCGTTTGTGACAATAACATTTCACAGTATTTCGGCTTTTGCTGTATTTTGGATCACATAAATGCTGGCTTGGTGAGCAGAAGATACTTCTAAAAAAAAAAAAAAAAATCTCACTGGTCAAAAACTTTTGCCTGGTAGTGTATATATAGGTAACTTTAATTTTTCTCTTATTTCTAGCTTTTAATTGGCTAAGACGTGATATTTACGTGATATTAAAAGTGGTGGATGACACGTCCCCTGCGTAATCTACGCCTTTAGAGATTAGTTAAAATTGCTGCCTGCACATCAGTGATTCTGCTTGTTAACAGCAGGTGTTCATCACTTATGCTCAGTCAGCACCCACTCAGTTTACTTAAGGATCTAATGAACTGCAACACTAGATAGGCAGATCAGGGGTACCGTTCAAAAGTTTGGGGTCAGTAAATGTTTATTTATCATTCTTTTTTTTTTTAAAGAAATGAATAAATTGTTACATTAATAAAAAGTGACATAATAGATTTACATTGCTAGAAAAGATTTATAGTTTGAATAAATGTTGTTCTTGAAAGAAAAAATACAGGTTCAAAAAAAAAAAAAAAAAAAAAACATTGGCGGCACAACTGTTTCCAAAACTGATAATTCTACTAATAATTCAGAATATCAGAATGATTTCTGAGAGATCATGTGACACTTAAGCCTGGGAAACTGAGTAACAGCTGATGAAAAATCAGCATTGCATCACAGGAATAAATTATATTTTAAAGTATATGAAAATAAAAAACATTATTTTCTATTGTAATTTTGTAATATTACAGTTTATTTTTTGTATTTTTGATAAAATAAATGCAGCCTTGACTTCATAAAAAAAAAAAATGCAAGTCTTACTGACCCCAAACTTTTGAACGGTAGTGTGTGTGTATATATATATATATATATATATATAATATAATATAATAATAATAATAATAATAATAATAGTTATAATTATTTAATCCTGTGTTACATTGCGCCAGTAGGCCTACTATGCTATCAAAAATAAGCCATAGCCCAGAAGTGTGGTCTATCAATAGCATGTGGTATTTTGTACAAATGTAGAAAGACTTCAGTATAATTTTGAACATAAGTTGCACATTGTTAAAACATCTGGAAACACTGCAAATTCATAGGTTGAGGTGGAAAAGCTAAGGTATGGCTAAAACCAAAATATGACTAGGAAAATTCAAAGTAGCAACTGTAATGAGACTGATGTTCATGACAGATAAGAGAAGAAACACTTGTTGTCACTGTAGGGGGGACAAAAGTAACAAGTGTTGACATTCAAACCTGATTTACTTTTATATTGAAAAACTCTGAAAAGGCATACTTCGGGATGTGTTACAGCACTAAACAACCTGCAGTCATTACAGTGACACATGAAACGAGAAACACAACACAACTAATAATAAAAAAAATTACCGCTTCCATAATTTAATTATTATACTCAAAAACTGCTTTCTGGACCTAACCGGGAATCAATGACAAAATCACAAGATATTTCTCAGCTTCGTCAAGGGTTGCATGCTGTCTTTCTTTCTTTCTCTTTCTTTCTTTCTTTCATTATTATTGAGCCAGATGATGCGAATTATTCAGGCCCACCCATCAACCAGTTTCTGCCTCCGCCACTGGGGCAGATGAAGCCTTGCGAAGCTTTTTAGGCTTTTTGCTGATTGTACCAAAAAAGATTCGACACTTCAAAACCTCAAAGAAAGACCCTGCCAGTGACATCTAGTGGTCAGCTGCAATTATAGCAGCCACTTTCACATGATTCACACATCTTGATTTTAGTTTCAACACAAAAGCAATACTCAGCATTAGCAGCTGTGTCTTCATTCTGAGAATCATTGTCCACACATGAAAGTGTTACCGTGTTAGCTACTATGAAGCAGGGAGGGAACCGCAAGCATTTTGCGTCTCCTTATAATGAATGAAGCCGCAAGATTTGAATCAGTCACCTTGCTTCAGGTGTTTCATTGTAACGTATGAAGCCAGTCACATGATCACAGAGATTTGATACAAGCCTCAACACAGTCTGCTTCAATAGAGTAAAACAGGCTTCGGAGCCTCAGTGTCAAATGTCCCATCTCTACTAAAGGTGTAAAAGAAGACATGCAGAAAAAAAAAAAAGTCTATTCGACATCTGCATTTACAGCTACAAGACATATATTTTTTAGAGTGTTTGCTCATTTGTACTATGTCTATAGGATGTTTCCCATCACATGTTGCATTCCAAGTCTTCTGAAGCCATATAACTTATATATATTATAACATAACTTTATTTGAAGAAAACGTACCGTTTTAATCGCTGAAAATGATCCTGCTCTGTTAGCGCTCACATCTCATTAAAAAAGATGCTCCCATAGAATGATGTAATTGGTCACAAGATACACAAGAAACAACAGGATTTCACAACCAAGGCTGACGTAAGGCTGCTTCTGGCGGATTTTTTTTTTTAATTTTGCGCACAGACTGCAGCACACAGGATAGGAGGATGGCGAGATCCTCTCACAAATCAATCGTTTCACCTCAGAAGACATGGAATATTCATATTTTTTTAAAATAATGTCTAGTTGTATCTGCCTGTTATGTCTTGTGTTTTACTGACAAATGGTTAGGTTTAGGGGGAAAGGGCTTGGGTTATGTGCTCATAAGTGTGTAAATAATGTGATGAGTTGTGAGCTCATATATCTCCCAATAATTAGACCATCTCTGGAGTGTAGTCTTGTTATTGTAGTGCATTATGGGATTCAAAGAGTGCACTTGATAACGTCCAGTATGTTTTTTCCCAAACTTCAAAACATGTTTACAATTACATTAAAAACTAGATGGTTTGAGAAAGCTGGACCAGAAAGTTTAAGAAGTTTAAAAAGTTTAATAAGTTTTAAAATGTTTTTGAAGTTTAAAGTAGTTTAAAAGCTTGTTGTTGTTTGATAGTGTTGGGGGTATTAACAGTTAAAACCCAAGTACCAAATATGATGAACATAAACCAGGAGTCAGATATTCAATCAATCAAAGTCAGGTTTACTGAAGAACATAGTTTGCAGTTTTATCAGCAGAAGTCAGCTTCAACACTCTCGATGGAGTTCGTAGGCCGCCCCCCATACAAGCTTACAATACTGATACTTATACTCTAACAGAGATGCCATTTACGTCAATACATAAGTTAGGAAGATCTTGATTGGACGTCACACTAAAAGCATATCTTTACTTCAAGGCTGCCTAGTTCTAGCAGGACTCTTTATCAGTATGGTTACATAGTAAAGCATTATTCAATTTAATACCTATCAGAAAGACATGAACATTGATGTCACAGATGTCCTGATCACTCGCAGACCAAGTAGATGAGAGGTCCTGATGACCTCTTGTGACGTGGCACTGTGACCCTGGAGAAAGATAGAACTCAGCAGGGAAAGAGAATACTGTTACCCATCCAATTCTGACTATAGTGGATCTCAGCAGTCTTCAGATACTAAAACTACTAATTCAATTATCAAATAATTTGGGGGGTTAAATGATAATCAATAACTTGAGTAATATAATTTATATTGTTATGAAGGCCACGTTGAACTCCGCGGTTGCACTCCTTCAGTCCCCCGTTTTAGACCAATGTGGGGTCCATTACCCCACACCCGGTCTATCAAGTGAGTACACTACACAAGGCAGAGTTTAAAGTTTATTTATACAGTGCTTTTCACTATGCAGGTTGTGTCAGATGGCTCACATCATAGTCTTTCCACTAGCAATAATTCCTAAACGCAAATAAAACATATTAAAATGTATCATAGCAGCAAAATTATAGACCATTAATGTGGAGCTATAAACAATTACTTTCAAAATCGCCATGTAGTTGTCCTATTGTAATAATGTATTTTGTTAGCTAGTAGAATTGCAATGTTGTATAGAAAACATCAACAAAATCTGCCCACGTATCGTCAGCATTAACAAGGATGAGTTGCAAACATTCATATATCTTAACATCTCTGGTAATGTCTTGCATTTCTGGTAAAAAAAACAAACAAACACATTCTGTCCTACAAAATACGTCCCTACTTACTTAATCCCACTATTTCTACACATGCTCTAGTCTTTCTTCACATAAAAAGTTATGTCTTTTCCAGTGTATCATTCTGTGTGTCCCTCTAACTGGAAAAGTGTCCTCCATCCATATATGCTTTCATCAACATACCTTTGCTACTTCACTCTTACTTTCTAATACAAACTATTTAGACAACACTTTTAAAACTAAAATTGCATGTTCATTAACCAGATTTAACAAATCATTAATGTATTATAAAATAAAATTAATTTTAATACCCTTTCAATACAAATTGGCTTTGTTTGTTTTTACATGTCTTTTACAATTATGATGAATTATGGTTTAATTTGGCCATATCGTGAAATAAACAGATTACAAGAAAAGTGCATATTTATTCTATTGAAGCCTGGCTAAATTAAAAAAAAAAAAAAACTGTTCATTCCTGACATAGGTCAGACCCTCTGTCACCTCATGCTTGTAATCTAAATACCAGGATAGATACACTGCTTTACAAAAACTATGATATCCAAACCATTATATTGTGCAAGAAGAAGGACTGCAAATCCAATAATTCATTCCCTCATTATAGATAATTTTAGGGCTCAAAACAATGGTGGTCTAACTAAACAAAAACAAGTAAGAAGCCATCTAAATATATATATACGAATCAATAAAATGAAACATAATCATTATTTCAACTAAAACTTTGAACAGTTCTTGATTTTACTTAATAGACCTTTTTATTCACCACTGATCCATCTACAATTATCATAGTCTACTTACTATTTAACCATAAATGAACATGAACCTAAATATCAAGGTGTAGAATTTCAAATATAGAACTTGTTCAATTATTGTCTTCCATGGATTTATATCACGACATCACTCATGATGTCATACTCAATGCCTTATTATCATTATTATTATTATTAGTAGTAGTAGAATTATTATTATTTTGTATGCGACTCTTGTCAAAATTGTAATAACTAAACAAGAACATACAGATTTCACAATCATATTATGATATAAAAATACTATTGCTAATTTTTAAAAGGCCAAATATTCATTAAAAGGCAGGTTTCTTTAAAGCTGTTTTGAAACAGTGTACATTCTTAATGCGTTTTCTACTTGTCACTGTATTCCTGCATAAACTGGATAGCCAGCAAATTCAAATTATTTTATTCACAGCTTTATAGCTGCATTTGCCTGTAACCCATATTACTTAAAATATGAGGATGCTCTCTGAATAATTTGGTTAGTGTCTTAGCCAATGTGTCACTGTTTCTCTGCCATCAAGTTTCCATTCGTGTCATATTTACCTTCACTATTTAATATTTAAATTTAGACCCCCGGTTAAATTTAGACATGGGTTTTTAACCCATTATGGATGGCATTCTTCAATTTCACAATTCCAAATTACCTAAATGTTCTTAAAATATTAATCCAGAGAGTAATTCAAATCAGCATTATAAAGGACAAAAGAAGATGTTAATACCCATAGTAGATCGAGCTGAATAACCAGTCCACTTAAATCTTGTCCCATGTTCTGTCCATGTTCATCAGATTCACTTTAGTTTTAGATAATTATCGACTTCTGTGAAGTTTGCCATTTTACTTAACCCATCTGTAATGATACAACACTCATTCCAGAGGTTAGTGACCCAATATACATGCAACAAGGACAGAACAGTAACTTAAAACAAACATAAAGTAGTCATCATCTCCTTGCAGGCACATACTACACACATATATCAAAGCAGCTCATACTCAAGGTTTGATTTGATTTTATTTCATTTTAATTTAGGTTAAATCAAATGGATTTAAACTTAACATGTGCCTGCCAGTTTTACCTAGTTTTACCTTGTCCTTTATCTAGTCCCAAAGCTTGTCTGTTCATTTATGATTTATTTATTTATTATTATTTTTTTTTTTTTACTTCGAAAATCGCTGGGATGTTTTGTCTTAAAATCATTGCTTAGTTTAAGTTATACTTGTTTAGCGGGCCAAAAAGAGACAGAGTCCTATCCTTGCCTCCACTCAAGCAGTCTCTCTCTCTCTTGCTGTGCAAATTATCATTTGACAGCCTCACCAGACTCTAACTTAGACTATAATGTAAAATTCACTACAATATAGAACCCTTTATTATCTACCATGTTGTTTCAAATTTTCTATTTCAAATCTCAATTTAGACTGAATAAAATATGCTAGGAACATTTTTATTTCTTTACATTATGTTTACCTTAAATGCTTTAATCCCCTTGACCTTCTTTATCCAAACCATCTCTTGAATCAGCAAAAGCAGTCTTTATCTTTAGCCACCACCATGTCTTGTAATTATCCTATGTCATGTCTAAGGACCTGCAATAATAAAAACTGTGAAATAGACATTAGTTCAATATCATCTCAACCTTGTTGATTCAGGAATTCATCATAATGCTGAATCTGAAATGTCAGTAAATCAACCAACTTCATGATCCTGACATGTATTAAGACATTTTGTTATAGTCTCACTTTATATAATGGCTGTCATCACATGGTCTCAGATGGTTCTTGAAAGCCCATTGCCAATAACTCTTTGTAAATAGGCTCCTTTTATTCAGGGTGTGATCCCTGGCATAGTTGCATCAAGTTGTGAGCACTTGTCACAATCAAGGAATGCGGTTGCTGGTGATCAGGTCTGGAGGAGCTCACATTTTTGAGGCAGATTGCTGTAACTTCTTACAGTGCCCCCCTTAACGATGCTTTAGGCCTCTCAAGCATCCGCTCAACTCTGCTACCATCTCAAATATAACACCTCCCTTCCTGGGTAGGTGCCCAGTGGCGGTGACCCCCTGCCTTAGGTTGGCCAAAAGAGGATCTTACCCGTCATTGAGAAATCACCTCATGCACACTGGTAACCACTCTTTCCATTTGGACATCCTCAACAGTTTTCTTCCAGAATCTGGTATTTTCTGCATCTTAGGAAAGGAGCACTCAAGAACCATGAGAGCCACTGAGACCACCTACTGCTGTTAAAACATTGAGACAGGTTAATCAGAGCAGTATTTGGTCATTAAAATCAATTGGACATCTTCAAAACATCCTCTAAGATCACTCAGTGAATTTATACATCACACCCGTTCATTCAGTGTAATGCTCTGCTACTTCTGTAGCTGGAGTCATCAGGCCCTGTGTGATGGTGGAGACTAAAAATAAGGCCGATAAGATACTGGTCATAGAACAAGTAGTAATGCAACTGTTCAACGATTCAAAATTATTTCTTCTAAACCTCAAAATTCTTTAGCTACTCAATCTCTTATTTATTTAATGCATTGGGCAGTTAAAACAGTAATTGCCCTCTGCATGCATAAAATCTGAAATATAGATTTTTTTTTTTTTTTTCCTTTTCAACTACCAGTAGCATGTCCTTTAGCATCTCAGTGTCTATGATTTTCATTTGATACACTGTACTTTACTATAAATAGCTTGTTATCACTTATGACACAAGCACAGATAACATTTAGCTGACTTTGAAAGAGAGAGAGAGAATGAGAGGGATTCAGGACTGCAATACATTTTTATTTACTATCTTTTTACTATAGCCCTGCTTAAAACTTGTCAAAAATGACAGGCATTTTCATCTTTATTGCTTTATCTTCTTACTTAATTTTTGCAATTTTCTTTACATTTCTTTCTCAGTCTCCAGAAATTTACATAAACTTGTACCTATCCATCTACCTAGTTCTGACCATCGCTTTGGAATGGTTTTAAATCTGTCAGGGGTTATCTGACCCAGATATGTTACTTTGGGTCATGCTATCTGTGCTTTCTTTCCAATTAATTTTAAAACCCCCGTTTATGTTACTTGTTTACAATATTACCATCTTCTATACAAGCATAATTTTTAACTAAACACTGGTATTTGGTTGTGATGCAGAGTGGCTGAATTTTATTTATTTATTTATTTAATCCCACAATAAAATTAGTCTTTTGCCCAAACATCAATAATTACTAATTTTCACTCACAAGTCTCTGTTACTTTTACAGCTTCAGCCACACAGCATGAGATAACCAAACTGTTTCACTGCATTCAAATGCAACCTTATCTTTGGAAAGCAAAACATAGCTGTCTAAGTTTTATCTCAGAATTCTAATGCCAAATTGAGTGCCTATACAGTGTTTTCACAAACCCAGAAATCAGTCCAAATACATTCTCAGAGCTTACATCAAATATATAAAGACTGAAACAGATTTATGCTATCAAAATTTGTAATTTAAACCTTCTATGCATGAAGAATAATATTAAATCATCACTTCGTTATTTCTGGGATTATTATTATTATTATTTTTCTTTTTTCTTTTTTTTTTTTTTTTTAGCAAATAGCCACTTTATACATCTGAAAAATAGGCACATACATTTAGAAATTTGTATCTTTCTGTTTCTTTCTTTCTATCAGGACTAATAAGTTACCTAATTTGTCAGTCATATTTCTATCACAAAGCAAAAATCAAAAGAGATGATAGCAGCAAGACATTGAGGTGGCAATCTTACCAATAGCACTTGACTTCTGCGTGATGAAACTGCAAAGTATATCCAAGAAATTCCATATATTGGTCCAGTTCAATTAGTATCATACTTTTATTTTTCTCGGCATCGTTCCTGGTGCATCCTTGATCAATCTCGTCCCTATCCTCTATGTATAACCTAGACTTTCTTTCTATTGTAGTATTACTGATAATGTTAGTTTTGGTTTACCTATTCCCTAACTAACTGATCACTAAATTCAGGGCGCCCCTGTCTGAGATGGAAAGAATTGAGAGTTGGTCGAGCGATTTACGACTAGAACCACTTTCTAGAGTCTTACATTCTCTCTGTACTTCATATACTTAACACAGACTGCACTATTAGGCCTCTACGGCTCTCAGTGCCAACAGAGAATGCGTTTTGTCCCCACTGGACACTTGTGCTTTTTATTCCCCAATGGAATGCACCTACTTCTAATACACACCTCTTAATCTGAGTCTACAATAAAAACAGGTGTGCACTTGTACACCATACCAAACCATATGTAACTAAATGTTACAGGTGTACCTCTGGACATTGGTAAACTGGACACCAGTTTACCAATACAATCAAATTCAACTAAGTCTGGTGTCACCTCAAATCTACGACACCAGTTTACCAATACAATCAAATTCTGGTGTCACCTCACTCACGTCTGAGTGAGTCTCTATATCGTTCTCCCTTCCATCAACCCTTCCACCACAGACAGTCCCTAACCATAAATACATAAAATCTTCCTACCTTGTTTTTGCTGATCGATCAAGGGTGTCACCAAAGAATAATTGCCCGCGCATCCTCCACCATTAACTGTTGGGGGTATTAACAGTTAAAACCCAAGTACCAAATATGATGAACATAAACCAGGAGTCGCTCACATCTCATTAAAAAAGATGCTCCCATAGAATGATGTAATTGGTCACAAGATACACAAGAAACAACAGGATTTCACAACCAAGGCTGACGTAAGGCTGCTTCTGGCGGATTTTTTTTTTTAATTTTGCGCACAGACTGCAGCACACAGGATAGGAGGATGGCGAGATCCTCTCACAAATCAATCGTTTCACCTCGGAAGACATGGAATATTCATATTTTTTTAAAATAATGTCTAGTTGTATCTGCCTGTTATGTCTTGTGTTTTACTGACAAATGGTTAGGTTTAGGGGGAAAGGGCTTGGGTTATGTGCTCATAAGTGTGTAAATAATGTGATGAGTCGTGAGCTCATATATCTCCCAATAATTAGACCATCTCTGGAGTGTAGTCTTGTTATTGTAGTGCATTATGGGATTCAAAGAGTGCACTTGATAACGTCCAGTATGTTTTTTCCCAAACTTCAAAACATGTTTACAATTACATTAAAAACTAGATGGTTTGAGAAAGCTGGACCAGAAAGTTTAAGAAGTTTAAAAAGTTTAAGAAGTTTTAAAATGTTTTTGAAGTTTAAAGTAGTTTAAAAGCTTGTTGTTGTTTGGTAGTGTTGGGGGTATTAACAGTTAAAACCCAAGTACCAAATATGATGAACATAAACCAGGAGTCAGATATTCAATCAATCAAAGTCAAGTTTACTGAAGAACATAGTTTGCAGTTTCATCAGCAGAAGTCAGCTTCAACACTCTCGATGGAGTTCGTAGGCCGCCCCCCATACAAGCTTACAATACTGATACTTATACTCTAACAGAGATGCCATTTACGTCAATACATAAGTTAGGAAGATCTTGATTGGACGTCACACTAAAAGCATATCTTTACTTCAAGGCTGCCTAGTTCTAGCAGGACTCTTTATCAGTATGGTTACATAGTAAAGCATTATTCACTTTAATACCTATCAGAAAGACATGAACATTGATGTCACAGATGTCCTGATCACTCGCAGACCAAGTAGATGAGAGGTCCTGATGACCTCTTGTGACGTGGCACTGTGACCCTGGAGAAAGATAGAACTCAGCAGGGAAAGAGAATACTGTTACCCATCCAATTCTGACTATAGTGGATCTCAGCAGTCTTCAAATACTAAAACGTCTTGGTTACGTATGGTAACCCTCGTTCCCTGATGGAGGGAACGGAGACGTTGTGTCGAAGTGACGACTAGGGGTCGCTCTTGAGAGCCCGAATACCTCTGACAGCTTTGAGAAAAGGCCAATGAGAATTGGTATGCAGTATTTGCATAGCCCGCTCCGCCCCGGAGATCCGGGCATAAGAGGGGGGGGCTAGGCAACACTCATTGTTCTGATCTGAGGAGCCGAAGCACCCGGCTACACTCAGAGGCGGTCCGAGGTTGTGGCAAGGGGGACACAACGTCTCCGTTCCCTCCATCAGGGAACGAGGGTTACCATACGTAACCAAGACGTTCCCCGTCTGTCGTTCACGTTCGACGTTGTGTCGAAGTGACGACTAGGGGTCCCAGTTGAAAACGCCACAACCAGCGGACCGCGTCACGAGTGCATGGAGTGCAAATATTAACAGGTCTTGCGTGTTAGATAAATGTCACTCACCTCTACGTGACCTTCCAATGCCCAAGAGCTTCAGCCAGCCTTTCCTCACCTTTGGTTGAACATCTTGGAGAACATTGGGCCAGTGTCCGTCCTCCCCGGGGGGGGATGGGCACTACGGAGACCACACCCTGCCCGGAGGGAGGTATTTGTGTGGAGAATACACTTGAGGGCTCGCACTAGGGGAGCACAACAAGGGGACGATCCTGAGGCAGGCTCCGCATGAGGAGAGACTGCTGAGCTCAGGGTCGGAGACAAGTTTTGTCTTAAGGGAAACACCGCATCTCTGGGAGTATAGGTGGAGATACACACATGGGGCCGCATTAGGAGCCACTACATGTGGGGCACCAACCTAATATGAGAGTTCACAAGAGGCAACCTAACCTCATATTAGATTCTGATAGCTAGTTCCTCCGCTGAACATAGCTACGTTGCGGGTGCAACATGATGGAAATTGTCGTTCAGGGTTCACGCCAGGAAACTTACTGAACTGGGGAAGCGTCATCACCCGTGGGGAACGACGCTTCAGCAAGCTTCTACACCGTATCAGCTTCAGGAGTTACTGGGCTTGCGTTCAGGACTCCCGAAGAGACTGGTTCTACACGCAGATTGTAGAACCTGGCAAACGTGTTAGGTGTAGCCCAACCTGCAGCTCTGCAAATGTCTGTTAAAGAGATCCCGTTCGCCAGCGCAACCGACGCTGCGACGCCCCTGGTGGAGTGGGCGTGCACCCCCAGCGGGCAGGGCACCCCTGTGGCCTGGTAGGCCAAATGAATCGCATCCACAATCCAGTGGGAAATTCTTTGTTTGGAGACAGCTTTCCCCTTCTGCTGTCCTCCAAAACAGACAAAGAGCTGACTCGACCGTCTGAAGTTTTCAGTACGTTCCAAGTAAATGCTCAGGGCACGGACTGGGCATAACAAGGAGAGGTTGGGGTCGCCTTCCTGAGAAGGGATAGCTTGCAGAGTGACCACCTGGTCCCTGAAGGGAGTGGTGGGCACTTTGGGCACATAACCGGGCCGGGGTCTCAGGATAACGTGAGAGTTAGCCGGCCCGAATTCGAGGCACGAGTCACTGACGGAGAGGGCTTGGAGGTCTCCCACTCTTTTGATCGATGTGAGCGCAGTCAGGAGAGCCGTCTTTTGGGAGAGAGCACTGAGTTCGACTGACTGGAGCGGCTCAAAGGGATCTGACTGTAGGCCCCGGAGGACCACAGACAGATCCCAAGAGGGGACAAGGCGCGGTCTGACGGGGTTCAGCCTGCGTGCACCTTTAAGGAATCGTATAACCAAATTGTGCTTCCCAACCGATCTACCTTCCACCAGGTCGTGGTTAGCGGCAATAGCGGCTACCTGGACCTTAAGTGTTGAAGCAGAAAGGTGTCTATCCAGTCCTCCTTGGAGGAAGGAAAGCACCGTTCGGATGCCACATCTCCGTGGGTTCTCCCCCCGGGAGGAACACCAGTTTGTGAATTTGCGCCATCTGAGGTCGTACAGCCGCCTCGTGGAAGGAGCTCTCGACTGCAACAGAGTGTTTACCACTGCCAGTGGGAGATCTCTGAAATCCTCCTGGTCGCGTCCAGGGACCATACGTGGAGGTTCCAGAGATCTGGGCGCGGGTGCCATATCGTGCCCTTCCCCTGTGAAAGGAGGTCCTTCCTCAGGGGAATGCGCCAGGGAGGAACGGGGGAGAGGAGCACCAGCTCTGAGAACCAAACCCTGTTGGGCCAGTAGGGGGCCACCAGCAGGATCTGTTCTCTGTCCTCCCTGACTTTGCACAGGGTCTGTGCAATTAGGCTCACTGGTGGAAACGCATACTTGAGGAGGCCCTGAGGCCAGCTGTGTGCCAGTGCATCTGTGCCGAGGGGCGCCTCGGACAGACCGTACCACAACTGGCAGTGAGTGTTCTCTATCGAGGCAAACAGGTCGACCTGGGCCTGACCGAAAAGACTCCAGATCAGCTGAACCGTCTGAGGGTGAAGTCTCCACTCGCCCCGAAGCGAAGTCTGTCGGGAGAGCGCGTCCGCTACCCAATTGAGTTCGCCCGGTATGTGGGTGGCTCGTAGAGACTTGACATTGTTTCGACACCAAAGGAGGAGATGGCGGGCTAGCTGTGACATGCGAAAGGAGCGTACACCGCCCTGGTGATTGATGTAGGCTACAGTCGCAGTGCTGTCTGTGCGGACCAGCACGTGTTTGCCCTGAACCAAAGGTCGGAACCTCTTCAGGGCCAAAAACACTGTCAGCAGCTCGAGGCAATTGATATGCCAATGCAGCCGAGGGCCCGACCAGAGCCCTGCAGCTGCTTGCCCATTGCATACGGCGCCCCAGCCTGTGTTGGATGCATCTGTCGTAACCAAAATGCGCCTGGACACTTGTCCTAAGGGCACCCCGGCCCGTAGGAACGAAATGTCTTTCCAAGGACCGAGGGTTTTTAGACATACGGGTGTGACGTGCACCCGGTATGAACCCTGGCGCCATGGCCATCTCGGGACTCGGGAACGCAGCCAGTGTTGTAACGGTCTCATGTGCATCAGGCCCAGCGGCGTGACGGCGGCTGCGGATGCCATGTGACCCAGGAGCCTCTGAAATTGTTTGAGGGGGACCGTCGGGCTGCGTGAGAGCTTCTGGACGCAGCTCAGCACTGACTGTGCACGCTCCGGGGAGAGCCGTGCACTCATGGCAACCGAGTCTAGTTGTATACCGAGAAAAGAGATGCTCCGTACCGGGGCGAGCTTGCTCTTTTCCCAGTTGACCCGAAACCCCAGATGGGCCAGATGGTTGAGAACCACATCCCTGTGTTTGCATACCAACTCCTGAGAGTGTGCTATGACCAGCCAGTCGTCGAGGTAATTGAGAATGCGGATGCCCCTCTCCCGGAGAGGGGCAAGGGCTGCCTCTGCGACTTTCGTAAAGACGCGGGGAGACAGGGAGAGCCCAAATGGAAGGACTTTGTACTGAAATGCTCGACCTTCGAAGGCAAACCGCAGGAAGGGCCTGTGTCTTGGAAGAATCGAGACATGAAAGTACGCGTCTTTCAGGTCTATCGCCACAAACCAATCCTGGAATCTGATGCACGTGAGAATGCGTTTGAGCGTTAGCATTCTGAAGGGGAGCTTGTGAAGGGCCCGATTCAGAATCCTCAGATCCAGGATTGGTCTTAAACCGCCACCTTTCTTGGGTACAATGAAGTAGGGGCTGTAGAACCCTTTCTTCATGTCGGCCGAGGGGACCGGCTCTATCGCGTCCTTCACCAGAAGGGTCGCGATCTCCGCCCGAAGAACCGCAGCATTCTCGTCCCGAACCGCGGTAGAGAAGATGCCGCTGAACTTGGGCGGGTTGCGTGCGAATTGGATAGCATAGCCGAGTCGGATGGTTCTGAGAAGCCAGCGAGAGAGGTTGGGTATCTCGAGCCAAGCTGTAAAACTCTCTGCCAACGGTCTCAGGGGGACCACCGACGTACCTCGGGTGGGTACGGTGTGACTGAGTTGTGGTGAAAGCCCTTTGTTCGGGGGCGTGCTGTCCCGGAGGACACAAGGTGCTTTGATCGCCATAACCGACATACAAGGATCCGTGAGAAGATCGCCTGAGCTCAGGGGATCGACTGACGGATGCGCTTGTTTCTCTGTCAAAGTATGCAGAAGCGCAAGTTTTGCGGTTGAGCATGCTTTGATGTGTTTTGGTGGCTGGGTACCCCGGAGGGACCCAGCCATGGGAGGATCGACCATCGGAACCGACAGACAAGGATCCATCAGAAGATCGCCTGAGCTCAGGGGATCGACTGATGGATGCACTTGATTCGTCAAAGCATGCCGAAGCGCAGGCCCTGCGGTTGAGCATGCTTTGACATGTTTTAGTGGCTGGGTACCCCGGAGGGACGCAGTCACATAGATTTTTTCGCCCAGAGAAGAAAATTGCTCTTTTATTGACCATGTGGTGGCCGTCTGCCGAGAGGCAGACAGCCGGGGTGGAGCCGAAACCCACACTCGTCCCCTCGCCGAGTGTGGATCCAGACAGGTCAGCAGATCTCTCTCCTCCGGGCTGCTCGTTTCAGGAACGCTTCGAAGCCTGACGAGGGTTCTTAGCGGCCTGAGACTGAGCTAACGGCGCCACCTTCTTGCGAGAGCTCGACCGCAAGGCTGGTTTAGGTGCAGGACCAGCCTGTGGCGGGCCCTGAGCCGGTCTGGAAGGCGGTCGTCCTCGGCGTGAAACAGGCGGAGGCTGCTGCCTCGGGGGTGCGGGCCCGGGGGGCGGCGCCCGACGAGGCAAGATGTGTTTGATAGCCTCCGTCTGTTTCTTCACTGCGGAGAACTGCTGTGCAAATTCCTCGACAGTGTCGCCAAAGAGACCAGCCTGAGAAATGGGGGCGTCAAGAAAGCGAACCTTCTCAGCGTCCTTCATTTCCGCCAGATTCAGCCAAAGGTGGCGCTCCTGGACCACCATAGTGGACATCGCCCTCCCCAGAGCCTGCGCCGTGACCTTCGTAGCTCGTAGAGCATAGTCAGTCGCCGAGCGCAGATCCTGCAAAAGCTCTGGTTTGGGAACACCCTCGTGCAACTCGCTAAGAACCTTGGCCTGATAGACCTGCAGGACGGCCATAGCGTGAAGGGCGGACGCAGCTTGTCCAGAAGCAGCATAAGCCTTCCCCACGAGAGCGGAAGAAGCCTTACATGCCCTGGACGGGAGTTTTGGGCGGTCCCGCCAGGTGGCGGCGGTCTGCGGGCAAAGATGCACCGCGATCGCACGCTCCACGGCGGGAACCTCCGTATACCCCTTCGCTGGACCTCCATCGAGGGTGGTGAGAGAGGAAGAACCGCTAAGACGCGTTCTGGCTGAAAAAGGAGCCTTCCACGACTTAGTCAGTTCCTCATGCACTTCCGGGAAGAAAGGAACTGGGGTAGAACGTGGCCGAGAACCACGGTCGTTACCCAGATACCAATCATCCAGCCGTGAGCGCTCAGGATGGGGCGGAGACTTCCACTCAATCCCGATTGCTTTGGCCGCCCGTTCGAGCATGGCCGCCATTTCCGCGTCTGCTACTGACTGAGAACCCGCCCCCGCAGCGGGTGCCTCAGATAGCGCGTCTGCTTCAGATGGCTGCCCACTCTCCGATGCTGCAGACACTTCTTCCTCCCCCGCAGGAGCCCCGAATAACCAATCCAACCCGTACTGAGACGAGTTTTCAAAGTCATCCGAAAGCTCGACCGGCAGACACACAGAGCGCGAGGGACGCGGGGAATTACCCGGCGAAACGCTCGCGCTCTCTCGCTCTTCATCAACACGCGCCGCGGCAGCCTCGTACCCGGAAGTAGAAGGACGAGCCGCGGTAGCGGTTGATGCGAGCCGCGGTCTTTTAGTAAAGAACGCGACTCGCGAACGAAGTGTGCTGAGGGGCATGTCCTCGCAAGCAGGACATCCGCCCTCGCCGAACGCTGCTTCAGCATGGTCACGACCCAAACATTGAAGACAGAGCTCGTGCCGATCGTTTTGGGAGAGAAAGAAGCCGCAACCAGAAGGACACGGAAGGAAAGGCATAGTAAACACACAAACCCACCGTGTCTGCACTCTTTTAGAGAAATTTGCTCTTTAGATTTTATTAAGAGGAAATCTGCTCTTCAAGATTCGCCGTCGAAGCACCCAGGGGACTCTCACTGCTACTGCGTTCGAGAAGGAAGAGACCGCTGCCCGTGCCGTAGATCCAACGACGAGAGAGGTGAGTAACGCTGCTTCTCAATGAAGAGACGCTGCATTCGGCTCCGAAGAAACAGAACAATGAGTGTTGCCTAGCCCCCCCCTCTTATGCCCGGATCTCCGGGGCGGAGCGGGCTATGCAAATACTGCATACCAATTCTCATTGGCCTTTTCTCAAAGCTGTCAGAGGTATTCGGGCTCTCAAGAGCGACCCCTAGTCGTCACTTCGACACAACGTCGAACGTGAACGACAGACGGGGAACTACTAATTCAATTATCAAATAATTTGGGGGGTTAAATGATAATCAATAACTTGAGTAATATAATTTATATTGTTATGAAGGCCACGCGGTTCCACTCCTTCAATAGATAGATAGATAGATATATAGATAGATAGATAGATAGATAGATAGATAGATAGATGTTACTAACATGTTTCTAGCATGATTAGCATGTTATCAGCAAGTTAACAACATAATTAGCATGTTAGTAGCATGTTTCTTGCATGATTAACAAGTTACCATCAAGTTGGTAGCATGATTAGCAAGTTACTAGCATGTTGCTAGCATGTTTCTGACATGATTAGCAAGTTGCTAGCATGGTTCAAGTATGATTCTAGCATGATTTGTAAGTTGCTAGCATGTTACTAGCACAATTAGCATGTTTCTAGCGTGATTCTAGCATGAATAGCATGTTACTAGCAAGTTGCTAGCATGTTGCTGGCATGATTAACAAGTTGCTAGCATGATTAGCAAGTTGTTAGCATGTTTCTAGCATGATTAGCAAGTTTCTAGCATGTTTCTAGCATGATTAGCAAGTTTCTAGCATGTTCCTAGCATGTTTCTAGCTTGATTAGCATGGTAATGGCATGTTTCACACTTCCGGGTTTTTGGCTTCCGGCGTGGCTGCATGCAGGGTAAAAGTATTTCCGGTAATAGTGATTGCCGAGTCTAAGGAGCACCCGCTCGGGCATCAATGTCTTTGCAAGAATTAAATCTCATGTAAATGTTTAAACTGTCTTGGTCATTTATTGGTGAGACTACAATGTTTTATTTCAGAACTAAATTTCAGCACTAATTAGAAGTGACGACGCGTATATTCGGTTATATCATTGTCCGTGTCTATTTGGTGCAGCCGTGCATTGTCGCACTCCATGTAAAAAACTGTTTTTGGCGATGTGCTGGAGAAATCAACTGACAGCTCTGATCCTCCAATTTGCGAAAGAGCACCACTCGATCCCTGGATGCGTTTTTGCATTTCTTTCTGGATATATGGATCATAAACAGCACTTCTGTCATCTCGCAATGATGGTTCACTCACATTTTCTCCGCTCGTTATCATCTTCCCTTACGAAAATTAACCATGGTTTTATTATAGTAAAATCAGGTTTGTTTTATTACTATTTGCATAACCACACAAATCAGATTTTGTAACAAAACCATGGAATAACTGCAATAACTGCCGTTTTGGTTTGATTCGTAGTTAATTTTAGTAAGGGCTAAGGTCTGTAATATGCACCGCATTAACAAACCTATTAGTACTTTGTTGTATATTTAATTAATAAATATATTAACTCTAATTCAACTGATGCAGCTATACAATGAGGTCTTGGAAATAAATGTCTTATTTATTTTAGTCTCTCAGATATAGTTATAATGTGCGATTAATACATGGTCAACAGTTTCAGCGATTCATTAGGTTGAGATAATCTACATATTGTTGTGACTTTTTTAAAGTTACTCATGCGTTTTTAAAATACAGGCAACAGCATGTATTCGCGCAACATTATAGCCCACATTAAAGCATATTATAACTCATTCTGACTCATTCTAACTGAATTTATATATTTGTTCCTATGTGTAACGGTGCCTACGTACTTAGAATTTAGTTTTTACATAAATTAGGCATATAAATAAATGCTTGTCATATATTAAAACGAGCAAGGGAATTGTTGAATGAGCCTATATATAGGACAGCTGGTGAAATAAAACTACCCGCCGGTAAATTCTAGAACGATCTGAGCGGCCATATAAGCTACAAATAAATTTCTTTGTAGATTATATAACAACAACTTGGAAAACAGACAAAATAGAAAGGGTAAGAGACGAAATTTGAGACAAGAGCATACAACATAATGTCCGCAGACCGCTAGCGGAACTATATTTACCCTGCGTCACGTGATTTCCGATTCTTGTGAAAAAGGCCTATTGATTAGAAATAGTACACAGAAGGGAAGCTAGACTGAGTCTCGAGGGATTATGGGAGTTTTGTCAGTTGGAGTTTGAAAAGTCTTGGCTCATTTGAACATTCCCTCAATGTAAGTCTATGGGATTTTCCCAGTTTTAATCATTATTTTTACGAAAATCATAAGTCTGATCAGTTAGAAAAGATACAGCAGCTCGAGTCAGAACAGTCCGAAGATCTGGGCTGAGTTTGGAGTTTGTAGAGTTAAAGTTCTAGGACAGGGGTCACCAAACTTGATGCTGAAGGGCCGGTGTCCTGCAGAGTTTAGCTCCAACTTGCCTCAACACAGTTTCCTGGAAGTTTCAAGTATACCAATTAAGACCTTCTTTAGCTGGTTCAGGTGTGTTTGATGAGGGTTGGAGCTAAACTCTGTAGGACACCAGCTCTCCAGGGTGGAGTATGGTGACCCCTGAGTAGCAGTCAGAAAATTTTGGTTAGGAAGAAAATAGCAGATCAAGCCAACCTAATAAATGTATATCTTAACTTTAATATTACTTTTATCATGTCATCTTCATATATACAGCATATTATAATATGCATGTGTGTGTGTCGGATAGTAGGAGGGGAAAATGTTTGCATCGCAGCAGAGTTTGCTGTCCAAGAGGTCATATGATGTTGTTATCAGCCAATCATTTCTCATCGTACTTTCAGTGCTCGACTGCTCAATCCAACGCAGCCGCCTCGTTGTCGCAAGTTTTTTGGCAAACGTCAGCATGACATCAGAGCAAGGGGAACGTAATTCAGACACATTTCTAACCAGCATGCATCTCGCGGTGATCACCGGTGATCGGTTCTGCGCAGATTTTGCTCATCTCAGATGAGCCTAATAAAACCAATAACACTCCAAAGACAAAGAAAAACATGAAACTGCATCACGTGACCCCTTTAAATCAAAGCACATGACCAACACCTGAAAAAAATGTGTCGTAATGGATGATACTTGTCTGTATTTGCAGTACACAAGCAGCAATTTACAAGGCTCGCAACATTTCAAAATCTATGGCAGGTACTCTTCAGATTTTGGTAGCCCGAAAATTTATTTAAGACATCAATTTTACTCTCTTAATTGTTTAGATTTTTATAAGGCACATTAACTTCTTTCACATTTTGTCCTCTATGTGTTTGCTGCATAAAAATCATGGGTCAATATTTGCAATAATCTGACCATAAACAGCAGAAAAATTGGAAATACAAATTCATTATTCTCTGCCACGAGGTGGCACTTTAGAGCTGAAATATTACGGTTTCCCTAGTAACAGCTGTACACAAGGCAGCACTGCACTCATTAACGCTGTTTTATCAGGCATTGCGTGTAAGATAAAATTACAAAGTTTCAGGGGACAGTCGGTTCTCTTCAGAGACATTCATATAAAGAGGAGGGACGTCATTTGAAACATTTGGTAGCCCGACTGGATAACACCATAGCCCCGAGATGTCGGGCTAGCGATTTTGCAAGCCCTGGTTTAGCTGCACTTGACAACACTGCCAGTGTGAAATCACAATGGGCATGTGCTCCCGCTCTGCATATGCACATTTTATTTTATTTAAATGTAAACTCACCCAGTATCATAGTGCAAAATGTAAGTTAAAAAAACTTTCTGTTCAAGTCTTCATGGAAACAAAACAAAGACCAAAACTAAAGCTGTAACGCCTTGAATGTGTAAAACCACATGTAATGAAACAACAACAGCTTCATGTTGGATGTGTAAGCACTGTGAAGCTGCTGTTGTTTCATTACATGTGGTTTTACACATTCAAGGCGTTATAGTTTTGCTCTTTGTTTTTTTTTTTGTTTCCAGGAAGACTTTAAATAAAGTAAAATAAAATAAACAATGTTTTTGTCCTTTTTGTGTATATCTTTTCATGTGTATATTCAAATATTAAGCATAATAAACAAATGCTTGATTTTTCAGTGTTTTATCATGCTTATATAAACATAAATTAGGGTGACCATATTTTGATGAACAAAAACCAGAACACTGGTTATATTAGCAATCTATAGTTTTTTTCTTTATCCTCATTTTCCTCTTCATCCTGTTTTTCCTTCCTCATCCTCCTTGTTTGTTCATCTATATTTTGCTGTAGAGCTGATCTTTCCCAGAATTTTTTTTTGTCACTTCACAAATAAGCATGAAAGTCTTTGCAAGCAGTGTCTTTGAAGTTGTATTGCACAGATAAAATCCCTTTCAGTGACTCAACAGAGAGCTGGTTCCTCTCCTTTGTCCACTGGCTCTGCATCAGTGAGAAAACCCTCTCAACATTTGCATTGTGAGAGGGAAGTGCAAAGACGAACTGTGCAATCTTCAGTAGTTCTGAGTAGCATGCAAGGCTTTTCCTTGGCCTTCTCAAAGTATTTGGTCCACTTCTGGTGCACCTGCAGGCCAATGAACTCCTTATCACTATTGCACCTTTCTAAGAATTTCTTCAGATTGGCGACCTGGTCAAAACACTTGACATCATCCATTGGCACCCCCTTCTCTCTTAGGTACTTGATGCAGGCCTCCACATCATTCCAACATGGTGGCTCACTCATATCCATCCACATGTTGTTAGTGGATAGAACCTAGTTCCGGTCCATTTAATGGCCCAATGAAAAACAATGAAAACCAGGACATTTTCATCACTTTATAAAAAACAACCAGGATGGCCAGGATGTGAAAACCGGACGTGTCCTGGGAAAACAGGACATGTGCTGGGAAAACAGGATGTTTACATTACTTTATTTTTTTTTATTATTAGAAGGTCTTCTTTTTGTCTCCAGCAGATGATAATCACCAGAAAAACGTCTCAAAAATTTAAAGTGGATTTCTCCCCATTCCATTGCATCTCATGTTGTAGATGAAAAAGTACTCTTTGTGATTCTTTTTTGCTTCTTTGTATTAAACTATGCATACATACATACATGAAGCAGTTTTGTTTCTCATTGTTTAAGCAATGTATTTTAAAATAAACATTATTTTAAACATCAACATAATATTTTTTCAATGATAGTCATGTTCATTTGTTGTTTTGAATAAACATGTGTAAGTAATATTTTGCTCGATGCACCCTCTTGTGGCTTCAGGAGAGAAGCCAAAAGCTTTTTTCCCCTTAACTGAAATGATACCCTTTAAATTTGAATATAATTTGAATATTGATAATAATAATAAGTACAAAATTCAAATGTAGTTTTTCAGCCATTTTAGCAGCCCTAGTGTGTGTGTGTGTGTGTGTCAATGAAAGCAGTGCATTAAAGGGCTACTCCACCCCAAAATGAAAATGGCCCTCCCATAGACAGCAATGTGATTAACACGATCAATGTCCAGAAACGTAGCAAGGAGATCGGTAAAATAATCCATGTGACATAACTTTACCAAGATACTAGAATACTGTATACAAAGAAAACAAAAATAACAACTTTATTCAACAATTCGTCTCCTCTGCATCACCCTAGTGCCATTTTGGAGAGTATCCACTGAACGCAAACAGCGTATGCTGCTTTTTGTCAGCTGCGCCACACGGATATGTTTTTACCATTCAAATCATAGCGTAAATAAATGTAGATAACGTATCTGCGTGGTGCAGCTGACACAAAACACCATAAGCTGTCAGAATGCATCAAACATATTTTATATAATATTTTTAATATATTAAACTGATTTGGAGCTACCTGTGCATTAAACGGTTTTAATGGATGCCATCCAGCCAATCAGAATCGAGTATTCAGACAGACTATGGTATAAATCTGTATAGACCTTTTTAATGTGGTGATGTTATTGACCCATAAACCTTCTGGATTCTCAGAGGTTATACATTTTAATATAAATTTAAAACTGGACATGTGTTAGGACCATTGCATTAAAAATTTTATTGTTTACACTCCTTTCTGAGGAACTGATAGACAAAACGATGCAAAAGGTTCGTAACTCACATCTTGTTTCCTATTGCCACCAAGAAGGAAATACGATTGTAACTCTTTTTTGTTATCTGTTTGACCTATTTTTACCAGCTTTCTCTTTGTGTTTTCTATGTATTATAATGCTGATAACATTGAACTGGGGCATGGTTAGGTTTAGCTTTTTTTTTAGGTTTGTCTGTTTAATGTCTAAGTTTTGCAAGCGCTTCTCTCAGGTGGTGTGGTTTGGCAGTAGATGTACGTTAAAGTGGAAGTCACAGCATTTTGTGGGTTGTTTCTAAAAGTAGGTCTAATAAAAACTCAGAGTTATATCAATATACATGACTTATATATTCATGCGTTGCACCGGCTTCTTCCAGCTCATCATTAAAGACACATTGTCGTTTGTGAATTTCTAACTTCTAAACAGAAGCTGCTTGTAGCGAGAAAATGACAGAGACCATCTATAGTTCAAGAGGCCTGAATAAAAAGTAGAGTTGAGCTGGTGGTTGTGGTTTGACTTCTGCTCTGTTTCTGCTGTGTGGTTTTAACCCGAGTGGGGATATTTACGCCTTTTTTGCATCTTTAGTACAAAACGTTCATTTCGTGTTCATTGACTTCCCCTTATTATAATTCCATCTGTCTGTGATCAGGAAGGCCTGAATGAAACATCACTTCTCACTTCTAAAAGTAACTGCTGTCACGAAACTGCGCTTATTTTAAAGAGGAAGAAATAAAAATTTTAAATCTTACTGTGGTGAATCTTTTGGTCATCTGAATCAAAATCACTTTATACACCTTATGTCTCACTTGTGTTTGTGTTTGTGTGTGTGTGTTTGTGTGTGTGTGTGTGTGTGTGTGTGTGTATATATATATGTGTGTCTACTCTAGGTCATGTGTTCTATATACAATTATAACTGTTATTACTGGAAGAACTGTGAAACTTTTTTTTCAAGAAGAGAAACGGAGCTCTTAACAACTTGCATGCACTAGAAGTGTAAATATCTTAGAATGGATCTCTTTTTCTGTCTATTTCTTCATGCATATCTTTGCAGAGTTTTGTCTCCTCCTCCCTCATCTCTTCTTAAAGTGTGAAGGGACCGTTTAAACACAGGAAGTGTCTGCGCACACAGGACTTTTAAAACAATCTATTCATGTGTCAGTATGGGGTCCGGTGCATTGCCTCTCATTCTCTGTAAGTATTTTATTTTTTTATTTTTTTTATGCTGTTTTCCCCTCTGCTTTTAATACAATGTATTCAGCTGAGAATAAAAAAAATGGTTGTGCTGTGTGTAGGAGGGTCTCAGAAACAATGTGGTGATATGCTATGTCTGGATCAGATACAGAGTTTTTAGAGAACATGCGTTTATCTGTGCTGCATGTGAGAGATGGACACATGCTTTTGCTTGGCTTTGTTGTAATAATCGTTCCTCCAATTTTAGGCAGTTCAATTGAACCATACAGGTATTTGTGTTATTATGAGTGTTGTTTGATATTTTACTTTCTATTTAATTTTACTATAAATAGACTCTTCATCAGAGACTCAAAGAGTTTGAGAACAGAGACTAAACATGCAAGTTCCTCTATCGTGTTTCATCCTGTCTGCCCCTCTTATTAAAAATTATTCATTCATATAGTGGCCCAAAATTATTATTATTTTTTTTATTGAATTATTTTTTTTTTATTTTTATTTTTTAACTTAAATCACACTTAAAAATGACAGAATTTCAATGCATTAAACACAGTGTGTCAAACCAACTGGCATCTGCTAAGAAATGATGGTCAAGCCTTTCTCAGAACTAACTTCTCTTTTCTGAGGCATATATATAATATATATATATATATATATATATATATATATATATATATATATATTTTTTTTTTTTTTCCAGTTGGTCCTAAGCAAATTCCAAGTATTGAGCCCCAACTCACAAAGTATGTGCTTTTGTAGCCCGTACTTTGCTGTTCTTTCTCATAGTTTGAGTTTATTCACCTCTTCCATTCATGTCTATGGGTTAGTATACGATTCATGTCAGACATAATCCCATGCAACCTGTCTCATATTCTGAAGTGTTCCCAAAGGAATACAGGAACAACAATGTGTGTACATTCATGCCAGTATGTGTAAAGGTTCAAAAGCTGATACTGGGACAGCACCTTTTTACAGTTCACCTTTGCAGCTAAAGGGTGAACATTGGAACCTTAGAAGTATATATTAGTACATACTACATATTAGTACCTAAAAGGTACAAAAGTGTACCTTTCAGGGCTCCAGACTGTGAATAAAGGGTCCCATTTGCGACCAAAAATAATCATTTGTGATTGAAGGTTTGCCGAGGTTGCCACTGGCGACTATATAAATGTGCATCTTAAAAATTGCATGTAATGCCTTTTGCGATCACATCTTTTATAATGTTCACATATTAAACTGACACAATGCACATCAAAGTTTTAGTTTAAAAAAAAATATTTTCAAACAGTCCTCATCTCTGCCGAACAATTTTTACTTAACCTGTTGTCTAAATTCAGGGGTCTTCAACCGGGGGTCCGCGACCCCTAGGTGGTCCGCGTCGGTACTGCAGGGGGTCCGCCAATTAATGTAGGATAACAAATAATTTTTTGTTAAAAAAAAAAAAAAAAAAAAAAAAAAAAACTTGGGTAAAAACACGATCAAACATGAAAATATGATAAATGTTACATGACAGCTTTAATAAATTCCTTGCTGCTACGTACAGTCACGTGAATATACGATAGCCTACGTCAATGTAGAATGCGAGCGCGCGGTTTTAAATAAAATACCGAAACAAATCAATGCGTGCGATAATTTTAAAATGCTGGTTGATAAATTATATCAAATTTAACTCGAAAAAATGGATCGCTTTGTAATATCTACACGCAAAGTATGGTTAATTGACTCATCAGCCTCTTCAGAAATTGCTGGTGCAAATCCAGATGTGGATGCTAACGTTAATAAACCTGCTGCAGAAGCCCCGGCCAAACGCAAACGATATAAGTACAGAAAGTACTTTGAAACATATTTAAAGCTTGGATTTACTTATAAGGACACGAGTGGCATTGAACTGCCGGTGTGTGTTATCTGTTTAGCTGTACTGTCCAACGAAAGCATGAAAACCATTCCGTTGTCGGACACAACCATTGCTCGGCGGATTGATGAAATGGCATCTGATGTGAGAGCGCAACTGGTAGAGAAACTAAAGCTGGCAGACGATTTTGCATTACAGCTGGACGAGGCTTCAGATGTCTCCAAGGATGCACAACTGTCGGCATTTGTACGCTTTGCAGATGGAAATGAAATGCAGGAAGAATTTTTGTTTTGTAAACAGCTACCTGAATGCACAACAAGCTCTGAAATTTTCAAAGCAATAGATACTTTTTTCCGCGAACATGACATACCCTGGGCAAAATGTGTCGCGCTGTGTACTGATGGCGCGAGATCCATGACCGGATTAAAAAGTGGACTTATAGCGCTTGTCAGACAAGTAACCCCAAATGTGCTGTGGACTCACTGCATGTTGCACAGAGAGTCTCTGGCTGCGAAACAAATGAGTGGAGAGTTTGCCGACGTTATGGATTCTGTCGTAAAGGCTGTTAATCATATCAAGAGGAGCGCTTTGCAAACGCGCCTGTTCGCGTCTCTGTGTGCTGCAGCGGGAGAAGAACACACGACTCTGATTTATCATTATGAGGTGCGCTGGCTTTCTCGTGGATCAGTGTTGACCCGTGTGTTTGAGTTGCGCGCATCTATTTACGAATTTTTACTTAAACATTGCACAGAGCTGGCTGCAAAGTTCAATGACAATGCATGGCTCACTAAGTTGGCTTATCTGGCGGATGTTTTCTCGGAACTGAACAAACTTAACACTTCTATGCAAGGCCGCAATGCACATTCCATTCAGCTTTATGACAAGATAGATGCTTTACTGAAGAAAATGAAAAGTTGGAGAGAGCGTGTCATGGATGGAATTATTTCCATGTTCCCATCTGTGGACGACTTGGGTGATTCTGCAGTGCTTTCGCCTCAAGTGACAGATTTAATTGTTGCACGCTTAAAAGCACTGGAGGACCAGTTTGGAAAGTACTTTTCTGAAGCTGAGTCCTGGCGAAAGGACAAGACATGGATACAGTTTCCATTTAAAGATAATGCATCAGATGGATCAAATTTGTCAGTTACAGAGCAGGATCAACTGATTGAACTAAGCACTGACAGTATATACAGAAATATGTATGAGACAAGCCCTCTCGCCCAGTTCTGGATCTCCTGCCAGAAAGACTTTTCCTCAACTGGCAACAAAGGCAATGATGAGCATGCATTCTCCTCCCTCTCCTACCTGAAAAGTAAATATCGTGCTAAATTGCAGCTCGAGTCTGACATGATACTCTACCTTACAACATCGATATCCCCCAGAATAGACAGCCTTTGTGTAATTCACCAGGGTCAGTCATCTCATTAAAGGCATCTTAAACTTAAAGCTGAAGGTCAGGTAAATATAACTGTTCACCTGACAGTAAAATTAAATGTAAATTTCTATTAAAATTAAAGCTGAAGTTCATGTAAATATATAATTATCCACATGACAGTAAAAGAAAAATGTATGAAAATGTATAATCTATAATTAAAACAAGTGTGAACAACTTAATAAATTGTGAAATTGTGCAAAATATGTTTGTTATGATGCATAAATCTTTTTGAAAGAGTTGGAAATATATCAAAATAAAGATGATGATATAAGCAAAATCATAGTTCTAATTGTCTTAATATAATATAACTAGCTTAATATGATTGTTTTTATTATTATCAGTGGCAATATTTGACACAATTTGTATCGGGGTCCCTGCCCCATTTCTTTGCTGCCTAAGGGGTCCTTGACCTGAAAAACGTTTAAGACTCCTGGTCTAAATGATAAGAGAATGCAAGGAGCTAAAGATGAAATTCAACACTTCCAGCCCGATCTTACTACAATTCGTACATATTTTACGAGGTGGCTAATTTGTATGAATTTGTAAGACCTCACTCGTACAAATTCATACATTTTTGGCTAAATTCTACGTTTATTACGATATTACAAGTTCCCAATTCGTATGAATTCGTACAAATGCCCTTCACCTAACCCTGCCCCCAAACCTACCTGGGGTCTAGACAAATCATACAAAATCATAAAAAAATATTTCAGTAAAATAATGTGTAAATCTAAAAATACAAATTAAAAATAAGATAAATAATTTAAAGCTTAATTTCTGCAACACAAAGTGGTAGCTGCTCATTCCCCACTCCCATACATGTGAAGACTTTTTGTGCTAAATAGTCATTATACAGTATTTTCTTTATTTAGCTTTATTTTTAGTCAATATTGCTTGAAACTTATTCTTACTTGAAAATGAAGAAACATCTGTATTTGTCCTCTTCAGTGACCCTTTTGATATCCATGTTTATCTGTTGAAGCCTAGTGTACAGTTACTGTATGCTGCAAAAGTATGGCAAATAAACTGGTGGCTTATTGTAACTCAAACAATCAGCAAGCTTCAATTGGGAAGCACAGTAATTAGTTTCAAATGTATGTTTTGATATTTAATAATACATTGACTTATGACTTAGAAATGTTTACCATTTTATTAATAGTAATGGTAACACTTTATTTTGATGGTCCCTTTTGAACATTCTGTGAGAGTTAGTACATATGTAGGTGCAACGGTACTTATTGTCAACAGAATGTGTTAAAGGGACCATCAAAATAAAGTGAAACCATAGTATTTGGCGGCCAACCGCAATACCATCACCACCCACTGGAGGGACATGGCCTACAGGATGAAAACCGCTGCTTTAAGTGAACTGGATTTGAATAATTTAAAATATCCTTTACGGGGCTCCAGACTGTGACTAAAACAGTTGCATTTGCACCAAAAAATATTAATTTTGCGCAGAAGTGAGCAAAGTGGAGCCGCTTCCACCCACACTCCCGCAGAGTCAACAAACACTTGAACATACATCAGCGTGATTAAAAACTACATAAAATGACCAAAAAAAAAAAAAAAACATCTTTGGAAAACAATTTGAAGGGTTTTGAATTATTTAGGTTACCTACGTCCCATTAGATTACTTGGAGAGGGCGGGATTTATAAAGCTGTCAACCGTGTAGATATTGGCAATATTGTTAACAATTCTTGTTTATAATCAATACTATGGCTCCTTGTTATCAAGATCTTAGTCTACATGCCGTGTTCTGTTAAGGAAATTTGTAGTGCACTTGCCATCCAATAATCCCAAAAAAGCTTTGTTAGCTTTTAATAAAAAATAGCTGGCCTATCAGTACTGTTTTGGCTCTCTTTAAAGCAGCAGGAGTGATCTCAGTTTAGCGCCTCAGTTCAAGCAACAAATGAACCCATTATATCTTTCTCTTTATTATTATAGTATGAAATGAACATGAATTAACATCAAAATGTTGGGGGGAGGTGTATTGTGTTGCTCGAGCCCCTGGCCCTTTGAGGTCCAATGCTACAGTGCCTTTTCTGTCCGATCAAGCTTGTTGAATATTAAAGCTCAAAGAGACTGCTATACTGAATAAATACTCTATTTGTTTCTATATGTCTCTGAGTGATGGAGATTAATTAATTAATTAATATACTTTCAGTAAAATGGTTTCAAGTTTTGTTGCAATAAAAGTTTTGTTCACTCAGATAACTTGATCTTATTCTTTTAGGATTCATTGTTACTGATAAGAATTCTTGTTTAACACTGTGAAACCGTGATATTTTCTAAGACGATTATCATACAGTGACAATTTCATTCTGTTACAGCCCTACTCCTATTGCATTTTACTAATGAATTCCTATTATCATTTTTAACTTGCATGTTCTAAATAATAATAATAATAATAATAATAATAATAATAATAATAATACCTTTCCATTGATCAAGGACGCATTATAATGCAGATACGATAAGAAAAAAATACAGTATGAAGGTATAGTACAGACAAACAAAAGTGCAAGTGAAGGGGAGAATATTACAAAATAGTAGATAAAAGTAGCAATAATATGAATAAGTCATAGAACATTACATGGTCAGGGTAGCAACCTAGAATCAAGTAAAGAAAATATTGAACACAACTTAAGCATGATAACATAGGCCATGCAAAGATGTGAATCTGAGCAGTAAAATGTTGTACTTTATGCGATGGAAGCCAGAAGCTGGAAGCCAGTGGAGATCAAACAGAATAGGGGCGATGCGGGCAAAAGGCTTGGTGTGGGTATGTAACGACGAGTCAGGAGTCGTAGGATCCATGAGCTGACGGTTTATTAAACACAGAGTAAACAAGCAGGCAGGGTCAACAACAGCAGACGAGTACAGCGTAGGCAAATCCACAGCGTAATGAGAGTTCTTACAAGAGTTTGGGGCTGGCAGCAAGCAGGGGTAATCCAGAAACACAATGGTCGGGACACACAGAGAGACGCCGTAATCGATATAACAATCCAAATCGGTACACAGGTAGTCAGTCCGCAAGAAAAATGCTCGGGATCGCAGGCCATGGGCAAGACAAAACTTCGCAAGGATAGTTAGAAAATGGCCGCTATTTATATCCGGGTTAATCGCCCTAAGATGGCTGACCGAGGCGGGGTTAACCCAGGCACGCGATCCTGGGAAATGGAGTTCGAAAGGGCCTAATACTCAGGTGAAGGCTCGCGCTGACGGCCGTCGGGAGGAGCCACAGAGCCCGAGTCTGTGACAGGGTAAATGCTTTTTAAATACATTTATTTATTCATACTATGTTCATATAACTTGCTAGTCAAAGTGTTTTGGGGGGATTATCAGTCATCAAAGCAGGGTATATATTGGTCACAGACAGAGATTTACTTTAAATTTCACCATGCTGACTACTCACTAAAAGATCCCACAAAGCATGTTTTCAGGCCATTTCAAATCTTATTTTGACGTAACACAACGTAAGTGTTTATATGTAAGTGTGTGGGTTGTTTACTTTTTCTTTAATTAGTCTTTGCATTAACACCATTATATTGTTTATTCAGATTGATTCGTGAACACAAGAAGTGGGATTTATCGCATGAACCAGTCACAGTCGATCATAACTAGTCATATCCAATCATCTTGCAATGAAGGCAATGCCTCCTCTCATGTGACTTTCCCACAGAGCGTTTGTTAAAACTTAATGGGCTGAGGAGAGGCAAGAGAGACACTGACTCGCACTGTATCTTTACCTGCTGGTGTCACTGTTAGAAACAAGAAACAGCGTTTCTTTATTTAAAAAAAAAAAAAAAAAAAAAAAAAAAATGTCAAGTCGAGCTTTATTGTCATTCCGCTACATGTCCATGGACATACTGTGGAATGAAATGCCATGGCTTGCAGACATCATAGTTATATAGGATATATAATGTATTGTTTAGGCACTTGCAGCCTATAGTTTGACAGAATGTTTCTAATTCAGCATGTGATGTTAAAGTCAATATAACTAAATTTTCTTATATTGATATTGTTTATTTCTTACTCCAGGTCATCAGGCTCTTGGAATAAAGGCTAGGTTTCATTAGGCAACATTAGAACCCATTTTACACATGGCTTGTACCTGTTCTTATTAAGAGTGTACCATATAGTTCTTAACTGTAGCAATCTGTAGTTGTATAAACTGTAGCTGTATTAATCATTACCAGGCCAATAATTACCTTTTTATTGTTAATCTATATGCATTTTTTTAATGAAAAACAACAGCCTGCACATTTAGAAACAATATATAGTACAAATCTATTCTTTTAACAAATGATCTATTATACATTTTACAACAAGTTAGACAAAATTTACCATAATAAATGTCTACAATAAAATGTGATTAATTCTAGTAAAGGTGGTCATGAGAAAAGTTAGTTAGTTTTAGTTTATTTGCCTTTTTAAGAAATTGTTCAGTGCCAGTTTCTCAATAGTTATCAAATAGATCAAATCTTATCACACTTTTCAAGCATGCTGGTGAACATGTGCAAGTGTACAGTGATTCGCGTGCTGCTCGTGCACAGTTAAGAATTGCACTTCTATCAATATTGTGCTGGTAATTGATCCATTTGGTTCATACGTGAGGTTATCGCTTATAAAAGTGCCAAATTAAGGCACGATTTAAAATAATAAGTAAGTGAACAGGTCTCCATTAACTATGGTATAAATATTGGGGGGTTGTACTTGCTAGTTTTGGTTATTGGGGGGTTACCTTCCCAATATCCCCCCACAAACTACACCACTGCTTGCAGGACCACGTTGCTACATAAATAAACAAATATAAACATACAACACTAGATGTATAAGAACAAATTTTAAACCTATACATAGCTAACTAACTGAAGTGGTAATCTATACTATAAATAGTTGACTATACATACACAACCGAAGATAAACTATACAAGTACTTGACATAATAATTTTTTTTTTTACTGGAGCATTGTGCAAGGAAAATGTCCAGAATAGAGGGGAGAGGGGCACTGCAGTTTCCATACCAGACAGTGATGCAGCTGGTCAGCACACTCTCAATGGTGAATGTGGTGAGGATGGGTGGAGGGAGGCTTGCTCTTTTAAGTTGGTGCAGGAAGTGAAGCTGCTGTTGTGCCTTCTTGGAGATTGATGTAGTGTTAGTGGTCCAGCTGAAATCCTGTGATATGAACCCCCAGAAATTTAGAGCTGCTGACTCTCTCTACTGTCGATGGTCAGTTTGGAGGGTGGTCAACAGAGTTCCTCCTGAAGTCCATCACAACCTTCTTTGTCTTACTCACATCGAGGGACAGATTGTTTGCACTAGACCATTCAACCAGTTGTGCCACTTCCTCTTTGTAGGGTGTTTTATTGTTGCTGACGAGACCTACCACAGTTGTGTCATCAGCAAACTTGATGATGTGGTTGGAGCTGAACTTTGGCAGTGCAGTCATGGGTCAGCAGCATGAAGAGCAGTGGGCTGAACACACAGCCTTGTGGGGCACCTGTGCTTAGTGTGGTTTTGCTGCAGGAGTTGGGGCTGACACAGACTGACTGAGGTCTTCCAGTTAGAAAGTCCAGAATCCAATTACAGAGGGAGGTGTTTAGGCACAGGAGGTTTAGTTTGTTGATGAGTTGTTGTGGGATTATTGTGTTGAATGTCAATGTTGAAAGTCGATAAACAGCATTCTAACATAAGAGTCTTTATTTTCTAGGTGGGTAAGAACCAGGTGGTGGGTGAAGGAAATTGAGAGCGGTTTGGACGGTATGCAAACTAGAGTGGATCGAGTGTGTTGGGGAGGCGTGTTTTAGTGCTGTGCATGACTAATCTCTCAAAGCACCTCATCATGATTGGAGTCAGTGCTATGGGACTGTAGTCATTTAGACAGGACACAAGTGATTGTTGTGGATTTGATACATTTGTGGATGACTGCCTGGCTCAATGAGGTGTTGAAGATATCTGTCAGCTGCAGCACACTCTCTCAGTACACGGCCAGGTATGTTGTCTGGACCCACAGCCTTGCGTGGGATAATCCTGGATAGGGTCTTTCTGTGTCAGCTGAAGACAGACAGAGTGCCTTGTCGTTGGGAGGTGTGGGTAGTTTTTATGCAGGTTTGTCATTCTGCATTTCTAAATGTGCAAAAAACACATTGAGGGCATCTGGGAGGGATGTGTCGTCATCACAGGCCTGTGGCAGGGGCTCGTAGTCTGTGGTGGTCTGAAAAGCTTGCTACAGATGCTGTGTGTCCTTGCTGTTAGTGAAGTGATTATTGATTTTTTGTGCAAACAAAGGTTTTGCTTTCTTAATGCCACAGGACAGGTTGGCTCTTGCTCTTTTGTGGACTACTTTGTCTCCCGATCTGAATGCATTCTTAATGGGTCTTTAGCAGCCCACGAACCTCTGCTGTTATCCATGGCTTCTGGTTGGCTCATGTGGTGATATGTGGTGATTGTCACATCATCAATGCACTTTTTGATGTTAGCAGTCACAGTTACATGTGTGGCAATGATGGCACAGTGTGGATCACGGCAAACAATATGCGGGCCGATTGCTGGTGGGAGGAGTCTGGCCCAGATCAGTCCAGTCATCTTGTGGCCCAAATCAGGCATGTGACATGACAGCATATATGAGACCAATGATAAGTCAAGTCAAGTCAAGTCAAGTTGAGCTTTATTGTCATTCCGCTACATGTGTGGACATACAGTGGAACGAAATGTCGTGTCTCGCAGGACCACAGTGCTACATAAATAAACAAATATAAACATACAACACTAGACATAGGAACAATTTTTAAACCTATACATAGCTAACCTACTGAAAGCGGTAATCTAACTACACATATACTATAAATAATTGACTATATACACAAAACATAAGACAGACTACATAAGTACTTTACATAATAACTGTGCATGGTATTGTGCAAAAGAGGTATTTAGGGTTAGGAACCAAATAGTGCAATTTTATTTGTGGTGCAAGTAAACATTCAGGTCCTTATAACATGAATTGTTAATAAGGAAGTGTCTGGTGCATGTAGAAAGAAAAGAGTGTTTCTACACGTGGTTTGTTCAGTCCGTTCACATGTGTGTAGCACACTCTGAGTTGCAGTGTTTTGAGTTTTTCTACAGTCTACTTTGTGGATAAGAGGGGGGTCAGGTGGTTGGAATTGAGGGCTCTCACAGCCTGGGGGAAGAAGCTGTTGAGTAGCCTAACAGAGCGGGCTCTGATGCTCCTGTACCGTCTTCCTGATGGCAGGAGCTGGAAGAGACTGTGAGAGGGATGGGTGGGGTCCTTCACGATACTGGCGGCTTTACCGGAGCATCGTTCAAGGAAAATGTCCAGAATGGAGGGGAGAGGGGCACCGATGATCTTTGCAGCTGTGTTCACTGTCCGTTGGAGGGTCTTGCGGTCACCAGCACTGCAGTTCCCATACCAGACAGTGATGCAGCTGGTCAGCACGCTCTCAATGGTGCCCCTATAGAATGTGGTGAGGATGGGTGGAGGGAGACTTGCTCTTTTAAGTCGGCGCAGGAAGTGGAGTCGCTGTTGCGCTTTCTTGGAGAGTGATGTAATGTTTGTGGTCCAGGTGAGGTCTTCTGTTATGTGCACCCCCAGGAATTTAGTGCTGCTGACTCTCTCCACAGTCGAGCTGTCGATGGTCAGTGGAGGGTGGTCAACAGAATTCCTCCTGAAGTCCATCACAACCTCCTTTGTCTTACTGACATTGAGGGATAGGTTGTTTGCACCACACCATTCGACCAGCTGTGCCACTTCCTTTCTGTAGGAAGTTTCATCGTTGTTGCTGATGAAACCTACCAAAGTTGTGTCATCAGCAAACTTGATGATGTGGTTGGAGCTGAACTTGGCAGTGCAGTCGTGGGTCAGCAGCGTGAAGAGCAGTGGGCTGAGCACACAGCCCTGTGGGGCGCCTGTGCTCAGTGTGGTAGTGCTGGAGGTGTTGCGGCCGACACGGACTGACTGAGGTCTTCCAGTTAAAAAGTCCAGAATCCAGTGTTAAGGTGTTAAGGCCCAGAATGTTCAGTTTGTTGATAAGCTGTTGTGGGATTATTGTATTAAATGCTGAGCTGAAGTCAATAAACAGCATTCTGACATAAGAGTCTTTGTTTTCTAAGTGGGTAAGAGCCAGGTGTAGGGTGGAGGAAATTGCATCGTCCGTGGAGCGGTTTGGACGGTATGCAAACTGGAGTGGGTCAAGTGTGTTGGGAAGACTGGATTTGATGTGGTGCATGACTAACCTCTCAAAGCACTTCATCATGATTGGGGTCAGTGCTATGGGGCGGTAGTCATTCAGACAGAACACTGGTGTCTTTTTTGGTACTGGGATTATGGAGGTAGATTTGAAACATGTGGGGACGACTGCCTGGCTCAGCGAGGTGTTGAAGATGTCTGTTAGGACATCTGTCAGCTGTGCAGCACAGTCTCTCAGTACACGGCCAGGTATGTTGTCTGGGCCCGCAGCCTTGCGTGGGTTAATCCTAGATAGGGTTTTCCTTACATCGGCTGGAGACAGACAGAGAGCCTGGTCGTTGGGAGGTGTGGGCAGTTTTTGTGCAGGTGTGTCATTCTGCATTTCAAACCGTGAATAAAAGAGGTTGAGTGCGTCTGGGAGGGATGTGTCGTCATCGCAGGCCTGTGGCAGGGGCTTGTAATCAGTGATGGTCTGAATGGCTTGCCACAGACTCCGCGTGTCTTTGCTGTCAGTAAATTGATTATTTATTTTTTGTGCATACAAGCGTTTTGCTTTCTTGAAGCCATGGGACAGATTGGCTCTTGCTGTTTTGAAGGCTGCTTTGTCTCCTGATCTGAACGCATCATCTCTGGTCTTGAGCAGCCCACGAACCTCAGCTGTCATCCATGGTTTCTGGTTTGCACGTGTGGTGATGGTCTTGGTGACTGTCACATCATCAATGCACTTTTTGATGTAAGCAGTCACTGTTTCGGTGTATTCATGCAGGTCTGTGTGGTTGTTGTAGGTGGCCGCCTCTCTGAACATGTTCCAGTCTGTGCACTGAAAGCAGTCCTGTAGTGCAGAGGTAGCATCATCTGGCCATACTGTGATCTGTTTTTGAACCGGTTTGGCGAGTTTGAGAAGTGGTCTGTATGCTGGGATTAGCATAACAGAGATGTGGTCCGAGTATCCGAGGTGGGGGCGGGGTTCAGCTTTGTAAGTGTTTTTTTCTGTTGTGTAAACCAAGTCCAGAGTGTTGTTTCCCCTTGTTGCAAAGTTCACATGTTGGTAGAACTTTGGCAAAACAGTCTTTAAGTTCGCGTGATTAAAGTCACCGGCTATGATGAAAAAGCCGTCGGGGTTATTTGTTTGTTGTTCGCTGATGGCGCTGTACAGCTCGCGAAGCGCGTCCTTGGCGTTTGCACACGGCGGGATGTAAACCGCGACAATAACAATGGCCGTGAACTCCCGCGGCAGATAGAACGGTCGACACTTCACAAACATAAATTCCACCAGCGACGAGCAGTGTTTTGACACTAACACAGCATTGTTACACCATTCCTTGTTGATGTAAACACACAAGCCTCCCCCGCGAGTCTTACCAGACAGTACTGTATCTCTGTCCGCTCGGTAGCAGGTTAGCCCGTGCAGCTGAATGGCGGAGTCCGGGGTGTTGTTGTTTAGCCATGTTTCCGTGAAAACAAACGCACAACAATCCCTTTCCTCGTGCAGTGTAGAACGACTGAGTTGGATTAAGTCCAGTTTATTTTCCAGCGAGCGAACATTGGAGAGCATGAGTGTTGGAAGAGCCGGTCTGGTGGGGTTAGCCCTTAGCCTAGCTCGTACACCTCCGCGCTTACCGCGCTTCTGTCCCCTCTCACACCGCCGGCGCCTCCGCTTTGTGTGGGTGGCGTCAGTAGGTGAGGCCGCGGTCTCGGGGTTCGGCTTTTGCAGTAAACAAAAGCCTCGGAGCTTCTCTGTAGCCGCTGGTGGGAGTTGGTGGTTGTATGCGTTGCCGATTTCCAAAAGGCTTTGGCGATCGTATATGTATTTTGGAGTTATTTCCTTATGAATTACCGGTAAACTGACACTATTTTGAGACGAAAAGACGACATTAAAAGACATAAAAGCACCGTTATTTGGACCCGGAGTAGCCGCTGCGTCTGACCGCGCCGCCATCTTGGATTTGTTTTTGTCATGTTGGATTGTTGTTGATAAACAACATAAGCAAAATATTGCATGATAATGGTTAAATGATCACATAAATTTCAGTGACATGAAGGAATCTTTAAATGTAATCTTTGAATTGGAGAGAGATAGAATGCATTATCATGCTATATGTATTTTGGTATTCCTCTTGTTAAGCCACTCCTGAACCACACACAAAGTCAGAGGTGTCTTACCTGGGCTCTCCTCTTTTCAGATGAGAGCAAGTTTTTTATTTCATTTGGAAACCAAGGCCCTAGAGTCTGGAGGAAGGGTGGAGAAGCTCATAGCCCAAGTTGCTTGAAGTCCAGTAGTTTCCACAGTCTGTGTGATTTGGGGTGCAATGTCATCTGCTGGTGTTGGCCCACTGTGTTTTTTAAAAATCAAATTCACTGCACCCGATCATTAATAAAGTAAGAAAATACAATTATAAAACACCTTATGCATTTATATCTGCATTAATAACATACTACTGTCTATTACTTTATATTATTGTTATTATTAATTTATAAATGATGAATTGATTATTTACTAATGTCTAACTTATGGTTCGTAGAGTACAGTTATTATAAAGTGTTGCCCTCTGTCATGGAAATTAGTTAAACAGTTTAATAATTAATTTACAATTAATTTATATTACGCTTGCATGCCATGGATAAGTGCGTTGTAAAATTAATGGATGGATGATTCAGCTGCAGGCACCATCTTTTGGCATTCATATGACTCTCACAGTGAATTATGGGTATTCTCTAGCTGTTGAGTGTACATCAGTTGTACACTCATTTTTGCTGTGCATTGTAGAATTAAATGAGTGCACTCGAGAATGTCCACTGTGGTTTCGGACACCACTACAAATGGCTGTTCCCTCAGATAGTGCCCTATTTAAGTGTATAGGGGGTGATTTTTGATACAGCCTCGGTCAAGGGAACATGCAAAATGAAAACAAACTTAAAGTCCATGAGGTTGTGACACTGGTAAGCAATTATTTAAGACATCATGAACTAAAATAGGAATCTGGTTTTGAGGGAAATAAGTATGAAATAAAATTTAAATGCATATGGTTATGCTAACAAAAAAGCAAAATGCAAATAGAGGGAGCAAAACTAATATAAAACTCAAGAAACAAACACTGTTCTGAACCTCAGTTCAAACTGCTTTTCTATTGTCCAGGCAGCAGTGAATCCATCAGTGAATGGATTCACATTCCTGGGTTGTCATTGTGTCACTGATGTAGAAATAACTCTAGACATGTTTCAGTGATTTGGACTGTGTTGAATGAATGTAAATTCTTCATATCTGTGTTTTTCTGTTTTTAGTGCTGATGTCCTTCATCTACTCTGGACTCATGCAAGGTACTGTGCAGTACCACGAAAAAAAAAATATATATATATTTTCTTTATTAAACAAATGTGTATTGTGTTGTAGTGCTTGTTAACTTGGATACATCACAGCTTTACTGGTGTTTTCTGTTCATATTTCTTATTATATAATCTGCTATTTACTAATTAATCAATTCATTCATACAAAGAAACAGTCATCATTTTAAATTTAGTTCATAGGGCCTCAGCAGTGCCATTGGCTGATCACTTCCATGCCACACTTCACTGATGCTGCAATTTGTGCTAGGAGCGAGTCATATGTGCTGCTGAACAAGTATTGAGTGCATAAATGAACATACTTTAAAGACCTTGAACTTTTCTGTTTTGCAAATCCATTTTTTGATTGATCGTAGGAAATATTCTAACATTTTGAGATGCTGGATTTTTGACTTTTATGAGCTATATGCTCTAATCATCAAAAAAAAAAAAAAAAAACCTTTTGAAATGTTATACTTTACATGTAATGAATCTCCAATATATGAAAGTTTCTTCTTTTAAAAATAAGTTACAATAGTAATAATAAATAAAACTTTTTTCACGATCTAATTTTTTGAGCTGCATCTGTATTTTACTTTATTATATACATTTAAAATATAGGAAAACAAACTAGTTAAATGCAACAATTTTCATTGTAATAATTACTGTGTGCCATTTAAGATTTTGAGTTATTCATTTATACAGTATAATTTTGTTTGGAAATGTAACATTTTAAAATTGTTGTGAGCTGATTCTCATCAGCCTAAGAAAAGTCTGAATGGCATTAGATCTCCTTTAAAATACCAACAATTTGTGAAAAATTATACTTGAACAACTGATTATCATGCACTGTATTGGAGAAATTACTTCTGGACAGTGAGTTTTGTGTGAGACCTCAGTCGAACAGATCATCAAAATCGCAGAAATCACAATAGCCCAGATGAATCTAAAAAAGTCATAAAACGGGTAACTCTGATCCCTGGTGCCACCCAGTCTAGGATCCCCCATCGCAGTCCCTCAAGGGAAGTGAACCAGCAATAGGATGATCCAATAAAGCAACAGAGAACGCTCGTTGTCTGCAGGAACTACTCAAACCATCACCTCTTTGATCAGTGTCTTGCCCAGAACAAGATAAGGGGGCCAATTAACAGGTACCCCTCAGATCATCCATGGAACAGATGGCCTGTATCGCTAATGACCCGCTATTCATGAATTGATAATCAAATAAACAAACAGAAAGGTTTATAATGACAAAAACTAGCCTGGAAAGCTCAAAGGACTTCACAGCATGACCTCAGGACCCTCTGGCCACTCCAGACCCCCCCTCCTCTCTGTAGTCCACTGAACTCATCCCAATGTGGATGGCTATTTAGAATACACAAACTCTTAAAACAGACTATTTCTACCACAATTAGAGCAACAGTACCGCTGAATAGTATGTTCTTTACCTTTCGATATGTGTGGTGTGTTTTGTTTAATCGAGTGTATGTGTATGAGTGAATATATTCCCCTTTTATGTGTTTGCATTATATTTCCTTTTAGTAGATAAGGCTACAAAATGTATTGACTGTATGCAAGATATCTGATGTTTGGTGTTGACCAGAAGCTTGTTTTATTTCCAATATGTTTATATGAATGAGAAGTTACTGTTGGTTATAATACTTGCATCACGAAAGTTTATTGAAGTTATTGACAAAACTCACAGATATACCACGTGTGGGACACAGGTTAATTTATGCAAGGAGGAGCAGCCTGGAACGTGGCTCCACCCCCAACCAGATCCGATTGGAGCAAGCCTCATGGGGACGGACCAAAATGGCTGGGTTTTAAAACCCTATGCTCCTAACAATTCCTTACCTTTCGCCGTTCGATTTTCACCTTGCGCCTTTCGCCGTGCGCCACCCCTCCACCGCGCTGACCATCACGCGATCGTGTTATCCAGAACTCTACAAGAAACAGACCCAGCTCCGCTAACCTGCCAAATTCATCAAAGACTTTGCGTCTCGCAACCCTGACTGCAGAAGAAATTTCCTGCGCATCACATTGCTTAACCCGGCAACCAATCGGAGCCATCCGGCCAAACAGATCACTCATGACTAATGTGTTTTCCAAAGACGTCATCCAAGGAGCCACCAATCAGAACGCCAGGCAAAGTCACGGAGGAAACACCAGCTGTTCAAACAGAACACAAGTAAACAAAATCTCCTTTGCTCGCTGAATTGGTGCATAAAATCCTTATTAGCAGCTAAAAGCCAAATCTCTGCTTTTGTGGTTCTACCAGGTGGCAATCTAAGAACTATAGTAGCAATTGCTAGTAATGTTGTTGTGGGATTCCGTTTAAACTCTGTAAACCTCATAACCCTCTAGAACAGTGTGTGTGTGTGCGTGTTTGTAGTTTAGTTTGTGTGTCTCAGAGTAATTAAAATAAATTCCTGTTTCATTTATAAAGAAGCATTGTCTTGTGTTGTGTATTTTAAAGTTAAACTTATGCCCAGATCTTGGTACTTTGCTCTTAAGAGTTAACGAAATAACTGTTTATATTATTGTCGTGGCCACGAAGTAATATAAACCTCAGAAGTGGTCAAATGTACTAACTTAACCCTTTCGCTGGACGAACGGTTAATAGGTGCAAATTATTAATTTTGACTCGTTAATCTGATCAAGCTGAATCGAATCGTTAGATCTGATTCCCATTTGATTCCCTATAATCATTTTGAGCTATTATCCTTACATTTGTTTGTTTGATTCTGGGGTGCTGCTGCAGAGACAACAGATGGTAAAGACGAGAAAGACTCAACCAGTGAGTTCACACTTGTTTCTCTTTTCTTGTTTTGTAACAAGCACCAAGTCAATAAGATTTGTGTGTTTTATTTTACTTCATTATCTTTTAACATATAGGAAAACAACCTAGTTTAATGCAACAATTTTCATTGTTAAAATTACTTTGTGCCATTAAAATATTGTGCTATTCATTTATACAGTATAATTTTGTTTGGAAGGCTTGTTAAATATACAAAAAAAAAAAAAGAAAAAAAATACTGAAAATAGACTAGAAGTTATAAGTTCTCTAACCCTAATCAGTTCTTTTAAAACCTGCCGGAAAAAAAACAGTCCCATCTACTGTTCAGAACATAAACTGTTCAACAGCTATAAATGCTGACCACACAAAAAACTTTCAAATTGTTGTGAGCTGATTCTCATCAGTCTAAGAAAAGTCTGAATGGCATTAGATCTCCTTTAAAAGACCAACAATTTGTGAAGCATTATACTTGAACAACTGAATATCATGCACTGTATTGGAGAAATTACTTCTGGACAGTGAGTTTTGTTTGTTTGATTCTAAGGTGCTGCTGCAGGGACGACAGATGATAAAGACAAGGAAGACTCATCCAGTGAGTTCATACTTGTTTCTCTTTTCTTGCGCTGTACCAAGCACCAAGTCAATAAGATTAATGCATTTTATTTTACTTCATTATATACTTTGAACATATAGGAAAACAACCTAGTTTAATGCAACAGTTTTCATTGTAATAATTGTTGTGTGCCATTAAGATAGCTATACAAGGGTATATCTGAAACAGGCCAATTAGAGGTCAACCTCAAGTCACGTGCGTTTCAAAAGTGTACAGACCTAATAGACACCCATCTGCATAACATGTAATAGAGGGTATGCACCTCTATTACAGGTGAGTGGTGAGTGCGCTCCGCCCACTGAGTGGCAGCTTTGGTTTCAGCATAAATGCTGCGACAGAACACAATAAACACCTCTAAAACCAGAACGAGCTTTGCGATTGACTGTACAAAAAGATTTGACAAGAAACCTGAGGTATATTTTTACAGGCTGCCGAAAGCTACAAAAAATTCAAAGAAACAAATGGACTCCAGGTGGTGAAACACAGATTTGCAGTTATCACTTCATGTTAATATGCAGTATGTAATATAATTTTGCAGTAAAAGCATGCCCTATATATTGTATTGTCATATCATATTTACTCACGTTTTTGCAGCATCCCTATTTAAATCCATTAACGCAGCTGCTTCTTTTGCCACTCAGTCCGGCTGAGGGGGCGTGTTCCAGCGGGAAAATTAAGTCAATGCTTTATAGCAGGGGTCACCACACTCAGTCCTGGAGGGCCGGTGTCCTACAGAGTTTAGCTCCAACCCTAACCAAACACACCTGAACCAGCTAATCAAGGTCTTAATAGGTGTACTTGAAACTTCCAGACAGGTGTGTTGAGGCAAGTTGAAGCTAAACTCTGCAGGACACCGGCCCTCCAGGACTGAGTGTGGTGACCCCTGCTTTATAGGCTTCTTCCTTGGCTCCAGCGCCCCCTATTGACCAGCCGCCACTGGTGTCGTTAACTAACATGAATGATCAGTGAACAATACATGTACACAATTTATTAATCTTTGTCAATGCCAGTTATTAAAAAAAAATACAGTCATTCATTGTTTGTTCATGTTAGGTCACAGAATCACAGTGCATTAACTGTTAATGTGTTAAGACATAAATTATGATCTCTTTAAAAAAAAAAGACTCTTACTTTCAGAGAACTAATTAAAGATGATCAGGATCCGTACTGATAAGATGTGAAACGTTAAACTGATCCAATTTAAGCTCTGTTGATTTTTTCACTGTGAAGGGTTAAATATCATTGACGTCTGCAGTACTATGTGGTTTTGGGAAAAATTTTACTCTTTACTGAATTCAGTATACTGTATTCTGCCTATATTTTAATAGTGTGTGAAAAAGAACACATTATGCAACAATAAACAATTCATGACCTCATCATAACAGTTTAATTCAGCAGTTTTAACACTCTTAGATTAAATAATTATTGTATGTTTTCCAGTTGTGTGATATGTGAATATTTATTTATTTTTTGTTATTAGTGATTTTAAATCTTCACTGCAAAAAAAAAAAAAATAAATAAATAAATAAAATAAATAAATAAATAAATAAATAGGTTTATCTTACCCTTGGTAACACTTTATAATAGCTTTCATTAATAAATCATTAACAAACATTGTTTAATGTTTAACAGAACATGAGTTAATATATATATATATATCCACATATCTAACGTGAAGCATGAAATAATGTGTTTGTGTTTACTAATAATGTATTAAACATTACCTAATAATTAACATTTCATGTAAATTAAAATGCTTACAAATGTCATTTAACTTCTAATACATAATCAAGCACATCTTGAAAATCTACAAGTTATTTTCTACAATGATTAAAAGCTTTTGTTAATGCACAGTCCTAGACATACATACATACATGCATGCATACATGCATGTATGTATGTCCGGGGCGCGAGGGGCGGCGGCGTCTTCTCCTGGCCTGATGGCCGTCTGGATTGGTGCGGCACTCATCCTTCTCTCGACGCTCACCTTCCTGGACCCACGAGGACACCAGCGTGCACGCACGGGGAAGACACCGGTCTCCTGAGGAGAGGCGCCCGCGCCATTTAGACAGCGGCGGTGATGAGGCTTAACGCACGTCAGGTGCGCCTCATCACACGCCGCTAGACGTGGTTGATTGGCCCCGCACCTCTCCCACACGCCAACTCCCGTCGGGATGATGTTTATAAATTATTATATAAATAATAATAATAAACCACAAATACATACTCCATGGTCACTGTCTTAAAGCGTCACACACAGGTTTTTATTAAGAATCCTGAGATCCTTCATGACAGAGCCAGAAAAAAACAAAAGCAAAACAAAAGAAAAACCTGAGATGAGAAAACTGACAATACAAAAGTAAAACACAACCAGTATTATAACTATGACAAAATACTTTATAAACACATTTTATAACACATTTACAAAATAATTATTTCTTTTGAAAGAGCTGCTTGAGTCACTTCATATTTGTGTCTCTCTTTTTTTTTTTTAACAGATTTACAGATTTTGTTTGTTTTCTTTCCCATGTGCTCTGTCTTTCATTGATTGTGTCATTAAGTTCAGGTGTGTCGTTATCTTCCCTTTATAAGTTCCTTCCTGTTCTATGGTTTTTGTCCAGTCTTCGATTTCGTCTATGTATACGTGTGTGTGCACGCTAACCTCCTGTGTGGAATCCTTCTTTGTGGAACATTAAAAACACTATTGTTACTCATCCTCGTGAACCTGCGTGTTTCCTGCATACCGCAGTGTGACAGAAGACCGGAACTGCACAGTAAAGCGTCGTGTTTCCCCGTCATTTCTTTTTCATTTTGATTAAGTTTTTATTTTCTGTTTTTTGTCTTGGCATGGACCCATTGTACAGCCCCGAATTTCTCCTCCTCATGCTGGAGCTTGATGCTTAATAATTTCTTGAATAATTATAATAAACATAATAAGCCTTGCATAATAAACCCTAAATACAGCTGAAGACAAAATTATTAGCCCCTTATAAAATATTTCATTATTTTTCAAATAACTCCCAACTGTTGTTTAACTGAAAGACTGTTTTATCAACACAGCATTTCTAAACATAAAACTTTATTCAGGAAGCTTTTAGGGTTTGTAATACAAATAGAAATACATGTATAACCAAGAATTTTAAAAAGTCTGCTGGTCAAAATTATTAGCCCTCTGATGTTAATAGTCAATAGTGTATCCCTTTTGCTTGATAACAGCCTTTAGTCGTCTGCTGTAGTTCTCAACAAGTTTCAAGCATGTCTCCTGAAGAATGACAGCCCATTTTTCCTTAGTAAATCCTTCAAGCTCATCCAGATTTGTTGGTCTTCTGTCACAAATTCTGGACTTTAGTGTGCCCCACAGATTTTCTATTGGATTCAGGTCTGGACTTTGTGCAGGCCAGTCCTGATGTCTAGGCTAAAACAAGGCAAAATGTAATAAAAAATTTAATAGACGTCTAACCATAGCCCAAGACTAGACTAGTCATCAAATAGACAGCTAATGAATGCCTACATATATACATCTAGTAGACAACAAAATGGCAATTCATTTGTATAAACAAATATACAGCTTTTAATAAGAAAAATTATTTTAACAACAGACAATACAAAATGATAAAAATGCTAAAGAATCATTGACAAAATATGATCAATACAATACACTCATATCAAATATAAATATTATGATAAAAAATATGGAATTTAACAACTTAAGACAACAAATTTATATATATATATATATACACAATTATTTAAAATTATTACAAATACATAAATCTAATACAAATCAAGATCATATTATCACACTTAACATTAAAACATTACGGATAAATGACAACATAAAAAAAATAACCCTTTTGTTGGTTTATTTATTTAACCAATAAAACAACCAATAGTGAACTCAAAGGAAATTAACTCAGATCTTAACTCAAACTATATAATGATTGTAATGTGCTGAAACATATTAATATAATATAACCAAATGTATGGGACTTATTAACATAATAGTCCACTGTCTAAAGTTGTCAGGCACAACTGATTTCATAACAACACAATGATAGCTGCGGTAAATATAAAGTAGCCCAGTACACACATTAACATGCTCGTGTTTTTAGCTTTGTTGAGTCAAAAATGCATGGAATCTTACCCGAGGCCAGGCTATCAATTGAGGAGCCTACTCCTTGAAGCGTATGGGCCATGAGGCATGGCTCTGGTTTAAGAGCTGATGTTAAACAGAGTACCTACAGCCACAGCAGCCCCAACAGGGTGCCCAAGAATCGCTTGGAACACTGGTTGTACCCGCTTAATTCAGCCTGGGTTACAGTAATTTCCTTAAATTGGTGCAGCATGTGTTTTACATCTGCTTACATGTGGGCTTAAGGCTTCCCAAGTCCGACAGGTGCCTACCCAAGTGGTTTGGGGGGCTGAGAGGGGTGTAGTGTACTCTGAAAACATCGCCAGTCAGGCTCACACCTTTCAGGTGTCGGCTTTTACGGTTGGTCCTGGTGATGCAACTTCTGGCTAGGCATAATCACAATTACGCAGGGACATAGCGGGGTACGTCTGAACAGACAGGGAATAAATGGAAAGTTAAGTCACGGGGATCATGATTTGTACATCACTAACCAGGACTAATAAATCACAACAGCTTGGCGTACGGGGTCAATCCCATTTTCAAAACCCTGGACTGAGAAGTAAAATGAGAAAAAGAGAAGAGAAGAGGAGAAAAAAAAACACACAAAAAGAATTGGAAGGCTAGGGGGGAAGGAAAGACATAGAGAGACAGAACAGAAAACACAAACGGACACGAGGGCACTGTCTGGTTAGACAGCAAGGGTGTGTCTCCCATGTGAGAGACAGCTCCTCTCTGCTGGACGTAGGTTGTCCTAGCAGTGCGGCGGAGGAGGGTATGTAAGTGATATGTGTTGTGTTTGGGAAGGTAGCTGTGTTTCCCTAAATAGACATAAACTGGGTTAGTGGTGTGTCTGGACTGGTCGGTCTGTGTCAGTGGGTTTGGTCTCCCCCTTTTCCCATTGCTTGGGGCTTGCAGCATGTCAGGCATCTTTCACGTATTTGTCACGTCTTGTTGCATGCCGGGCCAGGCCAGGCCTGTTTGTGTTTGTTGTAGGTGGCCTTGGCATCATGGTGCTCAGCGCATGGTGCATTGTTGGCGTGCATCATCAGTCCCCCTTTTGGCTTTGAGGGCCTACGAGCCGTGGCGCAGTCAGGGGCTCAGAGACATATTTGAGGACGCTGTCTTGTAGATGCAACAGGTGCTTGATGGGTTGGGTGGGTGGGTGTGAAATGTGCAAGACTCTTCATGAATTGTACCTGCATTGGTGTCTGTGGCTTGTGAGGATTTTTCAAGTTCCTCTGAGATGTATAGAGTGTTGTTAGAACAGTTCTGAAGTTATGGAGGTTACAGAGTTCTGAGGATAAAGTGAAAGAGTCCTGTTGTCTGTGGTTTGTTGAGACATGGTGGTTATGGCCTTCTCGTTCTGCTATTAGTCAGGCCAGAACTTTGAAGCTTCCGTTGGCTTCCCACGCGCCTTTATCTGACGAGCTTTGCTGGTTCCGTGGTTTCCATGGGTTCTCGTGGAGCCTTGGGTAGTCACAGGATTCCTCCCAGTAGCGTTCAGGTGAGTGTTGACGCTCCTGTGTTCTATCCCAGCGGTTGCTCCGCTGTCGAGGTCGGGTGCTGCCATAGGAGTCTCGTTCTCTGTTAGACGAGGAAGATCTCCATTCGTTAGGTGGCAGTGTGACGCTTTCGTGGTGTTGGGCATCCTCTAGAGCCATTACTTGACTGTGAGTGGAAAAGTCAAGCACTGCTGTGGGTTTAGCGCCCTTTTCTGATGCCATCTTTTGTTTGGTATAGGCTTTGTGCGCCAGGTCTCGCAGCTGCTGAGATGTCATTGTTTGTGGGCATGCGAGAACACCAAGATGGTGGCTTACCCCCGGATGAATGTTTCTCAGGAAGAGGACTTTGAAATTCAGGTCTTGTTCCATGTCAGGTTCGTTGCGATCTCCGAAGTATGCTCGTCTGAGTCGGTTGTAGTAGGCTTGGGGAATCTCATGGTGACCCTGTTTGGTCTCTAGGGCAGCCACTAGTCCGTGTTTTGAGTCTAGGTCTGCAAATTCTTCAATGAGGGCTTGTCGGAGCAGGTGGTAATCAGTCTTTGTGTGGACAGGCTGTCTGTCCATGAAGCTCTGCACCTCAGGGCTTGATGTTGTTCGCAGTAAATAGAGTCTCTCTTTGTCAGTGATACTGGGTCTCATTTCCAGGTGAAAATCGACATATTGCAAATAGGCTTGGACGTCTTGCCCACCTGGCATGCTTGGAATGAATTGGTTAATGTTTCGCGAGGTCTCTGAAGTTAATGCCACATGATGGTCTATGGCTGACTTGTGAGATTTCTCTTGGCTTGATAGTGAGGTAGGTTTCTTCGGAGAGAGCTGGTGAAGGTTTCAGCTTTGCTCCCTCCGCCTTTTGCTCACGTGCCCATTCAGGAACAGGGGATCCGATCCTGCTTGGCAGGGGTGAGGTTAGGTCACGTCGCGTTCTGGTTGTTTCAGGATGCAGTTCATAAGCATGTTTGAGTTCATCTTTGACATTGTCAGACTCTTCTGTGATGTGGTCTAACTGTTGCGTTAGATGGTCAATCTCAGTTCTTGCCTCGTTTAGGTGAGTTTCAAGGGCTTTAATTCTGCTGGTCTTGTCCCTGAAGTTCGTCTTTGCCTATTCCAGTAGCTGTTCAGCATATTGTAGCTTGCTCGTGAGCTCGGCATAGGCTGACTGGGTGTGTTCCCTTTCTTGGGTGGTTGTTGTCAGTGCCTCTTGTAGTCTGGCGATCTCTTTCTTGGCACTAGCGTCCGTCTCATCAGATCCTTTCTGACGCTCTTGCGCTTCCATTTCTAGCTGCTTGATGCGTTGTTGTGCATGTGTCAGCTCCTTCTGGAGGTTGGCAGCATGTCTGTCGCTCAGCTTGAGAGTGGCGATGAGGGTGTGGCTCAAGGAGCTGGAGATCTTGGCTAGTTCTTCGTGGCTGTAGCTTTGGCATGGGTCATGTTTCATGATGCTTGTTAGGTTGTCATCCAGCTGATCTTGTGTCTGATGTCTTAGGGTTTCGGCGGCCTTAGGCAGGAGGCTGTCTGTCATGGCGCTCAGCCAGGCCTCCAAGTCCTCCCAGTGCCCGACGGGGTCTGTTGTGCGAGACATTTCGATGCAGTGAGGGAGACTTAGACCACTGACTGACACAGACCTGGAGAAGGAAGCACAAACAAAATAAACAAAGCGAAAACAGAGGTGTGAATGTGCTGTGTCAGGTGTAGGTGATTTTGGGTGTGTAGTGGGTTTAAGCTTGGTCCTCTGGTGGGCGTGCTTCTTAATCGTGGGTGCTGTGAGGGATGTTAGTGGGCACGCACGAAGGGGCACCACTGGAGAACAGAGGGAGAGAAGAAGACAACACACAGAGAGAGGAACAGAGTGGTCGTCGGCTGCTTCCCCCTTTTCCTGCAGGGGAAATGAAGAAAAAGAAGAAAAACTATATATACATATTATGGGAAGACAGTTACTGCTAACTGTGAGATGAGAGTGACTGAAGAGAGAAAGAGAGAGAGAGAGAGAGAAATACTCTTTTCTGGGAGCAGACTGAGTATAGTTTAAATTTCTTTCCCCCTTTCCGTGGGGTCTCACACCAGGACTGTGATTGTTATTATGATCTCCTCCAGGGCGAAGGAGTGAACAATAACAATGACAGTATTGGCTTCTTAGTTGGTAGGATTGACCCGTACACCATCTGAAGCATTCCTAGCGGCGGGGTAACGCCTGGTACCTATCGGTCCTCTTTTGACCTGTTTTCGTCTTGGGCTGCGGGGTCAGCAAACAGACACTATTTGAATTCTTATCTTATAGAGTTGAACGGTCTCAACTCGTCAGAGTGAGATAACTTTTATCTACAGATTTACTGCAGTCAATAACGTTATTGAATTACACAATTTTACTTGATCAAGATTCACAATTCTCCCACAGAACAACGCTTGGACACTTTTGAGTCTAGCGTTCTAAGTTCACCAGTTTCAAGTGAATAGTTGGTAACAGAGCATTAGGTAGCGAGCCTATTATCTGTAACCGGGAGAAATCCTAGTTATTTTGTCATTGGAACACGCAATGCAAAAATTAATTCTAGGATAAAGGCCTTATAAGAGAACAATCAGGAACACGCTGATTTTCTCTGTGTGCGCTTTTAAGCGACTTAAATGTCTCTGGCAGACAATCTTTAAACATTTACTGCAGTTTAAAAATCTTCGCAAGAAGAATCGAGTTACATTCATTCATTCAACACACTGGCAGCCACAATAAAGTATACAGTAACACAATAAACTGTTTCTCTGTCTTTGATCTATCTCTTCTGGATAAAATAGAACAAATACCACAAAAAAATGACTTGGTGTTTTGAATTTTTAAGTCAAATTATGCCAGCTGTTTTTCTCCACCATTAAATATGTACGATATTAGCTCAAAATTATTATAGGGAATCAAAATGGGAATCAGATCTAACGATTCAATTCAGCCTGATTAGATTAACTTGATTCAGAATTAATAATTTGCACCTATTAACCGTTCATCCAGTGAAAGGGTTAAATTAGTACATTACCAATTCTGAGGTTTATATTACTTCGTGGCCACGACATAATATAAACAGTTATTTCGTTAACTCTTAAGGGCAAGGTAGCAAGATCTGGGCATAGGTTTAACTTTAAAATACACAACACAAGACAATGCTTCTTTATAAATGAAACAGGAATTTATTCGAATTACTCTAAGACACACAAACTAAACTACTAACACATAAACAAACACACGCACACACACATTCATACTGTTCTGGAGGGTTATGAGGTTAACAGAGCTTAAACGGAATCCCAAAACAACATTACTAGCAATTGCTACTATAGTTCGTAGATTGCAACCTGGTAGAACCACAAAAGCAGAGATTCGGCTTTTAGCTGCTAATAAGGATTTTGTGCACCAATTCAGCGAGCAAAGGAGATTTTGTTTACTTGTGTCCTGTTTGAAAGGGGTTTCCTCCGTGACTTTGCCGGGTGTCCTGATTGGTGGCTCGTAGATGATGTCTTTGGGAAACACGTCAGTGATGAGTGAGCTGCTTGGCCGGATGGCTCAGATTGATTGCCGGATTATGCAATGTGATGCGCGGGAAGTTTCTTCTGCAGTCAGAGTTGCGAGACGCAAAGTTTTTGAAGAATTCGGCGGGTTAACGGAGCGGAGTCTGTTTCTTGTAGAGTTCTGGATGGCACGATCGCGTGATGGTCAGCGCGGTGGAATGGCGGCACATGGCGAAAGGCACACGGTGAAAGGCAAGGAATTGTTCGAAGCATAGGGTTTTAAAAACCCAGCCATTTTGGTCCGTCCCCATGAGGCTTGCTCCAATCGGATCTGATTGGGGGTGGAGCCATGCTCCAGGCTGTTTATCCTTGCATAAATTAACCTGTGTCCCACACGTGGTATATCTGTGAGTTTTGTCAATAACTTCAATAAACTTTTGTGATGCGAGTATTGTGACCAATAGTAACTTCTCAATCATATAAACGTGTTGGAAATAAAACAAGCTTCTGGTCAACACCAAACATCAGATATCTTGCATACAGTCATAGTGGTTTTTGTCATTATAAACCTTTCTGTTTGTATTTTTGATTGTCAATTCACGAATAGCGTGTCATTAGCGACACAGGCCATCTGTTCCATGGATGATCTGAGGAGTACCTGTTAATGGGCCCCCTTATCTTGATCTGGGCAAGACACTGATCAAAGGGGAATGGTTTGCGTAGTTCCTGCAGACAACGAGCGATGGGGGATCCTAGACTGGGTGGCACCAAGGAGCAGAGTCATTTTATGACTCTTTTAGATTCATCTGGAATGTGGTGATCTCTGCAGTTTGATGATCTGTTCGACCGAGGTCCCACAAAACCGTTCCTTTAAAAAGACGATAGCTAACAAGTTGCTAAATACAGTCCCTGACAAAAGTCTTGTCGCTTATCTATTTTGTAGAAACACCTGCTATTAACCTGACTTTTAATTAATCAATTGGTGTTAGAAATAGCTCATATGAAAAGCTAAAACTCTCCCAAATGATGTTTAATGCACTGAAATAAATTAGTTTCACTGAAAAAAGATTGATCATTTAATCAAGACAGAAAGGTCAAATTTTGGCAAGACAAAAGTTTTGTCGCCTATACAGAAATTGAACAAATTTACTGCAAATACAAAAATATGTCAGCAAATTAAGTAGTGGTGCTGTGAGATCCAAATTGAATATCTTGTATGACTTCCATGAGCTTGAAGGACTGCATCCATGCGGTTTGGCAAGGATTCATACAATTTATTGATGAACTCATCAGGAATAGCAAAGAAAACAGTCTTGCATGCCTCCCAGAGTTCATCAATATTCTTTGGTTTTGTCTTCCATGCTTCCTCTTTCATCCTACCCCACATATGCTCAATGATGTTCATGTCTGGTGACTGGGCTGGCCAATCCTGGAGCATCTTGATCTTCTTCGCCTTGAGGATGGAAGTATACGATGGAGCACCATCCTGCTGCAGAATTTGGCCTCTTTTATGGTTGGGAATATAAGAGGTAGCTAAGATTTCTTGGTATTTTAGACTATTGATGTTGCCTTCCACCCTGCAGATCTATTGCACACCCCCATACTGGATGTAACCCCAGACCATGATTTTTCCGCCACCAAACTTCACTGATTTCTGGGTGAATCTCGGATCCATGCGGGCTCCAGTAGGTCTCCTGCAATATTTGCGGCAACTGTGGTGTAATTCAACAGAAGATTCATCTGAAAAATCCACCTTCTGCCACTTTTCCAGCATCCATCCTTTTAACAGGCTGTGGGCCTTGGCAAATGCCACACGGTTTTTCAATTGTCTTTTGTTTAGTGCTGGCTTTTGGGCACTGATTCGACCATGGAGGCCATTTCGAGACAGAATCCGACAAACTGTTCTGGTTGACACAGGGACTTCAGGTGACCAGGTCTCGTGGAGCTCTGCTGCAGTGGAAAATGGGCTGGCCTTGGATTTTCGAGCCAACAAACGGTCCTCTCGAGCAGTTGTCTTGCGGGGTCTGCCTGACCTGGGCTTGTCAAAAATGTCTCCAGTCTCTTCAAATCTTTTTTTTTATCCTCTGTACTTGACACTGAGACACACTGAAGGTGTCTGCCACATCAGCAGTGGATCTGGTCTTCAGTCTCTTGATAATCAACACTTTAGTCTCAGGCATGAATCTTAGGCATGTTTGCAGAGGTCTAGTTGCAGTTGATGTGAAGGTCTAGTGTACTGGAGTTCTTTTTATACACACGTGAGACCTAATTGATCCATTATTAGTCAGAGGTGAAGTTCATATGACAAGGCGATAACACTTATGTCTTTGCAAAAATTGACTCAATGGGCTTTACCAAGCTGTGAATATTAGAATACTTTTTGGCAGAAACATTATTACAAAAGCTGTTGGGATTAAAATGAGCCATTTCTTGTAAAAAAATCTTGATTCGAAATATATTTCAGCGGCACTTCAGGTCAATTTGTACGACAAGACAAGACTTTTGTCAGGGACTGTAGGACTACAGGTGCTATCTGAGACATTAAACGTCATCACGCCGAACAGTTGATCAATTTATAGTTTTTTATAATTTTTGTATAATTTGTAGTACAGGACAGTTGTAGAATAACCAATTACTAACCACAAGTTTCGAATGGAAGATGCTCGTTTTATTACGGAAACAGTCGATAGTCTGGGTTCGTACCATAAGGTAAACTCATATTACCATTATTCCATGTAAACACCACATTTACTGGCTTTACATGGTCGCGGTGAAACTTTAATGATGCATAGTGTGTGAAGCCACATTAAAATTAATCGTTTACGGCCATATGAAGCTGTCAGAAAAAAAGAAAGACTGACGATTTTCTACAGTCATGGCCAAAAGTTTTGTCAGTGACATAAATTTTGTGTTTTACAAATGTAGCGGGAAATTTCACTACAGTGTAGGGGTATGGTAATGTGATGCAATGTATCTTGGACGACTAGGGAAATGACAAGATCTAGGTCTTCAAACCCTAGTACATTTAATTCCGGTACTTAGCTTTTAAGTATGTTTTTATCTGCCTAGCTAGATACGATTGTTTTCTTTTATCGCAACGACTGATGAGGATTGAAGCTCTGTAATCTAATAATGTACACGGTAGCTCTGTGTGCTAACTCTTCTTACCCTCTATCAGCCCACAAGACAGGTGGAATGCCCCTACTCCAAGATAACAAAAGTGCAAGTTTATTTTTACAGGTTTTGGAAGATGAAAAGAAAAACACACAAAAAAAACAGAGAATAAAGAATCTCAAATAAGCTCTTCACTTGTGAATAGAGCACTGGAATGTACAAAAGGAAATAAAATAAATTTGACTTAATTCAATCTTGCCTTCAGAGTTTCTATGTTGTGCAGTTTACAGCAATAAACAATCAAAAATCAAGGACACAGTACTTTTAAAGTTCAGATGACAGTTAAACCAGCAGTTATAGTTAAGTTTTACATCTCACTTAAAGTACTTTTATCTGACAGTCAACATACCTGGTTAATAGTCATAACCCAATATTAGTCTTTTTTTACCTCACCGCAGAACTGGGCTGGTGTTGGAGTGTCCGTATATGGCAGGGTAATCAGTTCAACCAATGAGGACCTGTTAATGTCAAAAGTTTTTCTTTTCAAAAACAAGAAAGAACAGTTCAGAGTCAGTCAGCAAAACAAAAAAAAAAGAAAACACTGTCTATGTGAACACTTCCGGTAGACAGTGAAATCTCCTTTACACACGAAAAAAAACTAAAGCAGTTTCTGTTCAAAAACAGGTTCAGCTCCCAGCTCAGTAAATCTTTTTAAATGTCCACAAAAACTTCAGAAGTCTTGAGACAAAAACACTGTAGAATGTCCAAAAAGTCAATAAAAAATAGAGAAAAGAACAAAAAGTCCCACAGCGACGGTTTAACACTCAAAAGAGGAAAATCAGCACTGGCAAAAAAGAGCATCAAAAGCCTGCAATGCCGTTCGCATCCACACAGCGGCAGTACCGTGTCAAAAACGGCATGTGAAGATGTTTCACGAAAAAGAAGTCACTCGTTCAAAAATCAGTTTCGTTTTAAGAACAACAAAATACTCTGTGTATTCCTCCAAAAACCGACTGTAGATGAACAAAAATGAAGCTCTAATCAGATGGAATCAACCACTCACGCAACATCTCAGCGAATGCGATGGTCGACGCCCCTCTCGTATCACACCGGCTCACAGCTCGCAAATCTTCCCCTCGTGATACAGTCCACAGCAGCACGAAATCGGTCCAGCTCTCCGTCAGCTCACCTCGATACTCTCTGACTGCTGTCCATATACACGCAAAGAAATCATGAGAATTGGGCTTTATTTCTTTTTACTCTCCGCTCGTCACGCCCGCGCCTCTGGAGCTCGTGTTCTCTCTCTCCTCTCCTCTCCCCGCTTTTGTGCATCACTTCCGGTTTCCGTCTTTTTCCAAAAAACCCTTCAAAATAAAAGTATTTGAATACCTCCACACAAAGTTTACTGCTTCAGCATTTGTAGATTATTTTTCACATGTTTCTATGGTATACTGGAAAACAATGATAAGCATATTATAAGTTTTAAAGTATTTTACTGGCAAAAAATTATAATGAGTCAATATTTCCAGTGTTGACCCTTGTTCTTCATAATCTTTGTAATTCACTCTGGCATGCTGGATATTAGCTTCTGGGTCAAATACTGAATGATGGTGATTCATTCTTGCCGTATTAGTTCTCGGAGTTGACCACAATTTGTGGGCTTCTGCTTGTCCACTCTCCTTTTGAGGACTGACCACAGGTTCTCAGTGGGGTTGAGATCTGGGGAGTTGCCTGGCCAAGGATCCAAAATTTCAATGTTATGATCTTCAAACCACTTCTTTATCACTCTTGCTTTGTGACATGGTGCTCCATCATGCTGAAAAAAGGCACGGATCATTAACAAATTGCTCATGGATCGTTGGTAGAAGTTGCTCTTGCAGGATGTTTTGATACCATTCTTTATTCATGGCTGTGTTTTTTGGCAGAATTATGAGAGTGCCTCAGGATGTTTCACTGTTGGCACGACTCAGGACACATGGTAGTGTTCAACTTTTCTTCTCCGGACAATCGATTTTCCAAACAGAGAAAATATCTTTGCGCCAGTCTTTTGCTATCCAAGCCTTGTACTTCCTGCAGAATTTTAGTCTGTCCTTGATGTTTTTCTTGGAGAAAAGTGGCTTCTTTGCTGCCCTTCTTGACACCAGTCAATTGTCCAAATATCTTGGCCTCACTGTTTGTGCAGATGCTCTCAAACCCATCTGTTGCCATTCTTGAGCAAGCTCTGCACTGGTTGTGGCACGATTCCGTAACTGAATCCTCAGGAGGAGAAGTGAAGACTTGAAGACTTGGAGAAGTGAAGACTTCTTCACTGCAGTTGAACCTCTTTCCTTAAAGTTTTTGATGATCCAGTAAATGCTTCTTTCAAGTGCAATATTCTTTGTAGCAATTTCCTTGCATGTGAGGCCATATTGATGCAAAGCGATGATGGCTACTCGTGATTCTTTGGAGGTAACCATTGCTAACAAGAACACAGTGATTGGAAGCTTTTCTACAATCTAATTGGCATGATAGTGATTTCACCTGACTAGTGCTCATTCACACTTTCACATGTGCTGCTGATATTAGTCAATTGGTGTTAGCAGATCATTTTGTGTCAAGATCAAAAAATTGTGAAATTATTATTATTATTATTAATTTTTTTTTTTTTGTGCAAAGTTATTTTTTTTGACCAATGAAGCTTTTAGCAATTATATAAAATGCATCTGATCACTCTACACAATCTAGAAACAATGTGAATGAACACCACAACAGCTTAAGCAGCAAACCTTTCAAAACACAAAATTTGTGTCACTGCCAAAACCTTTGGCCATGACTGTAGAAGCAAGGATAAAATTAAATTTTGTGTAACCACCCTAACAAAATGTGACCCTGGACCACAAAACCAGTCTTAAGTTGCTGGGGTATATTTGTAGCAATAGCCAAAAATACATTGTATGGGGCAAAATTATATAAAAAAAAAAATATGCCAAAAATCATTAGGATATTGTAACGCTTGGTCAGAGAAGGGGCGAAAGGCAGAAGGTAAGTTTGTGAATGTTTATTTACAGTGCTTCCAAGAAACATGAACAACTTAATTCATAGCCATACAAACTGCTGGAGTCCCGAACTGTGAGACGAGCACAGGAATGTAAGTCCATCCATAGACATTAGAATTACGGTTCACAAAGTCACTTCCCTCAAATCCTCTTGTTTCCATCCACAGTGTAGAAGTCCACAATTCACAAGTCCGAAGGAATCCGAAAGGAGAGTATCCAAAGAAGAAGAGCAACAACCAGGCATGTTACTTCGATCCCGAGTGGTGAGTATGAGAGAGAGGTGGGTATAAATACACTGGGTAATCAGGGCAGCACAGGTGTTCCGGATTAGTATTCGGGGGATGGTTCACGGGTGCTGGTGCTCAGGGACCGGGGTGAAAGTGCAGGATTGCGTTGAGACGTGACAGTACCCCCCTCTCCACGGGTGGCACCTGACACCCTTATCCGGCGACGCGGCCGACCGCGACCTCGGGGGCCCGGACGATCTGGATTCTGATGATGGAAGTCCTCGAGGAGAGATGGGTCCAAGATGTCGGCATGTGGTATCCACGATCTCTCCTCGGGTCCGAACCCCTCCCAGTCGACTAGGTACTGGAGCCGGCCGGCGCGCCGCCGGGAGTCGAGGATGGCCCGGACCTGGAAGATGTGGTCTCCCTGGATTTCTGGTTGCTCTGGCGGGGGATCGGGTTCCGGGTCTGTGGAGGAAGGGACAACTGAGGGTAAGTATGGTTTGAGTAAGGATACGTGGAAGGTAGGTGCAATTCGGTAATGGGCTGGTAAGTCGAGACGGTAAGTGACAGGATTTATTTGAGAGTGTATGGTGAAAGGCCCGATGTAGCGGGGACTCAGCTTCCTGCTAGGCAGCCGGAGACGGATGTCGCGGGTGGATAGCCAGACACGATCTCCAGGCTGGTAAGTCGGAGCAGGAAGTCGGCGACGATTTGCAGCCTCCGTATGTCTCCGGACTGCCTGCTGGAGATGGACATGAGCCGAGTCCCAGACCCTCTCGCTCTCCCGGAACCAGTGATCTACCGCAGGGACTTCAGAAGACTCTCCGTTCCAGGGGAACAAGGCTGGTTGGTATCCTAAAACACATTGAAAAGGAGTTAAACCAGTGGTAGACTGACGGAGAGAATTTTGGGCGTATTCGGCCCACGGTAGATACTGGCTCCAGGTTTCTTGATGTTGGGCACAGTATGTTCGGAGGTACCGGGATAATTCTTGGATCTTACGTTTGGTCTGGCCGTTAGTTTGCGGGTGATAACCGGAGGAGAGACTGATAGCAGTACCCAGGAGGGAAAAGAATCCTCGCCAAACCCTGGAGATAAACTGGGGACCTCTATCAGACACGATGTCTTCGGGCAATCCAAAGTTACGGAAGACATTTTGGAATAGTGATTCCGCCGTCTCCATAGCCGTAGGTAGACCCTTCAGTGGGATGAACTTGCAGGCCTTCGAGAACCGATCCACTACCACCAGGATAGTGGTGAATCCATTGGAAGAGGGTAAGTCCGTGGCAAAGTCGACCCCTAAGTGTGTCCAGGGCCGACGAGGAATGGGCAGAGGTTGAAGCTTCCCTTCCGGTAGACGACGAGGTGTAGTAGTAACGGCACAGACCGAACAACCCTGGATGAAACGGTGGACATCCCGGTCCATCCTTGGCCACCAGAACCGTTGGCGAAGGAGCGAGAGGGTGCGCCTGCTGCCAGGGTGTCCGGATCCAGGTGAGGTGTGCGTACCTTCCAGGAGCTGAAGTCGCAGCCTAGTGGGTACATACTTTAGACCTTCGGGCACTCCAGGGGGCGCTGGCTCCTCGAGGATGGCGTCACGTAGTTCATCCTCAAATCGCCAAAGGATGGGTGCAACTGTAACAGATGGAGGAAGAATTGGGTCCGGGGGAATAATCGCAGAGTCTGGAGAATACATACGTGACAGAGCATCAGCTTTGACGTTTTTGGATCCTGGTTGATAAGTGATGGAGAATCGAAACCGTGCAAAGAAAAGGGACCAGCGGGCTTGACGAGCGTTGAGACGTTTAGCATCACGAAGATATTGCAGGTTCTTGTGGTCTGTAATGACAGTGAAAGGATGATGAGCTCCCTCAAGCCAGTGACGCCATTCCTCGAGGGCTAATTTAATAGCCAGCAATTCCCGATCTCCAATACCGTAATTTTGTTCCGCTGGAGAAAGTTTCCTGGAAAAGTACGCACATGGATGGAGGGTTCGTGGCTCACCAGACCATTGGGAGAGAACGGCTCCGACCCCCTGGTCTGCAGCATCTACTTCCACTGTGAAGGGAAGTTCTGGATTTGGGTGTGATAGGATTGGAGCGGTGGTAAACTTCTCCTTCAACCGTTCAAACGCTTCCTGGGCTGGTTGACTCCAGTCGAGTTTCTTCTTGCCTCCCTTCAATAGGGAGGTCAGAGGGGATGCACATAGACTGTAGTTTTTAATGAACCTGCGGTAAAAGTTGGCGAAGCCCAGGAAACGTTGCAGTTCTTTAATCGTTGAAGGTGAAGGCCACTTCTTAACCGCATCGACCTTTCCTGGCTCCATCTTCACTCCCTCCGCAGAGATAACGTACCCGAGAAAGGAGACGGTTGTTACGTGGAATTCGCACTTTTCAGTCTTAAGGTACAACTGATGCTGTCGGAGACGGTTGAGGACCTTGCAGACATGATTCTGATGTTCCTCCACATTACGTGAGTAGATGAGGATATCGTCAATATAAACGATGACAAACTGATGAAGATAGTCTCTGAAGATTTCATTCATGAAATTCTGAAATACCGATGGGCTGTTGGCAAGTCCATAGGGCATTACCCGATATTCGTAGTGCCCAGTGGGCGTGACAAAGGCAGTCTTCCATTCATCTCCCTCTCGGATACGGATCAGGTTATATGCGCTGCGGAGGTCAAGCTTTGAGAAGATGCAGGCGTCACGGAGTTCCTCCAGGGCAGCTGGAACTAGTGGAAGGGGATAAGCAAATTTCACCGTGGCCTCATTTAGCACCCGGTAGTCGATGCAGGGTCGGAGCCCTCCATCCTTCTTAGCCACAAAGAAGAAGCTAGAAGCTGCTGGTGAGGTGGATGGTCTGATGAACCCCTGATGTAACGCCTCATCGATGTATTGCTTCATCGCTTCCTGTTCGGGTTTGGATAATGGGTAGATACGTCCGTGAGGGAGTTTTGTGCCTGGCAGCAGGTCGATGCTACAATCCCAGGGCCTGTGAGGGGGAAGACTGGTGGCTTTCTCCTTACTGAAGACGTCGTGGTAGGTATGATACGCTGGAGGGATAGTGACAGTGATCGTAGTGTTGGGGCTTTCGATGGTAGTGGATTGGAGAGGGAGTCGTTCTCCTTCCTTCTGGAGGCAGCGATGCTGACATGACTCATTCCATTCCAGAACCTTGCCCGTCTTCCAGTCCATGTGTGGTTGGTGATGTGCGAGCCAAGGACGACCAAGGATGACGTCAACAATCGAGTTAGGAAGGATTAGGAAGGTCAGTTTCTCCTTGTGTTGACGGTGAACGGTTAATTCCCAGGTCGGAGTTCTCCGTGTGATTTTACCATTACCCAGCGGAGTGCCCTGGATGGTGGTTATCTGGTAACTGGTTTCACTGGGTACGGTTCTCAGATTATGGCGGTCCACGAAGTGGGAGGAGACAAAGTTCCCAGCAGCGCCGGAATCCACCAACACAGAGACGGGAAAAAAGTGACGATTAATTTTGAGCTGTGCGATAAAATGGGGTATATGAGAGGTGTTGGGTGTAAGTCGGACTGCACTCACCATAGTTTTCGGAGGTCGAATCGGACAGGCGGCGATTATGTGATCAGCTCCTCCACAATATAGACATAGGCCTCTCTTTAATCTTCGTTGTCGTTCAGAGGAATGGAGATGGTAATGATCGGTGATCATAGGCTCATCCAAGGCGTTTTGACTCACTGTGCTCTCTGTACGGACTGGAAACTGGTTAGTAGGAACAGAACAGGCTGATAGATGTTGGGAAACATGTATGGCTTTTTGAACGAAAGTCTCTATATTAGAGTTGTCATCGTAGATCACCATCTGTCTCCGTATCTCAGGATGCAATCCTTTGCGATAAGCAGCTAACAGCGCTATCTCGTTCCAACCACTCGTGGCCGCTAAAGAGCGGAATCGCAGCGTATAGTCATGTATGGAGAGGTCGCCTTGGCGCAGATGAATCAGTTCGTCATGAACAGAGAGATTGGTGAGTGCAGTACCGAATACCTGCTTAAAATGAGTGAAGAAGGAAGTGATGGTGGCTAGTGCAGGGCTTTTTGATGTCCACAACCCGTCCGCCCATTGTAGAGCTCGTCCTGTCAGCAGAGAAATCACAAAAGAGATTTTAGAGATTTCGTTGGTAAAACTCACACTGTTGGCTTCGATATACAGCGAACACTGGAGAATAAATCCATTGCAGCCCTCCGGTTCGCCGGAGTATGTAGCAGGACGAGCTAGCGGGGATCGAGCGATCACAGAAGGAACGGGTTGTGGTGACATAGACTGACGTAAGGCGTGCACAAGCTCAGCGAATGGATCCACTGCCGCGGTTTTGGTTGTTGGCGGCGTCTCCATGTTTGTTTATGTTTTTCTTAGACTCGGGATCCTGTAACGCTTGGTCAGAGAAGGGGCGAAAGGCAGAAGGTAAGTTTGTGAATGTTTATTTACAGTGCTTCCAAGAAACATGAACAACTTAATTCATAGCCATACAAACTGCTGGAGTCCCGAACTGTGAGACGAGCACAGGAATGTAAGTCCATCCATAGACATTAGAATTACGGTTCACAAAGTCACTTCCCTCAAATCCTCTTGTTTCCATCCACAGTGTAGAAGTCCACAATTCACAAGTCCGAAGGAATCCGAAAGGAGAGTATCCAAAGAAGAAGAGCAACAACCAGGCATGTTACTTCGATCCCGAGTGGTGAGTATGAGAGAGAGGTGGGTATAAATACACTGGGTAATCAGGGCAGCACAGGTGTTCCGGATTAGTATTCGGGGGATGGTTCACGGGTGCTGGTGCTCAGGGACCGGGGTGAAAGTGCAGGATTGCGTTGAGACGTGACAGATATTAAGTAAAGATCATGTTCCATTAAGATTTTTTTAAAATTTCATATCGTAAATGTATCAAAACGTAATTTTGGATAAGTAATATGCATTGCTAAGAACTTCATTTGGACAACTTTAAAGGTGATTTTCTCAATATTTGTATTTTTTTGCACCCTCAGATTCCAGATTTCAAATAGTTGTATCTCAGCCAAATATTGTCCAATCCTAACAAACAATACATCAATGGAAAGCTTATTTATTCAACTTTCAGAGGATATATAAATCTCAATTTTGAAAAATTGACACTTAAGACTGGTTTCGTGGTCCAGGGTCACAAATGATAGCTGAAACGTGGTACTTTATTCACTAAAATAAATTTAATTTTACCATAATCAAAAACTTGCTCACTCTGCTGTTATATGCACTAGATTTTCATTATTTTTCATTAAAATATTCATGTCAATTAAGGATTGATTTCATTTTAATGCACCTCATTTCAAAATGTACAGAAATACATGGTTTCATATGTGTTTTAGTTATGATTGTTTCATTTATTCACTCCTTATTGTTTATTATTATTGTTTCATTTTTGTTTATTTTGGCTCTAGTTTTGTATTTATTTCAGTTTTATATGAAAAGGTTCATGAACCGTGGAATAAAATTCATCCAGAGTAAATCCTTTTCACTGAACATGTTTTTAAATATAAGTTTGAAATAGTTGTTGGAAGCATAGCGGTTAGTGACGTTAAAGGCGAGCGACCACGGTGTAGTTTGTTTATAGCCTAAGTTTAGCTTGATTTCTGCCGTTTGTATTTAGGATTCAAAATTCATACAGATTATATTATGGTGTGAAAATTAGATGGACAAAACATGTACATTTCATGAACTATGGTTAAACACAAAGCTTATTTTTTTGCGATAATCTAAAAGCCTATGGGAAAATCCTATTGCCTTTTTGTCGAGGGAACCAGTGTGATGCTAACAGCCGATCGGCCTACAAGGTTCCACTACTCTATTCATGCGTGTATGCGGGGGAGGGGTGCGATTTTCAAATAATAATCAAATAATACAAGGCGATTTTCAAATATCACTTTTCCCTGAAATGCCCATCCCTAGCTATTTGCACTATTTTAATACTGCTGTAAACTTTTTATAATTGAAAATTGTATATTGCCATTTTAAATCATTTGTATTTTTAAGCTTTAGTATCAATTTAGACGTTTCAAACTAAATCTTATTGTACTTGTGTTCTGTTAGCTCATGCATGCTGTATATAACAAGCCATTGCTCAGTCATAAATTCAATTCAATACAGAGTTAAAATAAATGATTGACTTTGTCAGAGATGAGAGCTTTTGTGAGGAAATGTTGTTTTGGAAAGTTATTTTTAATTATTTTTATTTTTAAATTTTTTTACCATTGCTGCCTGGATCTCCACATTTTCCAACCACTTTTCCAGATGTTGAAACTCCTATTCAGGTTGTTGAATTCTTCTGAGTGTGTTCACTGTATAAATTAATAGATTGTTCTTTGTCTGTGCCTGTTGTTTGCGGTTTTGCCTCTTTTTGCGCTGTTTTCGAATGATTGAGTTTGTAAACACGTACAAATGATAAACTTTCACTCTATTATCTATTCAATTTTGCAATTAACCCTCTGATCACATGCATGTTGAACCATGGGGCCTAGTCAAGGATCACTATCAACTACGATCTTAATACACATGATAACAAATAATATTGATAAACAATGAACACATCAGAATGAAAACACAGATACAAGACCAAGTTGGAATGCCCTTTATCATTGGTCCGTTGCTCTCTCATGCAAAAACAAAATTCAAAAAGCTGAAATGACTACTGCAGGATTTTACAGCAGTGATCTCTACTAACTGTCAAGTCTCGCATTGCCAGTAGTCATGTCTCGATAGGGCTACAATTGCCATCTAGGGGTGGGAATTGTAATTACATTGTTCTTTATAAAATGAAAGACAAGTCAAATAATATGGTAATGTGTATGAATGTTACACTTCAGCAGCTTGTGATGCATGACATCATACCAAATGCAAGTAAACTTTTGAAATATTTAAATGAGCATTATTTTTGGCATATTTAATAATGCTATAAAATATAACATAATGCTAATTTAAATGTTTCAAAAGTTTACTTGCATTTGATAAGAAGCGTAAATTATGATTTTAAGACTATTTTGACCGTGCTCTTCGCTGGTCTGATATTGGGCTATTCCAAACCATTAAGGCTATAGAATATGTCAAAGAAATGAAACCAAACACCTTCCAATTGCTGCTGGCTTTGCTTACACGATGGAATATCATACATCTTACAAGTTATTTTGCCAAAAATAAAAAAAATAATAAATGCATGTATCCAAATTTAAGGTTATTTGGGCTAGAAGGGGGTTACACATAGCCGGACTATATTGGGTCTATAGGTAAACGAGACGGTGAAATCATGGCTATTGCTTGCTGGGCAGTTAAAAAGAGACAAATAGACAGAGACTGGGGCTTAAATACACTGACAAACGAGGATAATTAATGAGACACATGTGCATGGAATCTAATCAACTAAACAAGAACAGGAAACAAAACCATATAAGGAAACTCAATAACAATAACAGGGGAAACGCACAGAGAACAAAGTTCATACATGTGACATTTTCAAAATATTAAATAACATAAATATAATGTCTTAGTTGTTTAGATTTTTATAATGCTTTTTAATTATGTCGATCCACTGGTTCACATTTAAAAATATGTAGCAAAAATAGCAGAAGGGCTTATTGAAATTGCAAATTTGTTCTCATCCAGCAACAAGTTTGGCTTTGGAACGGCAGAAATATAGCGATTACTCCTGGTAAACGCAGGTCACAAAGCTGCAGCGCCTGACTTTGAAATGTGCAGGGCTCATATTATTCAGTGAAATCGTAGCCTTTTAAAGTTTAATCGTCAAATTAAGAAACCCTATGAACATAGTTCATAGAAAGAAAAACAACAACATCAACAACAATAGCACCTATGACTGAACTCAACACTGCATCACTGTACATTTACAGAATAATTTCATCTGAGACTGACTGTTAGTCCCCAGAGTTCAGTGTTCAATAGAGATGCAGTTACTCTGAGCTGTAATGTGGGACGGTTAACTGAATGGACAATTATCTGGTACAAAGGATCAAACCATGAGATCAGTTATGATACAGCTTGTAATACAGTATAGTAATATAGTAATATATGTTATATATTACTAATATATAGTAATACAGTTGAAAAACAGTAAAAGGTCAGTGCTATTTTACTTTATATGCCTTTTCAATGGAAAATGACTTGATGTGTTTGTTATGAACATGAAAATGACTTCCTTACATTAACCCATAAGAACCCGGACCAATTTTTCCTTATAGGAAAATTATGGGGCATATAATACAGACCAAATGGACCACTTTTAACATGTTTCTGCAGTTGTTTTTGAAATGAAACCCCTCCTTGTGAAAGATCTGTAATGTTACATACATGTGAAATTGGGCGTTTATGATAAATTTTTCATGTTACATATATGTCACATTGGGCATTTATTTCTCAATTGAAAAAAAAAAAAAATATGTTAGTTTTATTTGCTACATAACATTTTTTTTCTGTTTATTCAATTTTCTTTAACATATTTTAAAGCCACATAACTGTGACCATTACATTTTACAACCACTCTTTTGAAACATCAAAATTCTACCTTTTCAGGTATATGGTTTTTCATGTTTTTTTTTCCCCCACAACTCGAAAATGTGCGAACTAAATAAAAATAAATAACTACCTCACACTGGAGGTCAACATGTCATATAACACTGCAGAAATTTGTGTATTATGAAATAAAACTGTAAACAGAAATAAAGTTTTTGAATAGTGTTAATAGTTAATGAATAGTTTCAATGGTAACGTTACAATAAGGTTAATTTATTAAACATTAGTTAATGTATTAACTAACATGAACTAACCATGAACAATACATTTGTTACTGTATTTGGTAACCTTAACTAACGTTAGTTAATGAAAAAACAGTTGTTCACTGTTTATTCATGTTAGTTCACATTGCATTAACTAATGTTAACAAGATTTGAGTAATGTATTAGTAAATGTTAAAATGAACATTAACAAAGTTTAATAAATGCTTTAAAAGAGCAGTTCATTATTAGTTTATGTTAACTAATGGAGTTAACTAATGAACTTTATTGTAAAGTGTTTCAATATGTAAAGTTTAAAAGCTTAGTGTAAAGTTTCAATATACATTTCATTAACAATGTATTTAATTTGACATTTTTTGTTAATATATGCTTTGAAATGAGCAGCAGAAAATATATAACACTAAAATAATTTAATCAGCTAAATTAATTGACCAGTTTATTACCATTTTTCTTAATGTGACAAATACGTCACATCAAAATTCCACCTACTGTTTTAAGGTTAACAGCCGAATGTGACATATATGTCACCACAATATCTTTGTAACTTGTTTTATATCATTTTGTTCAAGAAATGTATTAAAATCAGGGTAAGTGTAATCTAGGATGTGTTATTAAAACATTAGAATTGTTGAATGGGTTGAAACATACCTTTAGTAACAAAAACAAGCATCTTTAAAAATTGCTGACACTGCAACATGTGCTCACCAGACTGTCCACCATTTTGGAAATGTTGCCATGACAACAAAAAATGTGCACATTCTCACGTGACTGAACCTGGATGTTACTTATTTGTCACTTTGGGACTTCCCGAGTTGAAAATGAGGGATAATGCCTTAAAAAGACCTTTCCAGATACTCACAAGTGTTTGTGACACCCGCTAAACAAGATAAACATCAAATTACATAAGCAATTGCATTTAGATTGCACAAATCATGTGAAATATATATATATATATATATATATATATATATATATATATATATTATTATTATTATTATTTGTTTTTGCTCATTTCACAGAGAGACCTAAACCAGTAGTTAGTGTTCAACCTGATGAAAATGTGTTCATAGGAGAGAAGGTCACACTCATATGTCACATACAGGAGACAGGAGACTGGCAGTACAACTGGTATAAAGACAGAAATCAAAACGACATCTTAAGACGAGGCCAGGAGTATGCAATCCCATCTGTAGATAAGTCCCATGGTGGTGTGTATCGCTGTAAAGGAACTCAGACAAAATCACCAGATTTACACTGAAAATATCAGGTCAATATCAGAAAGATTCCTTGTTTTTTTTTTTTTTTTTTTGCTATTCTTAAGTATTGCATTGTCATTTGCCTAATTACTCTACATACAAACTTACGTATCTATGTATGTATGTATGTATGTATTTATTTATTAAACATTATTATTTTAAACCACAAAAAATAATCAATATCTAGAGAAATGCTCTCACCATACCTCCATGCACCACTGCATGGCTTATGTGGTCCTCCAAGTGTACTATAATGAGTCATTTTCTTTATTGGTGAAACTGCAGCAAGGACCCCTCAACCCAGGAGAACTGCACTGCATCACTTGGACTGAATATGTGTAAAATGCTATAAAACATGACAAAAAAACAAACATTGTATAATATAATATAAAATAATACAAAGATAATTTGTGACATACACAGTGTTATCCAGCAAGACGTAGTGAAATAATGCAGTTGCTCAACCAGGTTACTGTACATGGGTACTGTGATCAGTGATGTCATATGTATGTGAGTGTTTTGTGTGTGTAAATGCATATGAATCATGTGAAATAGTTTCAAACATGTGAAGTTTGTTTTTGTTCATTTCACAGAGAGACCTAAACCAGTAGTTAGTGTTCAACCTGATGAAAATGTGTTCATAGAAGAGAAGGTCACACTCATATGCCACATACAGGAGACAGGAGACTGGCAGTACAACTGGTATAAAGACAGAAATCATAATGACATCTTAAGTCAAGGCCAGGAGTATGCAATCCCATCTGTAGATAAGTCCCATGGTGGTGTGTACCACTGTAAAGGAACTCAGTCAAAATCACCAGAGTACTCACAGGAGAGTGATGGAGTTACACTGAAAATATCAGGTCAATATCAGAAAGTATCTTTTTTTTTTTTTTTGCTATTCTTAAGTTTTGCATTGTCATTTGCCTAATCACTCTACATACAAACTTACGTATGTATGTATGTATGTATGTATTTATTTATTTATTAAACATTATTATTTTAAACCACAAAAATTAATCAATATCTAGAAAAATGCTCTCACCATACCTCCATGCGCCACTGCATGGCTTATGTGGTCCTCCAAGTGTACTATAATGAGTCATTTTCTTTATTGGAGAAACTGCAGCAAGGACCCCTCAACCCAGGAGAACTGCACTGCATCACTTGGACTGAACGTGTAAAATGCTATAAAACATGACAAAAAAAACAAACATTGTATAATATAATATAAAATAATACAAAGATAATTTGTGACATACACAGTGTTATCCAGCAAGACGTAGTGAAATAATGCAGTTGCTCAACCGGGTTACTGTACATGGGTACTGTGATCAGTGATGTCATATGTCTGTGAGTGTTTTGTGTGTGTAAATGCATATGAATCATGTGAAATAGTTTCAAACATGTGAAGTTTGTTTTTGTTCATTTCACAGAGAGACCTAAACCAGTAGTTAGTGTTCAACCTGATGAAAATGTGTTCATAGGAGAGAAGGTCACACTCATATGCCACATACAGGAGACAGGAGACTGGCAGTACAACTGGTATAAAGACAGAAATCATAATGACATCTTAAGTCAAGGCCAGGAGTATGCAATCCCATCTGTAGATAAGTCCCATGGTGGTGTGTACCGCTGTAAAGTAACTCAGACAAAATCACCAGAGTACTCACAGGAGAGTGATGGAGTTACACTGAAAATATCAGGTCAATATCAGAAAGAATCTCTTTTTTTTTTTTTTTTTTTGCTATTCTTAAGTTTTGCATTGTCATTTGCCTAATCACTCTACATACAAACTTACGTATCTATGTATCTATGTATGTATGTATGTATTTATTTATTTATTAAACATTATTATTTTAAACCACAAAAAATAATCAATATCTAGAGAAATGCTCTCACTGTTACAACGGAGGCTTCCGCACGTTCTCCTCTGCACCACCAGAGGGAACCTTCACCGGAGTTTTGACATTCATTCGGACTCAATCTCCCATACTCCCTCTTACCTGGGGCTGACCACACCCACACACACACCTGCACTCAATCACTCCTCATTACACTCACTGCATAAAAGCCATGCTCACGCTCAGACTTTTGCGAAGTCTTGATCTTGCCCCGGCTATCATTTCTGAGCGTTTATCTTATTGTTTGATTACCTGTTGTGACCTGGACTGTATTTCGACCTGTGATTCCTCTCTGTGCCCCCCGATTTGGATTATCTACTGGATTGTGATTGTTATCAGCCTGCCCCGAACTCTGCCTGTCTCTGTTTACGGTACTGTCTTGCCTCTTATATTGCTGATGCTGGCTATTGACCCCTGTCTGTCTGACTAACCCTTAATAAAGCTGCTTATGGATCCAAACGCCTCTGACGCTTCGTTACAGAAGACTTCGCCACAAAGCGATCCAGCAGCCGTCATGCAACTGTCCTCTGAGCTTTCTGCTCAGGCCTCGCAGATAGCCATGCAACAACACCAGCTGAACCGTCTAACCACACTCACGGATGAACTGGTAAAGACTCTACAGTCTCTCCAGCTGTCGGTTCCCCCACCCGTCGCCGCGCCGCCATCTCTGTCAGCTCATGCGGCACCCGAACCTCCTTCCACTGTCAGCCCACGCCTAGCTTTTCCAGAAAAGTTCAATGGAGATGCCGCAAAGTGTAAGGGATTTTTGCTACAATGTTCCCTATTTGTTTCACAACAACCTGCTTTATACCCCACAGATTCGAGCCGCATAGTGTTTGTTTGCTCACTTCTCACCGGGAGGGCTTTGGATTGGGCTACGGCCATCTGGCGATCTGACAGACCTGCTTTCCCGACTTTCGAAGGCTTCCTCCAGCAGTTCCGGGAGGTTTTCGATCATCCCGCTGAGGGAAAGAGCGCCGGTGACCAGATGCTAGCGCTCACTCGGGGAAGTAGACCAGCAGCCGATTATGCGCTGTCCTTCCGAACCCTGGCCGCGCAAACCTCATGGGTGGAGGACACGCTGAAACTCCTGTTTCGCCGGGGCCTTTGTCAAGAACTGCAATCGGAGCTCGACTGTCGGGATGAGGGAAGGACCCTCGCCGAATTCATCGAGCTGGCTATTCAGGTGGATAATCTGATTCGTTCTCGTCGTCCTATTCGCGCGCTGCCACGCGCCACGCCACAGGAGGGCGCAGCAGCTGAACCCATGCAACTCGGAGCCACTCACCTCACCGCTGAGGAACGCCACCGCCGTTTACAGAACCATCTCTGTCTCTACTGCGGGGAAGCCGGTCATTTGATAGCCACCTGCCCGGTGCGGCCTCCCAGCGGCCCACGTGCGGTGAGTCTGAACTCCCTTTCTTCCCGTGCTGACTCCGTTATCAAATTACCCGTCCAAGTAACCATACGTGATAAGCAAGTTTCTACAACAGCCCTAATAGACTCTGGAGCAGCCGGGAATTTCATGTCACTTGAATTTGCTCAACAACATGACATTATTCTCACCCCGTGTGATCTCTCTCTGGCAGTGGAGGCGCTAGACGGCCGGCCTCTCGGCGAGGGGTCAATTCATCACACGACTGAAGTAACCATGCACATTGGAGCCCTCCACACCGAACGTATCCGGTTCTACACCATTCATTCCCCACATCACGCAATAATTCTGGGACTTCCTTGGCTGCGTACACACGAACCACACATTTCCTGGAAGGAGGGACAAATCACTCAGTGGAGTGCAACTTGCCAGCAGAACTGTCTGAACACCGTAACACGACCCCTCTTCCCCGAAGCCTCATTGTCAAAATCAGCCCCCGATGTTCCCGATCTGCCACCAGAGTATAAAGATTTGGCCGAGGCCTTCAGCAAAGCTAAAGCTTCCCAACTTCCTGAACACCGTTCTGTCGATTGTGCCATTGATCTTTTGCCAGGCGCCTTTCCTCCCAAGGGAAGGATCTTTCCTTTATCTCAACCCGAATCTGAAGCTATGAAGACGTACATACAAGAGGAATTGGCCAAAGGATTTATTCGACCATCAACCTCACCAGCTTCAGCGGGTTTTTTCTTCGTTAAGAAGGATGGTGGGCTTCGTCCATGCATTGACTATCGCGGCCTTAATGACGTAACTATTAAATTTAAATACCCCCTTCCTTTGATCCCAGCAGCACTTGAACAACTTAGACAAGCCAAATTCTACACCAAATTAGACCTTCGCTGTGCATACAATCTAGTCCGCATTCGTGAGGGGGACGAATGGAAGACTGCCTTTTCCACCACTAGTGGGCACTGAGTACTTGGTAATGCCCTTCGGCTTAGCGAACTGCCCGTCTGTCTTTCAATCCTTTATGAATGACGTCTTCCGTGATATGCTAGACAGATGGGTGATCGTCTATATTGATGACATACTGATCTATTCAAACAAAATGTGAATTCCACTGCACGAGCACATCGTTTTTGGGGTACGTCATTAGCCAGGAGGGGGTGGCTATGGACGAGAAGAAGGTGGAGGCAGTACTGAGATGGCCGCAACCTCAAACCCTCAAGGAACTGCAGCGCTTTTTGGGGTTCGCTAATTTTTACAGACGTTTCATCCGAAACTTCAGCACGGTGGCAGCTCCCCTAACCTCCATGACTAAGCAATGTGCCACACGACTAATTTGGCCTCCAGAAGCTAGGAGATCGTTTGAGAATCTAAAGAAACGGTTTACCACCGCGCCCATTCTCCACTACCCAGATCCTGATCTTCCATTCATCGTTGAAGTTGACGCCTCCAGCACGGGCGTGGGCGCTATTCTCTCCCAACGTCACGGTACCCCTGCCAAAATGTACCCCTGTGCATTCTTCTCCCGTAAACTCACCGCTGCAGAACGGAACTACGATGTGGGCAACCGCGAGCTTTTGGCCATGAAACTGGCTCTGGAGGAATGGCGGCACTGGTTGGAGGGAGCCACTCACCCATTTATATCATCCTTACCGACCACAAAAATCTGGAATATCTCCGTGCCGCCAAACGATTGAACCCGAGACAGGCTAGATGGGCACTTTTCTTCACTCGCTTTCAGTTTACAGTCTCTTACCGGCCAGGAACCAAGAATGCTAAGGCAGATGCTCTATCTCACCAGGAGGAGACTTCATGCAGACCCGAGGTTCAAGAAAACATTCTGCCCAGTAGTCTGTTGTTGGCTCCTGTGCTATGGGACATGATTACAGAAATCACGCAATTCAACCAACACAATCCGCCACCCACCGACTGTCCTCCTGATTCCCTGTTCGTCCCACAACCCTTTAGGAACAGAGTCTTGACACAGGTCCATGAAACTCCCAGCTCAGGGCACCCTGGCATGACCGCAACCATTCATCTGCTAAAAAAACGGTTCTGGTGGCCCACACTCACCGCAGACACCATCCACTTTGTCCGTAGCTGCTCCACCTGTCAAACCTCAAAGTCACCCAGGCATCTTCCTGCTGGTCTCTTGCAACCTCTACCTACACCCCAACGTCCTTGGTCACACATCGCTATTGACTTCATCACTGATCTCCCCAACTCTCAAGGTAACACCACCATATTCACCATCGTCGATCGCTTCTCCAAAGCCTGCCGCTTGCTGCCACTACCCAAACTCCCTGCTGCATGCCGTCAGACATCAAACTCACCAAGCAAATCAACATCGTCGTGCTGGTCCCTCTCTCGCCCCAGGGCAGTGGGTATGGCTGTCCACCAAAGATCTCCGTCTCCGACTCCCATGTCGCAAGCTCAGCCCTAGGTATGTAGGTCCATTCAAAATTATTAAACAAATCACTCCAGTATCCTTTCGTTTAGAGTTACCTGCTAATTACCGCATCTCTCCCACTTTTCACATGTCGCTCCTGAAACCCGCTGGTGGTCCGAGAGGAGACCCGGAGGAAGGAGACCTTCCGCAGCCTCCCCCATCATGATCGACGGCGAGGAGGCCTATCAAGTGCACGAGCTGCTCGACTCCAGGCGCCGGGGCGGCACGCTACAATACCTGGTAGGCTGGGAGGGGTACGGTCCGGAGGAACGTTCTTGGGTTAATGCAGGTGATATCCTTGACCCCACTCTCACAGACGAGTTTCACAGAGCGCATCCGGAGAAACCGGCCCCTCGTCCTCGTGGAAGACCCCGGCGCCGTGTGCCTCCTCGCGTCAGGAGCCGCTCGCAGGGGGTTCTCCTCTGCACCACCAGAGGAAACCTTCACCGGAGTTTTGACATTCATTCGGACTCAATCTCCTATACTCCCTCTTACCTGGGGCTGACCACACCCACACACACACCTGCACTCAATCACTCCTCATTACACTCACTGCATAAAAGCCATGCTCACGCTCAGACTTTCGCGAAGTCTTGATCTTGCCCCGGCTATCATTTCTGAGCGTTTATCTTATTGTTTGATTACCTGTTGTGACCTGGACTGTATTTCGACCTGTGATTCCTCTCTGTGCCCCCCGATTTGGATTATCTACTGGATTGTGATTGTTATCAGCCTGCCCCGAACTCTGCCTGTCTCTGTTTACGGTACTGTCTTGCCTCTTATATTGCTGATGCTGGCTATTGACCCCTGTCTGTCTGACCAACCCTTAATAAAGCTGCTTATGGATCCAAACGCCTCTGACGCTTCGTTACACTCACCATACCTCCATGCACCACTGCATGGCTTATGTGGTCCTCCAAGTGTACTATAATGAGTCATTTTCTTTATTGGAGAAACTGCAGCAAGGACCCCTCAACCCAGGAGAACTGCACTGCATCACTTGGACTGAATATGTGTAAAATGCTATAAAACATGACAAAAAAAAAACAAACATTGTATAATATAAAATAATACAAAGATAATTTGTGACATACACAGTGTTATCCAGCAAGACGTAGTGAAATAATGCAGTTGCTCAACCGGGTTACTGTACATGGGTGCTGTGATCAGTGATGTCATATGTATGTGAGTATTTTGTGTGTGTAAATGCCTATGAATCATGTGAAATAGTTTCAAACATGTGAAGTTTGTTTTTGCTCATTTCACAGAGAGACCCAAACCTGTGGTTCGTGTTCAGCCTGATGAAAATGTGTTCATAGGAGAGAAGGTCACACTCATATGTTGCATACAGGAGACAGGAGACTGGCAGTACAGCTGGTATAAAGGCAAAAATCTAAATGACATCTTAAAACGAGGCCAGGAGTATGCAATCCCATCTGTAGATAAGTCCCATGGTGGTGTGTACCGCTGTAAAGGAACTCAGTCAAAATCACCAGAGTACTCACAGAAGAGTGATGGAGTTACACTGAAAATATCAGGTCAATATCAGAAAGATTCCTTGTTGTTGTTTTTTTTTTTTTTTTTTTTTTCTATTCTTAAATTTTGCATTGTCATTTGCCTAATCACTCTACATACAAACTTACGTATCTATGTATGTATTTATTTATTAAACATTATTATTTTAAACCACAAAAAAATAATCAATATCTAGAGAAATGCTCTCACCATACCTCCATGCACCACTGCATGGCTTATGTGGTCCTCCAAGTGTACTATAATGAGTCATTTTCTTTATTGGTGAAACTGCAGCAAGGACCCCTCAACCCAGGAGAACTGCACTGCATCACTTGGACTGAATGTGTGTAAAATGCTATAAAACATGACCCAAAAAAAAAAAAACATTGTATAATATAATATAAAATAATACAACGATAATTTGTGACATACACAAGTGTTATCCAGCAAGACGTAGTGAAATAATGCAGTTGCTCAACCGGGTTACTGTACATGGGTACTGTGATCAGTGATGTCATATGTCTGTGAGTGTTTTGTGTGTGTAAATGCATATGAATCATGTGAAATAGTTTCAAACATGTGAAGTTTGCTTTGTTCATTTCACAGAGCGACCCAAACCTGTGGTTCGTGTTCAGCCTAATGAAAATGTGTTCATAGGAGAGAAGGTCACACTCATATGTCGCATACAGGAGACAGGAGACTGGCAGTACAGCTGGTATAAAGGCACAAATCTAAATGACATCTTAAAACGAGGCCAGGAGTATGCAATCCCATCTGTAGATAAGTCCCATGGTGGTGTGTACCGCTGTAAAGGAACTCAGTCAAAATCACCACAGTACTCACAGAAGAGTGATGGAGTTACACTGAAAATATCAGGTCAATATCAGAAAGATTCCTTTGTTTTTTTTTTTTTTTCTATTCTTAAATTTTGCATTGTCATTTGCCTAATCACTCTACATACAAACTTACGTATCTATGTATGTATGTATTTATTTATGTATTTATTTATTAAACATTATTATTTTAAACCACAAAAAATAATCAATATCTAGAGAAATGCTCTCACCATACCTCCATGCACCACTGCATGGCTTATGTGGTCCTCCAAGTGTACTATAATGAGTCATTTTCTTTATTGGTGAAACTGCAGCAAGGACCCCTCAACCCAGGAGAACTGCACTGCATCACTTGGACTGAATATGTGTAAAATGCTATAAAACATGACCAAAAAAAAAAAAAACATTGTATAATATAATATAAAATAATACAAAGATAATTTGTGACATACACAGTGTTATCCAGCAAGACGTAGTGAAATAATGCAGTTGCTCAACCAGGTTACTGTACATGGGTACTGTGATCAGTGATGTCATATGTCTGTGAGTGTTTTGTGTGTGTAAATGCATATGAATCATGTGAAATAGTTTCAAACATGTGAAGTTTGTTTTTGCTCATTTCACAGAGAGACCCAAACCTGTGGTTCGTGTTCAGCTTGATGAAAATTTGTTCGTAGGAGAGAAGGTCACACTCATATGTCGCATACAGGAGACAGGAGACTGGCAGTACAGCTGGTATAAAGGCAAAAATCTAAATGACATCTTAAAACGAGGCCAGGAGTATGCAATCCCATCTGTAGATAAGTCCCATGGTGGTGTGTACCGCTGTAAAGGAACTCAGTCAAAATCACCAGAGTACTCACAGGAGAGTGATGGAGTTACACTGACAGTATCAGGTCAATATCAGAAATAATTATTTTGTTGTTGTTTTTTGTATGTACACACACACACACACACACACACACACACACACACACACACACACACACACACACACACACACACACACACAGTGCACTGATTCTTATGTTCTTTATGACATAAAATAAATGCTAAATGAATGTGCAATTTTTTTATCCACTTTTATACAATGTTGCTGGTGGAGTAATAACGTGCCTGTGTGAAGTTCAAAACACATACACATAGGCTACGAACTGTTGTTTATGCACATGCACACGACCAAAGTACACGATCCTAAAGTTGTCAATGAATTAAGACTTGCTGAAGACCAAATATCTTGTTTTTTCACTTACCAAAAATGTAAACAACTTTTTAGCGTTTGGCAAACAATACGAACAATAATCTTATAGATGCTTCTTTCTGTTTCGAAATGAATGAGAATGTGACATATTTGGACATGGGGTGGTTTGGATGTGGGCTGGGTTGAATGTCCACCGCAGGCTGTAGTGAGACCTTCCTCGCATTTTCTTTGCTGAAACCCAGGATGAGTTTAAATCATTAACGTCTGTAAATGAAAAAATTAAAATGAAAATATTAGCAGTGAACATTTACAATTGTACTATAAAATAAAATAGTTAATTTTCTTAAATGCTTAATTTCTGCCATATTAAACTGTTAATTAAGATTAGGCTTACAGTAATAAGTCAATGTCAATAGTTTTTTTTTATTTTTTTATCTCAAATATTTTGATGGGTCCAGAATTGGATTATACTTATCTAGGTGGGTTGTGGGATGGAAAAGTTTGAGAAAACTTAGGCTTAGAGGGTTACTTAATAATTACAGACAGGTGTGTCAGAGCAGGTTAGGATGGTAGCCTGTTGCAAAAAGCCAGTTTTGTTTTATACCCAAACAAGTTAACTTTTAGTTTGAGGGCTCAAGGGCTTTCAGGCTCAAGAAGGTGGGTTGGTTTTGAGCAGGTTTTGTCATCATGGTAAATTACACTACAGGCTACCCCTGCTCCAGAGCAGGTTTTATTCTGGGTTAGAGATCACAGACTCAAACTGGACAAATCAGCTGTGAGCAAAGTGAAACATATCTGATGCAATAAAGCCGCTCCCTCTGCATCTCTCGCTCCACATTGCAGCAGTTTACAGTGAACAAATTTTAAACCACAATTATCCAACTTTCAACGCTAATTATTTATTAGATTTATATTATATTAATAATATCAATTCATATATAACTTTAGAACTTTATAACACTCAAATGTGAGTTATTAAATAAGAATTGAGATTTTTGTATTAAATTAAATGTTAGTTTAAAAATGAGTTGTCTTGCCAGTCAGTTGTTGTAACCTCAGTTGGGCCTGAAGTTCTGTCAAATACTGTCAAATTAAGGTTTCTAAAGGAGTTGATGCAAATCTAGACTAGTTGTTTTTTTTAGTGTTGTAAGCAATGAAAGGTTTTTAAATTTGCATTATCTTTAGCATTTAAATGTTTAACACTTGCAGTCTGATCTTTTTTATGTGCATACTGAATTGTGATTGGTTTGTCCTTTTCAGAAATAATTAACCATTTATAATCAGCAATGGCAAAGTGACAGAATCATTAGCTTTAGTCCTGAGCTTACCTGAGATTGTAACATTATTATTTGACAACTTTAAGCACAGATAGAAATTAAAATAACTGTGAACTAATGTATTAATAAAAAATAAAAATATGGTAGATAAAAGCAGAGGACTATAATATGACCAATATGAATAATAACAACTGAACTCTGCATCATTGTACACTTACAGATAAACTGCAGCCGACTCTGACTGTAAATCCTCAGAGTTCAGTGTTCACTGGAGACACAGTTACTCTGAGCTGTGATGTGGGACAGTCAACTGGATGGACAATTCACTGGAGAAAAGACTCAAACTCCGAATACACTGGTGCAGCAACTAAAGAACTTGTGTTTGTGAGCATTTCTAATGGAGGAACATACCAATGCAGAGCACAACGAGAAAATTACTATAGCAACTTCAGTAATACAGTTACAATAACAGTAAAAGGTCAGTGCTCTTTTACAGTCTACTTTTTTCACTGAAACACAACTTCATATGTTTGTTATAAACACGTAAATTGCTGTCGTACAATAATAATGCACTGTCAGTTAAACATCAAATAATGAAAGCAATTTAATTTTTGCTGCACAGATCATCTGAAATATTTTCAGACACAAAGTGTGTTTTTTTTCTCTCATTTCACAGAGAGACCCAAACCTGTTGTTCATGTTCATCCTGATGGACATGTGTTTACAACAGAGATGGTCACTCTCACATGTGACATACAGGAGACAGGAGACTGGTGGTACAGCTGGTATAAACATGGATATTATGTTTACAGTGCAGGACAAGGCCAGAACTATACAATCACCTCTGTGGATTGGTTTGATAGAGGTGAATACAGCTGTGCAGGAACTCAGAGAAAAAACCCACAGTACTCAGAGATGAGTGATAGAGTTACACTGACAGTATCAGGTGAGTTTCTTCATCTTTCCCGTACATAATTTTAACCTAAGCAGATTGAGTAGATGCAGGTACATTAGAGATTCATTGATTATAACTGAGACATTGTGAGATTGCAACTGAAGTGAGTGACAGCTTTTAAGTGATTATATATCGAAGCAGTATTTGTTTGCATAGTCTATGTATTCATCCAGAATTTGAATACAAATTTCGTTTTGCAGCATGGAAACAGTTATTTTATGTGATTTTATGAAAAAATAAATAAATAAATAAATAAATAAATAAATAAAAATAAAACACTTTACCAGTCATCATGACGTTAACTACTCTGCAAGTTTAAATGGCAGACAAAAATCTGTCAATAGAGTTTTTATTTATTTATTTATTTTGATAGAGCTTCCCTATAGCTGCAATATGCTGTGTTTACCACCAACTGACAACCCAGGGTGTCAAAATACTATTGGGTAAATTGGCAGTGGAATCACACAGACCAAAACAAAAACATACTTGGCTGTAGTGTTTTTTTTAGAAGAAACAATAATCCATTGTGAATTTAGCATGTTTTCTAAATATATGCAAACATATGGCATTTTTATGCTTTAGTACAGACATTAAAGGAGCTGAGTTTGAGTCACTTTTTTGTTTGTCTTAACAGATTTACCCACACCTACACTAACACCAACAACACCAATAAATCCTGTATTCACTGGAGAGACAGTCAGTATGAAGTGTGAGATTAAGTCTGAACACAGCAATTGGAGATATGAGTGGACATATCGGCAGTATACAGACAGAACATACAGTGTGTTACAGACATCTGAACGTTACACTGTAAATGGAGACACTCTCACTATTAAACCATCTAAAACATCAGATGGCGGTCAGTACCGGTGTAGAGGACACATAGATGGAAGATCAGTCTCATCAAAGTTTAGCTCTGCTGTTTCTCTCTCTGTGAAGGGTGAGTGGAATATTATCGTCCTCACAGACTCACTCTAGTACACATATGATCATTTATTCAGATTGATACACACTGAATCTACATGTTTTTCTGACGTTCTCAGCAAAACTTATAAAACACCATTAAATTCAAGACAATGGAAATAACATGCTTTTCACAGTTAGTCTCATGAATGTTTCAGATGATCTAATGTTGAATCTGCAGTGACTGTTCAGACGAAGGAGAGACCATTGCTCTCCTCTCCACATCTCTCCTGTTTAACATCAGTGATACACAATTACAGAAGTTTAGATGATCAGATTATGTTTTCTGACTAGTTCACTAAATAAGATCTGTCTTCCCTTTTTACAGATTTACCCAAATCTTCACTGACTGTGGCACCAGACAGTCATGTATTCACTGGAGAGACAGTCAATCTGACGTGTGTAATTGAGGATTACAGTAACTGGATAAGGAGAAATTACCTGTCATATGACTGGAGATACTTGACATCTGAGTGGAGATATGAGTGGTATAAAGGCAACACAAACAACAGTATAATGTTACATACGTCTCAGTATTACACTGTAAACAGAGACACTCTCACTATCAGAGGAGCTACTGGGTCTGATCGGGGTCAGTACTGGTGTAGAGGACAGAGAGATAAAAGACCAAAATCATCACAATCAAGCTCTGCTATTTCTCTCATTATGATGGGTGAGTTGAATATCATTGTCCTTCTAAACTCACTCTACTACAAAACACAAACAAAAATGATTATTTTGTGAACTTAAACTCTGAATCAAATTTTGTGATTTCAATTAAATCCAAACAGTTGAGTCCTTAGCCATTTTCAAGAATAGGCTAAAAACACATCTTTTCTTTATTTGTCTTTATTTGACCCTCTAAATCTAGCACTCTCTATTCTATTTCTATTCTTAAAAAAAAAAAAAAAAAACACTTTTCTCACTTTCTATCTTTTCTTTTTTTTTGCTTTTCTAAAAAACTATTCTTTTTTGTCAAAAAAAAAAAAAACACTATCATGCTCTTTTCTTTTTTTCGTCTATCTTTTTTCTTTTTATTTACTATAGAAAAAAAACCTTGCTCCGTATACTGCAGTAAGCTAATCTGAGCATTGCTCTTTTGTTGATTTGGATTGCTTCCATTGTCCTCATTTGTAAGTGTAAACTTAAAATCAAATTATGAAGAAAGATCACTCTTTATGCAGGTAGGATACAAAAGCTCTGACATGGAGTGGATAAATATAGTACAAAAATAGAGAACAAGAAAATGACCTGTCAAAAAGTCAGCATAAGAAGCATTCTCTCGCTGGCTCAGAGTGTGAAGTTTATTAATAAAGTAATTTTTTTTTTTTTTTATGTATTTTATTATTATTTATTTATTTATTTAAGTTATACAAAACAAGAGTAAATGATGTCTTTCACTTAGCAGTCTATAGATGTAGAGGCATTTACAGTTTAAAAACACAATGACGAGCTAAAAACCAACTTTGTGCGTTTAATCGGATTTGTCATTATTTTTTACTAAAAAAATATCTGAGGGACCCACCTCTGTCTATGTTTTTGTCTATGTTTGTTTTTGTTTTCTATTTTATCTGTGCCTCTCATCTGCTCTGCGCTGACTAGTCGGTAGTGCAGCTTCACCTTAGAGATTTAACTCTGCACAGCTAAATAAAACAAGCTGGGTGCTGATTAAAATTGCTGAAATAAATATTTCTGTGAAACATGTTGGATTGCAGAAAGCCCAATCTAGGACCTGCCCCAGTACAGTTTAAGAATCAGTATACTGATATAGCAGCAGAGGACCATTATTTTGTTGAATGAACTGAAGAACGACTGATGATGTCACAGGTCCTGATTTTAACCAATGAAAAAAAAAAGAATAATAATAAAGGTGTTGTTTTCTCATTTCTGCTTATTTAATGTCAAACTGAAACACAAACTATCACAACGTACACTTAGGCACAAATAGGACAAATAAGTGTTGTCATCAGAGTCACATTCATTGTTTTAAGATGAAGCCTTTAAAGATCAACCTTGGAATTGCAATGACTGATTCTTTAAGCATTTGTCAGTCATAAACGAAATAGTTTGCCCCCCAAAATTAAACATTTACTCACGCTTATATTGATACTCACCTGTAAGACTTTCTTCCCTGGAACACAAATTGCATGATTTACAGCTGAATCTTGGCTCTTTTAAATACAATGGCAGTGAGTGAGAGAGAAAAATAAATAAAATACAAAATCACCATCATTACTAATATGGGTGTCTCACTGTCCATCTTAGGCATCGTAGGCTGAAAAAACTTTGTATGTAAAGACAGTGTTCTGACAAAAGCACTTTGTGTACAGTGATGGCAGCACACTGTTTAAAAGCTTCATCTTAACAAACCAATTAATGTGACTGTGACTCTGTGCCACATTAGACCCAAAGGGATGTAATAGGCATCAACCAATATATTTTTAAACCATTTCTCAATCATTAAAGGAATAATTTGCCCCCCAAAAAAGAAATGTAATTTATAAACACTTACATTGTTAAGAACATGTATGATGTCCTTCCCTGCAACAGTATTATTTAGAGCTGAATGTCATGGCTGCTCTTTTCAGTACATTGACAGTGGATCAGTTTCAAAAAGGACAAAAATTATAGTTAAATTATTGATCACTATGGCTGTTACACCAAAAAATATTAGTTGAACATATTTATTTCTTAATGACAGCTTGACTCGACAGTACCATCAATCTCAGGCACAATCACCGTCAACAGCTTTTGATGCAAATTTCCTTTTACCTTTTAATCATGCCTCAGTCAGAGCATAAACGCATTCAAATTACAATAATAATGATACTGAAAATATCAAATGTGCTTTTGTCATGTGCCGCCAAATGCCAAGAGCAGCATATTTAATAAGTTTTCATCTTTGTCTCAGATTTTTCTGCTTCAGTGTCTCTGGTGGTCAGTCCCAGCAGAAGTCAACACTTCTCATCTGACTCTCTCTCTCTGAGCTGTGAGGATCAGAGTAACTCTGCTGGATGGACAGTGAGAAGACACACAGTCCGAAACACTGAAGATTGTTCAAAACAAACAGGATCTACATGTCGAATCATCTCTCTCAACACATCTGACACTGGAGTTTACTGGTGTCAGTCTGAATCTGGAGAGAAAAGTCATCCTCAAAACATCACTGTACATGGTGAGTCCTGTTAGATTAAGTCTTCACATCAGAATTTTCTGATCTGACACAGATCCTGACAAAAGTAGAGTTTTGTCAGACACTCCAAACCCATTTACAGCAAGCCTTGTCTGATATCCTAAACTGTATTAAGAGTTTTCTATCAGCCAAGAAGATGACAGAGAAAGTCAGAAAAGAGCAGAAGCAAGAGACGAGGATAAAAGGTGATGATAAAAAATAGCAGTTAGTCTGTTTATTTATTATTGATTGATTGATTGATTGATTAATTAATGTTAGTTGCATAATGTTTAGGTGCTCAGACTTTAACCAGCACAAATTCAACAAGTGTTATTATACTATAAGCAATAGCGATTAAAAACTTGTAAACAAACTTTGAAATTAGCTTGAGAAGGCCTAGCCTGAAAGTTTGAAGCAGCTGTAAAAACTTTGAAAAAAGTTTAAAAGTTGAGATAGATTTAGACCAGGGGTGTCCAATCTGCTCTGCAGAATTTAGTGCCTACAAAGCCCTTTTAATGAAGTGCCGGCCATACTTGCAAGGCCTCTGTGCAACTGTTTCGGGCATCTAAGACCACGTCCTATTTAAATGAATGGTGGAATCCGGAAATCTTAAAAACTGCTTGCTGAATGCACAATTAAATTACACATTTCAAATCAGCAACAAAATCCGAAATGAACTGGCCCATGAATGTTATTCCTTATGCTTAAATAACGTTAACAAAGCTTATTTTTCAGGCTTGACCAGCCAATGCATGTGTGCAGTCATAAGCGCGAGTCTCAGGTTTCTGTTAGCACCAGCTGGACTATTCTACCATATTGCGCATTGCAGTTTGTCCCATTCATAAGTAATAGTAGTCAACCATTTTTGTATATTTATAGTCTTTTGCTCCAACTTGCCTTAGCACACCTGCCTGGAATTTTCCAGTATGCCTAGTAGGAGCTTGATTAGCAGGTTTAGTGTTTAATTGAGGTTGAAGCTAAACTCTGCAGGACACCAACCCACCAAGACATTGCTAACATGATTTAACGTGTTGCTAGCATATTTTATTGTTATTAGCATGTTTCTATCATGATTAACATGTTGATGGCTTTCCTTCCAAAAAGCCTGCACTGGCCCTTTACGGGCCCACTTAGGACCAGGGCCCCACAGTGGGCTTAGCCCACTTTGTATAATAATACATATGTTTCACTTTAAATACTTTTCAGCTACTATAACTTAAGTCCTTGGGAAAAACAATTGTTATACATCTAAAATGGACATAACTAATGTCTACACTGTCAAAAATGTACAGTTGTCAAAGTGATTTCAAATCAATGGATTTATTTAAGCTGCAGTCCGTAACTTTTTTGGTTACAAATTATACAAAATCAATTTTTGAGCAAGTACATAACCAGCCTTATTTTAGCCCGATTCACAACGGTTAGGTTATAATAATGTTTTTAAACTGAGTGGTACGGGTAGGTTTTCGTGGGAAATTCAAGCATGCCACTGTGCCATTTCGTCACAGTCTGTAAACATAAAGAAGGCGTCCCGGCTAGTAGCTTTATCGTATATGAGAATGCTGCAGGTGCCGGATAGTTTATAGCCTTTTCTCACAGCGGCTGAAATAAACTTATTTTCATAAACTTGAAATTTAACTTATCATTTTGATTGCGGAATGTAATCCAAAAAGTTTGTGTTTAAGAAACATTAATGACAGAAATTAGATTACTCCAGGTTTAAATGTGGATTTGTCTTGTATTTTAAAGAGAACTGGTCCTAAGGAAGAATTATTTGCTTTTTCGGCTAAAATAATTTCTTGATATGAATTTCAAATTTTATGTCAATCAGAGATTAGACTGTACAGAAACAGAAACGCTGATACACACTAAATACACGTAGTTACGCAAAGCTGATGTTGTTAACATGAACAATTTGAGAACAAAGTATAACAGTAATAATAACTTGCTAGTTTAATGTGATATGAGATAATAACCGATCATTAGATTTAAACACCTGTAGCGTTTTTCCTCAGTTGGTCAGAACAAAAGTTTTAGACTTGCTACTTACTCTTAGAGGACAATATCCAGTGAAAATTCTTATTTGGCCCATATATTTGAATCTGTTCATCTGTGTACATTGAATATCCACAACGGTGCGGTGACTGACAGCTACCAAAACATTAGATTCATCTGCTGCCCGCGCTAGAGCTGTGCTGGAGCACAACCCACGCATGGAAGATAATTCTGCTCTGAACTGTGATTGCAGGTTTTCAGACAGAGATGGCGACAAAGAGGCAAAACTTACGGACTGCAGCTTTAAATACAAAATAGAAAAAATTTAAATTCAGGTTAATACAGCTACATAAAGCCAAAAATGTAAATACACAAAAGTACAAAAAACTAAAATAACAAAGCAATGTAAGATTGTAGGATTTCGTCATGTGAAAGTTGTGCGAAAGTCTTATCTGTAGTACATTAATGTCCAAACATTGTCCATAGCTGAAGTTGACTGAAAGCAAATGAATAACAACCTCTTGTAATTAACCCTTTCACACGTGAGTTTAAAATATTCTAGCTGAGCCCCACAGGGTGAGTTTTTTTAGGCGACCGCTATTTTAGAACGTATAGCTTTATTGTTTCCATGGCGACGCGTCATGCTTGTCACGTGGCACACCGCAGCCACAATAGAGCTGTAAGACAAATGGATCGCGTTTAAGAAGAGCAGAGTAAACTTTACAGTTACCTACACAATGTGTATATGATATTAATAAAACATGTTGTCAGATTATATTTGTAAAATCATTTTGCCGCTTCCGTCTACATCAACGTGTGTTTTTACAAACTATAAATGTATGGTTTTGGTAAGTACTTATGTGTATTTAAATGTGTGGAACCTAAAATAAGCATTATATGGTTGAAAACACTTAATAGTTGTGATAATATGACAAGAGCTCAGCGCGTCTGATCTGGCTCAGCGACAGCCAAAGCGTCAAATCGGATTTGAATTCAGCAGCTGATCACGTGATGCGCTCAACGTTCGAATCACACCGGTGTGATCGTACGCTCCAGGGACCAGCCAGGACTGATCACACCGGTGTGATCGTACGCGTCAAAGGGTTAAAACACGCCACAGCTCTCAAACACCAGACTCTTCCTAACCAGGAACAGTCAAAATAGTCCAGACTATGGTCCAAAGTCGAAAATAACTTTAAATCCATATTCAAACTGGACCATGATGTGGTGACCTCACCAATAAAAATCCTTCTAAAATGCATACAAATACACTTTCTTAAACTCTTAGCATCAGTCCAAACATAGTCCATATATACATGTACCATCTCTGCAAAAACATCAGTAATGCACAGTAAAAAAAAAAAAAAAAAAAAAAACTCCAGCAGGACACAGCACAATGTATTCAGCAGGTGAGCCATGCTGCCTACTGTTGCTTGCTAACTCTCTCTACCACATGGGTTTACTTAAGAAGACCTAAAACACCCTAGCACCCCTAGTGGTAAGAAATAAAACTGCCCACAATTTTTTAAATAACGGGCTCACGCCTGGGCCATCATTGGCAGTACCATAATGTTCTGAGCTGCTCACAGAGGGCCTGCACTGAGCCCAAAGCTTTTTTTTACCCTTTACTATTTTTACATGTTTGCAGCATCATTAACATGTTGTTAGCATGTTTTGGTATCATTGGCATGTTGCTGACACCTTTTTAAGCATGATTAGCACATTGCTAACATGTTTTAGTATATTGCTAGCATGATTTAGCATGTTGTCCTAGGATAGTCATTTAAGCTTTTCTTAATGCTTTGATAAACAGCTTAAACACTCTGTAAGTCTTACTGTACACTTAATGAAATTAATTAAAATCTTAAGTCAGATGATAAAATGATTGATCAATGAATGAATGAAAGAAATAGGTGATTATATCATAATTATTATAAATGATGTTTGTTTCTGGTTATGTGTCACCATCTTTCTTCGTGCATGTTTTTCTTGTGTTGTGTAGATGGTGATGTGATTCTGGTGAGTTCTGTTGATCCTGTGATTGAGGGAGATACTCTGACTCTACACTGTTTACATCGATCTACAAACTCCTCGATTCTCAGAGCTGATTTCTATAAAGACGGATCACTCGTCCAGAATCAGACGACAGGAGAGATGAATATCATTACTGTCTCAAAGTCACATGAGGGTTTCTACTACTGTAAAACAGAGAGAGGACAGTCACTCCACAGCTGGATCTCAGTCAGAGGTGAGTCGTGGAGTTCAGTCTCTGTCTGCTGATTGATTTTATTCATGCACATTTGTTCAGATACACCATGATTATTGTACTGTATATCTCTGGCTCTTATTTCTGGTGGAGCACAAAAATTGTTGACTACTGGGTTTATTATTTTACACAATTCATGTGAACAAAAGTATTGCAATCAAATCACATACCAAATGTACTGAAATACACTGAAATCATAAACAGCCCATAACCTACATCTTAAATTTCAGTGAAATTAGGAGTTTCAACTGCAACATTAGAGTAAAATTTTACCAAAACATGTTACTGACTGTCCTGCTGAGATCTGTCTGTCCTGATTGACTGAATGATTTGATTGATTGATTTATTTCATTTGAGCAAGGAATGAATTGTGAGGAAGATTAAACACTAAAATAGACTAAATGCTTCAAAATGTCTTCTTTTGTGTTCCACAGAGAAGAAAGAAAACTATACAGGTTCAGAACAACATGGGGGTGAGTAATTTTTGGCACAATATAGATTTTTGGGTGAAGTGTTTATTTTTATTTATTTTTTGTTTTGCTTTAGTTGTTTAATACTTTATGAAAGCCTTTAAGAGCTCCGTAATGTTGCTCAATAATTTCCTTGTTTTTCTCTGTTGATCAGTGTCCCATTCAGCTCAGATTTCTGTCTTCAACATCCTCACCTTTCTTCTGGCAGCTTGTCCATATCTGCTGTCTACAGTCGTGCTGCTGTTAAAATGCTACAGAGCGAGAGGTAAAATTTGTCTGATCTGTCTCTCTCAAATGATTCACATCCCCTCTTTGACAGACATACCACATTTTCGACAGATGATCAGGTCATTCATTGAAACAATAACTGCAGTTGAAACATAACATAAAGTATCCAATAAAATTTTAGAAGTAAAAATTTTGTGTGTTTGTGCATTTCATAGACACATCTACTGAAGACCAAAACCAGTACGCTGTAACAGAGGAAGAAACTTCAATCTGATATTCCATCCATCCATTCATCCTCCAGTCTGCTTATTCTCTGTAGGGTCATGCTAGATTCAACAGAGCTTCTCTGGCTGAAGGCGCAGAAACACCCTGGATGGATGCTCAATCATACCTACAGACAATTTACTATCTCTAATTTGCCTGTCCTGCATGTGTCTAGATTGTGGGGGAAAGAGCACCTAGAAGAAACCCACATCAACACATGGCTCAGCCGGGACTTGAACTGGGGACCTTCTTGCTTTCTGAGCCAACATGAGTCTTAAATGTTGAAAATAAAATCTAAGTATTATTACTATCAACTTATTTGATATGTTCGTACATTAACTTTTTAAAATGGTTTGATAATATAGTTTGATCTGATTTTAAATGCTTTAAATTAGATTTTTTTTTAGAACCTTAAAAAGGTTCAGTGAGTTTTTTAGGTGTGATATTTGTCTGTTCTTGTAGTAAAAGCTTGATGCTTTGTCTGCTCTAGATGACTTGTTTGAGTAATTAGCAAGCATGCAAATAGTTTTATTCTGTAGCACAATCTGTATGAGTGAATCACTGTTAAAAATTAATAAGTGTGTATTCCAGAGAGCATTGTAATAAATATATCTTGTTTATGTGATCCAAAAACAATGTAATAGTGTCAGCCGCAATGAAATATTTTAAAGGTGTTTCAACATTCAAATCCATTGTAATATATTTAAATACATTAAAATAAATACATTTTAAAACAGTTTTCTATCGGACCCATTAATGAGAAATGTTCTTTCAACTGATAGAGTGATAAAATAACAGCACAGAGATGTTTCTACTCACAAATATGATTATTTTGAACTTGATTGTCAGTAAAAACTGAGAAAGTGGTGTCACTAATATCTGCTATATTAGAATTGTATCGAATGTATAGAACACCAGGTTCACATTTGAAGAAAGCATTTTTAGAATGCTACTTTTTAGATTACATATACATCAAGCAGTTTTGTGCTAAAACACAAGGCTAGCTATCCCAGTGTCTGTAAATAATGAAACTACTGTAATATGTTTTAGATGAGATCTGTCAAAGGTAGAAGCATTTGTTTTTCATTAAACATTTACATCCACAACACCAACCTTCACTACAGACCACATTCACACAATGGCTGTAGTTGAGTCCTAGGCTGGGCTGGAGGAGCGAGGAAATAAACATCAGTTTGACTATTAAGAAACACTCACTGGCTGTGTTCGAAATGGCATACTTGCTTACTGTCCAGTACACAGTTCATACTGCCTACTATTTTTTTAAGAATTGTATGTGAAACAGTAATGAAACTTAAGAGATAAGTATGCTTAAGTGTCACATGACAAACACTCATCATTAATTCAGCAAAGCTGTTGAGGTTGTTAATGTACTAACAGTTCTTTTTTACAAATGCTTGTTACTAAGGATTCATACTAGTAAACAATGTTATATTGCCCAATTGAACTCATTTCATAAATGATTAACTTTACAAATTGGACAGAACTGAATCAACACTTAGCTGTCTTTAACGAAATTTTTGGCAGTTACACTTAGTGGGAAAAAAAAAAAAAATATATATATATATATATATATTAGTTACACTAAGTGCAAATATACTGATGATAAATTCTGTTTACAGCATTTTCTTTAGCAGTAGGTGTGTAAATAGCAGTTAGGACTGTATATGTTAGGGGTTGAATGACTTCAGAATTTTTAAAGTCGACATTTATGTGAAAAGTCAAGTTGATGTCAACTAGTCGCTGATGACGTCATTGATGAACAAATATGTCTGAATCTTGAGCTCAAACTCGAACACCTTGTGCACCGCTATATGGCATATGACACAGCACTGCCCACATGGCTACTGTACATATAACAGCTTGTTTTTATCAGTTCCTTTGTCTTTGGGTCATTATATTTCGCTTGTTCTTAATCAGATAAATAGATTAAGATTAGTGAGAAATAGAAGCATTAATGAAAGAGTGATTGTGTGTGAAATAATTCTACCTGGCAGCATCTCTATAAAGCTGTGGGTTTTAATTACTATGAAATATATGCTAGAACCTTTCGGTTTCTAAGCTGTATTATTGAGAAATCATAGAACAGTGTTGACAACACATTCTGGTGCTATTTCTGTGTGCACCTGGTCTGCAAGCTTTGTACCAGCTACTGTCTGTATATGTGTGTGCACATTACAACACACATTGCATTTAGAACGTTGAATAATTTACCTGTACAATAAGAGGCCGTTCATGTTGTGCCTAAAACGTGTGGAAAATGCTAGGCATGCCACTTTCTCCTTCTTTCCAAAACGCTCTGTAGCTTGCGCTCCCATGGTGTCTGCCGTTGCTAAGCAACAATGACCTGTGCTCTCCATGAAGACGTGAAAGTTTCAGCAAAGGATGGATTTCCAAGACTAAAAATCACTTGCAATTACTCTGCTACTAAATCAATTTAGAAATGTACAGCTGTGATGAGCTGTTCCTCCATCTTGGCTGATATTTTAATGTTGTTATGGGAAATGATGAAATTGATTGGTTGGTTCTTGTCACATGATTTGTGGTGCGCTTGTGGCATTCTGAAAAGTTGAAATAGTTTTATCTAGAAGCAGTGCGGACGTGTCTGGAAAAAATGAGCGCGTCGCACCGCATGTGATGTGAACGTCCCCTAAATCCTCAAGTTTTTTATATTTTGATTTGTAAAAAAATCTATGAACATTTATGACATTATACTTTGTATTATATCGCCTATGCTTTAAATTACAAAAACGAATTAACGCTGATGCAAGGTTGTTTCTAATGCCACATCAATAGGAGAGATGTAAATTTGACATTGTAATGTGACATAATTTCTGTTGTTTATTTTTGTGACGTAAGTTAATTTCTGTACATTTTGTATTGCATATTCACATGTGTAAACAAAAAAAGTAATTATGTACACTGTAATTGTTTAATGCTGTTTATCATTTTATCACAAATCTTTCTTCTATGCATTTATTTTTTTGTCCTGTAAATAATTGTACAAATATTAAAACAAATTGTCCTATACATACCACTGGCCAGACAAGAGAAACACCATGGGTCTCAATTTTAGCACCCCATCAGTGTTGCAGTTCACTTCTCAGAAGATCCAGCAGGACTTTCAGGGCCTCCCTGCTCAGATGAAAATCAGGCCTTGTATCAGAGTCACCGAAAAACATGTCCAGCACTGGCACATTCAGGTTTATGCTGCAGTACAGGATAAGATTTAGGGAAAGAAGGAAAAAAATAAATTGGTTAGAGCTATGATGAGAGTAATTAGTAGAAGAAATAACTAATACCACATTTCATTTTTGGGTGAACCAGGGGTGGTGCTAGGGGTGGGCTAAGGGCGCTAAAGCGCCGAATGTTTTCAGTAAAGCCCCAAATTTTTTATTGCCATGTCTTTTGCGCACCAAGAGTTTTCACGCGCATTAAAATAATTTCTATTAATGCAGCTGCTTCAGTTATCTTACTGTATATCTTCATAATACCAATCTCAGCATCTAAATTAGGTTATTGTTACTCTAGCAACAAATGGCAGACTTTCTAGGACACACACATTTAGAGCGATTATATGCGTGGTTAGCATTTTGCATGGTCAGTTGCAGAATTTATTAAGTGTCAGGGCAACAATTCAATAAAAAAATAAGTTATTAAGTGATTTAAATTGTAGAGAAAATATTGTATTTTTGCTCTAGTTCTAAGCAAAGCCATGTTGTGCCTCTCTGCACACTGCGGTGTTTCAGTACAGAATGAATTTGTGTTTTTTTTTATGTTTTTTAATCAATGATTCACTTCATAAAAACAGTTTCTTACTTCGTTTTTTAATGAATCAGCCATTTTGAATGGACTGAATAAATGACAGTGACTCAGTCATTAAGACTGATTTATTATTAAGAGATTTTAGTCTCACTTTTTATTTTTAGTTTTATATCATATATTTCTGTGTTCTAAATTTTATATTTAAAACATTAATTTCATAATATTATTTATGCAATTTGTAAATGTACAACATTAGGAAGATCAGATCCTTCCTATCAGAGCAGGCTACACAACTTCTTGTCCAAGCTCTTGTCCTCTCCAGACAGGACTATTGTAATGCACTCTTGGCGGGCCTTCCTGCATGCACTTCCAAGCCTTTGCAGATGATTCAGAATGCAGCAGCAAGAGTGGTCTTTAATGAGCCGAAGAAAGCCCATGTCACACCTCTCCTCATCAGACTGCACTGGCGGCCAGTAGCTGCTCGCATCAAATTCAAGGTACTGGTGCTTGCCTACAAGACAACCGCTGGCACTGCACCAGAATACCTAAACTGTCTAATCCAACCTTATGTCCCCTCCAGAAGCTTGCGTTCTGCAAATGAACGACGCCTTGTGGTGCCATCCCAAAGAGGCTCAAAATCACTTTCACTGACCTTTTTGTGGACTGTTCCCAGCTGGTGGAATGACCTACCCATCTCAATTCGATCAGCTGAGTCATTGGCCATCTTCAAAAAACGTCTGAAAATCCATCTTTTTCGCCAGCACTTGACCAATTGACACTAGCACTTTCCTACTCCTTTCAGTTTTTCTATATACTTATTTAAAAAAAAAAAAAAAAAAAAAAAAACACCTTGCAAGACTTATCATGTTTATCTAACTGAAATTTGCCTCAGCACTTATATACTGTCGCTCTCTTGTTGCTCTGATTGCTTCTATTGTAAGTCGCTTTGGATAAAAGCGTCTGCCAAATGACTAAATGACTAAATGCAGTGTAGATGCATACAGGAGCTCCTTAAAATGATGTGTGCACTACAGAGCCCTGTGTGTTTCATTATACTTGTTCTTTAAAAAAATAAGCCACCAATATAACTTTTAAACATTTTATTTGAAGAACATCTGTGCTTAAGCCCTGGATATCCACCGCCCCTGGGGTGAACTATCCTTTAAGTAAAAGTATTATCTTGCATACTCTAATATACTTAATGCATTGAGAGTAAAAGTAAAGGTATACAGTATTGTTCTGAAAAAAGAAAAAAAAAAAAAAAAAAAAGTAAATTTAAAGTTGCCTACTTCATTTACTGTTCGGTAGTTTAATCAACACCAATGCACAATGTGAGAAAAAGAAAGAAAACGTAGTACTTCACATTTATACAAGAATACTTGTAGCGCTGAACACTGAGCTGTGCAATGCTCTATTTTATTTTTATTTTTAAGCTTAACTGCCTAAAATATCCGGGTTGCAAACCTGTCTACATATATGATCACCATGGTCAAGACAATAAACTATATAACATCGCACCTTATTAGATATCAATAAGCATTTGAACTGCTATGTGTGTGTATTTTGTAGTTTTTTAATATGTAGACTATCATTACATTATTCAAGTAAGCTTCAAGCATTTAAATTTGTAATCAAGCAATTAAGGACGCAGTAAACCAGTGTAACTTACCTGACCTCGGCTAATCACCGTCTCCTCCATTGTGAGTAAAACATGAAAACAAAAATGAGCAATTCTGGCAGGATGACAGCTCTCCTCTCGCACCTTTGCTATGCGATAGAGTGCTAATCGGGAACCCCTGGTGGCGGAATTAGGAAAAACTGCGAAGGCGGAGCGTCCTTGAATGCACTTCGGAGGGTCCTTCATGCACTCCGAAGTGCGTACACTCAACTTTGGGACACAGCTCAAATGTAAACTTTGCATGCAGCAATTTACAGCGCTCTGATCCAATGGCATACAGGCATCGTCAGATTGACAGCACTCTAGCCCAATGATATTGGGGGATCCAGTGGGGCGACAATCAAGTTTCAGGGTGACCGTGCCACTCTTTATTACAAACCCGCTATAAAATGTAGTGCCAGTACGTGCGCTCATTGGCGCTCTCTCCAGCTGGTGGCGCCCTAGGCGATAGCATAGCTCGTCTATCCCTAGAAACGGTACTGCCTGAAGCAGCTGCTGCTGTAACTTTTTGTGGATGGTTTATCAGAAATACGACCCTCAGTGGGCGGTTCTTGACAGGAGTGAACATTATTTCAAAATTTAAAATAAAAACATTCTGCTGCTGCTTCTAACACATCCTGAATGCACGCAAAGGGCAACTAGCAGCGCTCCGTTATGAGCAGAGTCACTCAAGAAAGAGACGCAAGTGCAGTACGTGGGGCAGCTCGGAGAGTTATTATAATGATACTGTGTGCATCAGTGCCAAATAGTAAGTTTCTCCATCTCCATTTGCTTTTAATAAGTAAGATGGTCATGTTTGTGTGCTCTGTTCTGCTGGATTCGTTTCACAACTTTCTATTGTTGATTGTCTATGTAACGTACGCAGTGTATATTTATGTTTTTCCTATCAATCATATGTACTTCCAATATTGGATAGTTAGACACTTTGGATTGTTTAATTCGTTACAATCTGTGATGCACATTATATTCACTCACGTTTCTGCACACGTGTCAGGGGGATTACCACACAACATTAGATCATAAAGCAATTGAGTTGATATATTTCTGTAATATATATACTACCAGTCAAAAGTTTTTTTTTTTTTTTTTAATTCCCTACCAAGCCTGCATTTATTTGATCCAAAATACAGCAAATACCCTTTTTTTTAAGCAAGGATGCTTTTAATTGATCAAAAGTGATGCCATATGCATTGGTAATGTTACAAAAGGATTTAAATGCTGTTCTTCTGAACTTTCTATTCATCAAAGTAATAACTGTGACAACGACTCAGAGGCGTTCGGATCTATCAGCAGCTGTTTATTCAAAGCCAGCAAACAGACAAGTAAAGGGCAGAAGACGCTAATCGTTAACCTTAAGACAGGCAAGGGGTAAGGGCGGGCGACTGGCATCACAATCCGTTTAGGCAGGCTGAGTGTCGGGGCAGGCGGCTAGTAATCAGAGTCCAAATAACGAGCAAAGGGTCGGGGCTGGTGGCTAGGAATCAAACAACAGGAAACAGTCCAGGTAACAACAGAACAGGGAAAAACACTCAATAACGATCACCGGGGCAAATTAAGACTTCGCGTAGAGAACAGGAAACAGGCCGCTTTTAAAGGGGAAAGGTAAGGGCAGTGGCGTAACTACACTGGGGCCCGTGCCTCAGGGGGGGCCCGCAGCAGGCCCTCCCCACATTGCAAGCGGGCCCTGCCCACATTTCAAGCGACTATATTAATATTAATTAATGTAATGGGATATGGTTTGGGCACTACAAGTCCCAGCAGCCCCAGCGTTTATATAAGGAAGACGTGAAGTCTGTTTGCCCTTTTTCATTTCCGCTTTTAATTCTTTGGATGCCGCGGCGGGTTTTGAATTGTATAGAAGGTAGGCAATGAGATTTACTTTGGTTATGTGAGTGGTATTTTCTTACGCTTCACAATGATAAACCGAAACTCAACGAGTTGAGTCACAGATATGATACATATATCTTTAGATAGCTTTAAATTACTATACTTTCAAATGAAATAATTCAAATCGAAAACAAAATGTCTTTCAATATGTAATCCATATATGCATTTCTAATATAAATAGCCTATACGCAAAAAAGTTTGCGGTAATTTTAGCACCACAATGCTTCTGATAACCTTGCCTTCTTGTGCTTTGCACATACAATACAATACAATAATATAATACAACATACAATAAAACACATGCTGATAACTGTAAAATTCAACACGATTAATTTGGTACTTCTGGCTGCTGCGGCCAGGCGCACGCACAGCCGTATGCTTGAGAGAGACGCGCGCAAAGAGTTCAATTTAAAATAAGAAACTGATAAGATACTGATTTTAGTTGGTCTAATTTAAGTAGGTTTCCTTCCTTCCATATGGGTTTCCTTCCAGACTCGAGGGCTGTTTGCACGTGCTTCGTGCACCCCAGGGCAGGGGGCCCATTGTATTAGCTTGCACTGGGGCCCGTCATTACCAAGTTACACCACTGGGTAAGGGCAACAGGAAGTGAACTCAGCTCCAGGCAAGAGGCACATGGGAATTGAAGTCTGAAACAGAAGGCTAGTGTTCGGGTGAGGGCTCCCTCTGATGGGGAGAGAGACACCTGGCGGGAGCCTCGTTTGTGACAATAACATTTCACAGTATTTCGGCTTTTGCTGTATTTTGGATCACATAAATGCTGGCTTGGTGAGCAGAAGATACTTCTAAAAAAAAAAAAAAATCTCACTGGTCAAAAACTTTTGCCTGGTAGTGTATATATAGGTAACTTTAATTTTTCTCTTATTTCTAGCTTTTAATTGGCTAAGACGTGATATTTACGTGATATTAAAAGTGGTGGATGACACGTCCCCTGCGTAATCGACGCCCTTAGAGATTAGTTAAAATTGCTGCCTGCACATCAGTGATTCTGCTTGTTAACAGCAGGTGTTCATCACTTATGCTCAATCAGCACCCACTCAGTTTACTTAAGGATCTAATGAACTGCAACACTAGATAGGCAGATCAGGGGTACCGTTCAAAAGTTTGGGGTCAGTAAATGTTTATTTATCATTCTTTTTTTTTTTAAAGAAATGAATAAATTGTTACATTAATAAAAAGTGACATAATAGATTTACATTGCTAGAAAAGATTTATAGTTTGAATAAATGTTGTTCTTGAAAGAAAAAATACAGGTTCAAAAAAAAAAAAAAAAAAAAACATTGGCGGCACAACTGTTTCCAAAACTGATAATTCTACTAATAATTCAGAATATCAGAATGATTTCTGAGAGATCATGTGACACTTAAGCCTGGGAAACTGAGTAACAGCTGATGAAAAATCAGCATTGCATCACAGGAATAAATTATATTTTAAAGTATATGAAAATAAAAAACATTATTTTCTATTGTAATTTTGTAATATTACAGTTTATTTTTTGTATTTTTGATAAAATAAATGCAGCCTTGACTTCATAAAAAAAAAAAAATGCAAGTCTTACTGACCCCAAACTTTTGAACGGTAGTGTGTGTGTATATATATATATATATATATATATATATATATATATATATATATAATATAATATAATAATAATAATAATAATAATAATAATAGTTATAATTATTTAATCCTGTGTTACATTGCGCCAGTAGGCCTACTATGCTATCAAAAATAAGCCATAGCCCAGAAGTGTGGTCTATCAATAGCATGTGGTATTTTGTACAAATGTAGAAAGACTTCAGTATAATTTTGAACATAAGTTGCACATTGTTAAAACATCTGGAAACACTGCAAATTCATAGGTTGAGGTGGAAAAGCTAAGGTATGGCTAAAACCAAAATATGACTAGGAAAATTCAAAGTAGCAACTGTAATGAGACTGATGTTCATGACAGATAAGAGAAGAAACACTTGTTGTCACTGTAGGGGGGACAAAAGTAACAAGTGTTGACATTCAAACCTGATTTACTTTTATATTGAAAAACTCTGAAAAGGCATACTTCGGGATGTGTTACAGCACTAAACAACCTGCAGTCATTACAGTGACACATGAAATGAGAAACACAACACAACTAATAATAAAAAAAATTACCGCTTCCATAATTTAATTATTATACTCAAAAACTGCTTTCTGGACCTAACCGGGAATCAATGACAAAATCACAAGATATTTCTCAGCTTCGTCAAGGGTTGCATGCTGTCTTTCTTTCTTTCTCTTTCTTTCTTTCTTTCATTATTATTGAGCCAGGTGATGCGAATTATTCAGGCCCACCCATCAACCAGTTTCTGCCTCCGCCACTGGGGCAGATGAAGCCTTGTGAAGCTTTTTAGGCTTTTTGCTGATTGTACCAAAAAAGATTCGACACTTCAAAACCTCAAAGAAAGACCCTGCCAGTGACATCTAGTGGTCAGCTGCAATTATAGCAGCCACTTTCACATGATTCACACATCTTGATTTTAGTTTCAACACAAAAGCAATACTCAGCATTAGCAGCTGTGTCTTCATTCTGAGAATCATTGTCCACACATGAAAGTGTTACTGTGTTAGCTACTATGAAGCAGGGAGGGAACCGCAAGCATTTTGCGTCTCCTTATAATGAATGAAGCCGCAAGATTTGAATCAGTCACCTTGCTTCAGGTGTTTCAGTGTAACGTATGAAGCCAGTCACATGATCACAGAGATTTGATACAAGCCTCAACACAGTCTGCTTCAATAGAGTAAAACAGGCTTCGGAGCCTCAGCGTCAAATGTCCCATCTCTACTAAAGGTGTAAAAGAAGACATGCAGAAAAAAAAAAAAGTCTATTCGACATCTGCATTTACAGCTACAAGACGTATATTTTTTAGAGTGTTTGCTCATTTGTACTATGTCTATAGGATGTTTCCCATCACATGCTGCATTCCAAGTCTTCTGAAGCCATATAACTTATATATATTATAACATAACTTTATTTGAAGAAAACATACCGTTTTAATCGCTGAAAATGATCCTGCTCTGTTAGCGCTCACATCTCATTAAAAAAGATGCTCCCATAGAATGATGTAATTGGTCACAAGATACACAAGAAACAACAGGATTTCACAACCAAGGCTGACGTAAGGCTGCTTCTGGCGGATTTTTTTTTTTAATTTTGCGCACAGACTGCAGCACACAGGATAGGAGGATGGCGAGATCCTCTCACAAATCAATCGTTTCACCTTGGAAGACATGGAATATTCATATTTTTTTAAAATAATGTCTAGTTGTATCTGCCTGTTATGTCTTGTGTTTTACTGACAAATGGTTAGGTTTAGGGGGAAAGGGCTTGGGTTATGTGCTCATAAGTGTGTAAATAATGTGATGAGTTGTGAGCTCATATATCTCCCAATAATTAGACCATCTCTGGAGTGTAGTCTTGTTATTGTAGTGCATTATGGGATTCAAAGAGTGCACTTGATAACGTCCAGTATGTTTTTTCCCAAACTTCAAAACATGTTTACAATTACATTAAAAACTAGATGGTTTGAGAAAGCTGGACCAGAAAGTTTAGGAAGTTTAAAAAGTTTAAGAAGTTTTAAAATGTTTTTGAAGTTTAAAGTAGTTTAAAAGCTTGTTGTTGTTTGATAGTGTTGGGGGTATTAACAGTTAAAACCCAAGTACCAAATATGATGAACATAAACCAGGAGTCAGATATTCAATCAATCAAAGTCAAGTTTACTGAAGAACATAGTTTGCAGTTTCATCAGCAGAAGTCAGCTTCAACACTCTCGATGGAGTTCGTAGGCCGCCCCCCATACAAGCTTACAATACTGATACTTATACTCTAACAGAGATGCCATTTACGTCAATACATAAGTTAGGAAGATCTTGATTGGACGTCACACTAAAAGCATATCTTTACTTCAAGGCTGCCTAGTTCTAGCAGGACTCTTTATCAGTATGGTTACATAGTAAAGCATTATTCAATTTAATACCTATCAGAAAGACATGAACATTGATGTCACAGATGTCCTGATCACTCGCAGACCAAGTAGATGAGAGGTCCTGATGACCTCTTGTGACGTGGCACTGTGACCCTGGAGAAAGATAGAACTCAGCAGGGAAAGAGAATACTGTTACCCATCCAATTCTGACTATAGTGGATCTCAGCAGTCTTCAGATACTAAAACTACTAATTCAATTATCAAATAATTTGGGGGGTTAAATGATAATCAATAACTTGAGTAATATAATTTATATTGTTATGAAGGCCACGTTGAACTCCGCGGTTGCACTCCTTCAGTCCCCCGTTTTAGACCAATGTGGGGTCCATTACCCCACACCCGGTCTATCAAGTGAGTACACTACACAAGGCAGAGTTTAAAGTTTATTTATACAGTGCTTTTCACTATGCAGGTTGTGTCAGATGGCTCACATCATAGTCTTTCCACTAGCAATAATTCCTAAACGCAAATAAAACATATTAAAATGTATCATAGCAGCAAAATTATAGACCATTAATGTGGAGCTATAAACAATTACTTTCAAAATCGCCATGTAGTTGTCCTATTGTAATAATGTATTTTGTTAGCTAGTAGAATTGCAATGTTGTACAGAAAACATCAACAAAATCTGCCCACGTATCGTCAGCATTAACAAGGATGAGTTGCAAACATTCATATATCTTAACATCTCTGGTAATGTCTTGCATTTCTGGTAAAAAAAAAAAACAAACACATTCTGTCCTACAAAATACGTCCCTACTTACTTAATCCCACTATTTCTACACATGCTCTAGTCTTTCTTCACATAAAAAGTTATGTCTTTTCCAGTGTATCATTCTGTGTGTCCCTCTAACTGGAAAAGTGTCCTCCATCCATATATGCTTTCATCAACATACCTTTGCTACTTCACTCTTACTTTCTAATACAAACTATTTAGACAACACTTTTAAAACTAAAATTGCATGTTCATTAACCAGAATTAATAAATCATTAATGTATTATAAAATAAAATTAATTTTAATACCCTTTCAATACAAATTGGCTTTGTTTGTTTTTACATGTCTTTTACAATTATGATGAATTATGGTTTAATTTGGCCATATCGTGAAATAAACAGATTACAAGAAAAGTGCATATTTATTCTATTGAAGCCTGGCTAAATTAAAAAAAAAAAAAAACTGTTCATTCCTGACATAGGTCAGACCCTCTGTCACCTCATGCTTGTAATCTAAATACCAGGATAGATACACTGCTTTACAAAAACTATGATATCCAAACCATTATATTGTGCAAGAAGAAGGACTGCAAATCCAATAATTCATTCCCTCATTATAGATAATTTTAGGGCTCAAAACAATGGTGGTCTAACTAAACAAAAACAAGTAAGAAGCCATCTAAATATATATATACGAATCAATAAAATGAAACATAATCATTATTTCAACTAAAACTTTGAACAGTTCTTGATTTTACTTAATAGACCTTTTTATTCACCACTGATCCATCTACAATTATCATAGTCTACTTACTATTTAACCATAAATGAACATGAACCTAAATATCAAGGTGTAGAATTTCAAATATAGAACTTGTTCAATTATTGTCTTCCATGGATTTATATCACGACATCACTCATGATGTCATACTCAATGCCTTATTATCATTATTATTATTATTATTAGTAGTAGAATTATTATTATTTTGTATGCGACTCTTGTCAAAATTGTAATAACTAAACAAGAACATACAGATTTCACAATCATATTATGATATAAAAATACTATTGCTAATTTTTAAAAGGCCAAATATTCATTAAAAGGCAGGTTTCTTTAAAGCTGTTTTGAAACAGTGTACATTCTTAATGCGTTTTCTACTTGTCACTGTATTCCTGCATAAACTGGATAGCCAGCAAATTCAAATTATTTTATTCACAGCTTTATAGCTGCATTTGCCTGTAACCCATATTACTTAAAATATGAGGATGCTCTCTGAATAATTTGGTTAGTGTCTTAGCCAATGTGTCACTGTTTCTCTGCCATCAAGTTTCCATTCGTGTCATATTTACCTTCACTATTTAATATTTAAATTTAGACCCCCGGTTAAATTTAGACATGGGTTTTTAACCCATTATGGATGGCATTCTTCAATTTCACAATTCCAAATGACCTAAATGTTCTTAAAATATTAATCCAGAGAGTAATTCAAATCAGCATTATAAAGGACAAAAGAAGATGTTAATACCCATAGTAGATCGAGCTGAATAACCAGTCCACTTAAATCTTGTCCCATGTTCTGTCCATGTTCATCAGATTCACTTTAGTTTTAGATAATTATCGACTTCTGTGAAGTTTGCCATTTTACTTAACCCATCTGTAATGATACAACACTCATTCCAGAGGTTAGTGACCCAATATACATGCAACAAGGACAGAACAGTAACTTAAAACAAACATAAAGTAGTCATCATCTCCTTGCAGGCACATACTACACACATATATCAAAGCAGCTCATACTCAAGGTTTGATTTGATTTTATTTCATTTTAATTTAGGTTAAATCAAATGGATTTAAACTTAACATGTGCCTGCCAGTTTTACCTAGTTTTACCTTGTCCTTTATCTAGTCCCAAAGCTTGTCTGTTCATTTATGATTTATTTATTTATTATTATTATTATTATTTTTTTTTTACTTCGAAAATCGCTGGGATGTTTTGTCTTAAAATCATTGCTTAGTTTAAGTTATACTTGTTTAGCGGGCCAAAAAGAGACAGAGTCCTATCCTTGCCTCCACTCAAGCAGTCTCTCTCTCTCTTGCTGTGCAAATTATCATTTGACAGCCTCACCAGACTCTAACTTAGACTATAATGTAAAATTCACTACAATATAGAACCCTTTATTATCTACCATGTTGTTTCAAATTTTCTATTTCAAATCTCAATTTAGACTGAATAAAATATGCTAGGAACATTTTTATTTCTTTACATTATGTTTACCTTAAATGCTTTAATCCCCTTGACCTTCTTTATCCAAACCATCTCTTGAATCAGCAAAAGCAGTCTTTATCTTTAGCCACCACCATGTCTTGTAATTATCCTATGTCATGTCTAAGGACCTGCAATAATAAAAACTGTGAAATAGACATTAGTTCAATATCATCTCAACCTTGTTGATTCAGGAATTCATCATAATGCTGAATCTGAAATGTCAGTAAATCAACCAACTTCATGATCCTGACATGTATTAAGAAATTTTGTTATAGTCTCACTTTAAATAATGGCTGTCATCACATGGTCTCAGATGGTTCTTGAAAGCCCATTGCCAATAACTCTTTGTAAATAGGCTCCTTTTCTTCAGGGTGTGATCCCTGGCATAGTTGCATCAAGTTGTGAGCACTTGTCACAATCAAGGAATGCGGTTGCTGGTGATCAGGTCTGGAGGAGCTCACATTTTTGAGGCAGATTGCTGTAACTTCTTACAGTGCCCCCCTTAACGATGCTTTAGGCCTCTCAAGCATCCGCTCAACTCCGCTACCATCTCAAATATAACACCTCCCTTCCTGGGTAGGTGCCCAGTGGCGGTGACCCCCTGCCTTAGGTTGGCCAAAAGAGGATCTTACCCGTCACTGAGAAATCACCTCATGCACACTGGTAACCACTCTTTCCATTTGGACATCCTCAACAGTTTTCTTCCAGAATCTGGTATTTTCTGCATCTTAGGAAAGGAGCACTCAAGAACCATGAGAGCCACTGAGACCACCTACTACTGTTAAAACATTGAGACAGGTTAATCAGAGCAGTATTTGGTCATTAAAATCAATTAGACATCTTCAAATCATCCTCTAAGATCACTCAGTGAATTTATACATCACACCCGTTCATTCAGTGTAATGCTCTGCTACTTCTGTAGCTGGAGTCATCAGGCCCTGTGTGATGGTGGAGACTAAAAATAAGGCCGATAAGATACTGGTCATAGAACAAGTAGTAATGCAACTGTTCAACGATTCAAAATTATTTCTTCTAAACCTCAAAATTCTTTAGCTACTCAATCTCTTATTTATTTAATGCATTGGGCAGTTAAAACAGTAATTGCCCTCTGCATGCATAAAATCTGAAATATAGATTTTTTTTTTTTTTTTTCCTTTTCAACTACCAGTAGCATGTCCTTTAGCATCTCAGTGTCTATGATTTTCATTTGATACACTGTACTTTACTATAAATAGCTTGTTATCACTTATGACACAAGCACAGATAACATTTAGCTGACTTTGAAAGAGAGAGAGAGAATGAGAGGGATTCAGGACTGCAATACATTTTTATTTACTATCTTTTTACTATAGCCCTGCTTAAAACTTGTCAAAAATGACAGGCATTTTCATCTTTATTGCTTTATCTTCTTACTTAATTTTTGCAATTTTCTTTACATTTCTTTCTCAGTCTCCAGAAATTTACATAAACTTGTACCTATCCATCTACCTAGTTCTGACCATCGCTTTGGAATGGTTTTAAATCTGTCAGGGGTTATCTGACCCAGATATGTTACTTTGGGTCATGCTATCTGTGCTTTCTTTCCAATTAATTTTAAAACCCCCGTTTATGTTACTTGTTTACAATATTACCATCTTCTATACAAGCATAATTTTTAACTAAACACTGGTATTTGGTTGTGATGCAGAGTGGCTGAATTTTATTTATTTATTTATTTAATCCCACAATAAAATTAGTCTTTTGCCCAAACATCAATAATTACTAATTTTCACTCACAAGTCTCTGTTACTTTTACAGCTTCAGCCACACAGCATGAGATAACCAAACTGTTTCACTGCATTCAAATGCAACCTTATCTTTGGAAAGCAAAACATAGCTGTCTAAGTTTTATCTCAGAATTCTAATGCCAAATTGAGTGCCTATACAGTGTTTTCACAAACCCAGAAATCAGTCCAAATACATTCTCAGAGCTTACATCAAATATATAAAGACTGAAACAGATTTATGCTATCAAAATTTGTAATTTAAACCTTCTATGCATGAAGAATAATATTAAATCATCACTTCGTTATTTCTGGGATTATTATTATTATTATTTTTCTTTTTTCTTTTTTTTTTTTTTTTAGCAAATAGCCACTTTATACATCTGAAAAATAGGCACATACATTTAGAAATTTGTATCTTTCTGTTTCTTTCTTTCTATCAGGACTAATAAGTTACCTAATTTGTCAGTCATATTTCTATCACAAAGCAAAAATCAAAAGAGATGATAGCAGCAAGACATTGAGGTGGCAATCTTACCAATAGCACTTGACTTCTGCGTGATGAAACTGCAAAGTATATCCAAGAAATTCCATATATTGGTCCAGTTCAATTAGTATCATACTTTTATTTTTCTCGGCATCGTTCCTGGTGCATCCTTGATCAATCTCGTCCCTATCCTCTATGTATAACCTAGACTTTCTTTCTATTGTAGTATTACTGATAATGTTAGTTTTGGTTTACCTATTCCCTAACTAACTGATCACTAAATTCAGGGCGCCCCTGTCTCAGATGGAAAGAATTGAGAGTTGGTCGAGCGATTTACGACTAGAACCACTTTCTAGAGTCTTACATTCTCTCTGTATTTCATATACTTAACACAGACTGCACTATCAGGCCTCTACGGCTCTCAGTGCCAACAGAGAATGCGTTTTGTCCCCACTGGACACTTGTGCTTTTTATTCCCCAATGGAATGCACCTACTTCTAATACACACCTCTTAATCTGAGTCTACAATAAAAACAGGTGTGCACTTGTACACCATACCAAACCATATGTAACTAAATGTTACAGGTGTACCTCTGGACATTGGTAAACTGGACACCAGTTTACCAATACAATCAAATTCAACTAAGTCTGGTGTCACCTCAAATCTACGACACCAGTTTACCAATACAATCAAATTCTGGTGTCACCTCACTCACGTCTGAGTGAGTCTCTATATCGTTCTCCCTTCCATCAACCCTTCCACCACAGACAGTCCCTAACCATAAATACATAAAATCTTCCTACCTTGTTTTTGCTGATCGATCAAGGGTGTCACCAAAGAATAATTGCCCGCGCATCCTCCACCATTAACTGTTGGGGGTATTAACAGTTAAAACCCAAGTACCAAATATGATGAACATAAACCAGGAGTCGCTCACATCTCATTAAAAAAGATGCTCCCATAGAATGATGTAATTGGTCACAAGATACACAAGAAACAACAGGATTTCACAACCAAGGCTGACGTAAGGCTGCTTCTGGCGGATTTTTTTTTTTAATTTTGCGCACAGACTGCAGCACACAGGATAGGAGGATGGCGAGATCCTCTCACAAATCAATCGTTTCACCTTGGAAGACATGGAATATTCATATTTTTTTAAAATAATGTCTAGTTGTATCTGCCTGTTATGTCTTGTGTTTTACTGACAAATGGTTAGGTTTAGGGGGAAAGGGCTTGGGTTATGTGCTCATAAGTGTGTAAATAATGTGATGAGTTGTGAGCTCATATATCTCCCAATAATTAGACCATCTCTGGAGTGTAGTCTTGTTATTGTAGTGCATTATGGGATTCAAAGAGTGCACTTGATAACGTCCAGTATGTTTTTTCCCAAACTTCAAAACATGTTTACAATTACATTAAAAACTAGATGGTTTGAGAAAGCTGGACCAGAAAGTTTAAGAAGTTTAAAAAGTTTAAGAAGTTTTAAAATGTTTTTGAAGTTTAAAGTAGTTTAAAAGCTTGTTGTTGTTTGATAGTGTTGGGGGTATTAACAGTTAAAACCCAAGTACCAAATATGATGAACATAAACCAGGAGTCAGATATTCAATCAATCAAAGTCAAGTTTACTGAAGAACATAGTTTGCAGTTTCATCAGCAGAAGTCAGCTTCAACACTCTCGATGGAGTTCGTAGGCCGCCCCCCATACAAGCTTACAATACTGATACTTATACTCTAACAGAGATGCCATTTATGTCAATACATAAGTTAGGAAGATCTTGATTGGACATCACACTAAAAGCATATCTTTACTTCAAGGCTGCCTAGTTCTAGCAGGACTCTTAATCAGTATGGTTACATAGTAAAGCATTATTCACTTTAATACCTATCAGAAAGACATGAACATTGATGTCACAGATGTCCTGATCACTCGCAGACCAAGTAGATGAGAGGTCCTGATGACCTCTTGTGACGTGGCACTGTGACCCTGGAGAAAGATAGAACTCAGCAGGTAAAGAGAATACTGTAACCCATCCAATTCTGACTATAGTGGATCTCAGCAGTCTTCAAATACTAAAACTACTAATTCAATTATCAAATAATTTGGGGGGTTAAATGATAATCAATAACTTGAGTAATATAATTTATATTGTTATGAAGGCCACGCGGTTCCACTCCTTCAATAGATAGATAGATAGATATATAGATAGATAGATAGATGTTACTAACATGTTTCTAGCATGATTAGCATGTTATCAGCAAGTTAACAACATAATTAGCATGTTAGTAGCATGTTTCTTGCATGATTAACAAGTTACCATCAAGTTGGTAGCATGATTAGCAAGTTACTAGCATGTTGCTAGCATGTTTCTGACATGATTAGCAAGTTGCTAGCATGGTTCTAGTATGATTCTAGCATGATTAGTAAGTTGCTAGCATGTTACTAGCACAATTAGCATGTTTCTAGCGTGATTCTAGCATGAATAGCATGTTACTAGCAAGTTGCTAGCATGTTTCTGGCATGATTAACAAGTTGCTAGCATGATTAGCAAGTTGTTAGCATGTTTCTAGCATGATTAGCAAGTTTCTAGCATGTTCCTAGCATGTTTCTAGCTTGATTAGCATGGTAATGGCATGTTTCTAACATGATTAGCAAGTTACTAGCTTGTTAGCATGATTAGTATGTTATTGGCATATTGTTAGCATGATTAGCAAGTTAGTTTGAATGAGTTTGAATTGACCAATTTCACACTTCCGGGTTTTTGGCTTCCGGCGTGGCTGCATGCAGGGTAAAAGTATTTCCGGTAACAGTGATTGCCGAGTCTAAGGAGCACCCGCTCGGGCATCAATGTCTTTGCAAGAATTAAATCTTATGTAAATGTTTAAACTGTCTTGGTCATTTATTGGTGAGACTACAATGTTTTATTTCAGAACTAAATTTCAGCACTAATTAGAAGTGACGACGCGTATATTCGGTTATATCATTGTCCGTGTCTATTTGGTGCAGCCGTGCATTGTCGCACTCCATGTAAAAAACTGTTTTTGGCGTGATGTAGCTATACAATGAGGTCTTGGAAATAAATGTCTTATTTATTTTAGTCTCTCAGATATAGTTATAATGTGCGATTAATACATGGTCAACAGTTTCAGCGTTTCATTAGGTTGAGATAATCTACATGTTGTTGTGACTTTTTTAAAGTTACTCATGCATTTTTAAAATACAGGCAATAGCATGTATTCGCGCAACATTATAGCCCACATTAAAGCATATTATAACTCATTCTGACTCATTCTAACTGAATTTATATATTTGTTCCTATGTGTAACGGAGCATACGTACTTAGAATTTAGTTTTTACATAAATTAGGCATATAAATAAATGCTTGTTATATATTAAAACGAGCAAGGGAATTGTTGAATGAGCCTATATATAGGACAGCTGGTGAAATAAAACTACCCGCCGGTAAATTCTAGAACGATCTGAGCGGCCATATAAGCTACAAATAAATTTCTTTGTAGATTATATAACAACAACTTGGAAAACAGACAAAATAGAAAGGGTAAGAGACGAAATTTGAGACAAGAGCATACAACATAATGTCCGCAGACCGCTAGCGGAACTATATTTACCCTGCGTCACGTGATTTCCGATTCTTGTGAAAAAGGCCTATTGATTAGAAATAGTACACAGAAGGGAAGCTAGATTGAGTCTCGAGGGATTATGGGAGTTTTGTCAGTTGGAGTTTGAAAAGTCTTGGCTCATTTGAATATTCCCTCAATGTAAGTCTATGGGATTTTCCCAGTTTTAATCATTATTTTTACGAAAATCATAAGTCTGATCAGTTAGAAAAGATACAGCAGCTCGAATCAGAACAGTCTGAAGATCTGGGCTGAGTTTGGAGTTTGTAGAGTTAAAGTTCTAGGACAGGGGTCACCAAACTTGATGCTGAAGGGCCGGTGTCCTGCAGAGTTTAGCTCCAACTTGCCTCAACACAGTTTCCTGGAAGTTTCAAGTATACCAATTAAGACCTTCTTTAGCTGGTTCAGGTGTGTTTGATGAGAGTTGGAGCTAAACTCAGTAGGACACCAGCTCTCCAGGGCCGAGTATGGTGACCCCTGAGTAGCAGTCAGAAAATTTTGGTTAGGAAGAAAATAGCAGATCAAGCCAACCTAATAAATGTATATCTTAACTTTAATATTACTTTTATCATGTCATCTTCATATATACAGCATATTATAATATGCATGTGTGTGTGTCGGATAGTAGGAGGGGAAAATGTTTGCATCGCAGCAGAGTTTGCTGTCCAAGAGGTCATATGATGTTGTTATCAGCCAATCATTTCTCATCGTACTTTCAGTGCTCGACTGCTCAATCCAACGCAGCCGCCTCGTTGTCGCAAGTTTTTTGGCAAACGTCAGCATGACATCAGAGCAAGGGGAACGTAATTCAGACACATTTCTAACCAGCATGCATCTCGCGGTGATCACCGGTGATCGGTTCTGCGCAGATTTTGCTCATCTCAGATGAGCCTAATAAAACCAATAACACTCCAAAGACAAAGAAAAACATGAAACTGCATCACGTGACCCCTTTAAATCAAAGCACATGACAAACACCTGAAAAAAATGTGTCGTAATGGATGATACTTGTCTGTATTTGCAGTACACAAGCAGCAATTTACAAGGCTCGCAACATTTCAAAATCTATGGCAGGTACTCTTCAGATTTTGGTAGCCCGAAAATTTATTTAAGACATCAATTTTACTCTCTTAATTGTTTAGATTTTTATAAGGCACATTAACTTCTTTCACATTTTGTCCTCTATGTGTTTGCTGCATAAAAATCATGGGTCAATATTTGCAATAATCTGACCATAAACAGCAGAAAAATTGGAAATACAAATTCATTATTCTCTGCCACGAGGTGGCACTTTAGAGCTGAAATATTACGGTTTCCCTAGTAACAGCTGTACACAAGGCAGCACTGCACTCATTAACGCTGTTTTATCAGGCATTGCGTGTAAGATAAAATTACAAAGTTTCAGGGGACAGTCGGTTCCCTTCAGATACATTCATATAAAGAGGAGGGACGTCATTTGAAACATTTGGTAGCCCGACTGGATAACACCATAGCCCCGAGATGTCGGGCTAGCGATTTTGCAAGCCCTGGTTTAGCTGCACTTGACAACACTGCCAGTGTGAAATCACAATGGGCATGTGCTCCCGCTCTGCATATGCACATTTTATTTTATTTAAATGTAAACTCACCCAGTATCATAGTGCAAAATGTAAGTTAAAAAAACTTTCTGTTCAAGTCTTCATGGAAACAAAACAAAGACCAAAACTAAAGCTGTAACGCCTTGAATGTGTAAAACCACATGTAATGAAACAACAACAGCTTCATGTTGGATGTGTAAGCACTGTGAAGCTGCTGTTGTTTCATTACATGTGGTTTTACACATTCAAGGCGTTATAGTTTTGCTCTTTGTTTTTTTTTTTGTTTCCAGGAAGACTTTAAATAAAGTAAAATAAAATAAACAATGTTTTTGTCCTTTTTGTGTATATCTTTTCATGTGTATATTCAAATATTAAGCATAATAAACAAATGCTTGATTTTTCAGTGTTTTATCATGCTTATATAAACATAAATTAGGGTGACCATATTTTGATGAACAAAAACCAGGACACTGGTTATATTAGCAATCTATAGTTTTTTTCTTTATCCTCATTTTCCTCTTCATCCTGTTTTTCCTTCCTCATCCTCCTTGTTTGTTCATCTATATTTTGCTGTAGAGCTGATCTTTCCCAGAATTTTTTTTTGTCACTTCACAAATAAGCATGAAAGTCTTTGCAAGCAGTGTCTTTGAAGTTGTATTGCACAGATAAAATCCCTTTCAGTGACTCAACAGAGAGCTGGTTCCTCTCCTTTGTCCACTGGCTCTGCATCAGTGAGAAAACCCTCTCAACATTTGCATTGTGAGAGGGAAGTGCAAAGACGAACTGTGCAATCTTCAGTAGTTCTGAGTAGCATGCAAGGCTTTTCCTTGGCCTTCTCAAAGTATTTGGTCCACTTCTGGTGCACCTGCAGGCCAATGAACTCCTTATCACTATTGCACCTTTCTAAGAATTTCTTCAGATTGGCGACCTGGTCAAAACACTTGACATCATCCATTGGCACCCCCTTCTCTCTTAGGTACTTGATGCAGGCCTCCACATCATTCCAACATGGTGGCTCACTCATATCCATCCACATGTTGTTAGTGGATAGAACCTAGTTCCGGTCCATTTAATGGCCCAATGAAAAACAATGAAAACCAGGACATTTTCATCACTTTATAAAAAACAACCAGGATGGTCAGGATGTGAAAACCGGACGTGTCCTGGGAAAACAGGACATGTGCTGGGAAAACAGGATGTTTACATTACTTTATTTTTTTTTTATTATTAGAAGGTCTTCTTTTTGTCTCCAGCAGATGATAATCACCAGAAAAACGTCTCAAAAATTTAAAGTGGATTTCTCCCCATTCCATTGCATCTCATGTTGTAGATGAAAAAGTACTCTTTGTGATTCTTTTTTGCTTCTTTGTATTAAACTATGCATACATACATACATGAAGCAGTTTTGTTTCTCATTGTTTAAGCAATGTATTTTAAAATAAACATTATTTTAAACATCAACATAATATTTTTTCAATGATAGTCATGTTCATTTGTTGTTTTGAATAAACATGTGTAAGTAATATTTTGCTCGATGCACCCTCTTGTGGCTTCAGGAGAGAAGCCAAAAGCTTTTTTCCCCTTAACTGAAATGATACCCTTTAAATTTGAATATAATTTGAATATTGATAATAATAATAAGTACAAAATTCAAATGTAGTTTTTCAGCCATTTTAGCAGCCCTAGTGTGTGTGTGTGTGTGTGTGTGTGTGTCAATGAAAGCAGTGCATTAAAGGGCTACTCCACCCCAAAATGAAAATGGCCCTCCCATAGACAGCAATGTGATTAACACGATCAATGTCCAGAAACGTAGCAAGGAGATCGGTAAAATAATCCATGTGACATAACTTTACCAAGATACTAGAATACTGTATACAAAGAAAACAAAAATAACAACTTTATTCAACAATTCGTCTCCTCTGCATCACCCTAGTGCCATTTTGGAGAGTATCCACTGAACGCAAACAGCGTATGCTGCTTTTTGTCAGCTGCGCCACACGGATATGTTTTTACCATTCAAATCATAGCGTAAATAAATGTAGATAACGTATCTGCGTGGTGCAGCTGACACAAAACACCATAAGCTGTCAGAATGCATCAAACATATTTTATATAATATTTTTAATATATTAAACTGATTTGGAGCTACCTGTGCATTAAACGGTTTTAATGGATGCCATCCAGCCAATCAGAATCGAGTATTCAGACAGACTATGGTATAAATCTGTATAGACCTTTTTAATGTGGTGATGTTATTGACCCATAAACCTTCTGGATTCTCAGAGGTTATACATTTTAATATAAATTTAAAACTGGACATGTGTTAGGACCATTGCATTAAAAATTTTATTGTTTACACTCCTTTCTGAGGAACTGATAGACAAAACGATGCAAAAGGTTCGTAACTCACATCTTGTTTCCTATTGCCACCAAGAAGGAAATACGATTGTAACTCTTTTTTGTTATCTGTTTGACCTATTTTTACCAGCTTTCTCTTTGTGTTTTCTATGTATTATAATGCTGATAACATTGAACTGGGGCATGGTTAGGTTTAGCTTTTTTTTTAGGTTTGTCTGTTTAATGTCTAAGTTTTGCAAGCGCTTCTCTCAGGTGGTGTGGTTTGGCAGTAGATGTACGTTAAAGTGGAAGTCACAGCATTTTGTGGGTTGTTTCTAAAAGTAGGTCTAATAAAAACTCAGAGTTATATCAATATACATGACTTATATATTCATGCGTTGCACCGGCTTCTTCCAGCTCATCATTAAAGACACATTGTCGTTTGTGAATTTCTAACTTCTAAACAGAAGCTGCTTGTAGCGAGAAAATGACAGAGACCATCTATAGTTCAAGAGGCCTGAATAAAAAGTAGAGTTGAGCTGGTGGTTGTGGTTTGACTTCTGCTCTGTTTCTGCTGTGTGGTTTTAACCCGAGTGGGGATATTTACGCCTTTTTTGCATCTTTAGTACAAAACGTTCATTTTGTGTTCATTGACTTCCCCTTATTATAATTCCATCTGTCTGTGATCAGGAAGGCCTGAATGAAACATCACTTCTCACTTCTAAAAGTAACTGCTGTCACGAAACTGCGCTTATTTTAAAGAGGAAGAAATAAAAATTTTAAATCTTACTGTGGTGAATCTTTAGGTCATCTGAATCAAAATCACTTTATACACCTTATGTCTCACTTGTGTTTGTGTGTGTGTGTGTGTGTGTGTGTATATATATGTGTGTCTACTCTAGGTCATGTGTTCTATATACAATTATAACTGTTATTACTGGAAGAACTGTGAAACTCTTTTTTTTTCAAGAATAGAAACGGAGCTCTTAACAACTTGCATGCACTAGAAGTGTAAATATCTTAGAATGGATCTCTTTTTCTGTCTATTTCTTCATGCATATCTTTGCAGAGTTTTGTCTCCTCCTCCCTCATCTCTTCTTAAAGTGTGAAGGTACCGTTTAAACACAGGAAGTGTCTGCGCACACAGGACTTTTAAAACAATCTATTCATGTGTCAGTATGATGTCCGGTGCATTGCCTCTCATTCTCTGTAAGTATTTTATTTTTTTATTTTTTTTATGCTGTTTTCCCCTCTGCTTTTAATACAATGTATTCAGCTGAGAATAAAAAAAATGGTTGTGCTGTATGTAGGAGGGTCTCAGAAACAATGTGGTGATATGTTATGTGTGGATCAGATACAGAGTTTTTAGAGAACATGCGTTTATCTGTTCTGCATGTGAGAGATGGACACATGCTTTTGCTTGGCTCTGTTGTAATAATCGTTCCTCCATTTTAGGCAGTTCAATTGAACCATACAGGTATTTGTGTTATTATGAGTGTTGTTTGATATTTTACTTTCTATTTAATTTTACTATAAATAGACTCTTCATCAGAGACTCAAAGAGTTTGAGAACAGAGAAAAACATGCAAGTTCCTCTATCGTGTTTCATCCTGTCTGTCCCTCTTATTAAAAATTATTCATTCATATAGTGGCCCAAAATTATTATTTTTTTTTTTTATTGAATTATTTTTTTTTAATTTTTTTTTTTTTAACTTAAATCACACTTAAAAATGACAGAATTTCAATGCATTAAACACAGTGTGTCAAACCAACTGGCATCTGCTAAGAAATGATGGTCAAGCCTTTCTCAGAACTAACTTCTCTTTTCTGAGGCATATATATATATATAATTTTTTTTTTTCCAGTTGGTCCTAAGCAAATTCCAAGTATTGAGCCCCAACTCACAAAGTATGTGCTTTTGTAGCCCGTACTTTGCTGTTCTTTCTCATAGTTTGAGTTTATTCACCTCTTCCATTCATGTCTATGGGTTAGTATACGATTGATGTCAGACATAATCCCATGCAACCTGTCTCATATTCTGAAGTGTTCCCAAAGGAATACAGGAACAACAATGTGTGTACATTCATGCCAGTATGTGTAAAGGTTCAAAAGCTGATACTGGGGCAGCACCTTTTTACAGTTCACCTTTGCAGCTAAAGGGTGAACATTGGAACCTTAAGGCATCTTTACACAGCAAAGGCGGCACAGAAATAAAATCTGAAGCGGCATAAACCCCCGAAAGTGTGCATTTACACAGACCGTTTAATGCTGTTCTGAAGCGGCATAAATGCATTTACACAGGAATTAAAATTGTGGGAAACATCTACCTTTTAAAATAACACCAATTTTTTTTGTAACAAAAAACAAATGCTAAAATTACATAACAAACATTACATTAAAAAAATAATAATAATATAAAACACGAAGAAAAAAACAGGACACTTTGTAACGGCATTAAATTTAAATTTCCTGCGCGTGCTACAGTGTATCGCCCGCTGTACGGTTTGACACAATGTTAGTTTCTGTGCTATTGACAGTTATTTTCTTCTTCCTAACAAAATTGTTCCAACTGGAAAAAACACTTAAAAGAAATTATGAATTACTGCATCGGGAACATCGCCTTAAAATTAAAAGAGGCCGAAATTTGTTTCAAAGATGTTTACGTTGGGTGGCCTGGAAGGACACATGATGCTAGAGTATTGGCAAATTCCGATATTTATTGTCTTGCTGAGCATCGACAGTGATTATCTTTACGCAAGAGAGGTGAGAGAAGTGCTTGTAAAATTGTATGTGACAAGTTGGGAACTAGAATGGAGCAATAGCGCCTGCAGGTGCGTACGTTACCAGCGCTCAGACTGAAATGAGATTTGACCCGCAAACATTTCAGCAGTAAATTATAGGCCCATGTGCCCCGTGTTTCTGTTGCATTAATTACGAATTTATCAGTCTTTTGCACGCCAACATCAATTTCTGCGTATAAATATTGCGCCAAATATAAACAAAATCGTGGTATAGGCACATTCATGAGATCGGGTTAGACTGCAACAAATAATTTGTAGCCTATTTTTACAAATGGGAATTGGTACAGCGAGTGCATGACAATGTTTTGCTTTAAAGCTATACCCGTAAAAAAGCATCTGGAATGCAATAAAGTGATATTTATATCAAACAAAACAACAACATAAAACCAGAAAATACAAGAAGCTATACAATTAGGACAAAGTTTTACATATATGCTATATGCCAGTATAATTTGTGTTTTATTTTTAATTGTATACAATTCTAAAATAAAACGCAATTTTAGAAAAAGTTTAGGCTTTTCCTTTTTAACAGATGGTGATGGAAAAAATGACTTGCCATCTCCTCACTGGGCGTGCCTTTAAATGCATTTTTACGATCACATAGGTCTAATGAAAGAGTTTTCGATTCGAATTATTTCCTTTAAAGTATTCATTTAAAGCTTTCTATAGATATATTTATCATAGCCTATCTGTGAGTTAATTCGCTGAATTTAGGTTCATCATTGTGAAGCGCTCCTATTCAAGACCGAGACGGCAGATTATTTATTTATAAAGCACGCTGTGTTGATATTGTGAAAGCACACACATAAAAGTAAACTCGAATTATGTATTACTCTTACCTTTATTAACAAAAATTCTGTCGTATTTTAAGATGTTTCTAAGAAAAAAAATTGCAAGTGATCGCGCTAGCGCCTCCATGTTATGTAAAGTGCGCTTCAAACTGGATATGCTTCCAAACAGCGCACATTTATCTAGGATAAACGTTTAAAATAACACTGGGATGCTCTAACTGAGCTCCTTTCATATCTAAGCAAGTCTTAATGATTTAAGAAGGCTAAAATAATCAAACATAGGTTTTAACCAACTTGGTCGTTACTTATTAAAAAAAAATATTAACGAAAAAATCATGCTCCAAACGTTTTCCTAAATTAGGTTAATAATAAAAAAAAAACGGAACTATTTTAATAACAGTTGTTTGAGAAGCGAAAGACAGCCTCGGGTGGGACTGGTGATTCTGATAAGTGCGCTGGAAAGAAATCCTGCAGGCGCCCTTGGAATGGTGCACACATTCTGTCTTAATTTTTTATCTATAATTATTTATATTTAATTATATTTAGTCAAAAAACATCTTTGAACACTGAACCATCCATCGAATACTAGCCTATATTATTTTTAATTATTTAATTGTTTGCTTTAGCACTCAGGGCACATCAATGGCTTGGAGATCCCTCTATATGTAACGTAATTAATTAATGCAGTTAATACAGTTCCGTCAATTTGCCGGTTAATTTCTTCCTCTGCTCTTATTAAAAGAAGCTCTTTTACTTCTTTGTTGGACCAGTTGTTTCCCCTATTGGTAGACATTTTATTTGATATTTTTTATATGGTTAGCTCAAACAAATGGAGCTAGCTTAGTGTAAGCTACGTGTTTTTGGCTCGAACTGACAGGCGTCCTTTGGGTTGTCATGACAACGACGCTGTTTAGAGCGGCACTGTTTCGCGATTCATTTACACTGAATCAAAACAGCTTTGTGTCGCCTTTGATACTAGGGACTGAGGTGGGTCAGACCCGGCATAGTTTAGGTCTGCTTTTATGCGGCATGGCATCTTTACACTGAATTCTGAGCAGACACAGACCCGCGTCAGAGCAGCCTTAAATCGGCTGTGTAAATGTGTCTTAAATGTGTCTTTAGAAGTATATATTAGTACATACTACATATTAGTACCTAAAAGGTACAAAAGTGTACCTTTCAGGGCTCCAGACTGTGAATAAAGGGTCCCATTTGCGACCAAAAATAATCATTTGTGATTGAAGGTTTGCCGAGGTTGCCACTGGCGACTATATAAATGTGCATCTTAAAAATTGCATGTAATGCCTTTTGCGATCACATCTTTTATAATGTTCATATATTAAACTGAGACAATGCACATCAAAGTTTTAGTTTAAAAAAAAAAATATTTTCAAACAGTCCTCATCTCTGCCGAACAATTTTTACTTAACCTGTTGTCTAAATTCAGGGGTCTTCAACCGGGGGTCCGCGACCCCTAGGTGGTCCGCGTCGGTACTGCAGGGGGTCCGCCAATTAATGTAGGATAACAAATAATTTTTTGTAAAAAAAAAAAAAAAAAAAAAAAAAAAACTTGGGTAAAAACACGATCAAATATGAAAATATGATAAATGTTACATGACAGCTTTAATAAATTCCTTGCTGCTACGTACAGTCACGTGAATATACGATAGCCTACGTCAACGTAGAATGCGAGCGCGCGGTTTTAAAAAAAATACCGAAACAAATCAAAGCGTGCGCTAATTTTAAAATGCTGGTTGATAAATTATATCACATTTAACTCGAAAAAATAGATCGCTTTGTAATATCTACACGCAAAGTATCGTTAATTGACTCATCGGCCTCTTCAGAAATTGCTGGTGCAAATCCAGATGTGGATGCTAACGTTAAACCTGCTGCAGAAGCCCCGGCCAAACGCAAACGATATAAGTACAGAAAGTACTTTGAAACATATTTAAAGCTTGGATTTACTTATAAGGACACGAGTGGCATTGAACTGCCGGTGTGTGTTATCTGTTTAGCTGTACTGTCCAACGAAAGCATGAAACCGTCGAAGCTGCAGCGTCATTTGGAAACACACCATGGTCATCTGCGTGACAAGCCACTGGAATACTTTCAGGCTAGCCTCAAATCTTTCAAAGGGCAATAGACAATAATGAGAAAATCAGCTAAAGTTGGTGAGCTTGCTTTGAAAGCGTCATATAAGGTGGCTCTTAGGATTGCTCAGTGTAAAAAGCCATATACAATAGCAGAAGAACTGATACTGCCTGCAGCCACTGATATGTGCAAAATAATGTTTGGGAATGACGACTGTGTAAATAAACTGAAAACCATTCCGTTGTCGGACACAACCATTGCTCGGCGGATTGATGAAATGGCATCTGATGTGAGAGCGCAACTGGTAGAGAAACTAAAGCTGGCAGACGATTTTGCATTACAGCTGGACGAGGCTTCAGATGTCTCCAAGGATGCACAACTGTCGGCATTTGTACGCTTTGCAGATGGAAATGAAATGCAGGAAGAATTTTTGTTTTGTAAACAGCTACCTGAATGCACAACAAGCTCTGAAATTTTCAAAGCAATAGATACTTTTTTCCGCGAACATGACATACCCTGGGCAAAATGTGTCGCGCTGTGTACTGATGGCGCGAGATCCATGACCGGATTAAAAAGTGGACTTATAGCGCTTGTCAGACAAGTAGCCCTAAATGTGCTGTGGACTCACTGCATGTTGCACAGAGAGTCTCTGGCTGCGAAACAAATGAGTGGAGAGTTTGCCGACGTTATGGATTCTGTCGTAAAGGCTGTTAATCATATCAAGAGGAGCGCTTTGCAAACGCGCCTGTTCGCGTCTCTGTGTGCTGCAGCGGGAGAAGAACACACGACTCTGATTTATCATTATGAGGTGCGCTGGCTTTCTCGTGGATCAGTGTTGACCCGTGTGTTTGAGTTGCGCGCATCTATTTACGAATTTTTACTTAAACATTGCACAGAGCTGGCTACAAAGTTCAATGACAATGCATGGCTCACTAAGTTGGCTTATCTGGCGGATGTTTTCTCGGAACTGAACAAACTTAACACTTCTATGCAAGGCCGCAATGCACATTCCATTCAGCTTTATGACAAGATAGATGCTTTACTGAAGAAAATGAAAAGTTGGAGAGAGCGTGTCATGGATGGAATTATTTCCATGTTCCCATCTGTGGACGACTTGGGTGATTCTGCAGTGCTTTCGCCTCAAGTGACAGATTTAATTGTTGCACGCTTAAAAGCACTGGAGGACCAGTTTGGAAAGTACTTTTCTGAAGCTGAGTCCTGGCGAAAGGACAAGACATGGATACAGTTTCCATTTAAAGATAATGCATCAGATGGATCAAATTTATCAGTTACAGAGCAGGATCAACTGATTGAACTAAGCACTGACAGTATATACAGAAATATGTATGAGACAAGCCCTCTCGCCCAGTTCTGGATCTCCTGCCAGAAAGACTTTTCCTCAACTGGCAACAAAGGCAATGATGAGCATGCATTCTCCTCCCTCTCCTACCTGAAAAGTAAATATCGTGCTAAATTGCAGCTCGAGTCTGACATGATACTCTACCTTACAACATCGATATCCCCCAGAATAGACAGCCTTTGTGTAATTCACCAGGGTCAGTCATCTCATTAAAGGCATCTTAAACTTAAAGCTGAAGGTCAGGTAAATATAACTGTTCACCTGACAGTAAAATTAAATGTAAATTTCTATTAAAATTAAAGCTGAAGTTCATGTAAATATATAATTATCCACATGACAGTAAAAGAAAAATGTATGAAAATGTATAATCTATAATTAAAACAAGTGTGAACAACTTAATAAATTGTGAAATTGTGCAAAATATGTTTGTTATGATGCATAAATCTTTTTGAAAGAGTTGGAAATATATCAAAATAAAGATGATGATATAAGCAAAATCATAGTTCTAATTGTCTTAATATAATATAACTAGCTTAATATGATTGTTTTTATTATTATCAGTGGCAATATTTGACACAATTTGTATCGGGGTCCCTGCCCCATTTCTTTGCTGCCTAAGGGGGTCCTTGACCTGAAAAACGTTTAAGACTCCTGGTCTAAATGATAAGAGAATGCAAGGAGCTAAAGATGAAATTCAACACTTCCAGCCCGATCTTACAACAATTCGTACATATTTTACGAGGTGGCTAATTTGTATGAATTTGTAAGACCTCACTCGTACAAATTCATACATTTCTGGCTAAATTCTACGTTTATTACGATATTACAAGTTCCCAATTCGTATGAATTCGTACAAATGCCCTTCACCTAACCCTGCCCCCAAACCTACCTGGGGTCTAGACAAATCATACAAAATCGTAAAAAAATATTTCAGTAAAATAATGTGTAAATCTAAAAATACAAATTAAAAATAAGATAAATAATTTAAAGCTTAATTTCTGCAACACAAAGTGGTAGCTGCTCATTCCCCACTCCCATACATGTGAAGACTTTTTGTGCTAAATAGTCATTATACAGTATTTTCTTTATTTAGCTTTATTTTTAGTCAATATTGCTTGAAACTTATTCTTACTTGAAAATGAAGAAACATCTGTATTTGTCCTCTTCAGTGACCCTTTTGATATCCATGTTTATCTGTTGAAGCCTAGTGTACAGTTACTGTATGCTGCAAAAGTATGGCAAATAAACTGGTGGCTTATTGTAACTCAAACAATCAGCAAGCTTCAATTGGGAAGCACAGTAATTAGTTTCAAATGTATGTTTTGATATTTAATAATACATTGACTTATGACTTAGAAATGTTTACCATTTTATTAATAGTAATGGTAACACTTTATTTTGATGGTCCCTTTTGAACATTTTTTACTTGGAGAGGGCGGGATTTATAAAGCTGTCAACCGTGTAGATATTGGCAATATTATTAACAATTCTTGTTTATAATCAATACTATGGCTCCTTGTTATCAAGATCTTAGTCTACATGCCGTGTTCTGTTAAGGAAATTTGTAGTGCACTTGCCATCCAATAATGCCAAAAAAGCTTTGTTAGCTCTTAATAAAAAATAGCTGGCCTATCAGTACTGTTTTGGCTCTCTTTAAAGCAGCAGGAGTGATCTCAGTTTAGCGCCTCAGTTCAAGCAACAAATGAACCCATTATATCTTTCTCTTTATTATTATAGTATGAAATGAACATGAATTAACATCAAAATGTTGGGGGGAGGTGTATTGTGTTGCTCGAGCCCCTGGCCCTTTGAGGTCCAATGCTACAGTGCCTTTTCTGTCCGATCAAGCTTGTTGAATATTAAAGCTCAAAGAGACTGCTATACTGAATAAATACTCTATTTGTTTCTATATGTCTCTGAGTGATGGAGATTAATTAATTAATTAATATACTTTCAGTAAAATGGTTTCAAGTTTTGTTGCAATAAAAGTTTTGTTCACTCAGATAACTTGATCTTATTCTTTTAAGATTCATTGTTACTGATACGAATTCTTGTTTAACACTGTGAAACCGTGATATTTTCTAAGACGATTATCATACAGTGACAATCTCATTCTGTTACAGCCCTACTCCTATTGCATTTTACTAATGAATTCCTATTATCATTTTTAACTTGCATGTTCTAAATAATAATAATAATAATAATAATAATAATAATAATAATAATAATAATACCTTTCCATTGATCAAGGACGCATTATAATGCAGATACGATAAGAAAAAAATACAGTATGAAGGTATAGTACAGACAAACAAAAGTGCAAGTGTAGGGGAGAATATTACAAAATAGTAGATAAAAGTAGCAATAATATGAATAAGTCATAGAACATTACATGGTCAGGGTAGCAACCTAGAATCAAGTAAAGAAAATATTGAACACAACTTAAGCATGATAACATAGGCCATGCAAAGATGTGAATCTGAGCAGTAAAATGTTGTACTTTATGCGATGGAAGCCAGAAGCTGGAAGCCAGTGGAGATCAAACAGAATAGGGGCGATGCGGGCAAAAGGCTTGGTGTGGGTATGTAACGACGAGTCAGGAGTCGTAAGATCCATGAGCTGACGGTTTATTAAACACAGAGTAAACAAGCAGGCAGGGTCAACAACAGCAGACGAGTACAGCGTAGGCAAATCCACAGCGTAATGAGAGTTCTTACAAGAGTTTGGGGCTGGCAGCAAGCAGGGGTAATCCAGAAACACAATGGTCGGGACACACAGAGAGACGCCGTAATCGATATAACAATCCAAATCGGTACACAGGTAGTCAGTCCGCAAGAAAAATGCTCGGGATCGCAGGCCATGGGCAAGACAAAAGTTCGCAAGGATAGTTAGAAAATGGCCGCTATTTATATCCGGGTTAATCGCCCTAAGATGGCTGACCGAGGCGGGGTTAACCCAGGCACGGGATCCTGGGAAATGGAGTTCGAAAGGGCCTAATACTCAGGTGAAGGCTCGCGCTGACGGCCGTCGGGAGGAGCCACAGAGCCCGAGTCTGTGACAGGGTAAATGCTTTTTAATTACATTTATTTATTCATACTATGTTCATATAACTTGCTAGTCAAAGTGTTTTGGGGGGATTATCAGTCATCAAAGCAGGGTATATATTGGTCACAGACAGAGATTTACTTTATATTTCACCATGCTGACTACTCACTAAAAGATCCCACAAAGCATGTTTTCAGGCCATTTCAAATCTTATTTTGACGTAACACAACGTAAGTGTTTATATGTAAGTGTGTGGGTTGTTTACTTTTTCTTTAATTAGTCTTTGCATTAACACCATTATATTGTTTATTCAGATTGATTCGTGAACACAAGAAGTGGGATTTATCGCATGAACCAGTCACAGTCGATCATAACTAGTCATATCCAATCATCTTGCAATGAAGGCAATGCCTCCTCTCATGTGACTTTCCCACAGAGCGTTTGTTAAAACTTAATGGGCTGAGGAGAGGCAAGAGAGACACTGACTCGCACTGTATCTTTACCTGCTGGTGTCACTGTTAGAAACAAGAAACAGCATTTCTTTATTTAAAAAAAAAAAAAAAAAAAAAAATGTCAAGTCGAGCTTTATTGTCATTCCGCTACATGTCCATGGACATACTGTGGAATGAAATGCCATGGCTTGCAGACATCATAGTTATATAGGATATATAATGTATTGTTTAGGCACTTGCAGCCTATAGTTTGACAGAATGTTTCTAATTCAGCATGTGATGTTAAAGTCAATATAACTAAATTTTCTTATTTTGATATTGTTTATTTCTTACTCCAGGTCATCAGGCTCTTGGAATAAAGGCTAGGTTTCATTAGGCAACATTAGAACCCATTTTACACATGGCTTGTACCTGTTCTTATTAACAGTGTACCATATAGTTCTTAACTGTAGCAATCTGTAGTTGTATAAACTGTAGCTGTATTAATCATTACCAGGCCAATAATGACCTTTTTATTGTTAATCTATATGCATTTTTTTAATGAAAAACAACAGCCTGCACATTTAGAAACAATATATAGTAAAAATCTATTCTTTTAACAAATGATCTATTATACATTTTACAACAAGTTAGACAAAATTTACCATAATAAATGTCTACAATAAAATGTGATTAATTCTAGTAAAGGTGGTCATGAGAAAAGTTAGTTAGTTTTAGTTTATTTGCCTTTTTAAGAAATTGTTCAGTGCCAGTTTCTCAATAGTTATCAAATAGATCAAATCTTATCACACTTTTCAAGCATGCTGGTGAACATGTGCAAGTGTACAGTGATTCGCGTGCTGCTCGTGCACAGTTAAGAATTGCACTTCTATCAATATTGTGCTGGTAATTGATCCATTTGGTTCATACGTGAGGTTATCGCTTATAAAAGTGCCAAATTAAGGCACGATTTAAAATAATAATTAAGTGAACAGGTCTCCATTAACTATGGTATAAATATTGGGGGGTTGTACTTGCTAGTTTTGGTTATTGGGGGGTTACCTTCCCCCTATCCCCCCACAAACTACACCACTGCTTGCAGGACCACGTTGCTACATAAATAAACAAATATAAACATACAACACTAGATGTATAAGAACAAATTTTAAACCTATACATAGCTAACTAACTGAAGTGGTAATCTATACTATAAATAGTTGACTATACATACACAACCGAAGATAAACTATACAAGTACTTGACATAATAATTTTTTTCTTTACTGGAGCATTGTGCAAGGAAAATGTCCAGAATAGAGGGGAGAGGGGCACTGCAGTTTCCATACCAGACAGTGATGCAGCTGGTCAGCACACTCTCAATGGTGAATGTGGTGAGGATGGGTGGAGGGAGGCTTGCTCGTTTAAGTTGGTGCAGGAAGTGAAGCTGCTGTTGTGCCTTCTTGGAGATTGATGTAGTGTTAGTGGTCCAGCTGAAATCCTGTGATATGAACCCCCAGAAATTTAGAGCTGCTGACTCTCTCTACTGTCGATGGTCAGTTTGGAGGGTGGTCAACAGAGTTCCTCCTGAAGTCCATCACAACCTTCTTTGTCTTACTCACATCGAGGGACAGATTGTTTGCACTAGACCATTCAACCAGTTGTGCCACTTCCTCTTTGTAGGGTGTTTTATTGTTGCTGACGAGACCTACCACAGTTGTGTCATCAGCAAACTTGATGATGTGGTTGGAGCTGAACTTTGGCAGTGCAGTCATGGGTCAGCAGCATGTAGAGCAGTGGGCTGAACACACAGCCTTGTGGGGCACCTGTGCTTAGTGTGGTATTGCTGCAGGAGTTGGGGCTGACACAGACTGACTGAGGTCTTCCAGTTAGAAAGTCCAGAATCCAATTACAGAGGGAGGTGTTTAGGCACAGGAGGTTTAGTTTGTTGATGAGTTGTTGTGGGATTATTGTGTTGAATGTCAATGTTGAAAGTCGATAAACAGCATTCTAACATAAGAGTCTTTATTTTCTAGGTGGGTAAGAACCAGGTGGTGGGTGAAGGAAATTGAGAGCGGTTTGGACGGTATGCAAACTAGAGTGGATCGAGTGTGTTGGGGAGGCGTGTTTTAGTGCTGTGCATGACTAATCTCTCAAAGCACCTCATCATGATTGGAGTCAGTGCTATGGGACTGTAGTCATTTAGACAGGACACAAGTGATTGTTGTGGATTTGATACATTTGTGGATGACTGCCTGGCTCAATGAGGTGTTGAAGATATCTGTCAGCTGCAGCACACTCTCTCAGTACATGGCCAGGTATGTTGTCTGGACCCGCAGCCTTGCGTGGGATAATCCTGGATAGGGTCTTTCTGTTTCAGCTGAAGACAGACAGAGTGCCTTGTCGTTGGGAGGTGTGGGTAGTTTTTATGCAGGTTTGTCATTCTGCATTTCTAAATGTGCATAAAACTCATTGAGTGCATCTGGGAGGGATGTGTCGTCATCACAGGCCTGTGGCAGGGGCTCGTAGTCTGTGGTGGTCTGAAAAGCTTGCTACAGATGCTGTGTGTCCTTGCTGTTAGTGAAGTGATTATGGATTATTGATTTTTTTGTGCAAACAATGTTTTGCTTTCTTAATGCCACAGGACAGGTTGGCTCTTGCTCTTTTGTGGACTACTTTGTCTCCCGATCTGAATGCATTCATCATGGGTCTTTAGCAGCCCACGAACCTCTGCTGTCATCCATGGCTTCTAGCTGGCTCGTGTGGTGATATTCTTGGTGACTGTCACATCATCAATGCACTTTTTGATGTTAGCAGTCACAGTTTCAGTGTACTCTTGCAGGTCTGTGAGGTCATGGCTGCCTCTTTAAACACGCTCCAGTCTGTGTCCTGGAAACAGTTGTGCTGAGGTAGCATCGTCTGGTCATACTGTGATCTGCTTTTAGACTGGTTTGGCAAATTTGAGAAGTGGTCTGTATCCTGGAATTAGCACAACTGAGATATGGTCCCTGACATGGGGGCAATGTGTTGTATCTGACAATGTGTTGTTTTCTCTTGTTGCAGAGTTCACCTGTTGGTAGAACTTTGGAAAAATTGTCTTCAAGCTTGCATGATTAAAGTCACCAGATATTATGAAAAAGCCATCAGGGTTGATTGTTTGCTGCTTGCTGATAGCGCTGTACAGTTTGCGAAGCACGTCTTTAGCGTTTACACAAGGGGGTATATACACAGCTAACAATGGCTGTAAACTCCCTCGACAGATTGAAGGGTTGGCACTTCATTAAAAACTCCACCACCCACATAGCAAACGGTCTTGGCCAAAATTTGGCCTCAAGTTGGCACTGCTGGCCTCCTGTCGGCAATGGCATGTACCCTTTCAGTCAGAGCTGGGCCATGTGTGGCAATGATGGCACAGTGTGGATCACGGCAAACAATATGCGGGCCGATTGTTGGGGGGAGGAGTCTGGCCCAGATCAGTCCAGTCATCTTGTGGCCCAAATCAGGCATGTGACATGACAGCATATATGTGACCAATGATAAACAACATAAGCAAAATATTGCATGATAATGGTTAAATGATCACATAAATTTCAGTGACATGAAGGAATCTTTAAATGTAATCTTTGAATTGGAGAGAGATGCATTATCATGCTATATGTATTTTGGTATTCCTCTTGTTAAGCCACTCCTGAACCACACACAAAGTCAGAGGTGTCTTACCTGGACTAAGGAGAAGAAGAACTGGACTGTTGCCCAGTGGTCCAAAGTCCTCTTTTCAGATGAGAGCAAGTTTTTTATTTCATATGGAAACCAAGGCCCTAGAGTCTGGAGGAAGGGTGGAGAAGCTCATAGCCCAAGTTGCTTGAAGTCCAGTATTAAGTTTCCACAGTCTGTGTGATTTGGGGTGCAATGTCATCTGCTGGTGTTGGCCCACTGTGTTTTTTAAAAAATCAAATTCACTGCACCCGATCATTAATAAAGTATGAAAATACAATTATAAAACGCATTATGCATTTATATCTGCACAGTTATTATAAAGTGTTGCCCTCTGTCATGGAAATTAGTTAAACAGTTTAATAATTAATTTACAATTAATTTATACCTGTGTTGTATTACGCTTGCATGCCATGGATGAGTGCGTTGTAAAATGAATGGATGGATGATTCAGCTGCAGGCACCATCTTTTGCCATTCATATGACTCTCACAGTGAAATATTTGTATTCTCTAGCTGTTGAGTGTACGTCAGTTGTACACTCATTTTTGCTGTGCATTGTAGAATTAAATGAGTGCACTCGAGAATGTCCACTGTGGTTTCGGACAACACTACAAATGGCTGTTCCCTCAGATAGTGCCCTATTTAAGTGTATAGGGGGTGATTTTTGATACAGCCTCGGTCAAGGGAACATGCAGAATGAAAACAAACTTAAAGTCCATGAGGTTGTGACACTGGTAAGCAATTAATCAAGACATCATGAACTAAAATAGGAATCTGGTTTTGAGGGAAATAAGTATGAAATAAAATTGAAATGCATATGGTTATGCTAACAAAAAAGCAAAATGCAAATAGAGGGAGCAAAACTAATATAAAACTCAAGAAACAAACACTGTTCTGAACCTCAGTTCAAACTGCTTTTCTGTTGTCCGGGCAGCAGTGAATCCATCAGTGAATGGATTCACATTCCTGGGTTGTCATTGTGTGTCACTGATGTAGAAATAACTCTAGACATGTTTCAGTGATTTGGACTGTGTTGAATGAATGTAAATTCTTCATATCTGTGTTTTTCTGTTTTTAGTGATGATGTCCTTCATCTACTCTGGACTCACACAAGGTACTGTGCAGTACCACAACAAAATGTTATTTCCTTTATTAAACAAATGCGTATTGTGTTGCAGTGCTTGTTAACTTGGATACATCACAGCTTTACTGGTGTTTTCTGTTCATATTTCTTATTATATAATCTGCTATTTATTAATTAATTAATTCATTCATACAAAGAAACAGTCATCATTTTAAATTTAGTTCATAGGGCCTCAGCAGTGCAATAGGCTGATCACTTCCATGCCACACTTCACTGATGCTGCAATTTGTGCTGTGAACAAGTCATATGTGCTGCCGAACAAGTATTGAGTGCATAAATGAACATACTTTAAAGAACTTGAACTTTTCTGTTTTGCAAATCCATTTTTTGATTGATCGTAGGAAATATTCTAACATTTTGAGATACTGGATTTTTGACTTTTATGAGCTATATGCTCTAATCATCAAAAAAAAAAAAAAAAAAAAAAAAACCTTTTGAAATGTTATACTTTACATGTAATGAATCTACAATATATGAAAGTTTCATCTTTTAAAAATAAGTTACAATAATAATAATAAAAAAAAGACTTTTTTCACGATATTCTAATTTTTTGAGCTGCATCGGTATTTTACTTTATTATATACATTTAAAATATAGGAAAACAACCTAGTTAAAAGCCACAATTTTCATTGTAATAATTACTGTGTGCCATTTAAGATTTTGAGTTATTCATTTATACAGTATAATTTTGTTTGGAAATTTAACATTTTAAAATTGTTGTGAGCTGAAAAATTATACTTGAACAACTGATTATCATGCACTGTATTGGAGAAATTACTTCTGGACAGTGAGTTTTGTGTGAGACCTCAGTCGAACAGATCATCAAATCGCAGAATAGCCCAGATTAATCTAAAAGAGTCATAAAATGGGTAACACTGATCCCTGGTGCTACCCAGTCTAGGATCCCCCATCGCAGTCCCTCAAGGGAAGTGAACCAGCAATAGGATGATCCAATCAAAGCAACAGAGAACGCTCGTTGTCTGCAGGAACTACTCAAACCATCACCTCTTTGATCAGTGTCTTGCCCAGAACAAGATAAGGGGGCCCATTAACAGGTACCCCTCAGATCATCCATGGAACAGATGGCCTGTGTCGCTAATGACCCGCTATTCATGAATTGACAATCAAATATACAAACAGAAAAGTTTATAATGACAAAAACCAGCCTGCAAAGCTCAAAGGAATTCAAAGCATGACCTCAGGACCCTCTGGCCACTCCAGACCCCCCCTGTAGTCCACTGAACTCATCCCAATGTGGACGGCTATTCAGAATACACAAACTCTTAAAACAGACTATTTCTACCACAATTAGAGCAACAGTACCGAGATATACCACGTGTGGGACACAGGTTAATTTATGCAAGGAGGAGCAGCCTGGAGTGTGGCTCCACCCCCAACCAGATCCGATTGGAGCAAGCCTCATGGGGACGGACCAAAATGGCTGGGTTTTAAAACCCTATGCTCCTAACAATTCCTTGCCTTTCACCGTTCGATTTTCACCTTGCGCCTTTTGCCGTGCGCTGCCCTTCCACCGCGCTGACCATCACGCGATCGTGCCATCCAGAACTCTACAAGAAACAGACCCAGCTCCGCTAACCTGCCGAATTCTTCAAAGACTTTGCGTCTTGCAACTCTGACTGCAGAAGAAATTTCCCACGCATCACACTGCGTAACCCGGCAACCAATCGGAGCCATCCGGCCAAGCAGATCACTCATCACTAACGTGTTTCCCAAAGACGTCATCCAAATTTTTAATTCTGACTCAAGTTAATCTAATCAAGATGAATCGAATCGTTAGATCTGATTCCCATTTGATTCCCTATAATCATTTTGAGCTATTATCCTTACATTTGTTTGTTTGATTCTGAGGTGCTGCTGCAGAGACGACAGATGGTAAAGACGAGAAAGACTCAGCCAGTGAGTTCACACTTGTTTCCCCTACGTTCTCTCGAAGCTGCGTCGGAACGCTATGGGAACGCCCCTGGCGAGACACCGTACTGAAGCGTGTGTAGAACTAGTCCAATCATGGCCGGCCACGTCATGAGCGAGATGACGTAGCCATCCAGGAAGTACAAGAGGGCACCGGCGACACGCTCATTTAGCTTGTTACTCTTCAGCGTGCGCGTGCTGTGTGTGTGTCTGGCAAAAAAAAAAAAGAACTATGTCTAAGGCAAAGCAAAAGAGCAGACGGGGTTTTAGACGGTGTGTTCCCCCATGCCCTCGCTATTTGGCTGAGGGGGACACACACGATCTTTGCCTCGTCTGCTTGGGAGCGGAGCATGCACAGTCAGCCCTCGAAAAGGCTGACTGTCATGACTGCGGTCTCCTCTCCATCCGTGTGCTCCGCTCCCGGGCCGCCGTGTTTGATGAAACCGGCCAGCCCCGCGATCCCGCTGGCAGTGGTCCCGCTGTAGCTGAGGCTCAGCGTAGACTGCTGTCATGGGGATCGCAAACGGATCTGTTGGAGGGATCTGAGACGGGCTCTGCCTTATCTCAGTCCTCACCCAGCAGATCCACAGCCGCTTCTCAGGGGTCGGAAGCCCGCGCTGCGGTTTCTTCCTCCCCTAAGAGCGGTGCGGCGCTTCATCTATCTTCCTCCGAGGAGGTTGATGTGATGAGCGTCGATCCCCCAGAGACTGTGGATTCTCCCCCACAGTCTCTGGCGTATGAGGAGCTGGTGGAGGTTGTAACTCGTGCGGTGGCCAAACTTAACATCGTTTGGCCATCAGAGAAGCAAGATGTTCGTCCTCGTAGCAAACTGGACGAACGCTTTCTTCGTTCACAGTCGCAACCTTCACCGCGGGGTCTTCCGTTTTTCCCTGATCTGCACACTGAGGTGTCTAGATCGTGGGCAAAACCGTACTCATCTCGCATTTTTAGCCCCACCACCACTACATATTCCAACGTGGTGGGGCTGAGCGAGATGGGTTATGGGGCGATGCCACCGGTTGAGCAGACGCTAGCTAGCTATCTCTCACCGGTATCGGCGTCGTCCCTGAAGACCCCGAAGCTTCCCACCAAGGCACTTAAAGCTACATCTGCTTTGGTGGTTAAAGCTTATGTGGCAGCAGGTCAGGCTGGTGCATGTCTGCACACCATGGCGGTGTTACAGGCATACCAAGCTGACCTGCTGAGGGACCTTGACGAGAAGGAGGGGCAGGAATCCGACGCAACTCAGCGAGTTGGACCTGTCGCTCAGGGCCACCAAGGAGACGGCCAGATCCATCGGCCGACCTGAACCCCTCCTCCTCGAGAACAGGGCTCGGGGCGGCGCTCTCGGCCTGGGTCTTCTAGTCAGAGGACGGATCTGCGGACCGTCCTTCTGACTAAGAGGGCCCAGGCTAAGCGGCCTTGACGGGCCGAGCGTCTTGGCCGTGGGGACAGCCCCCCCCCGGGGAAGGAAGGGTCGCACCTCATTTCACGGTGCCCATTCCTCCTCGGTGTCCTCAAGGAACCTCGCCGATGTCCCTGCCACCCTCGGTTCAGGGCTCGGCAGGTTTCAGAGAGCGAGCCGCCCAGCTGCCGCCCAACAACAGCGCGGCGCGGGTGGGTTCGCCCTCCCTAGGAGGAACCAGTCCCGAGGGACTGGTCCTCCAAAACATACCAGACACTCTGGGTCCACCAGAGGCCAGCCCCGAGAGGCTGGTTCCCTTAGTAGACTTTTTGGCAGCGTGGAGACTTCTGCCAAAGGTCTCTCAATGGGTCCTGCAGATAGTAGAGAGAGGCTACAGAATCCAGTTTGGTTCTCGTCCGCCTCGTTTCTCAGGGGTTCTGCCCACACTCGTGGGCCCCCAGCAGGCTCTGGTGATGGAACAAGAGGTAGAGACACTCCTGAGGAAGGAGGCCATAGAGGTGGTCCCTCCTCTCGCACGAGAGTCCGGCTTCTACAGCCGTTACTTCATTGTTCCAAAGAAGGATGGCGGGCTACGGCCCATCATAGATCTGCGTCTTCTGAATCGCGCCATAAAAAGGTTTCGATTCAAGATGCTCACTATAGCTCAGATCCTAACACAGATCAGGTCCGAGGACTGGTTTGTCACCATAGATCTGAAAGATGCTTATTTTCACATCTCCATCCTTCCTCAACACAGGAAGTTCCTGAGGTTCGCTTTCGGGGGCAAAGCTTACCAATATCGGGTTCTTCCGTTCGGCCTCTCACTCTCACCCCACACCTTCACGAAAGTCGTGGATGCATCTCTGGCTCCTCTGCGACTCCAGGGCATCCGCGTACTAAATTACATCGACGACTGGCTCATTTTAGCACAGTCGAGGCAGCAGGCGGTTCGACAACGAGATGTCGTTCTCGCCCATATGAAGAAGCTGGGGTTAAGGCTAAACACCAAGAAAAGTGTGCTTTCTCCATTACAGAGGACCACTTATCTTGGTGTGGTGTGGGATTCGACTACGATGCAGGCACGGCTCTCCCCTGCTCGCATCGAGTCAATCCTCACAGAGGTCAAGAGAGTGAAAGAAGGCCAATTTCTCACTGTCAAACAGTTTCAGAGACTGTTGGATCTGATGGCGGCAGCCTCCAACGTGATACCTTTTGGACTGCTTTACATGAGACCCCTACAGTGGTGGCTCAGAACCAAAGGGTTTTCCCCGAGAGGGAACCCGCTTCGCATGATCAAGGTCATGCGGCGATGCTTACGTGCCTTAGACATGTGGAAGAAACCTTGGTTTCTGTCCCAGGGCCCAGTGTTGGGAGCTCCTTGTCGTCGCGTAACGCTAACGACGGACGCTTCCCTGACAGGCTGGGGAGCGGTCATGAGTGGCCGCTCGGCCCAAGGTCGGTGGGGAAACCACCATCTCATGTGGCACATCAATTGCCTGGAGATGCTGGCGGTGTTTCGAGCTCTAAAACAGTTCCTACCGGACCTGAGAGGCCACCATGTGCTTGTTCGTACAGACAACACGTCGGTGGTCTCTTACATCAACCGGCAGGGGGGTCTGCGGTCGCGCCCCCTCTACAAGCTGGCGCGCCAGATCCTCCTCTGGGCTCAGGGGAAGCTGCTCTCACTGAGGGCAGTTTACATCCCTGGGTATCTAAATCAGGGAGCAGACATCCTGTCGAGGCAGGGGCCGAGGCCCGGGGAATGGAGACTCCACCCCCAATCGGTGGAGCTCCTGTGGAAGAGGTTCGGCAGGGCGGAAGTGGACTTATTTGCGTCCCTCGAGACCACCCACTGTCCGCTCTGGTTCTCCCTCACGCATCCATCCCCCCTGGGGGTGGATGCCATGGTACAGGCGTGGCCGAGGTTACGCCTGTACGCCTTCCCCCCGATTGCTCTGCTCCCGGGAGTTCTGGAGAGAGTTCGCCAGGACGGGGTCAGTCTACTTCTTGTAGCCCCGTTCTGGCCGGCCCGAGTTTGGTTCTCGGACTTGATGTCCCTCCTAGACGGCTCTCCCTTCGAGATTCCGCTCAGGAGGGACCTCCTCTCACAGGCGGGGGGCACCATTCTGCATCCCCGCCCGGAGTCGTGGAAGCTGTGGGCGTGGCCTCTGAGGGGGCACACCTCATAGCCTCCGGTCTCTCAACCGAGGTTGTTGAGACCATACTCCAATCCAGGGCTCCCTCCACGAGGAAGCTGTACGCCCTGAAGTGGAAACTTTTCACTTCTTGGTGCGGACAACGGTTGCAGGACCCAGTTAACTGCCCGGTTGGTACAGTTCTGGAGTTTCTGCAAGACCGTTTTTCCGCAGGGTTGGCTCCCGCCACCCTGAAGGTATACGTGGCAGCCTTAAGTGCCTACCACACTCCTCAGGATGGCCTTTCAGTTGGGAGAAACCCCCTTGTAACACGCTTCCTCCGGGGTGCGCTGAGGCTGAGGCCTTTGCGGTGCAACAAGGTTCCCACCTGGGACCTGGCAGTGGTTCTGGAGGGTCTCTGCGGAGCTCCCTTCGAGCCACTCGAGGAGGTGCCAGTCAAGTTTCTAACACTTAAGACTGTGTTCCTCCTCGCTATCTCCTCCCTTAAATGGGTGGGAGACCTGCAGGCGCTTTCAGTATCATGCCTGGAGTTCGCTCCGGGCATGGTCAGGGCATTCCTTTACCCCAGACCGGGGTATGTCCCGAAGGTGCCTGCAGTTACGCCGGGTCCCGTTGTACTGCAGGCCTTTTGCCCTCCACCCTTCCAGGATGCGGGTCAAGAGAGACTGAACCTGTTGTGTCCAGTGCGAGCACTGGACACTTACGTCCACAGAGCTGCCCTGTGGCGTAAGGTAGATCAGCTCTTTGTGTGCTTTGGTGGTCCGAAGAAGGGGTCTTCGGCCACCAAGCAGACCATAAGTAGGTGGGTGGTCGAGGCCATCTCACTTGCTTATGGGTCCTCGGGTCTCCCTTCTCCTATGGGGGTCCGAGCACACTCGACCCGGAGTATGGCGGCCTCTAAGGCCATTCACCTGGGGCTGTCTCTTAGCGACATCTGTTATGCGGCGGGCTGGTCCTCTCCGCATACCTTTGTTCGCTTTTACAACTTGGACATGCCTTCCACACCAGGTGCCCGAGTCCTCGCCTCCTGATGTGCTCTCTCACACAGGTGGGTCTGGACTCACTCGTATGGCGCAGTTGGTATTCTCGTTCCCATAGCGTTCCGACGCAGCTTCGAGAGAACGTAGGGGAAAGTCTCAGGTTACGTATGTAACCATGGTTCCCCAAGGGAACGAGAAGCTGCGTCTCGTTGCCATACTCTTGGCACCTTCTTGCACGCTTCGCTTTCGAGCAAGCTAAATGAGCGTGTCGCCGGTGCCCTCTTGTACTTCCTGGATGGCTACGTCATCTCGCTCATGACGTGGCCGGCCATGATTGGACTAGTTCTACACACGCTTCAGTACGGTGTCTCGCCAGGGGCGTTCCCATAGCGTTCCGACGCAGCTTCTCGTTCCCTTGGGGAACCATGGTTACATACGTAACCTGAGACGTTCTCTTTTCTTGTTCTGTAACAAGCACCAAGTCAATAAGATTTGTGTTTTATTTTACTTCATTATCTTTTAACATATAGGAAAACAACCTAGTTTAATGCAGCAATTTTCATTGTTAAAATTACTTTGTGCCATTAAAATATTGTGCTATTCATTTATACAGTATAATTTTGTTTGGAAGGCTTGTTAAATATACAAAAAAATACTGAAAATAGACTGTAAGTGTCAGGCATTCACAACAGCCACCTCCCTCAGAAGCACCACCCACCAGATCCCAATCACCAGAGTTCTAATCATCATCACCTGTTTCCAATCTGGCTCCACCCTTTATAAGACTCCTTCACTCAGTTCTCCCCTGTCGGATCTACCGTTTGCACCCCCAACGTAGCTCTCGACCTCTCCATGCTCTCCACGCTACAAGCTCTTTGGACTCTGGTTGCTGGCACTCTTATTTGGACGCTTTTCACCATTACTCATTAAGGACAGTCAGATAAGCTCTTATTGCCATTCACTCTTCTGTTTATCTGCTTTGATTCATTCATTGTCGATAAACCAACCTCTTTCGTGTTACTCCCATCTCTGTGTCTGTGTTGTGTGACAGTAAGTTATAAGTTCTCTAACCCTAATCAGTTCTTTTAAAACCTGCCGAATAAAAACAGTCCCATCTACTGTTCAGAACAGAAACTGTTCAAAAGCTATAAATGCTGACCAAACAAAAAACTTTCAAATTGTTGTGAGCTGATTATCATCAGTCTAAGAAAAGTCTGAATGGCATTAGATCTCCTTTAAAAGACCAACAATTTGTGAAGCATTATACTTGAACAACTGAATATCATGCACTGTATTGGAGAAATTACTTCTGGACAGTGAGTTTTGTTTGTTTGATTCTAAGGTGCTGCTGCAGAGACGACAAATGATAATGACAAGACAGACTCATCCAGTGAGTTCATACTTGTTTCTCTTTTCTTGCACTGTACCAAGCACCAAGTCAATAAGATAAATGCATTTTATTTTACTTCATTATATACTTCGAACATATAGGAAAACAACCTAGTTTAATGCAACAGTTTTCATTGTAATAATTATTGTGTGCCATTAAGATCTTGTGCTATTCATTTATACAGTAAAATTTTGCTTGGATGGCTTGTTAAATACAAGAAGATACTGAAAATAGACAGCTATCCAAGGGTATATCTGAAACAAGCCAATTAGAGGTCAACCTCAAGTCATATGTGTTTCAAAAATGTACAGACCTAATAGACACCCATTTGCATAACATGTTGAAATAGAGGGTATGCACGTGACGTCACCGTAAATGCTGCGACAGAACACAATAAACACCTCTAAAACCAGAACGAGCTTTGCGATTGACTGTACAAAAAGATTTGACAAGAAACCTGAGGTATATTTTTACAGGCTGCCGAAAGCTACAAAAAATTCAAAGAAACAAATGGACTCCGGGGGTGAAACACGGATTTGCAGTTATCACTTCATGTCAATATGTTCAATTTTGCGGTAAAAGCATGCCCTATATATTGTATTGTCATATCATATTTACTCACGTTTTTGCAGGATCCCTATTTAAATCCATTCATGCAGCTGCTTCTTTTGCCACTCAGTCCGGCTGAGGGGGCGTGTTCCGGCGGGAAAATTAAGTCAATGCTCTATAGGCTTCTTCCCTGGCTAACTTGATGGGGCAGTGCTCCAGCGCCCCCTATTGACCAGCCGCCACTGGTGTTAACTAACATGAATGATCAATGATCAATACATGTACACAATGTATTAATCTTTGTCAATGCCAGTTATTTAAAAAAAAAATACTGCCATTCATTGTTTGTTCATGTTAGTCCACAGAATCACAGTGCATTAACTGTTAATGTGTTAAGACATAAATAATGATCTCTTAAAAAAAAGACACTCTTACTTTCAGAGAACCAATTAAAGATGATCAGGACCCGTACTGATAAGATATGAAACGTCAAACTGATCCAATTTAAGCTCTGCTGATTTTTTTACTGTGAAGGCTTAAATATCATTGACCTCTGCAGTACTATGTGGTTTTGGAAAACTATTTTACTCTTTACTGAATTCAGTATACTATATTCTGCCTATATTTTAATAGTGTGTGAAAAAGATCACATTATGCAACAATAAACAATTCATGACCTCATCATTAACAGTTGCTGTTTTAACACATTAAATACTTATTGTATGTCTTCCAGTTGTGTGAATATGTGAATATTTATTTATTTTTTGTTATTTTTGTTATATATCCACATATCTAATGTGAAGCATGAAATAATGTGTTTGCGTTTACTAATAATGTATTAAACATTACGTAATAATTAACATTTCATGAAAATTAAAATGCTTACAAATGTCATTAAACTTCAAATTCATAATCATGCACATCTTGAAAATCTACAAATGATTTTCTGCAATGATTAAAAGCTTCTGTTAATGCACAGTCCAGTGCCAATGGAGATTTGGAGAATTTGTGCTCTGCATTTAACCCATCCAAATGCACACATTTGCATTAACATTTACAATTGGTGAATAGTTTCCACTTTAGATTGGGTTAGAACATTAATCAACAAATGATTATTAAATAATTTAAGATGTGCATAGTAAAAATCTTCACAACAAACAAAGACCAAATATATGAACTTTGCCGACTGTGATTATGAGTTAATGAATATATTAACATGAAAAATTTTAAATTTACATTTGTAAATGTAAAAATGAGCATTAGCTAATATGTGAACTGAACTTTAACAAATAAAAATAAACTAACAAATAATCATTGCATAATTTATGTTAAAATAATTTGTAGATTTTGTAAATGCATTGAAAGTTTGACATTTGTAAAAAAAAAAAAATAAAAATAACTAATGATTCATTAAGCATTATATAATGTTTGTTAATGATTCAGTAATGAAGTTTTTAATAAAAAAAAAAAAATGCATGATCATATGAATTGAAAGTTTGATGACATTTGTAAGCAAGCACATTATCTCATATTCCTAGATATGTGAATATATATTAAGTATTGGTTAGTAAAACATTGTATAATGTTTGTTAATTATTTACTAATGAAAGTTATTATGAAGTATTACCATTTATTTCCCCTAAACAGACTACATATCTTATTTTCTTATCTAATAAATGCATCTTAATTTAAGAATTTTTAGATGTTTTGGCTAGAAACAAGACAAAAATACTAAGTAAGATAAACCTTTTTTTGCACTGTTGTTTTAAAAATCTGAATACAGATACATTTCGGTATTAATTAGTGTTAGAAGTGCATATTATAACTCAAAGACTGAAAACTCAGGACTCACATCCACATTGTGAGCGAACAGAAACACAAAGAAATGTGCCGTCTGTCATGTGTGGCTGATTGTATGAGGCATATGACGATAGAAAGTCCAAGAAACAGTCTTTTAATAAGTATATCCAACAGGAGCAGTAAAACTCAGGGATAAGAATATACAAACACCAACTGAGATAAGAATAGACAAATAACTGCAAGGGCTTAAATACTAGAAGGAGTGAAACCATGAAAAACAGAAACAGGCGCATTATCTTCCTCAAGAAGGTAAAATGTTTTGAAACCAAACAATCATATGATTAAAGAACAATAGCAAGCACTGCAAGAGCAGGTAAAGTAAGGAAAATTATAATAATGAATAAATGTTTAAATTGAATAATTAAATGATTGTTTATAAATTGTTATATAAATAATAATAATAAACCACAAATACATACTCCATGGTCACTGTCTTAAAGCATCACACACAGGTTTTTATTAAGAATCCTGAGATCCTTCATGACAGAGCCAGAAAAAAAGAAAAGCAAAACAAAGCAAAAACCTGAGATGAGAAAACTGACAATACAAAAATAAAACACAACCAGTATTATAACTATGACAAAATACTTTCTAAACACATTTTATAACACATTTACAAAGTAATTCTTTCTTCTGAAAGAGCTGCTTGAGTCACTTCATATTTGTGTCTTTTTTTTTTTTTTTTTTTTACAGATTTACCCACATCTACACTGCCTCGCCCTCTTTGTTGCATGTTCCCGGGGGCGGGGTTTATGTAAATGTATGGGTTTGTGATATCACCAACCCAGGAAGTAGCTTGTTGTAGTCCCAACGAGTAATTTTTAAACTGCCATAAATTTAAAAGACAATATCTCCTTTTGCTTTGAACTTTCAGCCTTGCGACTTTGCAGATATTGGTTATACTTAAACAGCAACATTACACACTAACTAAAGTAAAAAAAAAAAAAAAAAAAAGGGAAACCGCAATCAACCACCCCTTTAATGACCTTGTGCCATTAAGATCTTGTGAAACTATGCCTATGTTATTCATTCAGTATGGTTTTGTTTGGAAGGCTTATTATAGACAATAGACTAAAATTCTTGTTTTTTTTTACCTGCCAATTGAAAACAGTCTCATCTGCTGTTCAGAACAGTAATTGTTCGACAGCTATAAATGCAGACCCAACAAAAAGCTTTAAAGCTGCTGTTGGTTGCTTCTCATCAGTCTAAAAAGTGGTATGAATGGCATTATATCTCCTTTAAATGTTTGTGAACAGCAGGTCAGCAGCTGCACATCATTCACAGACTAAACCATCATGCATTTTGGATGTTGTGAAAATTGTCAAATTACCATTAGACAACTTGACTATAATAATACTGAAAGATTACTTGCAAGCAATTTTGTAATATGTGTTTTTTTATTACTTTTATGCCAGTCACTCTCACATGTGACATACAGAGAGGAGAAAACATTCAGTGGACATACAGCTGGTTTAAAGATGATTTAGTCATCAGAGACATCACTGAGAGAGACTACACCATCACATCTGTGTCTGATAGTGGAGAATACAGCTGTAGAGGACAGAGATCAGACTCACAGAGATCAGACATCAGTGCTGCTGTTACACTGACTGTATCAGGTGAGTGATCATATTCACATCTGTTTAATGCTCATTTAAGTCAATATTTGTGGCTTAACACTTTTTGTATACTCATCTGTATCGGCCACATCCGTTCTTATAAAAGGGCTGAAGCAATTCACTTATAGTCATTGTTCTGGTTAGATGCCTTATTCCACTGTATTTTTTCTTTAATGTGAAACACGTCCAGTGGCTAAAAGACTAATATGCTACATTGCTATTATTTGAGCAATATAAAATCAAAATTGATAGTTTGTATGTTGGTTCAGGGTTGTCTTCATCTGAAATCCTCAGAGGTTAGGTGTCATCTCTGCTCAGGTGTTGGGTCATCTCAAATCTTCATAAGAGGCTGGATCCAGACTGAAGCTTGTGTAATCTCTAGTGTTAGAAAGAGAAAAGCAGATACAGAGAAAGTTATCTTGGCAGCTGTTCAAAACATTTTAAGCAAAGAGTGATAATGTGCATTTGACATATAACTGAGTACGATTTATGAGATGCATTATTATGAATGCTTGGAGATGTGTCTTTAATATAGTTTAAAAAAACAAAATAAAAACAAAAACAAAAACAAACAAAAACACAAAACCACTAATACTACTAACACTAGTTTATCTCTCTTTACAATTAACAAAGCTAACACTAGCTTGCTTCCCCCCTTATCTATTTTCTTTTATTTATTATGTACTTTAAAAATCCTTGCTACATGTGCTGCGTTAGGCTATATGAGAAATGTCATAGCACTTGCATGTTTTTGTTGCTCTTTTGTTGATTTCGATTGCTTCATCTGTTCTCCTTTGTAAGTCGCTTTGGATAAAAGCATCTGCTAAATGTCTAAATGTAAATGTAGATTTAAACACAGAGAGTGTGTCTGAACCCAAAATTCATTAGGAAAGCTATGCCAGAGCCAAATGTGAAAAAGCTTTGCCTCCTTTAGTGGACTTTGCTATTCTAGGTACTAAAAGTTCAGAATTGAAGGGCCGTGATTGTAGCATGAGAAGACTGGTTAAGTATGCAGGAGATGAACCATTTAGGGCCTTATAAGTAACAGTATTTAACTGACTTGGTAAGGGCTCTAGCAGCTGCATTTGGACTGTAAATTGTTTACTGAAGATGCATGACAACCACCTAGCAGTGCATTACAAAAGTCCAGTCTTGAGGTCATGAATGCATAATGTAAGTTGCTATTGTTTGATATGAAAGTGAAAGTGAAAAGTGAAAGTGACAAGACGTGAGGCCAAGTATGGTGACCCATACTAGGAATTTGTGCTCTGCATTTAACCCATCCAAGTGCACACACACAGTAGTGAACACACACACACACACACACACACACACACACCGTGAACATACACCCGGAGCAGAGGGCAGCCATTGCATTGCTGTGGCGCCCGGGGAGCAGTTGGGGGTTCGGTGCCTTGCTCAAGGGTCTCACCTCAGTCATGGTATTGACGATGGAGAGAGCACTGGATATTCACTCCCCCCACTGTCAATCCCTGCCGGACCTGGGACTCGAACTCGCAACCTCTTGGTTACAAGTCAGACTCCCTAACCATTAGGCCACAGCTGCCCCGTGGGGCATGTAAATACAAAATAGCACAGACTGATATAGATGTCAGCATTTTGTTTTTACCAATAATTACAAACATTTTAAAGTAGTCAACACAAACTACAAGCAAACTACATTTGATGCAGTGTTTTTCACCTAATGGTGTTCTGAACTCATAACAGTGGTCATGATGCTATGATGCTTTTTCAATCAGTATTTTCTTTTATGTTTATCAGTAAAACCTACAGTGAGTCCAGATCAGCATGTGTTCAGAGGAGAGACAGTCACTCTCACATGTGACATACAGGGAGAAGGAAACATTCAGTGGACATACAGATGGTTTAAAGATGGATCAGTTATTCCAACCGTCACTGAGAGATTCTACACCATCACATCTGAAGAGTCTGATCGTGGAAAATACAGCTGTGAAGCAAAGAGATCAGACACCAGTGCTGCTGTTTCTCTGACTGTATCAGGCAAGTGTTTATTAGGATTTTCTTTTGGATATATACACGTATTTTCTGGAATATTAATCATATTATTTATTTATTTATTTATTTATTTTTTAATATATATGAAGTTACAAAACAGGAATATATATATATATATATATATATATAACTTCAAATTGTGAATCTACAGAAGTAAGTCTGAATATATAGAAGTAAATTGAATCAATAGTCATAAATCTGAATATAGATCTAAATCAAAATATATAGTTATAGGTATAAATGTATAGATACAACTCATAATATATAAATGTAAATCATGAATATATAGAAGTAAAACTGAATATATAGTTTAAAGTTTTTTTTTTTAAAGGTTTAGTTTAGTTTATTTCGGTTTCAACCAAACTTAGAATGTACACAAAATATATTCATAATGTACACAAAATGATCACAATATGATCACAATAATAAATTTAAATAATCACATACCGAAAAAGGAGTAGGCTGAAGCCTTGCTTATTAAGCCTACCCTTTGTACAAACTAACTGAAAGCAGCACTATTCCTTATGAAAAAAAAAAAAAATAATAATAATAATAATTATTATCATCATTTCATAAATATATACACAACACATAATACAAACATCAAATTTACATCACATATCTCATATATTCATCAATTTTCATACTAAGATATGTAATTCTGAATCACCTTATTAATAAACATTTTCTTAAAGATACTGAGTGAGTTACATAATTTTAGTCCATTGTCACATTTATTCCATAAGTTCACCCCTCTGAAAGATATACACCTTTGTTTTACATTAGTTTGTGCCCATACTTTTTCAAACAAATACATTCCTCTTAAACTATACTGCTTTTCTTTAATTTTGAACCGCTTTTGAACACAAGTTGGAAACATATTGTTAAAAACTTTAAACATAAACTGAGCTGTACGCAATTCAACTAAATCAATAAATTTCAAAACTTGTAATTTAATAAATAATTTATTAGTTGGTTCATAATAGTCAGTCTTGTTAATAATCCTTATAACCTTTTTTTGTAACAAGTATATTGAATTTATATTGTTTTTACACGTATGCCCCCACACCTCCACACAATAAGTCATGTAAGGAACTATAAGTGCACTATATAATATATATAAAGTTTTATTATTCAAAATAGACTTGATTTTGTTTAGAATAGCTATTAATTTAGAAATTTTTGTCTTTACATATTTAATATGTGGTTTCCAACATAATTTATGATCGATTATGGCACCCAAAAATTTGATTTCGTACACTCTTTCTATTTCCTCGTTATTAATTCTTAGTTTGACTTTACAATTATTTTGTCGATTACTAAATATTATGAATTTTGTCTTTATTCAATTTAATGAAAGTCTATTTGTATCAAACCATTTTTTAAAAATCCTTAATTCATTTTCCACTGTATTCAGAAGCTGCTCCAAATTTTTCCCATTACAATATAAATTTGTATCATCAGCAAACAAAACCATTTTTACATTCTTAGACACTTTACTTATATCATTTATATACAACACAAACAATTTAGGGCCTAACACAGAACCTTGGGGAACACCACAAGTAACTTTTATAAATTCAGATTTAACATTATTCGTTTGCACGTACTGACATCTATCATCAAGATAACTTTTTATCCAATCAAATGCTATTCCTCGTATCCCATATTTCTCCAATTTCACCATTAATAGACCATGATCAATAGTATCAAAAGCTTTTTTTTTAAGTCTAAGAACACACCCACAGTAAATTCATTTTTATCAACTGCAGAGGAAATCTCTTCTACCATTTCCATCACTGCCATTGAGGTTGACCTATTTGTCCTAAATCCATACTGATGTTCACTTATTATTTTATGCTTATCTATGAAGATGTCAAGCCTACGGGCAAACAACTTCTCTAGAATTTTTGAAAACTGAGAAAGAAGCGATATTGGTCTATAATTAGCAAAAAGATGCCGATCTCATCTTTTGAAAATAGGAATTACTTTTGCAGTTTTCATCTTACTTGGAAATATGCCTGTTAAAAAGGATTGATTGCAAATATAAGCAAATGGTTGTACTACATACTCTATAATACTTTTTAACAATGACATATCAATGTTATCACAGTCAGTAGAATATTTATTTTTACATGTTTTTACAATATCAAGTATTTCCCTTTCATCGACTCCACTAATGAACATTGTGTAATCATTATTTAGGATTTCAACATCATCTATCCTATCCCCAGTATCCTGTTTCATGATATCATTTGCTAACTTATATTAACAAAATACTCATTTAATTTATTTACAATATCATCCCTTGTAACTATAACTTGTTTATCATCATCATTGACAAAATAATTTGGATATTCTATTTTTACAATATTCATTTTGATCATACTATTCAATATTTTCCATGTTTCTTTTATATTGTTTTTATGCATGTCCAGTAAGTTATTATAATAATTCTTTTTACTAATTCTTATAATACTTGTTAATTTATTTTTGTATAACTTATAATTACTTTCTGCTTGTGTAGTTCTAGTTGCTAAGAATTTTCTGTACAATACATTTTTTTTTCTTACATGCTTTCTCTATTCCCTTAGTAATCCGTGGTTTCGACTCTCTTTTAGCTTGTTTTTTAATAATCTTTTTAGACAAGCAATGTTTTTCAAGTAATTCAAGAACTTTAGTCAAAAAAACTTCATAAGCTCTATTAGGATCCTTATAATCATACACTTCACTCCAGTTTTGATTTTTTAGGTCCTCACTTAAGGCAGCCATAACTTCAGGTGTTCTATGTAAAATTACTTTATATGTATTTACCCTTTTTCTAATGACTTTCTTTAATAACCTTTGAAAAATTGCAAATATTGGTAGGTGATCTGTCATATCATTTATAAGTAGTCCACCTGTTACTTCTTCAGTTTCATTTGTATATATATTGTCTATTAATGTAGCCGTATCTCGTGTTACTCTACTTTTGTAATAACAGGAAATAAACCATTACTGTACAGTGTATCTAAAAAATCTATTATCATATTATTTCCATGTGGATTTAACAAATCAATATTGAAATCTCCACATACAATCTGTACCTTGTTTTCGTTCCATTTATTAAACATACTAAATAATTCATTTGTAAAGATATCCATAGGTGTACCTGGAGTCCTATACACACAACTAATAATTATGTTTTTAGAACTTTTAATTTCAATTTCAACAGTCACACATTCTAATATATTTTCTATAGTCACTGACCTACTACTGATCAATCTACTACTTAACACAGAATCCACATACAAAGCAACTCCTCCTCCTTTCTTATTTTCTCTATTCATCGTAAAGAAATTGTAACCATCCAATTCAACCACATGAACTTTCGCATCATCAAGCCAAGTCTCTGACACTGCGATCACATTAAATTTCTTAAACTGATGCAGATATTCCTTAATATATACAAAATTTTTATAAAGACTTCTACTATTTAAATGTATTAATGATAATGCTTCCTCCATATTTACATTAGTATTAAATTGATCTTCTGTATAATACTCACAACAGTTATTATTTCCATTGTTAAAAAAATTTAATTCTGGGTCAATATCATTTCCAACTTCATACATTTTATCTTCAGAGTTACTGATGAATTTGAAGTTCAAATGTTCATACTCACAATAGCTGTTTAAATAGTCAACATCCGTAAAAATATCACCAAAGTCCCCATCATCAACATCCCTAAATGGAAACAGTATTTCCTTATCTATATCCATCATGTCGATAACGCTCGTGGAGTCAAAACATTCCCTCCAAAAAAAAAAAAAAAAATACCTATTTTTTCCCCCCATACAATTTGCCATTGACTAATAATACATTAATCTATAATCCGTATCTATGCAAATCATCGAATTCTTATAAGATTGATTTGCAATTACATTGACCGTAGATTAACTCATCCATACAGATCCAGTTCTCTGAGTTCTCTTATTGCGAATACTTTAGCGAGTTCCGGAGTTCCATTTAACCATATCATCACTTTACAATTTCTTGTCCACGTTGCTTGTATCTTATTCTGTTTCCTCAGAAGACGTGCTTTCCTAGCAATCTCAGCATTCTTTTTAGTAAGATGTTCATTCAAATACACTCCCGTTCCCTTCAGTTTCTTTGCCTGCTTCAGTAACTCGGCTTTATGTTTCCGATTCAAAAGCCGAATAACTATGGCTGGCTTCGCTCCAATATTTCTTTGTGGAAGAGTATAACAAGCCACCACATTATTACTCTGAATGCTCATATTCTTACTTTCAAAGAACTTGATTACTTGCTTTTCCAGTGTTTGTAGTTCCTCAGGTGGCACGTCTTCACCATCTTTTTCTCTTGTCACCGTGCTGGTATACGTCCAATGCTTTGTCTCCAGTCCTGTTATGATTAAATCCTCCATTCTTGTATATTGCTCCAGCTCATCAAACCTTTTCTCCAGTCCGTCTAATTTCTTATCCTTCTCTTTCACAAGGTCCTTCAGTTGTTTAACTTCCTCCATCAGCGCGAGTAGCATAGTTTGTTGTTTAGCAACTTTGCTCAGCTCGTCCAACATGAAGTTCAGAGATTTCCTAATCTCCTCCAACTCATCCTCGATCGTGCTGTTAGCTTTTTTCGGTGGCATTTCGGTAATATTTGATTTTAATTTGTTTCTCTCCTGTTACTATCAACAATAACTTGACTAGACATTTAAATTATAAGGACACCGTATGCCACACACCACAGGGTGCCGCCATCATCATGTCATGATGCAGTGTCATAAAGTCTGAGTACATAGAAGAAAATCTGAAAATATAATTTGAAATGTTTGAATATAAAAATAAATATTGAGAATATAACACTCAAGAGAGTGTTAACTACAGCTACTCATAAATCAGGCAACCAGCTGGACCTTATTTACACATGACACTGCTCCACTGATCATGTGCTGGTTACTCCACTGCACACCTCAGATCTTTTTCTCCACACTCTTAACCTCAATGTGGTTCCTGACACTATACATTCTCCTCCACTTGTCACCTTTCGACATAACCTGCCCTCGCTATCACCATCCCAACTGTCTGCTATGGTTTTATCTTCACTTCCTTCCCCTAAACAGTTCTCCTCACTTGATGCTAACAGTAGTGTTGGGATCGAGTCCAATTAAGTCGAGTCCAAGTCGAGTCTGAGACTTTGACCAGTCGAGTCCAAGACGAGTCAGAGTCCAAAATGGGCAGAGTCGGACTCAAGTCCGAGTCCCAAAGGGCCAAGTCTGAGTCCAATGAAACACTACTGTTTTTTGGTATCTTAACATTGTTTTAACCTTTATAACTAGAAAAAAGTCATGTAACAGAAGTTATGGGTGACTTGATTTATGTATTGTGGCATATTTCAGAGAGAAACAGCTTACGGAATGTGAAAAATTATAGGGCAGGACTTTTTTTTTTGTTATATAGTTGTTGTTGTATAGTGAATGTACAAATATAAGGGTGGGGCTGGGGGCTGGGTAGGTAGCTTGGTGAATGGGACCTAAAGAGCAGAAAATGCACCTCATATCTCTGATTATGACTGTGTGTTTTGGGTTTTATATGATGAATGGTTAGACCATACACAGAGTAGATGGCATTTTACTTTTTTTTTTGGATGAAAATGAGGCCTACATTCTTTCCATAACTCCGCCAGCCAGCTAACAACCGTTTTATTTATATTTATAAAACCGTTATATTTTTTAATGCATTTATAGCATTTATGAAGTTTGTTATGTAAGAAATACCAATTTGGTGTTTGCAAACAATGATGAAGATTTTGTGGGCGGAGCTTATCTGACAGTTTTCAAGTAGAAGTCTATGGAAGCCATGAAATAAAATAGGGCTGCTCGATTATGGCAAAAATCATAATCCGGATTATTTTAATCAATATTGTAATCAGGACTATTTAACACGATTATGAGTGGGTCCAGAACTTTATTTGATTGATTAGAGCCCTGCATTTCAGTCCCTTTTTTTTACGCCTTAGGGACCGGGCTTCGGCCAGTTTTCACGTAATAGTTCAGACGCGGGCCGGGCATCGCTGTTTTAGGCTTCTCCTTATTTTTATATTTTGCATTAATCAGACATCTATCAATTATGGTGATTTAAAAAATGACCTCTTTAATATAGTGAGACTCTAGGTTTTATTTTTGGAAGGTAACAAAACATTTAATAAATAAAAGATACGCCAGATGGACTACTGTTTCTACTATGGAGGAGTAGTGCGTGCAGTCAGTAAACAGGCAGAGACAAGAACTGTGTTTGGTTTCGTGTTTAGTAAGAAAATTCAAAACAAAAACTCCCAGTCATATAAACAAAACCCACAAATAATTCCCACTAAAACCCAACAAATGTCTATTTACAAATCATATACAAAAACAAAAAAATAACGACAACATAAGTGAGGGACAAGAGCGGTGATAAAGAAAAAAAATAATAAAACAAACCCTCTAACTAAACATCAAACAAAGCTAAGCTAAACAAAGAAAATAACATCTTCAGCGTAGTACGCCACTAACTACGCGGACTAACATAAATACAAAAGTTGGCATCCGCTCCTAAACTAGTGTGTTTAAACAAACTTTACCCTGCGTGTAGTAAGATGTAAGTCACGTGACATGCTGAACTGGTCCCATCACTTTGTGTCGGAGAAGGACTTGAATAAATTGAAAGATGAGTCACAGAGCAAACGCAGCTGAGCAGCCAGATATCGGTAGAGACAAAGTTTAAACACACAATAACTCAAAATGTAAAAAAAAACAACACAAAACTGGGAGCGAAAGCCAACATAAACGGGAGAGAACAAACAAATGAAAAACAAACACCCCTCCCGAACTCGCGTCCCATCCGGGCCTTTATACATGCCAATAAACGTCTAATTGGTCCATCCAACTGGTGACTGGAGGAAACGTGGTCCAATCACAGGTCCTGTGAAGTGAGAGAGAGGTGAGAGAGGGAGAAAGAAAAAAACGTCCCTCCCAGAACAATACGGGACGTAACACACCTCCTCTGGCAGATATCACAGCTTGCAAACGCTTTTTATAGCCAGCTAAAAGTCTTTCAGTTCTTGTACTTGGGATTTTCTCCCATTCTTCCTTGCAAAAGGCTTCTAGTTCTGTAATATTCTTTGGTCATCTTGCATGCACAGCTCTTTTAAGATCACAACATCTGTCTTCCTTCTCTGCTGATGTCTCCACTGCTAAAAGGACATACCATCACAACAAAATTGACAATTCGTCGCATGCTCTTTAAAACTTGTTCCTCTCTCCTTTATCCTTCTGCTCCCCCTCCTTCATCAGCTCTAACAGCTGACGACTTTGCCATGTTCTTCATTAATAAAGTTAAAACCATCAGTGCACAATTTTCCACCCCACAATCTATCAGGCACATGTTACCAGCAAACATTCACTCAATCACATCCTTCTCTTCACTCTCTGAGGCAGAAGTCTCCAAACTCATCATTTCTAATCATCCTACTACTTGTCCACTTGATCCCATTCCATCTCATCTCCTTCAAACCATTTCGCCTGCAGTGGTACTTGCTCTCACTTACATCATTCCTTCACACTGGTGTTTTTCCCTCCGCATTTAAACAAGCTCGTATAACCCCTCTACTTAAAGGGTACATAACAGTAGCGGCTCCTGACCAAAAATTTTGGAGGGGCAGTTTCTGGGTCGTAAGCCATGAATGCACAGGGAACTGGCTATTTAACAAAACAAACAAACAAACTATTTACATGAACACATTGTTTTTTGTTTTATCGTTTTTGTTTATTTTATTTTTTTTTATTATTGTTATTGATGTTATTCATTTTATTTGTAGGCCTACTTTTGTAATTCTTGCCCAAACTAATGTTGTATAGTCTATTTACAGGCTATTTACATGAGCACGTTAAACCTTACATTTATTTGTATAAGAACTTGGCGCGCCATTGCTTCATATTAGCAAATTTCTCGATGACTGCTTTGTTGAATTCGGGGATATGTGTTAAACATTTTTCTATTGAAAGCATCGCCAAAGCATTAAGTCTTTCCTGTGACATAGTGTTTCGCAGAAATGTTTCAATTCGTTTCGTTCTATTGAACGACCTACCATTGTCCTTTGCTGTACAATTTTTATATCTGGTTTGTCAGGGCCAAGCTGTTTAACCACTAATTTCTCATTAATTGACAATCTTTCAAACGAGTTCTGCAACAGAAACTCGACACTATTACACGCAGAATGATCTGTACGCGTTCGCTTAACTGAGACTCATATACACTTTGCTGATGCGGATTAATAATATTATCCGGAACTACGTTCAAGTAACATAAAAGCAGGTGGGGCAGTCTCAAATCTGCCCATATGGCTCTTAATTAGAGCGTGCTGCAGTTCCTTTTTTCACCACAAATTTACATTGAGAAAATGTGTGGCGCTGTTGAGCTCGGGAGGGTAGAGACACATCTGCCCCGCTTATCAAACATGAAGCAATGCGATGAAATTTTAACATATCCACCTCAATTTATGACTTATAACAGTCTAAAATGTTTTCAGAATAAGGATGAACATTTTTGAGTTAACAGTTAATTAGGACTAGTCCAGTTTATATAGAGTTCTATGTTTTCAAGTGGATGAATATTTTGGTGGGGCTCTGCCCATATAGACGAGCCGCGCCTGGTACATAACATGCACAGTTTCACCTAATCTCATGTTAATCCTGAGTACCTATAGAGTAGTAATGTATCCTTAATATCTCCAAAAAGTCTTTAGTTTTATTATATTTTTGAAAGAAAAATGCAGCTTCCCGTTTTTCACCGGAAAAAGCCGAACTTCTGGCGGCGCGCCGTGGGCGGAGCTAAGTTCGATGATCACTTGCGTTAGGATTGCAAACAGACATTTGATGTTGTGTCACTTACCATCTGCAGTTGTGAATCATTACCGGGATCTTTTATAGCTGGGACCGCTCCATCTTTCATGTGCAAATCCAGCATTGAACTGGTTCTTGTATATGAAACACGCACTTGCTAAACTTCACATAACGCTGGGTTCTTCTGGAAGCTGAGCAAAGTTATCTTTGCCTTACAACCAAAACCACACTTCTTTAGAGACATTCTTCTTGAAAGAATCCCTTGCAGAGTGCAGCCAAATGAAGCACGTTGATGGCGCGCTCTCTTTCTCACGGTCTGGCCGACGTGATCGCGGGAGCCGCGGACTCGCTTTTATGGGAGAAATGCTCATATAAGGAGTTCCACCACTGATTACATCTTTAATGCCACGATCTAAAAAAATCTGCCGAAACTTGTACCAACCCAGAAGTAAGATTTTCGGCAAAGAAATTCTCTGTCATTTGTTCAAATTATTTTTTTAAACTTTGGCCATGTTTAGCATGAGAATCCAACTCTTTAACACTGTAAACAACTCTGAATATACGAAACACCATTGTACCTTTAAGAAACCCACCCTGAACCCATCTCTTTTAGAGATCTACAGACCGGTTTCCCTTCTTTCATTCGTGGCATCAACACTTGAATGAATTGTGTTCAACCAAATATCTTCCTTTCTCACACAGAACAACCTCCTGGACACCAACCAGTCTGGTTTCAGAAGTGGGCATTCAACCGAGACTGCTTTGCTCTCAGATGTTGAAGTCCTAAGACCGGCAAGAGCAGATTCAAAATCTTCAGTACTTATCTTGCTGGATCTGTCTGCTGCTTTTGACACGGTTAACCACCAAATCCTCCTGTCAACCCTATTGGCAAAGGAACTGCACTCCAGTGGTTTGAGTCTTACCTCTCAGATAGGTCCTTTAAGGCAGTAGTCCCCAACCCCCGGGACAATTAGTACCGGGCCGCACATAAAATATACATAACGTACATTATATCCATTTTATTTATTATCTGATTCTGAACTATGTTTTATTTTGGAAAATTACTGGATTCTCTCTGCCACATCTGTCTATAACTCACTCTTGATGCATGTCAAGATGCTTGCCTCGGTCACATGTCTTACCTACATCCGCTACCTTCTTAAAGGGGCTGCGCATAATACATTACTGCTAAATTGAAACCCCCAAGCTAGCAAAATGAACAAAAACCAAACATATTTGGAAAGTTTCTTTGCGCAGGGTAAAAAAGCCAGTGAGGAGACAGAAGAAGAGCAAAAAGGCGTGAACAAGAAGGACAGAAGCAATTACTGAGGGTCACAACATCAACAAATTTGAGTGCATTGAGAGCATCATTCTTGGTGGCTAACCGTATTGCTAAGGCTAAGAAACCATTCGCTATTGGTGAAGAGTTTATCCTTCCTGCCACTAAAGACATTTGCCGTGAAATTCTAGGAGAGGCTGCAGTTAAAAAGATAGCTCTTTCGGCTAGCACTGTTACTTGGTGCATTGGGGAAATAGCAACGGACATTGAGACACAATTATTGGAGAGGATTAATACATTACCGTGGTACACACTCCAGTTTGATGAGACTACAGATATTGACAACAAAGCAATACTTCTTGCTTATGTGCGATATGTTTATCAGGAGGATGTGCATGAGGATATGTTATGTGCACTATCGTTGCCAACCAGAACTACACCCGCAGAATTATTGAAGTCACTGGATGAATATATATCAGGAAAACTGAAATGGTAATTTTGTGTCGGCATGTGCACAGACGGAGCTGCTGCCATGACCGGACAGCTGTCTGGTTTAACTGCTCAGATTAAAGAAGTTGCACCTGAATATGAGTCTACATGTCATTCACAGGGAAGTGCTGGCTAGCAGAAAAATGCCACCAGAACTTAAAAGCGTATTGGATGATGTAGTTAAAGTCATTAACCACATCAAAGCACACGTCCTTAACTCACACCTGTTCGAGCAGCTTTGTGAGGAGATGGATGCGGAGCACAGACACCTTCTCTTACACACAGAAATAAGATGGTTTTCCTGAGGGAGATCACTGGCCAGAGTGTTTGAATTACGAGAGCCACTGCAGAGATTTCTCTCAGAAAAAAAGTCACCGATGGCTGCACATTTCAGTGACGAGGAATGGGTCACAAAACTCGCTTACTTGTGTGACATGTTCAACCTGCTCAATGAACTCAGTCTGTCACTTCAGGTGACATCTGTCTTCAAGTTGGCAGATAAAGTAGCTGCATTTCAAGCCAAACTGGATTTGTGGGGACGGCGTGTGAACAGAGGTATATTTGACATGTTTCAAACATTAGCAGGGATTTTGGAAGAGACTGAGCCGGAGCCTTCATTCTCCCAGCTGGTGCACGATCACCTGTCTTTGCTTTTAAAAGAGTTTGAGCGCTTCTTCCCAACCACAAAAGACCCACAAACTGCCAAGGAATGGATCCGCGACCCATTTGCCAACAAACCAGGGGAATCCAGCATGTCTATGCAAGAAGATCAACTGCTGGAGATCACAAATGATGGTGGACTTAAACGTATATATGAGACAACAACTGGATTAAAGTCATGGCAGAATACCCTGAGATTGCCACAACAGCACTGAAAACCCTGTTGCCATTTCCGACATCCTATCTGTGTGAAGCAGGGTTTTCTGCAGTGACAGCAACCAAAACAAAATTATGGAGCAGACTGGACATAAGCAACACACTTTTGGTGTCATTGTCTCCCATTACCCCTAGATAGGACCGTCTTGTTGCAGAGAAACAAGTTCAGGGCTCCCACTGATTTAGCGTGAGTGTGAGTTGTATTTTTCATGCACTTTGTATTTGTTTTTGTGGTGTATTTTATGTTGAAGACATGTTAAGCCTTTACCATTACGACCAGAGAATGTGGGGCTGAGAGGCCATTAGCCTACTCATATTATGATGTTGGCGCGATGTTACGAGGGCGCTAAAATAAAGTTGCATACACATTGGATTTACGTTTATTATTATTGTAGAAAACACCAGTTTTATGCCGGTCGTATTATTTTATTTTGTTATATTCATCCGCCACACCAAAGTCCGGTCCGTGAAAATATTGTCTGACAATAAACCAGTCTGCAAGTCAACAGCGCATTATTGTGCCTTCCCAGAAGCACAAAATCGCTTTCACTAACTTTTTCACTGACTGAAATCATTCAATTTTGATGGGATATTATCTTTATTTTTATACAAATCTACAAATTTATTATGTGTGTGTGTGTGTGTGTGTGTGTGTGTGTGTGTGTGTGTGTTCTGGTAAACATGGTTTATAAGGACACAAATGTGTATAATGACATGGGTACTACAGTGAACCAAAAGGCTTAAAACATACTAAAAGATTTTTTCTGAAATTCAAAATTTGCCAGTAGTTTTCTGTGGGGGATAATTAACTTTTAGATCAGTCTGATGAAATTTATTTATTTATGTATTTATTTATGGCAACATTTCGGGTCAAAATGAGAGGGTGAGGGTTAAATGTTACATCCATATTTATTACAGTAACAAACACTAGATTGGTGGTTGGATTATTAACATATATATGAATATTACAACACATGTATTCTGAAATCTGAATAAAGATACACATATATCTTCACACTGTACAGCTATTCGCTTTGTTTATGCAGTTGCTGTATTGTAATATTGTTTTTATTTGAACAATCAGTTAATGAGTTAAACATTTTTTAAAATAATAATTAATTCAACAACATTTACATACTACACTTTACTCATATGGAAACTGTAAACTGATAAAACTACATAGATTTTGTGCTGTCTTGAAGAGTCTAAAACAGATGTTGCTTAATCTTAAACTTATGTAGAGAAATAACACTGTTTAAAGACATGAAGTTTTATTTCCAATTTGATGCGCAACTTTAAAATTTAATGCAGTATAATGTAATATAGTAATAGATGTTTGTATTGTAATATTTATTTGTTATTAAAATCAGTTTTTATCAGTATATATGTTGATTCTTAATATTTTCTTGCATAATTATGTACGAAATGAAATATATTTTGGGTTTACCTGTCATCAGTCTGATGCAGACACACCTACCTTTAATGATTTCAATATATTGCTTATCTTTCCTGAAAAGACCACAAACATTACAGTTAATATCTGAAGTAACAATTATTTTACATATGCATATCCTAAACCCTAAATACAGTTGAAGACAAAATTATTAGCCCCTTATAAAATATTTCATTATTATTCAAATAACTCCCAAGTTTAACAGAAGGACAATTTTATCAACACAGCATTTTTAAACACAATACTTTATTCAAGAAGCTTTTAGGGTTTGTAATACAAATATAAATAAATGTATAACCAAGAATTTAAAAAAGTTTTCTTGTCAAAATTATTAGCCCTCTGATGTTAATAGTCAATAGTGTATCCCTTTTGCTTGATAACAGCCTTTAGTCGTTTGCTGTAGTTCTCAACAAGTTTCAGGCATGTCTGCTGAGGAATGACAGACCATTCTTCCTTAGCAAATCTTTCAAGTTCCTCCAGATTTGTTGGTCTTCTGGCACAAACTCTGGACTTTAGTGTGCCCCACAGATTTTCTATTGGATTCGTCTGGGCTTTGTGCAGGCCAGTCAAGGACACTCACTTTCCTCATTTGGAGGTATTTCTTCACGAGAAGTGAGGTATGCTTTGGGTCGTTATCATGCTGGAAGACAAAATGTCGACCCAAACAAAGTTTTCTTGCAGACTGTCTGAGGTTGTCTTTCAAAATCTTCTTATAGTCTTCCTTTTTTATGTTTCCTTCAACCCTGACGAGATTCCCAGTTCCAAACGCACTGAAACATCCCCACAGCATTATACTCCCACCACCATGTTTCACTGTGGTAACAGTGTTCTTGGAGTTGAATGCCTCTCCCTTCTTTCTCCAAACATGGCAACATCTCTATGGCCAAAAAGCTCTAGTTTTGTCTCATCTGACCAAAGGACACATTTCCAGAATGAATCACATTCCCGCAGGTTGTCCTTAGCAAACTTCATTCTAGCTTGGAGGTGTCTCTTCTTCAGAAGTTCATTCCTGTGCAGGGCTCTAGTGACTGTCTTCAGTGAGACATCATTTCCAGACTTGGCTAGGTCATTCACTAGTGTCTTGGCAGTTGTTCTTGGGTCTTTAGAAACCTCACTCACTAGTTTTCTTTCCAAAGTTTTTTAAATCTTCCGCTTCCTGCCTCTGCCAGTCTTGTTTTCCACTGTGTTGGTCTCTTTAAACTTCTTGATAATGCATCTTACTGCAGTTCTTGACACTTGAAAACACTTTCATAAATGTGTGTATCCTCCTCTGTCTTTATGAGCATTAACAATGCTTCCTCTCAAGTCCAAACTAATTTCTTTTGTCTTTGCCATGATGACAGTGCATATTATTTTACTAGTTGTTTTGCAAGATACTAATCCTTAGCTTAAAGAGCAATTTAAAGGTTAATTAGGTTAATCAGGTAAATTAGGTTAATTTGGCAAGTCATTGGACATCAGTGGTTTGTTCTATAGCTAAACAAACTAATAATTTCTTAAGGGGGCTAATAATATTGACCTTAGCAGTTTTTTATTTTTTATATTTTTTTTTTTATTATTATTATTTACTTTTATTCAAGCAACTAAAATAAATCAGACTTCCTCTAGAAGAAAAAAACAAAAGGAAATAATGTGAAAACGTTCTCTTGGGAAATATTCTAAAAATAAAATGTAAAATTTCACAGGGTGGCTAATAATTTTGTGTATATATGTATATACTGTATATACTTTATATAACTTTAGATTGTGAATCTACAGAAGTAAATCAAAATATGTAGTTATAGGTCTGAATATATAGATACAACTCATCATATATAAATGTAAATCATGAATACGTAGAAAAAAAATCTGAAAATATAATTTAAAAAGTCTGAATATAAAAAAATGCATATTGTGAATATATAGTTTATATTGCTCATTTTACGAAATATTGCTATTCCCAACTGTTCCCAAATATTCTATTTAATTAATTGAACTGTAATTGAACACACTGTACAGCTATTCACTTTATGCAGTTGTTGTGTATTGTGTAATATTGTTTTTATTTGAACAAGCAGTTAATGATTAAAACATTGGTTAAATTAATAATTAATTCAACAACATGCACATACTACACTTTACTCATATGGAAACTATTTCTAGTAAAACTAAATAGATTTAGTGCTGTCTTGAAGAGTCTAAAATAGATGTTGCTTAATCAGGAAATACAATACATGCATCATAATTTATATAGAGAAATAACGCTGCATGTTTAAAGTCATAAAGTTTTATTTCCAAAATGATGCACAGTTAACTTTAAAATGTAATACAGTATACTGCAATATAGTAATAGATGTTTGTATTGTAGTATTTATTTAAAATTAAAATCAGTTTCTGCTACTAATGCTAGACATATGTTCATGCTTAATATTTTCTTGCATAATTGTGCACAAAATGGAACATATTTTAGGTTTACCTGTGTCGTCAGTCATCTGAAGTAACAGTTATTTGACATGCACTTATCCTAAACCCTAAATCTGTAACTGATATGCTTCAAATCTAAACATTTCATTTACCAACTTTTTTGTAATAATAATAATAATAATAATAATAATCTGTAATTTTTTTTTTCTCAACGATGCAATTTTGACCTGATGTTACTCAAGTGTTTATTTTCTGTAAAATACGGCATTTATTTGGGGTCATTAGTGGGAGCATAAATGACACACATCCTTAATTGAAAATAAATTGTTACTGCATAAAAATAAATAATTAAAAACATATATGTGTAACAATGGGACAGAGATGTGAGGCAGGCGGATACATCTGCAAGCTTTTATTAAGGTCACACATAAGTAAAAACATGGACAACACAGGCGAAGAAGAATCAGCTGTGAATTTAATTCACAGGGTCGAAGCAAATGGGTAAACCAAACAAACTGTCCTCTTGGTATAAAGGAGCAAAAATGCTGGCCCTCATCACTATCACAGTTGCCCATTCCTGCTATACATGGTTAATTTGTAAAAAGGACCAAATCAATTACAATTCAGTATGCAGATGCATGCCAAAAATTATAAGATCAGATCACGTTAATTACTCAGCAAGTTCAAATGGCAGACATAATTCTGCTGATATAGTTTTTATTTTTATTTTATTTTTTTTGATAGAGCTTCCCTAGCTGCAATATGCTGTGTTTACCACCAACTGGCAACCCTGGCAAGCAGTGGGTGGAAGCACACAGACCAAAACAAAAACATACTTGGCTAAAGCCTTTTTTAGGATAAATAATAATCCATTGTGAATTTAGCATGTTTTCTAAATAAACATATTATGGTATTTTTATGCTTTAGTACAGTCATTAAAGGAGCTGTTTGAGTCACTTTTTGTTTTTCTTAACAGATTTACCCACATCTACACTGACTGTAACACCGACAAATCCTGTATTCACTGGAGAGACAGTCAGTATGAAGTGTAAAATTGAGTCTGAGCACAGCAATTGGAGATATGAGTGGACATATCAGCAGTATACAGACAGCAGATACAGTGTGTTACAGACATCTGGACGTTACACTGTAAACAGAGACACTCTCACTATTAAACCATCTGAAACATCAGATAGCACTCAGTACAGGTGCAGAGGACACATAGATGGAAGATCAGTCTCATCATATTTGAGCTCTGCTGTTTCTCTCTTTGTGAAGGGTGAGTGGAATATCATCATCCTCATAGACTCTCTCTACTACACATATGATCATTTATTCAGATAAAGACCAAATGTTATATAACTCATAAATCATACAGAATTAAGTTTTTTTGAAAATCTAAAATAGCAGAAGGTTTTGTGCGAAGGTTTGGTTAGGGGGATAGTAAGGGGATAGAACATACAGTTTGTACAGTATAAAAACCATTATGCATTAAAACATGGAAACCCAACACGTGTGTGTTCTGAATTTTGTAAAAAATTATTAAATAAATAAATAAAACAAAATAACTAAAATCTTTCACTTCCTTTGATAAGTCAAACTGACTCGAAGGAGAGTATATTTACATCCACAAAATCCACTTTAATTCACTTTTAGACCAGTCTGATGAACAACTGATTTTATTTATTTATTTATTTATTATTTTTAAGGCAACATTTTGGGTCAAAATTACCTAAGGAGAGGGTGAGGGTTAACAATTTTCATCCATATTCAGTACAGTAACAAACTTTAGATTGGCGGATGGATTCTCAACTTATACATGGATATTACAAATCTCAACATATGTATTCTGAAATCTGAAGCTGAAGTGTACAGCTGCACACGGATGGATGGATGGATGGATCCAGAATTTGAATAAAAGTTTTGTTTTGCAGCACAGAAACAGTTATTGTATGTGATTTTATGATTTAAAAAAAAAAAAAAAAACACTGTACCAGCCATCATGTCGTTAACTACTCTGCAAGTTCAGTAGAGTTTTTATTTTTATACTTGGCTGTAGCCTTTTTTAGGAGAAATAATAATCCATTGTGAATTTAGCATGTTTTCTAAATATATGCAAACATATTATGGTATTTTTATGCTTTAGTACAGTCATTAAAGTAGCTGTTTGAGTCACTTTTTGTTTTTCTTAACAGATTTACCCACATCTACACTGACTGTAACACCGACAAATCCTGTATTCACTGGAGAGACAGTCAGTATGAAGTGTAAAATTGAGTCTGAGCACAGCAATTGGAGATATGAGTGGACATATCAGCAGTATACAGACAGCAGATACAGTGTGTTACAGACATCTGGACGTTACACTGTAAACAGAGACACTCTCACTATTAAGCCATCTGAAACATCAGATAGCACTCAGTACAGGTGCAGAGGACACATAGATGGAAGATCAGTCTCATCACAATTAAGCTCTGCTGTTTCTCTCTTTGTGAAGGGTGAGTGGAATATCATCATCCTCATAGACTCACTCTACTACACATATGATCATTTATTTAGATAAAGACCAAATGTTGTATAACTCATAAATCATACAGAATTAAGTTTTTTTGAAAATCTAAAATAGCAGAAGGTTTTGTGCGAGGGTTTGGTTAGGGGGATAGTTAGGGGATAGAACATATAGTTTGTACAGTATAAAAACCATTATGCATTAAAACATGAAAACCCAACACGTGTGTGTTCTGAATTTTGTAAAAAATTATTCAATAAATAAATAAAACAAAATAACTAAAATCTTTCACTTCCTTTGATAAGTCAAACTGACTCGAAGGAGAGTATATTTACATCCACAAAATCCACTTTAATTCACTTTTAGACCAGTCTGATGAACAACTGATTTTATTTATTTATTTATTTATTTATTATTTTTAAGGCAACATTTTGGGTCAAAATTACCTAAGGAGAGGGTGAGGGTTAAAAAATTACATCCATATTCAGTACAGTAACAAACTTTAGATTGGCGGATGGATTCTCAACTTATACATGGTTATTACAAATCTCAACATATGTATTCTGAAATCTGAAGCTGAAGTGTACAGCTGCACACGGATGGATGGATGGATGGATGGATCCAGAAATTGAATAAAAATTTTGTTTTGCAGCACAGAAACAGTTATTGTATGTGATTTTATGATGAAAAAAAAAAAAAAAAAAAAGCACTGTACCAGCCATCATGTCGTTAACTACTCTGCAAGTTCAGTAGAGTTTTTATTTTTATACTTGGCTGTAGCCTTTTTTAGGAGAAATAATAATCCATTGTGAATTTAGCATGTTTTCTAAATATATGCAAACATATTATGGTATTTTTATGCTTTAGTACAGTCATTAAAGGAGCTGTTTGAGTCACTTTTTGTTTTTCTTAACAGATTTACCCACATCTACACTGACTGTAACACCGACAAATCCTGTATTCACTGGAGAGACAGTCAGTATGAAGTGTAAAATTGAGTCTGAGCACAGCAATTGGAGATATGAGTGGGAATATCAGCAGTATACAGACAGCAGATACAGTGAGTTACAGACATCTGAACGTTACACTGTAAACAGAGACACTCTCACTATTAAACCATCTAAAACATCAGATAGCAGTCAGTACTGGTGTAGAGGACACATAGATGGAAGATCAGTCTCATCATATTGGAGCTCTGCTGTTTCTCTCTTTGTGAAGGGTGAGTGGAATATCATCATCCTCATAGACTCACTCTACTACACATATGATCATTTATTCAGATAAAGACCAAATGTTGTATTACTCATAAATCATACAGAATTAAGTTTTTTTTGAAAATCTAAAATAGCAGAAGGTTTTGTGCGAGGGTTTGGTTAGGGGGATAGTAAGGGGATAGAACATACAGTTTGTACAGTATAAAAACCATTATGCATTAAAACATGGAAACCCAACACGTGTGTGTTCTGAATTTTATAAAAAAAATATTAAATAAATAAATAAAACAAAATAACTAAAATCTTTCACTTCCTTTGATAAGTCAAACTGTATCGAAGGAGAGTATATTTACATCCACAAAATCCACTTTAATTCACTTTTAGACCAGTCTGATGAACAACTGATTTTATTTATTTATTTATTTATTTTTAAGGCAACATTTTGGGTCAAAATTACCTAAGGAGAGGGTGAGGGTTAAAAAATTACATCCATATTCAGTACAGTAACAAACTTTAGATTGGCGGATGGATTCTCAACTTATACATGGATATTACAAATCTCAACATATGTATTCTGAAATCTGAAGCTGAAGTGTACAGCTGCACACGGATGGATGGATGGATGGATGGATCCAGAAATTGAATAAAAATTTTGTTTTGCAGCACAGAAACAGTTATTTTATGTCATTTTATGATTAAACAAAATAAAAAAAGCACTGTACCAGCCATCATGTCGTTAACTACTCTGCAAGTTCAGTAGAGTTTTTATTTTTATACTTGGCTGTAGCCTTTTTTAGGAGAAATAATAATCCATTGTGAATTTGGCATGTTTTCTAAATATATGCAAACATATTATGGTATTTTTATGCTTTAGTACAGTCATTAAAGGAGCTGTTTGAGTCACTTTTTGTTTTTCTTAACAGATTTACCCACATCTACACTGACTCTAACACTGACAAATCCTGTATTCACTGGAGAGACAGTCAGTATGAAGTGTAAAATTGAGTCTGAGCACAGCAATTGGAGATATGAGTGGACATATCAGCAGTATACAGGCAGGAGATACAGTGTGTTACAGACATCTGGACGTTACACTGTAAACAGAGACACTCTCACTATCAGAGGAGCTACTAAGTCTGATCAGGGTCAGTACAAGTGTAAAGGACAGAGAAATGAAAGACCAAAATCATCACAATCAAGCTCTGCTATTTCTCTCATTATGATGGGTGAGTTGAATATCTTTGACCTCCTAAACTCACTCTACTACAAAACACAAACAAAAATGTTTATTTTGTGAACTTAAAGTCTGAACTTAAAATCAAATTATGAAGAAAGATATCTCTTTATGCAGGTAAGATACAAAAGCTCTGACATGGGGTGGATAAATATAGTACAAAGATAGAGAACGAGAAAATGACCTGTCCAAAAAGACAATAGCATAATAAGCTTTCTCTTGCTGATTCAGAGTGTAAAGTTGATTAGTCTAATTTTTATTTATTTATTTTTTGCTTAAGTTAGCTTCACCAGAGCGCTACAAAACAAGCAGTAAATTATGCCATGCACTTAGCATAGATGTAGAGGCATTTGCATTTTAAAACACAATGACAGGCTAAAACAGACTTTGTGAGTTTAATCAGATTTGTCATAATTTTTTTATAAGTTTATAAGTTCATTATAAGTTTTTTTTTTTCTTTTCTTATTTATCTGTGTTGTCTCGTGAACCAAAAATAAAGAAATCGAGCCAAAATCTCTTTGTGGTCCATGTTCATTTTGAAAGTACATAAGCAGAAACGAGAAAACGGCTCCTTTTTTTTTTCGGTTATTCAGAAAAAAATAAAAAATGAGATTTCGGCTCGATTTTTCATTTTTTGGTTCACATGTAGAAAACAGATAAACGACTTCAAAATTTGCTTTCCAAATGTGGGCTTTCACAAGACACCCCTTTCTGCTGATTGGTCAACCAAATATGGACCGGTGACATCATCAGTTGTTCCTCTGTTCTATGCAACAAAATAATAGTCCTTTATTTATTTATTTTCATTCTTTTTTCTTTTTTTAATTGCGATCTGTAGAACAACGTACACACAAGGGCAATAACATAAATTACATTAAACTAATAGTAATAATAATAATAAAATAGGAAAAACAATAAGAAAATCACGTCTATAACAAGTACAAATAGTTACAAATTATTCAAGTCAAATCAGCTTTATCTGTATAGCGCTTTTTACAATACAAATTGTCAAAGCAACTTTACAATATCAAATGGGAAAGTAATATATTAATAATTCAAAAAGAAACTTTAAACAATTTTAGTTTGAGGAAATTAATCAATTTCCAAAATGATGCACAGTTAACTTTAAAATGTAATACTGCAATACAGTAATAGATGTTTGTATTGTAGTATTTATTAAAAATTTAAATTAGTTTCTGCTACTAATGCTAGACATATGTTCATGCTTAATATTTTCTTGCATAATTGTGCACAAAATGGAACATATTTTAGGTTTACCTGTGTCGTCAGTCATCTGAAGTAACAGTTATTTGACATGTGCTTATCCTAAACCCTAAATCTGTAACTGATATGCTTCAAATCTAAACATTTCATTTACCAACTTTTTTGTAGTAGTAATAGTAATAGTAATAATAATAATAATAATAATAAAAAAAATCTGTGGATTTTTTTTTCTCAACAATGCAATTTTGACCTGATGTTACTCAAGTGTTTATTTTCTGTAAAATACTGCATTTATTTGGGGTCATTAGTGGGAGCATAAATGACACACATCCTTAATTGAAAATAAATTGTTACTGCATAAAAATAAATAATTAAAAACATATATGTGTAACAATGGGACAGAGATGTGAGGCAGGCGGATACATCTGCAAGCTTTTATTAAGGTCACACATAAGTAAAAACATGGTAAACACAGGCGAGGAAGAATCAGCTGTGAATTTAATTCACAGGGTCGAAGCAAATGGGTAAACCAAACAAACTGTCCTCTTGGTATTGTCATAAACGAGTCATAGGCGGGTGGATCCAAGTGCAAAGCTTTATTAAACAAACTCATGGTCGACAGGCGTGGTCAAAACAACAGACGGTACAATACAGGTAATCCAGAAGAGCAAACGATAGTCCAGACAGATAGTCGAGGCGGGCAGCGATCAATGGGATAGTCCAGAAACAAGCAAGGGTCAAAAGGCGGGCGGAGAACAATCACAAGAGCCAGGGAACAAGGGGAGTCAACACGGGAAAACAAACATGGAAAACGCTCAGAAATGACAGTAGACTGATCAAGACTTCACGAGGAAAGGTGAATGAACCAGGCTATTTATGCAATGTGAGCAAGATGGCCGACTGGGGTGAGAGGTGAAAGGAAACAGGAAGTTCATGAGAAAGGGGTTATGGGAAATGTAGTGAGCTACTGGTCCAAAAGTACATGTGAAGGCTCCCTCTAGGGAGAGTAGAGGGAGCCACAGCGGTACAGATCGTGACAGGTATAAAGGAGCAAAAATGCTGGCCCTCGTCACTATTACAGTTGCCCATTCCTGATATACATGGTTAATTTGTAAAAAGGACCAAATCAATTACAATTCAGTATGCAGATGCATGCCAAAAATTATAAGATCAGATCACGTTAATTACTCAGCAAGTTCAAATGGCAGACATAATTCTGCTGATATAGTTTTTATTTTTTTTTTATTTTATTTTATTTTTTTTTTTGATAGAGCTTCCCTAGCTGCAATATGCTGTGATTACCACCAACTGGCAACCCTGGCAAGCAGTGGGTGGAAGCACACAGACCAAAACAAAAACATACTTGGCTGAAGCCTTTTTTTGGAGAAACAATAATCCATTGTGAATTTAACATGTTTTCTAAATAAACATATTATGGTATTTTTATGCTTTAGTACAGTCATTAAAGGAGCTGTTTGAGTCACTTTTTGTTTTTTTCCTTAACAGATTTACCCACATCTACACTGACTGTAACACCGACAAATCCTGTATTCACTGGAGAGACAGTCAATATGAAGTGTAAAATTGAGTCTGATCACAGCAATTGGAGATATGAGTGGACATATCGGCAGTATACAGACAGCAGATACAGTGTGTTACAGACATCTGAACGCTACACTGTAAACAGAGACACTCTCACTATTAAACCATCTGAAACATCAGATGGCGGTCAGTACAGGTGCAGAGGACACATAGATGGAAGATCAGTCTCATCATATTTGAGCTCTGCTGTTTCTCTCTTTGTGAAGGGTGAGTGGAATATCATCATCCTCATAGACTCACTCTACTACACATATGATCATTTATTCAGATTGAGACACACTGAATTGACATGTTTTTCTGATGTTCTCAGCCAAACATATAAAACACCAATAAATTCAAGACAACAAAAATAACATGCGTTTCACAGTTAGTCTCATGTATGTTTCAGATGATCTAATGTTGAATCTGCAGTGACTGTTGAGATGAAGGAGAGAAAATGTAAACATGGTTTATGAGGACAGTTCCTATATGTAAACCACATATGCAGAATATGTGTGTGTCTCTGTCCTAGTATTCCCTACATTATGAGGACCAAATGTTCAATAGCGCATAAATAATACAGAATTATTTTATTTTTATTTTTTTAATCTAAAGTAGCAGAAGGTTTTATGTGAGGGTTTGGTTAGGGGTATAAAAACCATTATTCATATTTAAAACATGAAAACCCAACACGTGTGTGTTCTGAATTTTGTAAAAATAAATACATAAATAAAAAAATTAATAAAACAAAACAACTAAAGTATTTCACTTCCTATGGTAAGTCAAATTGACTCGAAGGAGTATAAATACTTACATCCACAAAATCCACTTTAATTCACTTTTAGACCAGTCTGATGAATAACAGATTGTCACGTGGGTATTTGGGGTTTTGTTCCATGTTCTTGTTTTTATGTCTTTTATTTTGAAGTCTAGTCTTGGTTGTTGTCCTGTCCAGCTTCCTTGCTTCCTCTTGTTCTCCTGCTTGTCCATGTGTCATGTTCTTACTGGTTCATGTTCTGCTATGTGTTCTTGTTCTGATTGGTTGCCATGTGTAGCTCGGTGTTTCTCATTGGCTGGTTTGTGTCATGTGACCCTGTCTTTTCAGTATAAGTTGCCCTCTTGTTTCAGTGTTCCTTGTCGAGTATTAATGTTGTAATGTTCTGTTGGTGAGTCTCGGTTTTCTTCCCAAGTCTGCTCCATCCCAAGCCTGTTTGTTTTAGTCTGTTTCCTCTGTTTGGATTATCGTTTGTTCCACTGGATTTCTATTTCGTTTCCACTCTGGATTTTCATTTGTCAATAAACTGCTATTGGGTTCACTTCATCTCGCCTCCAGTGGACTTACCGTTACAGAATACTTGACCTGCAAAAAACCATGAACCCAGCAGCAAAATTTTTTGAGCTACAGCAAGGAAACCGTAGCATGGAGGACTATGTGGAGGAATTTTGTGGACTTTGCTGTTTAGTAGGTTTTAAGGACACTGCTCTAAAGGACATTTTTCGTCATGGACTATCTGATCAAATTTCATGTTTAATGCCTCGCCATACCCCTCATTGGACTCTTGAACAATATATTGATTTTGCATTGAGACTGTGTGGGTCTGCCTTCACTGTGGGAATAGCGGATGAGGCGTCCCACTTACCTAGAGAACCCACCACTCCTGAGCATTTTCACTCCCCCACCTTCATGTCTGGTATTCTTGACGTCAAGCCTGCCGCTCCCGGGACTGCTCACGTCAAGCCAGCGTCTGCTCATGTCAAGCTGGTCGAGCCAGGTCCTGCTAGAGCCACACCTGAGTTACAGACTCCTGTCAAGATGGCTGCCACGCCAGTGTCTGCACCAGTCAAGAGGACCGCCACGCCAGTGTCTGCACCAGTCAAGAGGACCGCCACGCCAGTGTCTGCACCAGTCAAGAGGGCCGCCACGCCAGTGTCTGCACCAGTCAAGAGGACCGCCACGCCAGTGTCTGCACCAGTCAAGAGGGCCGCCACACCAGTGACTGCACGCGACAAGAGGGCCGCCACGCCAGTGACTGCACGTGACAAGAGGGCCGCCACGCCAGTGACTGCACGCGACAAGAGGGCCGCCACACCAGTGACTGCACGCGACAAGAGGGCCGCCATGCCAGTGACTGCACGCGACAAGAGGGCCGCCACGCCAGTGACTGCACGCGACAAGATGGCCGCCACACCAGTGACTGCACGCGACAAGATGGCCGCCACGCCAGTGACTGCACGCGACAAGATGGCCGCCACGCCAGTGACTGCACGCGACAAGATGGCCGCCACGCCAGTGACTGCACCTGACAAGATGGCTGCCGTACCTGATTTGGTCCTTGACAATATGGCCGCCCATGACAAGATGGCTGCCACACTCAAGTTTGCACCAGACAAAATGTCCGCCCATCCTGAGTCAAGTCCAGTCACCACTGTCGCTCCAGTGACAAGAGAAGCAGCTGCTCCGCCTCCTGAGCCAAGCCCCGTCGCAGCAGCTGCTCCGCCTCCTGAGTCAAGCTTCGCTGCAGCTCCTCCCTCTGAGTCAAGCCCCGTCTCAGCATCTGCACAGCCTCCTGAGCCAAGCCCTGTCGCCGCAGCTGCTCTGCCTCCTGAGTCAAGCCCCGTCGCAGCTGCTCAACCGGAGCCCTGTCACAACACATCTGCACTTCCTGAGCAAAGCCAAGTTACTGCTGCTGCTCCTGAACTTGCTTTCACGGAGGCCTCACTCCTCATGGGAGTTGCACTGTGGGTTGTCTGGGCCGCGTACATCACCTCTGAGTCCGCAGAGGTGGCAGTTCACCCTGCAGAACCTCTGGGGGCAGCATTGCTGACTGCGGCTTCCTCTTAGGTTACGGGGGGGGTCGTTGTCGGTAGTGCTGCACCTGCTCCCTGCAAGGTGGTAGCGCCCAGCAACCCACACTACTCCACAGAGCTCTCACACTGTTCCAATTTGGCCGCTGAGGACCTCTGCAAGCTGGGCGTCCAACCAAACATGGCCAGGAGCTTGGGCTCTGAGCTCTCTCTCTTACAGACCTGTCTGCTCCACCCTGGGGGGATTCCGCTTCACCCTGGAGGGCTGCTGTCCTGTCTGCTCCACCCTGGGGGGCTTCCGTGCTGCCCTGTAGGGCTCCTGTCCTATCTGTTCCACCCTGGGGGGCTTCCGTCCTGGAGGATCCCAGTCCTGTCTGATCCGCCCTGGAGGGCGTCTGATTCTCCAGCTCCACCCAGGAGGGTCCCTGATTTGCCTGATCCGCCCTGGAGGGCGTCTGGTTCGCCTGATCCGCCCTGGAGGGCGCCTGATTTGCCTGATCCGCCCCGGAGGGCGTCTGATTTGCCTGATCTACCCCGGAGGGCGTCTGATTCGCCTGATCCACCCTGGGGGGCTCTTGTCCTGTCTGCTCTGCCCTGGTGGGCATCTGGTCTGCTCTGGAGGGCTCCTGTACTGCCTGCCCTACCTTGGAAGGTATCGGCTCTGCCCTGGAGGGCGTCTACGCCTCCTGCTCCGCCCTGGGGGGCATCTGCTCCACCTACCCTGCCGGCCCTGCCGTGGCTTCCTGCCTTGCCTGAGCCGCCATGGCGTCCAGTTCTGCCCACTCCACCACTACCTTCTGCTCTGTCGGCTCCGCCATGGTTTCCCTTGATCCACAGTCTGTCACTTATCCACGGTCCAGGCCCACCTCTACTCCTCTGCCCATATCTGCTCTTGGCCCCTGACCCAGTCCACAATCCTGACCCCATTCCCCTTCATGAACCTGGACCCCCCCCCCCCCAACCCCAGTTTTGCCCTTTGCTCCTCTACCCTCCCGGACTCATGGACTTGTTTGTTTTTGTTTTGTTAAGGGTGTCAGGAGCCACCCTTAGAGGGGGGATATGTCACGTGGGTGTTTGGGGTTTTGTTACATGTTCTTGTTTTTATGTCTTTTATTTTAAAGTCTAGTCTTGGTTGTTGTCCTGTCCAGCTTCCTTGCTTCCTCTTGTTCTCCTGCTTGTCCATGTGTCATGTTCTTATTGGTTCATGTTCTGCTGTGTGTTCTTGTTCTGATTGGTTGCCATGTGTAGCTCGGTCTTTCTCATTGGCTGGTTTGTGTCATGTGACCTTGTCTTTTCAGTATAAGTTGCCCTCTTGTTTCATTGTTCCTTGTCGAGAATTAATGTTGTAACGTTCTGCTGGTGAGTCCCGGCTTTCTTCCCAAGTCTGCTCCATCCCAAGCCTGTTTGTTTTAGTCTGTTTCCTCTGTTTGGATTATCGTTTGTTCCATTGGATTTCTATTTCGTTTTCACTCTGGATTTTCATTTGTCAATAAACTGCTATTGGGTTCACTTCATCTCGCCTCCAGTGGACTTACCGTTACACAGATTTATTTATTTATTTATTTATTTTTAAGGCAACATTTTTGGTCAAAATTATCTAAGGAGAGGGTGAGGGTTAAATTACATCCATATTCAACACAGTAAAAACCTTCGATTGGTCGATGGATTCTTAACATATACATGGATATTACAAATCTCAACATATGTATTCTGAAATCTGAATAAAGGTTTATGCTTTATAAGGCATACATATACATTCACACTGTACAGCTATTCACTGTGTTTATGGAGTTGTTGTGTTGTAATATTGTTTTTATTTCAACAAGCAGTTAATGATTTAAACATTGGTTAAATGAATAATTAGTTCAACAACATATACATACTACACTTTACTCATATGAAAACTGTATTTCTAGTAAAACTAAATAGATTTTGTGTTGTCTTGAGGAGTCTAAAATAGTTGTTGCTTAATCAGGAAATAAAATACATGCATCATAACTAATAACACTGGCTGCCTGTTTAAAATCATGAAGTTTTATTTCCAAGCTGATGCACAGTAAACTTTACAATTTAAAGTGCAATATAGTAATAGATGCTTGTATTATAATATTTATTTTATAAATAAATATATATATATATATATATATATATATATATATATATATATAAATTTATAAAATATTGATTTTATATTAAAATCAGTTTCTGCTACTAATAGAAGATATATGTTCATGCCTAATTTTTATTTATTTATTTATTTTTTTGCATAATTATGTTGAAAATGAAACATATTTTTGGTTTACCTGTGTCGTCAGTCTGATGCAGACATAGTCACCTTTAATGTTTTCAATATATTGCTTATCTTGCCTGAAAAGACCACAAACATTAAAGTTGGCATCTGAAGTGACAGTTATTTTACATACGCATATCCTAAACCATAAATCTGTATAACTGATATGCTTCGAATAAGATGATTTTAGACCATGCTTTTGACTGTAAGTCAACGATGCCCTCTGTCAATAGGGAATAGCAATATGTTAAGATTATTTTTAAATCATGCTCTGAATTCCAAACGTGTGCTGTATTACAGGATATTGGGACACAAGTGAAGTACAAAGCCTTGTTTATATAATAATTCATGATTCAACAACCCAGCGTTTGTTACTTCCAGCGCTGTGTTTTTGTCAGAGTAGTCTCCATACCCTGGTCTTCCCTGCCATACCCTAGTTGTGTTTGTTGCCATAAGGAGACTCTAAATAATGTTAATGCATGTCACTATAATGCTTTTCATGTTGTTTTTCATGTATGTTTTTAAAAAAAATAATTTACCAATATTTTTCTTTATTTTTGAATGTAGTAGTAGTAGTTGCAACAATAATAATAATAATAATAATAATAATAATAATAATAATAATAATAATCTCCATTCTGTGGATTATTTTTTCTCAACAATGCAATTATGACCTGATGCTACTCGAGTGTTTATTTTCCGGAAAATACTGCATTTATTTGGGATCATTAGTGGGAGCGTAAATCACACGCATCCTTAACTGAAAATAAATTAAATTGTTTCTGCATAAAAAAATACAAATAAAAATAAAAGTCTCTGACTGATGAAGACAGAAACCTAGTAAAACATATGACCAGTAACACCTATAAATAAACTCAAAACTGCAACACTGTTCACTTACAGATAAACTGCAGCCAAATCTGACTAAATCTTTTGTTTTGAGAATGTTCTGTAGGCCACTACTAAAAAATAGGACCTCTGTACATTTGTTTGTTGCAAATTTACAGACAGTGCAATTAAGATGGTTATATTAGCTTGTTGGGGTAATATTGCTGTCAACTGACAACAAAGTTTCCCTTTTTAACTAGCATAACTGCACAATTTTCATGTTTAAAATCCAATTACATTAATTATAATTTAATTTCCTTCAATAAAACGGAAACTGAGTAAGACTGTAAATGACATGTGGATGTGGATTAGTATTCTGGCCTCTTGGTATGAAGGAGTAAAAATTCTTGCCCTATTAAAGTTGCCCATTCCTGCTATACGTGGTTAATTATTTGTAAAAAGAGAGAAGATCAGAAGCTAGTGGTAAAGGTTTTGAATGATAAAGTAAAGTTAATGCATTTCTTATAAAACACTAAATATAACTTTCTTATAAAACACTAAAGTACAAGCACAAGAGTATGCAATAGCTATTAGAGTTTTTTTTCTGTTTTCTACATAACACAGCTCATTTACTACAAATGAATTTATAAACAAGGTCAAAACAACTTTTTACTTTCCTCTAACTCCAACAATGTGGTCTATTTCCATATACATATTTAAATTATCCACATCAAGACTCAGTGTTGTTACAGTGATGGTTTACAAACCTTGCTTATGTGTGTATAAGTAAAAAAAAAATCAATACAGAAAACAAAACACAACAAAACAAGGATTCTGTCTGAGGAACACATGAACACACTCACCTACAGTCAGTGTAACTCCATCACTCATCTGTGAGTACTGTGGGGGTTTTATCTGTGTTTCTTTACAGCTGTACATGGATGGATGGATGGATGGATCCAAAATTTGAATAAAAGTTTTGTTTTGCAGCAGTTATTTTACGTGAGTTTATAAAAAAAAAAAAAAAAAAAACATTGTTCCAGTCACTTTTTGTTTTTCTTAACAGATTTACCCACATCTACACTGACTGTAACACCGACAAATCCTGTATTCACTGGAGAGACAGTCAGTATGAAGTGTAAAATTGAGTCTGATCACAGCAATTGGAGATATGAGTGGACATATCAGCAGTATACAGGCAGGAGATACAGTGTGTTACAGACATCTGGACGTTACACTGTAAACAGAGACACTCTCACTATCAGAGGAGCTACTAAGTCTGATCAGGGTCAGTACAAGTGTAAAGGACAGAGAAATGAAAGACCAAATTCATCACAATCAAGCTCTGCTATTTCTCTCATTATGATGGGTGAGTTGAATATCTTTGACCTCCTAAACTCACTCTACTACAAAACACAAACAAAAATGTTTATTTTGTGAACTTAAAGTCTGAACTTAAAATCAAATTATGAAGAAAGATATCTCTTTATGCAGGTAAGATACAAAAGCTCTGACATGGTGTGGATAAATATAGTACAAAGATAGAGAACGAGAAAATTACCTGTCCAAAAAGACAATAGCATAATAAGCTTTCTTTTGCTGATTCAGAGTGTAAAGTTGATTAGTCTAATTTTTATTTATTTATTTTTTGCTTAAGTTAGCTTCACCAGAGCGCTACAAAACAAGCAGTAAATTATGCCATGCACTTAGCATAGATGTAGAGGCATTTGCATTTTAAAACACAATGACAGGCTAAAATAGTGAGTTTAATCAGATTTGTCATAATTTTTTATAAGTTTGTAAGTTTTTTTCTTTTCTTATTTATCTGTGTTGTCTCGTGAACCAAAAAAAAAAAAACGAAATCAAGCCAAAATCTCTTTGTGGTCCATGTTCATTTTGAAATTACATAAGCAGAAACGAGAAAACGGCTCCTTTGTTGGTCCGTGTACGTTGTGATCATTTGTTTTTCAATTTGAAATTAAATAAGCAGAAAGGAGAAAACGGCTCCATTATTCGTTTTTTCGTTTGTTCAGAAAAATGAAAAACGAGATTTAGGCTCGATTTTTCGTTTTTTGTTTCACATGTAAAAAACGGATAAACGACTTCAAAATTCGTTTTCCACATGTGGGCGGTCATGAGACGCCCCTTTCCGCCGACTGGTCAACCAAATCTGAGCGGGTGGGTTATCAGTTGTACCTGTTCCATTCAACAAAATAGCCTAGTGCTGTATTTATTTAGGCTATTTTTATTCTTTTTTAAATTGCAATCTTTAGAACACGAAAATACAAGGACAATAACATAAATTACATTCAAATAAACTAATAATATTAAAATAGGAAAAGCAATAAGAAAATCACGTCCATAGTACAAATAGTTACAAATTATTCAAACAATATTTTTAAGGCTTTAAAATAATTTACAGCTTGTGGTTTTGTTTTTTGTTTTTTTAACAGTGTAGCCTACTACTTTTTCAGCTTTGTGTATAGGCCTACCCACTTATGCACATCATTCTGTGTCCTGCATTAGCCAAAAATCACAACAGTCCTCCACATCCACTCATATGTGAACAAATGCAAATATTCGCTAAAAACACCCAGTAAATACAGCAATGATGCTCTCAGGATCGTGACGCCGGCTTTCTTTGAAATATGTTTGATGAGTGGCCTAATGCGCCCGCGCCGTCTCCCGTTCCCCAGATGCTGCCTGTTCATATGCTAGAGCCAGGGCCGTGCACAGGGGGGTGGCCCGGTGGCTAGAGCCACTGCCCCTCTGCCCTCATTGGCTGAGGTGCCCCTCTCAGCCTGTACCCCCCTCCCTCCCCCTCCAACGCGTCCGTGCCCCCGCCCCTGGCTGTTCAGTTACCGCTTCGCTAAACATATACTGATTCCGTTAATCCGCTCCATGTTTTACCGCCCGCTCCGTAGTCCTCAGCGTCACTCACACAATCTGTGTGCCCGCTCTCTGGAAAGTGGAGACAACAGTTCTTAACGATCGTTGCATTACAAGGTAGATAGTCGCATTACAATCCACATTGCAGTCAGTGGTCTTCTAAAAGTGCTGACAACTTGTGCTAAATATCCACGTTCTTAGAATTTGAATGTCTAACCAAAATCAGATCTAATATAAATAATTTTCTGTTGTTGGCACACTTTGTAGACAAAAAAAAATCCTCAAAAAAACAATGCCTTCACAAAAAAGAAGACAGAGACAGAGAGAGAAAGAACGAAGGGAGGCTGCTAAAGGTAGTTCAACACTGAAAACATGGATTCAAAGCTCCAGCAAGCCAGCAGGTAAATCATCATATAGAACATTTAGCTGTGTTTGTCACACTTTTAAGTCTTCTAATTAAGTAGGCCTATATTTTCCATTATAATCACTTAGGCCTAGCTGATACTAGTAATCTAGGCTACGGCACATCATTTTATTAAAACCATGTCAATAGTAGGCCTATAAATAGTTAAAAAAATGTAATATTAATATTCTAAAAGTTAATATAAATGTATGGTGTATAATATTAAATTAAATGTGTAATACTTATTTTTCCATTGAAGTTGAGGCAGAAGCAGGCTCAGAGAGTGAGGGAGAGACCACTGAGCATGAGCTAAATCAGACAGGTACAGGTAAGACTGTTAATCTGGAAGGGATATGCTAGAGTGTAATACAAAGATAGATAGACATTTAAAAAATAATTTAAATATTGTAAATGGTTTGTTATTCATTCTAAGATGAAACTGCCTCAGAGTCAACTCAGCAAAGTAAAGGCGATGGTCTTCGAACTGAGCCAGAGACAGAAAATGTTCAGATTGGGAAAGAAAGGCAATACAATGAGACAGAGAGGGAAGAGACAGAGACAGAACAGGAAGATATGGAGAGTGAGACAGCCACAGACACAAGGGATAAAGAGACAGAAAACTTTGAGTTTTTGCTTCAGTTACAAAATCCCTCCGATCCTGCCCATGTAAAGAAACACAATATAACATACAATGTGGCCTTTACTGAATTTACAAATTCAATAGGACCCTGTCGTCCAATTTTGCCATTCCCAAAAAATGAACAAGGGCGTTCGTTTCAGGGACAGTGGTATGAAGAACACCCCTGGTTAGAGTATTCTCCTGAGAATGATGCAATGCACTGTTTCAGCTGCAGACTTTTCATGAATGATGAAAAGTATAAGAGCAGGACAGGTTGGAAATCAGTGGGGGTAACTCTGTGGAAGCAGGCTAAAGGGAAAATGAAGGAGCATAGCAGGACAGAGTCACACATGCTAGGCATGATTCGGTGGAATGCTTTTAAAAGAAAGGCATTAGATACAGCTTTGGAAAAAGCTGACTTTGAAATGCAAGCAGCGAAAGAAAGAGAAAGGCAAAATAACAGAGATTATCTGCCGACTGATTGATATTATATTGTACTTGGCAAAACAAGGCATGGCATTCAGAGGTGACAATGAAAACCTCTCAAGTTCGAACAAAAGAAATTTCTTAGAGCTTGTGGAGTTGGTTAGCCAGTATGACAGTGTTCTTAAGCTTCATCTTGACAAAATAAAGGAAAAACAAGCATCACATCAAAAACCTCAGGTCTCTCTCCTCTCAAACTGGATACAAAATGACCTAATTAGGGCAATGGCTATTTATGTGAAAAGGGTCATACTGAAGGAAGTGAGGGAAGCATCAATATTTTCCATTTTAATTGATGAGACCACTGATGTATCACACATTGAACAGGTGTGCTTTGTGGTGCGTTATGTACATGACATGACCTTAAAAGAGCGCTTCATTCAGCTCTGTGATGTTCAGTCAACAACAGGAGAACAGCTTGAAAACCTAGTGATGAACTTGCTGAAGGAGAACCAGCTGAAAGTTGAGGACATCCGTGGCCAGGGTTATGACGGCGCAGCCAACATGAGTGGGCCTTACAAAGAACTACAGTCCAGAATACAAAAGCAAAATGAAAAGGCATTATATGTTCATTGCCATGCTCATTGCTTAAATCTTGTATTAGTGGAGAGTGCCAAGTCTAGCATGCACTTTGTCCGTTTTTTTTACCATAGTTGAAAAACTTTACACCTTTATTGCCAACTCCACGAAACGACATGCAGCTTTTGTTCAAACACAGCAAGCAATGAATCCTGGCCAGCGAGCCCTTGAGCTACAGAAGCTCTCAGACACCCGATGGAGCTGCATGGAAACAGCCCTGAGGACACTCAGAAAATGCCTCCCTGCAGTTGTCCAATTCCTGGAAGATCTGACAAAGTCTGAGCCACCTGATCCAGCTGCAGGGGAAGCAAACATGCTGTTGCAAGGCATAAACTTTGAATTTATTCTTTGCTTGGAGATAACAACTCCAATATTCATGGAAACAGCAGTTGCTTCAAATGCTCTTCAGCGGCAAGACCTGGACTTAGCAGCAGCATACACTGTTGTGAATGGTGTCATTAGCAGAATGAACACACTGAAGACTGAAGAGGAATTCAAAGAAATATATCGCAATGCTACCATTCAAGCAGAGACAAGAGGGATCAATGTGCCTGAAGAGATCCCAGGGCAAGCAAGACGACGAAAAGTGCCAACAAAGTTCAAGTACTGCTCCAAATCAGCAACAGAGGACCACCAGCCACAAACTCTAGAGGAGTACTACAGAGGAAGGATGTACTTCACTTTTTTGGATTCACTAATTCAGGAACTCCACAGGCGATTTCAAGGTAAAGGGAACACTGGCAAAATTGTGATGTCACTGCATTGCTTGATGGAGCCATCAAAATGGACAGACACTGCAAATGCTGAAGCACTTAATGCTGCCCATACTCTTTGTGAGTTTTACGGATTTCAAGAGGAGGAGGAACAGCTGCGAACTGAGCTTGGAGTTTTCCACTCTTCATACACATTCTCACAAAAAAGTGCTCTTGCAGTTTTGGAAACATTCAAGGAGTTTGATGCTCATGTTGTGTTTCCAACACTTTTTAAGCTGCTGAAAATCTTTGCAACCCTACCAGTTTCAACAGCCACTGTTGAACGCTCATTCTCAAAGTTGAAGCTCGTGAAAACTAAGCTTCGCAATGTATGTGGACAAGAACGACTCTCTGATCTTCTGCTTCTGGCCATTGAAAAGGATATCTCAATCATAAAAGATGAGGTTATCAAAATCTTTCAGGACATGGTACCAAATAGAAAGGTTTTTCTGTAAAAAGGAACAGGTACATTTCAAAATGTAAAACAGTAAATAGTTTCTGTTATTATCAGCAATGTGTAATTGTGAATCACAAAAGATGAGGTTATCAAGATCTTTCAGGACAAAAAAGGTTTTGTTGTTAAAGGTAGGGTAGAGTGGGGGAAAACGCCCCCCTTAAGGAAAATGTGACATTACAGTGAAACAAAACATAAATGTGACTAGAATTGCAGTCCCGGTTTTGAGTGACTATGGCAGGAGTTATTCACCAAATATTAAAATTGCTCAGCCTTCATAATTAATTAGTATTTTGACTGAACATATTTTTGTACAAAGGGGGCGTTTTGCCCCAGCAGTGGGGTAAAATGCCTCCTTTCTTACCAACCAGTTTGCTTCATAGATCAACAGCAAAATGAACAGGCTATAGTTTTTAATCTCTAAAAGTAAAAGGCAAGTAATGTATCAACATGTATATATATTAATATTTATTTGAGGAATGTCCAAAATATCCAGTTTTTTAACATTTATATTTATACAACTAAGCCATGCAAACAAATATGTTGTAATAAATAAATAAATATACAAATAAACATTAATTCATTATTACAACAAATATGTTGTAATAAAAAAAAAAAAAAAAAAAAAAAACATTAATTCATTAATTAAGTGTAAAACAGGATTTGATAGACAGAAATATGTTATTATAGTAATTATGATAGGGAGAAACTATGCCCTCTGGGGGGCGTTTTACCCCTCAGCGTAGGGGGCGTTTTACCCCACAAGCTATGTCTTTTTTAAAAAAATGTTTAATTTTTAAAATACAATTATATTCCTTATAAATAACATATCCTCTCAAACTACAGACTTCACTATTCATCTATCATACATCACTGTGATATCCTACACAACAATATTCTCTTAAACACTTGTTTACTAATATCTGAAAATTATAGCACTTAGCATGTAATCCTCTTGTCTTCAAACACGTCGCTGGTGTCAGCTTCTCCAAGGAGATTTGTTTATCCTCGTTGTCAACGTAGTGCATAGCAACAGTTGAAAATGTATCTTGACCCCCTCAAGTGGTTATTTTGGGAAAAACAGGTGGGGGGCGTTTTACCCCGTGGGGGCATTTTCCCCCACTCTACCCTACAGGTAAATCTAAAAATGTAAAATAGTAAATAGTTCTGAAATTATTACAGAGTGTACTGTCTTCTCTTTTAATTTTATTTTTATAACAAGTGGAAAATTTGTATTAGCAAGAACCCACCCACTTAGTGCCCCTTTTTTTGGTTTGGGCCACTGCCCCTCAAAATGTCTGTGCACGGCCCTGGCTAGAGCATGTGAGGGGAGTCGGGCATGATTGGTAAAATAATAATTATTATTTATTACTAATTTTAATCAGTGCATAGTAAAATTATTTTTGTTTTTCAACAAAATGTCATCATCGGACTGGGTTTTCTGTGCAGCCTAACGCATTTCACAGAAATAAATATGGATCTGCACCCAGCCTGTTTTATTTTGCTGTATGGATTTAAATCTGAGTGGTAAAGCTGTGGTACCCACTAGACAGCGCAAAGAAGTGCAGATCAGTGCCAAGTGTAGTTAAACACACAGCAGTCATAATTTTTCTTTCAGTTACTCCAATGCAAATCGGCTGAAGTTAGAGACAATGGAGAATTACATTTTACTGTACCATATATCATAGCCACTGGTACGTTTAATTTTACAAGGATTTAATTTATAAGTGTGCACAAATAGATGCGTAAATAAAATGTTGACTGCTTATTGTATTTACACGCTGCTTTTTCGCTGTCTATATAGCGCAGCTTCGCCGCTCAGGTTTAAATCCATACAGAAAAATAAAACCGGCTGGATGCAGATTAGGCTTCTGAAATGCATATTTCTGTGAAACGCGTTAGGTTGCACAGAAGAAAGCGTAGTCAGAAGACTATAATTTTGATGAAAAAAAATTAATTTTACTCATTTTAAAATAGAAAAAGGTCGTATACATTAAAAGAAACTAAAAAGTAATGCTGTAAATTATTTTAAAGCCTTAAACATTTATAACATGAATAATTTGTAACTATTTGTACTTGTTATCGAGGTGATTTTCTTATAGCCTTTCCTGTTTTATTATTATTATTAGTTTATTTTAATGTAATGTATGATTGTCCTTGAATGTTCGTTGTTCGAAAGACTGCAATTTAAAAGAATGAAAATAGCCTAAATAAATAAAGGACTAAGCTATTTTGTTGAATGGAACAAGTACAACTGATGACGCCACCTGCCCAGATTTGGTTGACCAATCGGCGGAAAGGGGCGTCTCGTGACCGCCCACACGTGGAAAACGAATTTTGAAGTCGTTTATCCATTTTGGATAAAACGAAACAAAAAACGAAAAATCGAGCCTAAATCTCGTTCCCCGTCTGTCGTTCACGTTCGACGTTGTGTCGAAGTGACGACTAGGGGTCGCTCTTGAGAGCCCGAATACCTCTGACAGCTTTGAGAAAAGGCCAATGAGAATTGGTATGCAGTATTTGCATAGCCCGCTCCGCCCCGGAGATCCGGGCATAAGAGGGGGGGGCTAGGCAACACTCATTGTTCTGTTTCTTCGGAGCCGAATGCAGCGTCTCTTCATTGAGAAGCAGCGTTACTCACCTCTCTCGTCGTTGGATCTACGGCACGGGCAGCGGTCTCTTCCTTCTCGAACGCAGTAGCAGTGAGAGTCCCCTGGGTGCTTCGACGGCGAATCTTAAAGAGCAGATTTCCTCTTAATAAACTCTAAAAGAGCAAATTTCTCTAAAAGAGTGCAGACACGGTGGGTTTGTGTGTTTACTATGCCTTTCCTTCCGTGTCCTTCTGGTTGCAGCTTCTTTCTCTCCCAAAACGATCGGCACGAGCTCTGTCTTCAGTGTTTGGGTCGAGACCATGCTGAAGCAGCGTTCGGCGAGGGCGGATGTCCTGCTTGCGAGGACATGCCCCTCAGCACACTTCGTTCGCGAGTCGCGTTCTTTACTAAAAGACCGCGGCTCGCATCAACCGCTCCCGCGGCTCGTCCTTCTACTTCCGGGTACAAGGCTGCCGCGGCGCATGTTGATGAAGAGCGAGAGGGCGCGAGCGTTTCGCCGGGTAATTCCCCGCGTCCCTCGCGCTCTGTGTGTCTGCCGGTCGAGCTTTCGGATGACTTTGAAAACTCGTCTCAGTACGGGTTGGATTGGTTATTCGGGGCTCCTGCGGGGGAGGAAGAAGTGTCTGCAGCATCGGAGAGTGGGCAGCCATCTGAAGCAGACGCGCTGTCTGAGGCACCCGCTGCGGGGGTGGGTTCTCAGTCAGTAGCAGACGCGGAAATGGCGGCCATGCTCGAACGGGCTGCCAAAGCAATCGGGATTGAGTGGAAGTCTCCGCCCCATCCTGAGCGCTCACGGCTGGATGATTGGTATCTGGGTAACGACCGTGGTTCTCGGCCACGTTCTACCCCAGTTCCTTTCTTCCCGGAAGTGCATGAGGAACTGACTAAGTCGTGGAAGGCTCCTTTTTCAGCCAGAACGCGTCTTAGCGGTTCTTCCTCTCTCACCACCCTCGATGGAGGTCCAGCGAAGGGGTATACGGAGGTTCCCGCCGTGGAGCGTGCGATCGCGGTGCATCTTTGCCCGCAGACCGCCGCCACCTGGCGGGACCGCCCAAAACTCCCGTCCAGGGCATGTAAGGCTTCTTCCGCTCTCGTGGGGAAGGCTTATGCTGCTTCTGGACAAGCTGCGTCCGCCCTTCACGCTATGGCCGTCCTGCAGGTCTATCAGGCCAAGGTTCTTAGCGAGTTGCACGAGGGTGTTCCCAAACCAGAGCTTTTGCAGGATCTGCGCTCGGCGACTGACTATGCTCTACGAGCTACGAAGGTCACGGCGCAGGCTCTGGGGAGGGCGATGTCCACTATGGTGGTCCAGGAGCGCCACCTTTGGCTGAATCTGGCGGAAATGAAGGACGCTGAGAAGGTTCGCTTTCTTGACGCCCCCATTTCTCAGGCTGGTCTCTTTGGCGGCACTGTCGAGGAATTTGCACAGCAGTTCTCCGCAGTGAAGAAACAGACGGAGGCTATCAAACACATCTTGCCTCCGCCTGTTTCACGCCGAGGACGACCGCCTTCCAGACCGGCTCAGGGCCCGCCAAAGGCTGGTCCTGCACCTAAACCAGCCTTGCGGTCGAGCTCTCGCAAGAAGGTGGCGCCGTTAGCTCAGTCTCAGGCCGCTAAGAACCCTCGTCAGGCTTCAAAGCGTTCCTGAAACGAGCAGCCCGGAGGAGAGAGATCTGCTGACCTGTCTGGATCCACACTCGGCGAGGGGACGAGTGTGGGTTTCGGCTCCACCCCGGCTGTCTGCCTCTCGGCAGACGGCCACCACATGGTCAATAAAAGAGCAATTTTCTTCTCTGGGCAAAACAATCTATGTGACTGCGTCCCTCCGGGGTACCCAGCCACTAAAACATGTCAAAGCATGCTCAACCGCAACCCCTGCGCTTCTGCATGCTTTGACGAATCAAGCGCATCCATCAATCGTCCCCTGAGTTCAGGCGATCTTCGGATGGATCCTTGTCTGTCGGTTTCGATGGTCAACGCTCCCATGGCTGGGTCCCTCCGGGGTACCCAGCCACCAGAACACATCAAAGCATGCTCAACCGCAGGGCCTGCGCTTCGGCATGCTTTGACGAATCAAGTGCATCCGTCAGTCGATCCCCTGAGCTCAGGCGATCTTCTGATGGATTCTTGTCTGTCGGTTCCGATGGTCGATCCTTCCATGGCTGGGTCCCTCCGGGGTACCCAGCCACCAAAACACATCAAAGCATGCTCAATTGCAAAGCTTGCGCTTCTGCATACTTTGATAGAGAAACAAGCGCATCCGTCAGTCGATCCCCTGAGCTCAGGCGATCTTCTCACGGATCCTTGTATGTCGGTTATGGCGATCAAAGCACCTTGTGTCCTCCGGGACAGCACGCCCCCGAACAAAGGGCTTTCACCACAACTCAGTCACACTGTACCCACCCGAGGTACATCGGTGGTCCCCCTGAGACCGTTGGCAGAGAGTTTTACAGCTTGGCTCGAGATACCCAACCTCTCTCGCTGGCTTCTCAGAACCATCCGACTCGGCTATGCTATCCAATTCGCACGCAACCCGCCCAAGTTCAGCGGCATCTTCTCTACCGCGGTTCGGGACGAGAATGCTGCGGTTCTTCGGGCGGAGATAGAGATAGAGCCGGTCCCCTCGGCCGACATGAAGAAAGGGTTCTACAGCCCCTACTTCATTGTACCCAAGAAAGGTGGCGGTTTAAGACCAATCCTGGATCTGAGGATTCTGAATCGGGCCCTTCACAAGCTCCCCTTCAGAATGCTAACGCTCAAACGCATTCTCACGTGCATCAGATTCCAGGATTGGTTTGTGGCGATAGACCTGAAAGACGCGTACTTTCATGTCTCGATTCTTCCAAGACACAGGCCCTTCCTGCGGTTTGCCTTCGAAGGTCGAGCATTTCAGTACAAAGTCCTACAAAGTCCTTCCATTTGGGCTCTCCCTGTCTCCCCGCGTCTTTACGAAAGTAAAGACTCCGGGAGAGGGGCATCCGCATCCTCAATTACCTCGACGACTGGCTGGTCATAGCACACTCTCAGGAGTTGGTATGCAAACACAGGGATGTGGTTCTCAACCATCTGGCCCATCTGGGGTTTCGGGTCAACTGGGAAAAGAGCAAGCTCGCCCCGGTACGGAGCATCTCTTTTCTCGGTATACAACTAGACTCGGTTGCCATGAATGCACGGCTCTCCCCGGAGCGTGCACAGTCAGTGCTGAGCTGCGTCCAGAAGCTCTCACGCAGCCCGACGGTCCCCCTCAAACAATTTCAGAGGCTCCTGGGTCACATGGCATCCGCAGCCGCCGTCACGCCGCTGGGCCTGATGCACATGAGACCGTTACAACACTGGCTGCGTTCCCGAGTCCCGAGATGGCCATGGCGCCAGGGTTCATACCGGGTGCACGTCACACCCGTATGTCTAAAAACCCTCGGGCCTTGGAAAGACATTTCGTTCCTACGGGCCGGGGCGCCGTATGCAATGGGCAAGCAGCTGCAGGGCTCTGGTCGGGCCCTCGGCTGCATTGGCATATCAATTGCCTCGAGCTGCTGACAGTGTTTTTGGCCCTGAAGAGGTTCCGACCTTTGGTTCAGGGCAAACACGTGCTGGTCCGCACAGAAAGCACTGCGACTGTAGCCTACATCAATCACCAGGGCGGTGTACGCTCCTTTCGCATGTCACAGCTAGCCCGCCATCTCCTCCTTTGGTGTCGAAACAATGTCAAGTCTCTACGAGCCACCCACATACCGGGCGAACTCAATTGGGTAGCGGACGCGCTCTCCCGACAGACTTCGCTTCGGGGCGAGTGGAGACTTCACCCTCAGACGGTTCAGCTGATCTGGAGTCTTTTCGGTCAGGCCCAGGTCGACCTGTTTGCCTCGATAGAGAACACTCACTGCCAGTTGTGGTACGGTCTGTCCGAGGCGCCCCTCGGCACAGATGCACTGGCACACAGCTGGCCTCAGGGCCTCCTCAAGTATGCGTTTCCACCAATGAGCCTAATTGCACAGACCCTGTGCAAAGTCAGGGAGGACAGAGAACAGATCCTGCTGGTGGCCCCCTACTGGCCCAACAGGGTTTGGTTCTCAGAGCTGGTGCTCCTCTCCCCCGTTCCTCCCTGGCGCATTCCCCTGAGGAAGGACCTCCTTTCACAGGGGAAGGGCACGATATGGCACCCGCGCCCAGATCTCTGGAACCTCCACGTATGGTCCCTGGACGCGACCAGGAGGATTTCAGAGATCTCCCACTGGCAGTGGTAAACACTCTGTTGCAGTCGAGAGCTCCCTCCACGAGGCGGCTGTACGACCTCAGATGGCGCAAATTCACAAACTGGTGTTCCTCCCGGGGGGAGAACCCACGGAGATGTGGCATCCGAACGATGCTTTCCTTCCTCCAAGGAGGACTGGATAGACACCTTTCTGCTTCAACACTTAAGGTCCAGGTAGCCGCTATTGCCGCTAACCACGACCTGGTGGAAGGTAGATCGGTTGGGAAGCACAATTTGGTTATACGATTCCTTAAAGGTGCACGCAGGCTGAACCCCGTCAGACCGCGCCTTGTCCCCTCTTGGGATCTGTCTGTGGTCCTCCGGGGCCTACAGTCAGATCCCTTTGAGCCGCTCCAGTCAGTCGAACTCAGTGCTCTCTCCCAAAAGACGGCTCTCCTGACTGCGCTCACATCGATCAAAAGAGTGGGAGACCTCCAAGCCCTCTCCGTCAGTGACTCGTGCCTCGAATTCGGGCCGGCTAACTCTCACGTTATCCTGAGACCCCGGCCCGGTTATGTGCCCAAAGTGCCCACCACTCCCTTCAGGGACCAGGTGGTCACTCTGCAAGCTATCCCTTCTCAGGAAGGCGACCCCAACCTCTCCTTGTTATGCCCAGTCCGTGCCCTGAGCATTTACTTGGAACGTACTGAAAGCTTCAGACGGTCGAGTCAGCTCTTTGTCTGTTTTGGAGGACAGCAGAAGGGGAAAGCTGTCTCCAAACAAAGAATTTCCCACTGGATTGTGGATGCGATTCGTTTGGCCTACCAGGCCACAGGCACCCTGCCCGCTGGGGGTGCACGCCCACTCCACCAGGGGCGTCGCAGCGTCGGTTGCACTGGCGAACGGGATCTCTTTAACAGACATTTGCAGAGCTGCAGGTTGGGCTACACCTAACACGTTTGCCAGGTTCTACAATCTGCGTGTAGAACCAGTCTCTTCGGGAGTCCTGAACGCAAGCCCAGAAACTCCTGAAGCTGACACGGTGTAGAAGCTTGCTGAAGCGTCATTCCCCACAGGTGACGACGCTTCCCCAGTTCAGTAAGTTTCCTGGCGTGAACCCTGAACGACAATTTCCATCATGTTGCACCCGCAACGTAGCTATGTTCAGCGGAGGAACTAGCTATCAGAATCTAATATGTGGTTAGGTTGCCTCTTGTGAACTCTCATATTAGGTTGGTGCCCCACATGTAGTGGCTCCTAATGCGGCCCCATGTGTGTATCTCCACCTATACTCCCAGAGATGCGGTGTTTCCCTTAAGACAAAACTTGTCTCGGACCCTGAGCTCAGCAGTCTCTCCTCATGCGGAGCCTGCCTCAGGATTGTCCCCTTGTTGTGCTCCCCTAGTGCGAGCCCTCAAGTGTATTCTCCACACAAATACCTCCCTCCGGGCAGGGTGTGGTCTCCGTAGTGCCAATCCCCCCCCCCCGGGGGGGACGGACACTGGCCCAATGTTTCCAAGATGTTCAACCAAAGGTGAGGAAAGGCTGGCTGAAGCTCTTGGGCATTGGAAGGTCACGTAGAGGTGAGTGACATTTATCTAACACGCAAGACCTGTTAATATTTGCACTCCATGCACTCGTGACGCGGTCCGCTGGTTGTGGCGTTTTCAACTGGGACCCCTAGTCGTCACTTCAACACAACGTCGAACGTGAACGACAGACGGGGAACGTCTTGGTTACGTATGGTAACCCTCGTTCCCTGATGGAGGGAACGGAGACGTTGTGTCCCCCTTGCCACAACCTCGGACCGCCTCTGAGTGTAGCCGGGTGCTTCGGCTCCTCAGATCAGAACAATGAGTGTTGCCTAGCCCCCCCCTCTTATGCCTGGATCTCCGGGGCGGAGCGGGCTATGCAAATACTGCATACCAATTCTCATTGGCCTTTTCTCAAAGCTGTCAGAGGTATTCGGGCTCTCAAGAGCGACCCCTAGTCGTCACTTCGACACAACGTCTCCGTTCCCTCCATCAGGGAACGAGGGTTACCATACGTAACCAAGACGTTTTTCATTTTTCTGAACAAACGAAAAAACGAATAATCGAGCCGTTTTCTCCTTTCTGCTTATTAAATTTCAAATTGAAAAACAAATGATCACAACGTACACGGACCTTTGTTTTTTCGGTTATTCAGAAAAAAATAAAAAATGAGATTTCGGCTCGATTTTTCATTTTTTGGTTCACATGTAGAAAACAGATAAACGACTTCAAAATTTGTTTTCCAAATGTGGGCTTTCACAAGACACCCCTTTCTGCCGATTGGTCAACCAAATATGGACCGGTGACATCATCAGTTGTTCCTCTGTTCTATTCAACAAAATAATAGTCCTTTATTTATTTATTTTCATTCTTTTTTTAATTGCAATCTGTAGAACAATCTGTAGTCCTCTGACCAATGAACATGTAGTTTGTACTCCCATACAGACCTGTAAAGGTGGTCTATATGTACTGACCCACCATCTGGATACAAACATGATCAAGGGAAACTGCAGTGGCCAACTGTTCAGGATTCATACTGGATCTGACCTCGGAATAAGCAGGAGACAGACAATATTAGCATAGATTCCATTTTTCTTGCATTGGGTGTTATGGGAAGTGTTCCCGGTTCCGGTTGAACTAATTAATGCAGCCTAACAATCCTTTAACGGATTTGAATATTAGAAATATTTAAATGTGTTATGTGTAGGCCAGGTTAAAGAGATGGGTCTTTAGTCTAGATTTAAAGTGACTGAGTGTGTCTGCCTCCCGAACAGAATTAGGTAGATTGTTCCATAGTTGTGGTGCAAAGTAAGAAAATTATCTGCCACCCGCAGTTGATTTTGATATTCTGGGTATTATCAGATTGCCAGAGTTTTGAGAACGCAGCGGGCGTGAGGGACTATAATGTGATAAGAGCTCCCTCAAGTACTGAGGAGCTAAACCATTGAGGGCTTTATAAGTAATTAGCAAGATTTTGCAGAACAACCACCCAATAAAGCATTACAATAAATCTATCCTGAAGGTCATGAAGGCATGAATTAATATTTCTGCATTTGACTTTGAGAGCATAGGTCGTAATTTCGCTATGTTTTTAAGATGGCAAAAATTTTGTTTTGCAAATGCTAGAAATGTGGTTTTCGAAGGAAAGATTGCTATTAAATAACACACCTAGGTTCCTAACTGATGATGATGAATTTTTTTTTCAGAATTTAGCAATAAGAAATTACTTGTCATCCAGTTTTTAATATCAACTATGCATTCCATTAGTTTTTCAACTTTGTATGTTTTCGCCAGGTCTTGAAGAAATATAGAGCTGAGTATCATCAGCGTAACAGTGAAAGCTAACACCATGTTTCCTGATGATATCTCCTAAGGGTAACATGTAAAACGTAAAAAGTAATGGTCCTAGTACTGAGCCTTGAGGTACTCCATACTCCACTTGCGATCGATACGATACCTCTTCATTTATTGCTACAAAATGATAGCGGTCAGATAAGTACCATTTAAACCATTCTAATGCATTACCGCTAATGCCAACATAATTTTCGAGTCTATTCAAAAGAATGTTGTGGTCAACAGTATCAAACGCAGCACTAAGATCCAGTAGCACTAAAAGAGAGATACAACCACGGTCGGATGATAAGAGCAGGTCATTTGTTACTCTAATGAGAGCGGTTTCAGTACTGTGATAAGGTCGAAATCCTGACTGGAAATCCTCACAGATATTATTTTTCTCTAAAAAGGAACATAATTTTGAGGATACTACCTTCTCTAGTATTTTTGATAGAAAAGGGAGATTTGAGATCGGTCTGTAATTAATTAATAATATGTTTAAGGCTTTAAAATAATTTACAGTTTTTGTACTTTTTTGTTTCTTTTAACATATACAGTGACCTATTTCTTTTTTAAAATGAGTAAAATTATTTTAAGACCAAATCAATTATAATTCAATATGCAGATAAATGCCTACAATTAGAAGATCAGAAGCTGGTGGTTTTGAATGATAAAGTAAAGTTGATGCAATATTTTTAAACATATATGCATTTCTTGTAAAACACTGTTAAAATAGATATTGCACATGTAAGGTTTAAAGTACAAGCACAAGAGTGTGCAATAGCTAGCCTATTAGAGCTTTTTTCTGTTTTCTACATAACACAGCTCATTTACTACAAATGAATTTAAAAACAAGGTCACTTTTTACTTGCCTCTGTCTCCATGCATGTTGTCACACGTTGTCCAAGGAAGGCGACGAAGATGAAGGTAATCCTCACAAAAGGCTTTAATTATAATCCATAACAATAATGTGGTCTATTTCCATATGCATATATAAAATCTCCACATTTAGACTCAGTGTTGTTACAGAAATGGTTTACAAACCTTGCTAATGTGTGTAAGCAGTGGTGGTCAGTAACAAAGTAGTTGTAATTCGTTACTGTACTTAAGTACATTTTTCAAGTACGTTATCTGTACTTTACTGGTAGTAGTAGTTTTATTTTGAGCAACTTTTATTTTTACTTAACTACATTCCAAAGCATAAGATCATACTTTTTTACGTCACTACAATTCATAAAACATATCGTTACTCCTTATGATATATCACGTGCTCCGAGATGCAGAAGCGGTGTCTGATTCATGAACAAACTGATTCTTTTCAATTAACCAGTTAAATCGGTTCGCAAATCGCACCAAACGATTCATTCACGAACTGAAAATGATCCGATTGCAGCTCTTCTCGAGTCGACAACTCACTGATTCAAATGAGCCATTTAGAGCGAGTCTCCAGTGAACTAATGTCATATTTTAGGATTATTGTAAATGAAAATCATATTTAGGTCAAAACGGTCACTTGTTTGTGAACTAAATCTGCTGTAAAGGGCGATCTTTTTAAGCCCACTGAAATGCAGACACATCAACATGTGTCTATGTTTTTGATCAAAAAAACAAACAAACAAACAAAAAAAAAAAAAAAAAAAAACATTAAAATAACACAGATTAACGTTAAATAAAATAACTCATGCACGTTCATATGTTCCTGCTGCTCCAACTTTAGCAGTTTTAATTTTTTTATTATTATGATTATTATTATTTTTTTTTTGTAAATGTTATGCATTTAGCCTAGCCCTGGCTGGTTTTGTATTGTTTATTGGGGTGAGAGATACACTAGGCCTATAAGAAAAGATAGAAATAACTGACTTGATCAATGTCTGCATGAAATACCTCTGCTTTTGATTAAAATGTCGGCATTCGCAACTCAGAATGCCGACAGTATGGTACTCAGTATGGTAAACAACTCAAATAAAATAAAATGTGTATTAATAACTAATATCTGTAGATTTATTATAGAGTGCTTTGGTAGAAGAAAATCATATATGTAAATATTATTTGTGGCAGCTCATTGATACCCGGCCACATATTTGTACGGATTAAATTTCATTCATTCGATGGCCTGTATGGTTGTTCGTCATCTCTAATAAAAAGTAATCTTCAACATGGTTCATTAAAGTAAAGGTATTTATTTGCATAGCATTCACAACATCAAAAGCAGATTCTAGTTCGGTTACGTTACCTTTATAATGAATTAATTCTTTACACTGAGCAGTTTTACTGGGCAATATGATGATAGAACAATGATAACTGATTGAAATAGCTTCTTCATTTTAAAAATAGTCAATGTGTCCACCAAAGCGTTTTTCCCCGAGGCTGGCGTATTTTTTTTCAATGGACTACTTGCACAACTACTTGCACAACTAAAAACAGCCGCAGACACCAGTAACGAACGCACTGAGCTACCGAACCTGCTTATTTAGTTTCGGATTTTTTGATTCAAGTCAGGATTTTACTCTAGGGGTGACATTATGTAGCTGTTGAATCAGGGAAATGTGCCCGTGTTAACTTGTGACCTGTGTTTACATGTTATCAAAATTTATAGTAAAAGTATATTAACTTACATTTTACGGTGTATGTTGTTAAAGTACATTTCATGCATGCTCAGACACGGGTAAATTTGTGGCTACTGTGGTTTAATTACAAACGATATCATTAAAGTATATTTACTATAGTAAAAACACATAAAAACATAAAAACATTATCTTCAGAGACTAGTTAATGCCTCATTTGATGAATAATGTTATTTTCTCGCTGTTTTGCCGTTATTGTCTCGTAGAAATGGAAACGTGACTTGATATATTGTTTGAATGTGACAGTAGATGAAATGCAAACGTTATATTCTAGTTGAAACGCTGCTTGTTTAGCCTATAACATTAGCCTATATGAAATATAAACTTTAGTCGACAGTTGTGCTCAAAATTGTCCATACCCTTGGTAAATATGATGTAAGAAGAAGGCGGTGAAAATAAGTCTACATTTTTATCAATTTAATTTTCATTTAAGCGGCAAAAATGCAGTTTTTCAGGCACCTGTCAAGCTTGAGATTTTGGGCTAAGTGGACTTTTGGAAAGAAAACACCCACTGTTAAGTGTTTCTTTTATAGCACTTGATCTATTTGTGTCAATATATTTCAATTACAATACATATTTTTAAAAGCTGTTTTCTCAAAATTATTTTTTTTTATCTTACACTGAGCCATTATTCTCCAATTCAGAATATATTCTGAATGTTTTTACAGAGGGATTTGTTCATATTTAATTTGCTTGATTATATATAGGATATGTTATCCCCTAAAAAAATGTGAAAAAATATTGTTTTCTGTCTGTTCTAGGTATTTTCTGAATTATGAAGTAAATAAGATACCTAAAATTCCCTCTGTAAAACCATTTCTCTGACTCTGTCAAGAAAAAATTAAACAAGAATTTTGAAACTGACTTCATCCAGTATTTAGATTTTTTTTCTAGAAAGGTATGCAAATTAATGCATGTTTCATTAAATAATGCCTCATTTGCATATTTAAACCTAACATTTTAAAAAACTTGTAATACCAAAAAAGATTGCAATTATCAATGTAATCAATCAACTGGGTAGGTAAGGCAATATCTATTAGTTAATTTTTAACCCCATTCACCTGCAGTGCATCTTAAGTAAATCCAGTCAACATAAAATTTTACAAATCTGGCATTATAGGTGAAAACCTATAATGGCAAAAGGAGTTTGAAAAAAGTATTGCATAAAAGGGTATGATTAACTGTGGTCAATGTGTATTAGAGAAAACCTTTTTCTTTTCATAGTCAGATTTCTCTCCCATTTTAAAATCCTATTCTACAATGATTTTTGTGAAATTTTTAAATAAGAAATAAAAATGATTAATGATACAGATTTATTTTCACATTAACCAAGGGTATACATTTGATCACAACTGTATATGCAGCTTTTTGACTAAAGTTTATATTTCATATAATGTTATAGGCTAAACAAGCAGCGTTTCAACTAGAATATAACGTTTGCATTTCATCCACTGTCACATTCAAACAACTATCTAGTAACATGTTTCCATTTCTACGAGAAAATAAAGTGAAAACAACGAGAAAATAACATTGTTATTACATTAATCAAACGAGGCATTAACTAATCTCTGAAGAGAATGTACTGTGTTTTTACTATAGTAAATATAGTTTAAACCACAGTAGCCACAAATTTGCCCGTGCCTGGGCGTGCATGAAATGTATACTTTAACATCATACACCATAAAATGTAAGTTAATATACTTTTACTATAAATTTTTGATAACATGTAAACACAGGTCACAAGTTAACACGGGCACATTTCCCTGATTCAGCCAGCTACATAATGTCACCCATAGAGTAAAATCCTGACTTGAATCAAAAAATCCGAAACTAAACAAACAGGTTCATTAAAGGTCCGTGTATCATTCGTTCAATCGTTTTTTCAAATTGAAACCAAAAATGAAAAAACAAAAAACGACTTGTTTTTCCATTATTTATTCCCTGAACCAAAATGAAAAAAACGAATAATGACTCGTTTTCCGATTTTCTGATTGTGCGCTCAGATCAAAATAGAAAAAAGTTTATGGATGTAACTTCGTTGCACGTTTGAACACCACGTTGAAAAGCATGACAAGTTTTGTGCTGTTCAGAGGAAACAGGCGCATAACTCTTAGGGAAGATGAAATGACTATTGATAAAGGATCTTTCATGTAACTTAAGGTACTGTAGATTGAAAGACTAATTTACACCCCCCACACCAGTAGCGTACAAAGAGACTCTGGGTGTGCATCAGAAAAACTGGGTGTGCCACATTTATTGTCAGATTAATACGCAAAAAATAAATAAGTAAATAACATAAAAAATCATAGTAGTATTACTAACGTTACAGATAAGTACATATTAAAATTTAAATGATCAGAGATGCAGTTGTAGACTAATTTTCTTGAGTGACGCGCGTCCCTGCAACTCCTCCCTGACTGACAGAATTTCAGGTGAGCGTCTTTTTCACCAGACTTGAGTTTGAGTTTTATAAGCTTTCTCGCTCATCAATACAGCCACCTATACAATAATAATAATAATAATAATAAAAAATGTAATGCCGCAATAGACACGACTTTTCATTTAATTTTCACTTTATCCACAAAAAAGTCGTAAGTTTAAATACAATATGTGAGATATTATTAATAGCCCACAAAAAAAAAAAAAAAAATAGAAAAGTTAAATAAATTGTATGTTGCGTTTATACTGACCAGAATAAGCTGTTTCACATACGTCTACACACAAATTAAGCAGTTTAAAACTTCGTTAAAATAGTAACGGAACTGTTTTTAACGAAAATAAAGTCAATTATTCGGTTATCCTGTTGTTGCGTGTTATATACGTTTTGAGGATTTATTATCTGTAACTAGCCTACTTATTCATGTACGAAATAAAAAACTAGCATTTTGTAAACAATAAAGAAAGAAAGAAAGAAAGAAAGAAAGAAAGAAAGAAAGAAAGAAAGAAAGAAAGAAAGAAAGAAAAAAGACAATTCGCCATTGCTCCACATTCCCGGTCGTATTTCGCGCAGCTGATTCTTTTAGATGAATATGTGCACTTTGTGCGCATATGAACTTAATTATTAGCCTATCACGCTTGCCTACTGCATGACATGGAGGCGCCCGCGCAATCCCTTGTATTTTTTTCTGCAGAAATAACTTTTTTCTGATTTATGAAAACATTCAAAAAGGGATCAGTTCTTGGTCCTCTCCTCTTCTCCATATACACAACATCACTGGGTCCCATCATAGAGTCACATGGCTTCTCCTACCATTGCTATGCTGACGACACACAACTCCATCTTTCATTTCAACCAGATGATCCAACAGTACCTGCACGGATCTCAGGCTGCTTGGCGGACATCTCAACGTGGATGAAAGAACATCACCTCCAGCTTAACTTGGCAAAAACTGAGCTTCTTGTTTTTCCTTGCACTCCAAACTTACAGCATGGGTTCACCATCCAGCTGGGCTCTTCCACAATCACTTCTTCAAACTCAATCAGGAATCTGGGTGTCATCTTTGATGACCAGCTGTCTTTCAAAGATCATATTGCAAAGACTACTCGATCTTGCAGGTTTGCTTTGCACAACATCAGAAAGATCAGGCCCTTTCTAACAGTGCAGGCTACACAACTTCTTGTCCAGGCCCTTGTCATCTCCAGACTGGACTACTGCAATGCTCTTTTGACTGGTCTTCCATCATGCACAATCAAACCTCTACAAATGATTCAGAATGCAGCAGCACGGCTGGTCTTCAACGAGCCCAAAAGAGCCCATGTTACACCTCTCTTTATCTCCTTGCACTGGCTCCCAATTGCGGCTCGTATCAAGTTCAAGACTCTGATGCTTGCATATAGGACAACCACAGCTACTGCACCTGCTTATCTGCACTCGCTATTGCAAATCTACACCCCCTCCAGAACTCTGAGATCTGCTAGTGAGCGACGCCTTGTGGTACCATCACAGAGAGGTGCTAAATCACTATCCAGAACATTCTCTTTTACTGTTCCTGGCTGGTGGAACGATCTTCCTACCCCTATCCGGAATGCTGATTCCCTGACAAGCTTCAAGCGACAGCTTAAAACTCATCTCTTTCAACTCTATTTGCTGTTACCATAAAAAAAAAAAAAAAAAAAAAAATTAATCTCTTTATTCCTTCCCTTTCTAGCTTGTACTTGTCTGAAGCACCACTTGAAATCTGGTATTATAGCACTGCCTGTGTCTGTTTGTCTCCTTAAGAAGAATCGCTCTATGTTCTCCCAACTGTATGTCGCTTTGGAAAAAAGCGTCTGCCAAATGCCTAAATGTAAATGTAAAATGTAAATGTAAAAAAAAAAAAAATGCTTTTGAAAAATAGCGAAATAAACGAAATGCGCTTTCTGCCGTCTCATACAGTCTCCGTGAAGTGGAGCGCGTCACAGCAACGAACATATCAGGGGCGTAGCGGCAGCTGGCACACCTAAAAATAGATGCAGAAACATTTTTTATAATTGTAAAAAACAAAAAAAAAACAAAAACAGCGCTAAAGAGGGGCTAGCAGCTGCTTCAGCACCCCAAGAAAGACCAAAGCACCCCATAGCACCCACACACATAAGAAATAAATCAAAACCATTTGACTCATTATGCATGCATATATGCAACTCCTGCATTGCAATACAGCTTGACATGATCACTTTTCCAAATGTCACAGCATCTTATTTTAATAACGAAAAGTGCCAGGCATGCCTTGCCTACCCCGCACATGAACGTGTCTTTAATAGAGAAATGTATACCTTTTCATTCCGACTACGCATTTTTTTTTAATTGTTCGTTGCTGTGACGCGGTCCACGGAGACTGTATGAGACTGTTTATTTCGCTATTTTTCAAAAGCACATTTTTTGGATGTTATCGCGAGTGTTCTTTCTGCAGAAAAAAAAAAAATACAAGGGATTGTCAGTTTTTCTGATGCACACCCAGAGTCTCTTTTCTGGCTACGCTACTGGTGTGGGGGGTGTAAATTAGTCTTTCAATCTACATTACGTTAAAGATCCTTAACTGTCATGTCATCTTCCCTAAGAGTTATGCGCCTGTTTCCTCTGAACAGCACAAAACTTTCCATGGCTGTCAACATGGTGTTCAAACGTGCAACGAAGTTACATCCATAAACTTTCGGGTCATGCCAATTTGGGTAAATTAAAAATCAAAATTAAAATTAGTCAAATCCAGTTATTCGTTTTTTTCTATTTTGATCTGAGGCGCACAATCAGAAAATCGGAAAACGAGTCGTTATTCGTTTTTTTTTTTTTTTTTTCATTTTGGTTCAGGGAATAAATAATGGAAAAAAACAAGTCGTTTTTTGTTTTTTCATTTTTGGTTTCAATTTGAAAAAACGATTGAACGAATGATACACGGATTATTTCAGTAGTTTAGTGCGTTCGTTACTGGTGTCTCACAGTGTGGCTCTTTTTATGCAGACTTTTTGGTTTATTTTCCGTACTTCAGCCGCTACGGGCGATCATATCATTAATGTGTAATCTTTACAAGAATAATGAAATCATGTAATGAGCAAGTGTGCGTTTATTAGACAGCTATATATCACGTCAGTTTGTGCTTTTAGAATCGGCGAAACTGCTGCGGTCGTTCCATCACATCTGGAGCAGAGCACCTGAACCAGGAAGTTGGTCACCAGATAACACGGTAACCAGTTAAGGCCCCGATATACTTCAAACGAAATCGAAACACCGGTCAGCGCTTAGCGCACGTACATAAGCATGAGAACGCAGATTATTACTACAATTTAGGACTGGCATTTCTTTAAAAAAAACAATTAATCATATTCTCTGAGTTAACATGAATTATCTTCAACCTGTTGAAATGTTACTATAAATATATTGCCTTTCCGTGTGTGCATTATAAATAATAAATAAATATATTTCCCCACTAACCTGCCGCATTCTCATAAACAGTAGCCTTTTTTTCTTTTACTGATCATATTTCATACCTGTTGAATGTAAAATTTAAAATGGGTTTGGCTGATAAACACCTTTCCGAAAATTAGCCTACTATAGTAAAAGTGCCATGTTTTTTTTTTTTTTTTTTTTCGTTTTTGCCATTTGTATAACAATACTTTTACTACAAATAGCCTACCATCGTTAAACTGTGGTCATTGTAGTAAAACTACAGTGAGCTAATGTGTGGTTATGGTTAAACTAAATTGCAATTGTGGTTTTATTTGAAGTAAAACCATGGCTAATTTGTTTGTGTGCATCGGTGCCCTTACTCCGATCCCCTACTGTTTATTTCATTGTTTAAAATGGCTGAAAGCATGTGCGGTAACTGCCTTATTTAACGATGTTAAACATTTACATTTATTTTTAACAGTAACGTTGGCAGTGGGACTGAATATTCATATTTTGGCATTGGGCTACATACAGTGAAATGATGACACAGAATAGTCACTAAACATAGTTAATACAGATAGATAAAGGTTTATTATGAGCTTATTCATCAGATCTCACGAACATTGCAGCGTCGTGAATCACTGACACCCTGTGGTGAACCATAGACTGTAAAAAAAAGGTGAAACACTCACGTATGATTATCAGCCACCGCTTTCTTATATGGGTTGATGTTGGATTAAAACTGAACCTTTCGTTGAGTTTGGAAGATTCTGTAAACAGTAATCACCAGAATATGTCTTCTCCTGTCTCAGAAAATGTCAGATTTCGAAATCATCCCGCGAACTCTCATTTTATTTGGCGTTGGAAAAGAAAAGGATGTGATGTTCAGAATATGGTAACTCAAGTAATTATCAAAGTGGGAAGTGATGCCCTCTGGGGGCATTTGGCCAGGGGTGATTTTATCATTCTAAAAATATAATTATATTCTTAAAATGTTCTTCCTAACTTCAGGCCTCATTCTCATATCATATAACTGTGACGTTCTGCAAAACAAGCTTAAAAACACTTTTTTTTTTCTTACTGGTGAAAATTTGATGTTCAAATCTGTTTTCTCAGATAACTTACCTGGCAGTGTAAGCTTCACAGTGATCATTACTTCATCACTCTCATCACAGTCATCATGAGGTTACCTACTCAGCAAGCTCAAATGGCAGACAGAATTCTGCCGATATAGTTTTTATTTTTATTGTGTTGCATTTTATTTTATTTTTTGATAGAGCTTCCCTAGCTGCAATATGCTGTGTTTAACACCAATTGGCAAGTGAGTGGAGTCACACAGACCAAAACAAAAACATACTTGGCTGAAGCCTTTTTTAGGAGAAACAATAATCCATTGTGAATTTAACATGTTTTCTAAATAAACATATTATGGTATTTTTATGCTTTAGTACAGTCATTTAAGGAGCTGTTTGAGTCACTTTTTGTTTTTCTTAACAGATTTACCCACATCTACACTGACTGTAACATCATTAAATCCTGTATTCACTGGAGAGACAGTCAGTATGAAGTGTGAGATTAAGTCTGATCACAGCAATTGGAGATATGAGTGGACATATCGGCAGTATACAGACAGCAGATACAGTGTGTTACAGACATCTGAACGTAACACTGTAAATGGAGACACTCTCACTATTAAACCATCTAAAACATCAGATGGGGGTCAGTACTGGTGCCAAGGACACATAGATGGAAGATCAGTCTCATCAAAGTTTAGCTCTGCTGTTTCTCTCTTTGTGAAGGGTGAGTGGAATATCATCATCCTCATAGACTCTCTCTACTACACATATGATCATTTATTCAGATTGAGACACACTGAATCTACATGTTTTTCTGACATTCTCAGCAAAACATATAAAACACCATTAAATTCAAGACAACAAAAATAACATGCGTTTCACAGTTAGTCTCATGAATGTTTCAGATGATCTAATGTTGAATCTGCAGTGACTGTTCAGACATCTCTCCTGTTTTTTACTTCAGAAAACATATCGTTACTCCTTAAATATTGCTTCTTTTCAATTAACCTGTTAAATCGGTTCGCAAATTGCACCAAACGATTCATTCACGAATTGGAAATGATCCGATTGCAGCTCTTCTCGAGTCGACAACTCACTGATTCAAATGAGCCGTTTAGAGCGAGTCTCCAGTGAACTGAACCGGTAGTCTAGGTGATATGTCCAAAATTTTAGGTGATATGTTCACTTTTTCATAAAAGCGTGAAGCTTGGTACACTTGTATATTTTACAGTCCTGAACATTTTCAAAAAGGGAGCCATCGCAAAAATGCCTCATGGTTGCCATGGCGACCATTTTACTTTCAGCCATAATCAAATTATCTATTTTGTGTCATATCTCCTGAACCAAACATGATAACACAGAAAAGGTGATGTCTACACCTATGTTTTGATGGTCAAGTATCACAATGATACCATATACAAAAACATAAACTGTTCAGGTGAAGAGTTAATGATGACATCAGCAATGTAAGGAAATCACTGTCTCACAGTATCTACAATGGTCCATATTATGGCTATTAATCTTTTCCTTCTTTGATAATTAACTAATATTTTATTCAATAACACATTAAAAGATTGTTTTACATTTACATTTAGGCATTTGGCAGACGCTTTTATCCAAAGCGACATACACTTTTTGTCCCAAGTGAACACACACCCGGGGAGCAGTTTGGGGGTTCGGTGCCTTGCTCAAGGGTCTCACCTCAGTCGTGGTATTGAAGGTGGAGAGAGCGCTGATTAATTAATCACTCAACCCACCGACAACCCCTGCCGGACCTGGGACTCGAACCTGCAACCTTTTGGTTACAAGTCCAACTCCCTAACCATTAGGCCACGGCTGCGTATATGATAGTATTTTCAATAATACTATCATATACTTCAGAGATATTAAAAATAATCATCCCAGGTAAGTGTATTTTTCCTTACTTCTCAGATAGGTGGTATGTTTCCAATATGTCTACATTCTTGCTCTCTCTCAACAGCTCTCTAAAATCAAATGCTGATGGCAACACAAGCTTGCTAACCTGCATAATATCTGCACCTCTTCTATTGTAGGGGAGATTGGGGTAAGTTGAGCCACCCCCTATATCTTGGCTACTATACACTTTTACTGTCATGTGACCATGTATTTTGGAATCACACATAATTTCTGCCAGACTGTGAAAAGGAGAAAGACATTGGAGGAGTGGAAGGCACCTGTTTACTTTAAAAATTGTTTTTGGCTTGTTAAAGTAAAATCTTGGCATAACAGATATAATGGCTTTTACATCAAAGCAAATTTATCCAGGTGTAAAAATATGTATGATGCATATAGGTGCTTTAGCAACATATAAAACCATGTAAATAATTTAGCTAAATATTAGCCTGAATTGGTAAGCTAGCAAGCATTTTTCCAAAATGGCAGCTATGGGACAAAGTGAGCCAAATGCTGTGGGGTAAGTTGAGCCAACACTCTAATTTACACCCCACCATAAGGTACTGAAGTTAAGTTAAATCTTAAAAAAAAGTTATATATACACACATACATACATACATATAATTTGTAGTTTATTTGACAAGGACAGTACATCATACATATCCAGAAGATGCTTTATATATCACTTTATAATCAAATATATCTTTCCACCTTTGGTCCCTAATGGTCTGTTTGATATTGCAAAATAAGCTACCAAGCCAAGAATCTTCTGACAAAAATGTTTATTAGTTTCAGTGACTTTTATTTCTTTATTCTAATTGAGTTTTTATTTAATTTTACTCAACAAACTCTGTTCAGTCTGACTCTTTTTCTGTGGGTCTCTGTAATTGTCAGTCAACAGACTTCATTCTGGCCATTACTTCTCTTAGTATTTTGAGCTTGACTGAGACCTGGATTCATCCAGAAGACTCCGCAACCCCTGGTGTTCTCACTAACAATTTCCCTTTCTCTTACACCCCCATCAAGCTGGGAGGGTCATTGTCTTCTCATTTCTAATAATTGGTAATACTCAACCCATTTTTCCATATGCAATAAAAATTATTTTGAGTTTCATGCTATTATGTTAGCAGCTAAATATTGTAATGATTTATCATCTTCCTGGTCATCTGGGCACCTTTATAAAGGAGATGGATGGGTTGCTATCCTCATTCTCTGGGGATGGCAGTCCACTTGTAGTTTTTGGTGACTTAGAAATCCATCTGGAGAAGCTTTACAGTGCAGACTTCCACTTTCACTCTAAGCTTCATTCTGTCTCAGATGGCTTACCACCACAAGCACTAACAATCAGGCAACCAGCTTGACTTTATTTACACACACACAATTGTATCACAAACAACATTTTGGTAAAACCGCTAGACATTCCCATTGCTGGATCTATCTGGATATGTCTTTCATGGTTTCCTGGGGAGGAGAGGTATCCAAAGAACATCATCTGGTCAATGGGATTCCTCAGGCATCAGTTCTTGGACCCCCATTATTCACCATATACTCTACATCACTGAGTCCCATTATTCAAGCACATGGTTTCTCCTACCATTGCTATGCTGATGACAATCAGCTGTATATTTTATTTCAAAAAGACAATTCAACAGTAACTGCATGGGTCTCAGGCTGCCTGTCAGAAATCTCGGCATGGATGAAGGAACATCATTTGCAGCTCAACCTGAGACTGAGCTTTTTGTTTTCCCTGTCCCTCCAACTCTACAGCATGATTTCATTATTATTCCTTTATGACCAGCTGACCTTCAAGTACCACATATAAAGACAGCAAGATCATGCAGGTTTGAATTGCACAACATCAGGAGGATCAGGCCTTTCCAAGCAGAGCATGCTGCACAACTTCTTGTCCAGGCTCTTGTAATTTCTAGGCTGGACTGCTAATATTTTTCTAATGAACTTCCATCATGAACAATTAAACCTCAACAAATGATTCAGAATGCAGCAGGAGGGTCTTCAACAAGTCCATAATGGCCCACATCACACCTCTCTTTATTTTCCTGCACTGCCTACTGGTTGCAGCTTGCATCAAATTCAAGACATTGATGTTTGCGTACAAAACAGCCACAGGCTCAGTACCCTACTACTTCCACTCACTCTTACGGATCTACGTCCCCTCCAGAAGCCTGAGTTCTGTAAGTTGTACTATTACAGACAGGCAGGCTGGTGAAATGATCTTTCCACACCTACAGTAATTAACAGAACAACCGAAACGTTTTTTACATGCGTTATACAACATAATAGATAACTTTGGCCATTGAGAGTGATTGTAAATAATGTTTACATGAAATATGTTTGAAATTTAATTTTTCATCTGAGATTTCATTGTAATTCTTCTCATAAAATCACTGAATTCATCATTAATTGATTGCGTTGCCATCTATGTTTGATGTTAGAGCGTTGTTGAGAGAGAACAAGAATGCACTGGAAACATACTACCACCTACCTGACTCTGCCACTTTTCTATATGTTGCTAAAGCACCTATATGCATCATAAATATTTTTACACCTGGATAAATTTGCTTTGATGTAAAAGCCATTACATCTGTTATGCCAAGATCTTACTTTAACAAGCCAAAAACAATTTTTAAAGTAAACAGGTGCCTTCCACTCCTCCCATGTCTTTCTCCTTTTCACAGTCTGGCAGAAATTATGTGTGATTCCAAAATACATGGTCACATGACAGTAAAAGTGTATAGTAGCCAAGATATAGGGGTGGCTCAACTTACCCACTGGCTCAACTTACCCCAATCTCCCCTACAATAGAAGAGGTGCAGATATTATGCAGGTTAGCAAGCTTGTGTTGCCGTCAGCATTTGATTTTAGAGAGTTGTTGAGAGAGAGCAAGAATGTAGACATATTGGAAACATACCACCTATCTGAGAAGTAAGGAAAAATACACTTACCTGGGATGATTATTTTTAATATCTCTAAAATATATGATAGTATTATTGAAAACAATTTTTTATTGTGTTATTGAATAAAATATAAGTTAATTATCAAAGAAGGAAAAGATTAATAGCCATAATATGAACCATTGTAGATACTGTGAGACAGTGATTTCCTTACATTGCTGATGTCATCATTAACTCTGTTAACATGTTTTTGTATATGGTATCATTGTAATACTTGACCATCAAAACATAGGTGTAGACATCACCTTTTCTGTGTTATCATGTTTGGTTCAGGAGATATGACACAAAATAGATAATTTGGTTATGGCTGAAAGTAAAATGGTCGCCATGGCAACCATGAGGCATTTTTGCGATGACTCCCTTTTTGAATATTGTTCAGGACCGCAAACTATACAAGTGTACCAAGCTTCACACTTTTATGAAAAAGTAAAAAAAAATTTGACATATCACCTGTACTACGGGAGAGCGTGCGCGCGACTGATGCTGCGAAAAGTAAAGTTACTAATGTCGAATTTTAGGATTATTGTAAATGAAAATCATATTTAGGTCAAAACTAAATGTGAACTAAATCTGCTGTAAAGGGTGATCTAATTAAGCCCACTGAAATGCAGACACATCAACATATGTCTATGTTTTTGGTAAAAAAAACAAACAAAAAAAAAAAAAATTAAAATAACACAGATTAACATTAAATACCTTTTTTTTTTTTTTTTTAAATGTTATGCATTTAGCGTAGCCCTTTTGGTTTTATATTGTTTATCAACATTTATCTTTTGGATCAACTATGATAGACGGATATGTTTATTCTTAATAACCATACTGAAAATAAGTAAATATTGTTAGCTGGTGCTAACTATCTAGCTAACAAGCTTGCTGATGCTACGTTGAGGTAATTTTTAGATATAAAGTCCAAATATTTTTATTCAACCACCTAGATAGATTGCATCTGAGGGAAAAGAAAAGGATGTGATGTTCAGAATATGGTAACTCCAGTATTTATCAAAGTGGGAAGTGATACCCTCTGGGGGCATTTGGCCAGGAGTGATTTTATCATTATAAAAATATAATTATATTCTTAAAATGTTCTTCCTAACTTCAGTCCTCTTTCTCATATCATATAACTGTGACGTTCTGCAGAACAAGCTTAAAAACACTTTTTTTCTTACTGGTGAAAATTTGATGTTCACCTGGCAGTGTAAGCTTCACAGTGATCATTACTTCATCACTCTGATCAATGCAGTCCATATCAACAACAAAAATGTATCTTGACTCCATATAGTGGTTATTTTGGGAAAATCCCAGGTATTTTAAGCAGTAGGATTATAAAAAAAAATATGTGCTAATATAAAAGTAGCCTATATAAAATTGCAAAATAAATCTATTTGTACTTTTTTACTTATATATTAAATTGAGTACTTTTGTACTTTCATTCAAGTAAAATTGAAAAAAGGAGAACTTTTACTTTAACTGGAGTAATATTTTATTATAAAAGTATCTGTACTTTTACTCAAGTCCTTGATTTGTGTACTTCAACCATCAGTGGTATTAAGTAAAAAAAAAAAAAAAAAAAAAAGTTGACACCATCATGGTAACTGAAGTGATATTCTGCAAACAATATTAATACAGAAAACAAAACACAAAACAAGGATTCTGTCTGAAGACCACATGAACACACTCACCTACAGTCAGTGTAACTCCATCACTCATCTGTGAGTACTGTGGGGCTTTTATCTGTGTTTCTTTACAGCTGTACATGGCTAGATGGATGGATCCAAAATTTGAATAAAAGTTATGTTTTGCAGCAGTTATTTTGTGTGTGTGTGTTTTCACTACTGTGTGTGCTTTTGAATGGGTTAAATGCAGAGCACAAATTCCAAGTATCACCACACTTCCTTTCCTTTCCTTTCTTTTTCTTTCCTTTCCTTTAGTCATTAATGGAGCTGTTTGAGACACTTTTTGTTTTTCTTAACAGATTTACCCACATCTACACTGACTGTAACACCGACAAATCCTGTATTCACTGGAGAGACAGTCAGTATGACGTGTAAAATTGAGTCTGATCACAGCAATTGGAGATATGAGTGGACATATTGGCAGTATACAGACAGCAGATACAGTGTGTTACAGACATCTGGACGTTACACTGTAAATGGAGACACTCTCACTATTCAACTGTCTGATACATCAGATGATGGTCAGTACTGGTGTGGAGGACACATAGATGGAAGATCAGTCTCATCACAATCAAGCTCCATCTTTTCTCTCTTTGTGAAGGGTGAGTGGAATATCATCGTCCTCATATACTTACTCTACTACACATATGATCATTTATTCAGATTGAGACACACTGAATCTACGTGTTTTTCTGACGTACTCAGCCAAACATATAAAACACCATTAAATTCAAGACAACAAAATTAACATGCATTTCACAGTCAGTCTCATGAATGTTTCAGATGATCTAATGTTGAATCTGTAGTGACTGCTCAGACGAAGGAGAGGCTATTGCTCTCCTCGCCACATCGCTCCTTTTTAATATCAGTGATACCAGGGGTGATTCTAGGATTTTTAAACTGGGGGGCACAAGAGGGGCCACAATGAACCAATAATAATAATAAAAAAAAACACTAGCTTGCTCTATTCTTTCTCTATCTTGTTTTATTTTTATTTATTATATAATAAAATAAACTTGCTACATAGACTGCATTAAGCTAACTTGAATTTGTTTGCTTCCTTTGTCCTTATTTGTAAGTTGCTTTGGATAAATGCGTCTGCAAAATAACTAAATGTAAATGTAAAATATAAAGGGTCACTAATCTTGTCAATTCTTAGTTATATTTATTTACTTATTTTTTTGTTACATTTTTACTGAATCATAAATTTGTCCAAAGCCAAAGTTAAGGAAAAAAAAAAATTGTATTTGTATTTACCACTTAGGCATGTTGACAATAACATCTTCAACACTGTCTATGATATGTTTTCAGTGGACTTTCAAAATTTGAATTGCTTGACAATTCATTTGATTTAGTCGAGTCAGTTGTGCATCAAACACAATGTGATTTTCGGCAGTTGAGATCTGCCAGCAACAGCGCATTTTCTGCTTGGGCTCCACGGACAGCTTACCCTTGCCAATGAAATCACGCGAATAACAGCAAAACTCAGCGAATGCGCCTGAATCCTGAGGAGTCATAGCAATAGAGGAGAGACGAGAAAGCTGCGGAGAATCCGCTTGCCCGGAAGCTTCCGCAAGTGACATTTACAGCGAATTACCATTGTTTGGCAAATAAATAATTTGACATACTTATTCCCAACTCTTTATTAAGCTTTAAGTTACATCACAAATGACAAGGGATCAACTTATAATCATGTTTATATTAATTAACTAGTGAACGCGGCTTAGGTATGTGGAGCATTAGCAGCTTATATAGACGGAACGCCACTATATTATATATATATATATATATATACACACATACATACACACACACACACACACACAGTGGGTACGGAAAGTATTCAGACCCCCTTAAATTTTTCACTCTTTGTTATATTGCAACCATTTGCTAAAATCATTTATGTTCTTTTTTTTTCTCATTAATGTACACACAGCACCCCATATTGACAGAAAAACACAGAATTGTTGACATTTTTGCTGATTCATTAAAAAAAAAAATGAAATATCACATGGTCCTAAACATTCAGACCCTTTGCTGTGACACTCATATATTTAACTCAGGTGCTGTCCATTTCTTCTGATCATCCTTGAGATGGTTCTGCACCTTCATTTGAGTCCAGCTGTGTTTGATTATACTGATTGGACTTGATTAGGAAAGCCACACACCTGTCTATATAAGACCTCACAGCTCACAGTGCATGTCAGAGCAAATGAGAATCATGAGGTCAAAGGAACTGCCTGAAGAGCTCAGAGACAGAATTGTGGCAAGGCATGGCCAAGAAAAAAAAATTCTACTGCACTTAAGGTTCCTAAGAGCACAGTGGCCTCCATAATCCTTAAATGGAAGACGTTTGGGACGAAGAGAACCCTTCCTAGAGCTGGCCGTCCGGCCAAACTGAGCTATCGGGGGAGAAGAGCTTTGGTGAGAGAGGTAAAGAAGAACCCAAAGATCGCTGTGGCTGAGCTCCAGAGATGCAGTCAGGGAATGGGAAAAAGTTGCAGAAAGTAAGCCTCTCCTCAGTGCAAGACACATGAAAGCCTGCATGGTGTTTGCTAAAAAAACACCTGAAGGACTCCAGGATGGTGAGAAATAAGATTCTCTGGTCTGATGAGACCAAGATAGAACTTTTTGGCCTTAATTCTAAGCGGTATGTGCGGAGAAAACCAGACACTGCTCATCACCTGTCCAATACAGTCCCAACAGTGAAGCATGGTGGTGGCAGCATCATGCTGTGGGGGTGTTTTTCAGCTGCAGGGACAGGACGACTGGTTGCAATCCAGGGAAAGATGAATGCAGCCAAGTACAGGGACAGTAAACCTTCTCCAGAGTGCTCAGGACCGCAGACTGGGCCGAAGGTTCACCTTCCAACAAGACAATGACCCTAAGCACACAGCTAAAATAACGAAGGAGTGGCTTCACAACAACTCTGTGACTGTTCTTGAATGGCCCAGCCAGAGCCCTGACTTAAACCCAATTGAGCATCTCTGGAGAGACCTGAAAATGGCTGTCCACCAACGTTTACCATCCAACCTGACAGAACTGGAGAGGATCTGCAAGGAGGAATGGCAGAGGGTCCCAAATCCAGGTGTGAAAAACGTCTTTCCCAAAAAGACTCAAGGCTTTATTAGATCAAAAGGGTGCTTCTACTAAATACTGAGCAAAGTGTCTAAATACTTAGGACCATGTGATATTTCAGTTTTTCTTTTTTAATAAATCTGCAAAAATGTCAACAATTCTGTGTTTTTCTGTCAATATGGGGTGCTGTGTGTACATTAATGAGGAAAAAAATGAACATAAATGATTTTAGAAAATGGCTGCAATATAACAAAGAGTGAAAAATTTAAGGGGGACTGAATACTTTCTGTACCCACTGTATATACAAAGCATGAGTGAAATTTATCTTCATTATTAGACACTTATTTTCATATAGTATATATGTATATATATATATATATATATATATATAAATAATATGAAATAATAACTTTTTTTCCTCATGCTTCCTTGGACAATTTCAAAACAAACTTTGACAACAACACAAACTTTGCCATCATTCGTACAAAACTGCTGAAAGTTATACAGTTTTATGATGAGTGATTTATATCTTCCCTATTGCAATACTCAACTGATTTTATTTTATATATTTTGAGATAAAACAAATCTGTGGTTCCTTTATGTTATGTTGCATCTGAACTCTTCATTTATGTGCTATCACATATCACAGGATATCACATGGGTAGCAAAAGCAAAGTGCTGATTTTGTAAGCTACTGATCACACAAATAAAAATAGACCCTTTACAGTTCTGAAAGCTGTATCTTACCTTTATGAGCAAAAATTATGGCGTAAAAATGTTTCTACTGCAAGTGATCATACTGGAGCCTCCATGTCCTGTAAAGCACGCTTTAGCTTCCACTCTCCACACAAACTATTGGGTATGCGTCTAATAGTGCACATTTATATAGGTTAAGCATTTAAATTAACATATAACATAATATGCTTACACTGTTTTATATCTATAGATTTTATTTTAGGAATGTAGTGATGATTTGAGAATGCTAAATCTTTATTGGTTGATTCATAAAGCATTTGTCAGTCAGAAAATAAATAGTTTGCATCCAAAAATTAAACATCTGTCAACATTTACTCACACTCACCTTTAAGACTTTCAAACACAAATTTCATTATTTACAGCTGAATCTTTGCTCTTTTAAATACAATGACAGAGAGTGAGAGAGAGAATAAAAAATAATAATAATAATAAACTTCAATATAAGTTTCACAGTTGGTTGTTTGTCTGCTTTTATCTTTACCAGATTTACCCACATCTACGCTAAATGTTATACCAGACAGTCCTGTATTCACTGGAGAGACAGTCAATCTGACGTGTGTGATTGAGTCAAATCACAGTGACTGGAGATATGAGTGGTATAAAGGCACAAACAACAGTGTAATGGTTCAGACATCTGATCGCAACACTGTAAACAGAGACACTCTCACTATCAGAAGAGTGAATGAGTCTGATCAGGATCAGTACTGGTGTAGAGGACAGAGAGATGGAAGACCAAAATCATCACAGAAGAGTAACCAAATAAATCTGTCTGTTAATGGTGAGTAAATACAGCAGGGTCATGTGGGTAAAGTCATAAGTCTTGAACTAATGAGTAATTTCATGCATGTTTGTAATAATATCATACAATACATGACTTACGAACATTGTGTATTTGTCATGTTCTCCAGTCTCAGCAGCTTCATCATCTTCTCTTCTGGTCACTGCTGTGGTTGTGGGATTGAGTGTTTTCCTGTTGTTCTTCATCTCACTGGTGCTGCTGTGGAGATACAAGAAGAACAAAGGTGTGGAGCAGTTCATAATTTATATGATTAATACAACTGAATAGCAACAAATGGAAGATAGTTTTTGAATAAAGGCTCATAAGAAGATCTAAATATCAGCATAAAACGTTGCAGTAGGCACTGCAACTCTTTAAGTGATCATAATGATCTTTGTTTCTATTGTAGATCAGCCACGTAACCTTAACCAGACATCAGTCCCAAGTCGGTCTGCAGAATTTCAACCAGAAAACTCTCCTCTACAGTCTGGTCAGCCCCAAAAACCTATTATTTAAAGTGATAGTAATGCTAACACACACACAAAATTAATTCCACATCTTTTCAAATCTAAAGTCATTGGGGGTCCACCTTTTGGACACCAGCATTCTTCAAAATATATTTTGAACTATTCCTTTAAGCTTCATGTATAAATATATAAATACTGCTTTGCTTTTTACCTTTTATCCTCAAAATATTTGTTTTCTGTCCAGCAGGTTGTGATCATGTTTATGATGACGTGGCTACAGTGAAAAGTAGAGATAAAGGTTGAATCCTGAACCTTATTATAAAAACAATCTACACTTGTATTACACAAAACCCACAATCATTCTGGCTTGATTTTTTTTTTTGCTTTGTTTGTTTGTCTTTCTTTTCACTTCATACAGTGAAAGCCAATGGGGTCCAACTTTGTGTGGACAACAGCATTCTTAATTTATTCATGAATTATTATTATTCATTAATTATTCAAGACTGCTGTACTTTTTACCTTTTATCCTCAAAATGATTGTTTGTTATCCAGCAGGTTCTGATTATGTTCACGATGATGTGACTGTAAAGAAAAACGGAGATAAAGGTTGAGTCCTAATCATTATCATTATATCATACAAAATCAATAATTCGATCATGTTGACTTGACTAATTTCCCCCCAGATGATCGAAAGCCATTTTCAGATGTCATATATTCAGATGTCACTGTTAAGAAAAAGATGGATAAAGGTCAAAACAGCCCCTCTTAACTACACCCATACAATACATTCATCTGTTTAACCAGAAACGTTAATGTATTTCTTCTCCTTATTATTATTTTCAGATTATACCATTGCTGAAACAAATAATGTGACATACTCAGAAGTTGGAAAAGGAGGAAAGAAATGCAAAAGCAAAGGTGAGATTCCATTTTTCCAGAAGTACAATATTTCCAGTATGTATAATGTGATTTATCTTCTGTTTTGTAGATATTAATATTACAGAACCCAGTGATCTGACATATGCACAGATCAATACACAGGACAAAAAGAACACCAAAGGCAAAGGTAAATATGCAAACAAATGTAATCTGAACACAATGATTCATCACATTTAACTTGGATATAATCATTTTATAATATGAGAAAAAGAAACATCGTTAACAGGACTCATGGAGCCAGTTCATGCAACTTAATTTCAGAAATGTCACAAAAATCACAACACAACAGTCACATCTGTATGTTTGTTTTACTGAAATGAGTGAGACTGAGGGTTTAAGAGATGTTAAGAGATTAAGGCCCAGTTTCAAAGACAGAGTTTAACTTAAACCAGGACTAGGCGTTTGCTAAATTAGGACATTTGAGCAGCTTTTACAAAAATGCCTTAGAAATTAATATTACTGGTGTGCATCTTGAGACAAAACAAATTTAAAGATATGTCTGTGCAAGTTATTTTCAGATGAGGTAGTTGAAACGTATTTTAGTCTGGGACTATAAGCCTTGTTTGTGAAACCGGGGGTATGAGATGATAAAAACAGGCCTAGACAGAATAATGAATCAGATAACCAAAATGTTGTTTTTCATGATAGGTGCTGGACTTGCAGATATTATGATTGAAATGAAATCTAAGCAGAAAAACAGAGGTAAATGAAGAGATGATCTGAAATGTTGTCATGAGAATGTTGCAGATATTGTAAAAAAGTGTGTCAAATAATATTACATTTTATTTAATACTATTATTATACAAAATATTAAAAAATAATAATATTATTACAAAATAATAATAATAATATTTTTGCAAAATAAACTAAAATTAAATGCTCTGATCTCTCTTAGCATGGATTATCAGTTATTAGTTTTGCAGATGTATATTGTTAATTCATTCCCTGTCTGTTGTTCTCTATCAGGGAAGAGCAGTGAGTCTGGAGACACTTTTTACTCTGAAGTGAGGCACAACACAGATAAAGGTGAGAGAAACACAGTCAAGCTTCATCACTATTACAATCAAACCACTAACCTTAAATATTAAATCATGCACCCCTACAGATCAGATTTATTCCTAGTCTCATTGAGGAAATGTAAAAATATTTGTTCTTCAGATGCTGATGCTGGAGTTGATGCAACTTACGCTCAACCTATTAGGAAGAAGAACAAAACACGTACAAATTATGTTACAGTTTTACAATAATAACAATCACTGACAATAATCTCACCATTTGCACTTGTCATTTATGTTTTCATTTGTGTTCTTCAGATGCTGATGCTGAAGTTAACGATGCAACTTACGCTCAACCTATTAGGAAAAAGAACAAACCACGTAAGAATTCTGTTACAGTTGTACAGTAATAACAATAACCAACAGTAATCTCACAATTTGAACTTGTTCATGCAGATTGAGGCATATAATTGTTCTTTTACATTTTAAACCTGCTTTAAGTGATCAGTTGTTATTTCTGATGACCAGAGGTTCATCGTGATCTTAGTATTTTAAAATGTCAACAGAATGTGCTCTTTATTTACATCACCTGCATAATGCATCCTCTTACGTTATCTGTTTAAAGGTCCCTGAGTGCAGTGAATGCAACAGATGGCCAAAAGAGATTCACAGCAGACACCGCAACGCTTGCCTTACTTAAGAAATACATTTGAGTGAGCTGCTTATGCAAATGTTGATTGAAATGCTTTAGATATACATGCACTATATTATCTGTACATATATTATGTAAGCAAAACAAATGTATCTATAATATACAGTACATTTTCTGTAGTGAAGTGAAATTTCCCTAGAAATTATTACATTATTTTGTTCATGCTGCACAGCAGTTAAATAAATAATGTAATTGGGCATGTAGTTGATGAAGTTAAATACAATGCGCTATTTGTCTTATAAAATAATGGCTGTGTTTTTTCCCATTTTTTCTTAAATGCATATATTTTCATATGTTTTATATATGCTTTTTTTTTTGTTTGCTGCAGTTTATGTAATACGATTTATATTTGATAAATAAACACAATAACTTTTGTGCAATCCATGCCAAGAGTCACCATAATGCCCAAAGACAAGCAGCTTGTGTGACACATGAAAATATCAATAACATGCATAAAGAAATTAATAATTTGATGCAAAGTGAGTTGTTTAGGAAAATATTTAAAATAACTTGCATTTATATTTTTTTAACTGTTTGCAGATATGTTCACTCAGTTGTTCACTCATTGTTGATGGTTGTGACATCAATTCATACAACAAAATAAAAAAGTTGAAAATATACCTGCTGAAAAAAACAAACAAGCAAACAGCTACAAACAAATCTAAAAAATAAATCTAAAGAATACCCTGCTGAGAAAACAAACAAACAAACAAACAAACAAACAAACAAAAAAAAAAAAAACTAAAATCAGGCTGGTTGGCTGGTCTTAGCTGGAATAAGCTGGAAGTAACTGGTTTTAGCTGGTGGTTTCCCAACCCCTCTCAGCCAACCAGCCTGATTTTAGCTTTTTTTGTTTGTTTGTTTGTTTGTTTTCTCAGCAGGGTATTTTTTTAGATTTATTAGCAGAGTCAGTGTAAAAAAACAAAAATGTATATTTAACGAACAAAAATGCCAAACGTTTTTCTAAATGAACTTAATTACAAAAAATGAAACTAAATATAATCACTTTGCCATATTGCATGCAAAACTGAACTATTTTAATAGCTGAAACAGAAAGTCAAGTCAAGTCAGATTTATTTATATAGCGCTTTTTACAATACAAATTGTGTCAAAGCAGCTTTACAGTATCAAATGGGAAAGTAATATATCAATAATGCAAAAAGAAACTATAAACAATTGTAGTTGGTTTAGTAGATAAATTAATCAATAGTTCCAAATTAATAAATTGTTTGTCCCAATTTAGTTTTTCCCCAATTTAGTTGTTGTCCCCATGAAAGCTGTGAAAGCTGTTTTGGGAGAAGGGGGGAAAAGACAGCCTCCTTCTATTTCTTATCCTGAGTGAATTACTTTTTTTCACCAAGCCCATACATGATTTCTATTACTGTATGTTCAATGGCATTGTTTACATTAAGTGCCCCTGCAATGGCCAACTTCCGAATTGATGAAGCAACACTCTATAACTATTCTTTCTACTTACTCCTTCAAGCATGAAAAGCACAAACCTCAGATCAGATTGCAGCTGAGTATTGTACAAGCTTCATAAAAACCCCTCTCATACATGGATTGTTGTTAAATCACAAATGTAAACAAAATCTTATTTATAAAGGTGCACTTCACGGGTGGGACATGTCCTCCACCACTTTTTACCAGGGTCGATCTTGTCCCTTCCTATCACTATTTAAAACATCTCACGGCAAGGAAGCAGATGAAACGTGTATGACATTTGTTTCTGTTAAATAAGCTGCGGTCTGGCGCTGGAATCTGTTGTTTTTACAGTCATGCTGAATTTTTGCTGATGTTTTTAGTTACATAATGTTCCTTTTGTGGCTCTTGCATCTCACACCTGTTAGGGGTATTAACAGTTAAAACCCAAGTACCAAATATGATGAACATAAACCAGGAGTCAGAGATTCAATCAATCAAAGTCAAGTTTACTGAAGAACATAGTTTGCAGTTTCATCAGCAGAAGTCAGCTTCAACACTCTCGATGGAGTTCGTAGGCCGCTCTGCATACAAGCTTACAATACTGATACTTATACTCTAACAGAGATGCTATTTACGTCAATACATAAGTTAGGAAGATCTTGATTGGACGTCACACTAAAAGCATATCTTTACTTCAAGGCTGCCTAGTTCTAGCAGGACTCTTTATCAGTATGGTTACATAGTAAAGCTTTATTCACTTTAATACCTATCAGAAAGACATGAACATTGATGTCACAGATGTCCTGATCACTCGCAGACCAAGTAGATGAGAGGTCCTGATGACCTCTTGTGACGTGGCACTGTGACCCTGGAGAAAGATAGAACTCAGCAGGGAAAGAGAATACTGTTACCCATCCAATTCTGACTATAGTGGATCTCAGCAGTCTTAAAATACTAAAACTACTAATTCAATTATCAAATAATTTGGGGTGTTAGATCGCGCTCCCCATGCCTAGACAATTAAGATCCAACCCCGGACGCCGGATCCCGTCAGAAAATATCAGTTTTTCCGGTAACAGAACAACTCGTCAGCAGAGTCGTCTAATATCCAAACCCCGTTAACAGGAGGTCTTGTCTGGTACCCAAAATACCCAAAACACTATTAACAGTCTTCTGTCAGCCAAGAAGTTGACTGAGGAAAAACCAGTGAAAATGAAGAGTAGAAGCAGGAGACGAAGTAATGATGGTAAAAAGGAGCAGAGTTTATTGAATAGTCTTAGTTGCGTATGTCTCAATGCTCAGACTTCGTCTGAAGAACAGAAATTCAACAAGTATTGTTATAGCAAACGTCTTCACAACAACATCACATAAACCTTGAGGTTCATAAACATTCCCTCATATCGTCTTGGTTACGTATGGTAACCCTCGTTCCCTGATGGAGGGAACGGAGACGTTGTGTCGAAGTGACGACTAGGGGTCGCTCTTGAGAGCCCGAATACCTCTGACAGCTTTGAGAAAAGGCCAATGAGAATTGGTATGCAGTATTTGCATAGCCCGCTCCGCCCCGGAGATCCGGGCATAAGAGGGGGGGGCTAGGCAACACTCATTGTTCTGATCTGAGGAGCCGAAGCACCCGGCTACACTCAGAGGCGGTCCGAGGTTGTGGCAAGGGGGACACAACGTCTCCGTTCCCTCCATCAGGGAACGAGGGTTACCATACGTAACCAAGACGTTCCCCGTCTGTCGTTCACGTTCGACGTTGTGTCGAAGTGACGACTAGGGGTCCCAGTTGAAAACGCCACAACCAGCGGACCGCGTCACGAGTGCATGGAGTGCAAATATTAACAGGTCTTGCGTGTTAGATAAATGTCACTCACCTCCACGTGACCTTCCAATGCCCAAGAGCTTCAGCCAGCCTTTCCTCACCTTTGGTTGAACATCTTGGAGAACATTGGGCCAGTGTCCGTCCTCCCCGGGGGGGGATGGGCACTACGGAGACCACACCCTGCCCGGAGGGAGGTATTTGTGTGGAGAATACACTTGAGGGCTCGCACTAGGGGAGCACAACAAGGGGACGATCCTGAGGCAGGCTCCGCATGAGGAGAGACTGCTGAGCTCAGGGTCGGAGACAAGTTTTGTCTTAAGGGAAACACCGCATCTCTGGGAGTATAGGTGGAGATACACACATGGGGCCGCATTAGGAGCCACTACATGTGGGGCACCAACCTAATATGAGAGTTCACAAGAGGCAACCTAACCTCATATTAGATTCTGATAGCTAGTTCCTCCGCTGAACATAGCTACGTTGCGGGTGCAACATGATGGAAATTGTCGTTCAGGGTTCACGCCAGGAAACTTACTGAACTGGGGAAGCGTCATCACCCGTGGGGAACGACGCTTCAGCAAGCTTCTACACCGTGTCAGCTTCAGGAGTTACTGGGCTTGCGTTCAGGACTCCCGAAGAGACTGGTTCTACACGCAGATTGTAGAACCTGGCAAACGTGTTAGGTGTAGCCCAACCTGCAGCTCTGCAAATGTCTGTTAAAGAGATCCCGTTCGCCAGCGCAACCGACGCTGCGACGCCCCTGGTGGAGTGGGCGTGCACCCCCAGCGGGCAGGGCACCCCTGTGGCCTGGTAGGCCAAACGAATCGCATCCACAATCCAGTGGGAAATTCTTTGTTTGGAGACAGCTTTCCCCTTCTGCTGTCCTCCAAAACAGACAAAGAGCTGACTCGACCGTCTGAAGCTTTCAGTACGTTCCAAGTAAATGCTCAGGGCACGGACTGGGCATAACAAGGAGAGGTTGGGGTCGCCTTCCTGAGAAGGGATAGCTTGCAGAGTGACCACCTGGTCCCTGAAGGGAGTGGTGGGCACTTTGGGCACATAACCGGGCCGGGGTCTCAGGATAACGTGAGAGTTAGCCGGCCCGAATTCGAGGCACGAGTCACTGACGGAGAGGGCTTGGAGGTCTCCCACTCTTTTGATCGATGTGAGCGCAGTCAGGAGAGCCGTCTTTTGGGAGAGAGCACTGAGTTCGACTGACTGGAGCGGCTCAAAGGGATCTGACTGTAGGCCCCGGAGGACCACAGACAGATCCCAAGAGGGGACAAGGCGCGGTCTGACGGGGTTCAGCCTGCGTGCACCTTTAAGGAATCGTATAACCAAATTGTGCTTCCCAACCGATCTACCTTCCACCAGGTCGTGGTTAGCGGCAATAGCGGCTACCTGGACCTTAAGTGTTGAAGCAGAAAGGTGTCTATCCAGTCCTCCTTGGAGGAAGGAAAGCACCGTTCGGATGCCACATCTCCGTGGGTTCTCCCCCCGGGAGGAACACCAGTTTGTGAATTTGCGCCATCTGAGGTCGTACAGCCGCCTCGTGGAAGGAGCTCTCGACTGCAACAGAGTGTTTACCACTGCCAGTGGGAGATCTCTGAAATCCTCCTGGTCGCGTCCAGGGACCATACGTGGAGGTTCCAGAGATCTGGGCGCGGGTGCCATATCGTGCCCTTCCCCTGTGAAAGGAGGTCCTTCCTCAGGGGAATGCGCCAGGGAGGAACGGGGGAGAGGAGCACCAGCTCTGAGAACCAAACCCTGTTGGGCCAGTAGGGGGCCACCAGCAGGATCTGTTCTCTGTCCTCCCTGACTTTGCACAGGGTCTGTGCAATTAGGCTCACTGGTGGAAACGCATACTTGAGGAGGCCCTGAGGCCAGCTGTGTGCCAGTGCATCTGTGCCGAGGGGCGCCTCGGACAGACCGTACCACAACTGGCAGTGAGTGTTCTCTATCGAGGCAAACAGGTCGACCTGGGCCTGACCGAAAAGACTCCAGATCAGCTGAACCGTCTGAGGGTGAAGTCTCCACTCGCCCCGAAGCGAAGTCTGTCGGGAGAGCGCGTCCGCTACCCAATTGAGTTCGCCCGGTATGTGGGTGGCTCGTAGAGACTTGACATTGTTTCGACACCAAAGGAGGAGATGGCGGGCTAGCTGTGACATGCGAAAGGAGCGTACACCGCCCTGGTGATTGATGTAGGCTACAGTCGCAGTGCTGTCTGTGCGGACCAGCACGTGTTTGCCCTGAACCAAGGTCGGAACCTCTTCAGGGCCAAAAACACTGTCAGCAGCTCGAGGCAATTGATATGCCAATGCAGCCGAGGGCCCGACCAGAGCCCTGCAGCTGCTTGCCCATTGCATACGGCGCCCCAGCCTGTGTTGGATGCATCTGTCGTAACCAAAATGCGCCTGGACACTTGTCCTAAGGGCACCCCGGCCCGTAGGAACGAAATGTCTTTCCAAGGACCGAGGGTTTTTAGACATACGGGTGTGACGTGCACCCGGTATGAACCCTGGCGCCATGGCCATCTCGGGACTCGGGAACGCAGCCAGTGTTGTAACGGTCTCATGTGCATCAGGCCCAGCGGCGTGACGGCGGCTGCGGATGCCATGTGACCCAGGAGCCTCTGAAATTGTTTGAGGGGGACCGTCGGGCTGCGTGAGAGCTTCTGGACGCAGCTCAGCACTGACTGTGCACGCTCCGGGGAGAGCCGTGCACTCATGGCAACCGAGTCTAGTTGTATACCGAGAAAAGAGATGCTCCGTACCGGGGCGAGCTTGCTCTTTTCCCAGTTGACCCGAAACCCCAGATGGGCCAGATGGTTGAGAACCACATCCCTGTGTTTGCATACCAACTCCTGAGAGTGTGCTATGACCAGCCAGTCGTCGAGGTAATTGAGAATGCGGATGCCCCTCTCCCGGAGAGGGGCAAGGGCTGCCTCTGCGACTTTCGTAAAGACGCGGGGAGACAGGGAGAGCCCAAATGGAAGGACTTTGTACTGAAATGCTCGACCTTCGAAGGCAAACCGCAGGAAGGGCCTGTGTCTTGGAAGAATCGAGACATGAAAGTACGCGTCTTTCAGGTCTATCGCCACAAACCAATCCTGGAATCTGATGCACGTGAGAATGCGTTTGAGCGTTAGCATTCTGAAGGGGAGCTTGTGAAGGGCCCGATTCAGAATCCTCAGATCCAGGATTGGTCTTAAACCGCCACCTTTCTTGGGTACAATGAAGTAGGGGCTGTAGAACCCTTTCTTCATGTCGGCCGAGGGGACCGGCTCTATCGCGTCCTTCACCAGAAGGGTCGCGATCTCCGCCCGAAGAACCGCAGCATTCTCGTCCCGAACCGCGGTAGAGAAGATGCCGCTGAACTTGGGCGGGTTGCGTGCGAATTGGATAGCATAGCCGAGTCGGATGGTTCTGAGAAGCCAGCGAGAGAGGTTGGGTATCTCGAGCCAAGCTGTAAAACTCTCTGCCAACGGTCTCAGGGGGACCACCGACGTACCTCGGGTGGGTACGGTGTGACTGAGTTGTGGTGAAAGCCCTTTGTTCGGGGGCGTGCTGTCCCGGAGGACACAAGGTGCTTTGATCGCCATAACCGACATACAAGGATCCGTGAGAAGATCGCCTGAGCTCAGGGGATCGACTGACGGATGCGCTTGTTTCTCTGTCAAAGTATGCAGAAGCGCAAGTTTTGCGGTTGAGCATGCTTTGATGTGTTTTGGTGGCTGGGTACCCCGGAGGGACCCAGCCATGGGAGGATCGACCATCGGAACCGACAGACAAGGATCCATCAGAAGATCGCCTGAGCTCAGGGGATCGACTGATGGATGCACTTGATTCGTCAAAGCATGCCGAAGCGCAGGCCCTGCGGTTGAGCATGCTTTGACATGTTTTAGTGGCTGGGTACCCCGGAGGGACGCAGTCACATAGATTTTTTCGCCCAGAGAAGAAAATTGCTCTTTTATTGACCATGTGGTGGCCGTCTGCCGAGAGGCAGACAGCCGGGGTGGAGCCGAAACCCACACTCGTCCCCTCGCCGAGTGTGGATCCAGACAGGTCAGCAGATCTCTCTCCTCCGGGCTGCTCGTTTCAGGAACGCTTCGAAGCCTGACGAGGGTTCTTAGCGGCCTGAGACTGAGCTAACGGCGCCACCTTCTTGCGAGAGCTCGACCGCAAGGCTGGTTTAGGTGCAGGACCAGCCTGTGGCGGGCCCTGAGCCGGTCTGGAAGGCGGTCGTCCTCGGCGTGAAACAGGCGGAGGCTGCTGCCTCGGGGGTGCGGGCCCGGGGGGCGGCGCCCGACGAGGCAAGATGTGTTTGATAGCCTCCGTCTGTTTCTTCACTGCGGAGAACTGCTGTGCAAATTCCTCGACAGTGTCGCCAAAGAGACCAGCCTGAGAAATGGGGGCGTCAAGAAAGCGAACCTTCTCAGCGTCCTTCATTTCCGCCAGATTCAGCCAAAGGTGGCGCTCCTGGACCACCATAGTGGACATCGCCCTCCCCAGAGCCTGCGCCGTGACCTTCGTAGCTCGTAGAGCATAGTCAGTCGCCGAGCGCAGATCCTGCAAAAGCTCTGGTTTGGGAACACCCTCGTGCAACTCGCTAAGAACCTTGGCCTGATAGACCTGCAGGACGGCCATAGCGTGAAGGGCGGACGCAGCTTGTCCAGAAGCAGCATAAGCCTTCCCCACGAGAGCGGAAGAAGCCTTACATGCCCTGGACGGGAGTTTTGGGCGGTCCCGCCAGGTGGCGGCGGTCTGCGGGCAAAGATGCACCGCGATCGCACGCTCCACGGCGGGAACCTCCGTATACCCCTTCGCTGGACCTCCATCGAGGGTGGTGAGAGAGGAAGAACCGCTAAGACGCGTTCTGGCTGAAAAAGGAGCCTTCCACGACTTAGTCAGTTCCTCATGCACTTCCGGGAAGAAAGGAACTGGGGTAGAACGTGGCCGAGAACCACGGTCGTTACCCAGATACCAATCATCCAGCCGTGAGCGCTCAGGATGGGGCGGAGACTTCCACTCAATCCCGATTGCTTTGGCCGCCCGTTCGAGCATGGCCGCCATTTCCGCGTCTGCTACTGACTGAGAACCCGCCCCCGCAGCGGGTGCCTCAGATAGCGCGTCTGCTTCAGATGGCTGCCCACTCTCCGATGCTGCAGACACTTCTTCCTCCCCCGCAGGAGCCCCGAATAACCAATCCAACCCGTACTGAGACGAGTTTTCAAAGTCATCCGAAAGCTCGACCGGCAGACACACAGAGCGCGAGGGACGCGGGGAATTACCCGGCGAAACGCTCGCGCTCTCTCGCTCTTCATCAACACGCGCCGCGGCAGCCTCGTACCCGGAAGTAGAAGGACGAGCCGCGGTAGCGGTTGATGCGAGCCGCGGTCTTTTAGTAAAGAACGCGACTCGCGAACGAAGTGTGCTGAGGGGCATGTCCTCGCAAGCAGGACATCCGCCCTCGCCGAACGCTGCTTCAGCATGGTCACGACCCAAACATTGAAGACAGAGCTCGTGCCGATCGTTTTGGGAGAGAAAGAAGCCGCAACCAGAAGGACACGGAAGGAAAGGCATAGTAAACACACAAACCCACCGTGTCTGCACTCTTTTAGAGAAATTTGCTCTTTAGATTTTATTAAGAGGAAATCTGCTCTTCAAGATTCGCCGTCGAAGCACCCAGGGGACTCTCACTGCTACTGCGTTCGAGAAGGAAGAGACCGCTGCCCGTGCCGTAGATCCAACGACGAGAGAGGTGAGTAACGCTGCTTCTCAATGAAGAGACGCTGCATTCGGCTCCGAAGAAACAGAACAATGAGTGTTGCCTAGCCCCCCCCTCTTATGCCCGGATCTCCGGGGCGGAGCGGGCTATGCAAATACTGCATACCAATTCTCATTGGCCTTTTCTCAAAGCTGTCAGAGGTATTCGGGCTCTCAAGAGCGACCCCTAGTCGTCACTTCGACACAACGTCGAACGTGAACGACAGACGGGGAACTCTTATTCATGAAGACAAACAGCCCTAAAAGACTAAACAACAATGGAAAAATATATTAAAAACAACAATATAACATAATATAAATGAAAAATCAATTAATGAATCAATGTAATCAATATATAAATGACTATAATGACTAATATAAATGATTAAATGGAATAATAAAATGATTAAATGATAAATGATTATAAATGAATAAAGGAATGAAGAATAAACAAAGAATATAAAAAAACAATACAAATGTATGGTTGCTCTTGTGAAGCAAAACACACACAGTTTGCATTTGAGGATCATCAGATCCTTCATTCCCCCCTCTTAATCATATATGATAACATAAAATGATTATTGCAAGCAAACTGTCATAATCTTTATCAAAAACATACTTTGAAAAGTTCGGGTGATCAGGCCGTACTCTTCCCTTCTACATGTTCAAAAGAACAGGTCACTTCTGTCATACCACGTACCAGCGTCGGTTGAGGGAAATGTGTGTCTCACGCTGTTGTCGTACAACAGCGAACAGTAATCTGACCAAGCAAATCAACACTCAACAATTATGGAAATGCACAAGAGTAAGATAATAAACACCATGTTTCACCCTGTGATTTGGAATTAACCAAAAACTCATTGTGAAAACATACTCTTCATCATTTCATATTGCATGTGCTTTTACCCTTTTAAACACTTGGTCATTTGTCATCTTTAGCATCTCTCCATCTCAGCATCAGGGTTTCAGTGCCCTAGTATTTATTCAAAGTGTCTGGCAGATTTATCAATTTGAAACTAGAATTGTCAATTGGAGTGCACCATTTTAAAAATCAAAATCAGATAATGGTAATAAATGTGCATACAAATTCCATTATGTACTAAACTGAGGAAAAATTCCCTTAAGGGTCTCTTGAGATTTAACCCAAAAGTCACATCATTATGACCTCATGACCTTTTTGTTATGGACAAATCATTGAATTCACATCATGTCATGTTAGACTATCTTGCAGAATGATGATAATAATATTAAAAACCAACTATGAATTGGCCTTATTGACTCTGTATGACAAATATATGACTTAAAAATACATAAAGCATATGTGTTAAAAACTAAAGCACACAAAATAAGCAATATAAATGACTGATATCTCTTTTGTAGCCCAGAATGCCTCTATCCATGAAATGTCGTTTCAGCAGTAGCCTGTTCTCGACGTGTCATCTCAGTAGTCTGCTCTTGAAGCATTTCTGTAGCTTGTTCTTGAGATGTCTCTGTAGCTTGTTCTGTAGCTGTTCTGTTTTCCCAAAGGAACCATGTTGAGATTGAAGACTGCGAAGTTTCATCTCTCTCTGACTTTCCCTGAAGTTCCAGTTATTCTGTTAGCCGTTGTTTGTCGACACAGACTGTTCCCTTTGACAAGGCTCGCACCTCTCAGCGAATTTCTCGAAGGTCGCCAACAGACATAATCTGCGAAAACATAAAAACAAGAGAACGGAAAACAGAGACTGTTCTTTTGAAAAACAAGATGTTCAAACTTCGTTGGAATTATTTTGACTCTGATAGATAAACAAAGAACACAGAGACTAGCTGGCGACTAGACTGTAGTCTGGTGAAAGCTAATAATCATAGCCCCCCACCCGCCATATCTTCATCATGAGGTTGGCCCCCAAGTCACTAAAAGACAAGGTTCTTCCTCACGACTCCTTCCTACAGCATTTCGCCAGTTCTCATTCAAAATGAATGAGCAAATTTATAAAGTCTAATATGTATCCATCTAATTTAATTTGCTTAATAATCCTACATATTTTGAATCTGAAGGGGTTCTAATGATAAGCTCTTATTTAGCACAATTTATGTCCACCCCCCTCTGGAGGAGGTTTCCACACATCATAAAACCTGAATTTTAACCTTTAGCACTACCTCAGTTAAAACCAATCAATGTATCAGAAGAAAATCTGAATAAAGTGCACACCTGCCATAGCAAGATCTCTCATAGCAACTTGACCTTCAGCCAAAACTGAGCTGATAACTGATGTTATGCACAGAAATAATAGAAGCACATCTAACCATGTTAGCCTGTCGTACCACATTTGCCAAGTTTGATCTCAGAGTGTGATTAACTTTTCTAATGACGAAAGTCATTGTTGGTACTATGAAAATCCAATGAAGTCCACAGACTTCCTGACATACCTGACCATTAAAGCGTATTCCCAGTCAGAATTAATGTCTAACATTCCCATCTGGGAATGATGTCTTAAATCAATTTTAGCCAGCAGTGCCTTTTGATAGTGAAAATTTTGCCAATTATAACCAAAACATCCCAGTAACCCTTACTTTTCATAAAGAGTTATGAAATCACAAATTCACAAACAGCCCTGAGGGTGCAGGTTTTCCCCAATTAAATAGAAATAGGGTTGCCAAATTGTGTTTTGACATCACGCATCCATTAACGTCTTCTTCATGTTTCCTAAAAAATCCCCTCGCTCATATTGTTTAAACATGAACAAATTAAAAACGCCTAAATGACGGACACACACTGTATATCTGTGTGACCAGGAAAGGAAACAAGGTTCGGAGCCTATTATTCAACTGATAATTTAGAGTCAATCAAATCCACAGATTTGCATCTTGGCTTATCTGTGAGCTGTGAGTGAGGTGTGTCAGTGCGCAGAGGACATGCCTGAGCAGTGAAGATTTCTGCCGTTCATGCGGCGGCAACCGCAGCTGCCTGGTCAGCAAGGGTTCATCCATCTCACCTCTTAGTGAGGAAACCACTCTGCTGCCAACCTGCTCCAAAGTCATGCACAACACCACCAAAGGCATAACGGAGGGTCCGTATAGATTTCAGCGTTTCAGCTGTTTAGCCGTTTGCCAACTCACATTTATAGCAAACAAATTAACTGAGACTAAGACCTTTAGTCTGTTGTTACTGCTCAACCTGCCTTGCATTCCCCATCGTTCACAAAAGATGAACAGCACAGAAAATCAAATTAGAAGTTCCAAATTGTCTAAATGTTTTCTACCATTAAAAATCTCTTATAGCTCTGCACCATCTTGACCATCTGGAATTAGTTCAGATGAAATGAACTACATTTCCCAAAAATGATGTTTGGCAATTTTAGCATCTTGGACCACGTCACACGTCCTGCTGCTCAATAGACTGTAATGCAACGCAATGCAGTTACAAAGTGTAGACAGCGAATAGTTAACATCAAACATTACAAAGACTTGCTTTGCAAAGCCAAAAAGACTGTCAAAAGACTGAAATGTATAAACAAGGCAAAAGCCTTGAGTCATGGTGACTGACACCCCTCTCATAGTTATTCTGATTTTCCCGTTCTTGGGTTAACAAGTTGTCATGTAACCAATGCAAAAATCTCTGCAGCTGTATCTGATATATCGAGTGTGAATTCTGCACGTGTTAATTTCTCAAAAACTATTCCAGCCTCAGAAGTCCAGTCATTGAGCCCTGAACTTAACAAAGAAAACAGTTAAACATCACAGCTCATCTGCATAGCTTTTAATTCAACTACACCTGTAGTTACATCTTCAAAAAGAATCTCAGCTAGCTTCTGAATAGTTCATGAAATCAGATGTGTCCAAGCATCTCACAGCAGCTATTTGACTGATACACCATACAGCATTGAATCAAAATCTTTCAAAATATTTTTGCAAAGACTGGTAAAATAACGGCTACGGAAAACCCAAATAAATAGCTAGTAGCATTCACCAAAGCCCATTAGCAAATATCAATTACTAAAAAATCATTGGTGTCCAAGAAATCTCTCAAAAATAACCAGTTTAGCATGTCATTGAACTTGTAAAAATACCCTGATAAAATCACTCTTTCTCAAAGTCTGAGACAAGATTTAATTCCCACTCAGCTGCTGTCTTTCAAGCTGATTGAAATTATGGGAGCAAGATTTCAGTTCCCCCAAATTTTTAACAGATATAGATATAGCATATAAATCATTTAAATAATAGTCACCCCAGGTTTTCTTGGAGGTTTTAGACTGCAAATAAAGATTCACACCAACATTGAGGCTAGCACTCTCTGCTCATGCTACATCTTTGCAGATATTATAATAACTCAACAGCCAGATTAGTGTCTGCATCGAATCTAAACCCAAAAAGTTCAGAATTTCAGAGTTATTTACCCTAATGTTAGATATGTGCTTTTCACACACAAAAACAAAGGCTTTTGTTTAAACTTTTCCCCACAGTGAAAAATCCTTCCAAAATATTCCATCATACTGACTACTTCAGCCCCTACTTACTTTGACCATCTTAAGCCAAACAATTAGAACATAGAGGTCCTACCTTCAACAGATAAACCAACAAACTGTCTTTCTTTGCCCACATACTCTATACCTTCACAGCACTTACATAAGCAACTGTTAAACAGACAAATGTCTTTTTAAAAAACCTCTTTTGAAATTTAATAATCATTTTATAAAATGTTTAACAACCCCTTCAGTTTTTGTTGTCTTTAGGTTAAAATGAGAACACCTTTCTGCACTGTTACTAAATTTAGCAACTATTAATTGTGTTACTGCTTCTGTTTACTGATTTTAAAAAGCTCTTCCAAATGTTGTGTCCAAGTTAATTATTTCATCTAGCTTTACATCTGACCACTCCATAACTGTAGAAATGATATCTCTGACCCAGTAGCTAAGCTACCAACACAGTACGTACTGAATTTCCATGAAATGCCAAACAGAACACACTTACTCTGCACAGCAGAAGTTAAGAAAGGAGAAGACACCTGTGAGAGTCATCCTCGTCCTCACTCGTGGCCCGGAGTCAGAAGCCCAGTGGTCTGGGACATTCCACCGTCTGGTCATGCAAGAAGCAACCCCGACTCCGCTCTTATGGAGATAACAGCTCTGTGTTATTCCATCCTGCCGACTACACCAAAATGTTAGATCGCGCTCCCCATGCCTAGACAATTAAGATCCAACCCCGGACGCCGGATCCCGTCAGAAAATATCAGTTTTTCCGGTAACAGAACAACTCGTCAGCAGAGTCGTCTAATATCCAAACCCCGTTAACAGGAGGTCTTGTCTGGTACCCAAAATACCCAAAACACTATTAACAGTCTTCTGTCAGCCAAGAAGTTGACTGAGGAAAAACCAGTGAAAATGAAGAGTAGAAGCAGGAGACGAAGTAATGATGGTAAAAAGGAGCAGAGTTTATTGAATAGTCTTAGTTGCGTATGTCTCAATGCTCAGACTTCGTCTGAAGAACAGAAATTCAACAAGTATTGTTATAACAAACGTCTTCACAACAACATCCCATAAACCTTGAGGTTCATAAACATTCCCTCATATCTCTTATTCATGAAGACAAACAGCCCTTGAAACCACACAGTCATAAGACTAAACAACAATGGAAAAATATATTAAAAACAACAATATAACATAATATAAATGAAAAATCAATTAATGAATCAATGTAATCAATATATAAATGACTATAATGACTAATATAAATGATTAAATGGAATAATAAAATGATTAAATGATAAATGATTATAAATGAATAAAGGAATGAAGAATAAACAAAGAATATAAAAAAACAATACAAATGTATAGTTGCTCTTGTGAAGCAAAACACACACAGTTTGCATTTGAGGATCATCAGATCCTTCAGGGGGTTAAATGATAATCAATAACTTGAGTAATATAATTTATATTGTTATGAAGGCCACGTTGAACTCCGCGGTTCCACTCCTTCACACCAGTGCTTCAATATATCGCTTGAACTTTGCGGAGACATCTATTCATTCCAGTTAAATCACAAATTGTCTCCCTGCTCTGCTCAAAATCTGTTACAAGTGTTTATTGCATATCTATGCATTTATTAACTGACATGAAGAATTTCGGGCCAAAAACATGCCCCACCCACTTTATTGTTTCTTATTCTGAAATAAGAAACCATTTATTTTTCCTTCTTTCTTTCTTTCAGTTATATATGCTGAGAGTTACACATCCTTTATCTTGCCACTGGAATGGACACCATGTATTTAGAGTTGGTATTTTATGCAAATTAATCATATTTTAATCAATTTAATAAATTTGTTTTACGAAATCGTCTCTGTTAAATATCAGTACCTGGATTTATATAAGAGAGTAAATTAGAGGTTGTGGTGTATAGTGCTGCTGTATATGCTGTATATATTGTTATAAATGCTGACATAAGTCAATCTACATCAGGGTGCCCAACCCTGTTTGTGGAGATCTGCCATCCTACAAAATTCAGCTCCAACCCTGATCAAACACACCTGAACCAGCTAATTAATCTCTTAATTAGCACTTAATTAGACAGCTGTGTTGGAGCAGGGCTGGAACTAAAGTCTGCAGGTAGGTAGATATCCTCTGATCTACATAAATGTGTAAAATGACAAATAAGTCAGGTAAGCAATATTGTAAATGCAATAGGCATATTCATATTATTGATTAATACTACTAATGCTAGTATACATTTTTTTTTGCATTGATTTAAGTGTTAAAATTTCTACTAAATTAAACAACACTACTACAGAAATATATCCGTCTTAATTCTAAATAAGCGTTTTAATCCACATCAATCTTTGAAAGTACACTTCCAGTTCTTCCATCCCAGTTAGAAAAAAAAAAAAAAAAAAAGAAAGAAACTAAGCTCTTTAAATTAAAATATGGGTGGCTCTTAGAAGAGCCTTTGGGTTTGTTGATCAGATGAAGCTTTACTTTGAGCTGGTGTATTTGGTCACAGCCTTTGTGCCCTCAGACACGGCGTGTTTGGCCAGTTCACCGGGCATCAGCAGACGCACAGCGGTCTGGATCTCTCGCGATGTGATGGTGGAGCGCTTATTATAATGAACGAGACGAGACGACTCACCGGCGATGCGCTCGAAGATGTCTTTGATGAAAGAGTTCATGATTCCCATCGCCTTGGAAGAAATTCCAGTATCAGGATGAACCTGCTTCAGGACTTTATATACGTAGATAGCATAGCTCTCCTTTCTGGACCTCTTGCGCTTCTTTCCTCCTTTGCCGGCGGTCTTTGTGACGGCTTTCTTTGAGCCTTTTTTTGGGCGCAGACTTTACTGGTTCAGGCATTTTGATCTGTTATCAACTACTTAAAATTATACTTAGGTTGGAACACGCGGGCTTATATACACTGCGTTATGCAAATTTTAATAGCTAAAATGGTGGTCTATGATTGCGGTCTCTCCATAGCCCACCCCATATAATGATTTCATTGGTCACAGGAAAACCAATCAGGGGCTTTGAAATATAAATCTATCACCTCATGCTTGACAACTACCGTCCCCCATCAGTTTTCGTTCCTTTGTTTGATTTTCCAGCATTGTTTTATGAACGATGTAAGTTAACTATTGTACGTTTGGTAAAATATATATCATTAGAATAATACAACAAGCACAAAGTTAATTACTCCATTTTGTTTCAACGTTTATGTGGAAAAAAATACATATAAAACGTAATCTTCAAAATGTTGGTTAATTATAGCATTACGTTCGAACAATGAATAACTACAAAGAATAAAAAGATAGCAAACGTTTTGTTTATAGGTTGCTAACAGCAATACACCATTAAGACATTTGTTCTTTGTGCGAAAAGGTGGGTGGCTCTTAAAAGAGCCGTTGGTGTTTGGTTTTGTTCAGAAATCACTTAACCTCCGAAACCATATAGGGTGCGTCCCTGTCGTTTCAAAGCATACACAACATCCATAGCGGTAACGGTCTTTCGCTTAGCGTGCTCAGTATAGGTTACAGCATCACGAATAACGTTCTCCAAGAACACCTTCAACACGCCACGTGTCTCCTCATAGATCAGCCCAGAAATACGCTTGACGCCGCCACGGCGAGCAAGACGACGAATAGCGGGTTTAGTGATTCCCTGGATGTTATCGCGAAGAACTTTTCTGTGACGCTTAGCGCCTCCCTTTCCAAGTCCTTTACCGCCTTTTCCTCTTCCTGACATATCGGCAACTCTTCTTCAAACCAGACTAACGAAAGTTTAAAAAACTTAACACAGAAGAAGGGGAGTTTATACTTCACTATAGGACCTAGGTGAAACCACAATCATGGGCGGTTCTACTATACGTCACGTCTAATCTGAGCCCACCACTTGAGTTCCTTCTTCCAGTGTTACATGGTGAAAATAAACCTGTGTTTAAGTATATTTATTAATTTATAAATCAAATATCTAATAGCATAACATGTCTAACCATTCATATAAATATATATAAATCAATAAAGCATTCATTCTTGTATATAATGTCTTTTATCTTTCAAAAATCAACTGTAATTACTTAAAACAACCTAAAACACTCCCATCTTGTCATTTGAACATATTTAAGTAATACTACAATTCTGACAATAACTCTACACTTCAGACCAGTCAAACCCAATTACACATTCATAACAATTCATTAAAGGAAATCATCTTTGATAGAAAGATTGAGGTGGCTCTTAAAAGAGCCTTTGGGATTTGTATAACAGATGCAACAAGACATTTAAGCGCGCTCTCCGCGAATGCGGCGGGCCAGCTGAATGTCTTTGGGCATGATGGTCACCCTCTTGGCGTGGATGGCACACAAATTGGTGTCCTCAAACAGACCGACCAAATAAGCCTCACTAGCCTCCTGCAGGGCCATGACAGCTGAGCTTTGGAAACGTAAGTCAGTCTTGAAATCTTGAGCGATTTCTCTCACCAGGCGTTGGAAAGGCAGTTTACGAATCAGCAGCTCAGTGGATTTCTGATAACGGCGAATCTCTCTCAAAGCCACGGTACCGGGCCTGTAACGATGAGGCTTCTTAACACCACCGGTTGCGGGTGCGCTCTTACGAGCGGCTTTAGTAGCCAACTGTTTTCTCGGAGCTTTGCCTCCAGTGGATTTACGAGCGGTTTGTTTAGTTCTTGCCATTGCGTAAAACAAACGCTGCTACTGTTACAGACAATACGAAATAACGCATCGCCGCAAAACAGACCCATTTAAGCACAGGGATGTCACACGCCCATTGGACGGTGTAGTTTCAAGCCATTTGATTGGTTATTATCTGGCGTCTCAAAATAACAGCTGGCCAATGGCTGTACGTCTCATGATTTCAATCCGTTTATTGTCTCCGCCAAATTCCCTTTTGTTTCGCGTTGTTAGACGAAACTACGAAATAAACGTTTAATTAATTATGTATTCCAAGTATCAAACTGCAGTTGGGTTGTTTTAGACTTAAACAGCACAATTGTATATTTTATCTTCCTGTAGTACGTCTATGCATAAATGTATCCGATGTCTTAACCATGACACACACACACACACACACACACACACACACACACACACACACACACACACACACACACACACACACAAACAAACACAAACACAAACAAACAAACAAACAAACAAACAAACTTAACAGTGTAGTCACTACACTGTAGTGGGACTGGACAAATCTGGGGTGTGTTCCAGAAAGCAGGTTATGTTACATACCCGGGTATGTTTAAGAGTAAGTTAGTGGATAACCGCAACTTTCGGTTCCAAAAACAGAGGTAATTTTCAGGTTACGTAAGTAGCCATAGCAACTTGCTCTCTGAAGATAGCCTGCTCCGGAGCATGGGTTAGTCCTAGGGTTAGTTTGTATCCGAGAGGTAGCACAGATTATACAAGGTTTTTTATTCACTGTGAGAGGGTGATAAGGCCACGCACTGATGTGTTTTCTTACCCTGACCAATAATTGAAGGAGTTTTCAAAGAATCGCTAATTTATTTAATGAAACTTTTGAAACCTCACGTAGGCTATATGACGAACCTCGGGTCAGCTCTTACCATTACCATTACCATTATTTATTTTGCCATAGGGATTTTTATACAATGTTGATGAAGCAGAGCATGTGGGAAAGGCAACTGTGTGTACAGCTGTGCGTCTTAGAAGAATTCCACAGATTTGTCCGTTCTAGAAAAATCAGCGTGAGACGTATTTTAATGTGTATTCATTGTATCTATCGTTTATCTATACTGCATACACCGACTTGTATAATACCACTTTCAATTTCAGGGTTCCCAAATGTGATTGTCCCAAATGTGAGACAATGTTAATAGAAAGTCTGTCCATAGCATCAATTAATTTTCAGTCCTTAATCTTTTATATTTACATAGGCCTACATCAATTTTACACTCATAACTGCTTCCTACTTACCAGGTAATAATGTGATGCAGCCCACCTCATCACTATAGTTTAGGCGAAATGGCCAGGGTCTGTACATTATTACAGAATTTTTATAGAGTCATCATTATGGCACACAATTCAACAGGGTCAGTTTTGCTTTACACAATGTTTTCATGGTTTACTACTTGTATTATACACTTTAGTCATTACAGGGCACTTCAATGGTTACTTGCTGGGGGACAGAGGGTACCCTTGTCTGCCCTATTTGATGAATTCCTACCTAATTTGAGCCTGTACCACAGACAAGATTCAGCTGGCTCACAGCAGAACACAAGCCAGGATAGAGATGACCTTAGGCATCCTGAGGGCAAGGTTTCAGTGCCTGCGTGGGCTCAGGGTCAGTCCAGAGATGGCATGTCACATCACAGTTGCTTGTGTTTTCCTTCACAACATTGCCACAATAAGAGCAGAGAGCCACCCTCCTTGTCCTGATGAAGATGCCCTAGAGGAACCCCCAATAAATGTAGCAGACCAAACACGGTAAAGTGAAAATCATTTTAATGAAAGTATTTACATTGAAGTTCACTGTTTATATAAGAAAAATACTTTTTTATTTTTTTTTGCTTTATATACTATTCAACAAGTAACATTTGGCCTCTTTAATAGCAAATCTTTTATCTTCTGTTTGAAGCTGCATAAGGTCCATCTCTATGTCACATTTTTTATTTGCCTTTGAAGATGGACCTTATACAGCTTCTTCGTGGGCAACATGGAAGGAATGACAAAAAAAGATAAAATCTGTAACATAATATTTAATTTAAGAACATCTGCAGACAAATTCTTACACTGCTAATATTATGTGTTGAGGCAGAAGAAACTTTATCTGCATGTTAATCCAGACATAATCTATGAAAACACAATGACAATTTGTTATTCTTTTATATAAAAAAGTGCATACATTAAATGGTGTGCATTATACCTGGGTCTCCCATCATCTTTATCCTACAGTGGAATTATACAAGTACACTTTGTCTGGCAAGAAGAAACCATCAGGATCCAATAATACAATGCATCCATCATCAACTGCAAGACAATAAACCCATAAGATTCTCAATATATATTCTCAAACAAACTAATACACAAAGATATTAGTAATATGTAAGAGTACTCCAAATAATAGTTCAGTATATAAAATGCAGTTAAATAAAATAAGACTGCATAATGCAGAAGTGAAACAATGACTGCAAGTGTATTTAAAGTCACAAAGTGACAGTGATGTTATTTGTTTATTTAAAGTTTCCGTAAAAAAAAAAAAAATTGTAAAAAGTAACCTAAGCACTACTGTGGTAAACCTTCCTGTGGTGGCAGGAAACATAAATGCTTAAGTAGATATATAACATACTAAAAATGATTTATTTTTAATTTTGCATTATTATAAAAGGAGAGAGAGTACAATATTTTATTTTAAGAAAATTACGCATTGACTCTGCAAGTGATTTTTTTGCCAAGCCAACTCTTGCCTTTGCTGATGCAGCCTTTTTGTTTTTTTTCATAACCGTAGGTTTTAAGTACTCATAAACCAGCATTAAAACCTCTAACTCTGCCTCTGTAAAGTATGCTGCCCTTTTTTTCTTACCTTGAGTTTCCATGGTGACTCGTGAATTCAGCGATCCATTGAAAATGTCTTCATGTATTCACCGTGCACACCCATCAATGTTTACAGTCAGTGTGTGTTCTGCAGATGTTTCTCTCAGTGGAAGTCACAACATTTTGTAGGTTGTTGCTATATCTTTGTAAACACTTTGCTATTTGTGTGTTGCTAACTTTAGAAGCTAAATGTAGTAAGCAAATGACAGAAGTGTTAAGAGGCCTAATAAAAGAGTAGAGTTGATGCTGTTTCTCCTTTTTGGTTTTAACCAGAATGAATATTATTCTTATACTGCATCATTAGTTTCATAAACTTTAAAATACTACCAAGAGCAGTAGATTCATAGCAACATGTGCACATCATTTTAATTCACTCCCCCTTCTTAGAATACCTGTTTTTTTTTTTGTTTGTTTGTTTGTTTTTTGTTTTTTAACATTTTATTTGATAGTCAAGCATTAATAGTAAAAGCTGGTGAAGGAAAATGTCACCTTTTGATGGCTTTTGGTGGCTCTGCTCAAGTTGTGGCAAGAGTTTATGACCAGAACTGTATAAGGTGTGGACTTCTTTTTCACTCTGTGAAGTGGTACATTTATGTTTTTACATCCTTTTAAGGTTGCTTTGTCTTGAACTGTAAGCACTGCTCTCTAAAATGTACATATAACTAGTGTTTCACTGCTTTAGTTAGGCTAAATGATTGCAGCATCAAACAACGCATTCGCAAGTCTGCTTTCTATTCCTTTTAGAGAAGAAATAATCATCACTCCATCCAATCTGAATCAAAATCATTTTATTGGCTGCATGCGTCACTTGTGTGTGACAGTATGTAATTCACTTTTTCTTCATATATTTCTATAGAAAATTGAACAAAAACAATGCAGTGTTAGAACGATTACCAGATGACATTCTCTTTGAAGACTTTGCAAGTTGAAAAACATCTAAATATCTTAAGACAGGCTAAATATCTTAGAATACACATCTTTTTCTTTCTATTTCTTTATGTTTTTCTATGTAGTTTTGTCTCCTCCCTCATCACTTCTCAAATTGTGGAATTGTGAAGCACAGGAAGTGCTGATATAGTGCACACAGCGCTGTGAAACAGTCTATTAATGTGTCAGTATGCGGTCCAGTGCACTGCCTCTCATACTCTGTGAGTACTATATTACTATTTTACACCATGTTCTGTTTTTTATACACTTAGTTGAAGATAAAATGCTTGTGCTGTTTGTAGGAGGGTTACAGTGCTTGTTTGTTTATTTATTTATTTTTTGTATTATTATTATTGTTTAGATTTAATGTGATGATATGTTATGTGTGGAGCAGATACAAAGTTTCAGAGAAAATGCCTTTATCTGTGCTGCTTGTAAAAGATAAAGGGCATGATCAGATATATTTGTGTTAATATGAGTTTAGTGTTGTGATATTATATCTTTAAATAGTCTCTCCATCAGAGGCTGAGAACAGTGACTGAACACACGTGTTTCTCACATTTTTCCTTTTTCATTCTGTCTGCCCCTTTTATTGAACATGATTTGTCCATATAGTGGCCCAAGATAAATAAATAAATAAATAAATCACACTTAAAATCACAATATGCCAACATATATCTGCTGACAAATGATGCTCAAGCTTTTCTCAGAAGTAACTTCTGTTTTCTGAGACACTTTTTCAATTATTTTTAACCTGTCTGTCTTAGTGTCATTTTTAGCAGATGTGTGATGTCAGTTCTCCTCCAGTTCTTAAGAGAAAAAACACAATGTTTGACCATTAAAACATGCCTTTAGTGTTAATTTTGAAAACATATTTGTTTCATCACTTACTTAATATACATACTCATACCACATAATTTTGGGTCCTTTAATGATTCTACTAAGTCAATTTACAATGTGAACACATACAGCACTATGGTCACTCACCAATGGTTCCCTTTCTGTATCACTTCAAATGAACTGGATATGGTTCATTTAATATACTTAATGTGTTAACAAAATATGTACATAATTGTTTTCATTGCCACTATAATGTCACAACCCTTGTGCTGTTTTAAAAACCCTATAACACCTAACCTGTGGTGACGTGCTCCCCAAGATAGCGATGGCCAGCTCTGCCCACTTTGGGCTTCAAAAATGCTCTTCAGAAACTTAAGTCTCAGGTGATGGGTGACAGGCATCATAGCTGATTGGAATAGTGACAAATCCGTAAACTATCCTGAGCGTCTTTTACGCTGACCCCAGGCCATCAGACTGTCCTTATTGTCGAGCCCAAAATGTTCCTTTCTATTCTCAGCAAGGAATTATAATCTAAGCAGTGACAATAAAGAAATATAAAAAACTCATTGAAGCAGCTAAACACCTCAACAAGTTTCAACAAGTATAGCGGGATAGAAGTTTTAAATCTGCAGTCTTGTTAAGCTATACATTAAAAAGAACTGATAGCCAGCAAAGTTGAAAAGCAAATAAAGTTGCAGCAAATAAAGCTGCAAGCATCAATTAAGGGGCCAAGAAGGCAAAATGCCAGGATCAGACCAACTGCAACAACGAGCAAATAAAGACATATTTATGATTTTAGCCAGACAGCTAAAAAACAAATACAGTCACTATTAATATGATTGAAAGATTTATCACTGAGGTGTTGCTGTTACAAAATGGATGTGGTGTGGTCAGTGTGAGGTGACAATGGCACAAATAAAGTTTTGTGTCAATATGTCAAAGCTTTGCAGAGATACAGCCTCAGAGTCATTTTGACATTATGCCTTAAATTTGTGGCAGTGCTGTACAAAAACGGTTTTGTCTATCGATATGAAATCCACTTTTTGTCAAAATTGTTGTCTATGTTGTCTATGTTCTCAGTATGAACAAATTATTATTTTGAGTCCAGTTTCATCACAATAGGCACATTTAATTAAAAGTTATTATAATTTTTAGAACTTTCATTGTTAATAGATGATTTATCACTTTTGACCATTAAGTGGCTCTGTTGTCTGTAGCCTACACTGATACAAATGATTTTGTGGTAAAGTAAATATTTATACATTAAATAATTTAGAAAATAATAATAATTAAATTTAAACTTAAAAGTATATTTTTACTTGGAATTGTTTGTTATTTTTTACAAAGATTGTTTAAGTAAATATCAAAGTCATGATCCCGTTGTTCCCATAACGCACTTGGGCATGAATAATTCATAAGGTAAATTTTGTTTTTGCTGTTTTCGAGATGTATTTACACTGTTTTATGGTTGCTTTTGTTGTTAGGTAAAGTTACTTGATGTTTTGCAACATCTAGAGTTCATTTTCTGCTCAAAATGACCCATTCTCAAAAAACTATTCATTTTTGAGTATGAAAGTCACCTACATCTCGGATGCCCTGGGGGTAAGCAGATTAGCATCAAAATGTAAATTTTTTGGGTGAACTATCCCTTTAAGTTTACAACCCGTGGCTAAGTGAATTGTACTTGAGGACTTCAGGGTAAACTTAATTAAGTAGAAATTACTCATCAAACTCTAACTGTACATGTTCAATTTACGTATTCCTTTGCTAATTTTACTTAACTTAGTTGAGCAGATTTTACTTGATTCAATACATACATTTTACTATTTTAAAAATATTTGTGTAAATAAATATAAGTAAATTAAAGTAAATTTGCTTATTGTTTTTTTTTTCTTCAGTGTATGTTTGTGCATTTCAAAGCAGCAGCACAAGTTATTAGAATGGCATTTAACTTACCTGTACAAGTTGTTTAAAACTGTCCCGCATTATCCAATTCAATTTCAAGCATCCAGATGGTATAATCACACAGAGCAGTTTCTGAGTATGTATTTATTTGTCATTTTAACTATTTGCAAGATGTGGACTTCAAAGATTTCTTATCCTGTTGTGACCTCTATAAGACCAGTGACTAGTCGACTTAAAGCTTAAAGCGTCAGTAGAGCTTTCAAGTCAGGAGAAGGAAAAGGGAAATTCAGGAAAAGGGAAATTCTCTCTGGGTCAAAATGACCTGAACTCAACATGAGGGTAAAGTAGATGTTGTTAGCATCAAACAGCCAATGAGGCTGTGCATTTCTTATTTTTTTTATATATATAAATATGGTGTGTTTGACTTTTAATTTGTAAGGATTAATTGAATATCAATTTAAATGCTTTACATATTCACATGAGGATATTGTATTATTAATCATGTTTGTGTATTTATGATTCATCTTTGTTGCATCTATGACTGCTCATTTCATATAACTGTTTGTTGTACCACGAAGACAGTTTGTGTTCCCATGTGTTCCCAGGCTGTTTGAACATATGCTAAACTTATGGCATGTGGTTTAGAAAAAATAGATATCTTCCAAAGTACCTTGTGGGACAATACATATAGATTTACTTTAGAACCACAAAAAATACAACAGTAAGTATGGGTCCAGTGCCCAAGGAGCAGAGTAGCTGTAAAAGTGTGATGTTGATGTTAATATGAAAGAGGAAACAATTCTAAGAAGCCCCAGACTATAATTAAACTGTCTCTATCCCGAGGTGCGAAAACGTGACACACTGTACAGACATTAGCGAAGAAGCTGTACATCCCCCCCCCCTCTTTGTCTGAGTTTTAGGGTATAAAAGATGTACTGAAGTACATCTAAGTTTAGACCAGACTTTTCGACTTCTCCTTTCCCCTGGTCTGCAACTCTATTTTCCTCTATTCGGACTTAGAAGATTTCACAGATTTACTCTTTTAGATTTATACTTTTAGATATTTTTAACTAATACTTTTATTGGCATTAAGATTTGTGCTTACTGTAGTACTCTTAGATCAGAACAGACTCTTAAGATTCTGTACGTCCTTTTTTTTTTGCTATTTCAACAGTTTTCAATTGGGCATTGATATTCCTAATGATTATTGATTATTGCAAAGTATTGATTATGTTTTTTTTTTTTTTTGTGGCATCCATACTTTCACCTTATGAATATTATAATAATTTTATGCATAATTACTTGTAAGGTTATGAATGAACTTTTTCAATCTATCCATCTGACTCGTCTGACATCAATTTGATTACACATCAAAATATAAAGGCAATTTTATTTATATAGCACATTTCATATACACAGTAGTAATTCAAAGTCTTTTACATAAAAAAATAATAATAATTAATCATATAAATAATCACAAAAATAACAGAAACAAGTAAATAAATAAGTGTATCTATACATGTTTCAGTGAGCTGCATTGTGTTGAATAAATGGGAATGTTTTATATCTGTGTTTCTTCTGCTTTTAGTGCCGATGTCCTTCATCTACTCTGGACTCACTCAAGGTACTGTGCAGCACTGCAGTGCATTTGATTTATTAAGCAAATGTGAATTGTGTTGTAGTATTTTATTTGTGTACATGCATCACATGAGTCATACATCTTCACACCAAATCAGTAGTCTGTGTAGGTCATCACACTGCTAAAACACTGCCATTTACCTGTATCTGCTGTTCAAGGTCATTTTAGATGACAAATGGTGAAAAAAAAAAATCATCTTCCTCTCATATACAAAACATAAAAAATAAATAAATAAAAAGCACTCAGATGTTTGGTGTTTCCCCAAGACCTCACAATAGAAATTATAGAAATCATTGCCTTATTTATTTTATTTCAGTCTGTCAAATAAAGACAGAAATTGAGAAGTAACATTTTAAAACACTGACACTGTCAAACTCTGGCATTCATTGTTTATGAGGACACAGATGTGTATAATGCATGGGTGCTGGAACAACATCGTGTAAGCAAATTAAACATAATTTGTTGAAATATTATAACATAATTGCAAAAATGGTAATTGATCTATCTGACAACAGACTGATGTTTTCCATTTTTTTTTCCCTGAGGAGTATTATTATATCATAATCTCTTAAAAATGACCTTCCAACACAAGTGTTCTCTATTCTTTTCACAAATTACTTATTACATTTACAATAATTGTATTTATTATACATTACTAAATTATTTTCATTCAGCTTTTATCATAAAATAGAACATTTTAATCAGTTGTATCACTGTTCAATTCAACTTCATGAAGTCAGATATTCCGTTCAAAGTCTATTTTCTTCTGTTCACAGTTTTACCTACACTGACTGTGACACCTGAGGGTCCTGTATTCACTGGAGAGACAGTCAATCTGAAGTGTGAGATAACGTCTTGTTACTGTGACTGGAGATATGAGTGGTATAAAGACACAGACAGTGTAATGTTACAGACGTCTGAGCGTTACACTGTAAACGGAGACACTCTCAGTATTGTAAAAGTAATTACATCTGATCAGGGTCAGTACTGGTGTAGAGGACAGAGAGATGGAAGTTCAGTCTCATCACAATCAAGCTGTTTTGTTTCTCTCATTGTGAAGGGTGAGTTGAATATCCTCCTTGGTCATTTTCTGCCAGGACATTATCCAGTAATTATCCAATAATTACCAACAAGCAAACCAGATCTTAAATTTAACGCTGTGATGATGTTTCCATCAATATTTAATCATATGTGTGTTAATACAGAGAGACCAAAACCTGCAGTGAAGGTGAGTCCAGATCAGCGTGTGTTCAGAGGAGAGACAGTCACTCTCACATGTGACATACAGGGAGGAGGAAACATTCAGTGGACATACAGCTGGTTTAAAGATGGTTCAGTCATCAGAGACATCACTGAGAGAGTCTACACCATCACATCTGTGTCTGATAGTGGAGAATACAGCTGTAGAGGAGAGACATCAGACTCACAGAGATCAGACATCAGTGCTGCTGTTACACTGACTGTATCAGGTGAATGATCATATTCACATCTCATTTAAATCAATTGTGTTTTTGTTTTTTTGTTTTTTTTGGGGGGGGGGGATTTAGATGCAGAACTACACATCTTGGTAACACTTCATTTTTATGGTCACTATAGTTAGGTGATATTCACAACTATTGTGAGAATAGAATGGACTTTAGTGAGCAAGTTCAATATAGATGAGTTTTGTATTGAAGTCAGAGAAAATGAGGTGACTTACGGAAAATGATGTTAAATGAGTTTATGAAGCCTTCAGATAGTCTGTTGAGGTTGATTGAGATTCAGCTGCTCCTCATATGAGCTTGTAGTTGGAAGTCTTCAGCTCTCCTTCACCAGGAGCTTCATTCTGCTTTCTATGGTGAGTCAGAGGTGTTTGTCTGAGGATGAGACAGAGCTAGAGCTAGGGATACAACGATACCATTTTTTCAGAACCGATCCGATACCGAAAATTCTGAGTATCTGCCGATAGCGGTCCAATCCGATACCAGCGCAGTTTATTAATATCAATGTAGAATTTCTATACTTCTCAGTGTTAACCTGATTGTCACTCTTTTGTGTGTTAAACACCATCTACTACATATAGACAATGTAATTTTAATAAAAAAGAACCAATTAAAAATATATAATCATAATCTATAACAAAAATACTACAGGTCCTTCTCAAAAAATTAGCATATTGTGATAAAGTTCATTATTTTCTGTAATGTACTGATAAACATTAGACTTTCATATATTTTAGATTCATTACACACAACTCGAAGTAGTTCAAGCCTTTTATTGTTTTAATATTGATGATTTTGGCATACAGCTCATGAAAACCCAAAATTCCTATCTCAAAAAATTAGCATATTTCATCCGACCAATATAAGAAAAGTGTTTTTAATACAAAAAAAGTCAACCTTCAAATAATTATGTTCAGTTATGCACTCAATACTTGGCCGGGAATCCTTTTGCAGAAATGACTGCTTCAATGCGGCGTGGCATGGAGGCAATCAGCCTGTGGCACTGCTGAGGTGTTATGGAGGCCCAGGATGCTTCGATAGCGGCCTTAAGCTCATCCAGAGTGTTGGGTCTTGCGTCTCTCAACTTTCTCTTCACAATATCCCACAGATTCTCTATGGGGTTCAGGTCAGGAGAGTTGGCAGGCCAATTGAGCACAGTAATACCATGGTCAGTAAACCATTTACCAGTGGTTTTGGCACTGTGAGCAGGTGCCAGGTCGTGCTGAAAAATGAAATCTTCATCTCCATAAAGCTTTTCAGCAGACGGAAACATGAAGTGCTCCAAAATCTCCTGATAGCTAGCTGCATTGACGCTGCCCTTGATAAAACACAGTGGACCAACACCAGCAGCTGACATGGCACCCCAGACCATCACTGACTGTGGGTACTTGACACTGGACTTCAGGCATTTTGGCATTTCCCTCTCCCCAGTCTTCCTCCAGACTCTGGCACCTTGATTTCCGAATGACATGCAAAATTTGCTTTCATCCGAAAAAAGTACTTTGGACCACTGAGCAACAGTCCAGTGCTGCTTCTCTGTAGCCCAGGTCAGGCGCTTCTGCCGCTGTTTCTGGTTCAAAAGTGGCTTGACCTGGGGACTGCGGCACCTGTAGCCCATTTCCTGCACACGCCTGTACACGGTGGCTCTGGATGTTTCTACTCCAGACTCAGTCCACTGCTTCCGCAGGTCCTCCAAGGTCTGGAATCGGTCCTTCTCCACAATCTTCCTCAGGGTCCGGTCACCTCTTCTCGTTGTGCAGCGTTTTCTGCCACACTTTTTCCTTCCCACAGACCTCTTGCTTGAGGGTGTCAATGATGGCCTTCTGGACAGCAGTCAGGTCGGCAGTCTTACCCATGATTGCGGTTTTGAGTAATGAACCAGGCTGGGAGTTTTTAAAAGCCTCAGGAATCTTTTGCAGGTGTTTAGAGTTAATTAGTTGATTCAGATGATTAGGTTAATAGCTCGTTTAGAGAACCTTTTCATGATATGCTAATTTTTTGAGATAGGAATTTTGGGTTTTCATGAGCTGTATGCCAAAATCATCAATATTAAAACAATAAAAGGCTTGAACTACTTCGAGTTGTGTGTAATGAATCTAAAATATATGAAAGTCTAATGTTTATCAGTACATTACAGAAAATAATGAACTTTATCACAATATGCTAATTTTTTGAAAAGGACCTGTATTATAAACTAGGTTAGTGGATAATTCAGCAGCAAAATATACTCTGAAAAATCACACGTGCACAATCATTTTATAAAATCTAGTGAAACATTTTTATTTACAAATAAAAGTGAATAAGTGTACAGCTAAATCTGGTAAAATTTTACACATTGCTCTTTATATTGTTGTAAAATACATTAATTAAAAAACAAGTAAATACGTTTATATATAAATATATACTGTAAAATTAAAAGCCATTTATTTTAAATTTGTAGCACAGTAATAAAGGGAGCAACATATGATAGATAGTACAGAACAAGAAATAATATTAATATTTCATTGTGCAGAAAAGTATTATAATAAAAAAGGCTCAAATACAGAGCAGGACAAAGCGCTTATGCGCATCCCATGTACAGAATGATGCACTTGAAGCAACACTGAGTCACAGCACACAGGCTGCGCAGCCCTCCGAGTCCGCATAGAAAAGTTAAAGGAGAGAGATATTGATGCGTAGTTTATTAAATCTGCATTCGTTTTTAACCTTTTTAACCTTAGTTACTGTGCGCTCTTGAAGAGAGTTTCATTGATTTGACTGTCTGACTGTTCATTGATGTGACAATCTGTACCTCACACTGAACTATGGAACAGCTTCAGAACACTTGAAATGTAGTGCACGAAAACTTTATGGTGCTTTGTAATGTTTTTGTGCTTTCGTGGGGCTCAACACGACACAATGGTATGCACAACATTGAATTTGAAATGCGAGTATCGGAGCCGATACCTTTGCTGAATATCGGATCGATGCATCCCTAGCTAGAGCCTCCGCAAAAACACTTAGATCAGAAAACTACTGACGAAACGAAACTAGTACAAAATATGAGAAATAATGTATAATATAATACTTGTTATTTAAAAACAAAGTTGTTTCACTTACTATATTTTGCCTTTCTTCACAGCATTACCCACATCTACACTGACTGTGACACCAGACAGTCCTGTATTCACTGGAGAGACAGTTAGTATGAAATGTGTGGTTGAGTCTGATGTCAGTAACTGGAGATATGAGTGGTATAAAGGCAGCACTGAAGTGTCTGAGCGTAGAGACACTCTCACTATCAGAGGAGCTACTGAGTCTGATGTGGGTCAGTACACATGTAGAGGACAAATAGATGGAAGATCAGTCTCATCACAATCAAGCTCTGCTGTTTATCTCTCTGTGAAGGGTGAGTTGAACATCATTGTCCTCCAAAAAAATGCGTTTTTTACTTAGATTTTTTTGTCTTTTTTTCCAGTCAAAATATAAAAAAAATCTTCAATCAAGAAGGATTTTCTACAAGTAAAAATTATTTTCTTGTTTTCAGAAAAAAAAAAAAAAAAAAAAAAACAAGTCAAAATCACTGCATATACAAAGTAAAAAAGCTTAGATTAATTATATTAAAAGTTTATGTCAGTCTTAATTATATGAGTTTTGTAAATAAAACATGCAGACAGAGCATAAATTGCAATGTTTAAAGTCTTTTGCTTTCCAATAATTTAAACTTTTTGTATATGATCAACAAACTACAGGCATTTAAAGGTAACCCCTCACACCCGGGTCCAACTCGCACACCGCTCCGAGCGGGTCTCAAACCCGAGTCTTCCGGCATAGGAGGCAGGCGCACTAACAAGGAGGCTAAAGGCTACAGCCTCTAGCGTCGTCGCCCGTGCACCTCTTGAGATCAGGGGAGTGAGGTTTACCTGCATAGCACTCACCGCTGGCCTCCGTTACACTCACCCCCCCCAAACCTCACTCCCATCCGGGTCACGGCACCAGTGTAACCCCTCACACAACTCGCACACCGTTCCGAGCGGGTCTCGACCCCCGGTCTTCCGGCATGGGAGGCGGGCACACTAAAAAGAAGGCTAAAGGCTACAGCCTCTAGTGTCGTCGCCAGTGCACCTCTTGAGATCAGGGGAGTGAGGTTTACCTGCACAGCACTCACCGCTGGCCTCCGTTACGCAAACCAGATCTTAGAATTGAATGCAGTATTCTCTAGTATATATGTTTTGACTGGTTGTCAATATTTATGTTATTGTTCTTCAGAAATTTTATAAAAGATGACAAAATCTAAGTAAAATCTTTATACTATAGAAATCCATATTTTTGTAAAACAAAATATAATTATTTTCTTTGAGCTGCTTGTTATTTTATGTTTTTGTCTTAACAGACTTACCCAAAACTGAATTGACTGTAGATTAGGGCTGTGAATCTTTGGGTAAACAATGAATTGATTCGATTCACGATTCATAGGGTTTCGATTCAATTCAAGAAAATTTTTTGCAAATTTAAAACGATTCGATTCGAGACGATTCACAATAAAATTCGATGCGATTTGATTAATGATTCGATTCTGCATACTTATATAAGTGTATTCACAGGATTATTTAAATGTTTTCCCTAAATTCTTTATATGCGTAGTCAGGGGGCAAATTACACTTCTTCTTTCACTTTATGGAGAAAAAACAAACAAAAAAAAAAACACTTTTGTCCACTGTTAGATGTTAGCTTAATGATGCTATGGCATGACATAACATATGTAGAAATGTACCCTATTGAAAAGTAATATATTTAAAATACATCTATTTCAAACTAAGTATAGTTCAAATTTATTAACATATTTACTAATACATCCCTTAAGACTTTGCCATAAAAAATATAATTAAACTTTATTTGAATATCTTAATATCACAAAAAAAAAAAAAAAAAAAAAAACTAAAATGTATCACTATTGCTGAGGTTTGTATTCTCTTTGATTAAAAATGTATTTAAATGCAAGATATTTAAAGTGTACCTGAAATATACTTGCAATAGTTCCACTTTAGCACAATCAAATATACTTCAGTTCATCTTTAGTTGGATTTCAGCACTATATTTCCAATTTAGCACTCTTTATGCCAGTTTAGTATAGGATACTAAAAGTACAATTGCAAGGTATTTTTTTTATTATTATTAAAAACATAAATATGTGCATTTATACTTAGCATGAAATTAAGGTATTTCAAATACATTTTAGTATATTTATTTATTTTATTAAAACCTCATGCTCTTGTTTTAATGTTGTTAATGCTGCGGTTATTTGAACCATCTCCTTTGTACTTTAATTTTATCGACATTAAGTTAAAACGTCATTTATGTTTACAATGGAATTGTGCGTATGATTTTAAACACTTTCATTGTTTTTGCTCCATCCAAACGTGCGGCTTTCAACTGCTCAGGTAATGTTTATGATATGACTGAAAGCCACTGAAAAACTACAGAAAAGTAAACTAAAAAAGCCTCAAAAACGTGTCGGTGAGAGCGTGCGCTATCCAGTGGCAGACAGTGAATGAAGCGCGTGAAGGATACTGTTGTACAAACAACACCATTCAAGGTCTCTGTTAATTCGTGCTTGTAGTAATTTATATATATTTAAAGCACTGAATCACTATAGAAATCGTGATTTATTAAATCCTTAGTGTTTTAAATTGATTAATAGCCGAAATCAACGATTCATGATTCAAATTCATTTATTTATTTATTTTATTATTATTATTTTTTTATCCAAAACTAACAAAATAACATGTGAGTGTTGTAAAATGTCAAGTTTGTACAATGCAGTAGGCTACATGTAACATTTTTAAATTATAAATAAAAACAATACAAAAAAAAAAAAAAAAAATAGATAGGATATAAATGGAACAAAGAGAGCTAGCAGTTTTTAAAATAATAAATGTTTCAAGCAAATTCACTATTCCAGTATTTCATCATAGAAAAAAAACAACAACAACAAAAAAACATCTTATTCAAAAACAGCCTGCAATCCAGTTTAACCAGCTGCTATATGCACCAATACACTCTCTTCAGGATCTGAATATGTTCATGTTCTTCTGCAGGTCTAAAACCAAAGCCTGAACTCACATCAGATCCTGCAGGAGCTGCACTGACAGGAAACACAGTGACTTTGACCTGCCACATGGAACTGTCCACTGGATGGGTCTTTTACTGGTACAAACACACACTGAACTCTGAGACAAAGAAGACAATAACAAACTCCTACAGAGTGAAGATTAATTCAGTGTCTGATGGAGGCCAGTTCTGGTGTAGAGCTGGAAGAGGGAAACCAGTCTACTACACACAATACAGTGATGCACTGTGGGTAAATGTTACAGGTGAGAGAGAACATAGTATGTGACACAACATACAGATAACAGACAATATCTACAAAACTTATAAAACATTGAATTAAAAATGAATGCAATAATCTGTGTACAGTGAGTCCTAAAGCTGTGGTGACGGTACGGCCTGATGAACGAGTGTTCAGAGGAGAAACAGTCACTCTCAGATGTGATATAAAGTGGGGAGGAGACACTGAGTGGACATACAGATGGTTTAAAAATGGAAATAATCGTAATCCATATAAAACAACAGCAGAGTTCCGTTTCAGAGCTGATGTGTCCCACAGTGGTAAATACACCTGTACAGGAAAGATGGGGACACACAGCTCTCAGCGCAGTGATGCTGTTACAATGACTGTATCAGGTGAGTTTGTGCATTTGTTCATTATTATCAGTGTGAACAGCTTCTCTCTCAGTTTCTCTGTGGCTCTATAACTCCTCATGTTTTGTTTAGCTGAAGCTCAGGCAGCAGTGCGAGTGTCTCCACAGCCGTGGCTGACTGAAGGAGACTCAGTGACTCTGATCTGTGAGGTTACAGGCTCCTCTACAGGCTGGACGTTCAGCTGGTTCAGAGATGATGATCATCTGTCAGACAGCAGCAGAGGAGCTGGAGGCTCTTACACTCTCAGTCCTGCTGCTCTACAGCACACAGGAGTTTATACGTGCAGAGCAGAGAGAGGACGACCGGCCTTTAACACAAACAACAGCAGCACACAGCCACTGTGGATCACTGGTGAGTCTGACTGACACTATTTATGCTTGTACTCATCTGTATTTGTGTTGCATTGCATTCTCTTGGAAATGGTAAAGAAAAACATTTGAAACCAATGGCAATCTCAAACACCTGCTCTTACTTCCCTCCAATACTCAGTCTAAACCAGATCAGAAGCACTATATCAAATACACACTCACATACATAATACAACCCTTATTATTTCAATCTTTAGTGCTACATTTCATCTTAATTGTTAGTAATTACAGACTATTTTACTACACAAATGTGTGCTGTCAGTTTTGAATGATATTTTCTTCTTCTCAGGTGTTTGTCCTTCAGTGTCTCTGGAGGTCAGTCCCAGCAGAAGTCAACACTTCTCATCTGACTCTCTCTCTCTGAGCTGTGAGGATCAGAGTAACTCTGCTGGATGGACAGTGAGAAGATACACAGACAGAAACACAGAAGATTGTTCAAAACAAACAGGATCTACATGTCGAATCGTCTCTCTCAGCACATCTGACACTGGAGTTTACTGGTGTCAGTCTCAATCTGGAGAAAAACATCGTCCTCTCAACATCACTGTACATGGTGAGTTGCATGACACTTAAATCTGCATAAAATATAATAAATAATCTGTTTTGGACTAAATACATTGTGACCGTATCTTTAAGATTGTGTTTATACACGTGCCATACAAAGGCATGAGCTGATGTAATTCTGAACAGTTGTGGAATGTCCTGTGATTCTGAGGGGTATTTTCATTTATTCTGTTTACTAAATATCAAGGTATACAATCAATAATAATAGAAATAGACGTTTTTAAATTTTAGTTTATGGTTAAGTATATACAATATGTATCACCATCTTCCTACATGCATGCGTGTCTTGTATTGTGTAGATGGTGATGTGATTCTGGTGAGTTCTGTTGATCCTGTGATTGAGGGAGATACTCTGACTCTACACTGTTTACATCGATCTACAAACTCCCCGATCCTCAGAGCTGATTTCTATAAAGACGGATCACTCGTCCAGAATCAGACGACAGGAGAAATGAGCATCACTACTGTCTCAAAGTCACATGAGGGTTTCTACTACTGTAAAACAGAGAGAGGACAGTCACTTCACAGCTGGATCTCAGTCAGAGGTGAGAGTCAGTGGAGTTCAGTCTCTGTCAGCTGATTTGACTTTATTCATGAGCAATCAGTTATTGACAGTGTTTTTTTTTTGTTGTTATTTCACATAATGCACATTGACAAAACCATAACTGACAAAGCATACATGTATGAAATACAGTGAAATCATCAACACCTCATAACCAACATCCTAATTTTATTTTATTTACTTTATTTTTGGCTTGAGAAATCCTTTATTTGGATTATCTGTTGTGGATTTATTTATTAAAGACTTGTTTTGCACCCGACCTTCATTCTCTGCTCCTCCTTCATCCTCCTCCACATGACAACCCTGACAGAAGAACAGACCTAAAAAGTTTGACGGTGTGTTTTTGTCCTCGTTTATTTTTCTTGTTTTTTCAGTGTTTTCTTTTTGTTTTTTGTTGTTTTTCTTCACGTCATGAATAATCCTGTTGTCCTCGTCCTCCTGTTGGTGCAGGGGGAACGGTCTCTCGAGGACCACACAAAGGACTTTGTAGCCCTTGCTAACCTCACGCATTATCCAGACGACTGCCTCTGCGTATTCTATCACCATGGACTGAACACCACCACCTGAGCACAGTTGTCCGGAGACGGTCCTCGAGAGAACCTCGCCGCCTTTATTGAGTGGGTGCTGGTGTCCTGCAATTCGGCAGTGAATGTGGACATCATGGACGACACCAGCCCCACTCAAGACCCAAAGCCCAGCCAACCACCACCCTGCTGTGCGGAGCTGCCCGAGCCCACCGCAGACGGAGAGCCAGAGCCTGCCACAATCGTTGAGCCATCACCATCTTGAGCGACCGAGCGGACGACTGCCCCGGAGCCAGAGCCCGAGACGTCTGACCAGGTGCGAGAGCCGGTAGCTGTGGAGATTGCGGGGGCTATGGAAATCCCCGCCCATGCCACCACTGCTGGGAGGATCCCTCATCTCCGCCTCCAGCCTCCGATCCTTGGACTCCGCCTCGGCCCTCCGACTGTGCCACTTAGCTCCCTCATCTCCACCGTCGCCCATCAGCCCACTGTCTCCACCAGGCTCCCTCGTTCCTCAGGCGTCATCCCGCCATCGCCTCAGGACTCCACTCTTCTGGCTGCGCCTAGTCGCTCCTTCCCACCGGCTCCGTTGGGCTCCTTCCTCCCTCCAGCTCCACCTTTGCCCTCGGTCACTCCAGCTCCGCTGCGGCCCTCCGGAGCTCCGCCTCTGCCTCGGTCGTCGGTGCCACCTGTTCCGCCTTGGCCTTCCTTCCCTCATTAAGTCCTTATTAGTTAATCACTAACACCTGTCTGTGTCTCGTTATCCACCCTACTTAAGTTGTATTCTGTTCAGTGTTTGTCCGTTCTCATCTATGTGTGCGTGTCTCCTTGCCTGTCTTTATTTGGATTATCTGATGTGGATTTATTTATTAAAGACTTGTTTTGCACCCAACCTTCATTCTCCGCTCCTCCTTCATCCTCCTCCACATGACAACCCTGACAATTATGGGCTCGGTACATGTTTTTCATAATGTGCTTGTCTTTCTGTTTTTCAGTGTCATGTTCAGGCAAGATTTCTGTCTTCAACATTCTCAGTTTTCTTCTGGCAGCTTGTCCATATCTGCTGTCTACAGTTGTGCTGCTGTTCAAATGCTACAGAGCAAGAGGTAAAACTTCAGTCTGATCTGTCTCTCTCGCTCTTTTTTTTTTTTTTTTGGCCTTTACTCTTTGTCTTTTTATATGTTAGATCAATATTTACAATCAATAATTATAGTGGTAGGTAAACAGAAAGAGTCTAAACCGTGTGTGTGTGTGTGTGTGTGTGTGTGTTTCACAGTTAGGTCTACTGAAGACCAAAGCCACATAACAGAGGAAGAAACTTAAACCTGATATCTCATCCATTCTCCAAACTGCATGTAGAGGATGCTGGAGTCTCAGGCTGAATGCTGGGAAACACTCTGGTCATGGCCAGTCCATCACAAGACTAACAGTGTCTTTACTTTACATGTGCTTTTAATTGTGGGAGAAACCAAACGTGGAGACAAGCAAAGATACAGAAAATACTTCTGGCTCATCATCTACTCAAGTTTTTTTTTTTTTTTTTTTTTTATTATTATAATAATAATAATAATAATAATAATAATAATAAATCTTAAGTTATTGAAAGTTGCATTTTAAGACACTGGATAAACAAAACTGTTAAATAAAATACATAAATTTTTCAGCAGTTTATGTCTCCTTATACAAGCCCATGACTGAGAAATGTTCAAACTGATAAAATATCTACAGGTCCTTCTCAAAAAATTAGCATATTGTGATAAAGTTCATTATTTTCTGAAATGTACTGATAAACATTAGACTTTCATATATTTTAGATTCATTACACACAACTCGAAGTAGTTCAAGCCTTTTATTGTTTTAATATTGATGATTTTGGCATACAGCTCATGAAAACCCAAAATTCCTATCTCAAAAAATTAGCATATCATGAAAAGGTTCTCTAAACGAGCTATTAACCTAATCATCTGAATCAACTAATTAACTCTAAACACCTGCAAAAGATTCCTGAGGCTTTTAAAAACTCCCAGCCTGGTTCATTACTCAAAACCGCAATCATGGGTAAGACTGCCGACCTGACTGCTGTCCAGAAGGCCATCATTGACACCCTCAAGCAAGAGGTCTGTGGGAAGGAAACAGTGTGGCAGAAAACGCTGCACAACGAGAAGAGGTGACCGGACCCTGAGGAAGATTGTGGAGAAGGACCGATTCCAGACCTTGGGGGACCTGCGGAAGCAGTGGACTGAGTCTGGAGTAGAAACATCCAGAGCCACCGTGTACAGGCGTGTGCAGGAAATGGGCTACAGGTGCCGCATTCCCCAGGTCAAGCCACTTTTGAACCAGAAACGGCGGCAGAAGCGCCTGACCTGGGCTACAGAGAAGCAGCACTGGACTGTTGCTCAGTGGTCCAAAGTACTTTTTTCGGATGAAAGCAAATTTTGCATGTCATTCGGAAATCAAGGTGCCAGAGTCTGGAGGAAGACTGGGGAGAGGGAAATGCCAAAATGCCTGAAGTCCAGTGTCAAGTACCCACAGTCAGTGATGGTCTGGGGTGCCATGTCAGCTGCTGGTGTTGGTCCACTGTGTTTTATCAAGGGCAGGGTCAATGCAGCTAGCTATCAGGAGATTTTGGAGCACTTCATGCTTCCATCTGCTGAAAAGCTTTATGGAGATGAAGATTTCATTTTTCAGCACGACCTGGCACCTGCTCACAGTGCCAAAACCACTGGTAAATGGTTTACTGACTATGGTATTACTGTGCTCAATTGGCCTGCCAACTCTCCTGACCTGAACCCCATAGAGAATCTGTGGGATATTGTGAAGAGAAAGTTGAGAGACGCAAGACCCAACACTCTGGATGAGCTTAAGGCCGCTATCGAAGCATCCTGGGCCTCCATAACACCTCAGCAGTGCCACAGGCTGATTGCCTCCATGCCACGCCGCATTGAAGCAGTCATTTCTGCAAAAGGATTCCCGACCAAGTATTGAGTGCATAACTGAACATAATTATTTGAAGGTTGACTTTTTTTGTATTAAAAACACTTTTCTTTTATTGGTCGGATGAAATATGCTAATTTTTTGAGATAGGAATTTTGGGTTTTCATGAGCTGTATGCCAAAATCATCAATATTAAAACAATAAAAGGCTTGAACTACTTTGAGTTGTGTGTAATGAATCTAAAATATATGAAAGTCTAATGTTTATCAGTACATTACAGAAAATAATGAACTTTATCACAATATGCAAATTTTTTGAGAAGGACCTGTATACAGAGATGTTTTTATTCAGTGTTAACCTGATTGTCAATAAAAGTCATCAATAAATGTCAGTTAATAATATCAGATGTATTAAAATTGTATTGATTGTGAGGAACGGGTTCATTATGACACTTTAATGAACAGACTCCCAAAAAAAAAAAAAAAAAAAAAAAAACAATAATAAAAGCTTTTATCTGATTAAAAAAAAAATATATATATATATATATATATATATATATATATATATTTCGCCCCAAACCTATGTGGGTCATCTGACATTTCATACAGTTGATTGATGACAAATATGAGGCAGTGCAATAACTCACTGCTTGATGGAGCTTAGAGAACGTAGTTAGAATGACCCTAAAATTTAAGATATGGGGCAAAAAAGTTTGTCTCATACTTAAATCACATAGTTAAGCAATATCACACAAGCAATATGCTATAAGTGCAATCGACTACCACACGAGTGCAAATGAGAGCAGAATTGTTCGTCTCCAAGCAACACACAGACAGTGTATGAAATCAAAGTACCACGAAAGCTATTTCAAAAGCATTAAGAGGCTTTCATTTTAAATTTTGAGCGCGGGTGTGTGGCTTGTGCGCCAGTGGTTCACTCCGCTGCACGTGCGTTTTGGTCACGCATCAACCAACTGTCCTCGTGCCGCGCAAGCAATTTGAATGAATGAGTATCACAGCGCAGCGGAGGACGGTTGTTTGCTGCATTGACCAAAGCGCACGCGCAGCGGAGCAAACCACTGATGCGCAAGTCGCGCTTAGAGTTAAAAGTTTGCTTTGCATCTGAAGGGCTGCACTAAACCCAGCGGCCAGCTTTTGGTTGTGAAAGCAGTTTTCTATAGCTCTTGCAGTACTTTGATGTTACAATCCGATCGATCTAATGCTGATGAATCAGCCATCTGAATGAATCAAATGAATTTACCACCACCAACTGGCAGTTTTATTTTATTATTTAGAGTATCATTTCATTAAGAAATAATTTAATATTTCCAAAGTAATATTAATAAAATTAATGAAATACGTTATTAAAGGTATAGTTCACCCACCCAAAAATGACAATCATTTACTCACCCTCATGGTACAAAAGAGCATATGTAATTCATTTTATAAACTAAATATTTACTTTTTTGTAATGTCTGTTTGACGTTTTACACAACAATGACTTTAAATTATCTTTTGGGAGTCATTTTTCAGCCAAATTTGATGTGCGATTAATTTGCGATTAATTAGATTAATTAATCGCCACATCATGTAATTAATTAGATTAAAATTTTTAATCGCTTAACAGCCCTAATATATATATATATATATATATATATATATATATATATATATATATATATATTTATATATATATATATATATATATATATATTGTTAGAACAATTACAAGTCAAACACTTGATGGACTGAAGCAACTTACATTTATCTGATTTTCTAAATTGTATTTCTTCACTTCTCAACCATTGTATTGCATTTCATGTCTTGAAACTGGTTTGCTCATAAAACTGAGTAATTTTTTACTAAGACATTGGAAGACACACTGACATTTACATCTCAGAATCTTATCCATGTGAACATAAGCATTTTCACCAAATCGGCATTTAAGCTTTTTAGCCTTTGCAGGTGTTTTGAGTTAATTAGCTGATTAGAGTGTGGCACCAGGTGTCTTCAATATTGAACCTTTTCACAATATTCTAACTTTCTGAGATACTGAATTTGGGGTTTTCATTAGTTGTCAGTTATAATAATCAAAATTAAAAGAAATAAACATTTGAAATACATCAGTCTGTGTGTAATGAATGAATATAATATAAAAGTTTCACTTTTTGAATGGAATTAGTGAAATCAACTTTTTGATGATATTCTAATTATATGACCAGCACCTGTATGTATGTTATATATATATATATATATATACACACACTAGGGATGTGCACGAGTATTCGATTAATCGATTACTCCTCGAACGCATCGGCGACGATCGAGCATGAAAACGATGATCGATTGGCTCTAAAAATGCATTTTTTTTTTTTTTAAATTAAACTAGCCTACTTTCATTCTTTCTGATTGGTTATGCTGCTATTTGGGCGGTAGTCTAATGTTTGATTGGTTATGGCTGTGAGAAGTTGCGATCTAGAGACAAGACCGGAGCACAGAGCAAATATGGTTTCCAGTAAGAGATAGAACATAACACGAACAAGTGAACGTTTATATTGTTTCAGCTATTGTAAGTAGTTCAGTTTTAGTCTTATATTTCGTTTCTGTTTTTTATTAAGTTACTTTGGAAATTTGTTGGGAGGATTTTTTTATTCGTTTTTTTTATTATTTTTTTTAAGTAACGAACAGCGGTCAGCGGAAGACTCTTCAGTCTGTTTGATCATTTTGCCTTCTCAAATCGTTAAGACTTGACTAAAATAAAATCTATATATTTTATTTTTTCATCAAAACGACGGTGGGGGCGGTGCTGCAGTGATCAAGTGACTAAAGCGGTGTCGCAGACTCACACCGGTATCAACGTCAACACATACCCCGGGCTAGCTGTGTCCCAGTCTGGAGTGCACGCACTTCGGAGTGCATGAACTTCAAAGCCACCCCTCCGAAGTGCATGAGACGCTCCGCCTTCGCAGGATTTCCTGATTACGCCACCCAGGTGTTTCCCGATTACCGCTGCTGTCGCATAGCAACGGTGCGAGAAGAAACCTGTCATCCTGACAGGTTTATTGGCTTGTAGTTTACTTGAATAATGTAATGATACTAACGAAAAACATGTTGACAGTTTAATAACCTTGAGCATATACAGTAATGCAGCAGTAATATTAATGCACAACCACCCTGACAAATTATTTTGCAGAACAATACTGAATACCTTTACTTTTACTCTCAATAACTTAAATATATTATAGTATACAAGATAATACTATTACTTAAAGGATAGTTCATCCAAAAATAGAAAATCTGTAATAATTTACTCTCCCTTAAAGTTGTTCCAGGTTTGGAATTTTCATTTTTGGTTAAACTATCCCTTTAGCTAAGGTTTTAAATAAGACTAGAAGTTTTTGGTATTAGTAGTTACTAAAAGTAGTTTTCTAAAGTATCTCAATATTTTGACCAATTACTCTGTCATAGCTCTAAACTATTTCTCTTTTCCTTGTTTCTCTCAATCAGACAGAGCCCTGTAATGCAGGATAAAGCTGAATGTGTCAGCGCTGGACAGGTTTTTAATGGTTTTGGCCTGTGCAGGGAGGCCCTGACTGCTTCAATCCTGACCCTGGTGTTTCTCTTCTGTCTGCCAGTGGTAAATCACACAGAGTGGTCTCCTTGTTCCACTGTCCACTTCGTTGTCCTCAGAGTCTCTGAGGAGCTGCTGGCCATTCACCAAGAGATTCACCTCCTGGAGACCCCAGAAGACCTGGAGGCAGGACTGGGCTTAAACTGATGTTGTTTTTCTGATGTTTAAACTACGCTATGTTGTAAATAGTTGTAAAAAGCACTTTCAGTAATGTAAAGAACAATTTGTTTTAATGTGTAACAAGAATGTTTTGTAAGCTGCATTAAAAAAAATGAACAATGTACATAACTGCTACCCTTTTATTTAGACATGTGAATATACATAACAAAAATACAAAATGTACAGAAAGTACTTAGGCTCATTTACAAATAAATGACATTGAATGAATAACATCAAATTTACCATTTCGTTTTTAACTCACATCACAAAGAAAAAAACTATAGAAATTTCATGGACAATGTGAAATAAAAAAGATATTTCCACTGTTTTCTCTTCTTGAGAGAAGGGTTGATAAATAATGTAGTGTCAATCTAATCTTTCCTGTGCTCTTCTCTCCTCTCTCTCTCTGGAGTGTGATGTCCTCTCTGAGCAGCTCCACCAGCTTCACTCCCTCACCTGTCCCAGGACACCTGTAATTCTAAAACAGAGCCTGTTAAGTATAAAAATCTGTCTATTAACTTGCTTACTTTGTAGTTTTTAAGTCCTTCCCCAGCAGGATCATTTTATCCAGAATATTTCTAAAACAAGAGAAAATGGAAACACTTGTAAAAAAAAATATATATATATATATATATTTAGAGAGTGGTGTTATGTTTGAAAATATGTACAACATATTTAAACATATGTACAAATTGGTGCAACATTAGAAAAATATTACAGCAAGACATGCATACAAAATACTGAAGTGCTGAAGTTTGGTTACAGCATTTGTGGACATATCTTACATGACAGCACTACAAAACACAACAAAGAGAAAGAATGTTGCCTTAGGGGTTGTCTTTATTTATGTTACTTACTTTATTAAAGGACAAACTGAGTCCAAACAAAGACACAACAACAACATACGAATACACACACAAGCACAGAATCCACAATATCACATATTTACATGTGCACTAAAACATCTAAAGAAAGCCTGACCGAACTTTTAGTGTCAAGTTTGTTAGTTTTAAAATTATACTGTTTACAGATTCTGACATCTGATAACCTACACATACATCTGTATATGACATTACGCATCACAGCAGTGGGAAACAGAGGCCCATTTGACGTCGCTTTCGAATTACGACCGCTTTCGTCGCGTCGCGGGGACGCAATCGGCCTTGGAATGCGGTCTTTGAAGTGTGCATTCTGGAGGGGGGGGGGGGGGGGGGGGCGGAAAATGAATCAGTCCTTGAACATTTATCGATTTTGCTTGTAAATTTCAGTGCATTTCGTAGATATATTCATATATTTTTTGCTTTAAGCACTTTCTGATCATATAAGGGATCTTTTGGTTATATTTTCATTTTATTTTTTGTGTTCTGTGAAGTTCACGTGGTTTGTTTACCTAGGCCTATTCGTTAACACGGCTCATTCTCCGTTATTACTTTCATCGTCAGTGCCGTGAATAAACTTCCTTGAACTTTTAGAAATACTTTTTGGACTATGACAAAAGATAAAAAATGCAAATCTAAATCAATGGATTCATCGTTAAGTCTCGGTGCCAGTGTTACGGTGGACTTTGACTCAGATTCAGGTGCACTGGTTCCACTACCTGAAACTCCGTTGAAGGAACCAAAGAACAAAAAGGGCAGGAATGATGATGATGATGATGATGATGGTGAAAGAGATCTGCAGTCACCCTTAGCCACGGTGATTATAACGTCCCTCAAATCCGTCATTAATGAAAGAGCCGACATCCTTGATAAAGGCATCGAGGAAGTAAAAATGTCAGTTGAATTTTTGACTGAAGAAATTAAGGATGTGAAAGGAAAAGTGGAGCGAGTTGACAAACGAATGACTACTGCGGAAAAAAGAATTGGTGAGCTGAAAAACAAAGTACAGGATCTTTCCAGATATCAGAGGAGGTGGAATCTGCGGCTTTATGGTTTGCCCGAACAACAAGGAGAAAACGTCAGACAGAAAGTTTTGGATATTTGTGAAAGTGAAAGTGAAAGTGAAAGTGACGAGACGTGAGCCTTTCCAACCTTTGATGGCAAATCTCATGAGTTCATCGATGTGGTACACCGTTTGGGGAAAGTGAGGAGCGAGAGTGCTCTATCCTCTGGTCAGAAACCTCGAGGGGTTATTCTACAGTTCACAATGCGTTGTAGCATATGGACCAATCAGACATACAGTTATTTGTTACATTTAACAAATAATCTCTAAAACCAGCGAGCCAGCAAAATGTGGAGTTCTGGTTTTCAATCCCCAAAGCAAATAACACTCAGTCGCCATAGCAACCACTGATAACCTCAGTTTTACGATGTCAAAGTATGCAGACTGCAACTTTTACTTACTTCCCCACATAGGAAAGACATTATGCTCATAGAAATGGACTCTTCCCTATTTATTCACAGACAAACCCTTCTGTGAATGAACACACATAGCCCATATATCACTATGTATGTTATGACTGTTCAGATACTTTGTCTTTTGTTTTATTAACTGTTTTATGCATGTTTTATGGTAGATTTCTATGTAGTATAATCATGTTTGGTCTCGTTGAAATTGTATTTTGATTATCTTAAAGATGGTGTGTATTATCTGTGTATACCTGTGCAACATATTAACGTTCCAAGAATCCTTAGTATTTTTGGCCTGAACCCCTATGGAGTTACATATGCAAACTGCCATGCCTCGGAAACAAAGGGCCATAAAATGAGAACCCAGGTTCTAACCTCCCGCTGAGAAATTCAGCCTTCTCATTGGTCGAACCCATTTGGGAAGGTGTGACTCTCTCCAGACTTTAAAGGGCTCAGAACACCGTTCTGTTCTCTTCTGTAAAATCTCCGAACTGCTACAACACAAAAGCCCCCTCCAGCCTTAGGCCTGGGGGGGGGGGAGCCAACACATGGAGTTGCCTGCATTTCCCAAGCCTGGGGAAAATGGCTCTTTGACCACAAAGAGACAAACCTGCAACACTGGAGCGTGGTTTCACTCAGCCCTGGAGCTCATCATCATGGAAATGTCCTCAACCAGACATTCCTTGCTCTACAGCGTCATCTCTGGATTGTGGCATCCACTGCATCCCACAATGCCAGCAAACCCCATTTCACACAAAGCCATGTGCTCACCCAGGATGGAGGTCTATCCGGAGCACAACAAACTTAAGGACAACCTCGGAGTTTCAAGGAATGGCAACTCCAGCCATCAACTGGAACCATCTGGACCTGTTTCAAAGGCTTCCCGAGACCCTCGTCCCACAGCCAGTTCAGATGCAAGCATAATAGTTGGTACTAGACATTGGTCTGATCTAAGCTATCGTACACTGTGCTTTGAACTAGAAACTGATGGTTTTTAGAGATGGTTAACTCTGACTCTCACCCTTTCCCTCGTTCCTTACCTTTTCATCCACTTTAACCTTCCCATGAATGCCTGATGCATGTGTGTGTGTGTGTGTGTATGTATATGTGTTGTTTAGATTAGTTATGTGTTAGTCTGTAGTTAATAAAGTTCTCGTGCACAAATTACATGAGTTTCTGATTCTGCATTGCAAAAATGTCACTTTACGATTTCCGATCAAAGCTACATGCTCTAATGCATTAGTATTTAACAAAGTTATTTTCTGCGACCAAGAAAATAGTTTTTCTGTGAATACACATGAATTTTCCCTGAGTGTTCGCTGGCCGAACGGGTCAATTGATTGTAATGTGAATTTTGTTCATCAAGAAAATTCTTCTGAATTAGCCAAAAATTATAATTCATTATAACGAGTTATGATTAATTATTAATATTTCCTCTTTGAGCTAAATTCACTACAGCGTCATTTTCGCGACGCGCTGTGGAAAGCTGCAAAGAACTCTCCTTATCTAGCAAAGCACCACCTACGTTTCGCAGAAGATCTGTCCCCTGAGGATCGAGAACAGCGCAACAAGCTTTGGCCACTTGTTGAGAAAGCTCGGCAGCAAGGACGCCGCGCTCACTTCGTTGGACCAAAGGCGTATATTGATGGTAAAGAACTTGTTTTACAGGACATGGAGGTCACCGAGTGAACATGTCTCCAGTTGGAAGCCTTGGTCTGCTTTTCTGAGCACATTTTTTGGACTGAGAATGTGTTTTACCTTTGAAATGCTAACTTAAAAGTTAGACATTATACTTCAAGACATTAAAAGATACTTTGAGGTACAAGTTTTTATTTTTATTTTTTTATATGCAAAATCGCTTAATACTGATTTTTGTTTTATACAAGAGTCACATGGAAATTCTAGTGATATTAAGTTTTGGAAATCACAGTGGGGTGATGAGTTATTTTCTTCATTTGGTTCAAATTTTTCAGCAGGTGTTTTAACATTGAAACACAAATTTAGGGGTAAGATAATAGAGACAATTTCTGATCCTGATGGCTATTTTCTGTTTTATTGGTTTATTTAAATGATCTTTTTTTTTGTCCTAGGTAACATTTACGGTTTTAATGCTACAAAAAATAATCTCAAATTATTTCATTCAGTAGAAATACATTTAGAGTATTTTAAATCTAAATATCCTAATTTGTTTATTCTTTTGGGTGGAGATTTTAATCAGACTTTAAATAATAGTTTGGACAGATCACCACCTAGACTGTCTGATAGTTCATCAGGCCTTTGTGGTTTGATTTCCAGATTTGGCCTAATTGATATTTGGCGAGAAAAAACATCCTAATGCCTTACAGTTTACTTGGTCTAATAATTCTGGTTCACTTAGGTCAAGAATTGATTTTTGGTTAATATCGGACTCTTTATCCAACTATGGTACTAGGGTTGAAATCTTGCCTTCTCCATTGTCTGATCATAATTCCATCATTCTATCTTTCGATAACCCATCTGCTTTTTCAAGAACATATAATTCATACTGGAAACTTAACTCTGTGTTATTAGATGATGCGGAAATTTGTCGGTCTGTGATATCTAGGATTAATTTTTTTCTTAACAAAGCACAAGCCGAGGATAATTTTGGTTCTAACTGGGAGCTGTTAAAATATAATATTATATTAATTTTAGTTAAAGCTGGTACTCAAAAAGCTAAGCAATGTAAAGCAGAGGAACTTGATATTGTTAAAAAACTTGTCTGCTTCTCCAGCACCCCTTTTGAGAATTTATCTATTGACCAGAAATCAGAATTGGTTGAACTTCAGAATTCATTAGATAATTTGTATATCCGAAAAGCAAAAGGTGCTTTTGTTCGCTCAAGAAAGAGGTGGTTGGAGGACTATTTTTTCAGACTAGAGAAACCGAAATCGTCAAAATTCTATAAATTGCCTTAAGGTAAATGGAGTGGATTTAAAGAATCATAAAGAAATTTCTAACTATTGTGAGGAGTTTTATAAAGACCTTTATCGTTCTAGATATTCTCAACAGAACTTGGACTTATTCTTTAATGCCCTTGATACGGACCTTATTGCTAAAATTGATGATAATGGCAAGAGTTTGTGTGAAGCTTCTATTCAAATGGAAGATATTTTCGAGGCGATTGACAAGTTAAAACTAAATAAATCACCTGGTAATGATGGTTTGACCACGGAGTTTTATAAGAAATTTTCAAATTATCTTTCACCATTTCTCTTCAGTGTTTATTTAGAAAGCCTTAAAAAGGGTGTTATAAATTTGATCCCTAAACCTCAAAAAGACCATTGTCGTCGGCGCCGATAGCCTTGTGGGCAGTGCGCCGACATACAGCGCCGTTGCGCAACGGGCGTCCCGAGTTCGATTCCCGGCTCGAGGACCTTTCCCGACCCTACCCCCTTCTCTCTCTCCACTTCGCTTCCTGTCCTTCCTGATCTGTCCTATAATAATAAAAGCCAAAAATAAATCTTTAAAAAAAAAAAAAAAAAAAGACCATTGTCAGTTGGAAAATTGGAGACCTATAAGCCTTCTAAATAATGACTATAAAATATTAGCCATGATTTTTGCTAAGAAGATTAAACATGTTCTAGATGATATAATAGATGAATGTCAATCGGGCTTTATGACAGACAGACTTATTTCCAACAATATTAGTCTTGTTCTTGATACTTTAGATTACTCCGATCTAATCCCGGATGATAGTTTTCTCCTTTTTCTTGATTTCTATAAAGCTTTTGATTCTATTGAATTTCCTTTTATTCTTAGGTCTTTGAGTATTTTTGGTTTTGGCCCTAATTTTATTAATGCAATTCAAACTTTGTACAATAATGCCAATGCTTCAGTTAAATTACAACATGGTACTACTCATAGGTTTAACATCGATAGAGGCATCCGTCAAGGCTGCCCTATATCGCCTTATCTTTTTTGCTTCCTATGCAACTTTTAGCCATCTATATTCAAAATAGTAATTTGAAAGGTATCTCTGTGGCAAATAGATCAGTATTAATAAGTCAATTGGCTGATGACACAACTCTTTTTTTGAAAGACAAAGATCAAGTTCCTTTAGCTTTAGACAAAATTAATTTTTTCTTCTGCTTCTGGTTTATGTCTTAATATTCATAAATGTGAGCTTTTATCTATAAAATATTCTACTGATATTAAAATTTGTGACATCCCAGTAAAATCTGAAGTTAAATATCTAGGTATAGATCAGAAAAAGAGATCAAAGCTTAATTTTGAAACTCTCATTCTCTCTGTCCGACGCAAATTAAATTCTTGGCTGCAGCGTGATCTGCCAATAACCGGTAGAGTGTTGCTTTCTAAAGCAGATGGGTTATCTAGGGTTATTTATCCTGCAATGGCACTGGATGTTTCTGTGAAAATTTGTAGAACACTGGACAAAATTATAGTTGATTTTGTTTGGAACTCTAAAACTCACTTAATTTAAAAAAGCGTTATGCTAGCTGATCGGTCTATGGGGGGATTTGAGTTAGTGGATTTTTCCACTCTGAATAATTCGTTTAAAGTTAAATGGATAAAGACATTTTTAACTAACCCCACATCCTGTTGGAATTTTATCCCAAATCATATATTTAATTTAGTTGGAGGTCTGCATTTTTTGTTGCGCTGCAATTTTGACATCTCTAAAATACCTTTAACTTTATCCAGTTTTCATAAACAGGCTTTAATTAGTTGGTCACTTATATATAATTATAACTTTTCTCCATGTAGCTACTTTATTTGGAACAATAAAAATATTAGATATAAAAATAAATCTTTTTTTTTTCATAATTGGTTTGATAAAAATATACTTTTAGTGAGTCAACTTTTAGATGACTGTGGTGTTCTTTTCACTTACGAAAATTTTATGCAAGAATTTTCATTTTCAATCCCCCCAAAGGAATATGCTATTGTTTTTGGTGCAATCCCTGACTGTATTATATCTTTAGTCAAATCTGGCCCTCACATCTTAGTCTCTCCAGCTTTTGAAAATACCAATTTATTTGTTAATCAAAGGCTTCTCAGTACCATGTCAAACAAAGACATTCGTTCAATTATTAATAGATCTCAGATTTCTTTACCTGTCTGTGTGAGTTTTTGGAATAATATATTTAGTGATATAGAATGGGAGGAGTTTTGGCTTCTTCGACAAAAATTCTTCTTATCTAATAAAGTTGTTGAAGTCTCTATTAAAATTATTCATAATTGCTATCCGGCTAATTACAAACTTGCTAAATTTAATAATAGCATTTCCCCCAATTGTTCTTTTTGTCTTCTGTCTGAAGAAACAATCAGTCATTTATTTTGGGACTGTGTTTATTGTAAAGTATTTTGGGTTGACTTTTCAAATTTTGTTAAAAAATACCTGCATCGAAACTTCTGTATAACTTCAAAAAATGTGTTTTTTGGTTACTCTCTGAAATTAATCCCTTCTCATTGTAATTTTATTATTAACTTACTATTATTTCTTGCTAAATTCTACATTCATAAATGTAAATTTTCAAAGAAAACCCCTTACTTTTTTATTTTCAGGAAAGAATTTGATGTGTATGTCAACTTTTTAAGAAACTCTAATAATTCTATTGCTTGTAAGACTCTTTCATTGTGTAAATTGTTTAAGCTAATTTAATACGCTTTGGATTATCGTTTGTAACCCTCATTGTCTTTTTGTTTATATTGTCCTTGTTGCATTTGATGTTCTTTACTGCATAAATTAAAAAAAAAAAAAAAGTGTGCATTCTGAATTGGGACAGTGTACGTCCTGACGCTATGACGTAATTTCACTTCAAATACGGACTTCGGAGTGCACGCACTTCGGTTTGGGACAGACTTCGTCGCGGCTCTGTGACGTATTCACACTTCAAATACGCACTTCAAAGTTTGCACACTCCAGATTGGGACACAGCTGTTGTTTTAAAGCGCCCTGTAATGGGAGAAGGGCATTCTGGTAGGCAGGTAGTTCAAGCTCAAATACATTTTGTGTAGATAAATACAATAAGGAATATAACATTTACATATTGTGTATCTAGGCTATGTGATTAATTTTATATACAATGCGTCATGTAGAAAAAGCGCTTCAGCTTCACCTCATGCCTATATATTTCTTTTAAATGTTTGCTGTATTAACCACTATTGATGGTGATTTTAAATAATCTGTGTTAATTTAATTGTTTTCTGAATCCTGTCATAGTTTTATCAAAAACGTTTTTAACAGTGATTTAATTAAAATATTTTAATTGTCACTATGACGCATACGCCCCGCCCCTTGCTTAAGCTCCACCCCCGATTAATCGAGTGCTCGTTTCTTAAACCTGTGGATTAATGGAAATGAAATATGATCAGAAATGCCCATCCCTACTCAAGACATGTTTCAGTGATGTGCATTGTGTTGAATGAATACAAATGTTTTGTGTTTCTGCTGTTTTTAGTGCTGATGTCCCTCATCCATGCTGGACTCACTCAAGGTACTGTAAATTACTGCAGCAATTTGATTTATTAAACAAATTGTATTTGTTGTAGAACCCCTGCCCTAAACTAATGGTGTATGTAAGAGTTAACATCTTGCAAGATTCTGCACCAAATTAGTTTAATGTTGTTCATCAGTGTAAGTTGTAAGAGGTTGATAAGAAACAGAAAACGTACGTTTCTTAGACATACATTTTCCATTTTCTCTGAAGAGTATTACTACGTTATGAGCTCTTTGTAAAGAAAATAAAATTTTATTTTAATTTATTGACACCTCTGACTAAATATTTATCAGCCAGAACATGAACTGTTTAATGTTTTAAGAACTTGCATTTCAAAAAATTCAGTTGAATTTTATTTTATTACAACTTTTATAATAACAAAGTAAATTTTACTCAGAACAATATCACTATCAACTACATTAAATCACACATTCAGTTCAGACTCTGTTTTCTTCTGTTTACAGATTCCATAGATACACTGGCTGTGATACCAGACAGTACTGTATTCACTGGAGAGACAGTCAATGGACTACTTGCACAACTACTTCTGCGTTCTACCTAATAGTTTCCGGTTAGCGTTCAGCGCATAGGGACAGTTTCTCATGAGAACTCAGATTATTACTACATTTTAGGGCTGCCATTTCTTTAAAAACAAACAAACAAACAAACAAACAAACAAAAACAATTAATCATCTTCTCTGTGTTAACATGAATTATCTTCAACCTGCTGAAATGTTACTATAAATATATTTCCATTCCATATGTGCATTCTAAATAATAAATGAATATATTTCCTCACTAACCTGCCGCATTCTCACGAACAGTATTTTTCTTTTACAGATCATATTTCATACCTGTTGAATGTACAGTTTTAAATGAGTTTGACTGATAAACACCCTTACGAAAATGACTATAGTAAAAGTGCCATGTTTTCTCCGTTTTTACCATTTGTACAATAACACTTTTACTACATATACTCTTTTGTTAAACTATGGTCATTGTAGTAAACTCCGAGTTAATTTGTGGTTATATGGTTTAACTTCAGTTGCTATTTTTGGTTTTATATAACCATGGCTAATTTGTTTGTGTGCGTTGGTGCTCTTATTCCGAGCCCCTACTGCTTATTTCATTGTTAAAAATGGCTGAATGAATGTGCGGTAATTGCCTTATTTAACAATGTTTTATTTAAATAATTTTTAACAGTAACATGTTAACAGTGCGACTGCTTCAATATTCATATTTTGGTATTAGGCTACATACAGAGAAATGATGACAGAATATGACACAGAATAGTGACTAAACATATTTAATACAGATAAATAAAGGTTCATTATGATCTTATTAATCAGACATCTCACAAACACAGCAGCGTCGCAATTAGGCCACTGATACAAGAAACAGATATAGGTGCACTAATAAATAAAATAATTGATATATTTTCACTAATAAGGAGAAGACTATAATAGTAAACTAAATGCAAGAAGTCAGAGTGTTACAATCGCCCCCTTTGTGGGGGTGATTGTAACAGTGTTTGGGGGCAATTGTAACACTGAAATATAAGTCAAATTAATCCAATGTATGTCAAATAAAAACCTACCTCAAAGTAATCACTTTACTGCTGTAGTATTTAATAACATTAATTATTATTATTATTATTATTTTGTATATGATTCAACCTCTTTTAGATGTCTGGCATCATAAGTATTCAAAAAGCAAAAGTCTGTTTTTAATTTTGCAGAAGACAAGGCAACTATTTCCAACATAGTGGGAACTAGCTTTTAATTATTTAAATATATATTTTACTCATATTTACTCATAACCAAACTTGAAATAGTATACCATGAAATGGTATAAATCATTGACATATTAACAATAACAATGTGATCATGTAGAAATAACATTCATTGTATTTTTATAAAGATTCAAAAGCTACACTATTTATTGTTAACACTAAAAATTTCCATAAACAATGACAGATAAGAGTGTGATCATATAATTTCCATAACTATAATTTACATTTCGTGAAATATGTTCATTTTCTAACAGAAAAGTGCATCAACACAGACAAACAAGGTGCTTACATTGAACCATGTGACTCGGGGGCAATTGTAACACAGTGTTACAATTGCCCCCAATGTTGCAGCTAGGATCAAATTTCGTATGCTAGCTAGTCACGCCTATATTAGCATAGGTTGTTTATGTTAATTTTTTTTATCAATAACCTAAAGATAAAATATATGTTATTTTAATTTTGCAGGCATATAAACTTTAGACAGCAGAAGAAAAATAATTTACAATCAAAAATTTACTTTTATACCTGAAAATCAGACTTTTGGTCAAAACTTCTGCTGAGGTACAAAGATCGCACTCCTTTTCCACAGGCAGAGAGATAATCCTACTGCGTATATGCAGATTAAGCGTCATCACTCTATCTTATTTCTGATTGGAGGAATTGAGTGTGTTACAATTGCCCCCGGTCTCCCCTACTGACACCCTGTGGTGAAAGCCAGCGGTGGCTTTAGATCAGTTTATGTTAAATTAAATCTTCATGTTCCGTTGAGTTTGGACAAATCTGTACACAGTAATCATCTAAATGTCTTCTCCAGTCTCTGAAAATTTCCGGATTTTGAAAATCATCCCGCGATATCTCATTTTATTAGCCGTTTAAGTCAACTAGATGATTATAGCACATTGAAAATATACATAACTGGAAATAACTGAGCCTTAACATTTCAAAACGGAAGTGCGTCACGAGGCTCCGTGCAAGAAGTCCATCTGGTGTGTCTGCTTCCTTACAGTGGCTGGGGATATCGGTGGTTTAAAGAAGATACTATTCTTTATGTGCCATATAAGTCTGATCATTATATTGTATCATTTGACAGTAGATACATGCTTACAATCAGAGAAGCTAATGTGTCTGATGCAATATGGAAGATCACACTCACCACTATCAAACTCTGTTTCTCTCATTGTAAAGGGTGAGTTAAATATCATCATCTCTAAACTCTCTCTACTACATGAGAATGAGATTCAGTTGTGCACTGAATCTATAAGTTCTATAAGTTCAACAAAGAGAACAAAAACACATTCACTGTAAGTCTGATGAGTTTTTCAAATGATCTGAGAATCACATTAAACCTGTAAAGAATCATATCACTCCTCTTTAATGTCAGTGTTACACAAATGTAGGAACTCACTCAGTGATCCTCGAGGATCATCACAGATCAGTGTGGACTATAACAGGTTTACAGAAGAAATCAATGAGAGAAAAGTCAGGCAGGTCAGTTAAGAAATGCACAGAAGGTCTTTGATGGTTCTTGAGTGAATAAGTTTCTTAGTGAAGCTGAATGAATGTGACTGCAGGATACACTAGTGTCTGCTGTTCTGTAATGTGGCTGTTTTAATAAAACTCAATGACAGATTCAAGTGAAGATTAAACACAAAAGTAAAACCAGCAATAAACAAAATAAACCAAATACAGGAACTGAAACAAGTATCAGGGATAACAACAGTGTGTATAGTTTAAAAATTAACCACACGTTTAAATAGATACGATTGAGAATTAAAAATGATGCATAAAATATAATGAACACATTTGAGCTTACATGTTTATTAATTTATTATTAATCAATTAAATAGTGTACACTATTTAAAAAATACAATATTTCAGGCATTTTAAATAGTCAGACTGAATGCATGTTTCTAACATGATACTATATTTTTATAAGCAGAATCAGAATTTTTCAAAATATTATGAAATATTTAACATATAATGAGATGAGTTAAAATTATGTATAAACTATATTGTATTGTAAAACATTTACATAATTATCTTGAGTCACTTTTATTCATTCTTTCATTCATTCAAAATCCAATCTTGGTTTTGATCTGGATCAAATTGTCAGTTTGTGTTTTTTGACTTATTTATTTATTTTTAGTGATATTGGGATACCTTTGATCCAGAAAAAAAACAAAAACAAACAGGAATATACAGATCCGAGCTGAAGGTTGTATTTCATGAATAAAAATGTAATTTGTTGAAACTTTGAAACTGTACTTGCTCAAGCGTTTTGCTGTGGGATTTCACACTGAAGCTCCAGTAGCAACTGCTTACTCTTTTACTAATACTTTTCAACCTTGTTTGCTATATTTTTAGAAGTGTTTTGAGAAATTTAAAAACTAACCTGAACTTGATCATTTCAAATAATTACCATTTGATTCTGATCTTTTCATTTCTGGCATTTATCTGCGTATACTGAGTTGTAACTGAATTGTCATTTTTACAAATAATTAGCCATCTATAGTGGTACAGTAATGGCAAAATGACAGAACCAAAGCCTTAGACTTGAGACTTTGATTATTTTTTGAAACCTTGTTGGATTTCCTTCTGGAAATCAATATAAACAATGGTTTTCTGTGCAAAACAAAATGTATAAATCCAAATAAAAATAAATATATGAGAAATGAAGACTGAATATTATAACATGATCAGTATGAACAATAACATCCATAAATGAACTCAACACTCATCACTGTTCACTTACAGATAAACCACAGCTGACTCTGACTGTAAAGTCCAGTGTTCACTGGAGACACAGTTACTCTGAGCTGTGATGTGGGACAATCAACTGGATGGACAATTCACTGGAGAAAAGACTCAAACCCTGCATACATTGATGCAGCAAATAAAAAATGTGTGTTCATTTTTGTTTCTTGATTCATTTTAAAGCAAACAGATTGAGTAGTTAACCAGGTAATCCTGATTTTAGGTCACCTCCAACTCAGGTTGGGGGGCGCTGTGCGATGGCAAAAGTTGAATACTATATCTCAAGCTAGAGCTCCGTCTACACGATGGCTCTACAGACTTACTGTAAGTGGTCTGTCTTTGCTGCCTGGTGCGCAGCCCACAGCTCAGAGCCTACTTCCTGTGACATATCTATGATATTGTCCTTTCTGCAAGAGACGTTGGACAAGGGTTGTTCACCCTCCACACTCAAGGTCTATGTAGCAGCCATAGCAGCATACCATGGTCTTACAGCGGGTCAGTCAGTGGGGAAGAAAAACTTAGTAGTTCAATTTCTGAGGGGCTCCAGAAGGCTCAACCCTCCTCGACCCCTCACGGTCCCTTCTTGGGACCTACCCACTGTACTGAGGGCTCTGAGAGGCCCCCCCTTTGAACCGCTACAGTCTGCAGACCTCCGCCCTCTAACAATAAAAAATGCTTTGCTCCTGGCTTTAGCATCAGTAAAGCATATAGGCGATTTGCAGGCGCTCTCTGGTAGGTCGTCCTGAAGCCAAAACTGGGCTACATACCCAAGGTACCCACAACTCCTTTCAGAGCCCAAATCATAACTCTCCTGGCTCTTCCTCCATCCGAGCAGGACCAGGACCTTTTTCTCCTCTGTCCAGTCTGGGCATTAAGGACCTACATTGAGCATTCCGCCAGAACAGCTTTTTGTTTGTTTTGGAAACCATTCTAAAGGGCTGCTGGTCACAAAACAGAGACTGTCCAGATGGATAGTTGAAGCTATCATGCTGGCCTACTCCTCCTTGGGCCTTCCTTGCCCCCTTGGAGTAAGAGGCCATTCGACTAGGGGTGTGGCCTCGTCATGGGTGTGGTCTAGGGTTGTCGGGCGTCGGGTAGGGCCTCCCCCTCCACAATTGCCATATACTATAACCATATTCTATAACTTGCAGACCTGGATACTTTTCGGTTTAATATACTTGAAATTTTAGTATGCTCTGGGCCCTTTCCAAAGTGCCGAGGCTGTACTACTTGGACAGAAGCCGGTCATGAACTCTTGGTCTTGCTGAACTAATGTCTAGAATCGCTTGTCGTCCCTGCTAGCACGGCGGGATTATACTGGTTCCTTATAGCGGCTTATGCCATAGTACGAGTGAAGTATCAAAAGGTAACGTACTCACAACCTCGGTTCCCTGAGATAAGGGAACAAGTACTGCGTTCCTGCCGTGCTATCAGTCCTTGCTTCAGGTGAAGGATCTGATTAACACGGCAAAGTACCCATTTATATAGCCAATTGCTCTGCCCATTCTGGCGGGAACGTGCAGAATTCGGTGGCCTGCTTCACCATAGGTGTGCGCAGCACTGCTGCTCAGCAATTGGCTCGCTCAGTTATTACTGACTCAGCCAAAAGCCCTGCAGTTAAACTGCATGATTGAAAAAGTGCTTCAGTCTCGGAGAAAAACAGATTTTCCCCGTAGCGGCTTATGGGTTTTGTTTATTTTGTTTGTTTGGTTTTGTTTTGTTTTAGTCTGTAAGAACCTTTGAAATAACTGAAATAGTGTGTCAAAGTGATATAGACATGTGATGCGGTCAGGAGCTGTCTGGAACTACATTCACTGTGCGTTTTCCTGAAAATAATGCACACCTTTAGAACGTTTGTCAGCCAATCAGATTCAAGCATTCAACGACCCCCGTAGTATAAATAATTTTAATGCATTATTTTGCACCGTAATTAATTAATTAATCTAATTAATACGTTAAATTACCAGCCCTAGTCTCAAAACTTTTCATAAACCCTTATCAGCCACATCTGCTCTTATACTGTAAATTACTGAAGCAATTCATGTTAAGTCTTTATTTCTGTTTGGATGCAGAACTGAATATTAAAACTCAGTAGCTGCTATCACTATTTAAGTATTTCATGATATTATACACAAACAACCTGCAGGTGAATTTAAACAATATCTACAATATATGCTTTGTCATGGTGTTGTGCCTTGTGCATTTTTACCTCCTGATCAAATTCTCCTTTTAGGGAAATGAGGCTTATAGTAGAATGTGCTGATGCAAACAAATACACATCTGTTCTTGTTTTCCTGCAGATCTAAAGCCAAAGCCTGAACTCACATCAGCTCCTGCAGGAGCTGCACTGACAGAAAACACAGTGACTTTGACCTGTCACATGGATCTGTCCACTGGATGGGACTTTTACTGGTACAAACACACACTGAACTCTGAGACAAAGAAGCCAAAAACAAACTCCTACACAGTGAAGATTGATTCAGTGTCTGATGGAGGCCAGTTCTGGTGTAGAGCTGGAAGAGGGAAACCAGTCTACTACACACAATACAGTGATGCACTGTGGGTAAATGTTACAGGTGAGAGAGAACATAGTATGTGACACAACATACAGATCACAGACAATATCTACAGAACTTCTAAAACACTGAATCAAAAAATAATGCAATAATCTGTGTTTGTACAGTGAGTCCTAAAGCTGTGGTGACGGTACGGCCTGATGAACGAGTGTTCAGAGGAGATTCAGTCACTCTCAGATGTGATATAAAGTGGGGAGGAGACACTGAGTGGACATACAGATGTGAAATAGAGGGAACAAACGACCAACATAAAACCTCTGTCAGCCGAATCTCAACACAAGAGTGGAACATCAGCAGTGTTAAAGACATTAACAGCGGTAAATACACCTGTACAGGACAGAAGGGGACACAAAGCTCTCAGCGCAGTGATGCTGTTACACTGACTGTATCAGGTGAGTTTGTGTGTTTGTTCATTATTATCAGTGTGAACAGCTTCTCTCTCAGTTTGTCTGTGGCTCTATAACTCCTCATGTTTTGTTCAGCTGAAGCTCAGGCAGCAGTGCGAGTGTCTCCACAGCCGTGGCTGACTGAAGGAGACTCAGTGACTCTGATCTGTGAGGTTACAGGCTCCTCTACAGGCTGGACGTTCAGCTGGTTCAGAGATGATGATCATCTGTCAGACAGCAGCAGAGGAGCTGGAGGCTCTTACACTCTCAGTCCTGCTGCTCTACAGCACACAGGAGTTTATACGTGCAGAGCAGAGAGAGGACGACCGGCCTTTAACACAAACAACAGCAGCACACAGCCACTGTGGATCACTGGTGAGTCTGACTGACACTATTTATGCTTGTGTTCATCTGTATTTGTGTTGCATTGCAGTCACAGGATGAAAAAAAAAACACATTTATTTTTATATTTAAAACTTTAGTGCTTAGTGCTTGATCTTAATTGTATTTCCTAAATTTTAACATATGGTTTTATTACAAAAACACGTGTGCTCTCAGTTTTGAATGATATATTCTTCTTCTCAGGTGTTTGTCCTTCAGTGTCTCTGGTGGTCAGTCCCAGCAGAAGCCAACACTTCTCATCTGACTCTCTCTCTCTGAGCTGTGAGGATCAGAGTAACTCTGCTGGATGGACAGTGAGAAGATACACAGACAGAAACACAGAAGATTGTTCAAAACAAACAGGATCTACATGTCGAATCGTGTCTCTCAGCACATCTGACACTGGAGTTTACTGGTGTCAGTCTGAATCTGGAGAGAAACATCATCCTCTCACTGTACATGGTGAGTGAACTAATACTGAATCTAATTTCTAAAAATCTAAATTTTTCCACTAATGGTTTTCTGAACAGCTGATCACAGACTGACAATACTGTCGAAACATTTGAATGATTGTTTTATATTATATTGTCCACATTTAAATTGACAGTTTTTGTCCAGAATACTGCACATGGAACCAGTTTCATGCCAGCTGTTAAAAGTCTGACTACACAAATGGTTTGGATGTCGTCTTGCTATTTGCAGTAAGCACACATGTCTTGTGTTGTGTAGATGGTGATGTGATTCTGGTGAGTTCTGTTGATCCTGTGATTGAGGGAGATACTCTGACTCTATACTGTTTACATCGATCTACAAACTCCCCGATCCTCAGAGCTGATTTCTATAAAGACGGATCATTCGTCCAGAATCAGACGACAGGAGAAATGAGCATCACTACTGTCTTAAAGTCACATGAGGGTTTCTACTACTGTAAAACAGAGAGGACAGTCACTCCACAGCTGGATCTCAGTCAGAGGTGAGAGTCAGTGGAGTTTTTTTTTTTTTTTTTTTAGATGTTTTGATTTTATTCATGAGTGATCAGTTATTGACAGCTGTTTATTATTTCACATAATGCACATTATCTAAACTGACAAGTATACAGTTATGCTATTTAAACATTATTATTATTATCATCAGATGAGATTATATATCTCAGTGCTTTTGTATTACTCACAAAACTTTGGGTTCCGTGACAACTTTTTGAACGCCATTATGGGCTCAGTAATGTTTTTTCAGTAATGTGCTTGTCTTTCTGTTTTTCAGTGTCATGTTCAGGCAAGATTTCTGTCTTCAACATCCTCAGTTTTCTTCTGGCAGCTTGTCCGTATCTGCTGTCTACCATCGTGCTGCTGTTCAAATGCTACAGAGCAAAAGGTAAAACTTCTGTCTGTGTGTGTTTTTTCCCCCCCACAACCATTCACATTCACTGACAGGCATGCCTTTACTCTTTGTCTATTTATATGTTATAGATCAATATTTACAACAGATGGTTCATAATCAATAATTATAGTGGAAGCTAAACAGAAAGAGGCAAAATGTTTTGTGATTTGTATGTGTGTCAGTGTGTGTAAGTGTTTCACAGTTATGTCTACTGAAGACCAAAGCCGCGTAACAGAGGAAGAAACTTAAACCTGGTATCTCATCCATTCTCCAAAACGCATGTAGAGTCACGGGATGCTGGAGTCTCAGGCTGAGAAACACTCTGGTCATGGCCAGTCCATCACAAGACTAACAGGCACACATTCACACTCTCACTCATACAGGCAGTTTAGCATATTTATTTGATCTGTGCTGTTAATTGTAGGAGAAACCAAACCAACACATGGAGAACAAGCAAACTTGATACAGAAAATCCTCCTGGCTCATCATCTACTATGATAATATAATAATAATAATAATAAATCTTAGCGTCAGTCAAATTAACTGTACGCTATTGAAAGTTGCCTTTAAAGACACTGAATAAACAAAACTGTTAAATAAATACATTTTACAGCAGTTTATAGCTCCTTATACAGGCCCATGAATGAGAAATGTTCAAACTGATAAAATATCTACACACAGATGTTTTTATTCAGTGTTAACCTGATTGTCAATAAAAGTCATATCAATAAATGTCAGTTAATAATATCAGATGTATTAAAATTGCATTGATTGTGAGGAATAGGTTCATTATGACACTTTAATGAGCAGGCCTCCATAAAAAAAATAATAAAAGCTTTTATCGGATTTAAAAAAATATTTTTATATTGTGAGAATGATTACAAGTCAAACATTTGCTGGACTGAAGCAACTTACATGTAACTGATTTTCTAAATTGTATTCCTTCATTTCTCAACAATCGTATTGCATTTCATGTCTTGAAACTGCTGTGATCATAAAACTTTTCCTCTCCTTTTTTTACAACAAGATATTGGAAGACACACTAACAAACATCTCAGAATCTTACCCATGTGAACATCAGCATTTTCATCAAATCGGCATTTAAACTTCAAAGTGTAATTTTATATTGTATTAGCTGTAAAAGCCTGACATATTAAATAAACTAAACAGTTTTGTTTGTGGGGGGATTTTGTAGCAAGCTCTTTTAAAGACACTATGGGTGGCTCTTAAAAGAGCCTTTGGGTTCGCCGATCATATACGTGAAGCCTTTACTTCGAGCTGGTGTATTTGGTCACAGCCTTTGTGCCCTCAGACCAGGGTTGTAGTCAAGTCCACCTTTGCCGAGTCCAAGTCAAGTCCAAGTCCAGGACTAGTCGAGTCCAAGTCAAGTCCGAGTCCAAAAAGGTTCGAGTCCAAGTCAAGTCCGAGTCCAAATGAAACAGTCAAGAGAGGAAAGAAAAGGATCCTCTTCAATACCACATACTTAACTATTGATAATTTATGTGATGTGAGAGACAGCATATTTTCTATTCTAAGATAATCATTTTATATTATTATTATTAATGATTAAAAAACGTAGTAACAAAACCATAGGATAAAATTAAGCAATTTTATTTACTTTAAGTATATCAATATTGCTAACAGCAATTTCAAATTTTCAGTATTTTTATTATAGTGTAAGAATCTCATTCTGGGCTGCCGTTGGAAAATGTAACAATTAACAAGCAACACAGGTATTAAAGAACTGACATGTTCTCATTCTTGAACATATTATTTTTCATGTACAAATCCATAGTAGAAAATAATCAGAATAAACAGAGCATTTTCAATAGCCCTCTTAAGCAAGTCTGTGGAACAATAAACAACCTTCAGCTGTGTGTGTACATTTGTTTGCTTTAACATATGCAAGTATGGGATAACAGGATCCTGAACTGAACTGGCTCTATATTTACTCCTCATACTGTATAGGCTTCACAATGTCCTTTTCTGTACTACAGAAGTCCATTGTTGCACTTGAGAAAAATAAGAGATGAGAGCATTGTTGGTCCTAGCCTTGCTCGATGGGGCCTCATAAGAAGTCCTCCAGCACTAAAAACTCTTTCAACAGGTGCTGAAGATGCAGGGACAGACAGCACTTTAAGAGCAAGAGCATGCAAATGTGGATATTTGTCCTTGTTGTGAAACCAGAACATAAGAGGGTCCACCTCTGCTGGAGAGCTCTGGATGTCTTCTAAGTATTTCATTACCTGAGTGACAATGCTTGCCTCAGTAGGAGTGCTATGTTTCTTTTTATGAGTTCGATACTTTGCCAGGAGTCTTGGAATCTTGGAATCTGGAGGAGAATCCTGAGGTGGTTCTGCCTTAGACCCCTCTCTGGCATGGATGTTTTCCAGGTCAGCCTTTTCTGCCTCTGCTATTAAGCTGTCTGGAAGAAATAAAATGGAAATTCCTTTTATAAACAACTTAAATAGAAAAATATTTAAAAATATATTAATAATACTGTAATGTGAATACAAGTCTTACTATCAGTACTAGTAGTAGCAGCAGAAGTAGCAGTAATAGTAGTACTAGTAGCAGTAAAAGTGACTGTAGTCCATTAAAACTCTTAAAAGCTCATTTTTGTAAGTTGGCTTTTAATTAGTTTCTTATGCTTTTATTTGTGTATTTATTCTTCAGATCTGTATTCATTGTATTTGATGTTTTTTTAGTTGCATTTAAGTTGTTTTTATGTCTGTGAAGCACATCTTTTTAAAAAAGTCCTACATAAAGTTAATTATTTATATTCTTTATACATAATAATAATAATAGGCTCACAGGAAGACACAAACCTGTCAACGACTTCCGTACTTCCTCCCTTAGTCTCCTTATAGCAACAGTGTTGCCACTGGTCCTCACATCCATGTCGACCCAGCTCATTCCAAACTGAGGGTCCAATATCGCGGCTTGTGCATAGATTTCATGACTAAATGGTGCATCAAAGCTGTGGTCCTCAGGCTCAGTCATATGAAGTGCAATAAAGATGCCTGAGAACCTTTGCTGGAGTGACTCCTGGAGCGCTCTGATCAATGGTCTGCAGAGACTCTTTGATGAATCCATTTGAATTAGATGAGTGTTCAGGTCAAGCACTGTTGGAACAACCATGCTGATTGTGATCATCTTTTCTCCCTCTGTTAATTCTGTGGCTTCAGCAAAAGGTCCAAGAATTAAACAGAGTTCTCTTAATTGGGCCCACTCTCTTGTTGTGATGACAATGTTCTTAAAGTCAAAAGAGCACATCTCTGTCAAAGCGGTGTGACCCAGTTCCGTGACAGCCTGTATTTGTCTGAAGGTGGAATTCCACCTAGTAACACTGGCCGCTGGAATGCTTTTGCCATTGCCAAAGACTGCCTCAAACTTGTCTTTGAAAATTGTGCTACTATGCAGTAGGGTTGCAAGCTTTGACACTTTGGAGATTGCTTGAGAAAGGCACTTCACCTCCTTTAAACCATCGCCCACTACGAGCTGAAGACTGTGAGCAAAACAGGACAGTCGCTGCCGGGAACCTAGGTGAACATTCCTATCCAGTGGTTCACCAACCATGTCCTCCTCATCCTCACTGTCATCTGAGTGGTCTTCAGTCATTGCAAATTTAAAAGCTTTCTTCATGTTAGATGCATTATCTGTGATAATAAATTCTACTTTATCACTTATATTGTATTCTTCCAATATTTCATCAAATGCAGCTACGATGTTTTCAGCATTGTGATGGCCTTTGAATCTTCTGCAGTCAAGGAGGAAGGACTTTAGAGTGTATTCATTTGCTGTGCAGTTACATACATGAGCTGTTACTCCAAGGTACGATCTCAATGTGCGATCTGACCATATGTCAGCCGTTACAGAGACAAATTTCTGATCTGCAAGACTGGACTTGATGCACTCTTTAACTCTGGTCACTAGTTGAGGTATATGTTTAGAAGTTATGGTTGATCTGGCGATTGGGATGTACCTCTCATCAATGATGTGTAGAAAATGTCGGAAATGTTGATTTTCTACTATGGACAGGGGCAGGCAGCAACCGATGATAAGGTCTTGGATGATGGCTTGGTTGATGGCAAGCTGCCTCGATGAAGAAGCACTGTACACTTGAACTTGCGATGTTTGCCGCTGAAATAGATCAATAATTGTCTGTGAATTCCCTCTTGACTGGCTTGCTCGATACTCCTGCAGCCTGGACAGAAGAAATGCAGTATCCTCAATTAGTCCTTAAATAACAGGAACATGTTTTTATATCATGAAAATGCATAATAGCTGCCTAGATGTTTTTTTTTAATTCACTTCAGTATTAGAATATAATTTTTAAATATAACTAAATTTCTAGAACAGCAACATTAAAGTTTACAGAACAAAGTCATTATATACTGCGTATAAATTGTGAGTCTTTTTACTCACAAGAGTTTTAATGCACGTACTTAATAATTAATGAACAACGTTAGCTGTCGCCAGGGTGCGATTTGTAGGGGGGAATTCCCCCCATGGGGATAAAAATATCCCATGAACCAGATCTGAACCAAATGATTCGCGATGCACGCTGTTGAAGCCCAGATCCGAATCAAACGCGCGCGCGCATTCCCGTTTCCCCACTCACGTAACGTCTAGACACAAAGGTTAGAGAACCCGACACTGCCAGAGTAGTGATGAGTTCTGTTCTGAGTTCCCATCAAATTACGTAACCCCCAGAATTCGGTACTACATCGGTCTGCAGCCCCACGGCTCGCATAGCACGTTTCGGTGTTCATAACTAAATAACATAGTTCATAGCTAATTAACGCATTGACAATTAATTCATATTTCAACTCTACTTTTAAATGCAAAGCCTACATTTTATCATCGGGATGGAATATACCTAGCAAACAGCTAAACTTACCTCGCTTTGTGGTTCCTTTGCAGGTGTCTTATAAAATTAGATGTTGTCCCACAGGTTTCCAAAATTGTTTTGTCGCAAAATTTGCAGGTGGCCTTGTGTTTCCTCCTCTTCAGTGTCCCCTCGACAAATTCTTTGTGGTTTTTAAAACCAAACTGTATGATGCTGCTGCTCGCCGACATCTTGTCTGTGGACCAACGTAAAAATGATTGATGTCTCCGCGCAGCGCGGACACGCGCAGCCAGGCAACCAATAACGTAACCCGTTTTAAGAACAAGGGCGCCCAATCAAGGGTTTTGTTGCGAAGGGGGAAAAAAAGCATAAAGTTGTATATAGTTGGACTCGTTCGAGTCCAACGACCAAGTCCGAGGCAAGTCCGAGTCAAAATACTAACGAGTCCAAGTCAAGTCCGAGTCAACAGAAAAACGACTCGAGTCCGGACTCGAGTCCGAGTCCGAGTCCGGACTCGAGTACTACAACACTGCCTCAGACACGTCGTGTTTGGCCAACTCACCGGTCTCACCCTTCCTACCTCATTATTTATCTCGAACATATGTCTACCCTTTTTTTCCCGTGTCCATATTTCTAGCCATTTTTCCTTTATTGCCTTTTTAATCAGCCCCTTCATTTCAGCTTTCCCCAGAGGCACTTTAACATTAATTATAGGATGTTTAAGAGCTTTTTTTGCCAACTCGTCAGCTATTTCATTACCCACAATCCCCACATGTGCAGGAATCCATAAAAAGAATACTTTAATTCCCAGGTTTTGTATTCTGTACAGGGTTTGGTAGATTTCTATTAGAATGTCCTGTCTTGAAGAAGATTTTCCATTTTTAATGCTAATAAGGCTTGATAAAGAATCAGAACAAATAACAGTTTGATTTACACGAACCTCTACTACCCACTGAAGAGCCAGAAGAATGGCAATCATCTCTGAGGAGTAAACAGATAGAAAGTTAGAGGTTCTTTTAAACTCATTTTTTTTATTTTACTCATTTTAAAATCCATCTCTGGAATAACTACTGACGCAGCTGTATTCCCTGAATCTGGATCTTTTGATCCATCAGTATATATTTGAGTACAGAACCGAAACTCCTGATCTAAATATTGACTCACCAGGAGATCTTTTGATATTCTATTTTGAGGATTATTAATAAATATAAATCTTCCAGTAGTTGAAGATTAACTGAAGGCATCTGGAATAACCAGGGAGATATATCTGGTATTGCCACTGTAGGACTAATTTCATATTCATTAATTCCAATCTTTTTTGCTTCATCATTTGCATTCCACCCAAAACTAGCTTCACAAAAATATTCATATTCCCAACAATTCTTAAGAACTTCTTTTACAGGGTGGCTGCTCTTCTGTCCTTTCACTGAAACCCAATAAACCATTTTCAGTTGTTGCCACCTAATTACCAAAGGCATCTCTCCCATCTCTACCTGTAGTGCCACTACTGGAGAAGTTCTAAAAGCACCACAGCAAATTCTTAACGCCTGTGATTGTATTCTCTCAATCCTTTTTATCTGTGATGCTACTACAGAAGAGTAAACAATGCTACCATAGTCAATTGTACTTCTTATTAAAGCACTGTATATTCTTCTTAATGTAATCCTGTTGGCTCCCCAATCTGTAATGAATAGAGTTGTGACGTTCGCGAACGAACCGATTCTTTTGAACGGCTCATAAATATGAACGATGGGAGCCGAGTCGCGGCTGGGGGGGAGCCATTCTTTCTGTCGCTCTTTTTTTCCTATGCGTGTTTCACACAGATGCACACAAATTAGCTCCTCCTAGAGACAGAACAGTTATAGGGGGAGGGGCGCACCCAGCGCAGGGGTGCTACTGCCTAACAGCATGATGATAGTTGTGCACGCATCCTTCACGTGAGTACATTGCATTTTGTGTTCATTTAAAAGTTGAAGGGGCTGATCTCCTATTTGCAAAGTTTACAGTAGTTATAGTAGTAATAGTGGACTGTATGTAGACATTTCCATTTTATTTATTCTAATTTTATCTACAGTATATATTTAAAATTTTAAATATTTTTTGTTTTCTATCAAAATTCTTGTGTGATAACAATGTTCTTGTGTGGAAGTGTTTGTAGTAAAAGCTGTTTTGCACAGAAATTCATTGCAGCCGGCTTTGTTTTTGATGTTTATTTGTGAGTAGGTATTGTATGAATAACATAAGTCAACGTAGCTTTACACATACACACACTTTGTACTAAAGGTAAATCCAAAATAGTGATGTCACTGTCTATGGAATATAGTCCACACATGACAAATGAGGTAATAATCAATATTTCAGAATAATTCAAACTCAGATATTGGTGTGTGATATCTGAGTTTTAATTATTTGACTACAAATCTCACCTCATCATTCCTCCCAGTGATTATTTCCAGGATAAACTGAGATGCCCCCAAGCTGGCTTCTTAAAACTGACTAAATATTTAAAAAGAGCCAAAAGAGCCGTTCTTTTGAACGGCTCTTTGAAAGGAACGGATCGCCAAGATCCGGATCCCCTCATAAATCCCATCACTAGTAATGAACTTCAGTTGGAACACATGAGCGTTTATATACTGTCGTATGCTAATTTTAAAAGCGAAAACGTCAGTCTGTGATTGCTTTATTGTCATGGACCAGCCCATAGAATGATTTCATTGGCCACAAGAAAGCCAATCAGGGGCTTTGAAATGTAAATCCTCCCATCACCTCATGCTTGACAACTAGCATCCCCCATCAGTTTCTGTTTTCTTTTTTTTCATTTTCCCTTTACTTTATTTAATTTTCCCATATAACTACTGTTAACAAGTTTTGTAAAATATAATGTAATAATCATATAATCATTACTCCACGTTATTTCAACATTTACATATACATACTCCATTCCTCAAAATGTTAATTTTTAGATTAAATATATTACGTTTAAACGTTAATGATAATGATAATAAAGTTAATTGTTAATGATAAATCATTTTGAATTCAACGATCACTAACACACTTAAGTTACATTTACACCACTCCAAAAAAAAAAAAAAAAAAACTTGTTCTTTGTGCGAAAAGGGGGTGGCTCTTAAAAGGAGAGGGTGCTCGCTGCAGAGCCAAATGGGAGGAGCTAGAGCTCTAGCTCCCCCTCGCTGGAGCTCCAGCTCCCCCTCGCTGGATCTAGGGGGCGGGCTTGAGACGTCATAGGTCCAGACGTACTACCGCGCACGCAAGTAGAGTCCATTCAAACAACCTATATGAAAACTGTACCTTAAAAATAAACTGAATTTTGAGATGTATACAACAGGGCTCTACAGTGCGATCATTTCAGACGCATTTGCGACTATGAAAAAATATGTGAGCCGATCAGCATATTTGTGTTTGCACTGAAGGGAGCCTCAAAGGTTTCTACGTGTTTTGCAACGTTGAGTAATGTATCACGGACATACTTCACGAATCCTTTCATAAACAAAGTGTAGAGAAAGTGTAAATAACATAGGTATTGATTGTGGAGTGTATAGAGCTTCGTTGATTATAATGGAACTTTGTGAAATTGCTATTAACAATGATGAGTGACAGCTTTTAATGATTGTAAGGTAGTTTGTAAATGAGATATTATTTTAATACAACAGTTAAACAAAAAGTTAATATTAAGTGATTTACTTTGTCTGACTGCTTGTACTGAGAAAATGACAGAAGTGTTAAGAGGCCTAATAAAAGAGTTGAGCTGATGGCTGTGGTTTGACTTCTGCTCTGTTTCTGCTCTATGGTTTTAACCAGAGTGGGGGAGATGGTTATTCTTATTCTGCATCTTTACTTTCATAAACCTCAACATACTACAAGAGCAAAAGATTCACAGCAACATTTTCATTTACTTCCACTTCTTAGAAACACCATTTAATTTCAAAGTTAAGAGTCTCTGTTTTCTTATATTTTATTATAATATTTTTTTATTATAATGGAACTTTGTGAAATTGCTATTAACAATGATGAGTGACAGCTTTTAATGATTGTAAGGTAGTTTGTAAATGAGATATTATTTTAATACAACAGTTAAACAAAAAGTTAATATTAAGTGATTTACTTTGTCTGACTATTAGGGCTGTGCCGATTTTTAGACGCGATATCATGCGCATCTGGTCAGTAATGCGGTTCTCTGATTAGTCCTAAATCTCATTCACCTGTTCATTCATGCAGTCACGTTTACTACACAGAGCCGTAGTTCACTGACAAGCTACGCAAATATCGCCTTCAGTATCGCAGGCGATACATATCGATAATGCACGTGAAACTGCGTAGCTTGTCAGCGAACTACGGCTCTGTGTAGTAAACGCGACTGCATGAATGAACAGGTGAATGAAATGTACGGCTAATCACAGAACCGGCATTACTGACGAGATACGCATGATAATTCGCGTCCGAATATCGGCACAGCCCTACTGACTATAACACTATTGTCTGATGTTGCTCTATTTTGTTGCCAAAAATGGTCTGAAAGAAGTCAAAACTGCGCATCTACATTCAAACACAGTTTCGTTTCGTTTATGAAGGAATGTGCGTTTATAAAGAATAAGCCGTTCGAGCGAATCAAATGAATGATATGATTCAGTAATTAAATCAGTGGCTTTATTTTAATTGTTAAATGATCTTTTAAGTTAGCCTATTTAAATTATTTAATATTTCTATATTCAAAATGTTATATATATACATTTTTATTATATACATATATATATATGTGTGTGTGTGTGTGTGTGTGTGTATATAGTTAAATATCACCTCGTAATCTGAAGGCAAATGTTTGATGAGATTATTTGATTATTGATTAGAAGGTGTTCCTAAAATTTTGACACTGTAAAATGTTTTATGTGTTCTTGAAATATATTTATTATTTTATTGTTATACCATTAAAATGTTGTATGAAAGAAGTGTTGTGTTCTTGAAATATATTTATGATATTTATTATTATTATTATGACATTTTATCTAGATTTAAGGTTTATTTTATGTTTAGATGCACATTTTGCACATTTGGGTTAATAGAAACAAATAAATCCAGTGCAACACTTGTAGGACAGTGTATGTGAGTATTAAATTACATCTTACATCTTATCCCAAATGTTGTTGGAGAGGACGCATCACTAATCTCAAAACAAGTCTATCTAAAATTAGTCAATATTCCATTTAAAATTACAATATGATTACAAAAGCATCTTGCGCATCAAAACAAGCATTTACTTCCATTACGGATGAACTCGCAATAACATTAACAGCCACTTGGTGGCGCTTGATAGCACCTCAAGCCCCGCCCCCTAGATCCAGCGAGGGGGAGCTGGAGCTCCAGCGAGGGGGAGCTAGAGCTCTAGCTCCTCCCATTTGGCTCTGCAGCGAGTATCACTTGGGGGGCTTAAAAGAGCCGTTGGTGTTTGACTTGGTTCAGGAATCACTTAACCTCCGAAACCATAGAGAGTGCGTCCCTGTCTTTTCAGAGCATAAACAACATCCATAGCGGTAACGGTCTTTCGTTTAGCGTGCTCAGTGTAGATCACAGCATCGCGAATAACGTTCTCCAGAAAAACCTTTAACACACCGCGTGTCTCCTCATAGATCAGCCCGGAAATACGCTTGACGCCGCCACGGCGAGCAAGACGACGAATAGCGGGTTTAGTGATTCCCTGGATGTTATCGCGAAGAACTTTTCGGTGACGCTTAGCGCCTCCCTTTCCAAGTCCTTTCCAAGTCCTTTACCACCTTTTCCTCTTCCTGACATATCAGCAATTCTTGTTCAAACCACACTAACGAAGGTTTAAGAAAGTCGATAGAGAATAAGGGGAGTTTATGCTTCGGTATAGGACCTAGGCGAAACCAGAATCATGGGCGGTTCTACTAAACGTCACCCGTTACGTCTAATCTGCAAGAAGTTTTTTTTTTTTTTATTAATGCTCAAAACAGTATACAAAATAATTATACATCCATCAACAAAATAATTTGAAAATCAAACAAAATAAAGAAGAGAAAGGGGGTGTTTAAAACAATACATGTAAAAGCAAAATTGAGATTTACGTGTCACTGAAAATAGGAAAAGAGTTACAAACAGATAAAGTTTTTAAAGCTTTTTTGTTTTTAGACAGCTGGATCAATGAAATGTATTGCTCAAATTCTTTGATAAAAACACAATATAGAGGTCTGAAGTTTGAATATTTGCATCTATGGATGTGGTAATTGCAAGAAGTCCTCGCTGTAGTGGATGTTTTACGCGCATGCGCTGTAGTAGGTGGTACATTTTTTTTTTTTTTTTACATTTTATAATTCACAGCGACTTAGTCTAACGACTTGGTCTAAGTGAAGTCGCAGTACATGTAGCAAGTTTTTTTTTTTTTTTTAACCTACATTACAGTGTAAAAACTTTAATGGCTAAATTCATCCGCAATGTTTTCGTCTATACTGGCAACTTCAAAGATTTGTTTATTTATTTATTTATTGAATAGCCTGCATTCCATATGTTATCGCCAGTTCTCTATCCAGTGGTGAAGCGGAGGGTATCAGTTCTGTATCTTCTTTATATATATATATATATCCAGGATCTCAGCAGTGAGATACTCAAGCACAGCAGCTTTCTTTCTTTTTTTTGTGCTTTTGTGTATTTACATTTTTGGCTACAGCTGTATTAACCTGAATTGAATATTTTCTATTTTGTATTTAATAAATCCATACTATACATTTTTGACAATACGGACATTAGTTATGTGGTGACTGTATCCATTTCAGGTGTGTATTAACAGTTTTTTCTAATACTTAAGTTATAGTAGCTGAAAAGTATTTAACGTGAAACAGATTGTTGTAGTAGATTAATAGTGCAGGCCCTGTGTGGGCCTAGTGAGGGCTTCCTGGGGGCTAAGTGAGAGCTGCCCATGCAGGGCCAGCGCTAAGGGGTCAACGCTTTGCCAATGAGCAAATTCTCAGATTTCAGAGATTTTTCAGAGATTTCATAACCATAGACACAGAAACATCTCTAGTATAACCATAGCATCAATGTTCACAGTCAAACCAAGTTCTGCAGATGTTTCTCTCAGTGGTGTGGTTTGGTTGTAGACATACCTTGTAGTGGAACTCACAGCATTGGTTGTTTCTATATAGTGGGCCTCAATTTTCTGAGGCCAAAGAGTTACAGCAATAACGTTGTACATTTTACTCGTTGCACTGGCTTCTTTCTCATCATTAAAGACATATTGTTATTTGTGCATTGCTAGATTTAGAAGCTGCTTGTACTGAGAAAATGACAGAAGTGTTAAGAGGCCTAATAAAAGAGTTGAGCTGATGGCTGTGGTTTGACTTCTGCTCTGTTTCTGCTCTATGGTTTTAACCAGAGTGGGGGAGATGGTTATTCTTATTCTGCATCTTTACTTTCATAAACCTCAACATACTACAAGAGCAAAAGATTCACAGCAACATTTTCATTTACTTCCACTTCTTAGAAACACCATTTAATTTCAAAGTTAAGAGTCTCTGTTTTCTTATATTTTATTAGACAGTAAAGCAACAGTAGAACCGACTGGTAAAGCAAAATTTCTAGTAAGAAGTTTTTCCAGTTCTTGTTCTCCATATTGATAGATGTATAAATCTGTTGGTGTTCATATTTTGTCTCAGATCGCATGAATTTACTACAAAAAGAAGTGAAATATCTTAAACTTATTATTTATTTATTTATTTGATTTTATTCATTTATTTCTATAGCAACAACACTGGGTTTTGGTTCTGGTTATTGTTGCTGCAAAGAATTCTATGTGAAATACAGTGATGCAATAATACTTTTGTGACAGCACAGTGGTTGCTGATTTTTATTCAGTCATATCACAGAAATCATATTTTAATAAACTTGTTCTTTATATCAATCATAGAGTAAAAACAGTTTAGGTGTCATTAACCAGGCCGCTGCAATTGTTGATGAGAGAATAACTCAAATAAGAGTCGGGATCACATAAGTAGGCCTACATTAGGATTCACCTGATGATTTCACTTGGTATTCACTGGTCAGTAATGTATGCAGCTCTGGAAGACATTCTCTGTGAAAGAGTCGTTTCAAGTAGAAACACAGCTTCAACAATTTGCATGCACCAGAAGAGTAAATTTTAATGGATCTCTTTGTATTTGTAGATCTTGTATTTTTGTGTTGAGTTTTGTCTCCTCCCTCGTCTCTTCTTGAATTGTGAAACACAGGAAGTGTCTGATATAGCGCACACAGCCCTATTAAAACAGTCTATTATTGTGTCAGTATGGAGTCCAGTGCACTGCCTCTCATACTCTGTAAGTATTGTAGTATATTCCACACTATCTTCTGTTTTGTTTCTCTGTTTTTAATACAGCATTCAGCTGAAGGTGAAATAGTTGTGCGGTTTATAGGAGGGTTTCAGTGCTTTTTGTTTTATTTATTGTTCAGATTCAATGTGATGGTATGTGATATGGATCAGATACAGAGTTTCTCCAAGTAGAAGAGCTTAATTATCATAGAGATCCTGATCAATAATATGTAATATGATCTCCAGAGTGTTACTTCATCACCTATAGAGTGAATATAATGAATATGCATGAATATAATTGCTAGGGATTCCAGATAATCCCATCACGGTAACATTTGGTCGTTCTCACCTGACAGACTACCAAAGGTGTGAGAACGGAAGCTTATCACTTTCATTGTTATCCACAAGTTACATGCAAGACGAAACTTCATTTACAGTTGAAGTCAAAAGTTTACATACACCTTGCAGCATATGTAAAGTGTTAGTTATTTTACCAAAATAAGAGGGATCAGACAAAATGCATGTTATTTTTTTATTTACTACTGACCTGAGTAAGATATTTCATACATATACATATAGTCCACAAGAGAAAAAAAATATATAAAAATGAAAATTGAATTTATAAAAAATACCCTGTTCAAAAGTTTACATACACTTGAATCTTAACACTGTGTTATTACCTGAATGATCCACAGTTTTTTGTTTGTTTAGTGATAGTTGATCATGAGTCCCATGTTTGTTCTGAACAGTTAAACTGCCCACTGTTCTTCAGAAAAGTCCTTTAACTCCTAGTCTCCTACAAATTCTTTGGTTTTTCTGCATTTTTGTGTATTTGAACCTTTTCCAACAATGACTGTATGATTTTGAGATCCATCTTTTCACACTGAGGATATCTGAGGGACTCATATGCAACTATTACAGAAGATTCAAATGCTCACTGATGCTTCAGAAGGAAGCACAATGCATTAAGAGCTGGGGGTAAAAACTTTTGAACAGAATGAAGATGTGCACATTTTTCTTATTTTGTGTAAATATTATATTTTGTTCATTTAGTACTGCCCTTCAGAAGCTACATTTGATACTTACATGTTTCCCAGAAGACAAAATAAGTTACATTATCGCTGATCTTCAAATTCTAAAAGTTTTCACTGTCCAGCTCTTAATGCATCATGTTTCCTTCTGGATCATCAGTGAGTGCTTGAACCTTCTGTAATAGTTGCATATGAGTCCCTCAGTTGTTCTCAGTGTGAAAAGATGGATCTCAAAATCATACAGTCATTGTTGGAAAGGGTTCAAATACACAAAAATACTGAAAAACCAAAGAATTTATAGGACATGAAGGATCACTAGACAAAATGACACCTGTGGATCATTCAGGTAACAACACAATACTAAGAATGAAGTGTTTGTAAACTTTTGAACAGGGTAAAATTATTTTCTCTTGTGGACTATATGTAAACATCTTTTATGTGAAATATCTTACTCAGGTCATAGTAAATAAAAAAAAAAAACAAACAAACAAAAAAAAAACATGCATTTTGTATGATCCCTCTTATTTTGTTAAAATAATGAACATTTTGCAGATTCTGCAAGGTGTATGTAAACTTCTGAGTTCAATTGTACATGTCTAGCGGAAAGATGAACGTAATACAGTATAAAATGTTTGAGAGTAGGAGGCTCAGGGATGAAAAAAAAAAGATGCTTAAAGGAGACATTCTTTTACCATGCACATGTCAAGTTTGAGAATTTGGGCTTTTTGATTTTTCATAAAGTGTTTTTTTCAGACTAGTGGAAAGAAAACATCCAAAAGACACTGTCAAGTGTTTCTTTTATAGTCCTTTATCTATGTGTCAATAGATTTCAATTACGAAACATTTTTAAAAGCTGTTTTCTCTTTTTTTTTTTTCTCTCCTACACTGAGTCATAAATCTCCACTTCAGTAGCACTTACACACACCAAACTTTACATTTTTATTCCTGTATGCATCTTTTACAGAGGGGTTTGTTACATATAATGGAATATATATATGTATTGTTTTCTGTCTGTTCTAAGTATTTTCTGAATTATGGAGGGACAAAATGAGATGCCCAAATTTCCCTCTGTAAAAACATTTGACTCTAATATAGAATTTTGAAACAGACTTCATCCAGTTTTTAGATTTTTGTACTAGAAATAACTATTAGTTAATTGTTTTTACCCTATTCACCTGCAGCATCTCACCTTAAATCATACTTAAAATAAATTTCTATATTTCATTCTATATATCAAGTAGCATCTGGCAACAACTGATGCTCAAACTTTTCTCAGAACTAACTTCTGTTTTCTGAGACACTTGTCATTTATGTTTAACCAGTTTGTCTCAGTGTCTTCTTCTTTTTTTTTTTTTGTGGATGTGTGAAAACAGTTTTCCTCCGTTCTCATTTCAGCTCTTTTATAGCAGAAAAAACACAGCTGTAGTTCATCATATGTTCCACTAATGCTTAGACCACTTCATGTTTACAGAGCCCCCCAAAGGGACATTGTGGTGGGGAAAAAAAGGGGTGGGAAGATTTTTTTTTTTTATTATTTATTTATTTTTTCAAATTGTTTGCATTCTAACAAAAAAAGTTTTGCATTCTCTCGCTAAAGTTTGGACAAACACTTCCTGTTTACTTTACAGTTTTTAAGTAAGAGGTTTTATATATATATATATATATATATACATATATATATATACATTCACAGTGAAGCGGTTCACAGAGTTTTATTTTGAACTTGGACTCAAGTATAAAAACTACGGTCAAAGCGTATAGTTCAAGGCACAGTTTTGGGACATTCTGTGGCATAATGTGGCTTAATGTACTCGACTGTGAAGATAAAGACAACAACTCCCATGATTCCACATGCAACCATAAGGTCATCAAACTAGGCCTTTGGTTCTTTATTTATTTTGAATATGCACTCTCTAGCAACAATAAAATATATTATAAAATATATTGCACACAGGAAAGCAGACAATATGAACTGAACTCGCAAAGTTGCACAGGGTTTCTCCCCCAAAGAACAACACTGTAAACTCTTAATGTGGATTAATGGATTGCCGCATTGCTTGCCTGTACATACACTGTAAAAAAAAAAAAAAAAAAGAAAAAAAAATCGTTAAAATTTGCGGTAGAAAACTGGCAGCTGTGGTTGCCAGAACTGTACCGTTAAAAATATGGTACCAATGTTTTACAGTTTCTGGTTTTCAGTTTAATTTACAAGTAAATACCATAATTTCATCAACTGATATAATTGTAATGTACCAACCTATTGAAGTACTGAAATCTGTTGTATACCTTTGTAATATACTGCTAACCACCAAAACCAGGTGGTGATGAGAAAAAAACATAATAAACTAAAGCCCATCACAAGCAGCTTTTAAATATGAACATATATAGAAGGAGCACAGTGTCATTCACACTAACACTAAATTTAGCACTTTCTGTTCATATTCTGGGCTTATTTGCTTTCCTGTACATATAACTTTGTCCATTAAAGGTAGGGTAAGTGATTTCTGGTAGCCAATTTTGATATTTGAAATCACCAAAACAAACACACCAAAAGGGTCTTGACACTATTTTAATTTAACAACATTAGATGTAGCATACAACCCTGATGTACAAACCTGCTAAGAAAAAACTAAAAAGAAAGAACTAAAAGGAACTGAAAAGTTATTTAAAAAAAAAAAAAAACACACATTTTTAAAAAATGTAACACAGGGAATTGTGGGAATGTCAATTTACTGTTAACCATTTAACAGGTTTTTACTGTAGCATTTTTACAGTTGTTTACTGTTAAATTCACTTTCATTTATAATTTTAATAAAATATGAAATGTGGACTTCTTCACTGCCTTCTTATATTAAGCCACATTAAGCTCAATTTTCTATGGGGAATAAAACACTTATTGTGAAATTCAAAATTCAGCATCTGCTTGCATGTACACAAAATATATTTGTAATAATTTCTATAGCATAGCTGGTATTTGTTATCACTGCCTTCACTGAGACACATTTTTTTTTATGGGAGGAAAATGCTCAATGTGCAATTTAGCACTTTCTGTTCATATTCTGGGCTTATTTGCTTTTCTGTACATATAACTTATTTATAAACTGTATTCTGAATTCAGCCTTTTAATACCACTGTCAGTCCATTAAAGGTAGGGTAAGTGATTTCTGGTAGCCAATTTTGATATTTGAAATCACCAAAACAAACACGCCAAAAGGGTCTTGACACTATTTTGATATAGCTCCGCCCCACACAGAAGTATGCAACCAAGTCAGCGATTATGGCGGAACAAACAAGCGAACATAACACACAAGCATATTCTAGCAAACTCCAGCATATATAAATTCTGTGAAACAAAGCAAAACCAATGTTACTCACCTATCGAGATGAAAAAAAGCGACCTTGGTGTACGATCACAGGCCTTCCCTCTCCTTTAATTCTCTCCAGCATTGGAAAGCTGATCCGATATTTACACTGGTCCTACTTCTTGCCTTATTGTAAGCCTTCTTTTGTTCTGTTGATGTTTTCCTCTTATTTTTTTATCCGCCATCTCTTTCTGTCATCGCTATGCTAATGTCCATCCTGTGCACTGAAGGCTCTCTTCTCCCCATAATGAGCAGAACCGCCTCTTACTGCTGATTGGCTACAAGTTTATTTTGGTACTCGGCCCAACAATACATACCTCACCTTTAATTAAGCATTTTCTTTCTATGGGGGTAACACTTAAGGTGCAATTTAGCGGGTTACATTCATATTCTGGGCTATTCTGCTTGTCTGTATGCTTTATTAATTTGGTCCTCTAGCGTTTCACGTTTTGGGAAAGAAAAAAAAAGTAAAAATATTGCCACTCACCCTGATTTTTCCCCCTCTGCTATATCCCTTTGGGGGCTCCCTTTTGACATCTGTTTATGATTCTGAAGTCACATTAATAACAGGGTTCTCAAGAGATTACTCTTAGGGGAGGAGCCACTCAGATATTATTAGCATATTATTAGCATGCAATTCCCTCAAGTTTTTGCTAGAAGAACCTTAGTTTTTGCATAAAGAACCTTAGTTAAAGCTGTTGGAGTGCTAATAATTTAGCACAAATTTGGTTGTATTCTCAAACATCAGCTCTCACTATCTTTGATCACAGGCAAGTAAAAAAAGGAGTACCCACTGCATTTATTTAGTTATTTTTTAGTAAATAGAAATGGCAATGTCCACTCCAAGACTGCAACGTGACCACCGCCTTGACTGCTCAAGTCGCTTCCACTACGGGCAAAAGCGTCTTTCCTCATCCCGTGTGTGTGTGTGCATCCCTGTTGCCTAGTAACAAACATGATTGTAGCAGAATCGAGTAATTTACCCGAAAACAACAAATTCTAATTTGTGAGATTGCTGCAGGGTTGCCAGGTTTTCACAACAAAACCCGCCCAACTGCTACTCAAAACTAGCCTAAAACTAGCCCAATCAGTCTTTTAATTTGTAATGTTATTCTGACTTATGGTAGTGTCACAATTGTGCAAACTTTATGTATGTGTTATTCCAACTACACAATACATAAAAATAATTGCACAATAGAAAATTACAGTAGAAACAAAATTGCAAAGTACTGTGGAAATACTGTACAATACTGTTTTGTAGTTATACAGTACATTGTTCTACATACTGTATTTTTACAGTAAGGTACTGGCAGCAAGTTGCCAGTAAGCTACTGTACTTATTTCACAGTACATTTTTAACAGTGTACTTCTTAGCATGAAAAATAGAATGTGTGGTGAGAGACTGTATGAACTGGTTGAAATGCATGTCTCGTGGTGTATGTGTGAGACTTGAGAGCCCTGATCATTAAGATGACTAAGGTGACTCACCACTGGTTCCCTTTCTGGTTCACTTTAACTAAACTGGGTTTGGTTTATTTACAGTAATGGTCATCAGTGGTGGAAAGAGTACTGAAAAAAATATACTCAAGTATATTTTGAGTATATTGAGTAAAAATGTAGCGTGAGTAGAGTAAAAGCACTTGTTTAAAAAAAAAACACTTAAATAAAAGTAAAAGAGTAGCTTATTTAAAAGTATTGAGTAGCGAGTACTGAGCTGTGGATTCTACTCCCTTATAATGAATGCGGTATACTGCGGTTGAAACATTTAGAAAACGTTGTACTGTAATTCACATTAACTTCTTTGTCAGAAAGAATTAAGAATATCTACCATCCAGCAGTATTAAAATATATCAAAACAACACGGAAAAAAACTATTAAAGTGGTGAAAAGATGAAAGTTCTCAGTACAATCACTTGCAAGCATTTAAATTATATGAATTTAAAATCGAGTGTAAGGACACTGAGACAGTATGCTGTTGTTGTACATAACATATTAATGTTTAGAACAATGCAAAGAATACAAACACCATTAGAAACTCATACCAGAGTTCAGCATTACACACTGATAAGGGTTTAAATTAGTTTAAAAAGAGTCAATATCTCTCCAAAACGGTGCCAGTTTTAGCGTTTTGCAATAAAGAAAGTAAAATCATTAAACATGGTAATTTATGTTACAGTTTTAACATATGCACATTGTTCATGGCATAATCCTGTACCTTTTACAACTCAAATTGTTATTCTGATAATACAATTTGTAAGGGGAAACTTTTTTCAAAATAAAACGGCAGGGAGAATTTACCGCATTATGAATGTGGCACTTGCAGGAGTTATTAACATTTATACGCAATACCCGCAACTTCACACCAAATTTCAGGCCATGTAGGTTGGCAAGCATATATACAGATCATTTTGTAAGCAGAAATCCTAAATTTTACCTTGTAGGAAGATAACTCGACTAACTTGATGCTTGAAGAATGCATGCATGTAACATCCTCAAAAGGAGGGAAAATAGTGGAGTAAAGTAACGATACATCACTTAAAATGTACTCAAGTAAAAGTAAAAGTACCCAATTTACAAACTACTCAAAAAAGTATAATTACTGATAAAAACTACTTAATTACTGTAACGTGAGTATTTGTAATTCGTTACTTCCCACCCCTGTAAATGTACACGTGCAAAGCAAATATCAGAGATCAGACTTGTTGTGCACATAAGTTATTTAACATGTCTCAACCGTACCCTTGCACCATATGTCCCTGGGCTACTCTAATCAATGCAAGAGACTCGAGAACGGAATGGAAGTGATCGGGGGGGATCAGAGAGGCAAAACTACTGACCTGTTCAGGACCTGTTCAAGTGCAGGTCAGTTTCTTCTGTAAACAGGCTACTGTAGTTTTGTCTTTGTTAACTTAGTTAAGCATTAAACTACTAGCGACTCTTATCAGTAGCACCCGAATAATAATACAAAAATCTAAACTAAATTACTATCAGCACTCAAAATACTCTATGCTCAAGGACATTATTGTTATCTGTAAGGTTACAGTAGTAATTTAGCAAACAAATATTATAAAATATCATTTTGTAATAGGTTTAGATAGAGCTAGGGCAGAAAACGACACAACTCTTACGAAAATTAAAAAGAAAAAACCTGTTTACTATAGTTAAACCATGGTGACCACAAATGAACCATGGTTTTGCTACACTAACCATAGTCTAACCATGAGATGTGTAGTTAAACTATTGTAAATTAAACAAATTGTAATCAATCTGGCAAAAAAACAAAAAACAACAACAACAACAACAACAAAATAAACATGATTACTATACTTTTATTGTAATAAACCATGGTTCATTTTTAAAAGAGAAAAATATTATTCATGCTAATGCAACAATATGTTCAGCATTAAGATTTTTCTGTAAAGATATTGTCATGATGTAATCGTTATTGTACTAATTTTGAAATTTTGGCAATTTAGAAAATATAGTTTTGTTATTATTTATGTCATTTTAAGATTAAACTTCAAAACATGGTCATACTGTGATACTTGAAACTGAACTAAAATAAGTTATGTTATGCAAACAGAATATAATGAGGTGGTTGTTTTGCAACAAGGTGGAGACAGTAAATGGTTGATGGGAAAAGTGACAGGTACATTAGTGAAAAAAAAAGTGAAAAAAGCAAACACACACAAATTGAGATGCAGAGAGATATCATGGAAAATGAGGAGACTGAAAAGGAAAATGGAAGTGAAGGTGCAGTTGAACAGAGAACTTTTTTTCTTATTTTGCATGGCCCCAGCCTAAGGTTTTAAACCTTTATTTAAATATGATGGGCATAAAAAAAAAATTCGGTTGACCATGGTTTCAGAACTTGTTGTGGGTGTATGGGATGGCCTGGATGAGTGTGAGTTTTCCCAGCCTGAAATTGTGTCCCAGTCCCGCCCTGTTTAGCCTTGATACATTCATTAGCTAACACATTTTATTTGTAAATGTAAGTTACAATATAACTTACTATTAATGTGTCAAAATGACATGAGGTCCAGCATAACACTTTTTGTGAGACTTTTTTAATACATTTTAAAGTTAAATTTATCTGTCTGGTACACTTTGAGAGTTCTAAATTAAGAGCTCCAAAGCAGGTTCAGTGTGCAAAGCTGGTGAATTGACTTGTACTTAAAGGTTAAAGGGAACTCTGTCCTCTTTTTTAGTTGTAATATAGTGTCTCAGTCTAAATTGCACTCACACTGGTGAATTTCGAAGCCAAACAAATTAGAATATAATAATGATCATTTTCTATTATTATTCCTAGCAATAGCCATATATTGTAAAATAAATAAATAAATAATAAAATAAAGAAATCTCTGTAAAAAAAAGTAAATAAATTAGTAATTAGTAAGTGAAATAAATGAAATAAAATTGATATGCTTGCAAGCAGGGAAAATTTACCAACCATAAATATATATATATATTTATATATATAGATATATATATTTTTTTTCCTGGCCACAAACTATTTTTACAGTTGCTGCTATTACAAACATATTTAATAATGGACCAAAGAACCAACCACTGCATTTTAATCATTATACAAACAAAAATGACACATGTAGTGTGAGCAGTTGTTTTCATTTCAATTTAATTGCATCATTTCAACATCTGAAACAAAACAGAAAGTCTGACTTGACTTTAGACTTGTGAAATAATGCTAAAACCTTCATAAAACAAAAAACGCAGACTCACTCTCTGAGAGCAGGTGGCACTTATGGAACCAAAGGGGAAAATGCAATCGCGCTAAACTCACAGCAGCACATTACAGAGTTCACAGCATTGACTGTCAAAGGAGTCATTGACTGTGCATTGACTGTGGCAGGACTAATTAGACTGTGGTGGGGCGCAACACTCTAGTTAATGAATGGGAAACACTGGTAATGGGTACTTTTTACTTAAGTACATGTCTGAGCCCATACTGCTTTACTCTAACTTGAGTAAAAAACAGAATATTTTTAAACATGAGTATCTGTACTTCTACTTGAGTGAAGGATGTGTGTACTTTTGCCATCTCTGTTTACATAAAATAATCTCGGAAAAGCAATAAATTATTTTTTTAAATTATTTAAAATTAATTAAAACAGTTAAGATAAAAAAAAAAATGAGGCTACATATAATAGAGTGCAATCGCTGTGATGTAGCCTAGAGCTCATTCAGTAAATGCATGGCTAAACAGATGTGTTTTGAGTCTAGATTTAAATGTAGCTACTGATTTTGCACATCTGAGTATATACAGGCTAAACAAGAGTGGTGCAAAAATTTAATCTTGAGGGACTCCACATATTATGGACGTCGACTTAGACTCATGGTCATCTATATCATCCTATCTATACATAATAACCTCTCTCCTCAAAGTATGACCTGAAACATCTGAGGACCATCAAAGCCTGACCCAGTTTTCCAGTCTTTCTAGAAGTATGTTATGATCAGCAGTGTCAATGGCAGCACTGAGATTTAGTAGTACCAAAATGTATATTTTGCCAGAAGCAGAATTTAAGCAAACATCATTTATTATCTCTTTGTGCGCTGTCTCTGTGCTATGACTGAAATTTGTCCAGGTATCCATTTGAGTTTAAAAAGCTGTTGATGAGAGTATCATCATGTGTTGTATGTTGTGAATCTCAGTGGTTCAAAGTGCTTCTCTGGTCAGCAGTGAATCTATCAGTGAATCAAGTCTAATATCAGTTCATGGGTCCTGTGACATCATTGTGTGTGTTGATGTTAAATGATGGAGAATTTCTACTATTGGTTATCATTGATGAGCATCAAAACACATAAAAACACTTTCAGTTGAAACTCTAGTTCAGTGATTTGCATTGTGATGAATGAATGGAAATGTTTCATATTTGTGTTTCTTCTGCTTTTAGTGTTGATGATCATCATCTACTCTGGACTCACTCAAGGTACTGTGTGTTACTGCAGTAAATTAAATTTATTAATCTGTGAATTGTGTTTATTTGTGTACATTGGTCACATAAGGAACCCACATTTGTCTCTATGCTGAAAATTTGTGTCTATATTTTGCTGTCATACATTCCTCTCTGTAGCTTTGAAAAAGTGTGTGTGTGTGTGTGTGTGTGTATAGTTCTAATAATGATGTTAAAATGTCTCTACATACATCTAAATGAGCCACTGAGTGATCATTGCAGCCATCTAGTGGCTGTAGTTTAAATGTCATGTTATTTTATTATATGGCAGCAATCTAGGACTAAACAATAGCACAAATGTCATCTTCATGAAGTAAAGTTGGAATATACATCAAAAGTTAAACCAAAACTGCACAAATGTAGAAAGAAGTTCCAAGATCTAGAGTACTAAACATATGCTTAAACACTGTTAGAATTATGAAGGGGTCCAAGTTGGCAGTAAAAGTAGCTATCTTTTTTACTTCATTTTACTTTTTTGATGGTTAGATTGCTTCTATTGTCTTCATTTGTCGTTTTAGATAAAAGTGTCTGCTAAATGATTAAATGCAAATGTGAATGCCTTATTGAAACCTATAAAACAGTCCCACCTAACGGTCAGAACATGAACTGTTCAATAATGTTTTAACAGCTTTCCATTTTAACTTTCAATTTACAAAATTGACAAAACAAATAAACAATAAAAACATTTTATTTCAGCTTTTATCATAACATAGCAAACGTTAATCATAACTGTATCACTATCGACTTCATTAAGTGAGATAAGTTCAGAGTCTGTTTTCTTCTGTTCACATGATGATTGACGCTTTACCCAAACCTACACTGACTGTGACACCAGACAATACTGTATTCACTGGAGAGACAGTTAGTCTGAAGTGTTCAATTGAGTCTGATCACAGTGACTTGAGATATTTGTGGTATAAAGACACTGCAAACAAGCCAATGTCACTGACACCTGATCATCACACTGTAAACAGTAACACTCTCACTATCAGAGGAGTGATTAACTCTGATGAGGATCAGTACTGGTGTAGAGGACAGAGAGATAAAAAAACAGTGTCTGATGTTAGCCCTGCTGTTCATCTCTATGTGAAGGGTGAGTTGAATATCATTATCCTTCTAAACTCCCTCTAGGTAACATTTTACAATACATTTACATATAAAAATATACTAATACCTGAATTAATACTTACTTCAACATAAGCTCATGATTAATGAATACATGAGTTAATTATGAACCAATCAAGAGTGATTCTTTAATTATAGCTGGAGTCATATGGATTCATGCATGAATAATGCAGCCTAAACTACATGTTAGTACATGTTTGATAGTTAATGCATTAAACAACATTTAGGGGTTAACTAAATCAAACATTTTTACAAAAAAAAAAGAAATAAAAACATTTTGACTATCAAATACATGTAAACAATTTAATATTGCCATTAAATTATTGACATCTGCAGCTTCATCATAAACATTACTGAATGACACAGGATCAGTTTGTCATTATTTGTCAGGGAATTATCTGTTCCCCTGTTGTACTAACACATGTATGTTTTAGAAATAAGTCATGAGCTAGATTTAGTTAATAGTTCATAGTGAATTAATGATAATGTGCTCCTCAAGTAAAGTCATGACAAAATAATGCATTAACAAGGCATGAGTTGATGATAGTGTATGGATAGTTAATAATGAGTTAATAATGATGAGCACCTTAAAGTAAAGTTATTATATAATGCTGCACTTACAAACCATGAACTAAAATATAAAATAAGTTTAGTAAGAGTGCCATCCTTTACATAACCAGTACAAAAATCAAAGATAAAAATGACTTGTAGTTTTATTTTATTATGTCTTGTTTAATTTGTATAATTAAACATGGACTCAAAAGCTCAAACATGTAAAGACAAACATAAGGCACCATTGCATGTAAAATATGGTTTTAAAACAAGTTTTAAACCAATGTAATGCACCAAAAAAATAAATAAATAAATACAAAATGGTGCATACAATATAATAAACCCAGAAGGTCACACATTTAAGCTCAATTTGTATTAATTTATTATTAAATAAATTCAATAAAATATATTATTTCATAAAATACAAGTTGATTGAGATTCAGTTGCTCCTCATATAAGGTTGTAGTTGGAGGTCTTCAGCTCTCCTTCACCAGGAGCTTCATTCTGCTTTCTGTGGCGAGTCAGAGGTGTTTGTCTGAGGATGTGACAGAGACAGAGTATCCTCAAAAACACAGATCAGAAAACTAATGACTAGACAAAAGTACAACAGAATAACTTATAAAACAGAATAACTTATAAAATTGTAATAACTTATGAAATTATTTTCCCTGAAGGCACTTGTTTATTAATTTATTTCGTTCTGTACAGATTTACCCACATCTACACTGACTGTGACACCAGACAGACCTGTATTCACTGGAGAGACAGTCAGTCTGAAGTGTGAGATTGAGTCTTACAGTGACTGGAGATATAAGTGGTATAAAGACAACACTGAAGTGTCTGAGCATTACACTGTAAATGGAAACACTCTCACTATCAGAGGAGCTACTGAGTCTGATGCGGGTCTGTACACGTGTAAAGGACAGAGAGATGAAAGACCAAACTCATCACAATCAAGCTCTGCTGTTTCTCTCTCTGTGGCGGGTGAGTTGAATATCCTCCTGAAATGGTGTTTTGTCCATTGTAGAGATGACTTTATATTTTAGCAAATTTTTCTGAGATCTCACATCCCTCAGTTTTAATTTTGGAAGCCCTGTAAACAGCACATTCAGCACTTTTCAGAGATAACAAATTTTTGTCAATTTCACCATTAACTATCCCTCTCCTTTGGTCTTTAAAACTTGCTGACATTTGTGTAATGATCACCTTTAACACTCTTATCGAAAAATTATGCTATTTTGTGATTTAAATCTGACTAATTTTCAAATTGTTTGTCATAAATCAACATCTCAGGAAAATGTTATTGGGTTTCATATCAAAGTATGACTTTCTGTTATGAAACGGGACACTGATTTCATATATGTCCACAGTAGAGGACACCAGGACTTACAGCATGTTTTCAGAAACACAACAATAGGGAAATAAATTATATATCAATATTCCTATGGAAAGATATGAAAATCTTGCCAATTATTACTCCTGTTGGTAGACTTCAGTTTTCATTATGTGTTGCCCCAAAAACACATTAATATGCAAATTAGATACAGTGTATAGATACATTGTACATAATGGGACAACATGTTTATGGCAAAATGGTATAGCAAATCATTCTGTTATATATTCCATAACATAGTTGAGGGTCATCTTAATATAAAGTTTATACTGATTTGGTATAAAACATAAATTCTATAGTTTTATTTTTTTTATTATTATTTTATTATTTTGCCTTTTCATGTCTATCCGTGTCTATATATATATATATATATAAAAGAACTGTTTTTCTCTATAAAGGACTGATTTTGTTCAGAAATACAAGCTTAATTAATTCAGCTCAGGATATACTCACCAAAAAAACATACTGGTATTTATCTGTCACAACATTATCCAGTAATTTTACAGCATTTCTGTTAGAACACAACACAAGTGTAGAATACAAAGTACAGATAAAACACCTGTAAAATTCATTCAAATTAATGCAATACATTGTGGCCTATTTTTACCATTTCTGGAGTGCTGTATTCTGCCTGTTTTTTCAGAATGTGTAAAACAGAACACATTCTGCAACAGAACAAACAAATACATCTTGTGAACACGTCACATTCAGCACCCTTTTTTGGCTCAGTACTTTTTATATATTCTTCTGTAGCAGTGGCATCTGTTCTTATAAGAGGACTGAAGCCATTCACTTTTAATTGTTCTGTCATTATTCTGTTTAGATGCAATACTACATGTTTGTGTGTGTTTTTGTGGACAAAACTTTCCATTGTTATGATCACTGACATCTTTGGTATTTTCTTTAGTCACTGTTGCTTTGGTTACTGATGATATTCATGACTTATAAGAATAGAAGTGAACTTGAATGACATCAATACAGATGTTTCGAAGTCAGAGAGCATGAGGAGACTTACAGATAATGATGTTAAATGAGTTCATGAAGTCTTGATAGTATGTTGAAGTTGATTGAGATTCAGTTGCTCCTCATATGAGCTTGTAGTAGGAGGTCTTCAGCTCTCCTTCAGCAGGAGCTTCATTCTGCTTTCTATGGTGAGTCAGAGGTGTTTGTCTGAGGAAGTGACAGAGACAGAGCCTCCTCAAAAACTAATGACTGGACAAAAAAAGCAAAACACAACAAATCCCATGAAACATAAGATAAAATAATGAATTGCAGTTTTGTAACACATTTACAAAACATTTTTCACTGTAAGTGCTGTTTTAGTCACTTCTTGGTTGTTTTTCTTTTTTTTTTTTCAGATTTACCCACATCTACTCTAACTGTGACACCATACAGTCCTGTATTCACTGGAGAGACAGTCAGTCTGAAGTGTGTGATTGAGTCTAACAATGACTGGAGAAAGAGAAATGGCCTGACAAATGACCAGAGATATGACTGGGCATATTACCAGATGCATGAGTGGAGATATGAGTGGTATAAAGGCAACAGAAACAATCCAATGTTACAGACGTCTGAGCGTTACACTGTAAACAGAGACACTCTCACTATCAGAGGAGCTACTGAGTCTGATCAGGATCAGTACATGTGTAGAGGACAGACAGATGAAAGACCAAAATCATCACCTTTTATTACTGTTTCTCTCATTGTGATGGGTGAGTTGAGTATCATTGTAAACTCACTGTACTATGTCTATATATCTTGTCGAGAGACTGTGTTTTGTTTAAAATCAATATCTGTTCATATGTGTATTAATACAGAGAGACCAAAACCTGTAGTGAAGATGAGTCCAGATCAGCGTGTGTTTAGAGGAGAGACAGTCACTCTCACATGTGACATACAGGGAGGAGGAAACATTCAGTGGACATACAGCTGGTTTAAAGATGGTTCAGTCATCAGAGACATCACTGAGAGAGTCTACACCATCACATCTGTGTCTGATAGTGGAGAATACAGCTGTAGAGGACAACGATCAGACTCACAGAGATCAGACCTCAGTGCTGCTGTTACACTGACTGTATCACGTGAGTGATCTGTTTTTCTTATACTTTTCTAGCACTCACATCTCACATCTATAGAAGACAGAAATGATTCACTTTTTAAGACCTGTTCACACTCTCAAATCTCTTTTTTGAGAGTAAATAACAGAAAAGAAAAATAACTATTATTTTCCACACCAATGAATAATTGTGTTCTGTTTAATATGAGTGTGTGCTGTAGTTTATTTGTCTGCCACTTTAAATGCTTTGCTTTTAAAAGCAGGATTGATTCTGGTTGTTAAAGGGATTCACCCAAAAATGCAAATTCTGTCATTAATTACTCACCCTCATGTCGTTCTAAACCCATAAATGAGGATATTTTTGATGCTATCCGAGAGCTCTCTGACTTTCCAAGGGTCCTACCATGTTCAAGGTCCAAAAAGGTACCAAGAACATTGACAAAATAATCCATGTGACATCAGACAAGAATTTTTTTTATTGTTTTTGTTTTTTGCATGCAAAAGTATTCTCCTAGTTTCATAAAATTATGGTTGAACCACTGATGTCACATGGACTATTTTTTCGATGTTCTAAGTACTTTTCTGGACCTTGAACGTGAAAGGACCCTTGCTGTCTAAGGAGGGTCAGAAAGCTCTCAGAATTAATCAAATACCCTAAGTTCTCTTTCAAAGATGAACAAAGGTCTATCATGTTTGGAATGACATGCGAGTGAGTAATTTATGACAGAATTTTCATTTTTGAGTGAATTATCCCTTTAATGTTTGATTTTCATATGCCAAATATAGACTTTACTGGTGGAGACACCAAAGCCAAGATGCCTGCAGGACATCTGACTGTCTCACTTGCAGTTTAGACTTTTATACAATTAATATCGAAGAGATCATTGTTAACAGTTGGCTAATTCACAGTTGTCTTTCTTTACAGATTTACCCACATCTACACTGACTGTGACACCAGACAGTCCTGTATTCACTGGAGAGACAGTCAATCTGAAGTGTGAGATAAAGTCTGCTGTCAGTAACTGGAGATATGAGTGGTATAAAGGCAACCAATACAACAGTGTAACGTTACAGATGTCTGAGCATCATACTGTAAAAGGAGTTAATATACATGATGAGGGTCAGTACTGGTGTAGAGGACAGATAGATGGAAGATCAGTCTCATCACAATCCAGCTCTTTTGTTTCTCTCTCTGTAAAAGGTGAAAATCTCTCCTGTTTAACATCAGTGTTACACAAATACAGGAACTCAGATGATCAAATTATGTTTCCTGATATAGTTCACTGAAAGAGCTCTGTCTTCTTCTTTCTTCACAGCATTACCCACATCTACAATGACTGTGACACCAGACAGTCCTGTATTCATTGGAGAGACAGTCAGTCTGAAGTGTGTGATTGAGTCTCACAGTAAATGGAGATATGAGTGGCATAAAGGTTACGGATACAACCGTGTAATGCTACAGACATCTGAGAGTTACACTGTAAATGGAGACACTCTCATTATCAAAGGAGTAATCACATCTGATCAGGGTCAGTACTGGTGTAGAGGACAGAGAGATAAAAGACCAAACTCATCACAATCAAGTACTGTTTCTTTCATTGTGACAGGTGAGTTGAATATTATTGTCCTCCTAACCCTGGTCAACTTCAGTCTTATGGGGCCAGTGTCCTGCAGAGTTTAGCTCCAACCCTAATTAAACACACCTGCCTGTAGCTTTCTAGTGATTTTGAAGACATTGATTCGCTTCAGGTTTGTTTAATTAGGGTTAGAGCTAAACTCTGCAGGACACTGGCCCTCAGTTGCCAAACTTGCTCTACTATGTTCTTCTAGTTTTGTTGCAAATATGTATTAAACTATAAGCAGAAGTGATCATGATACAGTGATGCTGTTTTAATTAATATCTACTCATGTGTGTACTGATACAGAGAGACCAAAAGCTGTAGTGAAGGTGAGTCCAGATCAGCGTGTGTTCAGAGGAGAGACAGTGACTCTCACATGTGACATACAGAGAGGAGGAAACATTCAGTGGACATACAGCTGGTTTAAAGATGGTTCAGTCATCAGAGACATCACTGAGAGAGTCTACACCATCACATCTGTGTCTGATAGTGGAGAATACAGCTGTAGAGGACAGAGATCAGACATCAGTGCTGCTGTTACACTGACTGTATCAGGTGAGTGATCATATTCACATCTGTGTAATCATTTTTATCAATATTTGTGGTTTCAGTATTTCATGTATTTTTTGCACAAATAACTTGAAGTCAAATGCAACCAACCAAACAATACACAATATGCCCTGATACAATGCAGTCACAACTAAACTACTCTACTTATTATATATATATATATATATATATATATATATATATATATATATATATATATATAGGTGACGTGTTAAAATCTCTATATCCTAATGAAACATGTCCCCAAACACACTACAGAAAACCATTATGTCATGGTTGTAATGGTTAAAAGTTGATGGTTTGTTATGTTTGTAATGGTATTTGTAGTGGAAACCATGATAATTTCTACTGACTTCTCTATTGAAACAATGAGATTGTTTCTATTGTTTTTCTTGTTTTGTTTTGTTTTTCCCCTAGCAGGGAGGATAGTTTGTGATTTGGTCTTTACTTAAAAGTCCTCTTGACTACTCCGAATGTTTCACATATTTAGGAGCTAGTTTTAGCATTAAAACGCTTTGTGAAAGACTCTCATAGCAAAAATGTAGACGTCCTAAATTTAGGAATGACCCATTATTTTTTCAGATTTTCTCCTAAATCTGCAGCTTATGAGCTACTTTTAGTCTTAAGATTTTGTGAATATGGGCCCTGAATCTGTTCTTGTTCTCCTGCAGATCTAAAGCCAAAGCCTGGACTCACATCAGATCCTGCAGGAGCAGCACTGACAGGAAACACAGTGACTTTAACCTGCCGCATTGATCTGTCCACTGGATGGGACTTTTACTGGTACAAACACACACTGAACTCTGAGACAAAGAAGACAATAACAAACTCCTACACAGTGAAGATTAATTCAGTGTCTGATGGAGGCCAGTTCTGGTGTAGAGCTGGAAGAGGAAAACCAGTCTACTACACACAATACAGTGATGCACTGTGGGTAAATGTTACAGGTGAGAGAGAACATAGTATGTGACACAACATACAGATCACAGACAATATCTACAGAACTTCTAAAACACTGAATCAAAAAATAATGCAATAATCTGTGTTTGTACAGTGAGTCCTAAAGCTGTGGTGACGGTACGACCTGATGAACGAGTGTTCAGAGGAGAAACAGTCACTCTCAGATGTGATGTAAAGTGGGGAGGAGACACTGAGTGGACATACAGATGGGAAATAGAGGAAACAAACAAACAACATAAAAACTCTGTCAGGCGAATCTCAACACAAGAGTGGAACATCAGCAGTGTTGAAGACATTCACAGCAGTAAATACACCTGTACAGGACAGAAAAACACACAAAGCTCTCAGCGCAGTGATGCTGTTACACTGACTGTATCAGGTGAGTTTGTGTGTTTGTTCATTATTATCAGTGTGAACAGCTCCTCTCTCAGTTTGTCTGTGGCTCTATAACTCCTCATGTTTTGTTCAGCTGAAGCTCAGGCAGCAGTGCGAGTGTCTCCACAGCCGTGGCTGACTGAAGGAGACTCAGTGACTCTGATCTGTGAGGTTACAGGCTCCTCTACAGGCTGGACGTTCAGCTGGTTCAGAGATGATGATCATCTGTCAGACAGCAGCAGAGGAGCTGGAGGCTCTTACACTCTCAGTCCTGCTGCTCTACAGCACACAGGAGTTTATACGTGCAGAGCAGAGAGAGGACGACCGGCCTTTAACACAAACAACAGCAGCACACAGCCACTGTGGATCACTGGTGAGTCTGACTGACACTATTTATGCTTGTGTTCATCTGTATTTGTGTTCAATCTCAAAAACCTGCTCTCACTTCCCTCTATAACAATCAGTCTATACCAGATCAGAAGCACTATATCAAATACATACTCGTAATATATGCATAATAAGGCTTTTTGTATTTCAAACTTTAGTGCTTCATGCTAAATTTGATCTTATTGGTTTTATTACAAAAACACAAGGGCTGTCAATTTTGAATGCTTTCTTCTCCTCAGGTGTTTCTCCTTCAGTGTCTCTGGTGGTCAGTCCCAGCAGAAGTCAACACTTCTCATCTGACTCTCTCTCTCTGAGCTGTGAGGATCAGAGTAACTCTGCTGGATGGACAGTGAGAAGATACACAGCCAGAAACACAGAAGATTGTTCAAAACAAACAGGATCTACATGTCGAATCGTCTCTCTCAGCACATCTGACACTGGAGTTTACTGGTGTCAGTCTGAATCTGGAGAGAAACGTCATCCTCTCAACATCACTGTACATGGTGAGACCTGTTTCTAATCACACTTTCTAATCCAGACTACTGTAGATGGAATCAGTTTCATGCCAGCTGTTAAAAGTCTGACTACACAACATATTGTTTTGATGTCTTCTTACTATTTGCAGTAAGCACACATGTCTTGTATTGTGTAGATGGTGATGTGATTCTGGTGAGTTCTGTTGATCCTGTGATTGAGGGACATACTCTGACTCTACACTGTTTACATCGATCTACAAACTCCCCGATCCTCAGAGCTGATTTCTATAAAGACGGATCACTCGTCCAGAATCAGACGACAGGAGAAATGAGCATCACTACTGTCTCAAAGTCACATGAGGGTTTCTACTACTGTAAAACAGAGAGAGGACAGTCACTCCACAGCTGGATCTCAGTCAGAGGTGAGTCTCTTTCAGCTGATTTGATTTTATTCATGAGCAATCATTTATTGACAGCTGTATTTATAATTTCACATAACTCACATTTACAAAAGTATTACTAACAAATCCCATATACTGAAATACAGTAAAATCATCAACACCTCAGAACCAACATCCTAATGAAGAGGACATGTTATACCAGTCCTGTATTAAATTTTAATTATATATATTTTACTTTAGCTTAGATTATTTTTGGGGTAAACTTTTTCATTAATACAGACCTAATGGGACGTTAGATGAGATCTTATAGATCTTCAGTGCTTTTTGAAAGTCTTTAGGGGCTCTGTAATGTTGTTCAATAATGTGGTTGTGTTTTTTTTTCAGCATCATATTCAGGTCAGATTTCTGTCTTCAACATGCTCAGTTTTCTTCTGGCAGCTTGTCCGTATCTGCTGTCTACAGTCGTGCTGCTGTTCAAATGCTACAGAGCGAGAGGTAAAACTTCTGTCTGAACTGTCTCTCTCCCTCTGAGTGTCTTTTTCACAAACCATTTACATTTACTGACAGAAATGCCTTTACTCTCTGTCTTTTTATATGTTATAGGTCAATATATACAACAGATATCACAGGATGCTGGAGTTTCAGGTTGAAGGCTGGAAAATACTGTGGTCATGGCCAGTCCATCGCAAGACAAACAAACACACATTCACAGTCTCACTTATACAGACAATAGTGTCTGTAATTCACCTGTATATCATCATCTACTCCAAAAAGAGTTTATTAGAGTGTCAGTCAAATACTCTGCAAGCTATTGAAAGCTGCCTTTTAAAGACACTGGACAAACAAAAGTGTTAAATAAAAAATAAATACAGCAGTTTTTAACTCCTTTTGCAGGCCCATAATGATAAATGTTCAAACTGATGAAATATCAGCACAGAGATGTTTTTTTTTTTTTTTTTTGTTAATGCAGTTAACCTGATTGTCAATAAAATCTTAGACTGAGACATCACTAATATCAGATATATTAAAATTGTACTGAATGTAAGGAAAAGTTCATTATGACACTTTAATGAACAGACCTCCATCAACAACTGAACAACTTATATGTTTACTGCTAATGTAACGGCTTGTTTCTGCGTTGTGTATAATAATTGTGACCACAGACACCATTTCACGCCTTGATGGATGATTTAATTCTGGTAAAACATTCAGACGAAGTGATCAGTTACACAGCATTTATACACGGCAACCACCACAACCATGCTCTTGGCTGGCGCGAATATTAATGATTTTTAAAAGTTAATATATAACATAGTTTGTAAAATACAGAAATATTAGAACATGTACCTGGTAAAACATTCAGACGAAGTGATCATTTACACAGCATTTATACACGGCAACCTGAAACGACGGGTGCACAATAACCATTGGATTTCATTTGGCAACAAGAGAGAAGAAAAATACATCACTAAAATATAAAAAGAACAACAAAAGAAATACACGTTTTAGAGAGCACTCACCACCACAACCATGCTCTTGGCTGGCGCGAATATTAATGATTGAACCGGAAAAAGTTTCCAACATACTGCCAGCCAATGAACAGTGTGCTAGCCTATTATTCTTAAAGGGCCATATGCATCTAATAACCAAAAGCAAGTGGAAGCACCTTTTTTAACCTGTTACACTCCCCCCTGCTGAATTCCACTTGCTTCCACACAAAACATGAATGCCAAATAAACAAGGATATCACTGACCACAACATAACATCAGGTACATAAACCAACAACCATATACAGTAATAAAAAAAAATAAAAAAAAAAATAGAAAAGAAAATGCATACAGTGTTCAAAATCTCATGGAATTGTCAGTTGAATTCAGTTAGACACTATCCCCAAAGGAATTAGAGTGAAATGAGGGTGGCCAATCCCCTAGACACTCATAGACAAACATGCCCATTACATGTTAGCTAAACAATGACAATTCACACATTTGGACACACAAGCATCTCACAAAAGAGTCTTAACTCTGGTCTCAAGTTAATACAGTACATTACGCTTACTTAAAACATTCAAAAAGTAAAAGCATGTCGTATAAAGAATGCAGAAAAATGAGTTACCATGTAACACTCAGTATGTTCATGTTTACCCCAGAACTTTTTGCTGGTTCATTATCTCAATAAACCTTGTAACTGGTTTGAACAGCCTACCAGCTCTGGATCTTACACGACTTAGTGAACTTTCAGCAGGAAAGTTGCGAACAATAATATTAGACACTGAATTGGCTTTATCAAGGTGACCACAATTAGGTACTGCAGCACTTAAGGAACCAGATGCAAATATCTCAACTTGCTCTGTAACTGTTTCAGGTACACTCTTGTCCATACTCTCAACATCATCATTACCCTCGGGTCTCAGCTGGGTTGTTTCAGAGCTGTTAATCACATCATGCTCCAATTCATTAGACTGAGCCGTGTCCACAGGCTGTATGGACTTAAGAACGTCTGTAACTTCTCCCACATCATCTGTGTCTGAGTCATTCATGCCATTAGAAGGTAGCTGTGACACCCACTCTCGTGTCCTGTAATTAGAAGCATCCTCGGACACACCAGCAACCACAGAATCAGCGGTCTCCGAGTCACTTAGGTGATTTTCGTTTGTCTCACCTTCCAAGTCATCATCAGGAAGTGGGAGAAAGTTGACTGGCATTATAAGGTTACGATGTACAGTCTTCACTACACCAGTATGACTGTGCTGAATTCTGTAGGTATGACTGTCTTTGTTAAGTCCAACAACAGTGTATGTCGTATCCTCCCAAAGGTCAGCAAGCTTTCGTTTCCCGCGTGCTCCCTTGTTGGCAAGCAAAACTCGATCACCAACATCAATTGGTCCACCCTTAACCTTCCTGTTGTACAAGTCAGCGTGTCTCTTCAGCTGTTTCAAAGCAGATGCCTGTGCAATGCGCATTGCCTCCTTCATATCCCTCCGAAGAGCCTGGACATAGCTGTCATAGTTCACAACATCAGGATTGTCCAGAACAGCTCCAAATACCAGGTCCACAGGCAGCCGCGGAATCCTCCCAAACATCAACAGGAAAGGAGCAAATCCTGTGGTCTCATGGATGGTGCAATTATAAGCAAAAGTTAAAGATTTCAGTACTTGAGGCCACTTGTGCTTGGCCTTTGCTGGCAGTGCACGTATCATGTTTCCCAGAGTCCTGTTCATCCTCTCACATGCTCCATTACCCATCGGATGATAAGGAGTTGTTCTTGATTTTTGAACTTCAGCGACATGTAACAGTTCAGCAATCAGGGCACTTTCGAAATTGGCTCCTCTGTCAGAGTGAATTCGACCAGGAAAGCCATAAACACAGAAGTAGTTGTGCCATAATTGATGCGCCACAGCTTTTGCAGACTGATTTGGACACAAGAATGCACTGGCCATCTTGGTAAAGTGGTCGGTCACAACAAGTACATCCAGGGATCTATTGGCAGAGTCCTCCGCCGACCAAAAGTCTATGCAGACGAGTTCAAGAGGCTCCGACGTAACGATGTTCTCCAACGGTGCACGACCCTCTGGTTCTGGTGTCTTGCTGATCACGCAACGTCGACAGCACCTCACATACTCCCTCACATCCTTCTCCAAGCCATGCCAAAAGAACCGTTGCCGGGCAAGATACAGAGTCCGTTGCTGACCTTGATGTCCTGCTTGATCATGAACACCTTTCAACACCATGATTTTCACTGCATCAGGCACGACATACAGGTAGGTCTTCCTTTTGGTGACACTATCCTTTGAAACCCTGTACAACACGCCATTCTTCATTAGTAGCTTTCCCCAGTGTTTTAGAAGTTTCAAGACAGTTGCTGGTTCATTTGTTTGTTCCCTCTTTTTAGGTCTGCGTCCTCTCTCAACAAAACAAATGACTCTGCTCAAAACATTGTCTTCCTGTTGCTTCTTCATGAGATAATCATGAGACATCACATCGACGCTGGGTGATTCAGATGGCATTATTGCTTGTGGAAGGTGAGGCAGCAACAAGCTATGTGACCTCATGTTTGAATCTGTGTGCCTACATGAGTGCAGAACAGCTTCCACTTCCTGCATTGACATTGTGCCAGGTAAGGAGGCTTTAGCTGTATGACAAGCAATGGCCACACCTTCAGCATCAGGAGTACTGTCAAAGGGGTGAGTAGACCAACGAAAGACATCTTGGACATGGTCAGTGCGCACATCAGCAGCTTCTGCCAATAACTCACTGTAAGGAACTCTTGTGAGGCGATGGAGTACGCTAGGGTGCACAAAGGGCTCTCGGCTCAGGGCGTCAGCAACAACATTTTTTGGACCCGGAACATACTTAATGTCAAACTGGTAAGGTGCTAGTTTAGCAACCCATCTATGTTCACAAGCATCCAGTTTTGCTTTGGACAGAATATATGTTAATGGGTTGTTGTCTGTCCAAACTGTAAATTTCTGACCCCTGAGCCAGTGATGGAATTTGTCACAGATAGCCCATTTCATAGCGAAAAACTCCAATCGATGTGCAGGATATCGTGACTGGGCATAGGTAAGTGACTTGCTTGCAAAAGCAACAGGCCTAGCTGTAGTTCCTCCAGCTGGAAGCTGCGACAAAACTGCTCCGAGCCCATTACTTGAAGCATCTACTGAAAGCAAGAAAGGCTCATCAAAATTTGGGTGAGCCAACAAGACTTGATCAAGCAAAGCCTGCTTCAATTTGAAAAATGCTTGACTGCATTCCTCAGTCCAGTCTGAAGCGGACAATTCTCTCTGACACGTTCGACGTTTCCACTTCCCGCGTGGTGCCTTTCTTCCAGCAGTAAGATTGAACAATGGTTTGGCAATAGACGAACAGTCTTCAATAAACTGCTGGTAAAACACTACCATTCCAAGAAAAGATCTTATTTTCTGCTGACTAGGGACATTGGTACCATCAACCATAAGGTCATCCTCAGAGATAGAAGTAATGGCTTTAACTTTTTCTGGATCGGTAGCAATACCATCTGCACTGATAATGTGGCCCAAAAATTTTACAGAACTCCGTAAAAGATGGCACTTCTTAGGAGCAAGCTTGAGATTATGAGTCTTCAATCGCCTAAACACCATTTCCAGGCGCTCCAATGCCAGCTCTTCAGTGGGTGCAAACACCAGGACGTCATCCAGATAACATAAAAGGCTGATGAAGTTCTGATCCCCGAATACCGTCATCATCATCCGCATAAAAGTTGCCGGACTGTTACACAGGCCCTGCGGTAAGCGATTATATTCATATAACCCAAAGGGTGATGTAAACGCTGTGTATTTCCGGTCATCTTCATGAACTTCCACATTATAGTATCCAGATGTGAGGTCCATGGTAGAAAAATAGGCATTTCCACCCAACGCAGCAAGGGCGTCTGCTTGATGGGGAAGTGGATGTGCATCCTTGATTGTGCGAGCATTTATCCAACGGAAGTCTGTACATATTCTCAAGTCTCCTGACTTCTTCCAGACTAGGACGAGAGGTGATGCAAACTCGCTACTAGACTTTCGTATTATTTCACGTTCTTCCATCTCATCCAGAGCTTGACGAAGCCTTTCATACTGATTTGGAGCAACGCGTCGATACGGCAACCGAAAGGGCTTGTCGTCACTCAAGCGAATGCGATGAACAAAACCGTTTGCCTTTCCACAGTCCAACTTGTGTCTGGAAAAGATAGAAAGATACTGGGAGATGAGCTGAACAAGTTTTGCTTTGCAGTCTGCGGACACATTGCAAGACTCCACATCCAAGTCAGCTAAGCCCAAATCACGTAAGACTGTTGTGCCATCAGCAACACATGAGTTGTTTGATCCAGGCTTGGTTGGTAAGTTTAGAGCATCTGTTACACTCATCTCATCCTGTCTGTCAGTTAACACATCAGCAGTTCTCTGAACATTTTGTTCAAGGTCAAGCAAGCAACCATCAGAAAATTCAGAGCAGTCAAAATCCTGCAACGCCATGCAAGGAAAAGCATCTGCAAGCACAGAATTTCTTTTCAAAGTAATTGCTTTCTCAGACGGATTTATCACTTTGAGCGGCACCCATCCATCTTTGCGTAATAACGCTACTGTTTTTCCAACTAGCACTGACCTTGGCCTTGATTTCACTCTACTGGGCTCCAAAATGACAGCACTGCCAGCTGAGATGTCATGAGTACTTTGCAATCTGCCCCAAACTAAGTTTTCAGTCATAGGTTCAAGTGACACTGCCTTTTTGATCTTTACTGTTCCTACTAAATCAGGGACAGTACCATTTCCCCATTTCTCCACATTGGCTAATAGATCGAGCAGCTTGTTTCGTTCAGTGTTATCACACTCATGTTCAGACACACTTATTAGTAACTCTGAAGAACTTCTCAGCTGATGGATCAAATGTTTCAAGAGATTACTGCCAAGAATCAGATCATCATTCTGGCCCTCAACTACCAAAGTTGGAACAGTGACTTGACAGCCATAAACATCCATTTCCAGTTCACTCATTCCTAAGGGCTTTGTTCTGGTGCCTCCACATCCGACCAGTACAACATCTGTTGGAGCAAGTGAAAGGTTTGACAAAACACCAGTATTCAGCAATTGTGGTAAAATCTTGGAGCTCATGGTACAAGCCATTGACCCACTGTCAAGCATCGCTTTTGCCTCAACTTTTCCACCAATAGTCACTGTAGTGTAGAACAGATCATCATATGGCTCAAGTTTTTGTGCATTTTGCAAGACAACTGTACATTCTGAACTATTCTCTACACATACACTTTTATATACAGATTCCAGATCATAATCCAACAATGATGGGGGATTATCAGTTGGCCTTACACTCACCCCCTCCGCATGCAGGCCTATTCGTTTCCCGTACGTGGAACAGCATCCGACCCGGGCATCATACTGGCAGTGCAAGCTTTAGCTTTGGGACACTCTACACGTGCATGACCTGCTTTGTAACAAAGAAAGCACAGGTGGTTTGCTCTACAGTGAAAATGAGTGGTGTGGCTAACATCTCCACACACTTCACATGGTAGAGTAGGCCTTACTCTGTTTCTGTATGACTTGGGCAGATGCCGCTCTGTACCAGCCTGATTTCTTGGTTGCCCGTTCTCCAAGACACGTTCCAACATTGCTAAGATTCGCTCCATGGGTTCAGTGACCTCTTTAGATGGAGGATGATGTACAAAAGATTCTGGCTTAACAGTTGTCTTCACCTTTGTTTCAGAAGACTGAGCAGTGACTTCTTGTTTCAAAAGAGTGATAGCTTGAGGCACTCTAGACACAGAGCTACATCGTTTCTCTCTATCATACTCTTCCAAACGTGCATGAACTTCAGCTGCTGTCCACTGCTCCACAGGTCTGCACTTGAATATAAGGGAAAGCTCAGGGTCTGGACAATGTCTGATAAACATTACAGTGAGCTCACGGGACAGATCATTGATCTTCTTATTCTGTCTCTTTAAACAGTCCTCGGCCATGTCCATAGCTCTATTTAGCCTCAGCCAGTAATCGAAGGAGTCCTCATCAGCATGTGGTAGTGTGCCATAAAAGTCAGCTAACGGCATGCTAGAATAAGCAGTGTCACTGAAATGCTTTTTCAGTAAATCAAAAATGGGACTTGGTCCCTTGCACAAATCGATAGAGGGGTTACTGCGCAAGGCCACCCTCACAACTTCTCGTGCCCGCCCCATAAGTCTACTCATGACTTCATCAGCTTGTTCTTCAAATGGCGTGCCGATTTTGCGCAAATATAACAGCACTATTGCTTCCCACTCATGTATTGTGTATGGATCAGCTTGGTCACCCCTGAAACAAACGGGTTCTTTGATTTCAGATTTCAGAACTCTGTTTACGACAGATGAGTCTGTACTATTAGACACACACCCTTTAGACTCTAAACAGGAAGCAATGCTCTCCCCGATAGAGCGACCCATACGCTCTACCATCCCCACTAGTAATTCCATTGACTCGTTTTCCTTCATGTTTGGTTGTTTCAATACACTTTCACTTAACTTAGATGGTGGAGGACTTAATTGATAGTTTACATCATGTACCGTCTCTAAATCAAACATGGGAGTGGATGTAATGGGAGTATAATTTAATCTACCTCTCCCCACTGATGGCATAGGTGAAAACATGAAAAGCCCTCTACCTCTCCCGAAACTGGTCTCTGACTCCATATCCAACACTGACAATGGCAATGTTTAATAACAACAAAAAAAAATTACTCAGAAGATAAAATGTTCACCCCTTTTGTAAAAAAAAGTAAACGTGTTCTCAAAACTTCAGAATAAAACGTTCAAAGGGCAAGAGAAGAGAAAAATATGCAAAAATATCCTTGTTTCAGAGTTCAAAGTTCAATGAAAATATATTCGTGCAAAGTTTTAGTCTTAAGAGTGCTTTTCAATAAACCAAAAATATATCAAAAATGTCTTCTGAAAAAAAAAAAAAAAGTATGCTTCAAAGTGAGATCTTCAACTACTATTGTTGTCAATATCACGTTCAAATTGATGCCACAATACCAGAACCTTGCTTTCTTCAGCGGTGAAACACGATCCTTTTCTCCTCCTTGTGGTTACAAGCGGTACTGCACCAAACAGCTCCTCACGCGAAAAGCTCTCGTCACCCACGGTACGAACACCTCCGGAAACCTCCGATCAGTCGGTCCAGCACGCTGCTTCCAGAGTCACGATCACGGCACCATTGTAACGGCTTGTTTCTGCGTTGTGTATAATAATTGTGACCACAGACACCATTTCACGCCTTGATGGATGATTTAATTCTGGTAAAACATTCAGACGAAGTGATCAGTTACACAGCATTTATACACGGCAACCACCACAACCATGCTCTTGGCTGGCGCGAATATTAATGATTTTTAAAAGTTAATATATAACATAGTTTGTAAAATACAGAAATATTAGAACATGTACCTGGTAAAACATTCAGACGAAGTGATCAGTTACACAGCATTTATACACGGCAACCTGAAACGACGGGTGCACAATAACCATTGGATTTCATTTGGCAACAAGAGAGAAGAAAAATACATCACTAAAATATAAAAAGAACAACAAAAGAAATACACGTTTTAGAGAGCACTCACCACCACAACCATGCTCTTGGCTGGCGCGAATATTAATGATTGAACCGGAAAAAGTTTCCAACATACTGCCAGCCAATGAACAGTGTGCTAGCCTATTATTCTTAAAGGGCCATATGCATCTAATAACCAAAAGCAAGTGGAAGCACCTTTTTTAACCTGTTACACTAACAACAATTAATAAAGTCAAATTACATCTTTAACACATGTATTTCATGTTCATGATACATTTTTTTAATATTAAACCATTTTGTTTAGATTTATTTTGTCTAAGAGTTTGTACTTTTTTAGCAAGTAAACGTAATTTTATTATAATTCATAAAATATTTTTGTTGTAAAATCTTTACAGATTTTAAAATAATTTTTATATTGTTAGAAATATTTCAGGACAAACATTTGCTGGACTGAAGCAACTTATTTTATCTGATTATCTGAGCAGTGTTTTAATGCTTTATAATTTGCAAAATTTAAATTACAATGTATTACCCAGATTGATTAGATATTTTTTTTACATGTCCAAGAAAAAACTGTAGCAAATTTATTTAAATTGTGTTTTTCCTTAAAGCATTTAGATATTTAAAGCATTAATATACGTTTGTAAATGTGAATTGATGTGATTGAATTTTTATTTTCATTTTGCACTAAATATTGCACACATGTATGGAAAAATATAAATTTAAATACAGAAATGCATTGTCATTTTGCATATTACATTTCAAATTGATTTTCTCTATCCAAATGTTCTTTGTATTTATTTAATAAATGAAGTTACTGAGATTTAATCGAAGGGACGCAATTTGTCCTCTAGGGGTCTCCATTCTGCAAGATAAGGCATACCTGAATTCAGAAGTGTCTGTAAATTCAGACCTTTTTTATGTTATTTTATGTAACATAAATGCAAAAGTGATGGGATGAACAAGAAAGTTGACGTTCTAATCTTTCAAATTATATTATTACTCCACAAATTATATATCTATATATTTTTACAATAAATCTGATGATGCAAATTTGGTGGTGCAGAGTTGAAGAGATTAATAATCTGACTATAATTTCATCATTTTTGTCTTCATGGGGTTAAAATTGTTTTCTCTTCTTTCTGCACCTTCTACAGTCATGTATTACATGTTCTACTTTAACTACAACTCATATAATCTAGTTATTATAGCTCCACTTTTTGCTTGCCTCTTAAATTTTATCTGCTGCAGGTGAGTTCAATCATCCCTGCTCTCCGTCAATTAGAGAAGAACACAAAACAAAAAGACGTCCTCAGCACTCATTAGAATATTTTACTTTATTTTAGATGTAAGTCAATAACAAGCCAACATGTGAACGAGTAAACATTTATGTCAGTTTAATCCACGGAGTGAACGCGGATATGTACAAGGTTGTGTCTATATGTTTCATATGATTTTTGTGTAATAATCATGGTAAACGACTGGTCTTTTCCTCCATGTGTTAAATAAGTTTTTTTGACAATGGCTTTAATGAAAGAAACATTGCTGATGAAACAAGATTGTTTCATTTAGAAGATATTTTGGTCAGTCTGAAGTACACAACACACCTGTCTGGTCTTCATCTCAGGTCACTACTGCTTCTTCAGTTTTTTTTTTATTTTCAAATTAATTTATCAAATGTACAACATTAGTTTAAATAAATAAATCAATAAATGCATGAATGAATGAATTAATATATAATTTTGTCAAAAATGTCATTTTTAATTGTGCTATTTTGTACCATTTGTGTTATACAACATTTATTTCTGCATTATATATGTATTTATTTATTTATTTTTACATTTATTTATACATTTCTACATTTCTGCATTTCTGTATTTCTGTGTTCATATGTTAATAAGGTAGGCGGTCCTAACCTCTCTCAATGCAGGATTGGTTAAACAGGATCTCTGTCGTTATGGCTGTACTACTGTGGATACTACTAGTACAAATAAGTGTATAAATAAATGTAGAAATATATAAATAAATGCAGAAATGTTGTATAACACAAATGTTACAAAATAGCACAATTAAAAATGACACTTTTGACAATTATTTATTCATTTATTCATTCATTCATTCATTCATTTATGCATTTATTTATTTCAGCATTGAATTATTTCTTTATTTATTTCTATATTTATTTCAGCATTGAATTATTTATTTATTCATTCATTTATGTATTTCTATATTTATTTATTTATTTCAGCATTTAGTTATTTATTTATATATTCATTTATTTGTTAAATTATTTATGCATTTCTACATGTATTAATTAATTAATTTATTAATTTATTTATTTTTTAAATGTATTTATTTATTTCTGCATTTAAGTATTTATTTTTTTATTTATTTATACTTAAGTAATTTCTCGTCCTCCATACAGGCATGCTAGTGTGTTTTACGAAGAGGTTTTCAAGGGCCAATTTGAATAAATCTAGATTCAAAATGGAAAGAGACAAGATAGTCATGTCGTTTTGCATATGTTTTATTCTTATCCACAACGAAGTGAACATCACAGAGCTAAACACTCTCATGCAGTGTATGTTTCATTCATACTCGAAGTTGGAGGGCGCTCTTGCGCCGAAAGTCCATAAGTCAAATGTTGTGTGGCTCCACATGAATTTTATTCGGTGGGAAAGTAGACAAAATGGCCCTTTTCACCTGCTCTAGAGGGTTCCGGGGGAATGTCACCTATAAGAATATTTTGTTCATTTTAAATTTAAATGCATAAATCTGGTGCATTTTGATAGCAGAATCATATGACTAGATCAATGAATAAACATATGCTCTTGTAAACAATTTTGTGCTCTAGTAGTAATTTATTCATTGGTTGCATAGATGTAAATGTGATGTGGTATGGGACAATTTTCACTATATAAATTCTTATGAAAGCTAAATGCTATTCTGTCAAGAACAGGGAGTGATTTCCTCCTCGTCTTTTTATGTTTGATTATCATTAACGCTGATACTTAACTCTAGAGAGGAGACGCGAGATTGAGTTCACGAGAATGACACGCATTATTTAAAAAAACATTCTCAATGACCAAATATTTGACTGGAAAAATAGCCTGCAGGTGCATTTTAAATTGTTGTAACAAATCATCTTGTAATAAATGTCATTTCAGTTCCACTTTCTGAGTATGAATTATCATATGCAGCAAAAGACAGCAACACTCAAGCACTGTAAAACTCACAAACTCCACTGACAGTCTTCTCTCCTGTATGATTTAATGTGAGTCTATTCAGACCTTAGAACCGTACATCAGTTATGAGCTTCTGGAATGCTGGACCTCCTAACTGAACTCATTTTCAAAAATTGAACAGTATAAATAACAACAATAAACAACACAGATATTGCTTAATCTTAATAAATGCAAAGTCCAGCCATATCAAAGTAGGCTACTCTCTCAATATTCAAATTGCATAGAGACCAAATGTTTTCAGCTTGTTCCAGAGCCATAGACAACTACACAGCCTATTATAGCCTACATACTAATAATAGCATAGATATTATATGTGGCCTAATTTGTGCACATCAGGGAGTCGCTTTCAAAACGCAGGGTATTAAAACTGCTTTTGACTGCGCAGGCACGTTTTTATTTTTGGTTTGGATTTAACGATCGCACAAACTCTATGCGGTGCTGAGCGTGCAATCTACAATACATTATTTTTATCAGACTCTCTGCAACTAATCCTTCTTTAATGTTTCTTATGGGCCAGTAAGGGACTTTTTTTTGCGCTGAAGTAATATAAAATACTTAGGCGAGCCTGTGTGTTAATCCACACCTGTCTGATGGCAGTTTGATGATTGTGTGCTGGGTGACTGGGGTCAGCAATGATTTTGCGAGCCTTCCTCAGACATTGTGTGTAAAAGATGTCCTGTAAGGTGGGTAGTTTGGTGCCTATAATGATTCCAGCTGCTCTCACGACTCTCTGGAGATCCTTGTGATCACTGATGGATCAGCTTCCATACCAGACAACCAAGCACCCTGTCAGGATGCTTTCAATGATGCATCTGTAGAAGTTTGTGAGGATTTTTGTACTGGCCTCCTTGAACCCACATTCATTTATCCAGCAAGTTAAACACCTTCACGCAATAACTCCTAGAACCATGAGGTGATGTAGAGAGTGTAACTTTATCACATGAATGGTGTGAAAAGGGAATGCCTTATTAATAACTGTCTTTGGATTAATGAATGCTCATAACATGAACAATCTGTTTTTGATTCAGTCTCTTTGTGATACCATCACTAATGGTATAGTCTTTACTGATGAGGTTACATTCTACTTTTTTGAGATACCTCATATGACCACAAGATGTCGCTTGGCTACATTATGTTACGCCTGGCAATGTCAGGTAGATTTTACTAATGACGTGACATGCAGAGACCAGGAAAGGTCATCAGAAATGTGCACAAGGAACTTGTTGCTCCTGACACTTTCCACAGCAGTTCAGTCAATGTGTAGGGGGCTGCAGCCGTCCACCTGCATCCTCCTGAAGTCCACGATCATCTCTTTAGTTTTGCTAATGTTGAGACAGAGGTTACTTTCCTTGCACCACTTAGATAATGATTTTACATCATCTCTGTAGACCATCTTATCACTATTCATGATGAGACCCAAGATGGAGGAATTATCAGCAAACTTAAAGAAGATGTTGGGGCTGTGACAGTCATGCGTGAACAAAGAGTACAGAAGGGGACTTAAAACACAAAGCTGTCGAGCAGCTGTGCTCAGAGTCAGCGTGGAAGATTGACAGTTCCCAATTCTCACCACTTGGGGTCTGCTCATCAGAAAATTCTAAATCCAGTTGCATAGTTGTGTGCTCAATCCTAAATCCTCACATTTTATGATAAGTTTGGCTGAGTGTATTGAAGGCAGAGCTATTATCAATGATCAGCATTCTCAAGTAGGGGTTCTTCTTATCCAGGTGTGTGAGAGCATTGTGCATCACAAGACTGATGGCATCATCTGTCTAAATATTTTTGTGATATGCAAACTGGAGAGGATCCAAGGTATCAGGAAAAGAAGAGCAGATGTAATCTTTGACATTTCTCTCAAAACACTTTATGATGCTATAGAGGTCCGTGCTACAGGTTGGTAATCATTCAGGCTGCTGATAACATGCTTTTTAGGGACAGGGATGGTGATGGTGTTCTTAAAGCAGAAGGGGATCACAGACATCCTAAGGGAGAGATTAAAAATGTCTGTAAAAACCTCCAATAGATGGCTAGCTTTCTGTTCTCTTTGTCTCTGTAGTCTGTTATTTTTTATTATTGTTTATGTGTAATAAATTGTAATTTGAATCAAATAAACACATTTTATTAAACAAATTATTTTTTGCTGAAGCAACTTTTTGTAATGTCTGTTTGATGCTTTACACAACAATGTCTTTATATTATCTTTTAGGAGTAATTTTGTAGATAAATTTGATGTGCGATTAATTCAATTAATTAATCGAAACATTATGTAATTAAATAGATGAAATATTTTAATTGACTGACAGCTACATACATACATAGTCATGGGCAAAAATATTGCCACTCTTGCAATTTTGCAACAATTTTCTGTGAGAAGGGTTGCATTTTCTGACAGAAATGCAAGGGTGCCAATAGTTTTGGCTATGACATTATATTACCTAAGGCTCAGTGTAAATGACCATTAAAATTCTCCCAATCCCTGACATATTTACCTACATCCATAGAGGGCGCTGTTGTCATAGAATGGTGCCGTGTGTGTGTGCTTTGGTGAACTTTCTACGTGAAACGGTGTTACGGTTTAACTGGTTACCGTGTTATCTGGTGACCAACTTCCTGGTTCAGGTGCTCTGCTCCAGATGTGATGGAACGGCCGCAGCAGTTTCGCCGATTCTAAAAGCACAAACTGACGTGATATTAAGCTGTCTAATAAACGCACACTTGCTCATTACATGATTGTATGATCGCCCGTAGTGGCTGAAGTACGGAAAATAAACCAAAAAGTCTGCATGACACGGGTTTCGAACACGCGCTAAAAACAGCCGCACTGCGCAACACGAATAACGAACGCACTGAGCTACAGATCATGTTGATTTAGTTTCAGATGTTTTGATTTAACTCAGGATTTTACTCTCGGGGTGACATTATGTAGCTGGCTGAATCAGGGAAATGTGCCCGTGTTAACTTGTGACCTGTGTTTACATGTTATCAAAATTTATAGTAAAAGTATATTAACTTAGGCTACATTTTATGGTGTATTATGTTAAAGTACATTTCATGCACGCTCAGACACGGGTAAATTTGTGGCTATACTGTGGTTTAATTACAAACGCTATCATTAAACTATATTTACTATAGTAAAAACGGTACATTCTCTTCAGAGACTAGTTAATGCCTCGTTTGATGAATGTAATAACTTAATGTTATTTTCTCGCTGTTTTCCCTTTATTTTCTCGTAGAAATGGAAACGTAATAGGCTATATTGTTTGACAGTGGATGAAATGCAGTTATATTCTAGTCGAAACGCTGCGTGGTTAGCCATAACATTATATGAAATACAAACTTTAGTCAAAAAGCTGCATATACAGTTGTGTTCAAATTTATAACCTTGGTTAATGTGAAAATAAATCTGTATCATTAATCCTTTTTATTTCTTATTTTACAAAATCACAAAAATCAAACCTTTCATTGTAGAATAGGATTTTAAAATGAGAGAGAAATCTGATTATGAAAAGTTTTTCTCTAATACACATTGGCCACTTAATCATACCCTTTTATGCAATACTTTTTGCAAACTCCTTTTGCCATTATAGGTTTTCACCTATAATGCCTGATATGTTTAGAGAACATCTGACGAGAGACCATTCTTTCAGAATCTCTCGAGACCATGCAGGTCCATGGTGGTTCTTCTCCTCTTCAGTGTACCCCACTCGTTTTCTATAGGGTCTAGGTCAGGGAACTTGGTTGGCCATGGCAGAAGCTTGTTTTTACTCTCAGTGATACATTTTTGTTTTGATTTTGATGTTTGTTTGTGGATCATTGTCCTGTTGGAAGATCCAACCATAGCCCATTATAAGTTTTCTAGCATGGACAGCTAGTTTTTTAATTTTCGAATTTTCTTGAATGTTTTCGTTATTTTTATTTAGGCTTTCTAACCCCATGATTTAACTGCATCTGCAATTCATCAGCTGTGATCCTTGGAGAGTCTTTGGCCACTCAAACTCTCCTCCTCGCCTTGCTTTGAGACAAAAAAGCCCCACGTCCTCTTCCAGATTTGTAAAATTTTATGTTGACTGGATTTAAGGTGCACTGCAGGTGAATGGGGTTAAAAATTAACTAATATTTAATTGTAATTATTGCCTTACCTACCCAGTTGATTGATTACACTGATAATTACAAATCTTTTTTGGTATTACAAGTTTTCTAAAATTTTAGGTTTAAATATGCAAATGAGGCATTATTTAATGAAACATGCATTAATTTGCATACCTTTCTAGTACAAAAATCTAAATACTGGATAAAGTTAGTTTAAAAATTCTTGTTTAATTTTTTCTTGACAGAGTCAGAGAAATGTTTTTACAGAGGGAATTTTATGTATCTTATTTACTCCATAATTCAGAAAATACCAACAGACAGAAAACTATATTTCTTTTCACATTTTTATATTATATATAATCAAGCAAATTATATATGAACAAATCCCTCTGTAAAAACATTCAGAATATAGATAAGGAACAAAAATGTAAAGTTTGGTGTGTGTAAGTGCTTCTGAATTGGAGAATAATGGCTCAGTGTAAGATGAGAAAAATATTTTTTTTGAGAAAACAGCTTTTAAAAATATGTATTGTAATTGAAATCTATTGACACAAATAGGTCAAGTGTTATAAAAGAAACACTTAACAGTGTCTTTTGGGTGTTTTTTTTCCAAAAGTCCACTTAGCCCAAAATCTCAAGCTTGACAGTTGCCTGAAAAACTGCATTTTTGCCGCTTAAATGAAAGGTCATACAGTAGGCTATATATAGATGGATTAAATGGATAAAAATGTAGACTTATTTTCACGGCCTTCTTTTATCATATTCACCAAGGGTATGAACAATTTTGAGCACAACTGTTGACTAAAGTTTATATTTCATACAATGTTGTAGGCTAACCAAGCAGCGTTTCGACTAAAATATAGCGTGAGCGTGCATGAAATGTACTTTAACATAATACACCATAAAATGTAAGTTAATATAATTTTACTATAAATTTTGATAACATGTAAACACAGGTCACAAGTTAACACGGGCACATTTCCCTGATTCAACAGCTACATAAAGTCACCCCGAGAGTAAAATCCTGACTTGAATCAAAAAATCCAAAACTAAATTAGCATGATCTGTAGCTCAGTGCGTTCGTTACAGGTGTCGCGCAGTGTGGCTGTTTTTAGCGCGTGTTCGAAACCCGTGTCATGCAGACTTTTTGGTTTATTTTCCGTACTGCAGCCGCTACGGGCGATCATATAATTAATTTCTAATCTTTACAAGAATAACAAAATCATGTAATGAGCAAGTGTGCGTTTATTAAACAGCTTAACATCAGTTTGTGCTTTAAGAATCGGCGAAACTGCTGCGGTGGTTCCATCACATCTGGAGCAGAGCACCTGAACCAGGAAGTTGGTCACCAGATAACACGGTAACCAGTTAAACCGTAACAACGGCATTCTGATTAACGCTACCGGTAAAGAAAGATGATCTTCTGTTTACATGCGGGTCAAATGTATGTTTAAAAGTATCTCCCTACCTCTTAGCTCCTGGCTGATGAAGGGCACAAGGTATTGTTTTAGTTTCTTTCTCTGTGGTAAACTTTGAGAGAATTTTAAAGTGTTTATTTAGTGATCTCATTAGAATGTCTAGCGGCTCGTTAGCGTATATGCATATTTCAGATGTCAGTATTGTTTCTTTTGGTTCGCAATCCAGATAGATTGTTTACAGCAAAGCAGGTCTTCATTTGGCCATTTTATATGTTTTATGTTTTTCTCTCTAAATTGAGATCGTCAGTTTTAACAAAATTAATTGATTATAGCTTAGTTCATAAAGCACTCTAATGAACTCTAATAGCACTTGTTGCAATTTATAAAATCTTATAGGTCATTCAGGTTGCACTTCGAAGGAAGTTGTCAATGGTTAAAACTCATAAAAACTCATGTTACTATGGCTTGCTACAGTACAGTAAAGCAAAGATATTCATTTAGCTTGTTTACTAAAAATGTATCGTCTTACTATAAATTGTCATTCAGATTGTAAATGTGCATTCGTTACTTTATAGGTTTGTAATAGGCATTTTTACACAATTTGCAAGCAGGTGTTTACTGTTTGTTTGTTTGTTTGTGTTTATGCAGCTCTTAAGATGTTTTTTTTTTTGGAAATTAAATCTTTATAAACATCAGTTCCTGAGAGTAAAGTGCATCTGTTCAGCTGGGAATGCTACACTCAGTGAAGGCATCCAATTGTAGCTGAAGGTTTCCTGCACATTCAGTCTTTTCTTTGCAAAGTAATTTAATCTGACCCCATTTTATTATGATCTTAAAATTTTAGGTTGGAATGTCAGTTGGTCATTTGTATAATAATTTTCTAAACATTTGTTCATTCTGTTTAAATCCTATTCTCATTTTTCTGGATTGTCATGTTGCCAGCCATTTTACGCAGATCTCATGTTCACATACTCGCCAGTATTGGACACTACACAGAGAACTGACTAATAGTAAAGTAATACTATTATTTAGCAAGGATGCTTTAAATTGATCAAATGTGATGATAAATACATTTGTAAAGTTACAAACGGATTTAAATGCTGTTCCTCTGAACTTTCTATTCATCAAAGAAACTTGAAAAAAATCTACTCAACTGTTTTCAACCTAATAATAATAATAATAATAATTTATATTTTTTGAGCAGTAATCAGAATATTAGAATTATTTCTACACTCAAGATTGGAGTAATGACGCTAAAAAATGTAGCTTTGAATCACAGGAATACAATGCATTACTGCTATAAAAAAAAAAAGTTCAAAAAACATTTACCTGGTAGTGTATATATAGGCAACTTTTTCTAGCTTTTTGTTGGCTAAGAAATCAGATGCACTGTGGAATAATAACCAATAATAATGATTTGTTTATATACTACAAACATAACAAGGCAGAATATTATCTATACTGTAATAAATGCTATGTCATTTAGGACTGCATTGTTTATATACTTTATTACCTGAAGATGACTTGAAAACACAAATAAACCATATATTGCCACAATTGTGTATTTAATGTATTCATGTTTCCAAAAAAAAATCTTTTTTTTTTTTTTCATACAGCAATAGCTGGACCCTTTTGACCATATTAGGGATTTCCTTGTACAACTTTCTGCACTAGAGCGCCCTCCGGCGTCGAGTATGAGTCATAGACTGCAAAATGTATGAATGAAAAACACACTGCATGGAGTGTTTAGCGCTCTTGATGTTCATATCCTGTCATTCTGGGTATGAATAATACAACAGGTCTACAACAGGTGGGGCTTAATCTAGGCCTCTGTCCATCTCAACTGGACTTTAGTCCGTTACTAGCCTGATGCCAGTATGAGGTAACAAGGATACAACGCAATCTACTAGACAATCAGAAAGATACATAGCATGGAGTGTATAGATACTCTCACTATACAGGCTCATCTGGCTACAGGAGACAGGAACTAACAATTGGAATTTACATTGATAGAGGCCTAGACTTTGAGAGTTTACAACTTTTAAGGACAGATGGTAATTACAAAATATCTCTAAACTCTTATGATCATTTTTACCTTTTAGTCTACCTGAGACATTTCAAATGATACCAAACTTGACGGTGAATATTACTTGCATTCATGTATTATATTTTGCTGTTGAGCACTCTGAGTGAGCTGAGTGAAGGGAAGGAAGTGGGGGACAAGAAACAAAGGTGAAGGAAGAATATGAAAAGAAGCTTTCCTGCATCTTCTCACAGTGACGTGGAAACAGATGTCTGCAGGTTAATACACTGTTTGTATTGTCCATATCTCAGAAGATCAAGCGTCTGAGGTTGTTTCACCCTTACAGCTTGCATATTTATAAATATGTAATTATTATGTGTCTCAGTTAAAATAATTTGTTTATGTTTGCAGAGATTTCATAATCACAGAAACATAAACATCTCTAATATAACCATAGCATCAGTGTTCACAGTCAAACCAAGTTCTGCAGATGCTTCTGTCAGTGGTGTGGTTTGGTTGTAGATGATCTTGTGGTGGAAGTCACAGCATTTTGTGGGTTGTTTCTATATAGTGGGCCCCAATGTTCTGAGGCCAAAGAGTTACAGCAATAATGGCTTACATTTTACTTGTTGCACTGGCTTCTTTTTGATCATTGAAGACATATTGTTATTTGTGCATTGCTAGATTTAGAAGCTGCTTGTAGTGAGAAAATGACAGAAATGTTAAGAGGCCTAATAAAAGAGTTGAGCTGATGGCTGTGGTTCGACTTCTGCTCTGTTTCTGCTCTGTGGTTTTAACAAGAGTGGGGGAGATGGTTATACTTATTCTGTATCTTTAGTTTCATAAACCTCAAAACACTACTACAAGAGCAAATGGTTCACAGCAGCATTTTCATTTACTTCCACTTCTTAGAAACACCATTCAATGTCAAATTTAAGAATCTCTAGTTTCTTATATTTTATTTGACAGTAAAGTAACAATAGTACCAACTGGTAAAGCTACATTTCTAGTAAGATAATCTTTAGAGAAAAGAGACCAGGATGCAGTAATACTTTCATGACGGCAAAGTGGTTGCAGATTTTTTATCTGATCATATTACAGAAATCATATTTTAAATAACCAAAAATAGATGGAACATGTGCAGAGTTTGACAGAATTTAATAACAAATACAATAGATCACTTGCTCATTTCAATCATTGTGTAAAAGCAGTTTAGTTGTCATTATCCAGAACGCTGCAATTAGAGATGAGAGAAAAACTCAAATAAGAGCAGGATTCATAATTAAGCCTACATTAGGATTCACTTCATGATTTTACTTGGTATTCACTTGTAATGAACCAGAAGACATTCTTTTCAAGGAGAAAAACAGCATTTACAACTTGCACAAACCGACAGAGCAGCTAAATTTGATAGCAGCTAAATTTCTTAGAATGGGTCTCTTTTTCTTTCTATTTCTTCATGTATTGAGTTTTGTCTCCTCCCTCATCTCTACTTGTACTGTGACGTTCAGGAAGTGTCTGATAAAGTGCACACATCATTATTAAAACAGTCTATGAATGTGTCAGTATGGGGTCCAGTGCACTGCCTCTCATATTCTGTGAGTATTTCATGATATTCTACACTATATTTTGTTTTTAATACAGTATTCAGCTGAAGGTAAATGGTTGTGCTGTGTGTATAAGGGTTTCATTGTTTTTTGTGTTATTTATTGTTCAGTTTTAATGTGATAATATGTTACCTGTGGATCAGATACAGAGTTTCAGAGAACATGCATTTATCTGTGCTGCTGCTGATTGTGAAAGATGGAGGCCCTGTGGACATGTGCTTTTCATTCTTCCTAGTTTAAGCAGTTCAGTTAAATCAGATGCATTTGTTAATATGAGTTTGGTGTTGTAAGATATTGTCTCTTTAAATATACTCTCCGTTAGAGATTCAGAGAGTTTGAGAACAGTGACGAAACATGCCAGTTTCTCTATCAATTGAAAATTTTGTGGCCCAAAAATACTTAAAAAAATGACTGAATGTCATTGCATTAAACAATATATCAAACAAATGGCATCTGCCAAAAATGATGTCAATGCTTTTCTTAAAATTAACGTTTTTTTCACTAAGTTTTAAGTCATTTTTAGTGGATGTGTGAAGTCAATTCTCATCACATTCTAAGCAGAAAAAAACAGCTTTTTTTGAGCAGCAAATCAGAATGATTTCTGAAGGATCATGTGACTGGAGTAATGATGCTAAAAATTCAGCTTTGAAATCACAGGAATACATTAAATTTCAAAATATATTTAAATAGAAAACCGTTATTTTTAAAAAAGTGGTGGTGGTTGATTTTTTTTGTCTCAGTCCAGCCCTGTTTGAGGTGTTACTCGAATAAACTAGGTGTGAAAACACCCTTAGACAATTAAACCAAGTCAAAACAAGTGGCATTTAAGAAATGTAGCACAAGCACAATTTTCAAAATAGTTATGAAACAATAATTATGTTGTTTAAAAAGTGTTTACATATTCTACACTCATGGTGCGCACACATTAAGATTAGATGCCTGCCTTTGTTGCAAGTCCATATCAAGCACTTTACCGATTCAACTACTCACTTCTTCTCCTCCTGCCTGGCTCTTTGGCCCTCATCACTGCAGTGCAAACCTGTTCTTGATAAATCTGCTGTGAAAATGTGGGAAAAACAGATGGGCAAGATGTTGGCATGAAGATCTTTATATAGGCGGAGCAAAGTACTTCATTGCACATTGTGATAGGGTGGTTTACGCTGTCAATACAGGAAAAAAACAATGGCTGCTCGCTGTCCCTGCATGATGGTCCTTGGCAAAAAACAAAACAAAGAAAAACTTCTGTTAGCCCCTTAAGTGCATCAGCCAACTGAGAAAAAGGACCTACAAATGAAACTTACTCAGACCACATCATTTTAGGCCCTTTTATAGCTTGATTGAGTCCAATTACAATGTGAAGTCAAAAGCATCAAAGTCATTTGCTGCTGGGTTTGGTTAATTTAAAATATTCTTTACTGTTATTTTTATTTATTTTGTGGGGCTGCCATGTCACAATTAAGTTGATGGCAACATCAAGCAGGAAGTGATGCTTGGTTTTTTTTTAACTATTTTGTCTCAGTGCCATTTTAAGTGGATGTGTGAAGTCTCCTCTGGTTCTTAGCAGAAAAACCACAGGTTCATCACATTGACAATCAAAAGGTGTTCATTCTCAACAATATATTTGTTTCATAATTTACTTAATACATACATCAATTTTTAATGATTCACTTTACATTGTGAACACAAAGCACTGGGGGTACTCCCAAAAAGTACAAAAATTATCAAAAAAAATTGAGAAGTTGTTATACCCCGTGTGAGCAAAGCCAGTAAGTTTTAGTACAATGTGATAACATTAACTTGTACTTCTTGAAAAAAGAAACGTCTCTATGGGTCAAAATGGCCTGAACACAGCATGAGGTTTAAATCGATGTTGTCAGCATTACACAGGAAGTGAGGCTGTATGTTTCTCTAACACTTTGACCTAATGTGGTTTGTACTTCTGTAGTATGCTTTGTTCCAGTGAAGATTCAGTGCTCTGAAACAATGATCATGATCATACAGAAATACAAAGTTATTAGCTTCTTATAAAATATTTCATTATTTTTCAAATAACTGTCAAGTGTTGTTTAACAGCATTTTTAAACATAATACTTTATTCAGGAAGCTTTTAGGGTTTGTAATACAAATATAAATAAATGTATAACCAAGAATTTTAAAAGGCCTACTGGTCAAAATTATTAGCCCTGTGATGTTAATAGTCAATAGTGTATCCCTTTTGCTTGATAACTGCCTTTAGTAATTTTCTGTAGTTCTCAACAAGTTTCAAGCATGTCTCCTGAGGAATGACAGCCCATTCTTCCTTAGCAAATCTCTCAAGCTCCTCCAGATTTGTAGGTCTTCTGGCACAGACTCTGGACTTTAGTGTGTCCCACAGATTTTCTATTGGATTCAAGTCTGGGCTTTGTGCAGGCCAGTCAAGTACACCCACAGTGAGGTATGCTTGGGGTCGTTATCATGCTGGTAGCAAAATGTCGACCCAAACCAGGTTTTCTTGCAGACTGTCTGAGGTTGTCTTTCAAAATCTTCTTATAGTCTTCCTTTTTCATGTTTCCTTCAACCCTGATGAGATTCCCAGTTCCAAATGCACTGAAACATCCCCACAGCATTATACTCCCACTACCATGTTTCACTGTGGGAATGGTGTTCTTGGGGATGAATGTCTCTCCCTTCTTTCTCCAAACATAGGCAACATCTCTATGGCCAAAAAGTTCTAGTTTTGTCTCATCTGACCAAAGGACACGTTTCCAGTATGCATCACATTCCCCCAGGTTGTCCTTAGCAAACTTCATTCTAGCTTGGACGTGTCTCTTCTTCAGAAGTGGAGTCTTTCTTGGTCTGCAACCTTGCAGTTCATTCATGTGCAGGGCTCTAGTGACTGTCTTCAGTGAGACATCAATTCCAGACTTGTCTAGGTCATTCACTTGTGTCATGGCAGTTGTTCTTGGGTCTTTAGAAACCTCTCTCACTAGTTTTCTTTCCAAAGTTTTTGAAATCTTTTGCTTCCTGCCTCTGCCCGTCTTGTTCTCCACTGTGTTGGTCTCTTAAACTTCTTGATAATGCATCTCACTGCAGGTCTTGACACTTGAAAATGCTTTGATTAAACATGTGTATCCTTCTCCATCTTTATGAGCATTAACAATTCTTTCTCTCAAGTGCAAACTAATTTATTTAGTCTTTGCCATGATGACAGTGCATATTATTTTGCTAGTTGTTTCGCAAGATACTAATCCTCAGCTTAAAGAGCAATTTAGGCTTAACTAGGTTAATTAGGTTAATCAGGCAAATTAGGTTAATTTGGCAAGTCATTGGACAACAGTGGTTTGTTATATAGCTAATCAAACTGATAAGTAAAGGGGGTTAATAATATTGACCTTAGCAAAAATAAATATTTATTTATTTTGTAATTATTTTATTCAAGCAACTATAAGAAATCAGACTTTCTCTAGAAGAAAAAAAAATAATAGGAAATAATGTGAAAACATTCTCTTGCTGTTCACATCACTTGGGAAATTCTAAAAAAAAAAATGTACAATTTCACAGGGGGCTAATAATTTTGTCTTCAACTGTTTCATATATATATATATATATATATATATATATACTACCGGTCAAAATTTGGGGTCAGTAAATGTTTATTCATTCTTTTTTTTTTTTAAAGAAATTAATATATTGTTACATTAATAAAAAGTGACATAATAGATTTACATTGCGAGAAAAGATTTATAGTTTGAATAAATGTTGTTCTTGAAAGAAAAAATACAGGTTAAAAAAAAAAAAAAAAACATTGGCGGCACAACTGTTTCCAAAACTGATAATTCTACTAATAATTCAGAATATCAGAATGATTTCTGAGAGATCATGTGACACTTAAGCCTGGGAAACTGAGTAACAACTGATGAAAAATCATCATTGCATCACAGGAATAAATTATATTTTAAAGTATATGAAATTGCACGTCTTACTGACCCCAAACTTTTGAATGGTAGTGTGTATATATGTATATGTATATATATATATATATATATATATATATATATATATATATATAATATGTGTGTGTGTGCAAGGCAAGTTTATTTACTTCATTATTTTATTTAAGCATATTTTTCTGGTATCGGTACTTTACTTCACTATTTATTTTTATGACTACTTTTTACTTCTTACATTTGTACACAATTATCTGTACTTTCTACTAGGGCTGTGCCGATAAACGATATCATATCGAATCGCGATAAAATATATGTCGATAACAATGATAAGCTCAAAGCATTTTTACTCGATATGGCATAATATAAGAGCCAATCACACAGCAGAAATATGCGACAACAGCCAAACAGCGTGCAGCTTTTAACGTTCACGTCCAAAAGTCAATTTCCTACGGCACTTTGCAGAGCAAACTCGACACAAGGACGAAAAAAATGAGTGGAGGCACCGACAAAAGTGAAACTAACCTCGAGTTATTATCTAAAAATTATGAAATTGTAAAAAAGTTAGCACGAATTCAGTTATATGAAAGTGGTTTGGCTATTTAAAAAGCGTCCCAGGGCAATTGTGTTTTCCAGTCGGGCTACCAAAATGTTTCATCGCCTTTTAAAGCGCCTTACAAGCACAGGGCTCCTGCAGATCCTTAAAAGCTTTGTATCAAATTTAAGGCCATAAAAAGTTTTAAATAAGTTTTAGATAGTATAAGAAAAGTCTCAATTGTAATGTTAAGAGGTGTCCTTAGAAACGTGTTGTTGGCATTTTCATTTCATCTTACCTATAATGCCTGATAAAACAGCGTTAATGAGCGCGGTGCTGCTTTGTGTACAGCTGTTACCGTGGGAACCTCTTATTTTTCAGCACTACTAAAGCGCAACCTCGTGGCAGAGAATTAATTTGCATTTCTGCTGTTTACTGTCAGATTATTGCAAATATCGACCCATCTTTTACAGTGCTCTACAGTGCGACCATTTTACTCGCATTTGCGACTGAAAACTACTGCCTGCGACTATGAAAAAATATTTAGAAGCACCATGTGCGAGTGACCTGATCAGCATATTTGTGTTTGCGCTAATGGGAGTTTCAAAGGTTTCTACATGTTTTTGAAGCGTTGAGTAATGTATCACGGACATATCTGACGAATCCTTTCATAAAATATAGAGAGTGTAAATAAGAGATTCATTATGCAGTGAAGAGAAATTCGTTGATTATGATGAACTAAGATGAGTGACAGCTTTTAATGATGTTTAAGCGAGTTTATAAGTTAAATATTATTTAATACATCAGAAAAAAAACAAGAAGTTAATATTAAGTGACTTACATTGACTATTGTCTAACACCATTGCCCGATTTGCCTTTATTTCGTCGTCAAAATTATCCAGAGATTATTTCCATTCATAAAGACAGTCACTTGCGTCATTTCTGAATGAATCGGCTGTTCGAACGAATCAAATGAATATGATTCGGTAATTAAAATCAACGACTTACCGCCCCCTACCGGCAGTTGTAGTTTCATTTTTAAAGTATCTCTTCAGTTATTTAAATCATTTAATATTCTGTATTCAAAATGGTATATTAAAAACAATAATCTCAAAATGAATTTATGAATTTGATTGCCCTCATGCCACTTCTGAGCCACATGACGCATGAAAACACCTACAAGCCACTTTTGTGTTCTTCTGTGCCACCTCTGTAGTACAAATAAATTGTTAATAGTGATTTAATTTGATTGATAACTTATGCTTATTCTACTTGTTCTGATTCTGCTGTTTTAGTTAGACATATAAAGATTATAAATGTATATATTTTTAAATATAACATAAAAGATTACATAATTTGAATAAAAAAAAATGTCATTATAAAGGTAAAAACAAAATGCCCCTGAAAATCTTTAATTAGAAGAATTTTTATTGTTGATTAGATGGTGCTCCTAAATTTTTGACTGTGCTCCTAAATGTTTTAAGTTAGGAACACAAGTACTTCTAAAAAGAAAAGTAAGCGTAGAGCCCTGTTTTATGCAGCAAACACATAGTTGTTTAGAGCTGTAAATGTGAAAGACATTAATGTGGCTTCTAAATATTTTTTTAGAATATTAAATATTTTTTATAGTTTTTGTTAATAAACTATACTTTAAAATGTAATTAATGAACCCATTGTTTGTGGCTTCAGTCATAGTTGGAATACTCTTTTAAAGCTGGCAACATTAACAGTTTATTTATCTAAATATATATCGTTATCGATCAATATGGGAAAAAATTATCGAGATTACATTTTTGCCATATCGCCCAGCCCTACTTTCTACTCATTACATTTTCAAACCAGGCTCGTTATTTTAGTTTTAATCTGCAATTAGTGAATCACATTCCACCCACTTCACCCACTCCTTATATTTAAATCCCCATATGTCATAAACTGTGTCTCCCAATGACCTGTTTTCAGCGTTGGTGCTAATGTGACATCACGTTAGCCACAGGTCCCGCCCGCAAACTTCATAACAAAATCTGTAGGGTATTTTGAGGTAAAACTTTACATTCACATGCTTGGGACATCAGAGATTTATTTTACATTTTTTTTATTTTTTATGCATTTTGAAGTAAAATTTATCTGTCTGGTACACTTTGAGAGTTCAAAATTAAGAACTTATACACAGGTTCAGTGTGCAAAGCTGGTGAATTGACTTGTACTTAAAGTTAACTTAAAGGGAACTCTGTCCACTTTTTTGTTGTAATATAGTGTCTCAGTCTATAAGTAAATAAATGAGTAATTTGTAAGTAAAATAAATGAAATAAAATTGATATACTTGCAAGCTAAATCTAATTTTTAGCCACACTGGTGACTTAAGAAAATTTAACAACCATAAAGATTTTTTTCCTGGCCATGAAACAATTTTTGCAGTTGCTGCTACTACAAACATATTTAATACTGGACCAAAGAACCAACCACTGCATTTTAATCATTATACAATAAAAATGAAAGCGTTATTATTATTATTATTATTATTATTATTATTTTCAAATTTCAACTTGATTGTATCATTTCAGCATCTGAATCAAAAACAGAAGGTCTGACTTGACTTAAGCTTTGTGAAATAATGCTAAAGCCTTCATAAAACAAAAACGGCAGACTCACTTTCTGACAGCAGGTGGCGCTTATGGAACCAACGGGAAAAATGCAATCAAAACTTCTCTGAATTCAGTTCTTCCAATAAACAGTGAGCTTGCTCTGGTTGTACAGTATTTTCTTTGTCTGTGTCTGTTCATTTTAATCCTTGCTTATAAGAGTTAAACCTATGAGCTTTTATTTTGACAGAAACTGCAGCTGAGCTTTTATTTTAGTGGAAAACTCCAGCTTCAGTTAAAAACAGGTTTTCAAACGCCTCTCATTACAAATCTAATGAAATACTGTAAATATCTGCTTATTAAAATTGTGAAAATTATTGTAATGTGAAAACAATAAAACAAAGCACAACTGGTAGTCGCTGTATTCCCAAACGCGCTAAACTCACAGCACATTCAAAAACAGAGTTCACAGCATTGACTGTCAAAGGAGTCATTGACTGTGCATTGACTGTGGCAGGACAAGTCAGACTGTGGTGGGGCGCCACATGCTAGTTAATGAGTGAGAAACACTGGTAATGGGTGCTTTTTACTTAAGTACATGTCTGAGCCCATACTGCTTTACTCTAACTTGAGTAAAAAAGTGAAGTCAGTACTTCTGCTTTTACCAGAATATTTTTAAACATGAGTATCTCTACTTCTTCTTGAGTGAAGGATGTGTGTATTTTGCCATCTCTGTTTATATAAAATAATATAAAAAAGCCATTAATTAAATGTTTTAAATAATTTAAAATTAATTAGAACAGTTAAGAATAAAAAAAAAGAGGCTACATATAATACAGTGCAATCACTGTGACGTAGCATAGAGCTCATTCAGTAAATGCACAGCTAAGCAGCTATGTTTTGAGTCTAGATTTAAATGTTGCTACTGATTTTGCACATTGATCTCTTCTGGCAGCTGATTCCAACTGTGGTTAGCAAAATAGCTAAAAAGCAGACTCCACTTGTTTGGTGTGAACCTTTGGTATTTCTAATTGACTCGATCCTAATGATCTGAGTATTTTAGGTTTATATTCAGTGAGCATATCTGCAATAAAAGTGACTGGAAGCCAGTGTAAGGACCCCAGGACTGGTGTGATATGCTCAGATTTTCTGCTTCTAGTAAGAATCCTGGCAGCAGTGTTCTGGATGAGCTGCAGCTGTCTAATGGTTTTCTTGGGAAGGCTGATGAGGAGACCATTACAATAATTCACCCTGTTGCCGATAAAGGCATGAACAAGTTTCTTCAAGTCTTGACTGGTGTTACGGCCCGTTTAACGGGTTAGACGTGCGCACATGTTGGTGACGGGATTCCAGTTACAACAGATCACCAAGGACACAAAACCATAAAGTTAAATGATTTATTAATGGAAAAATTAGAAAGAATATATATTAGGAAGTGGAGCAATGACTTCAGGGTGACCCAAGGCCAAAATAACAAACAAAACTCGCTCAAAAAATAAAGAAATATAAATAACCTGTAAACAAAGAAAATAAAGTTACAAATAACTTCCCTGTCTCCCTAAACATAAACACATCGCAAAGAATAAGTCAAAAACAAATGGCAGGTCACCCCTACGCTCCAAGATCTCAAAAAACAAAAATAACTGAACGAATAACATTACAAAAATATAACACTAAACCCAAAACAAATGATAAAACGGTTGGTGACCAGTTGTAGCGCTGGAATCCGGAGCTCCTCACGCCACTTTGCACACGCCAGAATGAGCTCGCCATCTTTCGGGACCTCCACCCTTTTTATAGTCAGCTGGTTCCAGGCTCACCAACCACGTAGCCCGTCGCTCAGCCAATAGGCTACCTGTACGCACACATACACACAAGCACATACACAAAGCGAATCACGCAGATGCTGAGGAACGTAACACTGGAAATAAAACATCTAATTCTTGCAATGTTTTTGAGATGATAGTATGCTGATTTAGTTATTACTTTGTCATGACTACTGAAACTAAGGTCTGACTCCAGAATCACACCAAGATTCTTGATTGAGTTTTGTTGTTTGACCCCTAAAGTTGTTTGCTGCAGTTTTCACTTTGTTTAAAAGAAGAAAGTTTTGGCACATCCAACTGTTCATTTTATCAAAATGTATTGAAATGTATGCATCAACATGTATGTAAATATTTTAGAGGGAGTCAGTGTGGCTTTAGTCATTAGGCAATAAAGCTATGCAAATCTGGGTGTCATCTCCGTACCTTTGATTGGCAGTTTGCTTTTTTCTCATTATGTGTCTCAGTGGGAGCATACTGTATACAGGCTAAACAAGAGTGGTGCAAAAATTGAGTCCTGAGGGACTTCACATGTCATGGATGTCCACTTAGACTCATGGTCTCCTATACTCACGTAATAACCTCTCTCTTCTAAGTATATCCTGAACCACTTGAGGACCATCCCAGAAAACCTGACCCAGTTTTCCAGTCTCTCTAGAAGTATGTTATGATCATCAGTGTCAAACGCAGCACTGAGATCTATAGGACCAGCACTGATATTTTGCCAGAATCAGTATTTAATGAAGTATCATTCACTGTAAAACCCGACAAGTTAGGTTAACTCAAACCATTTGAGGAAACCGATTGCCTTAAACCATTTAAGTTTTGAAACTAATACATATGAGTACTGCTACTTTTAAAATATAAGTGCACATGACTCAATTTTGAGTGTTGATTTAGTCAATAAATTAGAGTAGAGTTAACTTAAAGATTTTAAGTTCAACTAAACAAACCTATTTGAGTTAAATAAAAAAAACTAATTGAGTTCAAACAACTTTACAGCTACTCAAATGGTTTAAGGAAACCGATTGCCTTAAATGGTTTAAGTTGACTGAACTCACACTAATTTATTTTAAATAAGTTACATAAAACTGAGCAAAAATTCACATTTGTATGAAGCAATGATGAAAAGACCAGGTTATTTCAAACAGTATTTATTGAAATAAAACATTTATTTCACTCAAAGTTTTTCAGCAAGTGGGGTGTGCAACACAACATAGTACTATTATTATAACAATGTTATCAAAAATGTCATTTTTTCCATGGAATAAATCAACAATTCCTTGAGGAACTGCATGTTTTAACATTTTAAAAACTGCAAATTCATTTGCACTCTTAACAGTACCGGTAACAACAACGGTAATAACACACATTTTGGCCTAACCTTCCCATTATCAAGTTTCTGCAGTACTTATGAAAAAAAAAACAACAACAACAATTGCTGTTTTAACGTCTTAATAACTGCAAATTCTTCTGCACTCTTAACATTACCAGCAACGTGGTGGATTATACTAATTCAAAAGTTCATTTTTAAGTGCCAACAATTTCGGACTAGCCTTCCCGTCATCAAGTTTCAGCAGTACCTTTTGTATGAATTCAAAAAAAACAATCAGCTTCTTGGGGTAGCTGATGTGAAGAGCATACAGTAGCCCAAAAAGCAGCACCAATGAACTGACCCAGGATTTGGAGAAAATCACCACATCATCTTCAAGGACAATCAGAACATCTAGTGGGTTGAAAGGCAATGTTCCCTCATCCTCCTTGACAGTAATGATGGCAACTGCTGCCTTTTGAGCCTGGTTGATCTCATCTCTCTAAATGCATGGAAATAATCTTTGTTAGATGTCTCAAAATGTAATTAAAAGCCAGTCAGTCCAGACACCATATTTAAATGATAAAGTTGTAAAGAAGAGGCATACAGTCTGTGTTCAATGGTCTGCAATATCTATATATAGATATCTGATTCAGGACAGTACTAAAAATTACATACATTTTGTATGATCCCTCTTAATTTGGTAAGTTAACATTTTGCAGATTTTGCAAGGTGTATGTACATTTTTGACCTCAACTGTATTCATCTCAAATTACAATTTTTGTGGGAAAATTCATTTATTTTAGTAATTCAACTCAAATTGTTTAACTTGTGTGCACACAGACTGAAGTAGATTAAGTCTTTTGTTCTTTTATTTGTAATGCTTTTGGCTCACATTTAACAAAAACCTTTCAACAAATTAGAATACTTCATAATACCAATAAAAATACTTGGTAGGGGCTCCTTTAGCCTCAATTTAATGTGGCATGGAGGTGATTGGTCTGTGGCACTGCTAAGGCGGTATGGAAGCCCAGGTTTCTTTGACAGTGACCTTGAGCTCAGCTGCAGTTTTTGGTCTCTTGTTGCTCATTTTCCTCTTGACAATACTCCATAGTCACTATGGGGTTCAGGTCTGGTGAGTTTGCTGGCCAGTCAAGCACACCAACATTATTGTTATTTAACCAACTTTTGAAAAAGGATTTGGCACCTGCCCACACTGCCAAAAGCACGAAAAGTTGGTTAAATGACCATGGTGTTGGTGTGCTTGACTGACCAGCAAACTCACCAGACCTGAACCCCATAGAGAATCAAGAGCAAAATGAGAAACAAGAGACCAACAAATGCAGATGAGCTGAAGATTACTGTCAAAGAAACCTGGGCTTCCAAATCACCTCAGCTGTGCTACAGACTGATGGGTGTGTGTGTGTGTGTATACATGTTTTAGAGCTAAAAAATATGTATACATGCAAAAATGAAATCAGTCTTTCATCTTAAAGGAGAAGTTCGGTGTGAAATGGCCCTGGGGTGTATTAAAACATGTTACCGAGTACAATCATATGTCCAATTCCCACCTCCGTTAACCCAAAGCTTTCCCAAATATAACATTTTTTGTTTTTGCCTCGATTAGGCTTAGAATGGGACTACTTAGGGCATAGAAGGATCTATGCAGCTAAATCACTATTTTTACACCATTAACAACGTTCAAAGTAACTCCACACTTAATCGGTGGACTTCTGAGGGCCTTGACATTTAAAACGAGACACTGAGAACTTTCAAAGTGCACAAGAAGTTTATTAAAAAAAGACACAGACAATACCTCCACGAATTTCCCGGCCGGCACCATCTTAAAATTAAGACGCGATAAGTCGATTGACGATCACGAACGAACAAGTAGGACAGGGGAACAGAACCAAACGGAAGATCACGAAGATCGTCAATCGACTTAACGCGTCTTACTTTTAAGATGGCGGGGACCAGGAAATTTGTGGAGGTATTGTCTGTGCAAACTGTCTTTTTTAATAAACTTCTTGTGCATTTTCAAAGTTCTCAGTGTCTCGTTTTAAATGTCAAGGCCCTCAGAAGTCCACCGATCACGTGTGGAGTTACTTTGAATGTTGTTAATGGTGTAAAAATAGTGATCTAGCTGCATAGATCCTTCTATGCCCTAAGTAGTCCCATTCTAAGCCTAATCGAGGCAAAAACAAAAAATGTTATATTTCGGAAAGCTTTGGGTTAACGGAGGTGGGAATTGGACACATGATTGTACTCGGTAACATGTTTTAATACACCCCAGGTCCATTTCACACCGAACTTCTCCTTTAAGAATTAACAGAAATATTTTAAATATATTTAAACAGACAGACAAATAAATGGAGAAAGAATTTTAAAAGGATTTCATTTGTTCTAAAAATCCAAGTCTTATGAACTTGGAATTGCATGAGGGTGAATAAATAAATTATATAATAATTTAAGAAAACTGCCCTCAAGTATTCAGCCTATTATTCAAAAAGCATTAATTTATGCTGATGTCAACTAAAAGTTCAAAACATTGCCAAGTAAGTATGAATAACACAGGCCATATATTTGTCCTACCTTGTGGGTCTTGAAAACTTCTGAGGAGTCTTCCTTCAGATAAAGCGGTAGACCTGCCAGTACAAGAGTTCGAATGATATTGATGTCATCCTTGTCCTGAAAGACAAAACAGTTTAGGATTTAATTAGAGTCAGTTTAATTCACAATTAATCTTCAGCAGTAAGCATCAATTAAGCATCAGCAGTAAAAGGGCCCATCATTGATGTGCTAATTAGGATTTTTTGTAAATCATGCAGACACATTGTGTCACCACTCATGTCATTCTAAACTATTTTAGATTTTTAAATCAATATGTGCAATGGAAATTCTACTTACTTGTTCATCATAGTCTCTTAACATTTTGGCCATCCGGTTTCCACTGGCACCACCCTTCACTGCCTTGGCTCTGAAAAGTTTCAGGAGCTGAGGGGTGTGCTTGTCCAGGGAGGTGTAGAAAGTATGCTGCAGATTTTGGTTTGTGATTCTATGAAATTCTGCAAGCACCTGTAACAATTAGTAAAAAACACATAAGAGGAATATATATATATATATATATATATATATATAAAATCTTAAAAAAATCTTAAGAGTTTGGAATGACATGAGAATGAGTAGTTATTGACAGAATTGTAATTTTTGGGTGAAATTTCCCTTTTAAGGTGACTTAATGAGCAGAAAACCACTGAATTGTAGTCAATTTGTAATTTAAGTAATATATTAGGGGTGTAACAATATGTGTATTTGTATCAAACGGTTCACAGGGAAATTCTAAATGGATGTGATCATTACTACGCCCTACACCCTTCTGAGGGCAGAGCCCTTGGAGCTTGGAATGTAGTCTTTAGAATGACCATTATCTAGACGTTTGGAATGCGCTTGGCAAAGGGAGTGACGTCATTTCCTCATTATCTTCAGCTGACATGTTCCCGTGGCAACACACCATGGTCTCCATCAGCAGATGTCACTATTTTAATGACATGAATATCTTATTGTTGTTAGCAATGACATAATATTTATGTCATTAAGATGCCAGCAACTGCAAGCATTTCTGATGATGGAGACTTGTGCTGTGTTGGCACAGGAACATGCCAGCTGAAGATAATGAGGAAATGACGTCACTCCCTTTGCCAAGTGTATTCCAAATGTGTACATAACAGCACGCATGTGCCCTGCTCACTCCAAAGACAAAAATTCAAGTTCCAAGGTCTCTGCCCTTCAAAAGATGTAGGGCATAGGAATGATCACTTCCATTTAGAATCTCCCTGTGAACCGTTTGATACAAATACACATATTGTTACACCCCTAATACATTACTTAAATTACAAAATGACTAAAATTCAGTGGTTTTCTGCTCATTAAGTCATCTTTAAAGAGAAATTTGACCCCAAAATTAAAATTGTCAATAATTACTCACCCTCATGTCATTCCAAACCCTTAAGACCTTCGTTCCTCTTCAGAACACAAATTAAGATATTTCTGATGCAATCTAAGAGCTTTCTGACTCTTTATAGGCAGCAACAGCACTACCATAGTCAAGACATGTAAAAAAACGTAGAAAAGACATAATTAAAATAGTCCACATTTTACAAAGCTACAAGAACCATTATAGAGAGTATCATGATGGATGCATGTTCTACACTGCATGCATCATGATACTCTCCATTATGGTGCTACAGTGACATGGAGGTCTTTAGTATGTTTCTGTGCCTTGACCATGTAGTACTCTTGCCGTCTATGGAGGGTCTGAAAGCTCTCAGATTTCTTAAAAATATCTTAATTTGTGTTCCAAAGATGAAAGGTCTTATGAGTTTGGAATGACATGAGGGTAAGTAATTAATAAGTAACAGAATTTTCATTTTTGGGTGAACTATCCGTGAGTGCAAAAATGTGTGCAACGGAATTGTTCACCCAAAAATGAAACTTCTACCATTTACTTACTTTCATGTTGTTCCAAGACTGCATCAAAGGAAATAAATAAATAAAATAAAAATCACTTACCTGTGCTTCCTTTTCTACGACCTTCAAACTAAATTACGTGATGAGCTTTGTTAATATAATTTCTACTACCTAGTTACATCATTTGCCATAAAAAAAATCGTAATAATATCATAAGTTCGTGTAATTGACAATTACAATTTTATGGTAATCAGCTAACGTTAGTGACCTTGTTTGAAAAAAAAAAAAAAAAGCTGCCTTATTCACTGCAGCTCTTAACTACCGAAAGCCTCAAATTGAAATGCCAGTTAAATCTAAACCAAACTTCTTAAGATTTTAACGTTTTTTAGAAAGCTTAACGTTACATTACTTCAAAATGTGTGTGCTCGCATTAACTTACCTGTATATTAAGCTTCTGCCGTGGGCTAACGTTACTGTTAAAATGAGGATGAGTCCACCAAAAAATGTGCGGGGCTCGTTATCTATCCAACTGTGAGAAAACACACAAACATATAAATTAATTTTCCCCTAGAAAAAAAAAACTGTTGGTTTATCACTGAACATAAAATATTGTCTTTGATAAAAACACTGAGGTGATGTGGAGCTTCGTGTCTTTGCTAGATAAAACACAATTTAGCACTTCTTTGTTGGTAAACTTAAAATTAAGTGACATCTGAATAAAACGCTTAAACTTTTAAAAGTAAAATAAATTTAATGAAACAGTTCGCCGTGCTTACCTGTTAATTCTCTTCTCTCAACCGTTCTTCTGATTCTGTGATTCCGTCAGCCTTGGGGGATGGGCAGATTAGATTTGAAGAGAAATGCGCGGGCTTCCTGTCCGGTGCGTGAATAAGAACGTCGTATTTTTCAAATCAAAACTAATTAAACTAGAAAGTAATATTTTGTGTTTCAAAATATCTATAAATAAATTATTGGAAAATATATATTTTTAATTACTTTATGTTATATGCTCGGATCACTTGTTGTTGCCTGTTCCTGTCCTGTGAGTGTCATCATGTGTTCATGGAGGATGGTCTGTTAATCTCCCCTCTCTAATTAAAAAAAAGCGCAGAGCTCGTGGTGCGAGAATAAGAACGTGGCATAGCGTTCTCACATGAGATGTAATCCTTCGATTATTTATGTATTTTTTGTTTATGAATGTATTTATATTATGGAGTTAAGAAATCAGCTGTATAGAAGAATTTATATTTATACGTATATATTTAAATAGCCTATATATTTTAAATATATTATAAAGCTTTTAACTCTTGAATATTAATTTGTTGATAGACTTTAACTAAATGAAATTAATTAATTAAACTTAAATAATTTGAGTTAAACTAACATACATTATAAACAAGCAATTCATAGCTTATTCAGATTGAGTTGTGCTTATTATAATCAGTTACTGAGTTTGCTTAACTTTTATTTATTAAGTTAAAGTAACTTTTTAAAAAATATAAGTTAGATGAACTTATTTTATTTAGTGAATATCACTGTTAGGTTTTACAGTGTTTATTATCTTTTTAAGCACTGTCTCTCTGTTGTGATGCGGTTGGAAACCAGACTGAAAATTGTCCAGGTGTCCATTTGAGTTTAAGAAGTTGTTCAGTTGTTAATTTATAAAGAAAACTCAAACTCAATACAAGCAAAACAAAAACAAACAAACAAAAAACTTAAAGAGACATAAATTCACTGTCTGATGTCACACTGGTTGATGGGAATATCATCATGTGTTGTATGTTGTGAATCTCAGTGGTTCAAAGTGTTTCTCTGGGCAGTAGTGAATCTATCAGTGAATCGAGTCTCATATCAGTTCATTCTGTCCTGTGACGTCATTGTGTGTGTTGATGTTAAATGATGGACAATATCCACCATCGGTTCTCATGGATGAGCTTTAAAACACAGAAACTCAAGACACATTTCAATGATTTGCATTGTGATGAATGAATGGAAATGCTTCATATTTGTGTTTCTGCTGTTTTTAGTGCTGATGTCCCTCATCCACACTGGACTCACTCAAGGTACTGTGCATTACTGCAGTAATTTGATTTGTTAAACAAATGTGAATTGTGTTGTAGGAGTTTATTTGTCTACATGGATCACATGAGGATCCCACATTTATTAATTTGCTCATATTTTGCTGTCATACATCTTCAAGTAGCATAATTTGTCTGTGTAGGTCTACAAATTAAATTAAATAAAAAGCTTAATGTAGTTTACTGCAAAAATGTACATTGTAATTACTGACTTTGTGCAATTAACCCTTATTTCTTGACAAAATAATTCGTCTTTGTGATATAATTTGTCAAAATACATAAATAATAATAATAAAAAAACTTTTGTACATAAAAGTTTGACTTTGACAAAGAAGAATTTTTATTATTATATGTTTTAATAATCTCTCAATACTAATTTAAATAAGCCATTGAGTGATCATTGCAGCCATCTAGTGGCTGCAATGTTATTTTAAATAACATTATTTTATTTCAAGCTATTTTGTTTTATGGCAGCAATCTTGTCACCTTTATTTGTATAGCACTTATTACAATACAATGCAAGCCTCAAATTTATACATTAACAACAATTTATTAACCATCACCATTCTTTCCTTTTTTCCCTTTCCTTCTGTTCTTTTATAAAATATGGTGATATGCAATGTTATGTATATATTTACTTTATTACGTATTTACTAAACCATTACATACCACTAAATCATGGAGCATTGTCAGTTCTATCTACATGAATGAAGGTTAGAATAATAATAATAATAATAAAAAAAAAATATTATTTAAAAAAATGATTATTACAAAATAATAATAATTTATGTAAAAATCCCACCAAAACTGCACATCCGAGGAGTAAAAACATTGATAAAGTGATTGATATTATAGATGAAGAAATTATATTAATAATAAATAATAATAAAAATATAATTTTACCTTCTGGGTTATGGGGAGACACCAAACATCCAGAGAGTTCTTTCTAAACCCAGGGATCTCAAAGTGGAGAACTGTAAGTCTGTGACCTGTAGTATAATTTGATAATTTGATTACCACCAAGGAGAATAATAATAATAATAATAATAATAATAATAATAATAATAATAATAATAATAAACATGATAACATGTCATATGACAATATTTTTTTTAATGAACTGTTGTTATAATGTATAAGTTTTATGGTTTCAAATTACTCTTGATTACTACAGTTAAAACATCTACAGAGAGAGAGAGAGAGAGAGAGAGAGAGAGAGAGAGAGAGAGAGAGAGACTTTGACTTTTCAAACACTTTAATTATTTAAACATCTCAAATTTTGACAACAAACCTCAGCCCAACATAATATTTCTAAACATTACCAATTAAAAGCCAGATTTCCTGACTCACACACAGTCACCAAGGCTCCTCCAACACCCCATCGCCATTCAAAATAAAGAACATTATTAGTATGTTGATAATAAGTGTATTCAATCACTACCCTTGACTCCACTAAAGATTTAAATAAAGTTACAATATTCACATTTTCACCAGCATTTTTACATTGATGAGACTTTAAAATAACAAGTTTAGCTTGTCCTATTAAAAAATTGGCAAGTGTACACTCTTGCTGCCATTCCCTTTTATATCTGCAACCCAGAATAAATAAACTTTTAGTAAATGAAAAACCTAATTTTACAATAATCTTCTCCAGTAATTCGAATAAAGGCCTGATTATAAAACACCCACAAAACATATGAAAAACATTGTCAAGAGCATTACAGTAAGGACATTTTGGTAAAATGGCCTCATTAATCTTTGACACAAAAGAGTTTGAGGCTATAATACAATGTAATATCCTCCACTGAATATCTCCACATCTCTTAGAGATAGGCGGCTTATACAACAACCTCCAAGAAGGATAAGTCTCATCTGAAATAGGAAGCCAAGACCTCCATTTAGTATCTGTTTTCTCCTTCAATTGTGCCAAATGAACAGATTTGACACAAATATGATATAACATTTTTTTCCCAATACAATGAAACACCAAAGCACCATAACCTTTTAACAAATTAGTCTTACTGTTATCAGCAAAATCCCAATCTTTAGGGACTACCTTGAACTCTGGAAAAAGCTGAGGAATAAAACCATCCCGAATAACATTATTAATAAAGGAAATGAAAGTCTGAGGGAAAGATGACTTAAGACTCCTGAGAAATCCCTCCACAACTCTTACTGAATTAACCCCAACTTGATCAGCAATTGCATGTACAGTTTTCCATTGGCCACTCTTAAAATCAATTAAATCCATGACTTTTGATAACCCAGCATTTAAAAATTTTGCAACTAAAGACAACGATACATTGGCTGATAACTGAAAAAGGGGATTAAAAAAAAGGGGTTCTGAAACACCATAGTGTTCATCTTCATTTCTCATTATTTTAAAACAGCTCCAAGATTTAAACACTCCTAAATAAAAACTAAAAGGTAAAGAGAGCACTTTCTCCACCATATTCTTCTGCATTAGGAACAACTGTTTATCAAGCCCAAATCCTCCACAATTTTTGATTATGAATAAACCAGACGCAACCCAAGGCACAAGATCTGAACTGTACAAAAGTTTCTGTAGTGATTGTAGCCTCATTGCTTGAACTTTAGATTCCAAATGTATTAGTCCTTGGCCTCCCTCTGCCACAGGAAGATAAAGGACGCCTGGAGGAAGCCAATGGTAGCCATCCCAAAAAAAGTTGACAAATGCTTTTTGAATTCCTAAAAGTAAATCTTTAGGAGGATCTAAGACAGTAAATTTATGCCATAGCATTGAAGCTGCTAAATTGTTAATAACCAAGCATCTCCCTCTAAAAGACAGGTGTGGCAAAATCCACCTCCACTTTTGAATTCTAAGAATCACTTTGTCAGCTAGCCCTTCCCAGTTCTTTTCAGTATAACTTTTAGTCCCAAAGTATAAACCCAGAATTTTAAATCCATCTCTGGCCCATTTACATTGTTGTGGAAGACTTGGAGGTCCTGCACCCTGCCAATCACCCAAAAGCAAGGATGCACATTTCTCCCAATTAATACGTGCAGATGAAACTTGCTGAAATTTGTTTAAAGCTAGAATTAATCTTGAAACGTCTTCTGAGTCTTTTATTACTACTGTTACATCATCAGCATATGCTGTAAGTTTAACTGACACTACACTGGGGTCACTAGGAATATTAAACCCACTTAGCTCCCTCCTGAGTGAAACTAATAAAGGCTCAATAGAAATTGCATACAGGAGACCAGAAAGAGGACACCCTTGCCTTATTCCCCTGGTTACAGAGAAAGGCCTAGTTAGGGAACCATTGATTTTCAACATACTATAGATGTCATTATATAACATTTCAATGAGAGATAAAAAATAAGGACCAAAACCAAAAGCTTTCAGAGTTTTGAATAAATACTTGTGATCAACCCTGTCAAACGCTTTTTCTTTATCCAATGAAAGAAACCCAATATCCAAATTGTGCATTTTTGCCACTGTGATCATATCTCTCATCAAGAACAGATTGTCAAATATTGTCCTTTTGGGAACACAATATGTTTGGTCCATATGAATGACAGATGCCATATATTTCTTGAGTCTATTAGTCAGAGATTTAGATAAGATCTTAAAATCAACACATATCAGTGATACTGGGCGCCAATTCTTCAAGTAATCCAGATCCCCCTTTTTTGGGATTAATGTCAGAATTGCCCTTCGACAACTCAGAGGAAGGGTCCCTTGATCGATGCATTCAAGAAAGACTTCATACACGTCTCTTCCTAATAGACTCCAAAAAGATTTGAAAAATTCTGCTGTGAGCCCATCCAATCCAGGTGACTTCCCCGAACACAAATCTTGAACAGCTTGCGAAATCTCTCCAAATGTCGAAGGCTTGTCCAACTCACAACATTCTTCATCTGTTAATTTGGATAAGTCACATAGAAGTTCATCAGTTGCTGTGCCATCACATAACTCCGAACAGTATAAATCCTCATAGAATGAAAGAGCTTGAGACTGAATTTCTCGTTGATCTGTTATTACACTGCCACCTGGTATTTTCAACTGATGAAAACTCTTCTGTTCCCTTGGTTTTTTTTCAAGACCAAAGAAGAATGATGTGGGAGCATCCATGTCATTCAGCTGAGCAAACCTGGTCCTTAGAAGAGCTGTTTTTCCTCGTTCTTCCAATAAATTCTTTAAAAGAAGTTTATCATTTGCAATGGAGTCAGTAGAAGAAGAATTATTATGGATACAGTCACTGCTTTGCCCAAGGATAGCTTGTTCGAGAGACTTCATTCTTGCTTTTAGCGTTCCCGCACTATGTGCAGTGTACTGCTGGCAAAAAGACTTGATTTGTGTTTTACCAACATCCCACCATTGACTCAGTGACTGAAAATTACACCTCTCCTCTCTCCAAGCCTCCCAGAAAAAATTAAAAGAGTGAATAAAAGTGCTGTCCTGCAATAATCTATTATTAAAGCGCCAATGTGATTTATAGGATTTAGAAAGAGAAATAGAAACTACCACAGATACATAGTGATGGTCCGACAGAAAGGATGGCGAAATCGTACTACTAAAAAACCTACCCCTATTGTCTTTTTCTACGTAAAAACGATCAAGCCTAGCACCTGACATATTATTAGAGTTCATTTTTAACCATGTGTACTGTCTGACTCCAGGGAAAGCTTCCCTCCACACATCAACCAAATCATGTTCGTTAATTAATTTCTTTAAACTCACAGCAGAAGGATAGTGAGGTTCATCATGATTCCTATCTAAATATGCATTAACAGTGCAATTAAAATCACCACCAAGTACCACAATATTTCCCCGAGGACACTGTAGCAAAGCATTAGAAAGTGTTTTTAAAAAAGAGATGCGTTCTTGACCAACATTCGGTGCATACACATTAATAAAAGAAAAGTGAGTATCACCAACAACAATGTCAGCTCTCAGAATCCGACCAGGTATTATTTCAACTACATCTGGTTGCAAACCAACCCTTGAAGAAAAAAGGATGGCAACACCAGCACTAAGGTTTGTGCCGTGACTTAATAAAACATTCCCTTTCCAATCACTAATCCACTGAGTTTGATTTTGCTGATCTGTATGTGTTTCTTGCAACAAAATTACATCTGCCTGCTTTAACCGCAGATAATCAAACAAAGCAACTCTCTTCCTTGTGCACCGACAACCATTAACATTAAAAGTCCCAATGTTTAAGGTTGTCATGACAAAAATAAAAAGAAAGCAATAAAGAAAGTACATCGCCTTTAACATACAAGATCTTATTAATGTTTTTTTCGACATGAGATTAGTCTTTTTTTAACGGCACTGACGTGTTTTTTTAATCTATATCTTTTAGGCTGATCAAGCTCCTCCAAAGAGGCTTTTCTCATGATCATGGCACAAGAATCAACAAACAGCTGTAAATCAGTAAAGTACTGCTCTAGTTTGGGTCTACGCTGGTTAAAAGTATCATTGAGAAAATCATTGATTTGTTGTACTGTATAAAAAGGTGGTTTCATTTGCGAGCTGCATTTTTTCTCTGCAACACTTCCTTGGGAACTGACATCAGTGAAATAATCCCCAACATCAGATTCCTCACTGTCGGAACTTTTGTCCATAGACTGAGACTCACCTCTCTCGGAAAGCTGATCTACATCAGCCTGTAACGGGTCAAATGGTGCTTGAGAGTCCCGCAACACTCCAACTCCCACAAGCTCACCTGGCTTCCCGGGGAGTGAGTCGCTGTTTCCCACAGCAACAGTCTCAGATCCACCGCTCGCCGCACTGTGGACATGAGTACAGGCGTTAGCGTTCACTGAACATTTTGCTGCATTCTCAGTATGACTGATCGCTGCGTCTTTATTCAGATTTTCAGCATCTTTTGACAATGAATCCATTTCATCACGCTGATCAGTTTTATCACTGCCATCCTGGTCACCATTTACCAGAGCAGGAGCCTCTCGCACAGAAGGCGTTTCAGTCTCAGTCTCATTTTGTTCAATCACCTTATTATTAGTACATTTTAATTTGGTATGTCCGTAGACCCCACAAGAGAAGCACTTCATTGATTCCGTGCTGATAAAAATGGTGTAATCTTTACCTGCCAAAGTCAATTTCGCCGACACATCCAAGTGTTGATATTCAGCATTCAAAATCATAGCAGTTTGGCGTCTAAATGACATAACATGTTTTAGATCTGGATTTTTAACACCTAGAGGGATCATTTTGATCTGCATCATAATTTTACCATAGCGGCTAAGAAGTCTCTCCAGTGAATCGTTTGAAATAAACGGGGGCACATTGGAAAGAGTTACTTTCTTTGAAGGGCTCGACAGCGGCAAAACAGGCAGAAAAACATCGCCAACAGATAAACCCACTTCCACTAAGTGATGAACCATAGACTCTTCCCTCACAAACACAACAACAGCTTTATTCATTCTAGATGCTGACAAAATGTTCCTAGCACCTATTTCGCTACCGATAGCTATCAAACAGTCTTCAACAGTGATTGTTTCATCTGGTAAACATTTACAACCATGCCGGGCTGTTAAGGTTGCAAACCCGTCGGAATCTGACGGCATTTTCGCAACCCCCAACTAATTACAAAAGAAGACTGAACAAAACTAACTTTTCCAAAGAAACTGAGAAAAGAGTAATGAAAAACTCACTCAAACAAGCCGCCACTCGCTCAAACACTCACGCAGCCCTCCCGATCACTCCGCACATGCGCAGAGACAGAGACAGAGAGAGAGAGAGAGAGAGAGAGAGAGAGAGAGAGAGAGAGAGAGAGAGAGAGAGAGAGAGAGAGAGAGAGAGAGAGAGAGAGAGAGAGAGAGAGAAAACAACAATCTAAAATAAAAATTCAACGGAAGTTCCCAAATCAAGAGTATTAAGGATATGTTCAAACACAGCTTCTCCCCTGTCTCCCCAAGAAGTTTCAGAACCCCTGCCCTAAACTAATGGTGCATATAAAGGTCAAGATCTTGCAAGATTGTGCACTTAACTTAAAGTTGTTCATTCATGTTAGTTGTAGGAGGCTGATAACAGACAGTTAGATGTTAGACATAAGTTTTCCATTTCCTCTGAAGACTGTTATTACCTCATGAGCTCTTTAAAAGAAATGCTTAACTGAAAACAGTCTCACTTACCAGCCAGAACAGAAACTGTTCAATAATGATTTCATTATATCATTTTATCATAACATAGCAAATTTTACTCAGAACAAAATCACTATCAACTACATTAAATCAGACATTCAGTTCAGACTCTGTTTTCTTCTGTTCACAGATTTACCTGCACCTACACTGACTGTGACACCAGACAGTACTGTATTCACTGGAGAGACAGTCAGTCTGTGGTGTCAGTATTACAGTGGCTGGGCATATGAGTGGTTTAAAGCAAACACATACTTTCATGTGTCACAAACGACTGATCGTTATACTGCAAATGGAAACACTCTCACTATCACAGCTACTGTGTCTGATGAGGGTCAGTACAGGTGTAGAGGATACATATATGGAAGATTAGTCTCATCACAATCAAACTTCATTTCTCTCATTGTAAAGGGTGAGTTGAATATTATCATCTTCCTAAACTCTCTCTAATCATGAGAATAAAATTCAGTAGTGACACTGAATCTACAGTATAAGGTCCTGAAGTTCCTCAGCATAACATCTTAAATACTGTTAAATTAAAGAGAACAAAAACTAGCACATTCATTGCAAATATGATGATTGTTTCAGATGATCTGAGAATCACAATAAACCTGTAGAGAATCATCATCACTCCTCTTTAACATCAGTGTTACACAAAGAGTGTCTTAATGTAGGAACTCACTCAGTGATCCTTGAGGACCATCACAGATCAGTGTGGATTGTAACGGATTTGCAGAAGAAATCAATGAGAGAAAAAAAGTCAGGCAGGTCAGTTAAGAAATGCCCAAGTCTTTGATGGTCCTTGAGGGAATATGTTTCTTAGTGAATCTGAATTCATGTGTCTGGTCTTCTGTAACTTGGCTGTTTCAGTAAGACAATGTTAGGTCCAAGTGAGGTTTAAAGATTTTTTAAACAAGACAAATCCAGCAATGAACAAAATAAACCAAATACAGGAACTGAAACAAATGCACACTATACATTCATATAAGACCAGACTATAAAAAAAGGAAACACTTTAGATCATATAGACCTTTTTCCTGAGTAAACGATGAACGCTGCCATTATGAAGTCTATTGTCAGATTGGATGCTCTTCTGTTCAAGTCTCCATAGGAACCCATTCAATTAGTGCCCATCTGTTTTAAATGTAGCTAAGGTCGGCAGCTTCATCTCATCTATACACACATTAAACTTTGAGGAGTGAGGCACTGACAAATGACAGTCATTGAGACATTGCAAGTGATGGCACTATGAAGCCATGTGCTTTTTAAAAGCATTTTAATAGGTTTAACGTTACGCTAATTTGACTACAAACACTGGAGACCAGAAATGCAAAGCATTCTTCAGGTTAAGAGTCTGATGTGACTTCTGCGTTCAGGAAAAACATCTTTAGACAAGACGGTACAGGTGTAGGCAATGAGTAGCCATGGTAACAGATGAGGGTGACTATGGAATCAAACAAGGTAGGCAAGGCAACAAGGGGAAAAAGGAACTAAACCACTGATCTATAATACAGAACTGGATTACTCATAACATCATAAACGTGAAGCCACTGCACCACCATATTAGTATTCCCTAGTATTAGCATACATTTTATTGAATGAATGGGAAATTATATAATTTTAATGAGGAAACATCACAAAAAGCATTTTTATATCTATATTCTCACTGTACATTTTCACAATGCAGACATCCTAAGCATGTAAACAGTTATTTGTTTAATGTTGTGAATTTCCTCTGCTTATTAAAAATGTAAGTTAAAGTCTACACAATCACATACATCAGATGAACATGATAAACATCAGACGTTCAACATGTTTACAAATAACAAAGTGCTGACTCAGAAATCTGAATAAAGATTTATGCTTTGTATATCTTAATTCACCTTGTACAGTTATTCACTGTTTATGTATATAGTTAATTTTGTTATAGTGTTTTTACTCGTACAGATGGCTAACTGTATGTTTCAACAATAATTTTGTTAACAGTATTCATTTTGAAACAGGTAATGATTTGTTCATTGAATTAATAATCATTAATTCAACACATACATAACATTTTACTCGCGTGGAAATGGTACTACTATTAGTAAATCATTATAGAATTTGCGTGATCTGTAAGAGTCTGAAATAGATGTTGCTCAATCAGGCACATTAAACATATGCACATCATAACTCTGAGAAATAACACTGACTACATACAGTATGGATTTAAATACATGAAGCTTTATTTCAAAGATTTCATTTTCAATACAAGGAGCAATACAGTAACAGTGGCTTGTACTGTAGTATTTATTGTATATTCAAATCAATTTCAGATACTAATACCAGATATATGGTCATGTTTATTATATCCTGCATAGGTACATAAAGAAATATATTTTATATTTTGTGTTGCATCAGTTGCCTGTGTCTGCAAGTGCGCAGCTGACACACCCACTTAAACAATTTCAAAAGATCACTTATCCTACCTGAAAAGACCATATACATTCCAGATAACATCTTAAATAAAAAAAAATTTACATACACATATCCTAAAAAATATTCCTGTGTGAATGATCTGCTTCAAATCGGGTGACTTTAGGTCAGTGGTTTGCATGTGAGTTAATGGTGCTCTAGGTTGGTAGGGAATAGTAAGATTGCGGATTGAACACTTCCGGTGTATTCACTGCCTGACGACAGTTTAGAACGCAATGAGCGATCCACCCTGCATTCCACTCAGAAGGGATCATCCCTATGCCCTAATCCCTTCAAAGGGTTCACCCTCGAAGTAAGAGCTTCGGATTGAAGGGTGTAGGGGACCAAACAACTGTTTCTTGAAGTGCCCTTCTGCATCATCATCCCGTGACCACACGGAGGCGCCGTCATCATGCAAAGAATCTGCACAAAGGATCATGGGGGCAAGAAGTGTCCATCAGTTGTACCCTTTGAAATCCTTCATTCCGAAGGGCCCTTTGAAGTGGCTAGTTTTGAGCTCTTCGGTTTGGAACGATTTGTGATTGTTTTCACTCTGAAGTGCCCTACTGAGGGCGATATATATAATTTGGAATGCACCGCCAGTCATACAGAAAGTAAATTAAAAAACAATGGGAACAGAAAAACATTTCAGCATAGAAGACCTTGAACAAAAGGCAGGGAGACACCAGACCATAATCATGACAGTATCATGGATAACAACAGTGTGTATCATTTAAAAATTTACCAAACATTTAATAGATTTAATTTAGCATCAAAAATTGTGCATAACATATAATAAACACAGAAGCATATTATTCTAAAATTAAACTATATTTATATGAGCATTTCATGAATATTTCTATTCTGGGGTCTCTATTGTCCTCTGCATGAGGGAGAAGAACCAAACCAAAGCCTATTCATGTCCATTAATGATGTAACACCAAATTTAGTGTTTTAATGAACATCAATGTTTGTTAACTCTTTATCATATGTCTTAAATGTAATAATTGAAAAATAAAACTTCCCATTTTAATTTAATTTATGAGAGTATCATATTGTGAGATCAGTTTCGTTTATTGAAGCAATTTGTGACATGAGTGGGCTCTGATGCTCCTGTACTGTCTTCCTGATGGCAAGAGCTGGAAGAGACTGTGGGAGGGATCAACAGTGGGGGGTGGTCAACAGAATTCCTCCTGAAGTCCACCACAACCTCCTTTGTCTTACTCACATTGAGGGACAGGTTGTTTCCACCACACTCTTCAACCAGCTATGCCACTTCCTTTCTGTAGGGAGTTTCATTGTTGTTGCCGATGAAACCTACCATAGTTGTGTCATCAGCAAACTTGATGATGTGGTCGGAGATGAACTTGGCAGTGCAGTCGTGGGTCAGCAGCGTGAAGCACACAGCCCTGTGGGGCACCTGGGTTAAGTGTGATGAGCTGAAGTGTTTGTTGATAAGCTGTTGTGGGATTATTGTATTAAATGTTGAGCTGAAGTCAATGAACAGCATTCTAACATGAGAGTCTTTGTTTTCTAAGTGAGTAAGAGCCAGGTGTAGGGTGGAGGAAATTGCATCGTCCGTGAAGCGGTTTGGATGGTATGCAAACTGGAGCGGGTCAAGTGTGTTGGGAAGATTAGATTTGATGTTTGATGTCTCAAAGCACTTCATCATGATTGGGGTCAGTGCTATGGGATGGTAGTCATTCAGACAGGACACGGGTGACTTTTTTGGTACTGGAACTGTGGAGGTGGATTTGAGACATGTGGGGTTGACTGCCTGGCTCAGCGCGGTGTTGAAGATTTCAGTTAGGAAATCAGTCTCTTAGTACACGGCACAGTCTCTTAGTACATGCCCAGGTATGTTGTCAGGACCTGCAGCCTTGCGTGGGTTAATCCTAGGGTCTTCCTTACGTCGGCTGGAGACAGACGGAGCACCTGGTCATTAAGAGGTGTGGGCAGTTTTTGTGCAGGTGTGTCATTCTGCATTTCAAATGGTGAATAAAATTGGTTGAGTGCATCTGGGAGGGATGTGTCATCATCACAGGCCAGGGGCTTGTAATCAGTGATAGCCTGAATGGTTTGCCACAGACTCTGCGTGTCTTTGCTGTCATTAAAGTGATTTTTTTAATTTTTGTGCATACAAGCGTTTTGCTTTCTTGATGCAATGGGACAGATTGGCTCTTGCTGTTTTTGAAGGCTGCTTTGTCTCCTGATCTGAATCCATCATCTCTGGTCTTGAGCAGCCTACGAACCTCTGTTGTCATCCATGGCTTCTGATTTGCATGTGTGGTGATTGCCTTGGTGACTGTCACATCATCAATGCACTTTTTGATGTAAGCAGTCACTGTTTCGGTGTGCTCATGCAGGTCTGTGTGGTTGTTGTAAGTGGCCACCTCTTTGAACATGTTTCAGTCTGTGCACTGAAAGCAGTCCTGTGGTGTAGAGGTAGCATCATCTGGCCATACTGTGATCTGTTTTTGAAACAGTTTGGCAAGTGCTTGCCACGCTGCTGTCGCCCCTCACACCGCCGGCACCTCCATTTTGTGTGGGTGGTGTCAGTAGGTAAGGCCGTATTCTCGGGGGTTTGGCTTTTGCAGTAAACAAAAGCCTCAGAGCTTCTCAGTCACAGTCGGTGAGATTGGTGGTTGCATGCATTGCCGATTTCCAAAAGCCTTTGGCGACCGTATATGTATTTTGGAGTTATTTTCAGACTTCTGTGTGGAGTGTGTTGGATCTAGTGATAATGTAAACCAGTTTTACCTTCCACTGAAGATCACACCAGGTGCTAAATTACTCCATGTGTGTCATAGAAGACATTTTTGCCCTCATCAGTCAGCCCTTACATTGCATTACACACTACAAAGTATTCAAAACCTGTTGTGTAAATGTATGAATAAATCATTTACAAATATTTCTGCATCCCCTAATCTAAAGTGTAAACTACTCGTCAGTTGTACATGTTTTACAAACCTGTCGGTTACAGGTTGTGTGTATATACACACTGGGGGGAAAGATCTATGAATGATGAGTAAACATTTACAACTGATGAATTGTTTACACATTAATTGTTTATTCATGATGTGATCTTCAGTGGAGGGTAAACATTTCAATGATTGACATTTCAATTATTTATAAATGATTAATAATATATTAACTAGTAACTTATTAACCATTTTCTAAGGATCTGTTTGATTATTTCATGATATGTTATTTTTTAAGATACTTACAACAGATTTGTAAATCATTAGCATATTACTTAATAATCATTTGTGAACATATAGTGATGTTTTGTAAATTACTATTCATCATCTAATCACTTGTAAATGATTTATAACTTAATATACAAAGCATATATACAAATACTAACATCACTTATTGATCATTTATTAATGCATAGTCATGTTTTGTAAATGATTAGTTCATCATTAACTAATTACTGGTAAATGACTTACAACTGAACATTATTATAAAGTATTACCGATTTGTTTAAAAAAAATTATACACAAGCTGGTAAGAACAAAGTGAAAGAAAAAGAGGCTTGACTTTAAGACCTTTCTACTTGCCTAGAGAATTTGGCTGTATTTTGTTGTTCGTGATATATATTCCACATAGCTGTAAATCTTCACAGGCAGCCAGCATGATGGCCGGCCATGTTCATTTTCAGCTCCGCTATTCGGATGCATCCGCAAACTGGAGACTGTGTTGCCAGGATTTGAATATGTGAAGACTTAAGCAAGAAATAACAATACTCTTGATAAATACTTTGTCAATGTTAAGGATGCCTATATGTCAAAGTATATGCCACTGATACTGAATTCTGACCACAATGTTATCTACATGATTCCTGTGTAAGACCAAACTTAGAAGCAAACCGGAAAATAAATTGATTAGATTGTGGTCTAATGAAAGTATAGAACAACTTATAACATTTTTTGATAGAACAAATTGGGAATTTTTTGATAATGTTTCACTTGATGAAAGAACCACAGTGTTTAATGATTACAAACATTTTTGTGTCGAGTTGGTTATAACTACAAAAGTTAAAGTTTAAAGTGTATTCAAATAATAAACCATATGTGACTAAAATCATTAATATAGGTTATAAATCTGAGGAAAGTAGCATTTAAGAACAAAGATATCAAGGTATTTAAACAAATAGAAAGAGAGTTAAAAATTTAAATTGAAAGAAGCAAACCAAGTATATGGGAAGCATTTTGAGGAAGCATTTTAGATTAATAATGCTAAGAAGGTATGGGACATTATGAAAATCCAATGACTGGATCTTCTTCCTCAAATAAATCCAGTGTAACTGATAATGAGCAATATATATATTTTCACTAGATTCGAATCAACAGGTAAATATGCCAAATGCAATGAAATAGATGCTGTGTCTCCAGTATTTGCAGAGAGAATTGTTTTTGAGGTAGATGATGTCAGGAAAGTGTTTCAGTCTATCAATAGAAAAAAAGATGTTGGTCCTGATGGGTGCAGTGCAGGTCTTTTAAATAATCCTTTTAAATAAAAGGAGTTTAGACCAATAGCCCTTACTTCAGTAATTGGGAAATACTTGGAAAGATTGTTACTTCAGCATTTAGTTCAGATGGTTAAAGGCAAACTTGACCCTTGGCAGTTTGTCTATAAGAGAGGTTTCAGTACTGAAGATGCGGTTGCTACTTTAGTACATATTATTTCTAAACATCTAGATAAACCTACTACTGCCACATCAACGGGGTGTGACCAAATTGGTAGAAGGGTGTGAGAATAATGATCTTGTTATTAATGTGAGTAAAACGGAAGAACTCATATTTGTGTCCAGACTTGATGGTTGTACATCACCTGTTGTCATTCATATGAAAAAATCAGACAGGTTAAAATGTACTAAAGTATTTAGGAGTGATGGTGGATGATATGTTGTCTTGGAAGGATCATATTGATACACTCTGTAACATAGTAAAGCAAAGAATTTACTTTTTTTTTTTCATCTTAGGTCTTTCACAGTGAGAAGGAAGATACTTTTGCTGTTCTTTATGTATGTGACTATTAGTATACTGCAATATTGTAACTCTATATGGTACAAGAGCCTATTGGTTAAGCTAAAAACACAATCGTTATCTGTTCAAAAGTTTGTTCAAGGATTGTTGTTCAGCCTTTTAAGAAGCTATATGATTTAGCCCAGTGGTTCTTAAACTTTTTTTTCCACGCCCCCTTTAAACCTATCAAAAAAATCTGTCCCCCATTCCTAAATCCCCTTCCCACCCAAGACTAACAAATAGTTTTACTAAACATTATGAAAAATTAATGAAAAACACCTGCAACACTTGAAACTTAAAATAGCATAGTGTTAGATTGCGCTCCCCATGCTTAGACAATTAAGATCCAGCCCAGGACGACAGATTCCGTCAGGAAATATCAGTTTTTCCGGTAACAGAACAACTCGTCAGCCGAGTCGTCTAATACCCAAACCCTGTTTACAGGAGGTCTTGTCTGGTACCCAAAATACCCAAAACACTATTAACAGTCTTCTGTCAGCCAAGAAGCTGACTGAGGAAAAACCAGTGAAAGTGAAGAGCAGAAGCAGGAGATGAAGTAATGATGATACAAAGGAGCAAAGTTTATTGAATAGTCTTAGTTGCGTATGTCTCAATGCTCAGACTTCGTCTGAAGAACAGAAATTCAACAAGTATTGTTATAGCAAACGTCTTCACAACAACATCCCATAAACCTTGAGGTTCATAAACATTCCCTCAGATCTCTTATTCATGAAGACAAACAGCCCATGAAACCACAGTCTAAACAACAATGGAAAAAATATATATTAAAAACAACAATAATATAACATCATATAAATGATTAATCAATTAATGAATCAATGCAATCAATATATAAATGACTATAATGACTAATATAAATTATTAAATGGAATGATTAAATGATTAAATGATAAATGATTATAAATGAATAAAGGAATGAAGAATAAACTAAGAATATAAAAAACAGTAAAGTAAAAAGTAAAAAACAACACAAATGTATGGTTGCTCTCGTGAAGCAAAACACACAATTTGCATTTGAGGATCATCAGATCCTTCAATAGAGAGAATAACTGTTGTTGTTATTATTATTATTATTATTATTATTATTATTATTATTATTAGGCCTAGTATCCTCTCAGTTATTTGTTTATTATTTATTTATTTATTACTTTCATGCTGTCACTAAGGCATAGGACACACAGGTCTTTCCTCCTCACCAACACAATTAACACCAATTTCTTCTCCAGACGCGAGCGGCAAAATACAGTAGAACCCATTATAATCAGCACCCACTATAAACCAATCACCATGTCTGCACCAGACTCTACAGTTGTCACGTCACACCACAATGCAACAGCTCTACACTGGACGCGACAAAATGACCATTGCAAATAATTTTTACTTTGTGTCAGTATGTCATAAATAGAGCAAGGCAGGGCCGGAGTGGGACTCCTTTTCAGCCCTGGAGTTTCAAGCCTTAGACCGGCCCACTTTAGTTCACGACTGACTATATTAAAATAACGTCATTTCCAATTCAGTGTCACTGGTGTAGTGGTGCCTGGAGAAGTGGGTATACGCTTCCTCCTCCTCCTCCTCCCACAAAAAAAAAAAAAAAGCCGTTTTGAACTTACCATTTGAACTCATTCGTTTACTGGATCCTTTGACACAGACATTGCGCACATGATCACGAGCGAATTTAATATTGAGAACGAAAAACTTTAATTTGTTCTGATCTAGCATTAGATATTGCTAAGCAAATCATTTAGCTCAAAAAAATCTCTACAATATGAAGCTAATAACGCAGTGTTTCCATAGGCTACCTATTTTTATGCACATTATGGAATATTGCATAAAAAAGGAAGATGAGCATAAATTCTAAAAATGTATGCACTCAACTAGTTTAAATTCTTATCCAGTAGGAAAACCTGCGCATGAACTACAATGGGAACACCTAATGCGCATTAAAAAATACATGTGACTTTGCGATGGGACTGCATAACTAGAGTAACTAACGAACCGATCTCTTTGCACAGCATCTGAAATGTTTTGTCATTCTAAAATGCTTGAGCAAAGTCTCCTCGAAGTGCTTCTTTATAATTAGCTCTCAGATCTGCGTTCTCAAACAACAGACTCTGAAGAAAACATGACCGCGCTTCATCTGCGCGCTCTGAACCTTTTACAGTTCCGAATAATGTCTTATTCTTATCTATTTGACCAAAAATGACAGTATTTTAAGTTGTTTCTGTTACTATAAGTAAATAAATTCTAAGCGATCGTGGGAAATATTTGTATTCGTGCCGAATGAGAGATGTATCAGTGCGTTTCAGTTTCTCTTTAAATTCGTTTTGGTTTGACTTTTGTATGTTGTTTATAACGAATGCCATTAAAGTGTGTATCTTATTTTGTAATTTGTCCGTTTCTTTCCCATTATAATTTGCGTTTTATTTTATAATTGGTCTGTTTCTTAAATAAATTAGTTTTGGTTACACTAATGTTGTTTATAACGAATGCCATTATAATTTCTGTTTTATTTTATCATTTATATATAAAAATATGTACTACAATTTTATAACTGCTCATAATTGTGCTCCCCTATGAAAACGAAATGCCCCCCATTGAAGATTTTCTGGCGACGGCCCTGCTTTGACAGAAAAGTTTACAGGGGTTTATCTTTTCTAATCGTAAAAACATGCTTCTTTTATTTGTAAGGTATTGTTTTTGTTATTACAAACTGATTCAATAAATAATAATTAGTACTTTTCCACTCGTGCGCCTCCCCTAACATGCTCTCGCGTATGAACAGGCAGCATCTGGGGATCGGGAGACAGAGCGGGCCCATCAGGCGCAATCATCAAACACATTTCAAAGCAAGCCGGCGCCACGTCATAATTAACCTGCAGGCTGCTTTCTGCTCATGGGGCTGCGAGAAAATAAATAAAAAGGGTGGATTTGCGGTAAAATAATGAATAAAAAGAGTGAGGCTATGGTAAAAAAAAATAAAAAATAAAATAAATATATAAAATAAAATAAAATAAAATAAAATAAAATAAATAAAAAGTGCGACTGGGACACCGGCCCTCGCAGCCAAAAAACGGACCGGCCCACCGGGAATTCTCCAGTTCCTCCCGATTAGCCAATCCGGGCCTGGAGCAAGGCATCAGATTAATGTCGAGGTTTGTTGTGCCGCTCCACATCCAGCATAGACAGCATGTTTGCAGCGATAGCTTTGTTGTGTCCCGTGTAGAGCTGTTGCAGTGTGACACAACGAGAGCAAGACACATCTCCTTATATTTTGCTGCATTTAGCTTTTAAATGGCTGCCTGGAATGTAATTTATGGATTTTCTCGTCCCTTTCACATACCGATCCGTCTCCCATTCTACCATTCTAAGTTACGTCCATTGCACTTTTGAAAATAGTTGTGTGAACTGAAGAATTTTTTTTTAAATGATTTAGTGTTTGTTTGTTTTTAATATGAGGAAGATCTGTTTAATGTTCTGTTTTGTAGGGATTTAATATTGTTTCTGTTGAGTTTTGTGGGTTACAATTGTGCTGTATAGAATAAAGTATGTATAGGTTGAGGAAGGACTAAAATGTTTTTTTTTTTTTTTTTTTGCTGCATGTTGCTTTTATTTAAAAGTCAGTAACTGTGTATTTGCTGATGCAGTGATGTTCATCCATGTGTGTTATTGCTAGCTGATTATTTCACTTAATTCAGTTCTGTGGTGTATGCAGGCAGAATAATGATACACAAGACACCTGTGTCTAATTAACTCGTGTCGTCTTTTTACTCTGAACTGAGCAGCTCAATACATCAATATATGAGTAACCACTAGAGGGCAGCCCTACAACAAAGAAATGATGATACCCAATGGTACATACATTACACTTTTCTCCCCCCTTAGGCCAATCACCCCAGGTAACAAAAACAAAATACATAATTGTAAACTTACTGCATTTCACTACAGTTAACTTTAACTTCAACAAAACTACAAATCAAGTCTTTGGGGAGGTTTCCTACATCTCTCAGGATAACGTCTCTGTGAACCTGGGTGAGGTTCAGATGTAACTGGAATCGTCACATCTGGTTTGTCACTGTGTGGTTCAGCACTGCTTACATTAACTGAGGTAGGAGCGACACTCTCAACAGCATCAGAGACCTTGTCATCTGAATCAGGGACATTGTCGGGTGAATCAGGGATTTCGTCTGTCGATCCACTAGCTGGTCTGCATGGCGTCTCCATGTGTTCTCTCCAACCTTCACTGTGTACATCAAAGGTCCAGTTCTGGTGGTGACAGTACCTGGTTGCCACTTTTCCAGTCGGTAGTCACGTGCCAAGACTTCTTGTCCCACTTCAAAGTTTCTCATTGGTCTATCCTTCATGTACTGGAATTGTTTATTTTCCACATCACGCCGAACATCAGGTTTGATTAGATCCAAATGAGATCTCAAATTCCTCTTCAGGAACATCATCGCAGGTGTTCGACCAGTCGTGGAGTGTGTGGCATTTCTGTACATGAAAAGGAAGTTGTCTATTTTGTGTTGAAGTGAGATGTTCTCATTGTCCATTGCTTTCATTGCTTTCTTGAAGGTTTGTACAAACCTTTCAGCCAAACCATTTGTGGCAGGATGGTATGGTGCAGAAGTAATGTGCTTGACACCATTCAGCTTCATGAATTTCTGAAATTCATCTGAGACGAACTGCTGTCCGTTATCTGTGCAGATCTGCTCTGGCAGCCCATTTCTGGAGAATATTGTTCGTAGCACAGAAACAGTCTTTTCAGATGTAGTTGTCTTCATTGGGACAACTTCAGGCCATTTAGAATGCGCGTCCACGGCAACCAAGAACATGGAGTCCTTGAATGGTCCAGCAAAGTCAATGTGTACTCTTTGCCATGGTGTTGACGGCCATTCCCAGGGGTGCAAGGGAGCTAACGGTGTAGAGTTCTGTGTCCTTTGACATCCTGGACAAGACTTTGCCAGATCCTCAATCTGCTTGTCGATTCCCGGCCACCACATATAACTGCGGGCAAGATTCTTCATTTTCACAGTGCCCAAATGACCTTCATGCAGTGTGTCCAACATCTTATTGCGCAATTTGGTGGGAATGACAACTCGTAATCCACACATTAGAGTTCCTTGACACAAAGAAAGCTGTTCTCTCCTCGCTGAGAATGCTGGATAAAGTGAGTTTCCTTGCGTTGGCCATCCACGCACTGTGATGTCATAGACCTTAGACAATGTCGGATCATTTCGGGTCTCTCTCTGAATAATGGCATTTGTCACAGGAAACTGACTCACAAGTGAGGTATGAAACACGTCAGCTGGATCCATCGGATTTGACTCTGCCGTTAACTTCAATGGAAGACGTGACAAACCATCAGCATTTCCATGTAGTTTGGTGCCCTTGTATTCAATATCATATTGGTGAGCACCCAAAAAGAGTGACCAACGCTGCAGCCGTGCTGAGGCCATCGCTGAGACACCCTTTCGAATGTTGAAGATCGAGACTAGGGGCTGATGATCTGTGATCAGTGTGAACCGTTGACCATACAGATAATGGTGGAATTTTTTTACACCCCACACGAGACTAAGTGCTTCACGATCTATTTGTGCATAGTTACACTCTGCAGTCGTTAATGATCGAGATGCAAAAGCTATTGGCCTTTCAGTGCCATCTGGAAACTTGTGTGACAGCACTGCGCCAATTCCGTATGGCGATGCAGCACACGCCAGTCTGATGGGCATAGATGGATTAAAGTGTGTCAGCACTACCTCCGAAGTTATGAGCCTTTTAGTCTTCTGGAAAGCTTCTTCGCAGCTGTTTGACCATTTCCACTGTGTCTTTGCTTGTAACAATGCGTTCAAAGGATGCAGTACAGTGGAGAGGTTTGGAAGAAATTTGTGATAATAGTTTACAAGTCCCAGATACGATCGGAGTTGAGACACATTCTGTGGGTGTGGTGCATTTAACACAGTTTCAATCTTGTCCTGAGACTTGTGTAGACCATCTTTGTCTATCACATGACCACAATAAGAAATCTGAGACTTAAAGAACTCACATTTTTCTTTGTTGGCTTTTAGTCCATACTCACACAATCTCATCAGCACCTGTTGCAAGTTTTGGAGATGATCTGTATCATCCTTCCCCGATATCATCCAGGTAACACTGCGTTCCCGGGATACCCTGCAACACCTGGTCCATCGCTCTCTGCCACAAAGCAGGAGCAGAAGCAATTCCAAAAACAAGATGGTTGTACTGATAGAGCCTTTTATGCGTGTTGATTGTCAAGAATTTCTTAGATTGCTCATCCATCTCCATTTGAAGATAAGCTTGGGCCAGGTCAATTTTTGAGAAGTGTTCTCCACCAGACAAGGATGCAAAAATGTCTTCAATGCGTGGCAGGGGATACTGCACTGCATGAAGCACTGGATTAATGGTGACTTTAAAATCCCCGCAGATACGCACATCTCCTGCCTTCCCCTTTTTGATCACTGGGACTATGGGTGTTGCCCATTCACTCCATTCGACCTTTGTCAGAATTCCCATTTTTTCCAAATTTTCCAGCTCTGCTTCCACCTTAGGCCGAATTGCGTACGGAACAGGGCGAGCTTTAAAGAATTTTGGAGAAGTGTTTTCATTTAACTCCAAATTCGCTTTTATTCCCTTAAGTGTTCCTATTCCTTTCTGAAACACGGGTTCTGCATTTTCTAAAACTCGCGTTAGAGTCTTTTGTGTCTCTTTGGTTGTGGCTTGCTGGGACACATCCAGTTTTTTTATTGCCTGCCAGTCCAGGGGTATTTTCCTTAGCCACTCACGTCCAAACAATGCAGGCCCTCCATTTTCCAATACATACAAGTCCAATTGCTGTTGATTTTCTTTGTACCTTACCGCTACTGGCAATTTCCCTTTTGGACACACTTTTTCACCGGTGTAGGTCTTTAATATCACTGATGTGCTTTGCCGTGGTATTTTTGAGAACAGTCGTTGGTAGTCAGCTGCTGAGATGACAGATAAGGCAGATCCAGTGTCTAACTCCATTTTTAGTTTGACTCCTGACACTTCTGGTGTAAGCCAAATGACTCTGCGATCTGTCTCCTTAATATTTTTTTTATTTTTTTTTTATGTGTCTCCTTAATATTGTACAGTTCCAAACAGGAAAGATCATCTGTACCGGAACTCGTACTTGCTTCATTTTCAGTCACTTGATGTACAGTGGCGGATTTACGCTTCACTTTGTATGTTCTGTCTTTTTGCATCCTTTGTCTATCCGTTTTGCATACACGTTCAATGTGCCCCTTTTTGTGACATTTCCTGCACTCTTTATCCTTAAACCAGCAATCGTTCGAATCATGAGACATTTTTCCACAGCGATAACATTTCTGTTTCCTGTCTGATTTCAGTGTCAGTTTATTTGTTGCACATTCCATTGATTTTTGTTGCAATTCCAATGCATCTTTTGCTGCAGTCTCCATGGATATTGCTATGTTCAGTGCACGCTTGAGTGTCAAGTCTTTTTCCGTTAACAGTCTTTTTTGTGTGCTTTCAGTGTGCATTCCACACACAAGTCTGTCTCTTAAAGCATCTGTAAGTCCAACTCCAAATTGACAGTATTCTGACAATCGGCGTAGCTCAGCTATATATTCAGAAATGCTTTCTCCTTTCACTTGGTTACGCTTATGGAATCTGAATCTTTCTGCGATTACTAACGGTTTGGGGTTCAAATGTTCATTTAAAATGTTCACTATTTGCTGAAACGTTTTATCTGCTGGCTTTTCAGGGGTTAACAAACTGCGGAGCAGTCCATATGTCTTCGCTCCCATCACGCTCAGCAAAACAGCCACTTTTTTATCATCTGCAACAGCATTGGCCTCACAGTATAACTCCACTCTTTCCACATAAGTTCCCCAATCCTCAGCATTATTATCAAATGGGGCGATCGTTCCAATCATCGACATTTTTGCTTATTAGCCGTGTCGTTTTACACTTAATTGGATCTCTTTCTGTGACTCACGCTGTCTTTTCACGATCTTTTTCTTCCTGTTTCATGTCCATTAAAGTGTTGGTGTCGCATCCGTGGATGTTGATCCAGATCTCGTCGCCAATTTTGTGGTGTATGCAGGCAGAAGAATGATACACAAGACACCTGTGTCTAATTAACTCGTGTCGTCTTTTTACTCTGAACTGAGCAGCTCAATACATCAATATATGAGTAACCACTAGAGGGCAGCCCTACAACAAAGAAATGATAATACCCAATGGTACATACATTACAAGTTCCAAATACACAAAGTATACCAGTGTTTTGATTTTAAATTAAGACTTAAATAGACTTTGTTTAGTAAGTAGAGCTTAAAGCAATTTTGTGAGATTTCAATATAATTATTTGGCTACCTTGTAAGCACTAGGATTTCATCCTGGAAATCAAAATAACTTTTACTGTTTTGTGTTGAAAAATAAATACATACATACATGCAGTACGTACATAAGAGTGACCAATAACACCTTTAAAAGAACTCAAGACTGCAGAATAGCTTGTTTTCAGTTAAATAAATTAATCAATAAATAATACAAAAGTGAGCAATAACACCTATACATGAACTCAACACTGCGTCACTGTTCACTTACAGATAAACCACAGCTGACTCTGACTGTAAATCCTCAGAGTCCAGTGTTCACTGAAGACACAGTTACTCTGAGCTGTGATGTGGGACAGTCAGCTGGATGGACAATTCACTGGAGAAAAGACTCAAACCCTGAATACACTGATGCAGCTACTAAAACAATCGAGTTTGTGAGAGTCACTGATGGAGGAAGATACTGGTGCAAAGCACACAAAACTTTTTTCAAGACAACTTGAAGTGTTTGCTATAATTATGAAAACTACTGCCATACATTAACAATGCGCTGCCACCTATGTTAAACATCAAAAAGCAGTTTCATTTAGGTTTCACAAATCATCTGAAATATTTTAAACGTGAAGTGTGTTTTTGTTAATTTCACAGAGAGACCCAAACCTGTAGTTCGTGTTCATCCTGATAAAAGTGTGTTCAGTGGAGAAACAGTCACTCTCACATGTGACATACATGAGACTGGAGACTGGCATTACAGCTGGAATAAAGAAGGAAATCGAGTTAAGACCACAGGACAAAAGAAGTATATAATTACACCTGTGGATTTGTATCATAGTGGTGTGTACAGCTGTGAAGGAACTCAGTCAAAAGCACCAACATACTCACAGATGAGTGATGGAGTTACACTGACAGTGTCTGGTGAGTGTGTTCATTTATTCTTATATCAATTCAGAGCAAACAGATTGAGTAGTTAACCAGGTAAACCTGATCTTAGTTTGTCTAACCTATCACACTCCCAGATAGATCATGTTCTAGTTAAGAGTTTATAACAGATGTGAGTGCAGTGATGGTGCCAGAGAATAGCAGCATTTATTCAAAACAGAAATATAAGTCTTTACTATCACTTTGTTTTTCAGTTTAAAACAAAGTGTTCATTGCTGAAAAAAGTATAATTTTCTTAAAATAATAATAATAATAAATCTTACTGATTCCAAACTGGTGATCAGCAATGTGTTTTGTAGCTCAATATTTTTACACTCCTCTGTATCAGCCACATCTGTTCTTATAAGAGGGCTGGAGCAGTTCATTCATTATTCTGTTCAGAGGCAGAATTGTGTAAGACATTTCTTTATAGGACAGATGCAGTGCAGTGATCAGTGATAGTTGTTTTAGAGAGCTGAATGCAGTTACATTTACACACAGTTCACTTACTCTCCCTCATGTTCATCCAACCCCAGAAGACTTTGGTTAATCTTTGAAACACAAATTAAGACACTTTAAATGAAACCTGAGAGGCTTCTCTCCCTCGATTCAGAAATCAAAACGTCCAAAAAGTAGGTGAAAATGTGAGAAAAAAGCCTAAATTACAACTGTTTATCATATAAGTGATAGACTTGCATTAAACTGCTATTAACAACACCTTTATGACCTTTTTGTCATATGATTGTCACTCTGCACTGTAAACTCAAAGTCATCACATTTAAGCTCTGTTTCTCTCACTGTGAAGGGTGAGTTGAATAGCATTATCCTCATAAACTCACTCTGCTACATGTATGGTCAAATATGAATGTCACACTTTCTTTTGAGCAATTAATTCCATTTAATTTCACTTTTAACTTGTATAACCTAAATCTCATGACACTGAGACAAATGCTAAAATGCAGAAACAAGAGCTACTGGTGTAAATGCTAGATCTGATATGAAAATGTTTTTGTCTTTTTTTTTCACTGTCATCCATCATAAGCTTTAGTTGTACAATGACTTGACAGGGATGCACTGCTGCAGTAAAATACGATTCTCACTACCAGAACAGTATTTGACCAGAAAAGACATTATAACTAAGTGTAATGTGGGGTGTTTCAAAAGAGAGCAGGATCATTTATTAATAACACATAATCATTAGTAAATCCATATAACACAAACAAAAGCAAAGACAGAATAAAGCCAGAAAAAGGGTAAAAAAGGCAAGACTGCACTGAACACAACAGACAAGATATCCAACACCAGACAAAAAAAACAAACAAACAAAAAAAAAACCAAGGGATTTAAATACATTGTGTAACAAGAGGCTGATTAATCATGGGGGAAAAAAAAAAAAAAAAAAAAAAAAAACACAAGAGCACCTGTGTTAACAAACAAGGCACTTAGCAAACATGAATCACCCACAGGAAGTGAACAGAGACAACAACAACAACAACAAAACATAATACAAGAGTCCTGAAACAGAAAGACAGAGAAACACAAGACGGCAATATAACACTCAAAGTTCAGATTGTCCAGTTGTTTCACAGTAGACCAGCAGAATAAACTTTAGTGAGTATTATACAGAGAAAAATAAAGTTGTACAAAAGTGGAAAGTTTCCCAGTGTTTATTAATCATCATTGTAGTTACACAAAACTACACTAACCCTTACTAGTGGAAAAAAAGGCGTCCATATTTTCAGTGTAAATAAATAAATACACACGTTATATGAGACCATCACTCTCCTCCACATCTTTCTTTTTTAACAGTAGTAATTACCAAGCCCGGCTCCAGAATCAAATCACTTATATATATATATATATATATATATAACCTACTAAACCTACCTGTCACTGGGGTCTAGCAAATTGTACGAATTAGCCACCTCATAAAATATGTATGAATTCCCATGAGATAGCATATATATATATATATATATATATATATATATATATATATATGCTATATTCTCTCACTGTTAAGTGTAAGATAAATATCATTGTTCTCCTAAACTTACTCTATGTCCACATATCTAGTTGAGAGACTTTGGTTTTGTTCAACATACTATTTTGCTAAATGAACATGACTCATAAACTGTATTTGGCCTACTACCTATTAATAGTATGTGAAACTTATCACATTATGCAACAATAAATGATTCAAACTGTAGTAGCTACATTGTCATATGACCTCTTCACATGCAAATTAAATTCAGCACTCAAGAAAAACTGATCACAATACAGTGATGTGGTTAATATCAATATTTAATTAGTGTTCATATACTGATCACACTCAGCTCATTTAAAATCAATAATTGTTTTCATATGCTATTTTGTATCAGCCACATCTGTTCTTATAAGGGACTGAAGCAATTTATTTTTAGTCTGTATTCTCTTCAGATGCAGAACTGCATATTAAAATTTAGTAGCAACTTCACCATCTAAGTATTTCATGCATACTATGCACAAACTACCTGTAGTTGTACTAATGCAGACAAATACAAAGGTAAATCTGTCCTTGTTCTCCTGCAGATCCAAAGCCAAAGCCTGAACTCACATCAGATGCTGCAGGAGCTGCACTGACAGAAAACACAGTGACTTTGACCTGCCGCATGGATCTGTCCACTGGATGGGACTTTTACTTGTACAAACACACACTGAACTCTGAGACAAAGACAACAAAAATAAACTCCTACACAGTGAAGATTGATTCAGTGTCTGATGGAGGCCAGTTCTGGTGTAGAGCTGGAAGAGGGAAACCAGTCTACTACACACAATACAGTGATGCACTATGGGTAAATGTTACAGGTGAGAGAGAACATAGTATGTGACGCAACATACAGATCACAGACAATATCTACAGAACTTCTAAATCATTGAATCCAAAAAAATAATAATCTGTGTTTGTACAGTGAGTCCTAAAGCTGTGGTGACGGTACGGCCTAATGAACGAGTGTTCAGAGGAGAAACAGTCACTCTCAGATGTGATATAAAGTGGGGAGGAGACACTGAGTGGACATACAGATGGGAAATAGAGGGAACAAATGACCAACATAAAAACTCTGTCAGCCGAATCTCAACACAAGAGTGGAACATCAGCAGTGTTAAAGACATTCACAGCGGTAAATACACCTGTACAGGACAGATGGGGACACAAAGCTCTCAGCGCAGTGATTCTGTTACACTGACTGTATCAGGTGAGTTTGTGTGTTTGTTCATTATTATCAGTGTGAACAGCTTCTCTCTCAGTTTGTCTGTGGCTCTATAACTCCTCATGTTTTCTTCAGCTGAAGCTCAGGCAGCAGTGCGAGTGTCTCCACAGCCGTGGCTGACTGAAGGAGACTCAGTGACTCTGATCTGTGAGGTTACAGGCTCCTCTACAGGCTGGACGTTCAGCTGGTTCAGAGATGATGATCATCTGTCAGACAGCAGCAGAGGAGCTGGAGGCTCTTACACTCTCAGTCCTGCTGCTCTTCAGCACACAGGAGTTTATACGTGCAGAGCAGAGAGAGGACGACCGGCCTTTAACACAAACAACAGCAGCACACAGCCACTGTGGATCACTGGTGAGTCTGTGTGACACTATTTATGCTTGTTCTCATCCGTATTCGTGTTGCATTCCAGTCACTGGCACAGGGTAAAGAAAAACATCTACAACCAATGGCAAACTCAAAAAACTGCTCTCATTTCCCTCTATAATAATCAGTCTAAACCTGATCAGAAGCACTATATCAAATACATACTCGTAATATATGCATAATAAGGCTTTTTGTATTTCAAACTTCAGTGCTTTGTGCTAAATTTGATCTTATTGATTTTATTACAAAACACAAGGGCTGTCCATTTTGAATGCTTTCTTCTTCTCAGGTGTTTCTCCTTCAGTGTCTCTGGTGGTCAGTCCTAACAGAAGTCAACACTTCTCATCTGACTCTCTCTCTCTGAGCTGTGAGGATCAGAGTAAAACTGCTGGATGGACAGTGAGAAGATACACAGACAGAAACACAGAAGATTGTTCAAAACAAACAGGATCTACATGTCGAATCGTCTCTCTCAGCACATCTGACACTGGAGTTTACTGGTGTCAGTCTGAATCTGGAGAAAAACATCATCCTCTCAACATCACTGTACATGGTGAGACCTGCTTCTAATCTAAATGATAAAAATCTAATTTTCCACTAATGGTTTTCTGTACAGCTGATCACAGACTGACAATACTGTAGAAACATTTGAATGATTGTTATATATTATAGTGTCCACATTCATCAGACAGTCTTCTTTCCATTAAAATGGACAGTTTTTGTCCAGAATACTGCACATGGAATCAGTTTCATGCCAGCTGTTAAAAGTCTGACTACACAACACATTGTTTTGATGCCTTCTTGCTATTTGCAGTAAGCACACATGTCTTGTGTTGTGTAGATGGTGATGTGATTCTGGTGAGTTCTGTTGATCCTGTGATTGAGGGAGATACTCTGACTCTACACTGTTTACATCGATCTACAAACTCCCCGATCCTCAGAGCTGATTTCTATAAAGACGGATCACTCGTCCAGAATCAGACGACAGGAGAAATGAGCATCACTACTGTCTCAAAGTCATATGAGGGTTTCTACTACTGTAAAACAGAGAGAGGACAGTCACTCCACAGCTGGATCTCAGTCAGAGGTCTGGAAATAATGAGCAGCTTTATGCATGTTTGTAATATTATCATACAGTATGTCACTCACAAACAGATCTTGTCATGTTCTCCAATCTCAGCATGTTCATCATCTCCTCTTCTGGTCACTGCTGTGGTTGTGGGATTGAGTGTTTGTCTGTTGATCTTCATCTCACTGGTGCTGCTGTGGAGATACAAGAAGAACAAAGGTGTGCAGCAGTTCTTAACATTTTATATGATCAATACAACTGAACAGCAACAAATGAAAGATACCATTTATGAATAAATGAGAAGATCTAAATAACAGCCTAAAGAGTCACTGTAATTAATTACTGCAAATACACTTAAGTGACCATAATGATCTTTGTTTCTATTATAGATCAGCAGCATAACATTAACCAGACATCAGTCTCAAATCAATCTGGAGGATTTCAGATGGAAAACTCTCCTCTACAGTCTGGTCAGCCTTAACACAAAATAAGATATTTTTAAACATATATATATATATATATATATATATATATATATAATATATATATATATATATATATGTCCATATAATAAAAATACGTTGGGTTTAATTTGGATCCTACATTTTTGAACCATCCCTTTAAGCCAGTGGTGGTCGAATTCAAGGACTTAAATGAAAGTTTGATACGTATAATAAAATATTACTCCACTGAAAGTAAAAGCACTCCTTTTTCAATTTTACTCGAGTGAAAGTTATATAATATGAGAATGAGGCCTGAACTTTTTAGAGGGAGAACATTTTAAGAACATAATTATATTTTTATAATGATAAAAACACCCCTGGCCAAATGCCCCCAGGGGGCATCACTTCCCACTTTGATAATTACTGGAGTTACCATGTACCAAGGAGTAACAATATGTTTTATGAAATGTAGTGAAGAAAAAAGTACGATCTTATGCTTTGGAATGTAGTGAAGTAAAAGTTGCTCAAAATAAAACTACTCCAGTAAAGTACAGATACTTGAAAAATGTACTTAAGTACAGTAACAAATTACAACTACTTTGTTACTGACCACCACTGCTATAAGCTTCATACATGAACTTTTCTCTTCGAGACTGCTTCACTTCTTACCTTTTATCTTCAATGCTTGTTTGCTGTCCAGCAGATTCTGATCACATTTATGATGACGTGACTGAAGTGAATAAGAAAGACAGAGGTTGAGTTTTAATCCATCTAAACACATACCATTCAAAATCAGCAAATGTCATTCATTAACGTTGACATGTTTGTTTTAGATCCAGAGTCATTTCCGGAAGTCACATATTCAGAGATCACAGTTAAGAAAAAGATATCTGTGGATAAAGGTAAAAAAAAAAAAAAAACTCTTCACTACAATTGGACAACAGAATAATCAATCATTACCCACAAACTCTGATTGTGTATCTATGTATGTTACATAATTTTTTTTTTTTTTTTTTTGGCAGATGATACCACAGCAGGGTCAAATTATGTGACATACTCAGAACTCAGAACAAAAGTAAAGAAATGCAAAAGCAAAGGTGTGCAAAACTATTTAAACATTTAAATTTTGGGGGGTAAACTATCATTTTTAGTATTTACCATCACGCACCATTTCTGCAACGAACCAAAATGTCTCTTAAAGTCATGTGGCTTCTTGAGGAAATGCAAAATCTTACATTTTATCATTATTTTATTGTTATTGATAATTTGTGTTCTTCAGGTGCTGATGCTGGAGTTGATGCAACTTACGCTCAACCTATTAGGAAGAAGGGTAACCAAAATAAATAATACAATTGTACAGAATTTTTATAATAACTGACAGCAAGCTCATAATTGGCACTTGTTCCTGCAAAATGTGGCATATATTGGTTATTTTACTTTATAAATCTGTTTTAAGTAATTCAGTTCAGTTACTTGTGAGGTTTTTTGAGATCATCACCTGCATAATGCATCATTATTTATCAGCATTTTTTGTTTAAAGGTCCCTGAGTGCAGTGAAGACAACAGATAACGCTTGCATTGCTTAAAAAAATTAATCTGAGTGAACTGCTTATGCACATGCTTGACTGAAAGACTTTAAAGATAAATATGCACATGCACTGTATTATCTGTACACATGCAAGCTAAATAACTGATCTATAAGTAAAACATTTTTATTTTATACTGTTTATTCTATATTTGAATGTAGATGTTGTACTACTTATTTAATTGTTGTGCAGCACTAGTAAGAATAATGTACAAACTTTTAGGGCAGTTAACACTGAATTGTTTTTCCAAGACATTAAGATGTATTATAAAGATCTTTTTCGCATACTGCTTTCTTATATTTTTTATACTTTTTTTTTTTTTTTTTTTTTTTGCTGCAGTTAATGAAGTGTGAGATTTATATTTAATAAATAAAAATACAAAGTCAAACATTTGTATATTTTCTTTGCATGAGTTTCTCACAATTGTTAATGTACTGATATGTTAACCATAATTGTCATTGCCAGTCCTGTTGTCTTCATATGAGGACGTCCTGCTTCATAACAGAAAGTCATATTTTGATTTTAAACCCCATAACATTTTCCTGAGATGTTAATTTATGACACACAGTTTAAATTCAGATTTCAGCTATAATTACAAAATATGATCATATTTCCATAAGTGTGTTACTAAATTAATATTAGACATTTCTGAAGACCAAGGAGAGGGAGTGCACTGTAATCCCAAATAAGTTGGCAGAACTAAAAAAAAAAATTGAGGTAATCAGTTACATCAAGTTGTTTAAGTTGTGAAATGTCCAATTTTAAGTAAGCAGAAACATCTAGTTTTGAGTTTGTTGTACTCATGCAAAATAATTTCTCCCAACTTTACATACAGAATTACCTTGCTCATACAATTTTTGATTACATTTTGATACATTGTAAAACCTGATAAGTTAAGAATACTCAAAACATTTGAAGAAACTTATTGCCTTAAAACATTTGAGTAATCAAACTCATTTTTTTACGTTTAAGTTTTTTAGTTACTGTCTATCCTCAACCTAACCACAGGCTCTCTTTACCACAACGGTAACACTACAAAACCAACCTAAGAGAAACTTATGTAAATCCTAACATAACACAACATTTAAGTACTAACTTGTGTCTCTCTACATTAATCTTGTGCAAAAACACACAAAATAACACTTAATTTCAACATTTATTTTCCATGTTGTCTGATGCAAAGCATGCTGGGAACTAGAAAACTCAATCATTTTAAGTTCAGCTTACTACAACGACATTTTGAGTTTACAGAACTTTAATTAAGTCCAATGAACTTTCATTATTATTTGAGTGAAATCAACTCATTTCATTTAATTAATTTCACTGTTCGGGTTTACAGTGTGGTCATAGTAAAACATCCAAACATTTATTATCTCAGAAAAGTCCTGAATGTGCTCTGTACAGGACATCCAGACTTGGTGTATGTGGGAAAACCCTAGAGTTTTCAATTTGTTTGTGATTTTGTATTCTTAATAATAATGTATTTGGGAAAAACAAAAAAAAAAAAAAAAAAAATCTTAAACCATTTTTCACATATGTAACACTGAAACCCTATTGTAATTGTTAAAATGGTCATGGATCACGGAGCTTGGCCACTTGGTGATGCTTAAAAACTTAAAAATGGCTATATCTATGCAACTATTTGTCCATCAACATGAAAATCACTGTGCACGGTCTTGGTCCAAAGTGCCACAAGTGTCTATGAGGACATGGGCGCTATTGGCTGATAAAGTTTGAGCACCTATTAGACATATGCCTTGTCCAAATACACACACTTGCGGTCTTGGCCACTTGAGAGCAGATGTGCGTGAAAGGAAGTGCGCAAGATTGTCCAAGGTCTTAAACACACCAAAGTGCAGTGCCCTTAATACACACTAAATCCACACTATCTTGAAAGCAGCTCTGAAGGTATTCGAGGATTAGTGTATCCCATCATTCATCATATTCTGGAAACTTGTGAGACTTTTTGCAGAGATCTCGCAAGTGAAACAGAGACAGAAACCTTTCCACTGTAATTGAAATATTAATATAATACTTATATATTACATCTAATTTGGTAGAAACAAAGTGTTGCACGTTTTATTGTTGCAAAGAGTAGAGAGAGTAGTTGTAATATTTATTTTGTAAAACATTTGCAACTGCTTTTTATCACTTAATTAGAAGCACCACAAATTAAACTGAGTCAGGAGGCAGATCGGAATTAAACCCAGTGGGCCTATTTGACTCACGGCCCCAAAGGTCTGTGAAAATTTAGTAAACTGTAAATTGGGCATTGCACCGTTTTTCACTCATACACGCAATATAAAAAAAATAAAAAATAATAATAATAATAAAAAAATCACAAAACTGCTCTCTTCAGATTTGGTGCATCATGCCGAGTCAATTGATACCCAATAGTCAAGTCAAATCACCTTTATTTATACAGCGCTTTATACAATACAGGTTGTGTCAAAGCAACTTTACAGTATTAAATAGGATGTATAGTATTAAATAGTATACAAAACCAGCAGTTTGCAGGGGCCATCCAAATTGTGGTGAAACTATGACGTCACCTTGTAGGCCGATCGGCTGTTTGCATCACACTGGTTCCCTCAAAAGGATATTCCCATAGGCTTTTAGATTAACCAAAAAAATAAGCTCTGTGTTCAACCATAGTTCATGAAATTTACACGTTTTGTCCATCTAGATCATTTTCACAATATAATATAATTTGTATGAATTTTGGAGCCTAAATACAAACTGCAGAACTAAAAACTTATAAATGAACAACACCACGGTCGCTCGCATTCACTGTCACTACTGCTATGCTTCCAACAACTATTTCAAACTTATTTTTAAAAACATGTTCAGTGAAAAGGACTTACTCTGTGGATGAACGTTATCCCATGTTACGTGAACCTTTTCATATAAAACTGAAATAAATACAAAACAAGTGCCAAACTAAAACTTAAATGAAACATTAATAATAAACTGTAAGGAGTGAACAAATGAAATAAAACACATACAAAATCAAGTATTTTGGTACATTTCAAAATAAGGTGCATTAAAGGTCAATAAATCCTTAATTAATATGAACATTTTAATGAAAAACAAATCTCCACGTAGTATTTAATACAAATTTAGTGCATGAAGTTAAGCAGCAGAGTGAGTAAGTTTATGATTATGGTCAAATTAAATTAATTTTATTTACCGTCTTTTTAAGAATCACATTTAAAAAAAATCACGAGTGTGGTGTAACTGGTGTGCTTTATGTCGTAGAATAAAACGTGTAAAAAAGTATCTTAAGCTTGTGTTAACCACAGACCTTATTTAAGGGATTTGACCAAAATCCCATTCAAAAAAGCCATTGACTTTGGGATGATGGAAGCGGAAGTGCTAAAATGCTAACTCGCTTCTGGATTTTTGCCTACAAAGTGACATTACAGTTCCTCCACTCTACTGAGGCTGCGCTCTAATTGGCTTGTTTCAGATTTTCCTCGGTGCGCAGAGCACAGCGTCCCAGACCCTCCCAATTTAGATCTTAACCAATCAATATCATTTTTATATATTTTGGCCTCATGTGACTGGACCGTTCTCGATGGTCAAATATGTGCAATATCTTTTCCCAGATGAAAGTAAATTTGATTGTATCTTTAAAAAAAAAAAAACTTTCACAAACCATTCAAATGAAGAACAAATTAAAACAAAAATACAGATCATGGAGCTTGGATGGAGTTTGCTCGCTAGATGCGATATAAGTCATGCCTTTTATCATTTTCCCTGATTGTTATTTCAAAATCCCATCACCAAAGAGTTGTGGGCATCTGCACAGAAAGTAACTAAAATGATGCAGTTTAACGAGGCAATTGTCGGGGTCCAAGTACAATGGCTTGTGTAGATGATTTAGTCACACAATGGACATGTTTCTTTTCAAGTAAATTATGAGTCTTAAGCATTATTGTATGCACAATATTAAAATAGATAAATAATATAGTGTTACTTCTTTAATTGGACATTCATTCAGTTATGTTTGACAACATGACAAATATTGTCAGTACCATTATAATTAGGTTAAAAATGAATGAATGGTCTATAAGTATTTAGTATTTACAGTTTTTGCATAACAGTTATTATATTGGGCTTTATTAAACTTTATGAAAATGAATTTACATCTTTTTTTTTTTTTTACTACAAGTGCATTATTATTTTTTTTTTTTTCAGTCTTTAAACTGAGATCTATCCTGTGGCTCCCTCGAGTGGACAACATTAGTATTATGACATTCATCTCTGTATCACAGATGTTTGGCTATTTTATTTTATTTATTTATTTTTTTTTACTTCACTGATAATACGCCCAAATTCAAATTCACTGATTCGGGATTACTTCATGCTTCAGCCCTTCTGCCTGCATTAACAGTGTGATTCAGTTTGTTTGTGTCCCCTCCAAAAGAATTTAGCAGTAGCCGCCACTAATGCGGACTATTTAAATCTCTTTTGAATGAGCGTACTCCGCGTAAAGAGAGCACATTTTACAAAATCAGATTTCTGAGCAGAGCAGCAAATCCTTCAGCGTGGTGACTGACACCATCTTCCCTTGAAGTTTTGTGAAGGAATTCCGCCGACATCCCTCCAATCCGTCAGCATCCTGCCCCTAGTGTCCTGTTTCTGGAAAACTTAAATATGGTCACCCTAGTTTAAATCGCCTCCAATTTTCAGCAACATTACCGGAGAGCTGCTATAATCCTTCCATCTCCGCGTTTGTCGTCACACGTGTGTAAGTAATCCACAAACGTTTCTTCTCCACTCCGCATTAGGAGTCGGCTGTTACTCTGTATTCACTGGTCTGTGTGTGATGTGGGCGGCTCTGGCAGCTGAACGAACAAAACAATGCAGTGTGAGAACAATTACCGGAAGACATTCTCTGTGTAACAATCAAGCAGAAAAACAGCTTTAACAACCTGCATGCACTGAAAGTGAAGCAAAATGACTTAGATGCTTCTCTTTTTCTTTCTATGTCTTCAGTAAACTCTGTAGAGTTCTGTCTCCTCCCTCATCTCTTCTTCCTGAAACACAGGAAGTGTCTGATTTAAGGCACACATGTCTGTTAAATCAGTTTATTGATGCTTTAGTATAGGGTCCAGTGCACTGCCTCTCATACTTTGTAAGTAGCCTATTTTATTATATTCTACTCTTTCTGTTTTGTTTTTCTATTTTTTTTTTATAGAGTCACTTTTAAATTTTTCTCCTGAAAATGAATTAATTGTCCATAGTGACCCAAACATTTTATTATTATTATTTATTTTTTATCTTTTTTTGTATATACATATTAAGGAGAAAAAAAAAAAAAAAAGGGGGGGGGGGGTACAGGGATGGCCTAACAATACATAGCTAAAATCAATAAAATTAATAAACAAATCCTTCCCTTTAAACATAAAATCAAGATTAAAACACCAAAAATAAATTAGACATGAACACAAAAAAGAGTTTTAGTTGCCTTTTTGTTGCAGGAGTTGGATAAGGAGTTGAAGTAGATTTTAATATCTTCTTGAAAGTGGGAAAAGTGGGGGGTGATCTTCATAAACTTACATTTATGAATGAAATATTTTGCAAGCAAAATAATTAAATTGCAAAGAAAGTAAACATTTCTATATTGCTTCTCATATGTGAAAATACCAAATAATACATCCTCAAAATCATTGTGTATGAAGTTAACAATAAACTGGCAGATGTCTTGCCAAAGTTTCTTTGTATAAACACAATGCCAGAAAAGATGCAAGACAGTTTCGGGTTGTGAGTCACAAAAGGCACAATTTACATCAATGTTTAATTTAAATTTTGACACCATAAAAGTTTTAACAGGATAGTACTGATGAATAAGCTTAAAGGAAATCTCTTTAACCTTATTTACCAAAAGATACTTGTTAGGAAGTGTCCAAACCTTTTTCCATAAAATATTATCCACTGATCTATTCCATTTTAAAACAGCAAGAGCAGTGGAAACATAATCATTGAGAAAAAGAGAGCGAATATTTCTGTTGTTTTTCAGTGTAAATTTAAAACATATTCCACCTACATATGTGTCAGCAGGGTCAGGATGGGGCAATTCAGAACAAGTCATAGTGCTGTTAAAACCCTTAAATAACATAATTACGCCATTTGGAATGGCACCAAAAACAGTAGCAAACTGTTTTGGAGTAATAGGAAAACTATAATGAGATTGAATTGAGATTGATTGAATAATTGACAGACCTGACTGATACCATTCTTAAACCATTCTAGATTTATATTTATAGCAAATATTCTTATTGTTCCAAATGAAATAACTAGTCGGAGAAAAATTATGTTTGAAAATTAGAGACCATGATAAAAGTGCTTGTTTGTGGAAGTTGGATAGAGCAACAGGGATCTTTTCAATACCGTAATTACATAACAATAGAAAATTCAAGCCTCCCATCTGTGAAAAAACATTTTCTGGTATAATATTCCAAATACTAAATGGATTCTTCAAATAATTTCTTAACCAGTTAGTTTTAAAGGTATAATTTAATGTTGTAAAATCTACAAAAATAAGACCACCATTACTGTAACTGTTAGATAAGGCAGATTTTTTTTATATAATGCGTCTTGTTTTTCTAAACAAAGTTACACAGTTGTTGATCAATCTTTTTCAAGTTGCTTTGTCAACTTCTAAAGGAATAGCTGCATATGTCAGATGTGAAATGCCTTCTGCCTTGGAGAGGAGAATCTTGCCTTTTAGAGATAAATCCCTCTGAAGCCACTGATTAAATTTCCTTTTAGTTTTCTCTAAGATGGATAAGAAATGTAAATTACATCTAAGATTTGGATTTTTGGATATTACTATTCCAAGGTATGTTATTGTCTCTTTAACTTGGATATTTCATATACTGGAGACAGAGAGTTGCTTAACTGGCATGAATTCACATTTGAGCACGTTAAGATGAAGCCCAGAAGCATCGGAGAACATTTTTATAGTATTAAGTGCTGAGGAAATCTGGTGTGAATTTTTAAGGAGAAGGGTAGTGTCATCAGCCAGTTAACTGATGATAATCTCCCTTCCCATGATACTTATTCCTTGCAAGGTACTATTCTTGATTGGATAACAACTGAGTTGTCAATATAAACAGATAAGGTGAAATGGGACATCCTTGTCGTATGCCCTGTTGCAGTTCAAATCTTGGGGAGGTACCATACTTAAGCTTAATAGAAGAATTACCATGGGCATATAGAGTTTTAATTGTTTTAATAAAAAAGTCCCCAAAACCGAATTTGTCTAAAGTTCTAAAAATAAAACCATGTTCAACAGAATCGAAGGCTTTGTAAAAGTCCAGAAAGAGCATATAGCTGTCATTAATTATCAACTCAGAATAGTCTAATAAATCAAATATTATTTGAGATGTGTCATCTATTATGTTCTCTAAAGTAGTTTTTAAGCGTTTCACAAAAATTGTAGCAATAATTTTATAATCACAATTTAAGAGACTAATTGGACGCCAATTATCAATTAGCAACAAATCTTTTTTAGGCTTAGGGATGAGAGCTATTAAACTTTCAGTTAAAGTAGGGGGAAGAGATTCCACACTAATGCTTTCATATATAACTTCCAATAAAAAAGGGGCCAAATCTTTTGAAAACCTTTGATAAAACTCTGAGGTAAGGCCATCTACTCCTGGCGATTTATTGATCTTTAAATATTTTATTGATTCAAGAACTTACATTAATGTGATGGGACTATCGCAAAAATCTTTATCAGGATCACTAATTTGATTAATAGTATCTATGGAGTCTATAAAGAATTTAGCACTGTCATAACAAAATTGACTGCTGTAAAGATTCTTATAAAATTTAGAACAATGATTAGCAATTTCTTTTGGGTCTTCAGAGACAGAATTGCCAATTTTCAAATGATGAATATTATTTTTATTTGGAGATTTTTCTAACCTAAAAAAATATGCAGAGTTCTCCTTCTTCAAGCCAGCGTCTTCTGGACCTTACAAAAGCACCTTCGGTTTTTGATTTATAAAATTCATCTAATTTATGCTGATATTCAAGAAGGCAGTTACTCTCCTCCACAGATAAACTATCAGCGCATTTAGAAGACAGGTATGTAATGGTGGAAATTATGTTCTCCTCTTGTGCTCTTTTACATTTCACAATGTTACAGCAATAACTTCTGAAAAATTTGCCCAATTCAAATTTAAGTAACTCCCAATGTTTTCCATAAACCCTTTCTGCTTTAGCTTTTGTCCAAAATAATAATAATAATTATTATTATTATTAATTATTTTACCTTAAGAGCAACGGATTCATGTTTCAGTACAGAGCTATTAAATTTCCAATAGGAGTTCAATATTTTAGTAAGGGGCAGTGGCAGTAAATCAATATGAATTTGTATTGCTTTGTGATCTGTTAATGGGGTAGATAAGATATTACAACTCAAAAGGTTTTCAAGTGTATGGGAAACTAACCAAAAATCAGTTCTAGATTGCTTAGACCTTGAATTATTGTACCATGTAAAGGCTCTAGTTTGGGGATGCTTAACTCTCCAAGCATCAATCAAATCGAATCTCTGCATTAACATTTTAAGCTTTACGTTTGTATTAGTACCAGTAAGAACCAGTAGCCATCTGTCAATCACATTGTCTAATGTGATATTAAAATCACCTCCCAATATGATATGTGCATCAGGGAATTTAGTTAACCAATGAACAATTTTCTCTTTTATGTTATCTATCAAAGCATCATTTTCTGTCTTTGAATTGTACCCATAAATATTTATGACAATGAAATTAAAGCTATGAGTTTGAGCAACATGACATATGAAGTGTCCATTTGTATCAGAGTCTGTATAAGGAAGTTTACCAGAGAAAACATTTTTAAGAGTGCAAACACCTGCAGATCATTTAGAAGCATGAGAACAAAAAATGTCATTCCCCCATTGGGATTTCCAAAAAGGTATTCCTTAGTCCTCTGGCATTGAGAGAAGTAATAGATAACGGCATTACAATAACAGAATTGAACAGGAAAGTCACTTGAACAAAATATCTATAGTGACCCAAACATTTGTTTGTAGCAACAACGTTGTGATGTGGCATTGCACAATGACGTCATTATGTAATCACAACGAAAAATTGTGGTTTTATATATATGTGTGTGTGTGTGTGTGTGTGTGTGTGTGTGTGTGTGTTAACTTAGATTTGTTCGTAAAATAATAAATAAATAATAATAAATAATGTTTTTTTTTTTTTTATACAACATTGAATCAGTGAACACTTAATTATTTTTATTAGCTAATAAACTAGTTAAACTACACATACTAAACAATTAGAGTTTTAAGCAGTGTATAGTCGGTACACTAAAAAAATAGGGCACAATGTAGTATGTCAATATAAAGGACTTTTCTGTATTCTGACTTTCTTTTCTGATTTTTCACAGGGTTTTTTTTTTTTTGTTGTTGTTTTTTTGTTTTTTTTTTGTGGTCGGTTTTCAGTTAGCAGTCTATGGAAGCCATGGAATAAAATAATAAAAAATAAATACATTTGCGTTTATATTCTCGCAATTTCGAGATTATGCCTTACAGTTCTGATAAGAAAAAAACAACTCGCTCTCTCTTTATCCCTCAGTTCTGAATCATACCTTTATATTCCACACTTCTAGCTTTTTCCCTCAGAATTCACAAACTCACTATTGTTGAGTTATATTGAGTTATAAAGGAGATATAAATTAGCATTTGTGAGGAAAAAAAGGTAAAATAGATAAAATAGGTAAATATTATGTAAAAAGGTTATAGGTTTAAACAGTATTTCAGGCTGTAACTGTAGGGCTAATAAAATATGTCCTCTTTGAACTGCATTTGTGAATATTATGTATCAAATGTAAGATTTAAAAGTAGGGTAATCATAGCAGGTTTCATTAATATATTGTGTCTGTTTAAATGTCTGCGTTTAGCTTTAAATGGCGTCGTTGACAGACACACCTCTATATAACAGTTTTGAGAGTTGTCCTTTATACAGTGTGTGACATTGTAAAGACTGTCAGTGTATTCCTCACAGATTCACTGTCATCCGTATTAAATTCAATATGGCATCTGGATTGCTTGTGCCAGTAAGTAAAACAATGAATTTTTATTAAATCATTTCATAATATAAATAGACTACCTTAAAATTTAGGGCCCATTTTCACAAGAAAAATCACAAAACAAGTATCTTACCACTAAGAGTTCTCCTAAATAGCAAATTAGCAAAGAGTTTTTCTTAAAACTTCAAATAAAGTTTAAAAATAAAATGTTACCACATTCAAATAAATATTTAAAAAAAATGCAGGCTAAGTGTCACTAATTAAACAAGTATGTATTTAGCTAATTGTCAATAAACAATTAGCTGATATGCATATAAAGAAAACGAAAATGGATGCAAGAACAGCTGTTACTTCTTGCTCAACTTATTAATGAAAACATGTAATCAAAGGATAGTTTGGAGTTGGGATAACCTCCAAAACCAAAAATGTTGTGTTGTGTGTTATGTGTGCAAATAAATGCAGAGTGTTTCTAAAAACTTCCAAAAGTTCCAAAGCAGATTATTATTATTATAATTGTTTTTAAGATTTTCTCCTAAATCGTTTATGATCTACTTTTAGCCTTAAGATGATTTGTGAATAGAGGCCCAGATTCATGAATCATTGTCTAAAGAAAATAAAATACAACATACAAAGCAGTCATCAGGGTCTATAACCAGCAGAGGGCAGATGTCTGATACATTTACAGTCTTTTAGCAGTGAAATAAAATATTAGGTATATAGGAAGATCTAAAGATTTTTGAGATTCTCTCATGTACAAGTTTGTCCTGTTATAGTTTACTTGCACATTCCAATCCTGGAAATATGAAGAGAGTCTATTAATTGCTCCACAAAGGACACAAGACATGAAACATCCTGAGGATGTTTGAGCAAGATATTAATCACATTGTACATTTCAACAGTGCATCTCATTTTATTAATATGTATTACACATTTCTTATTTCACAAAACTTCAACAACAGATTTGTGAAGCTGAATACAGTCTGGAGCATTTTCTCAAAAAAATCTGTTTGTTAATTAGACAAAACAAAACAAAAGAAAAGATCTTTGGCATAGGCTCCATCCGCAGCTAGGGTCGGTAAATTGTAGATTCCAGCTATCACTGCCAGATGAAGGCAGGGGCGGAGCCTACCCCCGAATGGTCGGAGCCAACCTGGTGGTGCTGGTGGGGAGGTTGGGGGGAAGGAGTACTAGGGCTGAATGATTCATTGCATTTGCCATAATATCGCAATATGAATAAACATGATTTTTCAACCGCAGAGGCTGTGATTACACTGTCACGTGACATGCGAAAGTATAGCAGTCTGCAGAGAACGCATGAAGTTGGCACGCTATACTGCTTCTTAATCTGTTGAACAATGCCCTTAGGTTTGACAGAACCTGAGACCGTGAAAACTAGTCTCAAAGAGGAGCATTACGTCCGTTGTTTGGGACTTTGGCTTTAAAAAAAGATGCTGCGGTTATATCTGATCAATTGCACATTATTAATCCTTAGCTTTGGTTGAACAAATCCTTTTGCTTGGTTTGAACAGCAGCTACGCTAATTATGTTCCTATTGTTCTCTGTTTCTGCCACGGGATTGACATCCCGTGGTAACTAGGAATAACACAAGCTACAGTCTGGATCAGGAGCACCGAAGAAGAGATGATGATGCCAACCCCTTGGAGGACTTTAGATGATATCAGCCCTGAAACACCATACATCACTACCGAATTTTACTACAGTGATTTGATTGCAACATATAATCATTAATGTTAACATTATACAAATTGTACAAACTTTAATTATTGTACAAACTCTAATTTAACAAACGTTATTGTACAAACTTTAATTATTGTAGAAACTTTAATTTAACAAACTTTAATTATTGTACAAACTTTTAATTTGCTGTTAAGCTGCTTTGAAACGATTTGTTTCGTGAAAAGCGCTATACAAATAAACTTGACTTGACTTGACTTGAGTACCGAGCTTATATATTTTTCGTGTCAAGCAGTGATCGGCTTAATCTAATAGTAAGACATGACATAGCATTGAGTCTTCCAGGTAGAACTTTCCACTAGAGCTTCCATTTCTACCAGAAAAGACTCGGGTGATAGTGATGATGAAAAAGACTTGAATTGTATTAATTTGGCAAAACGAAACAAAAGAAAAGATCTTTGGCATAGGTCCATCCGTTGCTAGGGTCGGTAAATTGTCAGATGAAGGCAGGGGCGGAGCCTACCCCAAAAGAAAGTAAATGAATTACCCACCAGATGGAGTAATTCTTTGAAGATCCTAGAATATACAAGACAAGCAAAGAGAATAATTACACAGGGTAAAGAAAATCTGTATTAGATAATTAACTAAAGTAAGATGTTGATTGGTACTTCTAGGCCGTGCAGAAAGGGAGGCTACGTTAGGTCTTGTAGAGAGATCGTGAAAGGTGTGATAGTGATAGAGGCCACGATAGGTTGGACAGTGTTTAGAGGCCACGATAGGCCGGACAGAGTTTAGAAGTGAGAAAGGCCACGATAGGCTGCAGTCAAGTCAAGTCAAGTCAGCTTTATGTATATAGCGCTTTTTACAATACAAATTGTGTCAAAGCAACTTTACAGTATCAAATGGGAAAGAAATATATCAATAATTCAAAAGAAACTTTAAACAATTTTAGTTTGAGGAAATGAATCAATAGTTCCAAATTAATAAATTGTTTTGTCCCCAATTTAGTTGTTGTCCCCAACCGTGCAAGCCATAGGCGACAGTGGCAAGGAACCAAAGCTCCATCTGTGACACTGATGGAGAAAAAAAAAACCTTGGGAGAAACCAGGCTCAGTCGGGGGGTCAGTTCTCCTCTGACCAATAAACAAGTAGTTTATACTCCCATACAGACCTGTAGAGGTGGTCTATATGTCCTGACCCACCATCTGGAAACAAACTGGATCAAGCGAAACTGCAGTGGCCAACTGTTCAGGATTCATACTGGATCTGACCTCGGAATAAGCAGGAGACAGACAATATTAGCATAGATTCCATTTTTCTTGCATCAGGTGTTATGGGAAGTGTTCCCAGTTCCGGTTGACCTAATTAATGCAGCCTAACAATCCTTTAACGGATTTGAATATTAGAAATATTTAAATGTTATGTGTAGGCCAGGTTAAAGAGATGGGTCTTTAGTCTAGATTTAAACTGACTGAGTGTGTCTGCCTCCCAAACAGAATTAAGTAGATTGTTCCACAGTTTCGGTGCTAAGTAAGAAAATGATCTGCCACCCGCAGTTGATTTTGATATTCTAGGTATTATCAGATTGCCAGAGTTTTGAGAACGCAATGGGCGTGAGGGACTATAATGTGATAAGAGCTCCCTCAAGTACTGAGGAGCTAAACCATTGAGGGCTTTATAAGTAATTAGCAAGATTTTAAAATCAATACAATGTTTAATAGGAAGTCAGTGCAGTGTTGACAGAACCGGGCTAATATGCTCATACTTTTTGGTTCTAGTAAGAACTCTAGCTGCTGCATTTTGGACCAGCTGGAGTTTGTTTATTAAGCGTGCAGAACAACCACCCAATAAAGCATTACAATAATCTATCCTGGAGGTCATGAACGTGTGGATTAATATTTCTGCATTTAACTTTGAGAGCATAGGTCGTAATTTCGCTATGTTTTTAAGATGGAAAAATGCTGTTTTACAAATGCTAGAAATGTGGTGTTCGAAGGAAAGATTGCTATCAAACAACACACCTAGGTTCCTAACTGATGATGATGAATTTACAGAGCAGCCATCAAGTATTAGGCTGTGTTTAAAGTTATTACTTGCTGAGGTTTTTGGCCCAATAATTAACACCTCTGTTTTTTTCAGAATTTAGCAATAAGAAATTACTTGCATCAACTATGCATTCCATTAGTTTTTCAACTTTGTATTTTTCGCCAGGCCTTGAAGAAATATAGAGCTGAGTATCATCAGCGTAACAGTGAAAGCTAACACCATGTTTCCTGATGATATCTCCTAAGGGTAACATATAAAGCGTAAAAAGTAATGGTCCTAGTACTGAGCCTTGAGGTACTCCATACTGCACTTGCGATCGATACGATACCTCCTCATGTATTGCTACAAAATGATAGCGGTCAGATAAGTCAGATTTAAACCATTCTAATGCACTACCGCTAATGCCAACATAATTTTCGAGTCTATTCAAAAGAATGTTGTGGTCAATAGTATCAAACGCAGCACTAAGATCCAGTAGCACTAAAAGAGAGATACAACCACGGTCGGATGATAAGAGCAGGTCATTGGTTACTCTAATGAGAGCAGTTTCAGTACAGTGATAAGGTCGAAATCCTGACTGGAAATCCTCACAGATATTATTTTTTCTCTAAAAAGGAACATAATTGTGAGGATACTACCTTCTCTAGTATTTTTGATAGAAATGGGAGATTTGAGATCGGTCTGTAATTAATCAATTGATTAGGGTCAAGATGTGTTTTTTTAATGAGAGGCTTAATAACAGCCTGTTTGAAGGTTTTGGGGACATATCCTAATGACAGTGATGAATTTATAATATTCAGAAGAGGATCTAGGATATCTGGAAGCACCTCTTTTAGTAGTTTAGTTGGGATAGGGTCTAACATACATGTTGTTGGTTTAGATGATTTAACAAGTTTATAAAAAAAGAATGAGTGGAATAGTTCCTTAGTATCTATAGCACACTATTTGATCCGATACTGTTGCTGACAGCTGCATGGTTACAATTTTATTTCTAATAGTATCGATCTTTGTTGTAAAGTAATTCATAAAGTCATTACTACTGTGCTGTTTGAAAAAATCTGCTGGTGCTTTATTTTTGGTTAATTTTGCCACTGTATTGAATACATACCTAGGGTTATGTTTGTTTTCTTCTAAAAGAGATGAGAAGTAATCGGTTCTAGCAGTTTTTAATGTTTTTTTTATAGGATACGGTAGACTCACGCCAGCCGGAACGAAAGACCTCTAGTTTTGTTTTCCTCCAGCTGCGCTCCATTTTCCGTGCTGCTCTCTTAAGGGTGCGAGTGTGCTCGTTATGCCACGGTGTCGGACTGTTTTCCTTAATCTTTCTAAGCGTAAAGGAGCCGCCGCATCTAAAGTGCTAGAAAAGAGAGAGTCGATAGTTTCAATTACATCATCAAGTTTATCTGAGCTATTGGATATACTAAGGAATTCAGATAAGTCAGGAAGATCACATATAAAGCTGTCTTTGGTGGATGAGGTGATAGTTCAGCCATACTTGTAGCAAGGAGTGGGACTTACAGTTTTAGCTCTCTGGAGTATACATGAGACTAGATAATGATCAACGCCATTTCAACGCCATTAACATCAATTCCGTGCGACAGTATTAAATCTAGAGTATGATTTTGACAATGAGTAGGACCTGACACATGTTGTCTAACTCCAATAGAGTTCAGAATGTCTATAAAGGCTGATCCCAATGTGTTTTTTTCAATTATCAATATGGATGTTAAAATCACCCACTATTAAGACTTTATCTGCAGACATCACTAACTCTGACAGAAACTCCGAAAATTTTTTAATAAAGTCTGTATGGTGCCCTGGAGGCCTGTATACTGTAGCAAGTACAAATGTCACGGGGGATTTATCCTTTGGACCCTTTTCTCTGGATAGTGTTGTGATAGTGCAGTGAGAAAGTGAAGGAAAGGCCACGATAGGCCGCAGTGAGGAAAGGCCACGATAGGCCGCAGTGAAAAAGGCCACGATAGGCCGCAGTGAAAAAGGCCACGATAGGCCGCAGTGAGAAAGGCCACGATAGGCCGCAGTGAGAAAAGGCCACGATAGGCCGCAGTGAGAAAGGCCACGATAGGCCGCAGTGAGAAAGGCCGCGATAGGCCGCAGTGAGAAAGGCCACGATAGGCCGCAGTGAGAAAAGACCGCGATAGGCCGCAGTGAGAAAAGGCCACGATAGGCCGCAGTGAGAAAAGGCCACGATAGGCCGCAGTGAGAAAGGCCACGATAGGCCGCAGTGAGAAAGGCCACGATAGGCCGCAGTGAGAAAAGGCCACGATAGGCCGCAGTGAGAAAGGCCACGATAGGCCGCAGTGAGAAAAGGCCACGATAGGCCGCAGTGAGAAAGGCCACGATAGGCCGCAGTGAGAAAGGCCACGATAGGCCGCAGTGAGAAAGGCCACGATAGGCCGCAGTGAGGAAAGGCCACGATAGGCCGCAGTGAGAAAAGGCCACGATAGGCCGCAGTGAGAAAGGCCACGATAGGCCGCAGTGAGAAAGGCCACGATAGGCCGCAGTGAGAAAAGGCCACGATAGGCCGCAGTGAGAAAGGCCACGATAGGCCGCAGTGAGAAAGGCCACGATAGGCCGCAGTGAGAAAGGCCACGATAGGCCGCAGTGAGAAAAGGCCACGATAGGCCGCAGTGAGAAAGGCCACGATAGGCCGCAGTGAGAAAGGCCACGATAGGCCGCAGTGAGAAAGGCCACGATAGGCCGCAGTGAGGAAAGGCCACGATAGGCCGCAATGAGAAAGGCCACGATAGGCCGCAGTGAGAAAAGGCCACGATAGGCCGCAGTGAGAAAGGCCACGATAGGCCGCAGTGAGGAAAGGCCACGATAGGCCGCAGTGAGAAAGGCCACGATAGGCCGCAGTGAGAAAGGCCACGATAGGCCGCAGTGAGAAAGGCCACGATAGGCCGCAGTGAGAAAAGGCCACGATAGGCCGTAGTGAGAAAGGCCACGATAGGCCGCAGTGAGAAAGGCCACGATAGGCCGCAGTGAGAAAGGCCACGATAGGCCGCAGTGAGAAAAGGCCACGATAGGCCGCAGTGAGAAAGGCCACGATAGGCCGCAGTGAGAAAAGGCCACGATAGGCCGCAGTGAGAAAAGGCCACGATAGGCCGCAGTGAGAAAGGCCACGATAGGCCGCAGTGAGGAAAGGCCACGATAGGCCGCAGTGAGAAAGGCCACGATAGGCCGCAGTGAGAAAGGCCACGATAGGCCGCAGTGAGAAAGGCCACGATAGGCCGCAGTGAGAAAAGGCCACGATAGGCCGCAGTGAGAAAGGCCACGATAGGCCGCAGTGAGAAAGGCCACGATAGGCCGCAGTGAGAAAGGCCACGATAGGCCGCAGTGAGAAAAGGCCACGATAGGCCGCAGTGAGAAAAGACCACGATAGGCCGCAGTGAGAAAAGGCCACGATAGGCCGCAGTGAGAAAAGATGAGATATATGCTTATATGTTCTTAGTTATTTTAAAAAGCAGCTACAGAAAACGAGCAAAGAATATTTGTCAAAGAACATCACTAGCATAGTCTATAGGGAGTTATAGTCAGTAAAGCCATCTACACTATATGATGAATACAATCTCTTACCCTGTATTTTCACTGTACACGTTTGCGGCACGTTACGGCTCAGATGCCCCGCGGCAAGTTTCTGAAGCATAGAAGCGGCTCTGCGCACTGCTTGGCTAAATATAAGCGAACAGTCTATTTTTGACGGACAATAAGAATAATCGTCTTGCTATCGTCAAAGGCATCCACAACAGGCGATATCTGACTATCGTCGATACACGATACTATCGTCTATCGGCACAACCCTAGATGACACTTGCTGTGGACATATCGAAAATTAGACATTTCTTTCCTGAATATTTACAGGTAGCAACTCCAAGAGAATTAACCCTAAAAGGAGGAGAGGTGAAAGGACAGATAACATAACCTTTATTAACTTCTTTCTCATGTAAGGTAGAGACCACATCTGGCTCGGCGAGCACAGATTGTAAATTTTTTGCTACAAAAGAGGTTGAGAGAGAAGAAAGGACTCCTACCCGAAACCCTTGGGATAGACCTGTGATTAGGAAATCAACAAAAGAGGGATCGGGGTGAGAGGAGAGATAGGAAGAGAGTATAAGGACGTTAATAGGGGTTGAGGGGTGACTGCTCAGAATTTTTTCTGAGTAGGGGCTTTGGTCCTGGAAGCAGGCTTGAATCGCCGAGGGCAAATCAATTTCGGGTGGGGGTCCTTGCAGAAGCTACAGACATGAGCAAATTTACATTGAGGGAAAGAACGCACAGATTCGTTAAAGTTATTACATAGAGCAATACCATTAAATTTAAGAATAGGATGCCCTCTTGCGTCTGCCGGCGTGCTTACATTAGCAGCACCATGGACAGTGTCTGGAACTCAGTTATCATAAGCTTTAGGGCAGAAAGGAGCCGAGTGAGAGCTGCAGATAGCACAAGCTAAGATTTTCTGGCCACCAAAGTGGCGAACTAATAATTCACTGTCCGTAATTGACCAATCAATTCTTGAATTGTACACAGTAACGAAAGATGCAGATTTAGCAGAGAAGGATTTGTGGTATTCGTAAAAGAGCATACCCTCATATCGTTGATTGAAATCAGCGATCATAGCCAAGTAAAGATCTAACTCTTCCCTACACTCGAGGAAAACTTGACATAAAATATCTCTGTAGATACTGAAAGCGATAACAATTCCCCGAATGAGAGATTACGCTGCAGTCTGGGATCTGACGTTTTGAGGAAAACTGCCACGTCACCACAATCCACCATTTGCCAGTCAGCTGCGGGTGACAGAAGCAGCAGGGAAGCAAGGTTAATGTCTTTACCTTGGATGATATTTTGTCTTACTTGACGGGACACTGTAACAGCGGCAGGAGAGACAAAACACCTACCGAACGCTTGAGCTGGAACAGCAGTGGATAAACTGAAGTGTGATGTTGTAGGTACGGCATTAACAACTTGGCTGGAGGTGTTGACCGACAGTTGATTAGGAACTTGTAAACCCGAAGATGTAGAGGGGGTACTCGAGGGTGAGTTAGATCCAAAAGTGGTGGAAGAGGCATGGAGGGAGCTTGAAGAACTTGTAGGAGGAGTCAGAAAAAGCATTCTTGAAGAAAATCATTCTAGATTCAAAGCACTTAACGGTGTCTGAAAGGCTTTTAACGGCCTGTAAGAGTTGAGCGTTAGCATCGGTGTCTTCAGTGTTAGCCCATAGTGAGTCTCAATTTTGGAGATGGAGAGTTTATTTCCAACACTGTTCAAACACACCTAAGGAAGAAAACTGCCCACAAAATTCTTATTAACAGGCTTATGTCTGTTACACCTCAAATATGGCATGTGAGATCTACTTTCCTGCAGAGTTTAGCTCCAACTTTGATCAAACTCACCTACCTGTGATTTTCTAATGATCCCGGAGACATTGATTAGCATGTTCAGATGTGTTTGATTAAGGTTAGAGCTGAACTCTGCATGAATGTGGACAGTCTGCTAGTGTAGGCTGCTTTCAGAGAGTCTGCGGTGAGTCCAAAGCTGTGGGCCTCTCCTTGGCAAGCCCACACTGGGCCTGTTTAGGTTTGGTGTGGGCTGGTCCTAGTCCACTGTGCCTGCAAAAAGCCAGCATGGTCCCTGCAAGGACATGTTTGCAGGGTAGCCTCCTCAGCGCTGAAAGTGAACACTAGAGAACACTAGAACAATAGTGACTGGCTTTTTTTTTTTTTTTACCAAAGGAGGCACCAGAGCTCAGCTCCATTAGCCTCCCCTTTTCTATCACTTAGCATTTGTAATTACATCAGCAGATTCGGCACATTTGCAATAGGAAAGCAGACCTTTCCAACTTCAGTAACGTATATAAAATTACCAACAAAAACATACACATTCTGAGACATGAACTTAATGAACCGTGAATATTATTAATATTAAATCGTCCTCCTCCCATTTTCACTTCAAAATTATGGGGAAGCTGTGCCTCCCCGGCCTCCCCCGACAAGCCACCGCTGGTTGTCACATGGACTATTAATGATGTCCTTACATTTCAGTTCCCTTGCTGTCTTCAGAAGGCACTCAGTGTAACAGCAGCTACTGCTGACGGCTTGGAATATTTACACATGCTTTACGCACACATCCAATGTCCAGCCTTCATGTCTGTTTCAGCATATGGTTGTTGCTTTATTAAACATAATGAAAATACATACATATACTTGCAATGATTAATGGTGGATAGCTTCCCGAAGTGTGGTAAAAACTGAATACGTTCCCTGCCCAAAGCTTGCAAACTCTACGTGAATAAAACACGACTTAAAAACCCCCAAGTGGTGACAGCCCAAAATACATTGACATCAACACATAGGCTCCTACAAAACAGACCTTTTCTGTGTTCTGCATAGAATCCCGGCACGTTTGCCTCTCTTGCACTTTTTTCACTTACTGTGGTGCGGGTGTAAACGAGGACGATGCTCAGAGCAAGGGTTGCTGCCATTCAAATCCAAGAAAGTTTTCCATGAAGTCAGATCTGAGCAATAATCTGACGTCCAAAAGTCGATCAAATTTAATAAGGAGAGACATTTGTCAAAAGCAAAAGGTTTATAACTCAGATCAAACTGACACCTTTTTTCACTATTGCCACCAACATGGCAACATGATTGTATTTAATTTGTAACCTTTTTTATGTGATACATTCATTTGGCCTTAGATAACATGTTGGCCATAAATTTTAGATACATTTTGCAGACAAAACATTTTGAAGCCATAGCATAATTGTTGCCGACCAACTCAGCAGTGTTTAGTTTCGTTTTATACACCGTGTGTACCAATGATTCAGAGAGCCATTTACTTCATTCCTGAATGAATCAGCCATTTGAATGAATCAAAGACATTAAATGCCAACTGCTGGCAGATATAGAGTGCATGCATTGAGAAGAAGAAGAAGACATACAAAATAAGAAGAATAAAAATAAAAACATTAAAAGGATAGTTCACCAAAAAAAAGACAATCTAACCCTAACCTAACCTTAATGCAAATATTCACTAAAACACGAAGTAAAGACGTGATGATGCACCCGCTCTGTCTCCGGCTCCCCAGATGCTGCCTGTTCATAAGCGAGAGCATAGGCGCCGATTTAGGTTTCTGCCAGTGGGTGCTCAACACTGTATCTCATATCTGTTTACAATAAACCCTTATTCGCACGTACACATGACAAAGTTTGAGGGCGCACACAAAATATCCGAGGGAGCGCAGAGCCATGATCTCTATATAGGAGAGTAAACCCGCAGCAAACAAAGAAAGTGTAATATGGACACCCTCTATCATATTACAATAATGCACTCTTGATATTTGCCATTAAAGTAACGCCAATAACTGCCTCAAATAAACTAATAAAAATAAAGTCATACAAGCTACAATACACTTCTAATTGGTTAAAATGACCTGAGAATATCTTGTGTTTTTCCATGGGTGCTTGATCATTTTCATGGGTACGCTTATACCCACTTCTCCAGGCACCACTACACCACTGTTTGTGTGTGTGTATAGGCTATATATAAATATATATATATATATATATATATATATATATATAGTAATGGGCAAAAATATTGGCATCCTTGCAATTCTGTCAGAAAATACAACCCTTCTCTCAGAAAATTTTTGCAGTTGCAAATATTTTTGGTACTCACATGTTTATTTTTTAATTTTATTTGTTTTGCATTGGAACAACTGAAAAGAAAAGTTAAATCTGATACATTTCCACACAGAACCCCCCAAAAAATGCAATGGACAAAATTATTTGGCACCCTTAACTTAATATTTGTTAGCACACCCTTTGGAAACAATAACTGAAATTAATTGTTTCCTGTAACCATGAGTTTCTTGCACATCTCTACAAACTGCTCCAGGTCATTCAGATTTGAATTATGCCTTTTCCCACATGCTGTTTTGAGATCTCTCCACAGGTGTTCTATGGGATTCAGATCTGGACTCATTGCTGGCCATTTCAGAACTCTCCATTGCTTTGTTTGTAATCATTTCTGAGTGCTTTTTGAAGTTTGTTTCAGGGCATTGTCCTGCTGGAAGACCCATGACCTCAGCTGTCTGACACTAATCATCAGATTTCATGATACTGTTCACAGAGTCAAGGCATCCAGTGCCAGAAGTAGCAAAGCAACCCCAAAACATCTTTGAACCTCCCCCATGTTTGACTGTAGGGACTGTGCTCTTTTCTTTAAAGGAACTGGCCTCATTTCTTTTTCTGCAAACAGTGGCATGATGTCCTTTACCAAAAAGCTCTACTTTTGTCTCATCTGTCCACAGTATGTTCTCCCAGAAGGATTGTGTTTTTGTCATGTAAATTAAAAAGTGTCAAATTCCAGTCTGCCAGTCTGTCAGCAGTGGTGTCCTTCCATAGTGTCCCTTTTCATTCAGATGGCGACGGATGCAAGTTGACACTGTTATACCCTGTGTCTGCAGATCAGCTTGAATTTGTTTGTAGGTTAATCTAGATGCTTCACCACCATTCGAACAATCCTTTGCTGTAATGTTTCATTAATTTTGCTCGTTTGTCCATGTTGGACCAGTGATGAATCCACCTGCATTCTTCTCATCTTTTCAGACAACAGTTGAGGCTGAATTGTATTGAAGGCGCTCAAAGTCAAATAATGTGAACCTCACTGATGCATCAGGAGTGTTCAGATGTGTATAGGTCCTCTGTAACATGTAAATGAGAGCATCATCTAAACCAATATAAGGCTGATATGCAAACTGTAAGGAATCCATATAAATTGACACATTAGCCTTGATGTAAAAAAGGACCAGTCTCTCAAACGTCTTCATAATATGTGAAGTAAGCGCTACAGGTCTAAAATTGTTATGATTAATAGTGTGCCTCTTCTTAGGGACAGGGACCAGACAAGACATTTTCCACAGTCCAGGAACCTTCTGTAAGTGCAACTGTGCAGAGTTGGTCTTCAGCAGTCTGGGACTAATACCATCCGGCCCCACTGTTTCCCCAGCTTCAGTCACCACTGTGAACTCCCTTGGCAGGTAAACTAGCTGCCAACAGTACAATGTCTTTATTACATGTATGTTCTACATGTAGTGGCATGACTGGGATTACACCACTTTTCATTGAGGAGCAGAATAAGCCCCCCCCCCTTCCTTTCTGCTTACCGCTCGATTCAACATCCCTGTCTGGCCGTATCGTCCGGAAGCCAGTAAAGCTGGTCAAAAATTTGGGAATGCTGTCCGTCAGCCATGTCTCAACCAAACATATAAGGTTGCTCTCCCAAAACGTTTCCTGGTTCCTTACAAGAGTTTCTAGTTCCTCAAACTTGTTAGTTAAACAGCGAACATTTCCCATGGTTGAAAGTCTCTCACCATGCTCTCTCTCTCTGTGCCTCTTATTCCTCTTCACCCCTGCACAGGTTCCCCAATGTCTCCTCCATAATATTTCCTCAGGGATGTCGTGTTTGATCCCAAATTTTGAATCACGAACAAGGTCTAACAGTTCCTGTCGGGAATATACCAAAAGTCTGCAGTCCTCAGCCCATATGGATTTTTCAAATTTCGAGTCCATATTAGTCAAGTCCATATCTGCAATAAAAACAAGTTAAAATGCTACAAACATACAGCTGCCTCACCGGCGCCACCGTATGTTAATTCTCTTGATGCTATTGCGCACAGTGGACACAGGAACATTAAGATCTCTGGAGATGGACCTTTAGCCTTGAGATTGTCCATGTTTTTCCACATTTTTTTTAAATCCACAGACAACTCTTTACACTTCTTTCTTTTCTCCATGATCAGTGTGACACACAAGACACACAACAAGAGTCTTTTCTTCATTTTAATTGGTTGCAAGTGTGATTACTATATTGCCTACATCTGTTATTTGCCACAGGAGTGTCTAAACACAAATTACAGGAGCATCACGTGCTTGAAAAGCAATTAGAATTTTTTTTTTTTTTTTTTTTTTTTACAGTTTTGGCAAGTTGCCAATAATCTTGTCCAGTCAATCTTGAATTATCTTCTGTTTTTTTTTTTTTTTTGTTTGTTTGTTTGTTTTGTTTTGTTTCAGTGCATGTATTAATATTATCTAAGGCCCAATGAAGGTATCTAATTGTAGCTGAAGGTTTCCTGCACATTCAGTCTTTTCTTTGCAAAGTAATTTAATATCAGTTCAATCCCTGCCAGGTCCGGCAGGGATTGTCGGTGGGGTGAGTGATTAATCAGCGCTCTCTCCACCCTCAAGTGAGACCCTTGAGCAAGGCACCAAACTCCTCCCCGGGCGCCGCAGCGATAGCAATATGGCTGCCCACTGCTCCGGGTGTATGTTCACGGTGTGTGTGTGTGTATGTGTGTGTGCACTTGGATGGGTTAAATGCAGAGCACAAATTCCGAGTATGGGTCACCATACTTGGCCACATGTCACGTCACTTTCACTTTCACTTTCATTATAATCAACATTATTTCTAGTCAGCGGTCATGACCACTATTACAATAAACAGAGGTAAGGCCCACCCAAATGGTCGAACAACATCCAGTTGACATAAACTGAAATTCCCTTTTTTTCCCCACAGTCTAAGTACACTTGAACTAATGGCAAGTGTTGGCCAGATCTCTAAAATCCCTAAATCTCAGTTCATGTGCCCCATGCTCCATCCCAACTGAACTTCCGCTATTATCGTGACACCAGTATGAGGTAACAAGGATAAAATGTTATCTACTAGACAATCAGAAAGATACAAAGCATGGAGTGTATAGACACACTCACCCTACAGGCTCATCTGGCTACAGAATCACCCTCATCCTCATGCAACTTTTTCTTAAGTACTTAAACCAAGACAAACATCCCTGAAATGGAGACCATAACTAACAGCTGGAATTTGCATTGATAGAGGCCTAGACTTGAAGAGTTTACAACTTTTGAGGACAGATGTAATTTACATGAAAGGCACTGGTAAAGGACAGACCCTCGTATGATCTTTATTACCTTATAGTCTGCCTCTTGTAAGGTGGGGATATCAAACTCACATTCAAATGCGCCAAAGGTGTGCTTCAACTCGTGGAAACCAGTAATATAAATATCTCAAATAAACCATATGATGAATAATCACCACATAGATTATGACTTCTGAACATAACGATGATATATGTGAGGTAACTAGTATGCAAATATATACATAAACATATTTAAGTGCTATATCGTGTTTGTCATTCACATATATTAACAGACTTTCGGCCAGGTAAACATGCATCAACAAAGAGGATGGAGGAATGAATCGTATACCCACTTCTCCAGGCACCACTACACCACTGAGGGAGAGATGACCTGCGTGTCTCGTCCAGAGCGCTGATTGGCTCACTGAAAGGATGCTGAAACCGATGCGTCAACGTAGCTGATACGAAAGGAAACCAAGATTCTTAAATATATTCTTATTAGTGGCCTTTTTACAGGATGAATATGTGAGAAAAGTAGCTTTCCTGCATCTTCTCGGAGTGAGATGTGGAAACAGATGTCTGTATGTTAATACACTGTTTGTATTATATATAGTACAACCATAGCATCAGTGTTCACAGTCAAACCAAGTTCGGCAGATGCTTCTGTCAGTGGTGTGGTTTGGTTGTAGATGTATCTTGTAGTGGAAGTCACATAATTTTGTGGGTTGTTTCTATATAGTGGGCCTCAATTTTCTGAGGCCAAAGAGTTACATCAATAACGGCTGACATTTTACTTGTTGCACTGGCTTCTTTCTGATCATTGAAAACATATTGTTATTTGTGCATTGCTAGATTTAGAAGCTGCGTGTAGTGAGAAAATGACAGAAGTGTTAAGAGGCCTAATAAAAGAGTGGAGAAGTGATTCTCTCATACTAGAGCAAAAGTTTCACAGCAACATGTGCATGTCATTTTCGTTACATTTTCATTCTTCTTAGAAATCCATCTGTCTAATATCAAAGGTAAAAGTTTTTGTTTTCTTATATTTAATAGTCAAGCAATAATAGTACTTATACTGGTGAAACTAAATTTCTAGTGGGAGCTTCTTCCAGTTCTTGTTCTCCATATCAATAGTTAAACAAGTGCAGCACCTGAGATTACCAGAGTACCAGAGTATTTATATCATGCTACAATTGCGCTGATTGGATTGATTGGGCTCTTACTAAATATTTATTATCATGTAGTGCAATTGCCAACCTTTAGAAGCTGCTTGCAGTGAGAAAATGACAGAAATGTCAAGAGGCCTAATAAAAGAGTTGAGCTGATGGCTGTGGTTTGACTTCTGCTCTGTTTCTGCTCTGTGGTTTTAACAAGAGTGGGGGAGATAGTTATTCTTATTCTGCATCTTTAGTTTTATAAACCTCAAAATACTACTACAGTATTGGTTAGAAACACCATTTAATGTCAAATTTAAGGATCTCTGATTTCTCATATTTTATTTGACCATAAAGTAACAATAGTACCAACTGGTAAAGCTACATTTCTAGTAAGAGAACTTTTAGAGAAAAAAGACCAGGATGCAGAAATACTTTCATGACAGCAAAGTGGTTGCAGATTTTAAATAACCAAAAATAGATAGAAAATATGCAGATTTTGACAGAATATATTAACAAATACAGTGGATTACTTGTTCATATCAATCATTGTGTAAAAACAGTTTAGTTGCCATTATCCAGGACACTGCAATTAGAGATGAGAGAAAAACTCAAGAGCAGGATTCATAAGTGAGCCTACATTAGGATTCACTTCCTGATTTTACTTGGTATCCACTGGTAATGCAGTGTGAGAACAATTACCAGAAGACATTCTTTTCAAGAAGAAAAACAGCATTTACAACTTGCACGCACTGACAGAGCAGCTAAATTTCATAGAATGGATCTCTTTTTCTTTCTATTTCTTCATGTATTGAGTTTTGTCTCCTCCCTCATCTCTACTTGTACTGTGACGTTCAGGAAGTGTCTTATATAGTGCACACAGCATTATTAAAACAGTCTATGAATGTGTCAGTATGGGGTCCAGTGCACTGCCTCTTATATTCTGTGAGTATTTCATGATATTCTACACTATATTTTGTTTTTAATGCAGTATTCAGCTGAAGGTAAATGGTTGTGCTGCATGTAGGAGGGTTTCAGTGCTTTTTGTGTTATTTATTGTTCAGTTTTAATGTGATGATATGTTACCTGTGGATCAGATGCAGAGTTTCAGAGAACATGCATTTATCTGCTGATTGTGAAAGATGGAGGCTCTGTGGACATGTGCTTTTCATTCTTTCTAGTTTAAGCAGTTCAGTTAAATCAGATGCATTTGTTAATATGAGTTTGGTGTTGTAAGATATTGTCTCTTTAAATAGACTCTCCATTAGAGATTCAGAGAGTTTGAGAACAGCGACGAAACATGCTAGTTTATCAATTGAATATGAATTGTTCATATAGTGGACCAAAAATACTTACAAAAATGACTGAATGTCATTGCATTAAACACAATATATCAAACAAATGACATCTGCCAAAAAATGATGCTTTTCTCAAAATGAATGTTGGTTTTATTATTTATTTGTTCATTTATTTATTTTTCAAAACATTTTAACTTGTTTGTTTCAATGTCATTTTCAGTGGATGTGTGAAGTCAGTTCTCCTCACATTCTAAGCAGAAAACATATGTTCCACTAATGCTTGATCATCTTGGTCTTCATTTTAATAAAATTCAAATTTGTCACATGTGATTTTTCACCAAGTCAAGTGTGTTCATAGAGGTTTCCATGAGCCAATGTGAGTAACACTAGATTTAAATAAAAAAGACACAATATTGTCTGACCTGATGTTTTATTCTTATCCAAAACAACCAGATGCAATGATACATATCTACACTACCAGTCAAAATCTTTGAACAGTAGGATTTTTTATGTTTAATGTTTTTAATGTCACATGGTCATTTAGAAATCATTCTATTGTGCTGATTTGCTGTTCAAGAAACAACAATTATTTAGAAATAATGCATTAAATTGATCCAAAAATTATAAAGACATTTATAATTTTACAAAAGATTTCTATTTCAGATAAATGCTGTTCTTCTGAACTTTCTATTCATCAAGCAAACCTAAAAAATTCTACTTAATAAGCATAATAATAATTATAAATAAATAAATAAATAAAAAGTTTATTTATTTATTTTTTTACTCAAATAAACTAGGTGTGAAAGCCTGTCTTCGTTGCGAGTCCCTATCAAGCACTTTACCGATTCAACTACTCACTTCTTCTCCTCCTGTTTGGCTCTTTGGCCCTCATCACTGCAGTACAAGTCTGTTCTTGATAAATCTGCTGTGAAAATGTGGGAAAAGCAGATGGGCAAGATGTTGGGGTGAAGATCTTTATATAGGCGGAGCAAAATACTTAATCGCACATTGTGATGCGGTGGTTTACGCTGTCAATACAGGAGAAAAGCCAATGGGTCACTGGCTGCCTGCTGTCCCTGCATGATGGTCCTTGGCAAAAAAACAAAACAAAACAAAAAACTTCTGTTGGCCCCTTAAGTGCGTCGGCCCACCGGGAAAAAAGGACCTACAAATGAAACTTACTCAGACCACATCCTTTTATAGCTTGATTGAGTCCAATTACAATGTGAAAACAAAAGCATCAAAGTCATTTGCTGCTGGGTTTGGTTAATTTAAAATATTCTTTAGTGTTATTTTTATTTATTTTGGGGGGCTGTCATGTCACATTTAAGTTGATGGCAATGTCAAGCAGGAAGTAAGGCTTTGTATTTTAAACACTTTGACCAAATGTGGTTTGTCGTCTGTTTTGTTCTAATGAAGCGTCAGTGGTGCGAAACACTGATCACAGTAATATATTAGTAATTAGTAATAATATTTCACTGTAATTGTAATGTAGACTCAGGAGGCGTTTGATCCATTTGCACCTTTTTATTAATATCACAAACAAACAAGCAAGGGTCGACAGGGATTACCAGATGTATCGTAGAGTATCCGAGAGAATAACGTAGTCCAGGCAGAGTTCGGGGCGGGCAGCAGACAGAGAGTAAATCCAGTAAACGAAGCGGGAGGTCGGTAGGCGGGCGGCAAACGATCACACAGGGTAAACAATCCAGTCGACAACAAGAAGGCAAACACAGGGAAAAACGCTCAGAGATGATAGCCACGGCAAATCAAAACTTCGCGAAGGAAAAGGCGAAATGGGGGAATATAGGGGAGAACGCGGCGAAATGGCGGCGGCGGAAATGAACCGGAAGAGAGTCCAAGCGGAACCGGAAGAGCGGCCCCAGGTACGGGATGATGGGTAATGCAGTTCGGTTAGTATTCAGGTGAGGGCTGCCGCTGGCGATGGTCGGAGGGAGCCACAGAGACCGGGATGGTGACAGAGCCCCCCCCCCCCTGCGAGCGACTCCTGGCGCGAGTGGGACCTGGGCGGCGGGGTCTGCCCCGGGGTCTGGGGGCTGGACGATCTGGGTTGCGTTGGTGGAACTCCTGGGTGAGTGAGGGGTCAAGAATGTCCTTAGAGGGGACCCAGGATCTTTCCTCGGGGCCGAAGCCCTCCCAGTCCACGAGATATTGAAGGTGACCCCGCCGGCGTCGAGAGTCCAGGATTTCGTTCACTCGGTAAGCCTCCTCGCCCTCTATGATGATGGGGGGGGGTCTTTGGGAGCCGGTCTCGTCTAGGTTCTCCACTCCTCCCGGATCACCAGCGGGCTTAAGCAGGGAAACATGAAAGGTGGGTGAGATACGGTAATGAGCAGGTAAATCGAGTCTGAAAGAAACAGGTGTAATTTGTCTGATGATTTTGAATGGACCCACGTACCTGGGGTTTAGCTTTCGACAGGGCTGGCGGAGACGGAGGTCCTTAGTGGAGAGCCAGACCCACTGTCCCGGGGTGTAAGGGGGGTTTTGAGTACGATGACGGTTGGCCTGAGCTTGGAAACGTCGGACGGCACGCTGGAGATGGATGTGAGCTGAGTTCCAGGTCTCCTCGCTCCGCTGAAACCAGGATGTGACTGCGGGTAGATCCGACGGCTCGGCTGACCAGGGGAAGAGGGGGGGTTGGAAACCCAGGATGCATTGGAACGGGGTGAGATTAGTAGCAGGTTTGGTGATAGAGTTCTGAGCATATTCTGCCCACATGAGGAACCGGCTCCAGTCAGTCTGATTGTTGTGGCAGTATGTGCGAAGGAATCTGGTGAGTTCCTGGTTTAGCCTCTCCGCCTGGCCGTTGGCTTGCGGGTGGTAGCCTGAAGTGAGACTGACGTTTATTCCTAGCAGGCGGCAGAAGTTGGCCCAGAGTCGGGATGTGAACTGGGGACCACGGTCGGACACAATGTCTTCGGGGAGGCCGTAGAATCGAAAGACCGAGTTACATAGGGCCTCGGCGGTTTCCAGGGCGGTAGGCAGCTTGGGTAGAGGTATGAGTCTGCACCCCTTGGAGAATCGGTCGATGACCGTGAGGATGGTAGTGTGGCCTTGTGAGGGAGGTAAGTCTGTGAGGAAGTCGATTGCTATATGGGACCATGGGCGTTGTGGGACTGGCAAGGGTTGAAGCAAGCCGGCCGGAGAGTGTCGGGGAGACTTGGAGATGTTGCAGATGGGGCATTCCTTAACGAAACGTATGGTGTCAGTCTGTAGAGTGGGCCACCAGAAACGGTTAGTGAGAAGCTGGGTGGTAGCGGTGATGCCGGGGTAACCAGAGCTAGGCGTGGAGTGAACCTGAAGGAGGACGCGATGACGAAGTGGCTGTGGTACGTAGGTGCGGTTAGGGGGACAGTCGGGTGGTCCTGGGTCCTGGTGCTGAGCCTCTGCTATCTCGGTCATTAAGTCCCAAAGGACGGGTCCAACAAAGACTGAACTGGGCAAGATGGTTTCAGGGGTGATTGAATTGGGCTGGGATTCACTGAGTCGGGACAGAGCATCGGCCTTAGTGTTGAGTGAGCCAGGGCGGTAAGTCACCTTGAAATCAAACCGGGTGAAGAACAGGGCCCACCTGGCCTGACGGTGGTTTAGGCGTTTGGCAGACTGGAGGTATTCAAGATTGCGGTGATCGGTGAGCACAGTAAAGGGGAATTTGGCACCCTCCAACCAATGTCTCCATTCCTCCAGGGCTGACTTGATGGCGAGTAGCTCCCGGTTACCCACATCGTAGTTCTGTTCGGCTGCGCTGAGCTTGTGGGAGAAGAAGGCGCATGGGAACATCTTAGGAGGGTCACCATGCCGCTGAGACAAAACCGCACCGATTCCGGAGCTGGAGGCGTCCACCTCCAGGATGAACTCCTTCTCGGGGTCGGGGTGATGCAGAATGGGTGCGGAGGTGAAGCGATTCTTGAGGTCCTGGAAGGCCTGGAGGGCTAGGGGCGACCATGGGAGGCGATGACAACCTTTCTTGATCATGGCGGTCAAGGGGGCGGCCACAGAACTGAATGAGCGTATGAAACGGCGGTAAAAGTTGGCGAAGCCGAGAAATCTCTGCAATTCCTTCAGGGTGGTTGGTCTGGGCCAGTTCAAGACGGCATTTACCTTTGTGTCGTCCATGGCTATTCCGTCTGCGCTGATAACGTAGCCCAAGAAGGAGATCTTAGATTGATGGAACTCACATTTTTCCCTTTTGGCGTAGAGTTGATGCTCAATGAGTCTCTTAAGAACAGCCCTGACGTGCTTGATATGATCTTGCAGGTTGTTAGAGAATATCAGAATGTCGTCGATGTAAACGATGACCCACCGATTCAGCATGTCCCTGAAAACGTCGTTTATAAAGGCCTGGAAACAGGAAGGACTATTGGCTAGGCCAAAGGGCATTACAAGGTATTCATAGTGTCCATTTGTGGTCGAGAAGGCCGTCTTCCACTCATCTCCCTCTCGAATTCTGATGAGGTTGTAGGCGCTGCGCAGATCTAGTTTGGTGAAATAGCGGGCAGAACGAAGCAATTCCAGGGCTGAGGGGACTAAGGGTAATGGGTACCTGTATTTGATGGTGATCTTGTTCAGGCCACGATAGTCTATACAGGGGCGCAGGCCGCCATCTTTCTTTTTAATGAAGAAGAAGCCTGCTGAAGCGGGTGAGGTCGAAGGTCGGATGAACCCTTTAGCTAGTTCCTCCTGGATATAATCCTTCATGGCTTGAGATTCAGGCTGAGAGAGAGGGAAGATGCGCCCCTTGGGTGGTTGAGATCCAGGAACTAGATCGATGGCGCAGTCACCGGCCCTGTGAGGTGGCAGTTGGGTGGCTTTGAGCTTGGAGAAGGCGAGTCGGAGATCTTGGTAGTGGCTGGGTAGCTCCGCCCTGGCTGATGACTCGGGTGTGGGTGACAGATCTGGAGTGAGATTCTCAGGATGGAGACAATGTTCTTCACAGTGGGTTGACCATTGTGTAATGCGTCGTTGGGCCCAGGAAATCGAAGGACTGTGGAGGTCGAGCCAAGGGAAGCCCAGGATTATGGGGTTTCGTGGGGTGGTGATGATGAAGAAACGGATGCGTGTCTTTCATTTGGTGAATCACATTCGATAACAAAGCTCTAATAAATCATGGATCGTTTAGTCTTTAGGCTGCGTGATTCAGCTCGCAAGCGCACTCGTTTCCACCAAACGGTTTCTATCAGAGTAGGGTAGACCAGGTACAGATAGTACAAGGGTACGGTTGAGACACGTTAAATAACTTCTGTGTGCAATAAGTCTGATCTGTGATATTTGCTTTGCTTATGTGTATTATCAAATTTCCCACGATTGAAGAGGGTGCTAATACACATGTGTGATGCAAATATCACAGATTAGACTTGTTGTGCATGGAAGTTATTTAAGGTATCTCTACTGTACTCTTGTACCAACTGTACCTGGGCTACTCTAATCAATGCGTGGGACTCGAGAATGGAGTGGAAGTGTCCGGGTGGATCAGAGAGGCAAAACTACTGACCTGTTCAGGACTTGTTCAAGTGCAGGTCAGTTTCATCTGTAAACAGGCTACTGTAGTTTTGTCTTTGTTAACTTAGTTAAGCATTAACCTATAGCAACTCTTAGCAGTAGCAGCCAAAGTATAATACTGTAAACTAAACTAAATTACTGTCAGCACTCAGAATACTCTATGCTCAAAGACATCATTATTGTTATGCACTGTAAGGTTACAGTAGTAATTTAGCAAACAAATGTTATAAAACATCATTTTGTAATACGTTTAGAGGGAGCTAGGGCAGAAAACAACACAACCCTTTACAAAATTAAAACCAAAAAACCTGTTTACTATAGTTAAACCATGGTAACCACAATTGAACCATGGTTTTGCTACACTAACTATAGTCTAACCATGAGATGTGTAGTTACAACTATGGTTGTAAATTAAAACAACCTGTAACCTGCCAAAAAAAAAAAAAAAAAAAAGATTACTATACTTGTACTCTATTAATCATAAAAAAAATCTGTAGGGTATTTTGAGGTAAAACTTTACATTCACACGCTGGGGACATCAGAGACTTATTTTACATATTTGTATACATTCTTTGTTTAAAGTTAAATTTATCTGTCTGGTATACTTTGAGAGTTCAAAATTAAGAACTTAAACACAGGTTCAGTGTGCAAGGCTGGTGAATTGATTTGTACTCAAAGTTAAAAGGGAAACTCTGTCCTTTTTTTATTTGTAATCGTGTGTCTCAGTCTATAAGTAAATAAATGAGTAATTAGTAAGTAAAATAAATGAAATAAAATTGATATACTTGCAAGCTAAAACTAACTTTTTGCCAGTCTGCCAATGGCTGGTGACTTGAGAAAATTTACCAACCGTAAATATTTTTTTTCCTGGCCATGAAACTGTTTTTGCAGTTGCTGCTACTGCGAACATATGTAATAATGGACCAAAGAACCAACCACTGCATTTTAATCATGATACAAACAAAAATGAATCACAAATGTAGTATGAGCAGTTTTTGTTGTTGTTCTTGTTCATTTCAATTTGATTGTATCACTTTATAATCTGAAGCAAAAACAGAAGGTCTGACTTGACTTCTTCCAGCAAACAGTGAGTTTGCTCTGGCTGCACAGTATTTTCTTTGTCTGTGTCTGTTCATTTTAATCCTTGCTTGCCAGAGTTAAACCTATGAGCTTTTATTTTGACAGAAACTGCAATTGAGCTTTTATTTTAGTGGAAAACTCAGCTCGGCTTCAGCTCAAAACAGGTTTTCAAATGCCTCTCATTACAAATCTAATGAAATACTGTAAACATCTGCTTATTAAAATTGTGAAAATTATGGTAATGTGAAAGAAAAAAAAAAGTGAAAATGAGTTCACAGCATTGACTATCAAATGAGTCATTGACTGTGGCAGGACTAATTAGACTGTGGTGGGGCGCCACACTCTAGTTAATGAGTGAGAAACACTGATAATGGGTACTTTTTACTTATATACATGTCTGAGCCCAATACTGCTTTACTCTAACTTAAGTAAAAAAAGTGAAGTCAGTACTTCTGCTTTTACCAGAGTATTTTTAAACATGAGTATCTGTACTTCTACTTGAGTTTAATGTTGCTACTGATTTTGCACATCTGATCTCTGATCTGATCTGATCTGCAGCTGTCTAATGGTTTTTTCGGGAAAGCTGGTGAGGAGACCATTACAATAATTCACCTGCTGCTGATAAAGACATGAACAAGTTTCTTCAAGTCTTGACTAGAAATAAAACATTTAATTCTTGCAATGTTTTTGAGATGATAGTATGCTGATTTAGTTATTACTTTGTCATGACTACTGAAACTTCTGGTCTGGCTCACAGGTTAGACTCTTAGGTTAGACTCACACCAAGATTCTTGGTTGATTTTTGTTGTTTAACCCCTAAAGTTAAGTTTGTTTCAGTTTTCTCTTTGTTGAACTGAAGAAAGTTTTGGCACATCCAGCTGTTAACTTCATCAGTGCATTGACAGAGGAGTCAGTGTGACTTTAGTCATTAGACAATTAAAGCTGCGTAAATCTGGGTGTCATCTCTGTAGCTTTGATTGGCAGTCTGCTTTTTTCTCATTATGTGACTCAGTGGGACATATTGTATACAGGCTGAACTAGAGAATTGAGTCTTGAGGGACTCTGAATGTCATGGTTGTCCACTAAGACTAACAATCTCCTATACTCACATAATAACATCTCTCCTCTAAGTATGACCTGAACCATTTGAGTACCATCACAGCAAGCATGACCCAGTTTTTCAATCTCTCTAGAAGTATGTTATGATCAACAGTGTCAAACGCAGCACTGAGATCTATAGGACCAGCACTGATATTTTGCCAGAATCAGTATGTAATCGAGTATTATTTGTTATCTTTATGAGTGCTGTCTTTCTGCTGTGATGCTGCTGGAAACCAGATTGAAAATTGTCCAGGTGTCCATTTGACTTTTAAGAAGTTGTTCAGTTATAATACTAAAGAAAACTCAAACTCAAAACAAGGAAAAAAAAACAAAACAAACAAACAAACAAACAAACACTTAAAGAGGCAAAAATTCACTGTCTGACGTCACATGAGGTGAGATGAGATGAGATGTTGATATGAATATCATCATGTGCTGTATGTTGTGAATTTGTGATTCATGCTTCTCTGGTCAGCAGTGAATCTATCAGTGAATTGAGTCTCATATCAGTTAATTCAGTCCTGTGGCATTATTGTGTGTGTTGATGATAGAGAATATTCACCATTGGTTCTCATGAATGAGCTTTAAAACACAGAAAATCACTTTCAGTTGAAACTCAAGACACGTTTTAATGATATGCATTGTGTTGAATTAATAAAAATCTTCATATTTGTGTTTCTGTTGTTTTTAGTGCTGATGTCCCTCATCCACACTGGACTCACTCAAGGTACTGTGAATTACTGCAGTAATTTGATTTATTAAACAAATGTGAATTGTGTTGCAGTAGTTTATTTGTCTACATGGATCACATGAGGATCCCACATTTGTTTCTTTGCTGATATTTTATATCTGTATTTTGCTGTCATACATCTTCAAGAAGCGTCATCTGTCTGTGTAGGTCCTCATGCTGCTAAAACACTGCTATTTATGCAGTTTATGAGGAACGTAAAATAAAATAAATAATAATAATAATAAAAAGCTTATTGTAGTTTACTGCAAAAAATGACACTGTAATTACTGACTGTTGTAAAAAAAACTTTTGTGCAAAAAAAGACAAAAAAAAACTTTGACAAAGAGTCATTTTAGTATTATAATAAGGATGTTTTAATAATGTCCCAATACAAAGTTAAATAAGCCACTGAATGATCATTGCAGCCATCTAGTGGCAATGTTTTTTAAATATCATTATTTTATTTCATGCTATTTTATTTTATGAAAGAAATTTTGTCACCTTTATTTATATAGCACAATGCAATGCAAGCATTAAACTTATACATTAACAACAATTTATTAACTACTAATTATCTTATTTGGCCATGTCTTTTCATTTAATCTCCTTTCCTTTTCTTAAAAATATGGTCATATGCAATGTTAAGTAAATAAATAAATAAATACATAAGTACTTATTTACTAAATTACATACCACTAAATCATGGGATATTGTCTTATCTACATGAATGAAGGTTAGAATAATAATTTAAAAAAAAAATCTTACAAAATTACAAAATAATAATAATAATGTTAAGTTAACTAACAAAAAAAATACCAAAACTGCACATCTAGTAAAAACATTAAAAAATGATTGATATTATAGAAGAACAAATTATATTAATAATAAATAATAATAACAATAAATAAATAAATAATAAAAATAAAAATTTACCTACTGGGTTGTTGATAGACACCAAACATCCTGAGTGTACTTTCTAAACCTGGGGATCTCAAAGTGGAAAACTAGAGGTCTGTGACCTATAGTCTTAATTTGATTACCACCAAGGAGAATAATGACGAATAATAATAATAATGCCCTACCTTTAACAACTATTTATTAGGGACCAAGCCCAAAGGGCTGTAGCCCCTATTGTATCTGTCTGATTTCTTCTTCTTCTTCTTGTCCAATGGGGGTCTATGGTATCCCTATGAAGGGAACGTAAGAAAATTATGAACTTTGGCACACTAGTAGTGATGGCCATGAATAGTGAACTGACCAAGTTGGTGTCCCTAGGACCAACTCTATAGCGCCACCAGCAGTATTCAAATGGTTATAACTTTTGAACCCTTTGCTGTAGAAAAATGAAACTGAAATACACCTGATTCCTCTTTTCATGGTGATTACATTCTATAGCTTACTTTAAAACTCCACCATTTAGTGGCCATTTGGGAAAGCACAGATTTCAGCTTTTTCGCTACTCCTCCTTCAAAATTTGCCCAATTCTTCTTAAACTTGGCTCAGATGCATCTTTGGACCGAGCCACACAGAAATGACTGAACACAATTTTTTGACCTACTGGTAAAAAAAAAAAAAAAAGTTGTGAAGTTTAACGAGGTTGACCCAAAATTGGTTCAGAGGCTATAACTCGGCCAAACTTTGATCAATCGACACCACAATTGGTACACTTTATCTACACTATGATCTGAGGATCTATGCCAAAGTTGGGAACAGCACCACCTATGGGTCATGAGATACCGAAAATGCACTTTTTTGCTGATAACTTTTGAACAATTGATCAGAAAATCAATTATCATTATTGTAAATTACCAAATTGTTCCAGGATCAGCTGAGCCACGTGACCGCCATTTAGAAATTTGCCATAAATTGCAATATTTTTTGAACCTTTTGACATATCTGCACAAAAATTGTCAGGGATCATCGACAGCTTGTCTCAGAGGTGCCTGAGGAGTTTGAACACAGCGCCACCTAGCGTTCAAAAGATATAATGGCTTTTGCCAAAACGCTTATAACTTTTGAAAATGTTGCTCAAATGTTCTTATTTTTATATAATTTTATTCCCTGGTTTATACCGATTCTAATGATGATTTTGTCATTTTCCATGAATGTGCCTGTCAGCCATATTGAAGTAAATGAAAAACAGTATTTTTGCTACTCCCAGTTTTGTTCAGTTTTGTCCAAAAACTCACCAGATGATCTTTGGACCGAGCTGCACAGAAATGTCTGAACAGATTTTTGATATTTGTTGCCATTCCCAAGAAATACTTCTTCAAAGTCAACCGTGCCTGTGTTGGTTTATGCTAGTTAGCTTAGCTTGCTAATTGGTTAGCATGCTAACCGGTTGCCATTTGTTTTAATGTGGCTCTACAGCTGTCAGATCAACCATAAAGTACTTTATTATTAAATTAGCTTAGCATGATAATCTGTTTCAAATTCTAAGTCATGCTTTTTCATGACCTCATTGTCACACCTAAACTTCTAAACAGAGCCTGTTGAATGTGTGTCCACTGAGTGGTGCACTCTGCTAAACCACTAACTTTGAAACCTGAAGCCTGTGCTGTTTTGATTCATTTATCATCCAGATGTGCATTATAAAAATTTATTAAATGTATAAAAATTATGTATTGCTCCTGGATTAGAAATACATGTTTTTATCTGTGTTGTATTCATTTTCAACTGAACCTCTGTTCATGATGTGTTCATTATTGCTGATAATTCTGAACCTCTGAACCAGTTTTTCATGTTCATTAAATTTCTGTCGGTTTGGTTTTTCCTGCTCTGCACTGCACTACAGCCCTTTGTGGGCTTGGCCCCTGAATCACTGTTTCCAGCTATATTTAACCATTGTACCTGGCCATGTTTTTCTTCTTTTCTTTTCTTTTCTTTTCTTTTCTTTTCTTTTCTTTTCTTTTCTTTTCTTTTATGTCCTGTCCTGTCCTGTCCTATCTTGTCCTTAAAAATATGGTCATATGCAATGATATGTATTTATTTACTTATTTACTTAAACATTACATACCACTAAATCTTGGTCGTGCACCAACTAAACATAATGTTGTTCATTAGTTGTAGGAAGCTGTCCATTTTATCTGGAGATTGTCATGCGTTTTTTTTAAAGATTTGCTTTATTGAAAAAAAAAAATCTAAAATATTTTATTACAACATTCATCAATATATTAATTGTATCACTATAAACTACAAGTAAGTTTTCTAGAGTCTTTTGTGTTTTCTTCTGTTTACAGATTTACCCGCATCTACACTGACTGTGACACCAGACAGTACTGTATTCACTGGAGAGACAGTCAGTCTGAAGTGTGTGATTGACCCTGATTACAGAGACTGGAGTTATGGGTGGTATAAAACCAATCCTGACAACACTGTAACATTACAGAAGTCTGAGCGTTACACCTTAAACCGAGACACTCTCATTATCAAAGGAGTAATTACACCTGATGAGGGTCACTACTGGTGTAGAAGAGATGAAGAACCAAAATCACAGTCAAGCTCTGTTAATCTGATTGTAAAGGGTGAGTTGAAATTCATCATTTTCCTAAACACTCTCTCTACACATGAAAATGAGATTTGATTGTGGCACTGAATCTACAAGCTCCTTAAGTTCCTCAGCGTAAAATATAAAACATTGTTAAATTAAAGAGAACAAACAGTAACATTCACTGTAAGACTGATTATTGTTTCAGAATCACATTAAACCTGTAATAAATCAGGTTTATTACATAATAAACCTGTTAATACGTTTGTACAATTTGTACAATGTTAACAGGAATGATTATATGTTGCAATCAAATCACTGTTGAAAAATTTGGTAGGGATGTATGGTGTTATGGTGGGCTGATATCATCTAAAGTCCTCTGAGGGGTTGGCATCATCATCTCTTCTTAGGTGTTCTTGATCCAGACTGAAGCTTGTGTAATTCATAGTTACCACGGGATGTTAAAGATTAATAATGTGCAATTGATCAGATATAACTGCAGTAAAAGATTATGAGATGCATTATGTGAATGCTTGGCTAAAAAGATGTGTCTTTAATCTAGATTTAAACAGAGAGAGTGTGTCTGAACCCCGAACATTATCAGGAAGGCTATTCCAGAGTTTGGGAGCCAAATGTGAAAAAGCGCTACCTCCTTTAGTGAATTTTGCTATTCTAGGTACTACCAATAGTCCAGAGTTTTGCAACTTTTGGGAGCATGATGGATTGTAGCGCAATAGAAGACTAGGTACGCAGGAGCTGAACCATTAAGGGCCTTATATGTAAGAAGTAATATTTTGTAGTTGATACGGAACCTAATAGGAACCAAGTGCAGAGACTTTAAAATTGGGGTAATATCATATTTTCTTGACCTGGTAAAGACTCTAGCAGCTGCATTTTGGACTAACTGTAGCTTGTTTATTGAAGATGCAGGACATCCACCTAGCAGTGCATTACAATAGTCCAACCTAGAGGTCATAAATGCATGAACTAACTTTTCTGCATCAGAAACAGGTAACATGTTTCGTATCTTGGCAATGTTTCTAAGATGGAAGAATGCTGTTTTTGTGACATGGGAAGTATGATTTTCAAAAGACAAGTTGTTGTCTAATATAACACCCAGACTGTAGAGGAAGTAACATTTCATCCATCTAGTTGCAAATTGTAATCCAAGAGATTCTGTGTATTATTTTTTGGTCCAATAAGTAATATCTCTGTCTTATCTGAATTTAATAGGAGAAAATTATTGGTCATCCAATCTTACATTTTTAACACACTCTGTTAACTTTGATAATTTAGAAGTTTCATCTGGTCTTGTTGAGATATATAGTTGAGTATCATCAGCATAGCAATGGAAACTAATTCCATATTTCCTAATAATATTACCAAGGACCAACATGTATATTGAGAAAAGCAGAGGACCTAGGACAGATCCTTGTGGCACTCCATACTTTACTGGTGATAATTGAGATGACTCCCCGTTTAAATAAACAAAGTGGTAGTGATCAGACAGGTAGGATCTAAACCATCTTAAAGCCTGCCCTTGGATACCTGCATAGTTTTGTAGTTGATCTATTAGTATGTCATGATCTATAGTATCGGACGCAGCACTAAGGTCAAGTAAAACTAGTAATGAGATGCAGCCTTGGTCTGACACAAGAAGCAAGTCATTAGTGATTTTAACAAGTGCAGTTTCTGTGCTATGATGGGGCCTGAAACCTGATTTATATTCTTCATAGATTTTTTTTGCAAAAAGCAGCACAATTGAGCAGATATAACTTTTTCTAAAATTTTAGACATATTAGAAATGGATCTGTAATTTCCTAGTTCATTAGGGTCTAGTTGTGGTTTCTTAATAAGAGGCTTAATAACCGCTAACTTGAATGGTTTCGGGACATGACCTAAAGATATCGATGAGTTGATAATATTGAGGAGCAGTTCTTCTGCTACAGGTGACAACTCTTTCAGTAATTTAGTGGGTACAGGATCTAATAGACATGTTGTCGGTTTAGACGTATTGATAAGTTTATTTAGCACTTCCTGTCCTATAGTGGTAAAGCACTGCAGGTTTTCTTTGGGTGTGACAAAGGAAATTGACGTATTAGACGCTGTAGAATCTAGATTGGTTATTGTATTTCTGATGTTATCTATTTTATCTGTGAAAAAATTCATAAAGTCATTACTATTAAACTGTAAAGGAATATTTAGGTTGGGTGACATCTGTTTTTAGTTAGTTTCTCTCCATATGCGCTCAAGATTACGAGTTTCATTCTTGAGAGAATGGTTTGTACTGTTGTGCCATGGAGCAGTACGTTTTTCTCAAACTTTTTTTCAATTTGATGGGATCAAGAGCTTCTAACATATTAGAGAAGATAGCGTCCATGTTGCTAGTCAATTTGTCTAGATCCTGTGTATTACTGGGTGCACAGAGCAGTTGAGATAAATCAGGCAGGTTATTTGTACTTATTAGTATCTATTTTTGGTGGCTGGAACAATGGTTCTGCCCAGACAATAACGCGGAGCCATATAGTTAGTATCAGTCATACTCAGCATGCATGATACAAGGAAATGGTCAGTAACATCATTGCTTTGAGGTACGATATCTATATCTGTAAGATCAATTCCATGCAATATAATTAATTCTAGCGCATGATTGAAACGATGAGTGGGCGCGGTGACATTTTGCTTGACTCCAAAAAAATGTAATAGGTCAGTAAACGCAAGTCCTAACACATCATTTGTATTATCGACGTGAAGGTTAAAGTCTCAGACAATTAGCGCTTTATCAAAATTAACCAATAGGTCAGAAAGGAAATCTGAAAATTATTTTAGAAAATCTGTATACGACCAGTAGCTAAAATAAGAGATAAGATAGATTTATTTAGCATATCTGACAGTAACTTTAAGCAAAAGTATTTCAAATTAATTAAGCTTGTATCCTTTTTTCTGAGTTACACTGAGAATATCACTATATATTGTTGCGACACCACCGCCACGACCATCTGACAGGGCTCATGCTTATAACAGTAGTTTGGTGGAGTAGACTCATTTAGACCAATATAATCATTAGGTTTTAGCCAGGTTTCAATCAAGCAGAGTACATCAAAGCTGTTATCGGTGATCATTTCATTTACAATAACTGCTTTGGTTGCGAGTGATCTAATGTTTAGGAGCCCAAACTTTAAAAATGTTTTTTGTTCGTTTATTTTGCATTTTTCCGGGTTAATCAGATTCCTGCATTAAATTTATGTTTTGACCTCACTATTTGAGGAACAGACCGAGTGTTTATAGATTGAACAGCACTAGTACTATCACCTAATAATTGTTCAGAAGAAAAGCCATCATAGCAGTTATTTGAGAATTGGCTTATTAGTCAAATGGAGCACAGCATCCTAGAGATGTTGTCCAACAGCAGTTCTGGAATTGAAACTAATGCGCATGATACATTTATATAAGACCAGATGATAAAGATGAGAAACATAGACAAGAACAGACAGGTGTAGGCAATGAGTAACCATGGCAACAGATGAGGGTGACTATGGAAACAAACAAGATAGGCAAGGCAACAAGGGAAACAGGTATTAAATACAGGAAGGAAATCCAAAAACAATGAGAACAGAAAAAAAAAACACACTTCAGTGTAAAAGACCTTAAACAGATGACAAGGAACCACCAGACCATAATCATGACAGTATCATGGATAACAACAGTGTGTTAAAAATTTTGCCAAAGGTTTAAAGAGATTTAATTTTGCATCAAAAATATTGCATAAAATATAATGAACCCAGAAGGTCATACATTTGAGCTTAGATGTTTATTAATTTATAATTAATCAATTAAATAGAGTTCATGCCTTTAAAATACAATCTTGGTTTTGATCTGGATCAAACTGAACATAGACACATTTAAGTAGATCATGAGGCACATTCTCTTCACAAACAAAAGTCATCCACTGTGTCTTATATGATTTAGAGTAGGACTGACAATGTCCCATTGTTTAGTGGTATGTAATAGTTTAGTAAATAAATAAATAAGCTATGAAATCATCAGTCTATTACAATCTGCACCGATCTGTGATGTTCCTCAGATATTATTATTATTATTATTATTATTATTATTATTTTATTATTAGTACTACTACTACTATTACTACTACATTTAGTGCTTGTTTTTAATATGAGGAAAATCTGTTAGTGTTTAATGTTCTGTTACATTGGGATTTAATAGTGTTTCTGTTGAGCTTTATGGGTTACAATTGTGCTATGTATGTTGATTTTATGCTGCATGTTGCTTTAAAAGAAGTCATTAATTGTATTTCTGTCAGGACTACTATCGTCAAAGATAGTTGCTTTCAGGTTGCTTTCAGATTGTAGACAAATAATGAGCATTAGATATATAATGCTTTGTGCAGAAATATATAATGCATTAAAGCATTCCCACATATGATTGATACTAAAGTTAATATCAAAACTCTCCCTTTAAATGAAAATGTGATTGTTTGAAACAAGTACAAAATTACTCCATGGGAACAGAGCACTTAATAGAGAGAAGTTTTTTTTTGGAGTTCTCAGGACTCAAATCCACTTTATCAGGAAAATTTTTGCATAGTGAACAAAAACACTGTAGACAATTATTGTCTTACAGTGTTATAGATGTCTCCATTTCAGATATTTAGTTCAGTCACTGTCACAGCTGACATTCATGACTAAAGGCATTTGAAAGAAACTTCGATACAGCTGTGTTTTGCACTGAAGTCAGAGAGAATGTGGTGACCTACAGATAATGATATTAAATGAGTTCATGAAGTCTTCAGATAGTCTGTTGAAACTGATTGAGGTTTCATTTGTGGAAAAACCTAGAATATGTATTGATACACTATTTTTTGTATAAAAAATAGCCAGATAGAAAAAAACCACGAGGCAGATCTGAAAGAGAAAAGAAAGTTAGTCGTAGTGGATCACGCATTGTTGTGTTGCACAGGGCTGTGGCGAGATCTGTAAAGCTGACTGAATGAACAAAAGAACCCACAAAAATCAATCACGCTTGTTGCCTTCAAGTGTGTTACAAGTTTCTCCTCATATGAGGTTGTAGTTGGAGGTCTTCAGCTCTCCTTTAGCAGGAGCTTCATTCTGCTTTCTATGGAGGCGTTTGTCTGAGGATGTGACAGAGACAGAGCCTCCTCAAAAACACTCAGATCAGAAGGACCGAAACAGAACAGAACAAAAATATTAAAAGAATAAATAAATAAAAATATAATTGATTTTGTCTTTCTTTACAGGTTTACCCATACCTATAGTGACTGTGACACCTGACAGTCCTGTATTCACTGGAGAGACAGTCACTCTGAAGTGTGAGATAAAGTCTGATGTCAGTAGCTGGAGATATGAGTGGCATAAAGGCAACACACACAACAGTGTAATGTTACAGATGTTTGAGCATCATACTGTTAATAGGGACACCCTCATTATCAAAGGAGTTAATATACATGATCAGGGTCACTACAGTTGTAGAGGACAGATAGATGAAAGAGCAGTCTCATCACATTCAAGCTCTTTTGTTTATCTCTCTGTAAAAGGTGAACATCTCTCCTCTTTAACATCAGTGTTACACAAACACAGGAACTCAGATGATTAAATTATGTTTTCTGACCAGTTCACTGAAATAGCTCCATTTTCTTCTTTCTTTACAGCTTTACCCACATCTACAATGGCTGTGACACCAGACAGTCCTGTATTCACTGGAGAGACAGTCAGTCTGAAGTGTGAGATAAAGTCTGATGTCAGTAGCTGGAGATATGAGTGGTATAAAGGCAACAGACACAACAGTGTAATGTTAAAAATGTCTGAGCGTTACACTGTAAATGCAGACACTCTCATTATCAAAGGAGTAATTCGATCTGATCAGGGTCAGTACTGGTGTAGAGGACAGAGAGGTGGAAGACCAAACTCATCACAATCAAGCTCTGAAGTTTATCTCACTGTAACGGGTGAGTTAAATATCATTCCTCCTAAACTCACTCTACTGTCACACAACCAGTCATCTGAACTAGTTTTGTTGAGAATGGGAAAAACCTTATATAGCATTTTGCTTATTTCTTAATGGAATGTGAATATTTCAAATTATGCAACAATAAACTATTCAAATTGTCACATTCAGCACACTTATTACACTCTTAAATGATATAAATGTTCTACAGTCTGCAGTTGATTTGTGAAAGATAAAATAGACCTGGATATAAATATAAAAGTTTCTGTTTTTGAGAATATTTACAAATATTTCTGGTACAATTAATACAAACTAAAAGCAAACCAGATAATTCATTTTAATTTATTGTAGTGTTTTTCTCATAAGAAGTTTTTGAGTTTACAACAGTGATTATGATTCCTGTGCTGCTGTTTCAATCAGTATCTACTCATACGTGTATTAATACAGAGAGACCAAAAGCTGTAGTGAAGGTGAGTCCAGATCAGCGTGTGTTCAGAGGAGAGACAGTCACTCTCACATGTGACATACAGAGAGGAGGAAACATTCAGTGGACATACAGCTGGTTTAAAGATGGTTCAGTCATCAGAGACATCACTGAGAGAGTCTCTATCATCACGTCTGTGTCTGATAGTGGAGAATACAGCTGTAGAGGACAGAGATCAGACACACAGAGATCAGACCTCAGTGCTGCTGTTACACTGACTGTATCAGGTGAGTGGTCTTATTCACATTGGTATAATTCTTTTTTTTTATCAATATTAGTGGTTGCAGTATTTCATTTATATTCTGCACAAATAACTTGAAGTCAAATGTAACCAACCAAACAATACACAATATGCACTGATATAATGCAGTCACTGTGTCATGTGCATTAAAACTAAACTACTCTACTTACTTAACAGAGTAGAATAATCATGGCTGATAGTAAGAGATGCAGACATAAAAGAAAACCAAACTGTACACAAGAACAGCTTCTTGCGCAACTTGCTAAGGTACAAGGATATTGTAACAAAGGAGTCAGTGGAGTAGAGATCCATGCACAACTTTAATGAAGATATAACTTGTGGTCAAACAGGAAGGGTCAGTGGGGAGCAAACAGAAACAACGTAGAAAACACAGAGAACAGTCAATGTCCAAGCAAGAGGTTGAGGCGGGCGGCTAGTTAACAAAGGTAACCCAGTAGGCAGGCAGATAACGATCAGGACACAGTAACAGCAAGGTTAGTAACAGGGGAAAAAAAAACAGGAACAAAAGCTTGGAATTGATAGCCAGGGCAAATCAAGACTTTGCAAGTAACACACTGAAAAGGTGCTCTATTTATAGTCCATGTGTAGTGAGTTAAGATGGCCAACAGGTGTAAAGGTGATAGGTCACAAGAAGGGGTTGTGGGTAATGGAGTCTGTGATGCAGTTCGGGGTTACGGTGAATGCTCCCTCTAATGGTGAGAGGAGGGAGCCGCAGTGGCATGATTCATGACAGATATAATCAAAAGAAATGTGGGAAGATGTGTGCAAATAAATGAATAGTGTTTTATATTTAATATTTATGTTCATAGGCTGGTAACAACCATTTTAGCTTTAAAAAAAAAAAAAAAAAAAAAAGAATAAATAAATAAAAAAATCCATCACATTCAAACCTGAATTTTTATTGTTATTGGGAATTTACTGGTTTAAACAGAAGCTGTAATGGTGCCTATTGGTCTTGTGTAGGTGTCCTAAATTCATGATTGACCCACCCATTATGTTTAAGATTTTCTTCTAAATCTGCAAGTTATGAGCTACTTTTAGTTTTAAGATCTTTTGTGAACATGGGCCCTGAATCTGTTCTTGTTCTCCTGCAGATCTAAACCCAAAGCCTGGACTCACATCAGATCCTGCAGGAGCTGCACTGACAGGAAACACAGTGACTTTGACCTGCCGCATGGATCTGTCCACTGCATGGGACTTTTACTGGTACAAACACACACTGAACTCTGAGACAAAGAAGACAAAAACAAACTCCTACACAGTGAAGATTGATTCAGTGTCTGATGGAGGCCAGTTCTGGTGTAGAGCTGGAAGAGGGAAACCAGTCTACTACACACAATACAGTGATGCACTGTGGGTAAATGTTACAGGTGAGAGAGAACATAGTATGTGACACAACATACAGATCACAGACAATATCTACAGAACTTCTGAAACACTGAATCAAAAAATAATGCAATGATCTGTGTTTGTACAGTGAGTCCTAAAGCTGTGGTGACGGTTTGGCCTGATGAACGTTTGTTCAGAGGAGAAACAGTCACTCTCAGATGTGATATAAAGTGGGGAGGAGACACTGAGTGGACATACAGATGGGAAATAGAGGGAACAAACTACCAACATAAAAACTCTGTCAGTCGAATCTCAACACAAGAGTGGAACATCAGCAGTGTTAAAGACATTCACAGCAGTAATTACACCTGTACAGGACAGATGGGGACACAAAGCTCTCAGCGCAGTGATGCTGTTACACTGACTGTATCAGGTGAGTTTGTGTGTTTGTTCATTATTATCAGTGTGAACAGCTTCTCTCTCAGTTTCTCTGTGGCTCTATAACTCCTCATGTTTTGTTCAGCTGAAGCTCAGGCAGCAGTGCGAGTGTCTCCACAGCCGTGGCTGACTGAAGGAGACTCAGTGACTCTGATCTGTGAGGTTACAGGCTCCTCTACAGGCTGGACATTCAGCTGGTTCAGAGATGATGATCATCTGTCAGACAGCAGCAGAGGAGCTGGAGGCTCTTACACTCTCAGTCCTGCTGCTCTACAGCACACTGGAGTTTATACGTGCAGAGCAGAGAGAGGACGACCGGCCTTTAACACAAACAACAGCAGCACACAGCCACTGTGGATCACTGGTGAGTCTGTGTGACACTATTTATGCTTGTTCTCATCTGTATTTGTGTTGCATTCCAGTCTCTGGAACAGGGTAAAGAAAAATGTCTACAACCAATGCCAACCTCAAAAACCTGCTCTCACTTCCCTCTATAATAATCAGTCTTTACCAGATCAGAAGCACTATATCAAATACATACTCGTAATATATGCATAATAAGGCTTTTTGTATTTCAAACTTTAGTGCTTCATGCTAAATTTGATCTATTGATTTTATTATGAAAACAATTTTGAATGCTTTCTTCTTCTCAGGTGTTTCTCCTTCAGTGTCTCTGGAGGTCAGTCCCAGCAGAAGCCAACACTTCTCATCTGACTCTCTCTCTCTGAGCTGTGAGGATCAGAGTAACTCTGCTGGATGGACAGTGAGAAGATACACAGACAGAAACACAGAAGATTGTTCAAAACAAACAGGATCTACATGTCAAATCGTCTCTCTCAGCACATCTGACACTGGAGTTTACTGGTGTCAGTCTGAATCTGGAGAAAAACATCATCTTCTCAACATCACTGTACATGGTGAGACCTGTTTTTAAATGATAAAAATTGAATTTTCCACTAATGGTTTTCTATACAGCTGATCACAGACTGACAATGCTGCAGAAACATTTGACTGGTTTTTATATATTATTGCGTCCACATTCATCAGACAGTCTTCTTTCCATTTAAATGGACAGTTTTTGTCCAGACTACTGCACATGGAATCAGTTTCATGCCAGCTGTTCAAAGTCTGACTACACAACACATTGTTTTGATGTCTTCTTACTATTTGCAGTAAGCACACATGTCTTGTGTTGTGTAGATGGTGATGTGATTCTGGTGAGTTCTGTTGATCCTGTGATTGAGGGAGATACTCTGACTCTACACTGTTTACATCGATCTACAAACTCCCCGATCCTCAGAGCTGATTTCTATAAAGACGGATCACTCGTCCAGAATCAGACGACAGGAGAAATGAGCATCACTACTGTCTCAAAGTCACATGAGGGTTTCTACTACTGTAAAACAGAGAGAGGACAGTCACTCCACAGCTGGATCTCAGTCAGAGGTGAGTAGTTGAGTTCAGTCTCTGTCAGCTGATTTGATTTTATTCATGAGTAATCATTTATTGCTTTTTATTGATCATTTATTCACTCTCATGTTATACCAATCCTGTATTTTGTTTTTTTTTAAACACAAACACAGACACACATTTTTTTTTTATTAATAATGTGGTTGTTTCTTTTTTTTTCAGCATCATATTCAGGTCAGATTTCTGTCTTCAACTTTCCCAGTTTTCTTCTGGCAGCTTGTCCGTATCTGCTGTCTACAGCCGTGCTGCTGTTCAAATGCTACAGAGTGAGAGGTAAAACTTCTGTTCTCTCCCTCTGAGTGTCTTTTCCACAAACCGTTTACATTTACTGACAGAAATGCTTTTACTCTTTTTATATGTTATAGGTCAATATATACAACAGATATCACAGGATGCTGGAGTTTCAGGCTGAAGGCTGGGAAGCACTCTGGTCATGGCCAGTCCATCGCAAGACAAACAGATAAACATCCACATTCTCACTTAAACAGACAATTTAGTGTCTGTAAGTCACCTGTATATCATTATATACTCCAAAAAGAGCTTTTTAGTGTGTCAGTCAAATTCACTGCAAGCTATTGAAAGTTGCCCTTTAAAGACACTGGACAAACAAATCTGTTAAATAAAAACTAAATACATGTTACAGCAGTTTTTAACTCCTTGTGCAGGCCCATAATGAGAAATGTTCAACTTGATGAAATATCAGCACAGAGATTTTTTATTTATTTATTTATTTTTATGCAGTTTTAATCTGATTGTCAATAAAATCTTAGACTGAGACATCACTAATATCAGAAATATTAAAACTGTACTGAATGTAAGGAACAGGTTCATTATGACACTTAATGAACAGACCTTACTGCTAACAACAAATATACTAATAATGTCAAATTACATCTTAAAAACATGTATTTTGTTCATGATACAATTTTTGTATATTTTAAACTATTTTGTTTAGATTTCTATTGTCTAAGTGTTTGTACTTTTTTAGCAAGTAAAAGGAGTTTTATTATAATTCAAAACATATTTTTGTTGTAAAATCATCACTGATTTTAACCCTTTGATGCACTACATGGGTCTAAAATGACCCGTATTCATTCCCTATGTTTTTTCAATAATGGCTGAATGTTTATTTGCTGAATATTTGAAGGAAATGCATTGTATCATTTATTATTCCAGGTAATCATTAAACATCTTGTTTTGGACAAATCCACAAATCATTATGTTTATTTTTCCTTTCTTACTTTATGAACAAACACAATTTTTTGTATTTATACATCAATTTTACATATATGGGTCAAAAATGACCCATAATTTTTGCAAGAAGGAACATATTTACTGCAGAATAGTATTCATCTGCTACACGTTTCACCACTCAACACAGCTGGTTTCATCTATTTGATGCAAGTAAAAAATAAATATATGATTCATTTATTTTTACCATAAAAACTTTTTTTTGTGTGTGAAAATATAATTTTGTGAAAGATAACTAAACATAATATTTTAATGTTAGGCTATGATTACCTTGACCTTATACATTTCAAGTGAGAACTGTTGTTGTCATATTCTGTTCTAGCTAGCTAATGTTAGCTAGATCAACAAAATAAAAGTTGAAATAGGATATTATATACAGGTATATACATTGTAGCTGTCATGCAAATACCTTGTATCTCCATATTACATTTTTATTTCATCATTTTTATTTTTTGTCAAAAATCAATGCTCTTGGTCACTTTTTATGTGTGTTAATGTTCCTGAAAAGTAACAGTTTTGAAGGTTTCTGTCTGACTGTGATGATATATAATAAGTATATACTTGATCAACTTTTTGATGTGCATTTAAAAATGATCTTCAAATTATTTTATATTGTTAGAAATATTTCATGTCACACATTTGCTGGACTGAAGCAACTTATCTTTATCTGACTATTTGAACAGAAATTTGTGATTTTGTTCATTTTCTCAATCATTGTATTGCACTGAATTATATGTTTTGCATTATTTGTTATCATCTTACTAAGACAATGGGAGCCACAGAGTGACTAATATTTATATCTCAGACTTTTATCCATAAACATCAGCATCTACACCAAGTCATGAGCTTCAAATTCTCATTAATCACACTATGTATCACCATGTGTTAAAGTCTGAGCCTGATGTATTAAATAATTAACTAAAACAACGTTTTGTTGTTGTGGCTGTTTATTTGCTTTTAGATTGTCAAATATGTAATAAACTAACTGTAATGTTTAACCCCTTTCAGCTCTGCGGCATATTTTGGATTTATTTATTTATTTATTTATTTATTTATTTTTTTTACTGAAGAGCACTCTATACTCACATACATTGAGTAGATTGATAAAAACACTCTCATTTCAAAGAAAACATTCAAAATTTTAGCACATGGAAGTTAATAAAAAATAAGAATAATAATTTTTATTGTATTTTATATATATATATATTAGGGCTGTCAAATGATTAATTGCGATTAATCACATCCAAAATAAAAGTTTATGTTTACATACTATATGTGTGTTTACTTTGTACATTTATTATGTACATATAAATACACACACATACATGTATATATTAAAACAAAATATCATATGTATATATATTTATACCTGTACATTTTAGATTATAAATAAATATAAATATTTTAGATAGAAATCTAAAATATTTTTCCTTAATATATACATGTATGTGTGTGTATTTATATGTACATAATAAATGTACAAAGTAAACACACATATAGTATGTAAACATAAACTTTTATTGTGGATGTGATTAATCGCAATTAATCATTTGACAGCCCTAATATATATATATATATATATATATATATATTTGTGTGTGTGTGTGTGTGTGACCCTGGACCACAAAACCAAAATTGAAATTTATATATCATCTGAAAGTTGAATAAATAAGCTTTCCATTGATGTATGGATTTGACAATATCTGGCCGAGAGGGCGCAAAAAAATACAAATATTGAGAAAATCACCTTTAAAGTTGTCCAAATTAATTTCTTAGCAAAGCATTTTACTTATCAAAATTAAGTTTTCATACATTTACGGTAATAATTTTACCAAATATCTTCATGGAACATGATCTTTACTTAATAACCTAATGATTTTTGGCATAAAAGAAAAATTGATAATTTTGACCCATACAATGTATTTTTGGCTATTGCTACAAATATACCCCAGAGACTTAAGACTGCTTTTGTGGTCCACGGTCACACACACACACACACACACACACACACACACATATATATATATATATATATATATATATATATATAATGTTAAACGCATAAAAAATCTATTTTTTATTATTTATTTAATTGTGGTTTTATTTGAATGCCTGTTATATACGATCTATTTGGTCTAGCTCGCTGCAGAAATTTACTTTTGATTCCACTATGTAACAGTAAATTGGAAAAATATGGAAGCATATGGGTAGCGAAATTCAATTTGAAGTTTAACATGAATAAATGGCACTGCAATATGTCAAATTCCAATGTATTTCTGTATTTAATTTTACATTTTTCTTATAAATACTTTATGCAAAATGAAAATTCAGTTATATAATATACATTTGCCATTTCCTACACTAGTTTTAATATGCAAATCAAATACATATTTTAACACTTTATAAGTTGCAAAAATAAAATTACAACGTATTACCCAAATTGATTAGATATATTTTACATGTCCAAGCAAAAACTGTAGCGGTTACACTTTATTTTGATAGTCCACTTTAGACATTCTACTAAGTGTAAGTAACTTTGTAGCTACATGTCAACTACTTGTCAACTACATATCAACTAAATCTCATTATTTGCAACTACATGTCCACTAACTCTCAGAGTAGACTTTAGGGTTAGTTTAGGGTAGGTTCAGGGTTAGTTGAATAAGTTGACAAAGAAAGTGTTAGAAGATATTAAGCAGACAGTCTACTAATACTCTACTAACTGCTAGTTGACATTTTGTTGCAAAGTTAATTACTGTTAGTAGAATATCTAAAGTGGACTATCAAAATAAAGTGTTACCACTGTAGCAAAATGTTTGTAAATGTAAATTATATAATTGAATTTTTATTTTCATTTTGCACTAAATATTGCACACATGTATGGAACAATATAATTTTAAATACAGAAATGCATTGTCATTTTGCATATTACATTTCATATTGAATTTCACTATACATTTGCTTCCATTGAAAAAAATCTTCTTTGTATTTATTTATTTAATAAATTAAGTTACTGAGATTTAATTGAAGGGACGCAATATTTCCTCTAGGGGTCTCCATTCTGCAAGATAAGGCATACCTGAATTCAGAAGAGTGTAAAAAGTGTCTGTAAATTCAGACTTTTTAATGTTATTTTATGTAACATAAATGTGATTGGATGAACAAGAAAGTTGAAGTTCTAATCTTTCAAACTGTATCACTACTCAACATATTATATTTCATCTGCTGCAGGTAGGCCTGTCACAATTATTAAATAACCGTCTGATCGCGATTATTTTGTCTAACCGCGGTCAATTCAGCCAACGTCTCGGTTACGAAGGTAACCCTCGTTCTCCGAAGGAGGGAACGGAGACGTTACGTCAATGACGTAATAATGGGGATCGGCTACGAGACCCTATCACCTCTGAGCTTAAGAGAAAAAGCCAATGAGAATTGGCGAGTGGAATTTGCATGCCGCGCCACTCCCCCGGACATACGGGTATATAAGATGGCGGCGTGCATCCACTCATTCAGATTTGCTGAGGAGCCGAGCTGCAACCCGGCTTCAGCGCAGTCCAGGATTGTGGCAAGAGGACGTAACGTCTCCGTTCCCTCCTTCGGGGAACGAGGGTTACCTTCGTAACGTTACGTCAATGACGTAATAATGGGGACCTCTGGAAAACACCATAATCCTGAACTGCGTTACGCAGCCGAGACCCAATGCCAGCAGGCAAGCGTGTCGGAACAAGGGGCTCAATGCGTAACCGTCCCAACGCCGTCTGGCGCAGATGGCCCAGAGATGAAGGAAATTGCTGTTTTTGTGAATATATGGGTACCACTGACTCGGAGGTCAGTGGCAGCAGCGATGGTACCTGGCCCCGACCCTCCCCCGGGGCTGGGGGGACTGATGTAGGTGTCCCCCGAAGAGCAAACGTCTCCATCTCCGGGCAGCCCGTGTCAGGGCCACTTCGCAGACTTGCGGGTGGATTTAGCGGGCCGCTGAGAGACGGGCTGCGCCGCATTCCTGCGGCTGGCTCTACGGAACCCCGCCGGGGCAAGATGTGGCTAATGGCCTCTGACTGCTTTTGTACTGCCGAGAACTGCTGGGCAAAGTCCTCGACAGTGTCGCCGAAGAGGCCGACCTGGGAGACGGGTGCAATCTGGCTGAATCTGGCGCAGATGGCTGACGTCGACAAAGCTCGCTTTCTTGACGTCAGCCATCTGCGCCAGATTCAGCCAGAGATTGCGCTCCTGGACTACCATAGTAGACATCACCTGACCGAGGGCCGTTACCTTCTTTGCCCGGAGGGCGAAGTCGGTAGCCGAGCGCAGTTCCTGCATCAACCTGCGGTCAGAACTACCCTCGTGCAGTTATTTAAGTGCTTTGGCCTGATACACTTGCAGGGTGGCCATCGCATGCAGGGCGGAGGCAGCCTGGCCCGCAGCGTTGTAAGCCTTCGCAGCGAGTGCTGACGAAAGCTTACAGGCTTTGGACAGGAGACGCGGACGATCCCGCCAGGTGGCGGCATTTTGCGTGCACAAGTGCACCGCAACCGCACGCTCCACCTGGGGGACATCCATGTACCCCCTGGCTGCCCCGCCGTCGAGGGTAGTGAGAAGGGAGGAGCCCTGACGTATACGAGCCGAGTAGGGGGCTTTTCATGTCTTAGTGAGCTCCTCATGCACCTCGGGAAAGAAAGGTACTGGGGCGGAGCGAGTTGTAATGTCGCTACTCGCGCCCAGATACCAATCGTCAAGCCGCGAGCGCTCGGGAGAAGGCGCTTTAGACACCTCCAACCCGATGCTCACGGCTGCCCGACGGAGCATGGCCGCCAGCTCAGCGTCAGCCTCCGACTGCACTGTAAAAACAAATAGTATTCCTTACTATAGAAATACTAGTATGTTTACTCAAATTTAGCCAAAAATGTTGAGTTTACTATTTTTTTTTATTATTATTGCTGACATTTTAGAACAAATAGTTCGTATTACTAATGCAATTTAAGTAAAATTACTCAAAATGTCCAAGACATACTGTTACGCATGCGCACTGGACGAAAATAGCCCCTCCCCCACATCCCAGAAGCACACCGGCTGAGGATATGTTGGCAGAGGATCTACTTCGGTAAAATCAAGGTAAACGCTTTTAGTTTAAATATATATATATATATATATATTTTTGCTTGCTAGTCTTTGTGATGTTAGATTTTTGCACTTCGTTGCATGCTGTTTTGTGGAACTAATGTAAAGAACTTAAACACTGGTTGATACTGCGCATTATTTGAAGCGATTTATGTTCAAAGTAGTTAATGTCCTCTTTATATCTGTAAAATTGCCTGGTTGTCTATTAAAGTCTATGTTATCCATTTCTGCTAGTGACAAGTTAGTCAGGAGAACTGACGGTTATGCTTCATGTGACGTTTTGCATAATTCAAAATTCTATGAGAATTTAACCGGAGCCGAATATAAATATTTATTACGGCTCTGAATTAGTGATGGGAAGTCCGGCTCATTTCCGCGAATCGGTTCATTCGAACAGTTCGTTTCAATGAACCGGTTCAAAAAAACGGTTCATAGGTTCTTTTAGGCGCTAACGTAATGACGTCATTCGCAGGGACGCAATGTCGAGATCGCCCGGTCACTCGGGATGAAAATACACACAGCACACTCGATTAATGTCTCTAATCATAACTTCAGTCAGTTTAAAACATCATCATCATCTGATAAGTTTATCATATAATTTTTTTGTTAAGTCTTTAAGTTATAAAGTAAATACATTTGTCTATTTGCTATTGAATAAACTTACGTCTTTCCAAATTTCCTCTTCTAATTCAAGTCGTCGGTTCACCCATGCTTATTGCTCGCAGCATTTAGCACTGTAGCACAGCATCAGTTGTGTCATCAGTAATGTCCATTGAAGAATTACACATAGTCAGACGCCTATTGGTGTTAGCTGAACCACGCATGCTCAGTATCAATAACTCATCGGTTCTCCCAAATTGGAGTCGGACAAGAGAAACAGCTCTCGGTTCAGTACTGGTGATCCGATTCCGAAAACCGCCTGCAACCGATTCCTATGTCCTAACTCGAGAATGACAACAGTCAGCCACAGCCAGGCGCTAGTCAGCAAGAGCGATTCGGATCCCTTGTGCTGGTTTTAGCTTAATTTTAGCCTTATATTACCTTGTTTATAAATTAAATAAACTGTTCCCGAAAATATGAAACAAATTGTTTAAAAAAGAATTGATTCTCATCTTTAAAGTAATTAACAATAACACATCTGCACAACTTTTACTGTAATGTGTTAAAAACAACTTTGTACAAATATTTTAACCCTCCTCGTTCTCTTGGAAAAGTACACGCATGCGCAATATCATCGGTTCCCAAATCAGACGTATTCGAAGACACGGCTCTTGTAGTGTACTGGTGAATCGGGTGATCCGGATTCCAGAACGAGAGAACTGCTCTATCCCCTGCGCATGCTCAGTATAGCAGCTAATCATCAGTTCTTATTTCACAGCAGTTCGATTCAGTGTGTAGTGTGGGAGTGACTGAAAAACTCAGTGATTCTGGTTTATTTCAAGTCGGATGACCTGTCATGCACGTCAGAAAGCGAGTAAATTGTGGTTTACTCCAGTGAAAAGTGTTTACTGGATACGCGAACCGTTTCGAACGATTCAGTCCGATTTGGTGAATTGGTTCGACCGGTTCAGTAAAAAGAACCGGCTCAAAAGAACGATTCGTTCACGAACCGGCCACCACTACTCTGAATTTAACAAAACACTTCAAATGGGGAGCTCGTGTGATTGTTACGGAATAGTTTTCCTAAGCGCTTAGCATATATTGTAGCATATCTGGACGCGGCAATTTTGAATGAGGCAGCTCACGCACACTGCCGCATTCACGTTAGAGAGCGTGCAATATAGTCAGTGTACAAACGGGTGGAAACACCGCTACATCTTCAAACTGATTATTTTTGTGAAATAACTCTTTTTAGCATGACACAGTGTATTTGAACGCAGCTATGAGTGCTAAAGTTCAGTCAAGCCGTAGCATTATTTGTTGGAACGACTGTTAGCGACGAAAATAGTATGCGTGCTTATTATGCTAATTACGGTAATCTGCAGGCAGCACAAACATCAGGCATTTTGAGATCGACACAGTCTTTAGCAGACCCCATCACCTCCACAAACAGAGTATACTGTATATACAACATTAAAACTTATTTGAATATAAGTTAACATGCTTTGTTCTAAAATACCAGATGTTTCCATTTACATTGCATAAGGCCAAAAAACCCCACTGTTCTATGCATTTGATTTTGTTTGCTCAGTTTTCACTGATTATTTTACTGATATAGTAACACTTTTCCTTTTTTAAATATTATTTCAGAGTAACCGTTGATGACTGCTGTGCAGTGGAAATGTAAGTTCAGAGCATGCTTTAATTTAGATTACATTTGTTACAAGCACCATGATTGTGACATAATTGTCATTCTTTACGTTTGTTTTTACTTTGCAGAGGAACCACTTCGATAAATTCAAGATGAATGCAGAAAATGAGACTATTATTGCTTGATAAGACATTGAGATACCGTCAGAAGCAACAGGTATTATTTTGTATTCCTTGCTATGTTTATTCCCCTCTTAAAATGGATAGTCTCTGACTTGAAATTTATTAATCTCCAAGGGCCACAGTTTCAGCTAAAAATCTTCTGTTCTTTGCTGTTTTGCTGAAGAAGAAATACTCAACATCTTGGATGTCCTGAGGGTGAGTAAATTAAAACAATTTTTTTTTTTTGTTTTTGGGTAAACTATTTCTTTAACTGGGCCATATGATGTGTCAGATTTCCCATTTGAACACTTATTTGATGGATAACAAGTAAGGTGGGTGTATTTTCAAAGATGACAAATGTGCAATTAATGCCCTTGATGACTTTTTACTGAAATATTTATTTTCCTTTTGGAAACCTTGATTGTTTTTATGGATTGTGTCTTCAAATGTTAATAGCCATTCCATGTTTGTTCTTAGATCTTTGCAGGATTCAGTCACCTATCTAGGATCTGAGGTCTGCACAGCATTGGACACACACTCTGCACTTTTTTAATTTTCTAGAAAACAGGATTTTCAAAGTTTGCATCAAGTTCATTAAAAGGTATTTATTTATCATGCTTACTGTAGCTTTCATTTGTAAATAATTATTTGCTTATGATTGTTATCCTTAGCCTGTCTCTGCTTTTCTTTCAGTCATCCTGGAATTTTACAGTATGTGCTTCGTAAGTATTATTAATTTTTTATTTATTTATTTATTTTTTGCTCTCATGAAATTTTTGCATTAGATGCTATATTTGTCTTGGATTACTGAAATTGGTAATGTAAATCCCTTAAATTCATGAAATTGTGTTGATTGATCACAAACAAACTTGTCACTTTAGACATTTTAAATAAAAGTTAGCCCATGATTTACTCACCCTCAAGGCATCCTAGGTTCTTTCAGACAAATACAATCAGAGTTATATTTAAAAATGTCCTGGCTCTTTCAAGCTTTAGAATGGTGGTGGGTGTTTACAACAGTTTAACAAAAAAGCAACAAAAAGTGCCAGGGGGTGAATAAAGGCCTCCTGTAGTGAATAAATGTGTTTTTGTAAGGGAAAAATATCCATATTTAAAATGTTAAAAACACTTTTCTCTTACTTCCACTAACTGTCATAGGTGGAAGCAGTTCCGGCCAGATGACGTAGGATCTATGCATAGTGCAAGCACTGGTGATTAGTGACAAATGCGGAAGCACAGAGGAAATAGTGAATCGAAACACTGGTTAGAAATTAGAAGTACAAAGCAAGGATTTGTAAAGAAAAATGCTGGAGGATTTTGGATATAAACCGAGAGAAAACTGGTTTTCTGTTGCTAAAGTAAGGCAACTTTGCTTCCTTTGCTTTGTAAATAAACCGCGAGGCTAGTACGTTGTCACCGGTGCATGCGCTACACATACGTCCTAAGTCATCTGCCCTGGGGTGGCCTGCACATATGACAGTTTTAGTGGAAATGAGAGAAAAGGGTTTGTATCGCTTTAAACATGGACATTTTTCTTACAAATTTGGTTCAATACAGGAGGCCTTTATTCACCCCCCAGAGCCATGTGAGGCACATTATATTATGGATGGATGCACTTTCTTGCACTTCTTTTGAACTGTTGAACAGAAACACCCATCCATTGCCATTATACAGCTTGGAAAAACCAGGACAGTTTTTAATATTACTCTGATTGGATTTGTCTGAAAGGCGAAAGTCATATACATCTAGGATGCCTTGATGGTGAGTAAATTATGGGCTAAATTTTATTTCTGGGTGAACTAACCCTTTAAGATAAAATCATGTAAATAATGGGTTTGATCCATCACTCCATAACAAGAGAGATAATGCTCTCGGGATCATACAGTACAAATAGCATATTGTAAAAAAAAAAAAAAAAAATCTGTAAATTCACATCTATGATGTTAATAAATGAAAAAAAAAATGTAGAAATAAAATTGTCCATGGAAACTTATGTATAATATTCCAAGACATTTGAAGGCATGCAGTAATAGTTGACAAATGATAATTTTCCTCAACAGCCCATTGTCACTGTGTGCTTTTAGAATATTTCTAGTATTGAAATGAAGAAATTTACACTTTACCTATTTTTCTTCCTCTACTTAGGATGTGGATCAGATGCAGACTTCAGTGAAGCAGTTGCAGGCCTGATCACAGTTCTACCAGAAGACATGTCCTCATTGTGGACTCAATAAAGACAATCATGTTGGAGGGAGGAATTGTCATGGATGGGGTTTAAAGGTCTGTATTTTGTTTTTGCTGTTCTGTTTGCATACAATTCTGAAAATGCTCTATTTTTAACAGTTTTCCAGATAATGTTATGACAGCCAAGTGCTGTTTAGTCAAGAAGTCTGTAAGGAGTATTATAAGAACACATGTTTTAAAAGCTAATTTTTATTATTGTGATATTCTTTAAGTTTTCTAGCTGTTTTTTACAAAAATAAACCATTGAGAATTTCATACTTGTGTTAAGTGCATTTCATGCTGGTTGAACTACTAACAATATGTTCAGTTTACTTGAAGAAACTTTGGAAACCGATTGCACGAAATGTTTTAAGTCCCCAGAGCTTAAAATGGCAGATTAAACTTTACAGCATTTAAGATGTCTGCAGAACACAAAATAACACTGTTAGTTAAATAGAATTAACAAAGTAATCTTACTATTATATCTTTAGTAAGATTAGTAAATATCCTGGAGTATGTTAACTAGAAATTACATTAAACTAACTTGATATTTATTACTTAATTTACTCAGGAAGTGTTTGCTTTCTTTACTTAAAGCAGATTATTAAATTAACTTTAGTTTTACTTTTAAGTTTACTTAGCAAAAATAAGGCAATCGGTTTCCAAGCTTTTTTTAAGTAAACTGAACTAGTTAGGATTTACAGTGTGAGCAGCCGCCGTGGTGGGGGTACTGCTCAACAGAAGCGTCAGCATCAGCAAGCGTAAGCCCCTCCTCTGATGCAGTGATCGACATCCTGTCCTCCTCGGGACCGCCAAAGGTAACACTAGGTCCGACAGGCGGACGAGTGCTAAGCTTTGGCATCTCCATGGAACCACGCTTTGAGGGGCCGGACTTCCGCGGGGGCTGGCCCGACGGAACGTTCGGCACTGTCACCCTCAGATCTCCTTCACCTCTAACCAAGGCAGCCGAGGAACCAGAGCGGCCCGCCGAACTGGAAGGGGTAGAGGATGAAGGCGAACGAGAGGCGCGATCTCAGCGTGGCCATGGACATGCGTCCGCAATGAACACAAGATCCATCCACAAACACCGCCTCAGCATATTCTCGGCCCAGGCACGAGAGGCAGCATTCGTGGCCGTCATTAGATGACAGAAAGCCACCACATCCAGCAGCACACGGTCGGACAGACATCCCGGAAGACGCTATCAACGACCGTGTAGGAAATTTGCTCTTTTAGATTGGCGTGCCCCAGGGAAAAGGCAACAGCCAGGAGATCGCTGGTCAGGCACAGATGCCGGCAGTGCCGGTTACACGATCGAGCAGGAACACAGGAACACTGGAACAGGAACACTGGAACAGCTTCTCTGTCTTCTTCTCCAGCAGCTTCAAAGGCGAGGCTCCGAAGCAGAAATCTGAATGAGTGGATGCACGCCGCCATCTTATATAACCGTAAGTCCGGGGGAGTGGCGCGGCATGCAAATTCCACTCGTCAATTCTCATTGGCTTTATCTCTTAAGCTCAGAGGTGATAGGGTCTCTCAGCCGATCCCCATTATTATGTCATTGACGTAACGTCGTAGAGAACGACTGAGGGGGAACCGCGATTACTGCACTCCTTTAGCAAAAAGGGCAGTGTACATATACACACTGTAAGTTTCAGGAGTGACAACCGCATTTAAATGCGGGATTGAAAAATGTACATGTACAGAAGAAGTGTTGCTCTACTGCTTTCCCTGTTATTCACCCATGGATTCAGCACACTACAGAAGAATAGACACATCTATGCACGTTAAAAACCGCATTAATAACTAGTTGTTCAGTTTGGTTTCGCACACATTAGAGCCCATCCGACCCGAGTCTGTAATTTCCCATCTTTCTCCCAAAACAGCTTATAGGGTAGACCGAGTACAGTTGGTACACTTTTTGCTTTTTCCTTTACCACACTAAAACTAGGGACTGAAAAGAAGTGATTTTTCATATGACATTTCCTTTACTTGTCTACTAAAATGTTAATATTTATTAACATCCATTAGTAGGTCATATTTGCCACAAGCTCATGAACACAATAAGCTTTTTTGTTCCAACTGTACCGATGTGGGGTACAGTTGAAACAACACCCGAGTACAGTTGAGACACCCACACTGTTAGAAATCACTGTAGATTTAGCAGCACATTACTGTAAAAACCTACAGTACGATACCACATTTATATATTACAGTAAAATACTGTAATTTATATTGCATTATGGGTTATTTTGATTCGGCGGGAATATTTTACAGTACATTTTAGTGTTGCTGTAACCTTGCTGTAGCCTAACTTTAATACGCCACGCAATACTGCTGTAAATAGCGCGCCGGCGCCACCTGTGGTCAGATCACACAGACAGAACACAACTGCTGCTGACCGGAGAGAGAAGCAGAACGGAAGATTTCTGCAAGTTCGGTAAGTTAAATTTCATATCAGGTTTTTATCATATAGTGTACATGGTTTTTAGTGTGTAATGAAACCGCAAGTTTAGCCGCGGTCGTTATAATCTTTTTTTCTCAGTGCTGTAAACTCTGTGAGTCGAATCTTCCGCTGCCTTCACGAATCACGACATTTCCATATCTAGTGAATTAGTTTATGGTTTATTTTAACCAAAACTAGAGTCAATGCTTGCTAGAACTGTGGAAAGGCAAACCGAGTCCGTTTTGGTAAGTTTTGTTCGGTTTCTGTCGAGTTTGAACGAATGTGAGGTAAAATGACCGTGTTTGTCAATGACAAAGACCGATAAACGGCAGTTTGTGTTTAAACAAAAGGGATATTTGTTACGATTAAACAATTGTCTATCTCTATAGGGATCCCTTTTACATTGTGGTCCTATTCGAGTATGCCATTGACAAACACGAGCACGTTTTAATATAAGTTTATGGTGTGCAATATATATATATATATATATATTTGCAGTTCACTTCACGGTTGCGGTTAATACTGGACATAGTCGCTTAATCAGCGCTCTCTCCACCCTCAGGTGAGACCCTTGAGCAAGGCACCGAACCCCCAAACTCCTCCCCGGGCGCCGCAGCGATAGCAATATGGCTGCCCACTGCTCCGGGTGTATGTTCACGGTGTGTGTGTGTGTGTGTGCACTTGGATGGGTTAAATGCAGAGCACAAATTCCGAGTATGGGTCACCATACTTGGCCACATGTCACGTCACTTTCACTTTCACTTTCACTTTCATTATAATCAACATTATTTCTAGTCAGCGGTCATGACCACTATTACAATAAACAGAGGTAAGGCCCACCCAAATGGTCGAACAACATCCAGTTGACATAAACTGATTTCCCTTTTTTTTCCCCCACAGTCTAAGTACACTTGAACTAATGGCAAGTGTTGGCCAGATCTCTAAAATCTCTAAATCTCAGTTCATGTGCCTCATGCTCCATCCCAACTGAACTTCCGCTATTATCGTGACACCAATATGAGGTAACAAGGATAAAATGTTATCTACTAGACAATCAGAAAGATACAAAGCATGGAGTGTATAGACACACTCACCCTACAGGCTCATCTGGCTACAGAATCACCCTCATCCTCATGCAACTTTTTCTTAAGTACTTAGACCAAGACAAACATCCCTGAAATGGAGACCATAACTAACAGCTGGAATTTGCATTGATAGAGGCCTAGACTTGAAGAGTTTACAACTTTTGAGGACAGATGTAATTTACATGAAAGGCACTGGTAAAGGACATACCCTCTACAGTAAGCAGAATATGTCTAAACTCGTATGATCTTTATTACCTTATAGTCTGCCTCTTGTAAGGTGGGGATACCAAACTCACATTCATGCGTTCTATTTTGCTATTGAGCATTCTGAGTGAGAAGAGTGAAGGGAAGGAAGTGGGGGACAAGAAACAAAGGTGAAGGAAGTGAACATATGAGTAGCTACACAGAGGACACTAGCCGCTCTGTCTAGTGTGTCAGTGCGCCTGCGCCAAAGGTGTGCTTCAGCTCGTGGAAACCAGTAATATAAATATCTCAAATAAACCATATGATGAATAATCACCACATAGATTATGACTTCTGAACATAACGATGATATATGTGAGGTAACTAGTATGCAAATATATACATAAACATATTTAAGTGCTATTTCGTGTTTGTCACTCACATATATTAACAGACATTCGGCCAGGTAAACATGCATCAACAAAGAGGATGGAGGAATGAATCGTATACCCACTTCTCCAGGCACCACTACACCACTGAGGGAGAGATGACCTGCGCGTCTCGTCCAGAGCGCTGATTGGCTCACTGAAAGGATGCTGAAACCGATGCGTCAACGTAGCTGATACGAAAGGAAACCAAGATTCTTAAATATATCTTATTAGTGGCCTTTTTACAGGATGAATATGTGAGAAAAGTAGCTTTCCTGCATCTTCTCGGAATGAGATGTTTGTATTATATATAGTACAACCATAGCATCAATGTTCACAGTCAAACCAAGTTTGGCAGATGCTTCTGTCAGTGGTGTGGTTTGGTTGTAGATGTATCTTGTAGTGGAAGTCACATAATTTTGTGGGTTGTTTCTATATAGTGGGCCTCAATTTTCTGAGGCCAAAGAGTTACATCAATAACGGCTGACATTTTACTTGTTGCACTGGCTTCTTTCTGATCATTGAAAACATATTGTTATTTGTGCATTGCTAGATTTAGAAGCTGCGTGTAGTGAGAAAATGACAGAAGTGTTAAGAGGCCTAATAAGTGAGTGGAGAAGTGATTCTCTCATACTAGAGCAAAAGTTTCACAGCAACATGTGCATGTCATTTTCGTTACATTTTCATTCTTCTTAGAAATCCATCTGTCTAATATCAAAGGTAAAAGTTTTTGTTTTCTTATATTTAATAGTCAAGCAATAATAGTACTTATACTGGTGAAACTAAATTTCTAGTGGGAGCTTCTTCCAGTTCTTGTTCTCCATATCAATAGTTAAACAAGTGCAGCACCTGAGATTACCAGAGTACCAGAGTATTTATATCATGCTACAATTGCGCTGATTGGATTGATTGGGCTCTTACTAAATATTTATTATCATGTAGTGCAATTGCCAACCTTTAGAGGCTGCTTGCAGTGAGAAAATGACAGAAATGTCAAGAGGCCTAATAAAAGAGTTGAGCTAATGGCTGTGGTTTGACTTCTGCTCTGTTTCTGCTCTGTGGTTTTAACAAGAGTGGGGGAGATAGTTATTCTTATTCTGCATCTTTAGTTTTATAAACCTCAAAATACTACTACAGGAGCAAAAGGTTCACAGCAGCATTTTCATTTACTTCCACTTCTTAGAAACACCATTTAATGTCAAATTTAAGGATCTCTGATTTCTCATATTTTATTTGACCATAAAGTAACAATAGTACCAACTGGTAAAGCTACATTTCTAGTAAGAGAACTTTTAGAGAAAAAAGACCAGGATGCAGAAATACTTTCATGACAGCAAAGTGGTTGCAGATTTTAAATAACCAAAAATAGATAGAAAATATGCAGATTTTGACAGAATATATTAACAAATACAGTGGATTACTTGTTCATATCAATCATTGTGTAAAAGCAGTTTAGTTGCCATTATCCAGGACACTGCAATTAGAGATGAGAGAAAAACTCAAGAGCAGGATTCATAAGTGAGCCTACATTAGGATTCACTTCCTGATTTTACTTGGTATCCACTGGTAATGCAGTGTGAGAACAATTACCAGAAGACATTCTTTTCAAGAAGAAAAACAGCATTTACAACTTGCACGCACTGACAGAGCAGCTAAATTTCATAGAATGGATCTCTTTTTCTTTCTATTTCTTCATGTATTGAGTTTTGTCTCCTCCCTCATCTCTACTTGTACTGTGACGTTCAGGAAGTGTCTTATATAGTGCACACAGCATTATTAAAACAGTCTATGAATGTGTCAGTATGGGGTCCAGTGCACTGCCTCTTATATTCTGTGAGTATTTCATGATATTCTACACTATATTTTGTTTTTAATGCAGTATTCAGCTGAAGGTAAATGGTTGTGCTGCATGTAGGAGGGTTTCAGTGCTTTTTGTGTTATTTATTGTTCAGTTTTAATGTGATGATATGTTACCTGTGGATCAGATGCAGAGTTTCAGAGAACATGCATTTATCTGCTGATTGTGAAAGATGGAGGCCCTGTGGACATGTGCTTTTCATTCTTTCTAGTTTAAGCAGTTCAGTTAAATCAGATGCATTTGTTAATATGAGTTTGGTGTTGTAAGATATTGTCTCTTTAAATAGACTCTCCATTAGAGATTCAGAGAGTTTGAGAACAGCGACGAAACATGCTAGTTTATCAATTGAATATGAATTGTTCATATAGTGGACCAAAAATACTTACAAAAATGACTGAATGTCATTGCATTAAACACAATATATCAAACAAATGACATCTGCCAAAAAAATGATGCTTTTCTCAAAATGAATGTTGGTTTTATTATTTATTTGTTCATTTATTTATTTTTCAAAACATTTTAACTTGTTTGTTTCAATGTCATTTTCAGTGGATGTGTGAAGTCAGTTCTCCTCACATTCTAAGCAGAAAACATATGTTCCACTAGTGCTTGATCATCTTGGTCTTCATTTTAATAAAATTCAAATTTGTCACATGTGATTTTTCACCAAGTCAAGTGTGTTCATAGAGGTTTCCATGAGCCAATGTGAATAAAACTAGATTTAAATAAAAAAGACACAATATTGTCTGACCTGATGTTTTATTCTTATCCAAAACAACCAGATGCAATGATACATATCTACACTACAGTCAAAATCTTTGAACAGTAGGATTTTTTATGTTTAATGTTTTTAATGTCACATGGTCATTTAGAAATCATTCTATTGTGCTGATTTGCTGTTCAAGAAACAACAATTATTTAGAAATAATGCATTAAATTGATCCAAAAATTATAAAGACATTTATAATTTTACAAAAGATTTCTATTTCAGATAAATGCTGTTCTTCTGAACTTTCTATTCATCAAGCAAACCTAAAAAATTCTACTTAATAAGCATAATAATAATTATAAATAAATAAATAAATAAATAAAAAGTTTATTTATTTTTTTACTCAAATAAACTAGGTGTGAAAACACCCTTAGACAATTAAACCAAGTCAAAACAAGCATTTAAGAAATGTAGCACAAGCACAATTTTCAAAATAGTTATGAAACAATAAATACGTTGTTTAAAAAGTGTTTACATATTCTACACTCATGGCGTGTGCACACATTAAGATTAGATGCCTGTCTTCGTTGCGAGTCCCTATCAAGCACTTTACCGATTCAACTACTCACTTCTTCTCCTCCTGTTTGGCTCTTTGGCCCTCATCACTGCAGTACAAGTCTGTTCTTGATAAATCTGCTGTGAAAATGTGGGAAAAGCAGATGGGCAAGATGTTGGGGTGAAGATCTTTATATAGGCGGAGCAAAATACTTAATCGCACATTGTGATGGGGTGGTTTACGCTGTCAATACAGGAGAAAAGCCAATGGGTCACTGGCTGCTCGCTGTCCCTGCATGATGGTCCTTGGCAAAAAAACAAAACAAAACAAAAAACTTCTGTTGGCCCCTTAAGTGCGTCGGCCCACCGGGAAAAAAGGACCTACAAATGAAACTTACTCAGACCACATCATTTTAGGCCCTTTTATAGCTTGATTGAGTCCAATTACAATGTGAAAACAAAAGCATCAAAGTCATTTGCTGCTGGGTTTGGTTAATTTAAAATATTCTTTAGTGTTATTTTTATTTATTTTGGGGGGCTGTCATGTCACATTTAAGTTGATGGCAATGTCAAGCAGGAAGTAAGGCTTTGTATTTTAAACACTTTGACCAAATGTGGTTTGTCGTCTGTTTTGTTCTAATGAAGCGTCAGTGGTGCGAAACACTGATCACAGTAATGATAATATTTCACTGTAATTGTAATGTAGACTCAGGAGGCGTTTGATCCATTTGCACCTTTTTATTAATATCACAAACAAACAAGCAAGGGTCGACAGGGATTACCAGATGTATCGTAGAGTATCCGAGAGAATAACGTAGTCCAGGCAGAGTTCGGGGCGGGCAGCAGACAGAGAGTAAATCCAGTAAACGAAGCGGGAGGTCGGTAGGCGGGCGGCAAACGATCACACAGGTTAAACAATCCAGTCGACAACAAGAAGGCAAACACAGGGAAAAACGCTCAGAGATGATAGCCACGGCAAATCAAAACTTCGCGAAGGAAAAGGCGAAATGTCCGACTATTTATAGGGGAGAACGCGGCGAAATGGCGGCGGCGGAAATGAACCGGAAGAGAGTCCAAGCGGAACCGGAAGAGCGGCCCCAGGTACGGGATGATGGGTAATGCAGTTCGGTTAGTATTCAGGTGAGGGCTGCCGCTGGCGATGGTCGGAGGGAGCCACAGAGACCGGGATGGTGACAGAGCCCCCCCCCTGCGAGCGACTCCTGGCGCGAGTGGGACCAGGGCGGCGGGGTCTGCCCCGGGGTCTGGGGGCTGGACGATCTGGGTTGCGTTGGTGGAACTCCTGGGTGAGTGAGGGGTCAAGAATGTCCTTAGAGGGGACCCAGGATCTTTCCTCGGGGCCGAAGCCCTCCCAGTCCACGAGATATTGAAGGTGACCCCGCCGGCGTCGAGAGTCCAGGATTTTGTTCACTCGGTAAGCCTCCTCACCCTCTATGATGATGGGGGGGGGTCTTTGGGAGCCGGTCTCGTCTAGGTTCTCCACTCCTCCCGGATCACCAGCGGGCTTAAGCAGGGAAACATGAAAGGTGGGTGAGATACGGTAATGAGCAGGTAAATCGAGTCTGAAAGAAACAGGTGTAATTTGTCTGATGATTTTGAATGGACCCACGTACCTGGGGTTTAGCTTTCGACAGGGCTGGCGGAGACGGAGGTCCTTAGTGGAGAGCCAGACCCACTGTCCCGGGGTGTAAGGGGGGTTTTGAGTACGATGACGGTTAGCCTGAGCTTGGAAACGTCGGACGGCACGCTGGAGATGGATGTGAGCTGAGTTCCAGGTCTCCTCGCTCCGCTGAAACCAGGATGTGACTGCGGGTAGATCCGACGGCTCGCCTGACCAGGGGAAGAGGGGGGGTTGGAAACCCAGGATGCATTGGAACGGGGTGAGATTAGTAGCAGGTTTGGTGATAGAGTTCTGAGCATATTCTGCCCACATGAGGAACCGGCTCCAGTCAGTCTGATTGTTGTGGCAGTATGTGCGAAGGAATCTGGTGAGTTCCTGGTTTAGCCTCTCCGCCTGGCCGTTGGCTTGCGGGTGGTAGCCTGAAGTGAGACTGACGTTTATTCCTAGCAGGCGGCAGAAGTTGGCCCAGAGTCGGGATGTGAACTGGGGACCACGGTCGGACACAATGTCTTCGGGGAGGCCGTAGAATCGAAAGACCGAGTTACATAGGGCCTCGGCGGTTTCCAGGGCGGTAGGCAGCTTGGGTAGAGGTATGAGTCTGCACCCCTTGGAGAATCGGTCGATGACCGTGAGGATGGTAGTGTGGCCTTGTGAGGGAGGTAAGTCTGTGAGGAAGTCGATTGCTATATGGGACCATGGGCGTTGTGGGACTGGCAAGGGTTGAAGCAGGCCGGCCGGAGAGTGTCGGGGAGACTTGGAGATGTTGCAGATGGGGCATTCCTTAACGAAACGTATGGTGTCAGTCTGTAGAGTGGGCCACCAGAAACGGTTAGTGAGAAGCTGGGTGGTAGCGGTGATGCCGGGGTGACCAGAGCTAGGCGTGGAGTGAACCTGAAGGAGGACGCGATGACGAAGTGGCTGTGGTACGTAGGTGCGGTTATGGGGACAGTCGGGTGGTCCTGGGTCCTGGTGCTGAGCCTCTGCTATCTCGGTCATTAAGTCCCAAAGGACGGGTCCAACAAAGACTGAACTGGGCAAGATGGTTTCAGGGGTGATTGAATTGGGCTGGGATTCACTGAGTCGGGACAGAGCATCGGCCTTAGTGTTGAGTGAGCCAGGGCGGTAAGTCACCTTGAAATCAAACCGGGCGAAGAACAGGGCCCACCTGGCCTGACGGTGGTTTAGGCGTTTGGCAGACTGGAGGTATTCAAGATTGCGGTGATCGGTGAGCACAGTAAAGGGGAATTTGGCACCCTCCAACCAATGTCTCCATTCCTCCAGGGCTGACTTGATGGCGAGTAGCTCCCGGTTACCCACATCGTAGTTCTGTTCGGCTGCGCTGAGCTTGTGGGAGAAGAAGGCGCATGGGAACATCTTAGGAGGGTCACCATGCCGCTGAGACAAAACCGCACCGATTCCGGAGCTGGAGGCGTCCACCTCCAGGATGAACTCCTTCTCGGGGTCGGGGTGATGCAGAATGGGTGCGGAGGTGAAGCGATTCTTGAGGTCCTGGAAGGCCTGGAGGGCTAGGGGCGACCATGGGAGGCGATGACAACCTTTCTTGATCATGGCGGTCAAGGGGGCGGCCACAGAACTGAATGAGCGTATGAAACGGCGGTAAAAGTTGGCGAAGCCGAGAAATCTCTGCAATTCCTTCAGGGTGGTTGGTCTGGGCCAGTTCAAGACGGCATTTACCTTTGTGTCGTCCATGGCTATTCCGTCTGCGCTGATAACGTAGCCCAAGAAGGAGATCTTAGATTGATGGAACTCACATTTTTCCCTTTTGGCGTAGAGTTGATGCTCAATGAGTCTCTTAAGAACAGCCCTGACGTGCTTGATATGATCTTGCAGGTTGTTAGAGAATATCAGAATGTCGTCGATGTAAACGATGACCTACCGATTCAGCATGTCCCTGAAAACGTCGTTTATAAAGGCCTGGAAACAGGAAGGACTATTGGCTAGGCCAAAGGGCATTACAAGGTATTCATAGCGTCCATTTGTGGTCGAGAAGGCCGTCTTCCACTCATCTCCCTCTCGAATTCTGATGAGGTTGTAGGCGCTGCGCAGATCTAGTTTGGTGAAATAGCGGGCAGAACGAAGCAATTCCAGGGCTGAGGGGACTAAGGGTAATGGGTACCTGTATTTGATGGTGATCTCGTTCAGGCCACGATAGTCTATACAGGGGCGCAGGCCGCCATCTTTCTTTTTAATGAAGAAGAAGCCTGCTGAAGCGGGTGAGGTCGAAGGTCGGATGAACCCTTTAGCTAGTTCCTCCTGGATATAATCCTTCATGGCTTGAGATTCAGGCTGAGAGAGAGGGAAGATGCGCCCCTTGGGTGGTTGAGATCCAGGAACTAGATCGATGGCGCAGTCACCGGCCCTGTGAGGTGGCAGTTGGGTGGCTTTGAGCTTGGAGAAGGCGAGTCGGAGATCTTGGTAGTGGCTGGGTAGCTCCGCCCTGGCTGATGACTCGGGTGTGGGTGACAGATCTGGAGTGAGATTCTCAGGATGGAGACAATGTTCTTCACAGTGGGTTGACCATTGTGTAATGCGTCGTTGGGCCCAGGAAATCGAAGGACTGTGGAGGTCGAGCCAAGGGAAGCCCAGGATTATGGGGTTTCGTGGGGTGGTGATGATGAAGAAACGGATGCGTTCTTGATGAGTGGAGTTAATGCTGAGAGTGATATCTGTGGTGGTGTCATTGATGAGACCCGAGCCCAGGGGTCGGCCGTCTAAGGCTGCCACTGCCACATGGGATGCACAAGAGATCAGAGGAACATGGTGAGTTTTAACAAATTCAGCGTCAATGAAGTTTCCAGCCGCCCCATAGTCTATGAGAGCGGAGGTGGTAACTGATTTATCTTCAAAAGTGAGTGTAACTGGTATTTCAAAAGTAGTGGAAGTACGTTGAACAGAACTCACCGAAGACGTTCTTCGTGGAGGACGTGATGGACAGTTCGCCCGTATGTGGCCGGGCTGGCCGCAGTACAGACACAGATTGTTTCTCATCCGTCGTTCTCTCTCCTCCACAGTGAGGCGTGTGAAGCCCACCTGCATGGGTTCTACCTCGACTTCAGACGACGCAGCGGCTTGGGCAGTGGGGTAAGTGGTAGTGTGGCGGAAGGGCTTTCTGGAGCGCATGAGATTATCCACTCGGATGGAGAGGTCGATGTATTGCTCCAGGGTAAGCCCCTCATCTCGACATGCGAGTTCTGCCTGGAGTTCCATGCTGAGGCCCTTGCGATAGTGCAGCTTCAAGGGACCCTCATTCCAGTCGCTCTGGGCTGCCAGGGTGCGAAACGTCAAAGCGTAGTCTGCTGCAGTGCCTCGGCCTTGCTTTAGCCCCATAAGCTGTTCACCGGCCTCCTTCCCATCAGCAGACTGCTGGAAAACCTCCTTGAAACGAGAAACAAAGGCAGCAAACGTAGGGAAAACAGGACGTTGGTAATCCCACACGGCGGTGGCCCATTCCAGCGCTCGCCCAGAGAGTAATGAACAAATGAAAGCGATCCGGCTATTGTCTGTGGGGTACAGTGCAGGTTGTTGTTCTATGAAGAGTGAACATTGCAATAGAAAACCTTTACACTTGCCTGGGGTGCCGTCGAATTTCTCAGGGAACGCCAAACGGGGGCTGGTAGGAGGCTGGAAGGCTGGTGGAGAGTGAACAGCTTCAGCGGAAGCGCTAGCGATCGGTGGAGAGGCCGCGGCGATCGGGGTGGCTGATGCTTGTGCTTGTAACGCCTGCAGGGATTTATAGATCTCTCCGGTGAGCGATGTCAAGTGGGTGAGCTGTTGTTGATGCGAGACTAGCATGGAGGCTTGCGCAGATAGCTCCGTAGACAGACGGTAGATAGATGCTGGATCAGTATCTGGCGAAGTTTTCTGTAATGTAGACTCAGGAGGCGTTTGATCCATTTGCACCTTTTTATTAATATCACAAACAAACAAGCAAGGGTCGACAAGGATTACCAGATGTATCGTAGAGTATCCAGGCAGAGTTCGGGGCGGGCAGCAGACAGAGAGTAAATCCAGTAAACGAAGCGGGAGGCCGGTAGGCGGGCGGCAAACGATCACACAGGTTAAACAATCCAGTCAACAACAAGAAGGCAAACACAGGGAAAAACGCTCAGAGATGATAGCCACGGCAAATCAAAACTTCGCGAAGGAAAAGGCGAAATGTCCGACTATTTATAGGGGAGAACGCGGCGAAATGGCGGCGGCGGAAATGAACCGGAAGAGAGTCCAAGCGGAACCGGAAGAGCGGCCCCAGGTACGGGATGATGGGTAATGCAGTTCAGTTAGTATTCAGGTGAGGGCTGCCGCTGGCGATGGTCGGAGGGAGCCACAGAGACCGGGATGGTGACAGTAATGTTTTCTGTTCTATGATTTTAACCGGAGTGGAGACAATTCTTATTCTTATTCTGCATTTTTAGTTTCATAAACCTCAACATTTCAATTATTTTTAACTAGTTTGTCTCAGCGTCATTTTAAGTGGATGTGTGAAGTCTCCTCTGGTTCTTAGCAGAAAAACCACAGCTGTGGTTCATCACATTAACACATGAACATGTTCCACATTTGACAGTCAAAACGTGTCTTTGGTGTTCATTTTGAACAATATATTTGTTTCAAATACATACTCAGACCACATCAATTTTTAATGATTCTGTTAAGTCAATTTACATTGTGAACACAAAGCACTGAGGTCACACACTGCTGGTTACTTTCTGGATCATTTTCAATGAACTGGATATGGTTTGTTTAAAATATACTTAATGTATTAACAAAATATATACTTTATTCTTTTTATGGCCACTATAATGTCACAGTTAAGCCTTGTACTGCATTGAAAACCCTATAGCACCTCGAGTGTTCCTGGTCAACATGGCCGGCCTTTTAAAAAATGCTTGTAAATCTCTTACTGTACTATATTATCACCAAATATTGGATTCAATCTTTATTATTAATCTGTGCTCATGTGCCTCCATTTTCAGAGAAAAAAAAAATCTTTTTTTTTTTTTGTAGGCCAGTCATTTGGGGGATACCAAAAAGTACAAAAATGATCAAAAATAATTTAGTACAATGCGATAACATTAACTTGCACTTTTTGAAAAAAGAAAATGATTTATGGGTCAAAATGGCCTGAACACAACACAATGTTGTCAGCATTACACAGGAAGTGAGGCTGTATGTTTCTCAAACACTTTGACCTAATGTGGTTTGTACTTCTGTAGTTAGCTTTGTTCCAGCGAAGATTCAGTGCTGTGAAACATGTGCATGTGTGTGTGTGTGTGTGTGTGTGTGTGTGTGTGTGTGTGTGTGTGTATGCATGCAAGATTTTTCTGGTATCGGTACTTTACTTAACTATTTTGATGACTACTTTTTACTTTTACTTCTTACATTTTTAAACAATTATCTGTACTTTCTACTACATTTTTAACTCAGGCTCGTTATTTTAGCTTTAATTTTCATTTGGTGAATCACATTCGATAACAAAGCTCTAATAAATCATGGATCGTTTAATCTTTAGGCTGCGTGATTCAGCTCGCAAGCGCACTCGTTTCCACCAAACGGTTTCTATCAGAGTAGGGTAGACCAGGTACAGATAGTACAAGGGTAGGGTTGAGACACGTTAAATAACTTCTGTGTGCAAAAAGTCTGATCTGTGATATTTGCTTTGCTTATGTGTATTATCAAATTTCCCACGATTGAAGAGGGTGCTAATACACATGTGTGATGCAAATATCACAGATTAGACTTGTTGTGCATGGAAGTTATTTAAGGTATCTCTACTGTACCCTTGTACCAACTGTACCTGGGCTACTCTAATCAATGCGTGGGACTCGAGAATGGAGTGGAAGTGTCCGGGTGGATCAGAGAGGCAAAACTACTGACCTGTTCAGGACTTGTTCAAGTGCAGGTCAGTTTCATCTGTAAACAGGCTACTGTAGTTTTGTCTTTGTTAACTTAGTTAAGCATTAACCTATAGCAACTCTTAGCAGTAGCAGCCAAAGTATAATACTGTAAACTAAACTAAATTACTGTCAGCACTCAGAATACTCTATGCTCAAAGACATCATTATTGTTATGCACTGTAAGGTTACAGTAGTAATTTAGCAAACAAATGTTATAAAACATCATTTTGTAATACGTTTAGAGGGAGCTAGGGCAGAAAACAACACAACCCTTTACAAAATTAAAACCAAAAAACCTGTTTACTATAGTTAAACCATGGTAACCACAATTGAACCATGGTTTTGCTACACTAACTATAGTCTAACCATGAGATGTGTAGTTACAACTATGGTTGTAAATTAAAACAACCTGTAACCTGCCAAAAAAAAAAAAAAAAGATTACTATACTTGTACTCTATTAATCATAAAAAAATATCTGTAGGGTATTTTGAGGTAAAACTTTACATTCACACGCTGGGGACATCAGAGACTTATTTTACATATTTGTATACATTCTTTGTTTAAAGTTAAATTTATCTGTCTGGTATACTTTGAGAGTTCAAAATTAAGAACTTAAACACAGGTTCAGTGTGCAAGGCTGGTGCATTGATTTGTACTCAAAGTTAAAAGGGAAACTCTGTCCTTTTTTTATTTGTAATCGTGTGTCTCAGTCTATAAGTAAATAAATGAGTAATTAGTAAGTAAAATAAATGAAATAAAATTGATATACTTGCAAGCTAAAACTAACTTTTTGCCAGTCTGCCAATGGCTGGTGACTTGAGAAAATTTACCAACCGTAAATATTTTTTTTCCTGGCCATGAAACTGTTTTTGCAGTTGCTGCTACTGCGAACATATGTAATAATGGACCAAAGAACCAACCACTGCATTTTAATCATGATACAAACAAAAATGAATCACAAATGTAGTATGAGCAGTTTTTGTTGTTGTTCTTGTTCATTTCAATTTGATTGTATCACTTTATAATCTGAAGCAAATACAGAAGGTCTGACTTGACTTCTTCCAGCAAACAGTGAGTTTGCTCTGGCTGCACAGTATTTTCTTTGTCTGTGTCTGTTCATTTTAATCCTTGCTTGCCAGAGTTAAACCTATGAGCTTTTATTTTGACAGAAACTGCAATTGAGCTTTTATTTTAGTGGAAAACTCCGGCTTCAGCTCAAAACAGGTTTTCAAATGCCTCTCATTACAAATCTAATGAAATACTGTAAACATCTGCTTATTAAAATTGTGAAAATTATGGTAATGTGAAAGAAAAAAAAAAGTGAAAATGAGTTCACAGCATTGACTATCAAACGAGTCATTGACTGTGGCAGGACTAATTAGACTGTGGTGGGGCGCCACACTCTAGTTAATGAGTGAGAAACACTGATAATGGGTACTTTTTACTTATATACATGTCTGAGCCCAATACTGCTTTACTCTAACTTAAGTAAAAAAAGTGAAGTCAGTACTTCTGCTTTTACCAGAGTATTTTTAAACATGAGTATCTGTACTTCTACTTGAGTTTAATGTTGCTACTGATTTTGCACATCTGATCTCTGATCTGATCTGATCTGCAGCTGTCTAATGGTTTTTTCGGGAAAGCTGGTGTGGAGACCATTACAATAATTCACCTGCTGCTGATAAAGACATGAACAAGTTTCTTCAAGTCTTGACTAGAAATAAAACATTTAATTCTTGCAATGTTTTTGAGATGATAGTATGCTGATTTAGTTATTACTTTGTCATGACTACTGAAACTTAGGTCTGGCTCACAGGTTAGACTCTTAGGTTAGACTCACACCAAGATTCTTGGTTGATTTTTGTTGTTTAACCCCTAAAGTTAAGTTTGTTTCAGTTTTCTCTTTGTTGAACTGAAGAAAGTTTTGGCACATCCAGCTGTTAACTTCATCAGTGCATTGACAGAGGAGTCAGTGTGACTTTAGTCATTAGACAATTAAAGCTGCGTAAATCTGGGTGTCATCTCTGTAGCTTTGATTGGCAGTCTGCTTTTTTCTCATTATGTGACTCAGTGGGACATATTGTATACAGGCTGAACTAGAGAATTGAGTCTTGAGGGACTCTGAATGTCATGGTTGTCCACTAAGACTAACAATCTCCTATACTCACATAATAACCTCTCTCCTCTAAGTATGACCTGAACCATTTGAGTACCATCACAGCAAGCATGACCCAGTTTTTCAGTCTCTCTAGAAGTATGTTATGATCAACAGTGTCAAACGCAGCACTGAGATCTATAGGACCAGCACTGATATTTTGCCAGAATCAGTATGTAATCGAGTATTATTTGTTATCTTTATGAGTGCTGTCTTTCTGCTGTGATGCTGCTGGAAACCAGATTGAAAATTGTCCAGGTGTCCATTTGACTTTTAAGAAGTTGTTCAGTTATAATACTAAAGAAAACTCAAACTCAAAACAAGGAAAAAAAAAACAAAACAAACAAACAAACAAACACTTAAAGAGGCAAAAATTCACTGTCTGACGTCACATGAGGTGAGATGAGATGAGATGTTGATATGAATATCATCATGTGCTGTATGTTGTGAATTTGTGATTCATGCTTCTCTGGTCAGCAGTGAATCTATTAGTGAATTGAGTCTCATATCAGTTAATTCAGTCCTGTGGCATCATTGTGTGTGTTGATGATAGAGAATATTCACCATTGGTTCTCATGAATGAGCTTTAAAACACAGAAAATCACTTTCAGTTGAAACTCAAGACACGTTTTAATGATGTGCATTGTGTTGAATTAATAAAAATCTTCATATTTGTGTTTCTGTTGTTTTTAGTGCTGATGTCCCTCATCCACACTGGACTCACTCAAGGTACTGTGAATTACTGCAGTAATTTGATTTATTATACAAATGTGAATTGTGTTGCAGTAGTTTATTTGTCTACATGGATCACATGAGGATCCCACATTTGTTTCTTTGCTGATATTTTATATCTGTATTTTGCTGTCATACATCTTCATAAAGCGTCATCTGTCTGTGTAGGTCCTCATGCTGCTAAAACACTGCTATTTATGCAGTTTATGAGGAACGTAAAATAAAATAAATAATAATAATAATAAAAAGCTTATTGTAGTTTACTGCAAAAAATGACACTGTAATTACTGACTGTTGTAAAAAAAACTTTTGTGCAAAAAAAGACTAAAAAAAACTTTGACAAAGAGTCATTTTAGTATTATAATAAGGATGTTTTAATAATGTCCCAATACAAAGTTAAATAAGCCACTGAATGATCATTGCAGCCATCTAGTGACAATGTTTTTTAAATATCATTATTTTATTTCATGCTATTTTATTTTATGAAAGAAATTTTGTCACCTTTATTTATATAGCACAATGCAATGCAAGCATTAAACTTATACATTAACAACAATTTATTAACTACTAATTATCTTATTTGGCCATGTCTTTTCATTTCATCTCCTTTCCTTTTCTTAAAAATATGGTCATATGCAATGTTAAGTAAATAAATAAATAAATACATAAGTACTTATTTACTGAATTACATACCACTAAATCATGGGATATTGTCTTATCTACATGAATGAAGGTTAGAATAATAATTAAAAAAAAAAATCTTACAAAATTACAAAATAATAATAATAATGTAAAGTTAACTAACAAAAAAAATACCAAAACTGCACATCTAGTAAAAACATTAAAAAATGATTGATATTATAGAAGAACAAATTATATTAATAATAAATAATAATAACAATAAATAAATAAATAATAAAAATAAAAATTTACCTACTGGGTTGTTGATAGACACCAAACATCCTGAGTGTACTTTCTAAACCTGGGGATCTCAAAGTGGAAAACTAGAGGTCTGTGACCTATAGTCTTAATTTGATTACCACCAAGGAGAATAATGACGAATAATAATAATAATAATGCCCTACCTTTAACAACTATTTATTAGGGACCAAGCCCAAAGGGCTGTAGCCCCTATTGTATCTGTCTGATTTCTTCTTCTTCTTCTTGTCCAATGGGGGTCTATGGTATCCCTATGAAGGGAACGTAAGAAAATTATGAACTTTGGCACACTAGTAGTGATGGCCATGAATAGTGAACTGACCAAGTTGGTGTCCCTAGGACCAACTCTATAGCGCCACCAGCAGTATTCAAATGGTTATAACTTTTGAACCCTTTGCTGTAGAAAAATGAAACTGAAATACACCTGATTCCTCTTTTCATGGTGATTACATTCTATAGCTTACTTTAAAACTCCACCATTTAGTGGCCATTTGGGAAAGCACAGATTTCAGCTTTTTCGCTACTCCTCCTTCAAAATTTGCCCAATTCTTCTTAAACTTGGCTCAGATGCATCTTTGGACCGAGCCACACAGAAATGACTGAACACAATTTTTTGACCTACTGGTAAAAAAAAAAAAAAAAGTTGTGAAGTTTAACGAGGTTGACCCAAAATTGGTTCAGAGGCTATAACTCGGCCAAACTTTGATCAATCGACACCACAATTGGTACACTTTATCTACACTATGATCTGAGGATCTATGCCAAAGTTGGGAACAGCACCACCTATGGGTCATGAGATACCGAAAATGCACTTTTTTGCTGATAACTTTTGAACAATTGATCAGAAAATCAATTATCATTATTGTAAATTACCAAATTGTTCCAGGATCAGCTGAGCCACGTGACCGCCATTTAGAAATTTGCCATAAATTGCAATATTTTTTGAACCTTTTGACATATCTGCACAAAAATTGTCAGGGATCATCGACAGCTTGTCTCGGAGGTGCCTGAGGAGTTTGAACACAGCGCCACCTAGCGTTCAAAAGATATAATGGCTTTTGCCAAAACGCTTATAACTTTTGAAAATGTTGCTGTTTTAATACTGTTTTTTGAAAAACAGTATTTTTGCTACTCCCAGTTTTGTTCAGTTTTGTCCAAAAACTCACCAGATGATCTTTGGACCGAGCTGCACAGAAATGTCTGAACAGATTTTTGATATTTGTATTTCCCGAGAAATACTTCTTCAAAGTCAACCGTGCCTGTGTTGGTTTATGCTAGTTAGCTTAGCTTGCTAATTGGTTAGCATGCTAACCGGTTGCCATTTGTTTTAATGTGGCTCTACAGCTGTCAGATCAACCATAAAGTACTTTATTATTAAATTAGCTTAGCATGCTAATCTGTTTCAAATTCTAAGTCATGCTTTTTCATGACCTCATTGTCACACCTAAACTTCTAAACAGAGCCTGTTGAATGTGTGTCCACTGAGTGGTGCACTCTGCTAAACCACTAACTTTGAAACCTGAAGCCTGTTGTGTTGTTGGTTCCAAACCTGCATGGTGTAACTTTACAAAACTGTGTGTAAAGTTGTGCTGTTTTGATTCATTTATCATCCAGATGTGCATTATAAAAATTTATTAAATGTATAAAAATTATGTATTGCTCCTGGATTAGAAATACATGTTTTTATCTGTGTTGTATTCATTTTCAACTGAACCTCTGTTCATGATGTGTTCATTATTGCTGATAATTCTGAACCTCTGAACCAGTTTTTCATGTTCATTAAATTTCTGTCGGTTTGGTTTTTCCTGCTCTGCACTGCACTACAGCCCTTTGTGGGCTTGGCCCCTGAATCACTGTTTCCAGCTATATTTAACCATTGTACCTGGCCATGTTTTTCTTCTTTTCTTTTCTTTTCTTTTCTTTTATGTCCTGTCCTGTCCTGTCCTGTCCTGTCTTGTCCTTAAAAATATGGTCATATGCAATGATATGTATTTATTTACTTATTTACTTAAACATTACATACCACTAAATCTTGGTCGTGCACCAACTAAACATAATGTTGTTCATTAGTTGTAGGAAGCTGATAACAAACGTTAGACATCAGTTGTCCATTTTATCTGGAGATTGTCATGCGTTTTTTTTTAAAGATTTGCTTTATTGAAAAAAAAAATCTAAAATATTTTATTACAACATTCATCAATATATTAATTGTATCACTATAAACTACAAGTAAGTTTTCTAGAGTCTTTTGTGTTTTCTTCTGTTTACAGATTTACCCGCATCTACACTGACTGTGACACCAGACAGTACTGTATTCACTGGAGAGACAGTCAGTCTGAAGTGTGTGATTGACCCTGATTACAGAGACTGGAGTTATGGGTGGTTTAAAACCAATCCTGACAACACTGTAACATTACAGAAGTCTGAGCGTTACACCTTAAACCGAGACACTCTCATTATCAAAGGAGTAATTACACCTGATGAGGGTCAGTACTGGTGTAGAAGAGATGAAGAACCAAAATCACAGTCAAGCTCTGTTAATCTGATTGTAAAGGGTGAGTTGAAATTCATCATTTTCCTAAACACTCTCTCTACACATGAAAATGAGATTTGATTGTGGCACTGAATCTACAAGCTCCTTAAGTTCCTCAGCGTAAAATATAAAACATTGTTAAATTAAAGAGAACAAACAGTAACATTCACTGTAAGACTGATTATTGTTTCAGAATCACATTAAACCTGTAATAAATCAGGTTTATTACATAATAAACCTGTTAATACGTTTGTACAATTTGTACAATGTTAACAGTAATGATTATATGTTGCAATCAAATCACTGTTGAAAAATTTGGTAGGGATGTATGGTGTTATGGTGGGCTGATATCATCTAAAGTCCTCTGAGGGGTTGGCATCATCATCTCTTTTTAGGTGTTCTTGATCCAGACTGAAGCTTGTGTAATTCATAGTTACCACGGGATGTTAAAGATTAATAATGTGCAACTGATCAGATATAACTGCAGTAAAAGATTATGAGATGCATTATGTGAATGCTTGGCTGAAAAGATGTGTCTTTAATCTAGATTTAAACAGAGAGAGTGTGTCTGAACCCCGAACATTATCAGGAAGGCTATTCCAGAGTTTGGGAGCCAAATGTGAAAAAGCGCTACCTCCTTTAGTGAATTTTGCTATTCTAGGTACTACCAATAGTCCAGAGTTTTGCAACTTTTGGGAGCATGATGGATTGTAGCGCAATAGAAGACTAGGTACGCAGGAGCTGAACCATTAAGGGCCTTATATGTAAGAAGTAATATTTTGTAGTTGATACGGAACCTAATAGGAAGCCAGTGCAGAGACTTTAAAATTGGGGTAATATCATATTTTCTTGACCTGGTAAAGACTCTAGCAGCTGCATTTTGGACTAACTGTAGCTTGTTTATTGAAGATGCAGGACATCCACCTAGCAGTGCATTACAATAGTCCAACCTAGAGGTCATAAATGCATGAACTAACTTTTCTGCATCAGAAACAGGTAACATGTTTCGTATCTTGGCAATGTTTCTAAGATGGAAGAATGCTGTTTTTGTGACATGGGAAGTATGATTTTCAAAAGACAAGTTGTTGTCTAATATAACACCCAGACTTAGAGGAAGTAACATTTCATCCATCTAGTTGCAAATTGTAATCCAAGAGATTCTGTGTATTATTTTTTGGTCCAATAAGTAATATCTCTGTCTTATCTGAATTTAATAGGAGAAAATTATTGGTCATCCAATCTTACATTTTTAACACACTCTGTTAACTTTGATAATTTAGAAGTTTCATCTGGTCTTGTTGAGATATATAGTTGAGTATCATCAGCATAGCAATGGAAACTAATTCCATATTTCCTAATAATATTACCAAGGACCAACATGTATATTGAGAAAAGCAGAGGACCTAGGACAGATCCTTGTGGCACTCCATACTTTACTGGTGATAATTGAGATGACTCCCCGTTTAAATAAACAAAGTGGTAGTGATCAGACAGGTAGGATCTAAACCATCTTAAAGCCTGCCCTTGGATACCTGCATAGTTTTGTAGTTGATCTATTAGTATGTCATGATCTATAGTATCGGACGCAGCACTAAGGTCAAGTAAAACTAGTAATGAGATGCAGCCTTGGTCTGATGCAAGAAGCAAGTCATTAGTGATTTTAACAAGTGCAGTTTCTGTGCTATGATGGGGCCTGAAACCTGATTTATATTCTTCATAGAATTTTTTTGCAAAAAGCAGCACAATTGAGCAGATATAACTTTTTCTAAAATTTTAGACATATTAGAAATGGATCTGTAATTTCCTAGTTCATTAGGGTCTAGTTGTGGTTTCTTAATAAGAGGCTTAATAACCGCTAACTTGAATGGTTTCGGGACATGACCTAAAGATATCGATGAGTTGATAATATTGAGGAGCAGTTCTTCTGCTACAGGTGACAACTCTTTCAGTAATTTAGTGGGTACAGGATCTAATAGACATGTTGTCGGTTTAGACGTATTGATAAGTTTATTTAGCACTTCCTGTCCTATAGTGGTAAAGCACTGCAGGTTTTCTTTGGGTGTTGCAAAGGAAATTGACGTATTAGACGCTGTAGAATCTAGATTGGTTATTGTATTTCTGATGTTATCTATTTTATCTGTGAAAAAATTCATAAAGTCATTACTATTAAACTGTAAAGGAATATTTAGGTTGGGTGACATCTGTTTTTAGTTAGTTTCTCTCCATATGCGCTCAAGATTACGAGTTTCATTCTTGAGAGAATGGTTTGTACTGTTGTGCCATGGAGCAGTACGTTTTTTCTCAAACTTTTTTTCAATTTGATGGGGGCAAGAGCTTCTAACATATTAGAGAAGATAGCGTCCATGTTGCTAGTCAATTTGTCTAGATCCTGTGTATTACTGGGTGCACAGAGCAGTTGAGATAAATCAGGCAGGTTATTAGTACTTATTAGTATCTATTTTTGGTGGCTGGAACAATGGTTCTGCCCAGACAATAACGCGGAGCCATATAGTTAGTATCAGTCATACTCAGCATGCATGATACAAGGAAATGGTCAGTAACATCATTGCTTTGAGGTACGATATCTATATCTGTAAGATCAATTCCATGCAATATAATTAATTCTAGCGCATGATTGAAACGATGAGTGGGCCCGGTGACATTTTGCTTGACTCCAAAAAAATGTAATAGGTCAGTAAATGCAAGTCCTAACACATCATTTGTATTATCGACGTGAAGGTTAAAGTCTCAGACAATTAGCGCTTTATCAAAATTAACCAATAGGTCAGAAAGGAAATCTGAAAATTATTTTAGAAAATCTGTATACGACCAGTAGCTAAAATAAGAGATAAGATAGATTTATTTAGCATATCTGACAGTAACTTTAAGCAAAAGTATTTCAAATTAATTAAGCTTGTATCCTTTTTTCTGAGTTACACTGAGAATATCACTATATATTGTTGCGACACCACCGCCATGACCATCTGACAGGGCTCATGCTTATAACAGTAGTTTGGTGGAGTAGACTCATTTAGACCAATATAATCATTAGGTTTTAGCCAGGTTTCAATCAAGCAGAGTACATCAAAGCTGTTATCGGTGATCATTTCATTTACAATAACTGCTTTGGGTGCGAGTGATCTAATGTTTAGGAGCCCAAACTTTAAAAATGTTTTTTGTTCGTTTATTTTGCATTTTTCCGGGTTAATCAGATTCCTGCATTAAATTTATGTTTTGACCTCACTATTTGAGGAACAGCACTAGTACTATCACCTAATAATTGTTCAGAAGAAAAGCCATCATAGCAGTTATTTGAGAATTGGCTTATTAGTCAAATGGAGCACAGCATCCTAGAGATGTTGTCCAACAGCAGTTCTGGAATTGAAACTAATGCGCATGATACATTTATATAAGACCAGATGATAAAGATGAGAAACATAGACAAGAACAGACAGGTGTAGGCAATGAGTAACCATGGCAACAGATGAGGGTGACTATGGAAACAAACAAGATAGGCAAGGCAACAAGGGAAACAGGTATTAAATACAGGAAGGAAATCCAAAAACAATGAGAACAGAAAAAAAAAAACACACTTCAGTGTAAAAGACCTTAAACAGATGACAAGGAACCACCAGACCATAATCATGACAGTATCATGGATAACAACAGTGTGTTAAAAATTTTGCCAAAGGTTTAAAGAGATTTAATTTTGCATCAAAAATATTGCATAAAATATAATGAACCCAGAAGGTCATACATTTGAGCTTAGATGTTTATTAATTTATAATTAATCAATTAAATAGAGTTCATGCCTTTAAAATACAATCTTGGTTTTGATCTGGATCAAACTGAACATAGACACATTTAAGTAGATCATGAGGCACATTCTCTTCACAAACAAAAGTCATCCACTGTGTCTTATATGATTTAGAGTAGGACTGACAATGTCCCATTGTTTAGTGGTATGTAATAGTTTAGTAAATAAATAAATAAGCTATGAAATCATCAGTCTATTACAATCTGCACCGATCTGTGATGTTCCTCAGATATTATTATTATTATTATTATTATTATTATTATTTTATTATTAGTACTACTACTACTATTACTACTACATTTAGTGCTTGTTTTTAATATGAGGAAAATCTGTTAGTGTTTAATGTTCTGTTACATTGGGATTTAATAGTGTTTCTGTTGAGCTTTATGGGTTACAATTGTGCTATGTATGTTGATTTTATGCTGCATGTTGCTTTAAAAGAAGTCATTAATTGTATTTCTGTCAGGACTACTATCGTCAAAGATAGTTGCTTTCAGGTTGCTTTCAGATTGCAGACAAATAATGAGCATTAGATATATAATGCTTTGTGCAGAAATATATAATGCATTAAAGCATTCCCACATATTGATACTAAAGTTAATATCAAAACTCTCCCTTTAAATTAAAATGTGATTGTTTGAAACAAGTACAAAATTATTGCATGGGAACAGAGCACTTAATAGAGAGAAGTTTTTTTTGGAGTTCTCAGGACTCAAATCCACTTTATCAGGAAAATTTTTGCATAGTGAACGAAAACACTGTAGACAATTATTGTCTTACAGTGTTATAGATGTCTCCATTTCAGATATTTAGTTCAGTCACTGTCACAGCTGACATTCATGACTAAAGGCATTTGAAAGAAACTTCGATACAGCTGTGTTTTGCACTGAAGTCAGAGAGAATGTGGTGACCTACAGATAATGATATTAAATGAGTTCATGAAGTCTTCAGATAGTCTGTTGAAATTGATTGAGGTTTCATTTGTGGAAAAACCTAGAATATGTATTGATACACTATTTTTTGTATTAAAAAAGCCAGATAGAAAAAAACCACGAGGCAGATCTGAAAGAGAAAAGAAAGTTAGTCGTAGTGGATCACGCATTGTTGTGTTGCACAGGGCTGTGGCGAGATCTGTAAAGCTGACTGAATGAACAAAAGAACCCACAAAAATCAATCACGCTTGTTGCCTTCAAGTGTGTTACAAGTTTCTCCTCATATGAGGTTGTAGTTGGAGGTCTTCAGCTCTCCTTTAGCAGGAGCTTCATTCTGCTTTCTATGGAGGCGTTTGTCTGAGGATGTGACAGAGACAGAGCCTCCTCAAAAACACTCAGATCAGAAGGACCGAAACAGAACAGAACAAAAATATTAAAAGAATAAATAAATAAAAATATAATTGATTTTGTCTTTCTTTACAGGTTTACCCATACCTATAGTGACTGTGACACCTGACAGTCCTGTATTCACTGGAGAGACAGTCACTCTGAAGTGTGAGATAAAGTCTGATGTCAGTAGCTGGAGATATGAGTGGCATAAAGGCAACAGACACAACAGTGTAATGTTACAGATGTCTGAGCATCATACTGTTAATAGGGACACCCTCATTATCAAAGGAGTTAATATACATGATCAGGGTCACTACAGTTGTAGAGGACAGATAGATGAAAGAGCAGTCTCATCACATTCAAGCTCTTTTGTTTATCTCTCTGTAAAAGGTGAACATCTCTCCTCTTTAACATCAGTGTTACACAAACACAGGAACTCAGATGATTAAATTATGTTTTCTGACCAGTTCACTGAAATAGCTCCATTTTCTTCTTTCTTTACAGCTTTACCCACATCTACAATGGCTGTGACACCAGACAGACCTGTATTCACTGGAGAGACAGTCAGTCTGAAGTGTGAGATAAAGTCTGATGTCAGTAGCTGGAGATATGAGTGGTATAAAGGCAACAGACACAACAGTGTATTGTTAAAAATGTCTGAGCGTTACACTGTAAATGCAGACACTCTCATTATCAAAGGAGTAATTCGATCTGATCAGGGTCAGTACTGGTGTAGAGGACAGAGAGGTGGAAGACCAAACTCATCACAATCAAGCTCTGAAGTTTATCTCACTGTAACGGGTGAGTTAAATATCATTCCTCCTAAACTCACTCTACTGTCACACAACCAGTCATCTGAACTAGTTTTGTTGAGAATGGGAAAAACCTTATATAGCATTTTGCTTATTTCTTAATGGAATGTGAATATTTCAAATTATGCAACAATAAACTATTCAAATTGTCACATTCAGCACACTTATTACACTCTTAAATGATATAAATGTTCTACAGTCTGCAGTTGATTTGTGAAAGATAAAATAGACCTGGATATAAATATAAAAGTTTCTGTTTTTGACAATATTTACAAATATTTCTGGTACAATTAATACAAACTAAAAGCAAACCAGATAATTCATTTTAATTTATTGTAGTGTTTTTCTCATAAGAAGTTTTTGAGTTTACAACAGTGATTATGATTACTGTGCTGCTGTTTCAATCAGTATCTACTCATACGTGTATTAATACAGAGAGACCAAAACCTGTAGTGAAGCTGAGTCCAGATCAGCGTGTGTTCAGAGGAGAGACAGTCACTCTCACATGTGACATACAGAGAGGAGGAAACATTCAGTGGACATACAGCTGGTTTAAAGATGGTTCAGTCATCAGAGACATCACTGAGAGAGTCTCTATCATCACATCTGTGTCTGATAGTGGAGAATACAGCTGTAGAGGACAGAGATCAGACACACAGAGATCAGACATCAGTGCTGCTGTTACACTGACTGTATCAGGTGAGTGGTCTTATTCACATTGGTATAATTCTTTTTTTATCAATATTTTGATTGCAGTATTTCATTTATATTCTGCACAAATAACTTGAAGTCAAATGTAACCAACCAAACAATACACAATATGCACTGATATAATGCAGTCACTGTGTCATGTGCATTAAAACTAAACTACTCTACTTACTTAACAGAGTAGAATAATCATGGCTGATAGTAAGAGATGCAGACATAAAAGAAAACCAAACTGTACACAAGAACAGCTTCTTGCACAACTTGCTAATGAAAACAAGGATATTGTAACAAAGGAGTCAGTGGAGTAGAGATCCATGCACAACTTTAATGAAGATATAACTCGTGGTCAAACAGGAAGGGTCAGTGGGGAGCAAACAGAAACAACGTAGAAAACACAGAGAACAGTCAATGTCCAAGCAAGGGGTTGAGGCGGGCGGCTAGTTAACAAAGGTAACCCAGTAGGCAGGCAGATAACGATCAGGACACAGTAACAGCAAGGTTAGTAACAGGGAAAAAAAAACAGGAACAAAAGCTTGGAATTGATAGCCAGGGCAAATCAAGACTTTGCAAGTAACACACTGAAAAGGTGCTCTATTTATAGTCCATGTGTAGTGAGTTAAGATGGCCAACAGGTGTAAAGGTGATAGGTCACAAGAAGGGGTTGTGGGTAATGGAGTCTGTGATACAGTTCGGGGTTACGGTGAATGCTCCCTCTAATGGTGAGAGGAGGGAGCCGCAGTGGCATGATTCATGACAGATATAATCAAAAGAAATGTGGGAAGATGTGTGCAAATAAATGAATAGTGTTTCTAAAATATTTATGTTCATAGGCTGGTAACAACCATTTTAGCTTTTCAAAAAAAAAAAAAAAGAATAAATAAATAAAAAAATCCATCACATTCAAACCTGAATTTTTATTGTTATTGGGAATTTACTGGTTTAAACAGAAGCTGTAATGGTGCCTATTGGTCTTGTGTAGGTGTCCTAAATTCATGATTGACCCACCCATTATGTTTAAGATTTTCTTCTAAATCTGCAAGTTATGAGCTACTTTTAGTTTTAAGATCTTTTGTGAACATGGGCCCTGAATCTGTTCTTGTTCTCCTGCAGGTCTAAACCCAAAGCCTGGACTCACATCAGATCCTGCAGGAGCTGCACTGACAGGAAACACAGTGACTTTGACCTGCCGCATGGATCTGTCCACTGCATGGGACTTTTACTGGTACAAACACACACTGAACTCCGAGACAAAGAAGACAAAAACAAACTCCTACACAGTGAAGATTGATTCAGTGTCTGATGGAGGCCAGTTCTGGTGTAGAGCTGGAAGAGGGAAACCAGTCTACTACACACAATACAGTGATGCACTGTGGGTAAATGTTACAGGTGAGAGAGAACATAGTATGTGACACAACATACAGATCACAGACAATATCTACAGAACTTCTGAAACACTGAATCAAAAAATAATGCAATGATCTGTGTTTGTACAGTGTTTCCTAAAGCTGTGGTGACGGTTTGGCCTGATGAACGTTTGTTCAGAGGAGAAACAGTCACTCTCAGATGTGATATAAAGTGGGGAGGAGACACTGAGTGGACATACAGATGGGAAATAGAGGGAACAAACTACCAACATAAAAACTCTGTCAGCCGAATCTCAACACAAGAGTGGAATATCAGCAGTGTTAAAGACATTCACAGCAGTAATTACACCTGTATAGGACAGATGGGGACACAAAGCTCTCAGCGCAGTGACGCTGTTACACTGACTGTATCAGGTGAGTTTGTGTGTTTGTTCATTATTATCAGTGTGAACAGCTTCTCTCTCAGTTTGTCTGTGGCTCTATAACTCCTCATGTTTTGTTCAGCTGAAGCTCAGGCAGCAGTGCGAGTGTCTCCACAGCCGTGGCTGACTGAAGGAGACTCAGTGACTCTGATCTGTGAGGTTACAGGCTCCTCTACAGGCTGGACGTTCAGCTGGTTCAGAGATGATGATCATCTGTCAGACAGCAGCAGAGGAGCTGGAGGCTCTTACACTCTCAGTCCTGCTGCTCTTCAGCACACAGGAGTTTATACGTGCAGAGCAGAGAGAGGACGACCGGCCTTTAACACAAACAACAGCAGCACACAGCCACTGTGGATCACTGGTGAGTCTGTGTGACACTATTTTTGCTTGTTCTCATCTGTATTTGTGTTGCATTCCAGTCTCTGGAACAGGGTAAAGAAAAATATCTACAACCAATGCCAACCTCAAAAACCTGCTCTCACTTCCCTCTATAATAATCAGTCTTTACCAGATCAGAAGCACTATATCAAATACATACTCGTAATATATGCATAATAAGGCTTTTTGTATTTCAAACTTTAGTGCTTCGTGCTAAATTTGATCTATTGATTTTATTATGAAAACAATTTTGAATGCTTTCTTCTTCTCAGGTGTTTCTCCTTCAGTGTCTCTGGAGGTCAGTCCCAGCAGAAGTCAACACTTCTCATCTGACTCTCTCTCTCTGAGCTGTGAGGATCAGAGTAACTCTGCTGGATGGACAGTGAGAAGATACACAGACAGAAACACAGAAGATTGTTCAAAACAAACAGGATCTACATGTCGAATCGTCTCTCTCAGCACATCTGACACTGGAGTTTACTGGTGTCAGTCTGAATCTGGAGAAAAACATCATCTTCTCAACATCACTGTACATGGTGAGACCTGTTTTTAAATGATAAAAATTGAATTTTCCACTAATGGTTTTCTATACAGCTGATCACAGACTGACAATGCTGCAGAAACATTTGACTGGTTTTTATATATTATTGCGTCCACATTCATCAGACAGTCTTCTTTCCATTTAAATGGACAGTTTTTGTCCAGACTACTGCACATGGAATCAGTTTCATGCCAGCTGTTCAAAGTCTGACTACACAACACATTGTTTTGATGTCTTCTTACTATTTGCAGTAAGCACACATGTCTTGTGTTGTGTAGATGGTGATGTGATTCTGGTGAGTTCTGTTGATCCTGTGATTGAGGGAGATACTCTGACTCTACACTGTTTACATCGATCTACAAACTCCCCGATCCTCAGAGCTGATTTCTATAAAGACGGATCACTCGTCCAGAATCAGACGACAGGAGAAATGAGCATCACTACTGTCTCAAAGTCACATGAGGGTTTCTACTACTGTAAAACAGAGAGAGGACAGTCACTCCACAGCTGGATCTCAGTCAGAGGTGAGTAGTTGAGTTCAGTCTCTGTCAGCTGATTTGATTTTATTCATGAGTAATCATTTATTGCTTTTTATTGATCATTTATTCACTCTCATGTTATACCAATCCTGTATTTTGTTTTTTTTTAAACACAAACACAGACACACATTTTTTTTTTATTAATAATGTGGTTGTTTCTTTTTTTTTCAGCATCATATTCAGGTCAGATTTCTGTCTTCAACTTTCCCAGTTTTCTTCTGGCAGCTTGTCCGTATCTGCTGTCTACAGCCGTGCTGCTGTTCAAATGCTACAGAGTGAGAGGTAAAACTTCTGTTCTCTCCCTCTGAGTGTCTTTTCCACAAACCGTTTACATTTACTGACAGAAATGCTTTTACTCTTTTTATATGTTATAGGTCAATATATACAACAGATATCACAGGATGCTGGAGTTTCAGGCTGAAGGCTGGGAAGCACTCTGGTCATGGCCAGTCCATCGCAAGACAAACAGATAAACATCCACATTCTCACTTAAACAGACAATTTAGTGTCTGTAAGTCACCTGTATATCATTATATACTCCAAAAAGAGCTTTTTAGTGTGTCAGTCAAATTCACTGCAAGCTATTGAAAGTTGCCCTTTAAAGACACTGGACAAACAAATCTGTTAAATAAAAACTAAATACATGTTACAGCAGTTTTTAACTCCTTGTGCAGGCCCATAATGAGAAATGTTCAACTTGATGAAATATCAGCACAGAGATTTTTTATTTATTTATTTATTTTTATGCAGTTTTAATCTGATTGTCAATAAAATCTTAGACTGAGACATCACTAATATCAGAAATATTAAAACTGTACTGAATGTAAGGAACAGGTTCATTATGACACTTAATGAACAGACCTTACTGCTAACAACAAATATACTAATAATGTCAAATTACATCTTAAAAACATGTATTTTGTTCATGATACAATTTTTGTATATTTTAAACTATTTTGTTTAGATTTCTATTGTCTAAGTGTTTGTACTTTTTTAGCAAGTAAAAGGAGTTTTATTATAATTCAAAACATATTTTTGTTGTAAAATCATCACTGATTTTAACCCTTTGATGCACTACATGGGTCTAAAATGACCCGTATTCATTCCCTATGTTTTTTCAATAATGGCTAAATGTTTATTTGCTGAATATTTGAAGGAAATGCATTGTATCATTTATTATTCCAGGTAATCATTAAACATCTTGTTTTGGACAAATCCACAAATCATTATGTTTATTTTTCCTTTCTTACTTTATGAACAAACACAATTTTTTGTATTTATACATCAATTTTACATATATGGGTCAAAAATGACCCATAATTTTTGCAAGAAGGAACATATTTACTGCAGAATAGTATTCATCTGCTACACGTTTCACCACTCAACACAGCTGGTTTCATCTATTTGATGCAAGTAAAAAATAAATATATGATTCATTTATTTTTACCATAAAAACTTTTTTTTGTGTGTGAAAATATAATTTTGTGAAAGATAACTAAACATAATATTTTAATGTTAGGCTATGATTACCTTGACCTTATACATTTCAAGTGAGAACTGTTGTTGTCATATTCTGTTCTAGCTAGCTAATGTTAGCTAGATCAACAAAATAAAAGTTGAAATAGGATATTATATACAGGTATATACATTGTAGCTGTCATGCAAATACCTTGTATCTCCATATTACATTTTTATTTCATCATTTTTATTTTTTGTCAAAAATCAATGCTCTTGGTCACTTTTTATGTGTGTTAATGTTCCTGAAAAGTAACAGTTTTGAAGGTTTCTGTCTGACTGTGATGATATATAATAAGTATATACTTGATCAACTTTTTGATGTGCATTTAAAAATGATCTTCAAATTATTTTATATTGTTAGAAATATTTCATGTCACACATTTGCTGGACTGAAGCAACTTATCTTTATCTGACTATTTGAACAGAAATTTGTGATTTTGTTCATTTTCTCAATCATTGTATTGCACTGAATTATATGTTTTGCATTATTTGTTATCATCTTACTAAGACAATGGGAGCCACAGAGTGACTAATATTTATATCTCAGACTTTTATCCATAAACATCAGCATCTACACCAAGTCATGAGCTTCAAATTCTCATTAATCACACTATGTATCACCATGTGTTAAAGTCTGAGCCTGATGTATTAAATAATTAACTAAAACAACGTTTTGTTGTTGTGGCTGTTTATTTGCTTTTAGATTGTCAAATGTGTAATAAACTAACTGTAATGTTTAACCCCTTTCAGCTCTGCGGCATATTTTGGATTTATTTATTTATTTATTTTTTTTTTTTACTGAAGAGCACTCTATACTCACATACATTGAGTAGATTGATAAAAACACTCTCATTTCAAAGAAAACATTCAAAATTTTAGCACATGGAAGTTAATAAAAAATAAGAATAATCATTTTTATTGTATTTTATATATATATATATATATATATATATATATTAGGGCTGTCAAATGATTAATTGCGATTAATCACATCCAAAATAAAAGTTTATGTTTACATACTATATGTGTGTTTACTTTGTACATTTATTATGTACATATAAATACACACACATACATGTATATATTAAAACAAAATATCATATGTATATATATTTATACCTGTACATTTTAGATTATAAATAAATATAAATATTTTAGATAGAAATCTAAAATATTTTTCCTTAATATATACATGCATGTGTGTGTATTTATATGTACATAATAAATGTACAAAGTAAACACACATATAGTATGTAAACATAAACTTTTATTGTGGATGTGATTAATCGCAATTAATCATTTGACAGCCCTAATATATATATATATATATATATATATATATATTTGTGTGTGTGTGTGTGTGTGACCCTGGACCACAAAACCAAAATTGAAATTTATATATCATCTGAAAGTTGAATAAATAAGCTTTCCATTGATGTATGGATTTGACAATATCTGGCCGAGAGGGCGCAAAAAAATACAAATATTGAGAAAATCACCTTTAAAGTTGTCCAAATTAATTTCTTAGCAAAGCATTTTACTTATCAAAATTAAGTTTTCATACATTTACGGTAATAATTTTACCAAATATCTTCATGGAACATGATCTTTACTTAATAACCTAATGATTTTTGGCATAAAAGAAAAATTGATAATTTTGACCCATACAATGTATTTTTGGCTATTGCTACAAATATACCCCAGAGACTTAAGACTGCTTTTGTGGTCCACGGTCACAAACACACACACACACACACACATATATATATATATATATATATATATATATAATGTTAAACGCATAAAAAATCTATTTTTTATTATTTATTTAATTGTGGTTTTATTTGAATGCCTGTTATATACGATCTATTTGGTCTAGCTCGCTGCAGAAATTTACTTTTGATTCCACTATGTAACAGTAAATTGGAAAAATATGGAAGCATATGGGTAGCGAAATTCAATTTGAAGTTTAACATGAATAAATGGCACTGCAATATGTCAAATTCCAATGTATTTCTGTATTTAATTTTACATTTTTCTTATAAATACTTTATGCAAAATGAAAATTCAGTTATATAATATACATTTGCCATTTCCTACACTAGTTTTAATATGCAAATCAAATACATATTTTAACACTTTATAAGTTGCAAAAATAAAATTACAACGTATTACCCAAATTGATTAGATATATTTTACATGTCCAAGCAAAAACTGTAGCGGTTACACTTTATTTTGATAGTCCACTTTAGACATTCTACTAAGTGTAAGTAACTTTGTAGCTACATGTCAACTACTTGTCAACTACATATCAACTAAATCTCATTATTTGCAACTACATGTCCACTAACTCTCAGAGTAGACTTTAGGGTTAGTTTAGGGTAGGTTCAGGGTTAGTTGAATAAGTTGACAAAGAAAGTGTTAGAAGATATTAAGCAGACAGTCTACTAATACTCTACTAACTGCTAGTTGACATTTTGTTGCAAAGTTAATTACTGTTAGTAGAATATCTAAAGTGGACTATCAAAATAAAGTGTTACCACTGTAGCTAAATGTTTGTAAATGTAAATTATATAATTGAATTTTTATTTTCATTTTGCACTAAATATTGCACACATGTATGGAACAATATAATTTTAAATACAGAAATGCATTGTCATTTTGCATATTACATTTCATATTGAATTTCACTATACATTTGCTTCCATTGAAAAAAATCTTCTTTGTATTTATTTATTTAATAAATTAAGTTACTGAGATTTAATTGAAGGGACGCAATATTTCCTCTAGGGGTCTCCATTCTGCAAGATAAGGCATACCTGAATTCAGAAGAGTGTAAAAAGTGTCTGTAAATTCAGACTTTTTAATGTTATTTTATGTAACATAAATGTGATTGGATGAACAAGAAAGTTGAAGTTCTAATCTTTCAAACTGTATCACTACTCAACATATTATATTTCATCTGCTGCAGGTAGGCCTGTCACAATTATTAAATAACCGTCTGATCACGATTATTTTGTCTAACCGCGGTCAATTCAGCCAACGTCTCGGTTACGAAGGTAACCCTCGTTCTCCGAAGGAGGGAACGGAGACGTTACGTCAATGACGTAATAATGGGGATCGGCTACGAGACCCTATCACCTCTGAGCTTAAGAGAAAAAGCCAATGAGAATTGGCGAGTGGAATTTGCATGCCGCGCCACTCCCCCGGACATACGGGTATATAAGATGGCGGCGTGCATCCACTCATTCAGATTTGCTGAGGAGCCGAGCTGCAACCCGGCTTCAGCGCAGTCCAGGATTGTGGCAAGAGGACGTAACGTCTCCGTTCCCTCCTTCGGGGAACGAGGGTTACCTTCGTAACGTTACGTCAATGACGTAATAATGGGGACCTCTGGAAAACACCATAATCCTGAACTGCGTTACGCAGCCGAGACCCAATGCCAGCAGGCAAGCGTGTCGGAACAAGGGGCTCAATGCGTAACCGTCCCAACGCCGTCTGGCGCAGATGGCCCAGAGATGAAGGAAATTGCTGTTTTTGTGAATATATGGGTACCACTGACTCGGAGGTCAGTGGCAGCAGCGATGGTACCTGGCCCCGACCCTCCCCCGGGGCTGGGGGGACTGATGTAGGTGTCCCCCGAAGAGCAAACGTCTCCATCTCCAGGCAGCCCGTGTCAGGGCCACTTCGCAGACTTGCGGGTGGATTTAGCGGGCCGCTGAGAGACGGGCTGCGCCGCATTCCTGCGGCTGGCTCTACGGAACCCCGCCGGGGCAAGATGTGGCTAATGGCCTCTGACTGCTTTTGTACTGCCGAGAACTGCTGGGCAAAGTCCTCGACAGTGTCGCCGAAGAGGCCGACCTGGGAGACGGGTGCAATCTGGCTGAATCTGGCGCAGATGGCTGACGTCGACAAAGCTCGCTTTCTTGACGTCAGCCATCTGCGCCAGATTCAGCCAGAGATTGCGCTCCTGGACTACCATAGTAGACATCACCTGACCGAGGGCCGTTACCTTCTTTGCCCGGAGGGCGAAGTCGGTAGCCGAGCGCAGTTCCTGCATCAACCTGCGGTCAGAACTACCCTCGTGCAGTTATTTAAGTGCTTTGGCCTGATACACTTGCAGGGTGGCCATCGCATGCAGGGCGGAGGCAGCCTGGCCCGCAGCGTTGTAAGCCTTCGCAGCGAGTGCTGACGAAAGCTTACAGGCTTTGGACAGGAGACGCGGACGATCCCGCCAGGTGGCGCCATTTTGCGTGCACAAGTGCACCGCAACCGCACGCTCCACCTGGGGGACATCCATGTACCCCCTGGCTGCCCCGCCGTCGAGGGTAGTGAGAAGGGAGGAGCCCTGACGTATACGAGCCGAGTAGGGGGCTTTTCATGTCTTAGTGAGCTCCTCATGCACCTCGGGAAAGAAAGGTACTGGGGCGGAGCGAGTTGTAATGTCGCTACTCGCGCCCAGATACCAATCGTCAAGCCGCGAGCGCTCGGGAGAAGGCGCTTTAGACACCTCCAACCCGATGCTCACGGCTGCCCGACGGAGCATGGCCGCCAGCTCAGCGTCAGCCTCCGACTGCACTGTAAAAACAAATAGTATTCCTTACTATAGAAATACTAGTATGTTTACTCAAATTTAGCCAAAATGTTGAGTTTACTATTTTTTTTTATTATTATTGCTGACATTTTAGAACAAATAGTTCGTATTACTAATGCAATTTAAGTAAAATTACTCAAAATGTCCAAGACATACTGTTACGCATGCGCACTGGACGAAAATAGCCCCTCCCCCACATCCCAGAAGCACACCGGCTGAGGATATGTTGGCAGAGGATCTACTTCGGTAAAATCAAGGTAAACGCTTTTAGTTTAAATATATATATATATATATTTTTGCTTGCTAGTCTTTGTGATGTTAGATTTTTGCACTTCGTTGCATGCTGTTTTGTGGAACTAATGTAAAGAACTTAAACACTGGTTGATACTGCGCATTATTTGAAGCGATTTATGTTCAAAGTAGTTAATGTCCTCTTTATATCTGTAAAATTGCCTGGTTGTCTATTAAAGTCTATGTTATCCATTTCTGCTAGTGACAAGTTAGTCAGGAGAACTGACGGTTATGCTTCATGTGACGTTTTGCATAATTCAAAATTCTATGAGAATTTAACCGGAGCCGAATATAAATATTTATTACGGCTCTGAATTAGTGATGGGAAGTCCGGCTCATTTCCGCGAATCGGTTCATTCGAACAGTTCGTTTCAATGAACCGGTTCAAAAAAACGGTTCATAGGTTCTTTTAGGCGCTAACGTAATGACGTCATTCGCAGGGACGCAATGTCGAGATCGCCCGGTCACTCGGGATGAAAATACACACAGCACACTCGATTAATGTCTCTAATCATAACTTCAGTCAGTTTAAAACATCATCATCATCATCTGATAAGTTTATCATATAATTTTTTTGTTAAGTCTTTAAGTTATAAAGTAAATACATTTGTCTATTTGCTATTGAATAAACTTACGTCTTTCCAAATTTCCTCTTCTAATTCAAGTCGTCGGTTCACCCATGCTTATTGCTCGCAGCATTTAGCACTGTAGCACAGCATCAGTTGTGTCATCAGTAATGTCCATTGAAGAATTACACATAGTCAGACGCCTATTGGTGTTAGCTGAACCACGCATGCTCAGTATCAATAACTCATCGGTTCTCCCAAATTGGAGTCGGACAAGAGAAACAGCTCTCGGTTCAGTACTGGTGATCCGATTCCGAAAACCGCCTGCAACCGATTCCTATGTCCTAACTCGAGAATGACAACAGTCAGCCACAGCCAGGCGCTAGTCAGCAAGAGCGATTCGGATCCCTTGTGCTGGTTTTAGCTTAATTTTAGCCTTATATTACCTTGTTTATAAATTAAATAAACTGTTCCCGAAAATATGAAACAAATTGTTTAAAAAAGAATTGATTCTCATCTTTAAAGTAATTAACAATAACACATCTGCACAACTTTTACTGTAATGTGTTAAAAACAACTTTGTACAAATATTTTAACCCTCCTCGTTCTCTTGGAAAAGTACACGCATGCGCAATATCATCGGTTCCCAAATCAGACGTATTCGAAGACACGGCTCTTGTAGTGTACTGGTGAATCGGGTGATCCGGATTCCAGAACGAGAGAACTGCTCTATCCCCTGCGCATGCTCAGTATAGCAGCTAATCATCAGTTCTTATTTCACAGCAGTTCGATTCAGTGTGTAGTGTGGGAGTGACTGAAAAACTCAGTGATTCTGGTTTATTTCGAGTCGGATGACCTGTCATGCACGTCAGAAAGCGAGTAAATTGTGGTTTACTCCAGTGAAAAGTGTTTACTGGATACGCGAACCGTTTCGAACGATTCAGTCCGATTTGGTGAATTGGTTCGACCGGTTCAGTAAAAAGAACCGGCTCAAAAGAACGATTCGTTCACGAACCGGCCACCACTACTCTGAATTTAACAAAACACTTCAAATGGGGAGCTCGTGTGATTGTTACGGAATAGTTTTCCTAAGCGCTTAGCATATATTGTAGCATATCTGGACGCGGCAATTTTGAATGAGGCAGCTCACGCACACTGCCGCATTCACGTTAGAGAGCGTGCAATATAGTCAGTGTACAAACGGGTGGAAACACCGCTACATCTTCAAACTGATTATTTTTGTGAAATAACTCTTTTTAGCATGACACAGTGTATTTGAACGCAGTTATGAGTGCTAAAGTTCAGTCAAGCCGTAGCATTATTTGTTGGAACGACTGTTAGCGACGAAAATAGTATGCGTGCTTATTATGCTAATTACGGTAATCTGCAGGCAGCACAAACATCAGGCATTTTGAGATCGACACAGTCTTTAGCAGACCCCATCACCTCCACAAACAGAGTATACTGTATATACAACATTAAAACTTATTTGAATATAAGTTAACATGCTTTGTTCTAAAATACCAGATGTTTCCATTTACATTGCATAAGGCCAAAAAACCCCACTGTTCTATGCATTTGATTTTGTTTGCTCAGTTTTCACTGATTATTTTACTGATATAGTAACACTTTTCCTTTTTTAAATATTATTTCAGAGTAACCGTTGATGACTGCTGTGCAGTGGAAATGTAAGTTCAGAGCATGCTTTAATTTAGATTACATTTGTTACAAGCACCATGATTGTGACATAATTGTCATTCTTTACGTTTGTTTTTACTTTGCAGAGGAACCACTTCGATAAATTCAAGATGAATGCAGAAAATGAGACTATTATTGCTTGATAAGACATTGAGATACCGTCAGAAGCAACAGGTATTATTTTGTATTCCTTGCTATGTTTATTCCCCTCTTAAAATGGATAGTCTCTGACTTGAAATTTATTAATCTCCAAGGGCCACAGTTTCAGCTAAAAATCTTCTGTTCTTTGCTGTTTTGCTGAAGAAGAAATACTCAACATCTTGGATGTCCTGAGGGTGAGTAAATTAAAACATTTTTTTTTTTTTGTTTTTGGGTAAACTATTTCTTTAACTGGGCCATATGATGTGTCAGATTTCCCATTTGAACACTTATTTGATGGATAACAAGTAAGGTGGGTGTATTTTCAAAGATGACAAATGTGCAATTAATGCCCTTGATGACTTTTTACTGAAATATTTATTTTCCTTTTGGAAACCTTGATTGTTTTTATGGATTGTGTCTTCAAATGTTAATAGCCATTCCATGTTTGTTCTTAGATCTTTGCAGGATTCAGTCACCTATCTAGGATCTGAGGTCTGCACAGCATTGGACACACACTCTGCACTTTTTTAATTTTCTAGAAAACAGGATTTTCAAAGTTTGCATCAAGTTCATTAAAAGGTATTTATTTATCATGCTTACTGTAGCTTTCATTTGTAAATAATTATTTGCTTATGATTGTTATCCTCAGCCTGTCTCTGCTTTTCTTTCAGTCATCCTGGAATTTTACAGTATGTGCTTCGTAAGTATTATTAATTTTTTATTTATTTATTTATTTTTTGCTCTCATGAAATTTTTGCATTAGATGCTATATTTGTCTTGGATTACTGAAATTGGTAATGTAAATCCCTTAAATTCATGAAATTGTGTTGATTGATCACAAACAAACTTGTCACTTTAGACATTTTAAATAAAAGTTAGCCCATGATTTACTCACCCTCAAGGCATCCTAGGTTCTTTCAGACAAATACAATCAGAGTTATATTTAAAAATGTCCTGGCTCTTTCAAGCTTTAGAATGGTGGTGGGTGTTTACAACAGTTTAACAAAAAAGCAACAAAAAGTGCCAGGGGGTGAATAAAGGCCTCCTGTAGTGAATAAATGTGTTTTTGTAAGGGAAAAATATCCATATTTAAAATGTTAAAAACACTTTTCTCTTACTTCCACTAACTGTCATAGGTGGAAGCAGTTCCGGCCAGATGACGTAGGATCTATGCATAGTGCAAGCACTGGTGATTAGTGACAAATGCGGAAGCACAGAGGAAATAGTGAATCGAAACACTGGTTAGAAATTAGAAGTACAAAGCAAGGATTTGTAAAGAAAAATGCTGGAGGATTTTGGATATAAACCGAGAGAAAACTGGTTTTCTGTTGCTAAAGTAAGGCAACTTTGCTTCCTTTGCTTTGTAAATAAACCGCGAGGCTAGTACGTTGTCACCGGTGCATGCGCTACACATACGTCCTAAGTCATCTGCCCTGGGGTGGCCTGCACATATGACAGTTTTAGTGGAAATGAGAGAAAAGGGTTTGTATCGCTTTAAACATGGACATTTTTCTTACAAATTTGGTTCAATACAGGAGGCCTTTATTCACCCCCCAGAGCCATGTGAGGCACATTATATTATGGATGGATGCACTTTCTTGCACTTCTTTTGAACTGTTGAACAGAAACACCCATCCATTGCCATTATACAGCTTGGAAAAACCAGGACAGTTTTTAATATTACTCTGATTGGATTTGTCTGAAAGGCGAAAGTCATATACATCTAGGATGCCTTGATGGTGAGTAAATTATGGGCTAAATTTTATTTCTGGGTGAACTAACCCTTTAAGATAAAATCATGTAAATAATGGGTTTGATCCATCACTCCATAACAAGAGAGATAGAGCTCTCGGGATCATACAGTACAAATAGCATATTGTAAAAAAAAACAAAAAAATCTGTAAATTCACATCTATGATGTTAATAAATGAAAAAAAAATGTAGAAATAAAATTGTCCATGGAAACTTATGTATAATATTCCAAGACATTTGAAGGCATGCAGTAATAGTTGACAAATGATAATTTTCCTCAACAGCCCATTGTCACTGTGTGCTTTTAGAATATTTCTAGTATTGAAATGAAGAAATTTACACTTTACCTATTTTTCTTCCTCTACTTAGGATGTGGATCAGATGCAGACTTCAGTGAAGCAGTTGCAGGCCTGATCACAGTTCTACCAGAAGACATGTCCTCATTGTGGACTCAATAAAGACAATCATGTTGGAGGGAGGAATTGTCATGGATGGGGTTTAAAGGTCTGTATTTTGTTTTTGCTGTTCTGTTTGCATACAATTCTGAAAATGCTCTATTTTTAACAGTTTTCCAGATAATGTTATGACAGCCAAGTGCTGTTTAGTCAAGAAGTCTGTAAGGAGTATTATAAGAACACATGTTTTAAAAGCTAATTTTTATTATTGTGATATTCTTTAAGTTTTCTAGCTGTTTTTTACAAAAATAAACCATTGAGAATTTCATACTTGTGTTAAGTGCATTTCATGCTGGTTGAACTACTAACAATATGTTCAGTTTACTTGAAGAAACTTTGGAAACCGATTGCACGAAATGTTTTAAGTCCCCAGAGCTTAAAATGGCAGATTAAACTTTACAGCATTTAAGATGTCTGCAGAACACAAAATAACACTGTTAGTTAAATAGAATTAACAAAGTAATCTTACTATTATATCTTTAGTAAGATTAGTAAATATCCTGGAGTATGTTAACTAGAAATGACATTAAACTAACTTGATATTTATTACTTAATTTACTCAGGAAGTGTTTGCTTTCTTTACTTAAAGCAGATTATTAAATTAACTTTAGTTTTACTTTTAAGTTTATTTAGCAAAAATAAGGCAATCGGTTTCCAAGCTTTTTTTAAGTAAACTGAACTAGTTAGGATTTACAGTGTGAGCAGCCGCCGTGGTGGGGGTACTGCTCAACAGAAGCGTCAGCATCAGCAAGCGTAAGCCCCTCCTCTGATGCAGTGATCGACATCCTGTCCTCCTCGGGACCGCCAAAGGTAACACTAGGTCCGACAGGCGGACGAGTGCTAAGCTTTGGCATCTCCATGGAACCACGCTTTGAGGGGCCGGACTTCCGCGGGGGCTGGCCCGACGGAACGTTCGGCACTGTCACCCTCAGATCTCCTTCACCTCTAACCAAGGCAGCCGAGGAACCAGAGCGGCCCGCCGAACTGGAAGGGGTAGAGGATGAAGGCGAACGAGAGGCGCGATCTCAGCGTGGCCATGGACATGCGTCCGCAATGAACACAAGATCCATCCACAAACACCGCCTCAGCATATTCTCGGCCCAGGCACGAGAGGCAGCATTCGTGGCCGTCATTAGATGACAGAAAGCCACCACATCCAGCAGCACACGGTCGGACAGACATCCCGGAAGACGCTATCAACGACCGTGTAGGAAATTTGCTCTTTTAGATTGGCGTGCCCCAGGGAAAAGGCAACAGCCAGGAGATCGCTGGTCAGGCACAGATGCCGGCAGTGCCGGTTACACGATCGAGCAGGAACACAGGAACACTGGAACAGGAACACTGGAACAGCTTCTCTGTCTTCTTCTCCAGCAGCTTCAAAGGCGAGGCTCCGAAGCAGAAATCTGAATGAGTGGATGCACGCCGCCATCTTATATAACCGTAAGTCCGGGGGAGTGGCGCGGCATGCAAATTCCACTCGTCAATTCTCATTGGCTTTATCTCTTAAGCTCAGAGGTGATAGGGTCTCTCAGCCGATCCCCATTATTATGTCATTGACGTAACGTCGTAGAGAACGACTGAGGGGGAACCGCGATTACTGCACTCCTTTAGCAAAAAGGGCAGTGTACATATACACACTGTAAGTTTCAGGAGTGACAACCGCATTTAAATGCGGGATTGAAAAATGTACATGTACAGAAGAAGTGTTGCTCTACTGCTTTCCCTGTTATTCACCCATGGATTCAGCACACTACAGAAGAATAGACACATCTATGCACGTTAAAAACCGCATTAATAACTAGTTGTTCAGTTTGGTTTCGCACACATTAGAGCCCATCCGACCCGAGTCTGTAATTTCCCATCTTTCTCCCAAAACAGCTTATAGGGTAGACCGAGTACAGTTGGTACACTTTTTGCTTTTTCCTTTACCACACTAAAACTAGGGACTGAAAAGAAGTGATTTTTCATATGACATTTCCTTTACTTGTCTACTAAAATGTTAATATTTATTAACATCCATTAGTAGGTCATATTTGCCACAAGCTCATGAACACAATAAGCTTTTTTGTTCCAACTGTACCGATGTGGGGTACAGTTGAAACAACACCCGAGTACAGTTGAGACACCCACACTGTTAGAAATCACTGTAGATTTAGCAGCACATTACTGTAAAAACCTACAGTACGATACCACATTTATATATTACAGTAAAATACTGTAATTTATATTGCATTATGGGTTATTTTGATTCGGCGGGAATATTTTACAGTACATTTTAGTGTTGCTGTAACCTTGCTGTAGCCTAACTTTAATACGCCACGCAATACTGCTGTAAATAGTGCGCCGGCGCCACCTGTGGTCAGATCACACAGACAGAACACAACTGCTGCTGACCGGAGAGAGAAGCAGAACGGAAGATTTCTGCAAGTTCGGTAAGTTAAATTTCATATCAGGTTTTTATCATATAGTGTACATGGTTTTTAGTGTGTAATGAAACCGCAAGTTTAGCCGCGGTCGTTATAATCTTTTTTTCTCAGTGCTGTAAACTCTGTGAGTCGAATCTTCCGCTGCCTTCACGAATCACGACATTTCCATATCTAGTGAATTAGTTTATGGTTTATTTTAACCAAAACTAGAGTCAATGCTTGCTAGAACTGTGGAAAGGCAAACCGAGTCCGTTTTGGTAAGTTTTGTTCGGTTTCTGTCGAGTTTGAACGAATGTGAGGTAAAATGACCGTGTTTGTCAATGACAAAGACCGATAAACGGCAGTTTGTGTTTAAACAAAAGGGATATTTGTTACGATTAAACAATTGTCTATCTCTATAGGGATCCCTTTTACATTGTGGTCCTATTCGAGTATGCCATTGACAAACACGAGCACGTTTTAATATAAGTTTATGGTGTGCAATATATATATATATATATATATTTGCAGTTCACTTCACGGTTGCGGTTAATACTGGACATAGTCGCTTAATCAGCGCTCTCTCCACCCTCAGGTGAGACCCTTGAGCAAGGCACCGAACCCCCAAACTCCTCCCCGGGCGCCGCAGCGATAGCAATATGGCTGCCCACTGCTCCGGGTGTATGTTCACGGTGTGTGTGTGTGTGTGTGCACTTGGATGGGTTAAATGCAGAGCACAAATTCCGAGTATGGGTCACCATACTTGGCCACATGTCACGTCACTTTCACTTTCACTTTCACTTTCATTATAATCAACATTATTTCTAGTCAGCGGTCATGACCACTATTACAATAAACAGAGGTAAGGCCCACCCAAATGGTCGAACAACATCCAGTTGACATAAACTGATTTCCCTTTTTTTTCCCCCACAGTCTAAGTACACTTGAACTAATGGCAAGTGTTGGCCAGATCTCTAAAATCTCTAAATCTCAGTTCATGTGCCTCATGCTCCATCCCAACTGAACTTCCGCTATTATCGTGACACCAATATGAGGTAACAAGGATAAAATGTTATCTACTAGACAATCAGAAAGATACAAAGCATGGAGTGTATAGACACACTCACCCTAAAGGCTCATCTGGCTACAGAATCACCCTCATCCTCATGCAACTTTTTCTTAAGTACTTAGACCAAGACAAACATCCCTGAAATGGAGACCATAACTAACAGCTGGAATTTGCATTGATAGAGGCCTAGACTTGAAGAGTTTACAACTTTTGAGGACAGATGTAATTTACATGAAAGGCACTGGTAAAGGACATACCCTCTACAGTAAGCAGAATATGTCTAAACTCGTATGATCTTTATTACCTTATAGTCTGCCTCTTGTAAGGTGGGGATACCAAACTCACATTCATGCGTTCTATTTTGCTATTGAGCATTCTGAGTGAGAAGAGTGAAGGGAAGGAAGTGGGGGACAAGAAACAAAGGTGAAGGAAGTGAACATATGAGTAGCTACACAGAGGACACTAGCCGCTCTGTCTAGTGTGTCAGTGCGCCTGCGCCAAAGGTGTGCTTCAGCTCGTGGAAACCAGTAATATAAATATCTCAAATAAACCATATGATGAATAATCACCACATAGATTATGACTTCTGAACATAACGATGATATATGTGAGGTAACTAGTATGCAAATATATACATAAACATATTTAAGTGCTATTTCGTGTTTGTCACTCACATATATTAACAGACATTCGGCCAGGTAAACATGCATCAACAAAGAGGATGGAGGAATGAATCGTATACCCACTTCTCCAGGCACCACTACACCACTGAGGGAGAGATGACCTGCGCGTCTCGTCCAGAGCGCTGATTGGCTCACTGAAAGGATGCTGAAACCGATGCGTCAACGTAGCTGATACGAAAGGAAACCAAGATTCTTAAATATATCTTATTAGTGGCCTTTTTACAGGATGAATATGTGAGAAAAGTAGCTTTCCTGCATCTTCTCGGAATGAGATGTTTGTATTATATATAGTACAACCATAGCATCAATGTTCACAGTCAAACCAAGTTTGGCAGATGCTTCTGTCAGTGGTGTGGTTTGGTTGTAGATGTATCTTGTAGTGGAAGTCACATAATTTTGTGGGTTGTTTCTATATAGTGGGCCTCAATTTTCTGAGGCCAAAGAGTTACATCAATAACGGCTGACATTTTACTTGTTGCACTGGCTTCTTTCTGATCATTGAAAACATATTGTTATTTGTGCATTGCTAGATTTAGAAGCTGCGTGTAGTGAGAAAATGACAGAAGTGTTAAGAGGCCTAATAAGTGAGTGGAGAAGTGATTCTCTCATACTAGAGCAAAAGTTTCACAGCAACATGTGCATGTCATTTTCGTTACATTTTCATTCTTCTTAGAAATCCATCTGTCTAATATCAAAGGTAAAAGTTTTTGTTTTCTTATATTTAATAGTCAAGCAATAATAGTACTTATACTGGTGAAACTAAATTTCTAGTGGGAGCTTCTTCCAGTTCTTGTTCTCCATATCAATAGTTAAACAAGTGCAGCACCTGAGATTACCAGAGTACCAGAGTATTTATATCATGCTACAATTGCGCTGATTGGATTGATTGGGCTCTTACTAAATATTTATTATCATGTAGTGCAATTGCCAACCTTTAGAGGCTGCTTGCAGTGAGAAAATGACAGAAATGTCAAGAGGCCTAATAAAAGAGTTGAGCTAATGGCTGTGGTTTGACTTCTGCTCTGTTTCTGCTCTGTGGTTTTAACAAGAGTGGGGGAGATAGTTATTCTTATTCTGCATCTTTAGTTTTATAAACCTCAAAATACTACTACAGGAGCAAAAGGTTCACAGCAGCATTTTCATTTACTTCCACTTCTTAGAAACACCATTTAATGTCAAATTTAAGGATCTCTGATTTCTCATATTTTATTTGACCATAAAGTAACAATAGTACCAACTGGTAAAGCTACATTTCTAGTAAGAGAACTTTTAGAGAAAAAAGACCAGGATGCAGAAATACTTTCATGACAGCAAAGTGGTTGCAGATTTTAAATAACCAAAAATAGATAGAAAATATGCAGATTTTGACAGAATATATTAACAAATACAGTGGATTACTTGTTCATATCAATCATTGTGTAAAAGCAGTTTAGTTGCCATTATCCAGGACACTGCAATTAGAGATGAGAGAAAAACTCAAGAGCAGGATTCATAAGTGAGCCTACATTAGGATTCACTTCCTGATTTTACTTGGTATCCACTGGTAATGCAGTGTGAGAACAATTACCAGAAGACATTCTTTTCAAGAAGAAAAACAGCATTTACAACTTGCACGCACTGACAGAGCAGCTAAATTTCATAGAATGGATCTCTTTTTCTTTCTATTTCTTCATGTATTGAGTTTTGTCTCCTCCCTCATCTCTACTTGTACTGTGACGTTCAGGAAGTGTCTTATATAGTGCACACAGCATTATTAAAACAGTCTATGAATGTGTCAGTATGGGGTCCAGTGCACTGCCTCTTATATTCTGTGAGTATTTCATGATATTCTACACTATATTTTGTTTTTAATGCAGTATTCAGCTGAAGGTAAATGGTTGTGCTGCATGTAGGAGGGTTTCAGTGCTTTTTGTGTTATTTATTGTTCAGTTTTAATGTGATGATATGTTACCTGTGGATCAGATGCAGAGTTTCAGAGAACATGCATTTATCTGCTGATTGTGAAAGATGGAGGCCCTGTGGACATGTGCTTTTCATTCTTTCTAGTTTAAGCAGTTCAGTTAAATCAGATGCATTTGTTAATATGAGTTTGGTGTTGTAAGATATTGTCTCTTTAAATAGACTCTCCATTAGAGATTCAGAGAGTTTGAGAACAGCGACGAAACATGCTAGTTTATCAATTGAATATGAATTGTTCATATAGTGGACCAAAAATACTTACAAAAATGACTGAATGTCATTGCATTAAACACAATATATCAAACAAATGACATCTGCCAAAAAAATGATGCTTTTCTCAAAATGAATGTTGGTTTTATTATTTATTTGTTCATTTATTTATTTTTCAAAACATTTTAACTTGTTTGTTTCAATGTCATTTTCAGTGGATGTGTGAAGTCAGTTCTCCTCACATTCTAAGCAGAAAACATATGTTCCACTAATGCTTGATCATCTTGGTCTTCATTTTAATAAAATTCAAATTTGTCACATGTGATTTTTCACCAAGTCAAGTGTGTTCATAGAGGTTTCCATGAGCCAATGTGAATAAAACTAGATTTAAATAAAAAAGACACAATATTGTCTGACCTGATGTTTTATTCTTATCCAAAACAACCAGATGCAATGATACATATCTACACTACAGTCAAAATCTTTGAACAGTAGGATTTTTTATGTTTAATGTTTTTAATGTCACATGGTCATTTAGAAATCATTCTATTGTGCTGATTTGCTGTTCAAGAAACAACAATTATTTAGAAATAATGCATTAAATTGATCCAAAAATTATAAAGACATTTATAATTTTACAAAAGATTTCTATTTCAGATAAATGCTGTTCTTCTGAACTTTCTATTCATCAAGCAAACCTAAAAAATTCTACTTAATAAGCATAATAATAATTATAAATAAATAAATAAATAAATAAAAAGTTTATTTATTTTTTTACTCAAATAAACTAGGTGTGAAAACACCCTTAGACAATTAAACCAAGTCAAAACAAGCATTTAAGAAATGTAGCACAAGCACAATTTTCAAAATAGTTATGAAACAATAAATACGTTGTTTAAAAAGTGTTTACATATTCTACACTCATGGCGTGTGCACACATTAAGATTAGATGCCTGTCTTCGTTGCGAGTCCCTATCAAGCACTTTACCGATTCAACTACTCACTTCTTCTCCTCCTGTTTGGCTCTTTGGCCCTCATCACTGCAGTACAAGTCTGTTCTTGATAAATCTGCTGTGAAAATGTGGGAAAAGCAGATGGGCAAGATGTTGGGGTGAAGATCTTTATATAGGCGGAGCAAAATACTTAATCGCACATTGTGATGGGGTGGTTTACGCTGTCAATACAGGAGAAAAGCCAATGGGTCACTGGCTGCTCGCTGTCCCTGCATGATGGTCCTTGGCAAAAAAACAAAACAAAACAAAAAACTTCTGTTGGCCCCTTAAGTGCGTCGGCCCACCGGGAAAAAAGGACCTACAAATGAAACTTACTCAGACCACATCATTTTAGGCCCTTTTATAGCTTGATTGAGTCCAATTACAATGTGAAAACAAAAGCATCAAAGTCATTTGCTGCTGGGTTTGGTTAATTTAAAATATTCTTTAGTGTTATTTTTATTTATTTTGGGGGGCTGTCATGTCACATTTAAGTTGATGGCAATGTCAAGCAGGAAGTAAGGCTTTGTATTTTAAACACTTTGACCAAATGTGGTTTGTCGTCTGTTTTGTTCTAATGAAGCGTCAGTGGTGCGAAACACTGATCACAGTAATGATAATATTTCACTGTAATTGTAATGTAGACTCAGGAGGCGTTTGATCCATTTGCACCTTTTTATTAATATCACAAACAAACAAGCAAGGGTCGACAGGGATTACCAGATGTATCGTAGAGTATCCGAGAGAATAACGTAGTCCAGGCAGAGTTCGGGGCGGGCAGCAGACAGAGAGTAAATCCAGTAAACGAAGCGGGAGGTCGGTAGGCGGGCGGCAAACGATCACACGGGTTAAACAATCCAGTCGACAACAAGAAGGCAAACACAGGGAAAAACGCTCAGAGATGATAGCCACGGCAAATCAAAACTTCGCGAAGGAAAAGGCGAAATGTCCGACTATTTATAGGGGAGAACGCGGCGAAATGGCGGCGGCGGAAATGAACCGGAAGAGAGTCCAAGCGGAACCGGAAGAGCGGCCCCAGGTACGGGATGATGGGTAATGCAGTTCGGTTAGTATTCAGGTGAGGGCTGCCGCTGGCGATGGTCGGAGGGAGCCACAGAGACCGGGATGGTGACAGAGCCCCCCCCCTGCGAGCGACTCCTGGCGCGAGTGGGACCAGGGCGGCGGGGTCTGCCCCGGGGTCTGGGGGCTGGACGATCTGGGTTGCGTTGGTGGAACTCCTGGGTGAGTGAGGGGTCAAGAATGTCCTTAGAGGGGACCCAGGATCTTTCCTCGGGGCCGAAGCCCTCCCAGTCCACGAGATATTGAAGGTGACCCCGCCGGCGTCGAGAGTCCAGGATTTTGTTCACTCGGTAAGCCTCCTCGCCCTCTATGATGATGGGGGGGGGTCTTTGGGAGCCGGTCTCGTCTAGGTTCTCCACTCCTCCCGGATCACCAGCGGGCTTAAGCAGGGAAACATGAAAGGTGGGTGAGATACGGTAATGAGCAGGTAAATCGAGTCTGAAAGAAACAGGTGTAATTTGTCTGATGATTTTGAATGGACCCACGTACCTGGGGTTTAGCTTTCGACAGGGCTGGCGGAGACGGAGGTCCTTAGTGGAGAGCCAGACCCACTGTCCCGGGGTGTAAGGGGGGTTTTGAGTACGATGACGGTTAGCCTGAGCTTGGAAACGTCGGACGGCACGCTGGAGATGGATGTGAGCTGAGTTCCAGGTCTCCTCGCTCCGCTGAAACCAGGATGTGACTGCGGGTAGATCCGACGGCTCGCCTGACCAGGGGAAGAGGGGGGGTTGGAAACCCAGGATGCATTGGAACGGGGTGAGATTAGTAGCAGGTTTGGTGATAGAGTTCTGAGCATATTCTGCCCACATGAGGAACCGGCTCCAGTCAGTCTGATTGTTGTGGCAGTATGTGCGAAGGAATCTGGTGAGTTCCTGGTTTAGCCTCTCCGCCTGGCCGTTGGCTTGCGGGTGGTAGCCTGAAGTGAGACTGACGTTTATTCCTAGCAGGCGGCAGAAGTTGGCCCAGAGTCGGGATGTGAACTGGGGACCACGGTCGGACACAATGTCTTCGGGGAGGCCGTAGAATCGAAAGACCGAGTTACATAGGGCCTCGGCGGTTTCCAGGGCGGTAGGCAGCTTGGGTAGAGGTATGAGTCTGCACCCCTTGGAGAATCGGTCGATGACCGTGAGGATGGTAGTGTGGCCTTGTGAGGGAGGTAAGTCTGTGAGGAAGTCGATTGCTATATGGGACCATGGGCGTTGTGGGACTGGCAAGGGTTGAAGCAGGCCGGCCGGAGAGTGTCGGGGAGACTTGGAGATGTTGCAGATGGGGCATTCCTTAACGAAACGTATGGTGTCAGTCTGTAGAGTGGGCCACCAGAAACGGTTAGTGAGAAGCTGGGTGGTAGCGGTGATGCCGGGGTGACCAGAGCTAGGCGTGGAGTGAACCTGAAGGAGGACGCGATGACGAAGTGGCTGTGGTACGTAGGTGCGGTTATGGGGACAGTCGGGTGGTCCTGGGTCCTGGTGCTGAGCCTCTGCTATCTCGGTCATTAAGTCCCAAAGGACGGGTCCAACAAAGACTGAACTGGGCAAGATGGTTTCAGGGGTGATTGAATTGGGCTGGGATTCACTGAGTCGGGACAGAGCATCGGCCTTAGTGTTGAGTGAGCCAGGGCGGTAAGTCACCTTGAAATCAAACCGGGCGAAGAACAGGGCCCACCTGGCCTGACGGTGGTTTAGGCGTTTGGCAGACTGGAGGTATTCAAGATTGCGGTGATCGGTGAGCACAGTAAAGGGGAATTTGGCACCCTCCAACCAATGTCTCCATTCCTCCAGGGCTGACTTGATGGCGAGTAGCTCCCGGTTACCCACATCGTAGTTCTGTTCGGCTGCGCTGAGCTTGTGGGAGAAGAAGGCGCATGGGAACATCTTAGGAGGGTCACCATGCCGCTGAGACAAAACCGCACCGATTCCGGAGCTGGAGGCGTCCACCTCCAGGATGAACTCCTTCTCGGGGTCGGGGTGATGCAGAATGGGTGCGGAGGTGAAGCGATTCTTGAGGTCCTGGAAGGCCTGGAGGGCTAGGGGCGACCATGGGAGGCGATGACAACCTTTCTTGATCATGGCGGTCAAGGGGGCGGCCACAGAACTGAATGAGCGTATGAAACGGCGGTAAAAGTTGGCGAAGCCGAGAAATCTCTGCAATTCCTTCAGGGTGGTTGGTCTGGGCCAGTTCAAGACGGCATTTACCTTTGTGTCGTCCATGGCTATTCCGTCTGCGCTGATAACGTAGCCCAAGAAGGAGATCTTAGATTGATGGAACTCACATTTTTCCCTTTTGGCGTAGAGTTGATGCTCAATGAGTCTCTTAAGAACAGCCCTGACGTGCTTGATATGATCTTGCAGGTTGTTAGAGAATATCAGAATGTCGTCGATGTAAACGATGACCTACCGATTCAGCATGTCCCTGAAAACGTCGTTTATAAAGGCCTGGAAACAGGAAGGACTATTGGCTAGGCCAAAGGGCATTACAAGGTATTCATAGCGTCCATTTGTGGTCGAGAAGGCCGTCTTCCACTCATCTCCCTCTCGAATTCTGATGAGGTTGTAGGCGCTGCGCAGATCTAGTTTGGTGAAATAGCGGGCAGAACGAAGCAATTCCAGGGCTGAGGGGACTAAGGGTAATGGGTACCTGTATTTGATGGTGATCTCGTTCAGGCCACGATAGTCTATACAGGGGCGCAGGCCGCCATCTTTCTTTTTAATGAAGAAGAAGCCTGCTGAAGCGGGTGAGGTCGAAGGTCGGATGAACCCTTTAGCTAGTTCCTCCTGGATATAATCCTTCATGGCTTGAGATTCAGGCTGAGAGAGAGGGAAGATGCGCCCCTTGGGTGGTTGAGATCCAGGAACTAGATCGATGGCGCAGTCACCGGCCCTGTGAGGTGGCAGTTGGGTGGCTTTGAGCTTGGAGAAGGCGAGTCGGAGATCTTGGTAGTGGCTGGGTAGCTCCGCCCTGGCTGATGACTCGGGTGTGGGTGACAGATCTGGAGTGAGATTCTCAGGATGGAGACAATGTTCTTCACAGTGGGTTGACCATTGTGTAATGCGTCGTTGGGCCCAGGAAATCGAAGGACTGTGGAGGTCGAGCCAAGGGAAGCCCAGGATTATGGGGTTTCGTGGGGTGGTGATGATGAAGAAACGGATGCGTTCTTGATGAGTGGAGTTAATGCTGAGAGTGATATCTGTGGTGGTGTCATTGATGAGACCCGAGCCCAGGGGTCGGCCGTCTAAGGCTGCCACTGCCACATGGGATGCACAAGAGATCAGAGGAACATGGTGAGTTTTAACAAATTCAGCGTCAATGAAGTTTCCAGCCGCCCCATAGTCTATGAGAGCGGAGGTGGTAACTGATTTATCTTCAAAAGTGAGTGTAACTGGTATTTCAAAAGTAGTGGAAGTACGTTGAACAGAACTCACCGAAGACGTTCTTCGTGGAGGACGTGATGGACAGTTCGCCCGTATGTGGCCGGGCTGGCCGCAGTACAGACACAGATTGTTTCTCATCCGTCGTTCTCTCTCCTCCACAGTGAGGCGTGTGAAGCCCACCTGCATGGGTTCTACCTCGACTTCAGACGACGCAGCGACTTGGGCAGTGGGGTAAGTGGTAGTGTGGCGGAAGGGCTTTCTGGAGCGCATGAGATTATCCACTCGGATGGAGAGGTCGATGTATTGCTCCAGGGTAAGCCCCTCATCTCGACATGCGAGTTCTGCCTGGAGTTCCATGCTGAGGCCCTTGCGATAGTGCAGCTTCAAGGGACCCTCATTCCAGTCGCTCTGGGCTGCCAGGGTGCGAAACGTCAAAGCGTAGTCTGCTGCAGTGCCTCGGCCTTGCTTTAGCCCCATAAGCTGTTCACCGGCCTCCTTCCCATCAGCAGACTGCTGGAAAACCTCCTTGAAACGAGAAACAAAGGCAGCAAACGTAGGGAAAACAGGACGTTGGTAATCCCACACGGCGGTGGCCCATTCCAGCGCTCGCCCAGAGAGTAATGAACAAATGAAAGCGATCCGGCTATTGTCTGTGGGGTACAGTGCAGGTTGTTGTTCTATGAAGAGTGAACATTGCAATAGAAAACCTTTACACTTGCCTGGGGTGCCGTCGAATTTCTCAGGGAACGCCAAACGGGGGCTGGTAGGAGGCTGGAAGGCTGGTGGAGAGTGAACAGCTTCAGCGGAAGCGCTAGCGATCGGTGGAGAGGCCGCGGCGATCGGGGTGGCTGATGCTTGTGCTTGTAACGCCTGCAGGGATTTATAGATCTCTCCGGTGAGCGATGTCAAGTGGGTGAGCTGTTGTTGATGCGAGACTAGCATGGAGGCTTGCGCAGATAGCTCCGTAGACAGACGGTAGATAGATGCTGGATCAGTATCTGGCGAAGTTTTCTGTAATGTAGACTCAGGAGGCGTTTGATCCATTTGCACCTTTTTATTAATATCACAAACAAACAAGCAAGGGTCGACAAGGATTACCAGATGTATCGTAGAGTATCCAGGCAGAGTTCGGGGCGGGCAGCAGACAGAGAGTAAATCCAGTAAACGAAGCGGGAGGCCGGTAGGCGGGCGGCAAACGATCACACAGGTTAAACAATCCAGTCAACAACAAGAAGGCAAACACAGGGAAAAACGCTCAGAGATGATAGCCACGGCAAATCAAAACTTCGCGAAGGAAAAGGCGAAATGTCCGACTATTTATAGGGGAGAACGCGGCGAAATGGCGGCGGCGGAAATGAACCGGAAGAGAGTCCAAGCGGAACCGGAAGAGCGGCCCCAGGTACGGGATGATGGGTAATGCAGTTCAGTTAGTATTCAGGTGAGGGCTGCCGCTGGCGATGGTCGGAGGGAGCCACAGAGACCGGGATGGTGACAGTAATGTTTTCTGTTCTATGATTTTAACCGGAGTGGAGACAATTCTTATTCTTATTCTGCATTTTTAGTTTCATAAACCTCAACATTTCAATTATTTTTAACTAGTTTGTCTCAGCGTCATTTTAAGTGGATGTGTGAAGTCTCCTCTGGTTCTTAGCAGAAAAACCACAGCTGTGGTTCATCACATTAACACATGAACATGTTCCACATTTGACAGTCAAAACGTGTCTTTGGTGTTCATTTTGAACAATATATTTGTTTCAAATACATACTCAGACCACATCAATTTTTAATGATTCTGTTAAGTCAATTTACATTGTGAACACAAAGCACTGAGGTCACACACTGCTGGTTACTTTCTGGATCATTTTCAATGAACTGGATATGGTTTGTTTAAAATATACTTAATGTATTAACAAAATATATACTTTATTCTTTTTATGGCCACTATAATGTCACAGTTAAGCCTTGTACTGCATTGAAAACCCTATAGCACCTCGAGTGTTCCTGGTCAACATGGCCGGCCTTTTAAAAAATGCTTGTAAATCTCTTACTGTACTATATTATCACCAAATATTGGATTCAATCTTTATTATTAATCTGTGCTCATGTGCCTCCATTTTCAGAGAAAAAAAAAATCTTTTTTTTTTTTTGTAGGCCAGTCATTTGGGGGATACCAAAAAGTACAAAAATGATCAAAAATAATTTAGTACAATGCGATAACATTAACTTGCACTTTTTGAAAAAAGAAAATGATTTATGGGTCAAAATGGCCTGAACACAACACAATGTTGTCAGCATTACACAGGAAGTGAGGCTGTATGTTTCTCAAACACTTTGACCTAATGTGGTTTGTACTTCTGTAGTTAGCTTTGTTCCAGCGAAGATTCAGTGCTGTGAAACATGTGCATGTGTGTGTGTGTGTGTGTGTGTGTGTGTGTGTGTGTGTGTGTATGCATGCAAGATTTTTCTGGTATCGGTACTTTACTTAACTATTTTGATGACTACTTTTTACTTTTACTTCTTACATTTTTAAACAATTATCTGTACTTTCTACTACATTTTTAACTCAGGCTCGTTATTTTAGCTTTAATTTTCATTTGGTGAATCACATTCGATAACAAAGCTCTAATAAATCATGGATCGTTTAATCTTTAGGCTGCGTGATTCAGCTCGCAAGCGCACTCGTTTCCACCAAACGGTTTCTATCAGAGTAGGGTAGACCAGGTACAGATAGTACAAGGGTAGGGTTGAGACACGTTAAATAACTTCTGTGTGCAAAAAGTCTGATCTGTGATATTTGCTTTGCTTATGTGTATTATCAAATTTCCCACGATTGAAGAGGGTGCTAATACACATGTGTGATGCAAATATCACAGATTAGACTTGTTGTGCATGGAAGTTATTTAAGGTATCTCTACTGTACCCTTGTACCAACTGTACCTGGGCTACTCTAATCAATGCGTGGGACTCGAGAATGGAGTGGAAGTGTCCGGGTGGATCAGAGAGGCAAAACTACTGACCTGTTCAGGACTTGTTCAAGTGCAGGTCAGTTTCATCTGTAAACAGGCTACTGTAGTTTTGTCTTTGTTAACTTAGTTAAGCATTAACCTATAGCAACTCTTAGCAGTAGCAGCCAAAGTATAATACTGTAAACTAAACTAAATTACTGTCAGCACTCAGAATACTCTATGCTCAAAGACATCATTATTGTTATGCACTGTAAGGTTACAGTAGTAATTTAGCAAACAAATGTTATAAAACATCATTTTGTAATACGTTTAGAGGGAGCTAGGGCAGAAAACAACACAACCCTTTACAAAATTAAAACCAAAAAACCTGTTTACTATAGTTAAACCATGGTAACCACAATTGAACCATGGTTTTGCTACACTAACTATAGTCTAACCATGAGATGTGTAGTTACAACTATGGTTGTAAATTAAAACAACCTGTAACCTGCCAAAAAAAAAAAAAAAAGATTACTATACTTGTACTCTATTAATCATAAAAAAATATCTGTAGGGTATTTTGAGGTAAAACTTTACATTCACACGCTGGGGACATCAGAGACTTATTTTACATATTTGTATACATTCTTTGTTTAAAGTTAAATTTATCTGTCTGGTATACTTTGAGAGTTCAAAATTAAGAACTTAAACACAGGTTCAGTGTGCAAGGCTGGTGCATTGATTTGTACTCAAAGTTAAAAGGGAAACTCTGTCCTTTTTTTATTTGTAATCGTGTGTCTCAGTCTATAAGTAAATAAATGAGTAATTAGTAAGTAAAATAAATGAAATAAAATTGATATACTTGCAAGCTAAAACTAACTTTTTGCCAGTCTGCCAATGGCTGGTGACTTGAGAAAATTTACCAACCGTAAATATTTTTTTTCCTGGCCATGAAACTGTTTTTGCAGTTGCTGCTACTGCGAACATATGTAATAATGGACCAAAGAACCAACCACTGCATTTTAATCATGATACAAACAAAAATGAATCACAAATGTAGTATGAGCAGTTTTTGTTGTTGTTCTTGTTCATTTCAATTTGATTGTATCACTTTATAATCTGAAGCAAATACAGAAGGTCTGACTTGACTTCTTCCAGCAAACAGTGAGTTTGCTCTGGCTGCACAGTATTTTCTTTGTCTGTGTCTGTTCATTTTAATCCTTGCTTGCCAGAGTTAAACCTATGAGCTTTTATTTTGACAGAAACTGCAATTGAGCTTTTATTTTAGTGGAAAACTCCGGCTTCAGCTCAAAACAGGTTTTCAAATGCCTCTCATTACAAATCTAATGAAATACTGTAAACATCTGCTTATTAAAATTGTGAAAATTATGGTAATGTGAAAGAAAAAAAAAAGTGAAAATGAGTTCACAGCATTGACTATCAAACGAGTCATTGACTGTGGCAGGACTAATTAGACTGTGGTGGGGCGCCACACTCTAGTTAATGAGTGAGAAACACTGATAATGGGTACTTTTTACTTATATACATGTCTGAGCCCAATACTGCTTTACTCTAACTTAAGTAAAAAAAGTGAAGTCAGTACTTCTGCTTTTACCAGAGTATTTTTAAACATGAGTATCTGTACTTCTACTTGAGTTTAATGTTGCTACTGATTTTGCACATCTGATCTCTGATCTGATCTGATCTGCAGCTGTCTAATGGTTTTTTCGGGAAAGCTGGTGTGGAGACCATTACAATAATTCACCTGCTGCTGATAAAGACATGAACAAGTTTCTTCAAGTCTTGACTAGAAATAAAACATTTAATTCTTGCAATGTTTTTGAGATGATAGTATGCTGATTTAGTTATTACTTTGTCATGACTACTGAAACTTAGGTCTGGCTCACAGGTTAGACTCTTAGGTTAGACTCACACCAAGATTCTTGGTTGATTTTTGTTGTTTAACCCCTAAAGTTAAGTTTGTTTCAGTTTTCTCTTTGTTGAACTGAAGAAAGTTTTGGCACATCCAGCTGTTAACTTCATCAGTGCATTGACAGAGGAGTCAGTGTGACTTTAGTCATTAGACAATTAAAGCTGCGTAAATCTGGGTGTCATCTCTGTAGCTTTGATTGGCAGTCTGCTTTTTTCTCATTATGTGACTCAGTGGGACATATTGTATACAGGCTGAACTAGAGAATTGAGTCTTGAGGGACTCTGAATGTCATGGTTGTCCACTAAGACTAACAATCTCCTATACTCACATAATAACCTCTCTCCTCTAAGTATGACCTGAACCATTTGAGTACCATCACAGCAAGCATGACCCAGTTTTTCAGTCTCTCTAGAAGTATGTTATGATCAACAGTGTCAAACGCAGCACTGAGATCTATAGGACCAGCACTGATATTTTGCCAGAATCAGTATGTAATCGAGTATTATTTGTTATCTTTATGAGTGCTGTCTTTCTGCTGTGATGCTGCTGGAAACCAGATTGAAAATTGTCCAGGTGTCCATTTGACTTTTAAGAAGTTGTTCAGTTATAATACTAAAGAAAACTCAAACTCAAAACAAGGAAAAAAAAAACAAAACAAACAAACAAACAAACACTTAAAGAGGCAAAAATTCACTGTCTGACGTCACATGAGGTGAGATGAGATGAGATGTTGATATGAATATCATCATGTGCTGTATGTTGTGAATTTGTGATTCATGCTTCTCTGGTCAGCAGTGAATCTATTAGTGAATTGAGTCTCATATCAGTTAATTCAGTCCTGTGGCATCATTGTGTGTGTTGATGATAGAGAATATTCACCATTGGTTCTCATGAATGAGCTTTAAAACACAGAAAATCACTTTCAGTTGAAACTCAAGACACGTTTTAATGATGTGCATTGTGTTGAATTAATAAAAATCTTCATATTTGTGTTTCTGTTGTTTTTAGTGCTGATGTCCCTCATCCACACTGGACTCACTCAAGGTACTGTGAATTACTGCAGTAATTTGATTTATTATACAAATGTGAATTGTGTTGCAGTAGTTTATTTGTCTACATGGATCACATGAGGATCCCACATTTGTTTCTTTGCTGATATTTTATATCTGTATTTTGCTGTCATACATCTTCATAAAGCGTCATCTGTCTGTGTAGGTCCTCATGCTGCTAAAACACTGCTATTTATGCAGTTTATGAGGAACGTAAAATAAAATAAATAATAATAATAATAAAAAGCTTATTGTAGTTTACTGCAAAAAATGACACTGTAATTACTGACTGTTGTAAAAAAAACTTTTGTGCAAAAAAAGACTAAAAAAAACTTTGACAAAGAGTCATTTTAGTATTATAATAAGGATGTTTTAATAATGTCCCAATACAAAGTTAAATAAGCCACTGAATGATCATTGCAGCCATCTAGTGACAATGTTTTTTAAATATCATTATTTTATTTCATGCTATTTTATTTTATGAAAGAAATTTTGTCACCTTTATTTATATAGCACAATGCAATGCAAGCATTAAACTTATACATTAACAACAATTTATTAACTACTAATTATCTTATTTGGCCATGTCTTTTCATTTCATCTCCTTTCCTTTTCTTAAAAATATGGTCATATGCAATGTTAAGTAAATAAATAAATAAATACATAAGTACTTATTTACTGAATTACATACCACTAAATCATGGGATATTGTCTTATCTACATGAATGAAGGTTAGAATAATAATTAAAAAAAAAAATCTTACAAAATTACAAAATAATAATAATAATGTAAAGTTAACTAACAAAAAAAATACCAAAACTGCACATCTAGTAAAAACATTAAAAAATGATTGATATTATAGAAGAACAAATTATATTAATAATAAATAATAATAACAATAAATAAATAAATAATAAAAATAAAAATTTACCTACTGGGTTGTTGATAGACACCAAACATCCTGAGTGTACTTTCTAAACCTGGGGATCTCAAAGTGGAAAACTAGAGGTCTGTGACCTATAGTCTTAATTTGATTACCACCAAGGAGAATAATGACGAATAATAATAATAATAATGCCCTACCTTTAACAACTATTTATTAGGGACCAAGCCCAAAGGGCTGTAGCCCCTATTGTATCTGTCTGATTTCTTCTTCTTCTTCTTGTCCAATGGGGGTCTATGGTATCCCTATGAAGGGAACGTAAGAAAATTATGAACTTTGGCACACTAGTAGTGATGGCCATGAATAGTGAACTGACCAAGTTGGTGTCCCTAGGACCAACTCTATAGCGCCACCAGCAGTATTCAAATGGTTATAACTTTTGAACCCTTTGCTGTAGAAAAATGAAACTGAAATACACCTGATTCCTCTTTTCATGGTGATTACATTCTATAGCTTACTTTAAAACTCCACCATTTAGTGGCCATTTGGGAAAGCACAGATTTCAGCTTTTTCGCTACTCCTCCTTCAAAATTTGTCCAATTCTTCTTAAACTTGGCTCAGATGCATCTTTGGACCGAGCCACACAGAAATGACTAAACACAATTTTTTGACCTACTGGTAAAAAAAAAAAAAAAAGTTGTGAAGTTTAACGAGGTTGACCCAAAATTGGTTCAGAGGCTATAACTCGGCCAAACTTTGATCAATCGACACCACAATTGGTACACTTTATCTACACTATGATCTGAGGATCTATGCCAAAGTTGGGAACAGCACCACCTATGGGTCATGAGATACCGAAAATGCACTTTTTTGCTGATAACTTTTGAACAATTGATCAGAAAATCAATTATCATTATTGTAAATTACCAAATTGTTCCAGGATCAGCTGAGCCACGTGACCGCCATTTAGAAATTTGCCATAAATTGCAATATTTTTTGAACCTTTTGACATATCTGCACAAAAATTGTCAGGGATCATCGACAGCTTGTCTCGGAGGTGCCTGAGGAGTTTGAACACAGCGCCACCTAGCGTTCAAAAGATATAATGGCTTTTGCCAAAACGCTTATAACTTTTGAAAATGTTGCTGTTTTAATACTGTTTTTTGAAAAACAGTATTTTTGCTACTCCCAGTTTTGTTCAGTTTTGTCCAAAAACTCACCAGATGATCTTTGGACTGAGCTGCACAGAAATGTCTGAACAGATTTTTGATATTTGTATTTCCCGAGAAATACTTCTTCAAAGTCAACCGTGCCTGTGTTGGTTTATGCTAGTTAGCTTAGCTTGCTAATTGGTTAGCATGCTAACCGGTTGCCATTTGTTTTAATGTGGCTCTACAGCTGTCAGATCAACCATAAAGTACTTTATTATTAAATTAGCTTAGCATGCTAATCTGTTTCAAATTCTAAGTCATGCTTTTTCATGACCTCATTGTCACACCTAAACTTCTAAACAGAGCCTGTTGAATGTGTGTCCACTGAGTGGTGCACTCTGCTAAACCACTAACTTTGAAACCTGAAGCCTGTTGTGTTGTTGGTTCCAAACCTGCATGGTGTAACTTTACAAAACTGTGTGTAAAGTTGTGCTGTTTTGATTCATTTATCATCCAGATGTGCATTATAAAAATTTATTAAATGTATAAAAATTATGTATTGCTCCTGGATTAGAAATACATGTTTTTATCTGTGTTGTATTCATTTTCAACTGAACCTCTGTTCATGATGTGTTCATTATTGCTGATAATTCTGAACCTCTGAACCAGTTTTTCATGTTCATTAAATTTCTGTCGGTTTGGTTTTTCCTGCTCTGCACTGCACTACAGCCCTTTGTGGGCTTGGCCCCTGAATCACTGTTTCCAGCTATATTTAACCATTGTACCTGGCCATGTTTTTCTTCTTTTCTTTTCTTTTCTTTTATGTCCTGTCCTGTCCTGTCCTGTCTTGTCCTTAAAAATATGGTCATATGCAATGATATGTATTTATTTACTTATTTACTTAAACATTACATACCACTAAATCTTGGTCGTGCACCAACTAAACATAATGTTGTTCATTAGTTGTAGGAAGCTGATAACAAACGTTAGACATCAGTTGTCCATTTTATCTGGAGATTGTCATGCGTTTTTTTTAAAGATTTGCTTTATTGAAAAAAAAAATCTAAAATATTTTATTACAACATTCATCAATATATTAATTGTATCACTATAAACTACAAGTAAGTTTTCTAGAGTCTTTTGTGTTTTCTTCTGTTTACAGATTTACCCGCATCTACACTGACTGTGACACCAGACAGTACTGTATTCACTGGAGAGACAGTCAGTCTGAAGTGTGTGATTGACCCTGATTACAGAGACTGGAGTTATGGGTGGTATAAAACCAATCCTGACAACACTGTAACATTACAGAAGTCTGAGCGTTACACCTTAAACCGAGACACTCTCATTATCAAAGGAGTAATTACACCTGATGAGGGTCAGTACTGGTGTAGAAGAGATGAAGAACCAAAATCACAGTCAAGCTCTGTTAATCTGATTGTAAAGGGTGAGTTGAAATTCATCATTTTCCTAAACACTCTCTCTACACATGAAAATGAGATTTGATTGTGGCACTGAATCTACAAGCTCCTTAAGTTCCTCAGCGTAAAATATAAAACATTGTTAAATTAAAGAGAACAAACAGTAACATTCACTGTAAGACTGATTATTGTTTCAGAATCACATTAAACCTGTAATAAATCAGGTTTATTACATAATAAACCTGTTAATACGTTTGTACAATTTGTACAATGTTAACAGTAATGATTATATGTTGCAATCAAATCACTGTTGAAAAATTTGGTAGGGATGTATGGTGTTATGGTGGGCTGATATCATCTAAAGTCCTCTGAGGGGTTGGCATCATCATCTCTTTTTAGGTGTTCTTGATCCAGACTGAAGCTTGTGTAATTCATAGTTACCACGGGATGTTAAAGATTAATAATGTGCAACTGATCAGATATAACTGCAGTAAAAGATTATGAGATGCATTATGTGAATGCTTGGCTAAAAAGATGTGTCTTTAATCTAGATTTAAACAGAGAGAGTGTGTCTGAACCCCGAACATTATCAGGAAGGCTATTCCAGAGTTTGGGAGCCAAATGTGAAAAAGCGCTACCTCCTTTAGTGAATTTTGCTATTCTAGGTACTACCAATAGTCCAGAGTTTTGCAACTTTTGGGAGCATGATGGATTGTAGCGCAATAGAAGACTAGGTACGCAGGAGCTGAACCATTAAGGGCCTTATATGTAAGAAGTAATATTTTGTAGTTGATACGGAACCTAATAGGAAGCCAGTGCAGAGACTTTAAAATTGGGGTAATATCATATTTTCTTGACCTGGTAAAGACTCTAGCAGCTGCATTTTGGACTAACTGTAGCTTGTTTATTGAAGATGCAGGACATCCACCTAGCAGTGCATTACAATAGTCCAACCTAGAGGTCATAAATGCATGAACTAACTTTTCTGCATCAGAAACAGGTAACATGTTTCGTATCTTGGCAATGTTTCTAAGATGGAAGAATGCTGTTTTTGTGACATGGGAAGTATGATTTTCAAAAGACAAGTTGTTGTCTAATATAACACCCAGACTTTTGACTGTAGAGGAAGTAACATTTCATCCATCTAGTTGCAAATTGTAATCCAAGAGATTCTGTGTATTATTTTTTGGTCCAATAAGTAATATCTCTGTCTTATCTGAATTTAATAGGAGAAAATTATTGGTCATCCAATCTTACATTTTTAACACACTCTGTTAACTTTGATAATTTAGAAGTTTCATCTGGTCTTGTTGAGATATATAGTTGAGTATCATCAGCATAGCAATGGAAACTAATTCCATATTTCCTAATAATATTACCAAGGACCAACATGTATATTGAGAAAAGCAGAGGACCTAGGACAGATCCTTGTGGCACTCCATACTTTACTGGTGATAATTGAGATGACTCCCCGTTTAAATAAACAAAGTGGTAGTGATCAGACAGGTAGGATCTAAACCATCTTAAAGCCTGCCCTTGGATACCTGCATAGTTTTGTAGTTGATCTATTAGTATGTCATGATCTATAGTATCGGACGCAGCACTAAGGTCAAGTAAAACTAGTAATGAGATGCAGCCTTGGTCTGATGCAAGAAGCAAGTCATTAGTGATTTTAACAAGTGCAGTTTCTGTGCTATGATGGGGCCTGAAACCTGATTTATATTCTTCATAGAATTTTTTTGCAAAAAGCAGCACAATTGAGCAGATATAACTTTTTCTAAAATTTTAGACATATTAGAAATGGATCTGTAATTTCCTAGTTCATTAGGGTCTAGTTGTGGTTTCTTAATAAGAGGCTTAATAACCGCTAACTTGAATGGTTTCGGGACATGACCTAAAGATATCGATGAGTTGATAATATTGAGGAGCAGTTCTTCTGCTACAGGTGACAACTCTTTCAGTAATTTAGTGGGTACAGGATCTAATAGACATGTTGTCGGTTTAGACGTATTGATAAGTTTATTTAGCACTTCCTGTCCTATAGTGGTAAAGCACTGCAGGTTTTCTTTGGGTGTTGCAAAGGAAATTGACGTATTAGACGCTGTAGAATCTAGATTGGTTATTGTATTTCTGATGTTATCTATTTTATCTGTGAAAAAATTCATAAAGTCATTACTATTAAACTGTAAAGGAATATTTAGGTTGGGTGACATCTGTTTTTAGTTAGTTTCTCTCCATATGCGCTCAAGATTACGAGTTTCATTCTTGAGAGAATGGTTTGTACTGTTGTGCCATGGAGCAGTACGTTTTTTCTCAAACTTTTTTTCAATTTGATGGGGGCAAGAGCTTCTAACATATTAGAGAAGATAGCGTCCATGTTGCTAGTCAATTTGTCTAGATCCTGTGTATTACTGGGTGCACAGAGCAGTTGAGATAAATCAGGCAGGTTATTAGTACTTATTAGTATCTATTTTTGGTGGCTGGAACAATGGTTCTGCCCAGACAATAACGCGGAGCCATATAGTTAGTATCAGTCATACTCAGCATGCATGATACAAGGAAATGGTCAGTAACATCATTGCTTTGAGGTACGATATCTATATCTGTAAGATCAATTCCATGCAATATAATTAATTCTAGCGCATGATTGAAACGATGAGTGGGCGCGGTGACATTTTGCTTGACTCCAAAAAAATGTAATAGGTCAGTAAACGCAAGTCCTAACACATCATTTGTATTATCGACGTGAAGGTTAAAGTCTCAGACAATTAGCGCTTTATCAAAATTAACCAATAGGTCAGAAAGGAAATCTGAAAATTATTTTAGAAAATCTGTATACGACCAGTAGCTAAAATAAGAGATAAGATAGATTTATTTAGCATATCTGACAGTAACTTTAAGCAAAAGTATTTCAAATTAATTAAGCTTGTATCCTTTTTTCTGAGTTACACTGAGAATATCACTATATATTGTTGCGACACCACCGCCACGACCATCTGACAGGGCTCATGCTTATAACAGTAGTTTGGTGGAGTAGACTCATTTAGACCAATATAATCATTAGGTTTTAGCCAGGTTTCAATCAAGCAGAGTACATCAAAGCTGTTATCGGTGATCATTTCATTTACAATAACTGCTTTGGGTGCGAGTGATCTAATGTTTAGGAGCCCAAACTTTAAAAATGTTTTTTGTTCGTTTATTTTGCATTTTTCCGGGTTAATCAGATTCCTGCATTAAATTTATGTTTTGACCTCACTATTTGAGGAACAGCACTAGTACTATCACCTAATAATTGTTCAGAAGAAAAGCCATCATAGCAGTTATTTGAGAATTGGCTTATTAGTCAAATGGAGCACAGCATCCTAGAGATGTTGTCCAACAGCAGTTCTGGAATTGAAACTAATGCGCATGATACATTTATATAAGACCAGATGATAAAGATGAGAAACATAGACAAGAACAGACAGGTGTAGGCAATGAGTAACCATGGCAACAGATGAGGGTGACTATGGAAACAAACAAGATAGGCAAGGCAACAAGGGAAACAGGTATTAAATACAGGAAGGAAATCCAAAAACAATGAGAACAGAAAAAAAAACACACTTCAGTGTAAAAGACCTTAAACAGATGACAAGGAACCACCAGACCATAATCATGACAGTATCATGGATAACAACAGTGTGTTAAAAATTTTGCCAAAGGTTTAAAGAGATTTAATTTTGCATCAAAAATATTGCATAAAATATAATGAACCCAGAAGGTCATACATTTGAGCTTAGATGTTTATTAATTTATAATTAATCAATTAAATAGAGTTCATGCCTTTAAAATACAATCTTGGTTTTGATCTGGATCAAACTGAACATAGACACATTTAAGTAGATCATGAGGCACATTCTCTTCACAAACAAAAGTCATCCACTGTGTCTTATATGATTTAGAGTAGGACTGACAATGTCCCATTGTTTAGTGGTATGTAATAGTTTAGTAAATAAATAAATAAGCTATGAAATCATCAGTCTATTACAATCTGCACCGATCTGTGATGTTCCTCAGATATTATTATTATTATTATTATTATTATTATTTTATTATTAGTACTACTACTACTATTACTACTACATTTAGTGCTTGTTTTTAATATGAGGAAAATCTGTTAGTGTTTAATGTTCTGTTACATTGGGATTTAATAGTGTTTCTGTTGAGCTTTATGGGTTACAATTGTGCTATGTATGTTGATTTTATGCTGCATGTTGCTTTAAAAGAAGTCATTAATTGTATTTCTGTCAGGACTACTATCGTCAAAGATAGTTGCTTTCAGGTTGCTTTCAGATTGCAGACAAATAATGAGCATTAGATATATAATGCTTTGTGCAGAAATATATAATGCATTAAAGCATTCCCACATATTGATACTAAAGTTAATATCAAAACTCTCCCTTTAAATTAAAATGTGATTGTTTGAAACAAGTACAAAATTATTGCATGGGAACAGAGCACTTAATAGAGAGAAGTTTTTTTTGGAGTTCTCAGGACTCAAATCCACTTTATCAGGAAAATTTTTGCATAGTGAACGAAAACACTGTAGACAATTATTGTCTTACAGTGTTATAGATGTCTCCATTTCAGATATTTAGTTCAGTCACTGTCACAGCTGACATTCATGACTAAAGGCATTTGAAAGAAACTTCGATACAGCTGTGTTTTGCACTGAAGTCAGAGAGAATGTGGTGACCTACAGATAATGATATTAAATGAGTTCATGAAGTCTTCAGATAGTCTGTTGAAATTGATTGAGGTTTCATTTGTGGAAAAACCTAGAATATGTATTGATACACTATTTTTTGTATTAAAAAAGCCAGATAGAAAAAAACCACGAGGCAGATCTGAAAGAGAAAAGAAAGTTAGTCGTAGTGGATCACGCATTGTTGTGTTGCACAGGGCTGTGGCGAGATCTGTAAAGCTGACTGAATGAACAAAAGAACCCACAAAAATCAATCACGCTTGTTGCCTTCAAGTGTGTTACAAGTTTCTCCTCATATGAGGTTGTAGTTGGAGGTCTTCAGCTCTCCTTTAGCAGGAGCTTCATTCTGCTTTCTATGGAGGCGTTTGTCTGAGGATGTGACAGAGACAGAGCCTCCTCAAAAACACTCAGATCAGAAGGACCGAAACAGAACAGAACAAAAATATTAAAAGAATAAATAAATAAAAATATAATTGATTTTGTCTTTCTTTACAGGTTTACCCATACCTATAGTGACTGTGACACCTGACAGTCCTGTATTCACTGGAGAGACAGTCACTCTGAAGTGTGAGATAAAGTCTGATGTCAGTAGCTGGAGATATGAGTGGCATAAAGGCAACACACACAACAGTGTAATGTTACAGATGTTTGAGCATCATACTGTTAATAGGGACACCCTCATTATCAAAGGAGTTAATATACATGATCAGGGTCACTACAGTTGTAGAGGACAGATAGATGAAAGAGCAGTCTCATCACATTCAAGCTCTTTTGTTTATCTCTCTGTAAAAGGTGAACATCTCTCCTCTTTAACATCAGTGTTACACAAACACAGGAACTCAGATGATTAAATTATGTTTTCTGACCAGTTCACTGAAATAGCTCCATTTTCTTCTTTCTTTACAGCTTTACCCACATCTACAATGGCTGTGACACCAGACAGACCTGTATTCACTGGAGAGACAGTCAGTCTGAAGTGTGAGATAAAGTCTGATGTCAGTAGCTGGAGATATGAGTGGTATAAAGGCAACAGACACAACAGTGTATTGTTAAAAATGTCTGAGCGTTACACTGTAAATGCAGACACTCTCATTATCAAAGGAGTAATTCGATCTGATCAGGGTCAGTACTGGTGTAGAGGACAGAGAGGTGGAAGACCAAACTCATCACAATCAAGCTCTGAAGTTTATCTCACTGTAACGGGTGAGTTAAATATCATTCCTCCTAAACTCACTCTACTGTCACACAACCAGTCATCTGAACTAGTTTTGTTGAGAATGGGAAAAACCTTATATAGCATTTTGCTTATTTCTTAATGGAATGTGAATATTTCAAATTATGCAACAATAAACTATTCAAATTGTCACATTCAGCACACTTATTACACTCTTAAATGATATAAATGTTCTACAGTCTGCAGTTGATTTGTGAAAGATAAAATAGACCTGGATATAAATATAAAAGTTTCTGTTTTTGACAATATTTACAAATATGAAAAGAAACTTCGATACAGCTGTGTTTTGCACTGAAGTCAGAGAGAATGTGGTGACCTACAGATAATGATATTAAATGAGTTCATGAAGTCTTCAGATAGTCTGTTGAAATTGATTGAGGTTTCATTTGTGGAAAAACCTAGAATATGTATTGATACACTATTTTTTGTATAAAAAATAGCCAGATAGAAAAAAACCACGAGGCAGATCTGAAAGAGAAAAGAAAGTTAGTCGTAGTGGATCACGCATTGTTGTGTTGCACAGGGCTGTGGCGAGATCTGTAAAGCTGACTGAATGAACAAAAGAACCCACAAAAATCAATCACGCTTGTTGCCTTCAAGTGTGTTACAAGTTTCTCCTCATATGAGGTTGTAGTTGGAGGTCTTCAGCTCTCCTTTAGCAGGAGCTTCATTCTGCTTTCTATGGAGGCGTTTGTCTGAGGATGTGACAGAGACAGAGCCTCATCAAAAACACTCAGATCAGAAGGACCGAAACAGAACAGAACAAAAATATTAAAAGAATAAATAAATAAAAATATAATTGATTTTGTCTTTCTTTACAGGTTTACCCATACCTATAGTGACTGTGACACCTGACAGTCCTGTATTCACTGGAGAGACAGTCACTCTGAAGTGTGAGATAAAGTCTGATGTCAGTAGCTGGAGATATGAGTGGCATAAAGGCAACACACACAACAGTGTAATGTTACAGATGTCTGAGCATCATACTGTTAATAGGGACACCCTCATTATCAAAGGAGTTAATATACATGATCAGGGTCACTACAGTTGTAGAGGACAGATAGATGAAAGAGCAGTCTCATCACATTCAAGCTCTTTTGTTTATCTCTCTGTAAAAGGTGAACATCTCTCCTCTTTAACATCAGTGTTACACAAACACAGGAACTCAGATGATTAAATTATGTTTTCTGACCAGTTCACTGAAATAGCTCCATTTTCTTATTTCTTTACAGCTTTACCCACATCTACAATGACTGTGACACCTAACAGTCCTGTATTCACTGGAGAGACAGTCAGTCTCAAGTGTGAGATAAAGTCTGATGTCAGTAGCTGGAGATATGAGTGGTATAAAGGCAACAGACACAACAGTGTAATGTTAAAAATGTCTGAGCGTTACACTGTAAATGCAGACACTCTCATTATCAAAGGAGTAATTCGATCTGATCAGGGTCAGTACTGGTGTAGAGGACAGAGAGGTGGAAGACCAAACTCATCACAATCAAGCTCTGAAGTTTATCTCACTGTAACGGGTGAGTTAAATATCATTCCTCCTAAACTCACTCTACTGTCACACAACCAGTCATCTGAACTAGTTTTGTTGAGAATGGGAAAAACCTTATATAGCATTTTGCTTATTTCTTAATGGAATGTGAATATTTCAAATTATGCAACAATAAACTATTCAAATTGTCACATTCAGCACACTTATTACACTCTTAAATGATATAAATGTTCTACAGTCTGCAGTTGATTTGTGAAAGATAAAATAGACCTGGATATAAATATAAAAGTTTCTGTTTTTGACAATATTTACAAATATTTCTGGTACAATTAATACAAACTAAAAGCAAACCAGATAATTCATTTTAATTTATTGTAGTGTTTTTCTCATAAGAAGTTTTTGAGTTTACAACAGTGATTATGATTACTGTGCTGCTGTTTCAATCAGTATCTACTCATACGTGTATTAATACAGAGAGACCAAAACCTGTAGTGAAGCTGAGTCCAGATCAGCGTGTGTTCAGAGGAGAGACAGTCACTCTCACATGTGACATACAGAGAGGAGGAAACATTCAGTGGACATACAGCTGGTTTAAAGATGGTTCAGTCATCAGAGACATCACTGAGAGAGTCTCTATCATCACATCTGTGTCTGATAGTGGAGAATACAGCTGTAGAGGACAGAGATCAGACACACAGAGATCAGACATCAGTGCTGCTGTTACACTGACTGTATCAGGTGAGTGGTCTTATTCACATTGGTATAATTCTTTTTTTATCAATATTTTGATTGCAGTATTTCATTTATATTCTGCACAAATAACTTGAAGTCAAATGTAACCAACCAAACAATACACAATATGCACTGATATAATGCAGTCACTGTGTCATGTGCATTAAAACTAAACTACTCTACTTACTTAACAGAGTAGAATAATCATGGCTGATAGTAAGAGATGCAGACATAAAAGAAAACCAAACTGTACACAAGAACAGCTTCTTGCACAACTTGCTAATGAAAACAAGGATATTGTAACAAAGGAGTCAGTGGAGTAGAGATCCATGCACAACTTTAATGAAGATATAACTCGTGGTCAAACAGGAAGGGTCAGTGGGGAGCAAACAGAAACAACGTAGAAAACACAGAGAACAGTCAATGTCCAAGCAAGGGGTTGAGGCGGGCGGCTAGTTAACAAAGGTAACCCAGTAGGCAGGCAGATAACGATCAGGACACAGTAACAGCAAGGTTAGTAACAGGGAAAAAAAAACAGGAACAAAAGCTTGGAATTGATAGCCAGGGCAAATCAAGACTTTGCAAGTAACACACTGAAAAGGTGCTCTATTTATAGTCCATGTGTAGTGAGTTAAGATGGCCAACAGGTGTAAAGGTGATAGGTCACAAGAAGGGGTTGTGGGTAATGGAGTCTGTGATACAGTTCGGGGTTACGGTGAATGCTCCCTCTAATGGTGAGAGGAGGGAGCCGCAGTGGCATGATTCATGACAGATATAATCAAAAGAAATGTGGGAAGATGTGTGCAAATAAATGAATAGTGTTTCTAAAATATTTATGTTCATAGGCTGGTAACAACCATTTTAGCTTTTCAAAAAAAAAAAAAAAGAATAAATAAATAAAAAAATCCATCACATTCAAACCTGAATTTTTATTGTTATTGGGAATTTACTGGTTTAAACAGAAGCTGTAATGGTGCCTATTGGTCTTGTGTAGGTGTCCTAAATTCATGATTGACCCACCCATTATGTTTAAGATTTTCTTCTAAATCTGCAAGTTATGAGCTACTTTTAGTTTTAAGATCTTTTGTGAACATGGGCCCTGAATCTGTTCTTGTTCTCCTGCAGGTCTAAACCCAAAGCCTGGACTCACATCAGATCCTGCAGGAGCTGCACTGACAGGAAACACAGTGACTTTGACCTGCCGCATGGATCTGTCCACTGCATGGGACTTTTACTGGTACAAACACACACTGAACTCTGAGACAAAGAAGACAAAAACAAACTCCTACACAGTGAAGATTGATTCAGTGTCTGATGGAGGCCAGTTCTGGTGTAGAGCTGGAAGAGGGAAACCAGTCTACTACACACAATACAGTGATGCACTGTGGGTAAATGTTACAGGTGAGAGAGAACATATTATGTGACACAACATACAGATCACAGACAATATCTACAGAACTTCTGAAACACTGAATCAAAAAATAATGCAATGATCTGTGTTTGTACAGTGAGTCCTAAAGCTGTGGTGACGGTTTGGCCTGATGAACGTTTGTTCAGAGGAGAAACAGTCACTCTCAGATGTGATATAAAGTGGGGAGGAGACACTGAGTGGACATACAGATGGGAAATAGAGGGAACAAACTACCAACATAAAAACTCTGTCAGACGAATCTCAACACAAGAGTGGAATATCAGCAGTGTTAAAGACATTCACAGCAGTAATTACACCTGTACAGGACAGATGGGGACACAAAGCTCTCAGCGCAGTGATGCTGTTACACTGACTGTATCAGGTGAGTTTGTGTGTTTGTTCATTATTATCAGTGTGAACAGCTTCTCTCTCAGTTTCTCTGTGGCTCTATAACTCCTCATGTTTTCTTCAGCTGAAGCTCAGGCAGCAGTGCGAGTGTCTCCACAGCCGTGGCTGACTGAAGGAGACTCAGTGACTCTGATCTGTGAGGTTACAGGCTCCTCTACAGGCTGGACGTTCAGCTGGTTCAGAGATGATGATCATCTGTCAGACAGCAGCAGAGGAGCTGGAGGCTCTTACACTCTCAGTCCTGCTGCTCTACAGCACACAGGAGTTTATACGTGCAGAGCAGAGAGAGGACGACCGGCCTTTAACACAAACAACAGCAGCACACAGCCACTGTGGATCACTGGTGAGTCTGGGTCACACTATTTTTGCTTGTTCTCATCCGTATTTGTGTTGCATTCCACTCTCTCTGGAACAGGGTAAAGAAAAACATCTACAACCAATGCCAATCTCAAAAACCTGCTCTCACTTCCCTCTATAATAATCAGTCTAAACCAGATCAGAAGCACTATATCAAATACATACTCGTAATATATGCATAATAAGGCTTTTTGTATTTCAAACTTTAGTGCTTCATGCTAAATTTGATCTACTGATTTTATTACGAAAACAATTTTGAATGCTTTCTTCTTCTCAGGTGTTTCTCCTTCAGTGTCTCTGGTGGTCAGTCCCAGCAGAAGTCAACACTTCTCATCTGACTCTCTCTCTCTGAGCTGTGAGGATCAGAGTAACTCTGCTGGATGGACAGTGAGAAGATACACAGACAGAAACACAGAAGATTGTTCAAAACAAACAGGGTCTACATGTCGAATCGTCTCTCTCAGCACATCTGACACTGGAGTTTACTGGTGTCAGTCTGAATCTGGAGAGAAACATCATCCTCTCAACATCACTGTACATGGTGAGTCTGTTTCTAAATGATAAAAATTGAATTTTCCACTAATGGTTTTCTATACAGCTGATCACAGACTGAAAATACTGTAGAAACATTTGAATGATTTTTATATATTATAGCGTCCACATTCATCAGACAGTCTTCTTTCCATTTAAATGGACAGTTTTTGTCCAGACTACTGCACATGGAATCAGTTTCATGCCAGCTGTTCAAAGTCTGACTACACAACACATTGTTTGCTATTTGCAGTAAGCACACATGTCTTGTATTGTGTAGATGGTGATGTGATTCTGGTGAGTTCTGTTGATCCTGTGATTGAGGGACATACTCTGACTCTACACTGTTTACATCGATCTACAAACTCCCCGATCCTCAGAGCTGATTTCTATAAAGACGGATCACTCGTCCAGAATCAGACGACAGGAGAAATGAGCATCACTACTGTCTCAAAGTCACATGAGGGTTTCTACTACTGTAAAACAGAGAGAGGACAGTCACTCCACAGCTGGATCTCAGTCAGAGGTCTGGAAATAATCAGCAACTTTATGTAAGTTTATAATATTATCATACAGTATGTCACTCACAAACAGATCTTGTCTTGTTCTCCAATCTCAGTATCTTCATCATCTCCTCTTCTGGTCACTGCTGTGGTTGTGGGATTGAGTGTTTGCCTGTTGTTCTTCATCTCACTGGTGCTGCTGTGGAGATACAAGAAGAACAAAGGTGTGAAGCAGTTCTTAACATTTTGTATGAACAGCAACAAATGAAAGATACAGTCTCTAAATAGAGGTTCATGAAAAATCAGTGTAAAGAGTAACTGTAATCACTGCAAATACTCATTAGTGACCATAATGCTCTTTGTTTCTATTATAGATCAGCGACATAACTTTAATCAGACATCAGATACTAAGAATTCTGCAGAATCTGAAATAGAAAACTCTCCTCTACAGTCTGGTCAGCCTCAATAACTAAACTTTTAAAGGGACAGTTCACACTTCAAAATGAATTAATGTGTTTTCAAATCTGTATGACATTCAGTAATCTGTGGAACACACAAAATATATGGACACCATCTTTTTCTCCCTTTCTCTATGGACAACAGCTTTTTCTCTTTATAAAACTGCTTTGCTTTTACTTCTTATCCTCATTGTTTACTGTCCAGCACGTCTAAATCAGAAAGACAAGGGTTTAGTCTTAAACATGTTGGCTTTTTTTTAAAGATGTTCCAGAGACATTGGCAGATGTTGCATATTCAGAGGTCACTGTCAAGAAAAACAAGAAAAAGATGGACAAAGGTAAAATAATAAGCCCTCTCAATTTCACCTGTACAAAAAAATCATCATCAGAACATTAATGCATTCATATTAATAAATTATTATTCTATTATTTTTTCAGATGATGGCATGGCAGAGCCAAAGGTGACATACTCAGAAGTCAGGAAAAAAGTAAAGAAATCCAAAAACAAAGGTCAGATTCAGTTTCGTCCAAATTACTATATTTTGAGCATGTTCTGAATAATCTGATTAATCTTCTGTATTGTATTAGATATTAATACTGCAGGACCCAGTGATCTGGTTTATAAACAGATTGATATACAAGACAAAAAGAAAACCAAGAGCAAAGATAAACACAGCAAACTGCATCTAAACACAACCTGTCTGCATGAATCATCACATTTAACTCAGATATAATGATTTTCTAATATCAGGAAAAGAACCCTTTATGAACAAAAACAACACTGATGAAACCAATTCATTTTAGAAATAAATAATAAATAATACAAGCCAGACAGACTAGAAAGTCAGATAACTAACCGTTTTTATTATTATTATTATTATTATTATTATTATTATACACTTCTTTAGTTTCTTTGTGGTTTGAGAGCCACTATTCATTCTTCATATCATCCTGATTATTAGTTATTAGTGTTGCAGATGTATGTTAATTCATTCCATGTCTCTTATTCTCCATCAGGGAAGAGCAGTGAGTCTGAAAACACTTTGTACTCTGAACTGAAGCACAACACAGATAAAGGTGAGAGAAACACAGAGTTGAGCTTCATCACTATTACAATCAAACCACTATTCCTAAATTCATGAGGTTCATTGGTGAAATATAAAGCTCTTACATTTTATAATTATTTATTATTGTTTATCATTTCTGTTTTTCAGGTGCTGATGATGCATCTTATGCTCAACCTATTAGGAAGAAGAAAAAAATGTGTAAGAATTGTTACCTTTGTACAATAATTTCTAAATAACTGACAAGAAGCTCGTCATTTGCATTCATTCATGCAAATTGTGGCACATATTGATTCTTTTACATTATAAATGAGCTTTAAGTGATTCAGTTCAGTTACTTTTGAGGTTCATCATAATCTTAAAACTGTAAATGTTCAGCAGAATGAGCTCAGTTTTCACATCACCTGCATAATCCATCATCTTGTATCTGTATTATTTGTTTAAAGGTCCCTGACTGTAGTGAAGACAACAGACAGCTAAAAGAGATTCACAGCAGACACAATAACGCTTGCATTGCTTAAGAAATTAATCTGAGTGAACTGCTTATGCACATGCTTGATTGAAATATTTTAGAGATACTTATACACTGTATTATTTGGACACATTGCATGCAAACACATAAATGTATCTGTATTATAAGATAAAACATATCCTCCAGTTATGTTTAACACAGGTAAAACTGTCTGAAATGTTATTACATTAATTGCTGTGCAGCACCAATAGAATTAAATAAATGTTGTAACTGGGCACTTTGTTAATAAGAGTTATATACAATGTGTTTTAGTCTTTTAAAATAATGCCTGAGGTGCTAAAATAATGCCAAGAGAGACAGATATTTCAGATGTTTTTCATATGAAAAGCAAATGCAATTTTTTGCTACAGTTAATGAAGTGTAAGATTTAGATTTGCTAAATAAACATATACAATATATATATATATATATATATATATATATATATATGTTTTCTTTGCAGGACTTTTTCACAATTGTTAACAGGGGCATTTTAAGCATAATCATAGTTCTATGTTAGTAGCACAAAATGTGTCAATATTTTCAAGCAGTGGCTGGAGTGGAGAAAACATTAATTACTTTAGAAATTATTTAGCATTTAAAAGTGAGCTAAATGAGTTTGGAGACATTTGGGACACTTTCCTAGATTATTATGAAAATGAGTCATTATTAAGAAAGAATGACTGACTGAATAATACATGTTTATTAAGTGACTGCACTGAATATTTTAAAAATGTTAAAGCCTAGTTGAACTGTAATATGCATTTACATCTCTCAGATGTGCAGTGTTCAGTTAATTGTTGTTATATTTTAAGCATTTCTGTAGCTCAAACAGTAGAGAATGCCAATGCAATGCCAAGGTCATGGGTTTGGTTTCCAAGAAACACATGAAGCAATTAAATTAATATACTCACAGCAATGGTACAGAAGAACCATTTTTGATTTCCCAAAGTAGCTTTCAGTGAAGAGTTCTTGAAAGAACCACATTCTCTAAACCTGACAAACATTTTAATGATCTAAATAACCTTTTTCCACTATAAATAACCTTTTTTTTTTTTTTTTTTTGCAATGGAATGGTTCAGTGGATGTTAAAGATTCATCATGGAAGCAACTATGCCAAGCGACTTATGACTGCTTTTGTGGTCCAGGGTCACAAATGGGTCCCACAGACCAGAACACCATTACCGTTAAAAGTGTACCTTTAATGCAATATAAGTCACTTGAGATAAACATATCTGCCAAATACATAAATGTCAAAAAAAGTATAAATACATATATATATATAAGGCATAAAAATATTCTTAAATCTTTATGTTCACTCTTGTTTGTATGCCAATATGTTGAAAATGCAAAATGTTTGTCTCGTCACATTCAGTTAGGAATTACATTAAATTTTCAATTTGAAACATCCATATTTGGAAAAAAAAACAACATCTCACTGGTTCAATATTCCCATAGGCTTTTAGATTATCCCCAAAAAATAAGCTCTGTGTTCAACCATAGTTCATGAAATGTACACGTTTTGTCCATCTAGATAATATTCACAATATAATACATTTTGTATGAATTTGAGCCTAAATACAAAGGCAGAACTAAAAAGCTAAACTTATAAATGAACTACACCACGGTCGCTCACATTCAGCGTCACTACCGCTATCGACAACTATTTCAAACTTATTTTTAAAAACATGTTCAGTGAAAAGGATTAACTCTGTGGATGAATGTTATTCCACGTTACGTGAATCTTTTCATAAAAAATTGAAATAAATACAAAACTAGAGCCAAACTAAAACTGAAATGAAACTTTAAATCGTAAGGAGTGAATAAATGAAACAATCATAACTAAAACGCATACAAAACCACGTATTTCTGTGCATTTCGAAATTAGGTGCATTAAAAGTAAATCTTTGATTGATATTAATACTTCAATGAAACAACAGAGTATGTCTCCAACAACAGAGTAAACAAGTTTTTGATTATGGCAAAATGACATTTATTTGAGTGAATAAAGTACCACGTTTCAACTGTCATTTTGTTAGGGTGGTTACACAAAATGTTATTTTATCCTTGCTTCTAGAAAATCCTCAGTCTTTCTGCTTTCTGACTGCTTCATGTGGCCGTAAACATTTAATTTTAACGTGACTTCAAGCATGCATCATTAAAGTTGAAGTGCGACCACGCAAAGCCAGTAAATGTGCTGTTTACACTGGAATAAACACTAAACTAAAACGAAACATTAATAACAAAGAGTATTATTATTAACATATATTAAACTTATTTTTAACATGTTGAAGTAGTCTTCTTCCTTGGCTAATTTGGCTAATCAGCGCCCCCTATTGACCAGCCGCCACTCTCCGCATAACGGCTCCCTGATGCGCGGAAAACATATGCAATATAATACACATACAAAACCAAGTATTTCGATACATTTACAAATAAGGTGCATTCAAAGTCAATAAATCCTTAATTAATATGAATATTTGAGTGAGCAAGTTTCTGATTATGGTAAAATTAAATTTATTTTAGTTACAAAATAGTATGTTTCAGCTATCATTTTGTTGAAAATGCTTGCTTCTAGAAAATCCACAGTAAAACCACATAAAGCCGGTAAATGTGCTGTTTACATGGAATAATCTAAATATTAGTTTACCTTATGGTACAAACCCAGAGTCTCTGCTGGTTCAGTAATAAAACAAGCATCTTCCATATAAACTTGTGGTTGCATTTCGGGGCAAAGCAAAAAAAAAAAAAAAAAAAGCATTGTTAAACAACAATATAAAATACGGGGAACCAGTAATTGTTATCCTACAAGTATCCTGTAGCTACTACAAATTATACTCAAATTATAAAATACTATAAATTGATCAACTGTTCAGCATGATGACATTTAATGTCTCTGACAGCGCCTGTAGTCCCATTTAGCAACTTGTTAGCAACCGTCTTTTTAAAGAATCACGTTTTAAAAAAAAAAATTCACGAGTGTGGTGTAACTGGTGTTTTTTATGTTGTAGAATAAAACGTGAAAGTATTTTGAGCTTGTGTTAACCACAGACCTTATTTAAGGGATTTAACCAAAATCCCATTCAAAAAAGCCATTGACTTTGGGATGATGGAACCGGAAGTGCTAAAATGCTAACTCGCTTCTGGATTTTTGCCCTGTCCCAAATGGCACCCTAAACCCTTGCAGTCTTCCTCTGAGTCTGCACTTTGGTGACGTCATGCCGCTTTGACTGTCGGGTAGAAGTCTCCTGCGGAGCTCGCACCAGTGCGGGTTCGGCAGAATTGCGCATCGAGGGCGCAAAATGGCCGCAAAGGGGGCGTTCGCGAGCAAACTGAATGAGATACACGGTCTCGTGGACTTAATGGACACACGTACGCAACGGCCATTGTAAGTCTGTAAGACTGCAAGTACACATGAAGTGTTTCATTTGGGACAGGGCCAAAGTGACATTACAGTTCCTCCACTCTACTGAGGCTGAGCTCTAATTGGCTTGTTTCAGATTTTCCTCAGTGCGCAGAGCACAGCGCCCCAGACCCTCCCAATTTAGATCTTAACCAATCAATATCGTTTTTATATATTTATAGCATTATTAAATATATCATTATTAATTATGCCAAAATAATGCTAATTTAAATGTTTCAAAAGTTTACTTGCATTTCATAATATTATGTCATGCATCCCACAAGCTGTTAAGTGTAACATTCATACACAAACGATATTGACTCTTTCATTTTACAAAGAAAAGTGCAATTACAATTCCCAACCGCTAGATGGCAATTTTAGCCCTACCGAGACATGACTGCTGGCAACGCGAGACTTGACAGTTAGTAGGAATCACCGCTGCGAGATCTCGCAATTTCAGCTTTTTAAATTTTGTTTTTGTATGAGACAGCACTAAGTTTACTTGTCGGAGAGCAACGGGACAAACGATAAAGGACATTCCTATGTGGTCTTGTAAGTATCCGTGTTTTTATATCTCACATGCTTCTCTTTTTCTTTCTATATCTTCAGAGTAAACTGTGTAGAGTTCTGTCTCCTCCCTCATCTCTTCTCGAATTGTGAAACACAGGAAGTGTCTGATTTAGCGCACACACGTCTGTTAAAACAGTTTATTGATGCTTTAGTATGGGGTCCAGCGCACTGCCTCTCATACTCTGTAAGTATTTTATGTATTCTACACTTTATGTTCTGGTTTTCTGTCACTTTTAAATTTTTAAATAAATATATTTAAATTTCACTTATATATATATATATATATATATATATATATATATATATCGCCCCCTACCCTCAACCTTCAATTGGGCGGAGCACCAGGTTCAACTGTTTGTCTCTCGACTTTATTGTCCCTCCTAATACCCTTTATAAATACTGTAACACTAGTTATGTGGATTTACCCTCTTATAAATTCAGATTTTTGCCACAAACAGTCAATAACCTCAATCGACAAGAAGGTAAGTTTAAGTAAACTAACGAGTAGTTTTATGAATAAACAACCAGGAAATTTGGGTTAAAGTTGTTGTATGAATGTATGTACCAAAGGAAAATCAATAAAGATAGAAATGAAATTGGAAAAAGGGTCCGCTGTATATTTCTTTCTTCAAAAAAAAAAAAGCTTTTCCTATCGGCTCAGAGCCAAGGTCTCAAGCTTCAAAATACCCCATAGAATAGGAATGAAATTCACATTAAGAGCATACAACACTGAGGAGCAGCAAAAGACTTACTTTAAACAAAAAAAACAGGAGAATCAGATCTCAAAGATACTCTCAGATTGGTTCAAAACTCAAACAATAATATATAATACCAAAGTATCCTTATAGGAGGTCGATAGAACACGTACAATTAGTAGTAAAAGTCATGCGTGGGCCCACACACACCCTAACCTGTTCCAGGCCTGTAACGTTGCTGGGGAGCGTAGGGGCCTTGAAAATTTAATTAGTTGCTGTTAATATAAAATGAGTTTATCAAACCTGTACTTTTTATTGCACAATACATAAGAATTACAGTTGTTAAAAGATTAACGCACTTTTAAATAAAAATTACAAAATGCATTTAAAAGAACAATTTGTTTCTCGTCACAGTCACAATTTTATGGTGGTAAAATACTTTACTCATATATACATGGTTTGTGTGTATGGTGTGTGACATTTTTGTATTACATAATTCTTTTTAGAATTAAATTGTACACAAATAGGTAAAAAAAAATGTGTTTATGTCTGAGATTAATTTTAGCATTTAATTCAAGCAAAAAAGATACTTTTTTTGAATGTCCCTTATAATGTCCCTTATTTTCCTATAAAGAACGAAGATCGTCCCTTATTTTCCTTTGCAGAAGTTGGCAGCCCTACTCGTAGCCGCGAACACGGAAGAAACGAATTGTAAATAAACTCTTGTACAGAGTATTAAACACAAAACCAACCAACAGAAGGGGTCCCAACACTTATAGCGCCTAAAATGACTGTTTAACACACTTTGTCAGTGGTTATATCTTCTGTATTTAGCTTAAACTCACAGGCAAACCAGACCTCTCGTTTCGATCGGTAACTCTCCGCTCTCTCCTCTTTCTCTAATCAGCATTCTCCTTATACTCACAGGGCGGGAGTAAACGGAAATTCATCCAATTACAAATGAACAAAGAAACTTGATAGGCAAAGACACGTTTTGAGACAATGCATAACTAACAAACTTTATAGTTTGCCGTAACTGTTAAAGGGGAATTACACTTATATGTGAATAGATGTAAAAAAATATGTAATGATACATATGCATCAAACTCTTTACAAATACCCCTGACAACCCAAAAAATAAGGCTAAATAGGGCTTAGATAATCCTAGCCGGGCTACATATATATATATATATGTGTGTGTGTGTGTGTGTGTGTGTGTGTGTGTGTGTGTTAACTTAGATTTGTTCGTAAAATAATAAATAATAATAAATGTTTTTTTTTTTTTTTTTTTTTTTGATACAACATTGAATCATTGAACACTTAATTATTTTTATTAACTAATAAACTAGTTAAACTACACATACTAAACAATTAGAGTTTTAAGCAGTGTATAGTCCAGTGGTTTTCAAACCTGTCCTGGAGGCACCCCTGCCCTGCACATTTTGCATGTCTCGCTTATCTAACACACCTGATTCAAATCATCACTTCATTAGTGGAGACTCCAAGACTTGATTTGGGTGTGTCTAATAAGGGAGACATACAAAATGTGCAGGGCAGGGGTGCCTCCAGGACAGGTTTGAAAACCACTGGTATAGTCGGTACTAGGGCTGCACGATACATCGTTTCAGCATCGATATCGCGATGTGCTCATCCGCAATAGTCACATCAGAGGACGTGCGATGTTTAGTAGCCTATGCTGATCGTTATATTTATTTATAGGCTACTGATTGTCTTTTCTTTGCTTACACACAGACACCTTGTCTACACCGGACTCGACAGCTGTCGTGTCGCGCTGCCTGTGCCGCAACTGAAAGTCTGTCTAAACACTGGACGCGACAAAAGCGTCTGTTGCATATCATTTGAATTTTGTGAGTACACATAAATGGAACGCGGCAGTTTACTTTCGGGTATTTGACGTGCCGCGCCGCATCCAGTGCAGGGAGCATCATTATAATGACTTCTACATTATTTTGTCGACGCTCGCGCCCGGTGTTGACACGGTGAAAGCCACGCAGATGCATGTGAACACGGAATTCCGTTCACTTGCGCTGCTATTTTATGCCTGAAATGACTCATACACGCGAAACTATGTCAAAATACAGGTCTCTGCAAGTATCCTTGTAACTGCTTGTGGCTTAGGTGAAGACAAACAATTGAGAAAGAAAATGGATGTGTAACAGGTTCACAGCAGTTTAATGTTCCTGAGGCTTTCTGTGTCATGAATGTTAATCAAACAGCAAAACACAGAGAAAAATCACTTTTTAGCTTTGACACAGATTTATTAGATTACATTTATACAGTGAAGAATATGCAGTGCAATTATACATTTGATTATTCAATTTCTGTACCTGAATACTGTTAGACTATAAAGTTTTTTATTTTATTTGTATCTTTGTTCTATTAACTTTATCTATGTTTGTAATTTGTTTATTTTCAATGCTGATTTACTCAGCTATAAAATCATCCAATTTTTTTCCAAAGAGCTATTCAAGTAATCTGATGATTTTTTATTTTCATATCGCAATATTTATCGCAGAAAAACAAAATATCGCAATGTGAGTTTTTTCCAATATTGTGCAGCCCTAGTTGGTACACTAACAAAAATAGGGCACAATGTAGTATGTCAATATAAAGGAATTTTCTGTATTGATTTTTCAATTTTTTCGTTTTTTTTTTTTTTTGTGGTTGGAGACTGATGGCAAAAAAAAATAGTAGGGCTAATATAATATGTCCTCTATGAACTGCGTTTGTGAATATTATGTATCAAATGTATGCTTTAAAAGTAGGGTAATCATAGCAGGTTTCATCCATATTCTGTCTGTTTAAATGACTGCGTTTAGCTTTAAATGGCGTCTTTGACAGACATACCTTTATATAACAGTTTTGAGAGTTGTCCTTTATACAGTGTGTGACATTGTAAAGACTGTCAGTCTATTCCTCACAGACTCACTGTCATCCGTATTAAATTCAATATGGCATCTAGATTGCTTGCGCTAATAAGTAAAACAATGAATTTTTATGAAATCATTTCATAATATAAATAGACTACCCTAAAATTTAGGGCCCATATTCAAAAGAAAAATCACAAAACAAGCATCTTACCACTAAGAGTTCTCCTAAATAGCAGCGATTAGCAAATTAGCAAAGAGTTTTCTCTTAAAACTTCAAATAAAGTTTAAAAATAAAATGTTGCCACATTCAATTAAATATTTTAAAATGCAGGCTAAGTGTCACTAATTAAACAAGTATGTATTTAGCAATTGTCAATAAACAATTAGCTGATATGCATATAAACAGCCTTTTTATTAACAGAATAGAGTAATCATGGCTGATAGTAAGACATGCAGATGTAAAAGAAAACCAAAATGAATGCAAGAACAGCTGTTACTTCTTGCTCAACTTTTTAATGAAAACAAGGATGCAATCAAAGGACAATTTGGAGTTGGGATGACCTCTGAAACCAAAAATGTTGTGTGGGAAAACTTATGTGTGCAAATAAATGCAGAGTGTTTCTAAAAAATTTAAGTTCCAAAGCAGAATATTATAATTGTTTTTAAGATTTTCTCCTAAATCGTTTATGATCTACTTTTAGCCTTACAGTGATTTGTAAGGAGCAGATTCATGAATCATTGTCTAAAGAAAATAAAATACAACATACAAAGCAGTCCTCAGGGTTTATAACCAGCAGAGGGCAGATGTCTGATACATTTACCATCTTTTGACAGTGAAATAATATATTAGGTTTATAGGAAGATCTAAAGATTTTGTGGGAACACACAAATTATATCTGTATTCTCTCATGTACAAGTTTGTCCTGTTATAGTTTACTTGCACATTCCAATCCTGGAAATGTGAAGAGAGTCTATTAATTGCTCCACAAAGGACACAAGACATGAAACATCCTGAGGATGTTTGAGCAAGATATTAATCACATTGTACATTTCAACAGAGCATCTCATTTTATTAATATGTATTACACATTTCTTATTTCACAAAACTTCAACAACAGATTTGTCTGCAGCCCTGCAATGCTCTCATTTTCTCAAAAAATCTGTGTTTCTTAATTATACTCTGTGCATTCCTCTGCTTGTAAAGAAAACATATTCTTGTAGCTTTATAAAATTATTGTTGAACCATTGATGTCTCTAGTGGTGGCTCATGGGTTTTAAAATAGTTCTACCAGAAAAGACTCGGGTGATAGTGATGATGAAAAAGACTTGAATTTTATTATTTGACAAAACGAAACAAAAGAAAAGATCTTTGGCATAGGCTCCATACATAGCTAGGGTCGGTAAATTGCAGATTCCAGCTATCACTGCCAGATGAAGGCAGGGGCGGAGCCTACCCCAAAAGAAAGTAAATGAAATACCCACCAGATGGAGTAATCCTTTAAAGATCCTAGAATATTCAAGACAATCAAAGAGAAAAGTAAATCAAAGAGAACAGGAAAGAACAGTAAAGAAAATCTGTATTAGATAATTAACTAAAGTAAGACGTTGATGAGCAATTCTAGGCCGTGCAGAAAGGGAGGCTACGATAGGTCTTTGTCACACGTAGAAAGGTGTGATAGTGATACAGGCCAAGATAGGCCAGACAGAGTTTAGAGGCCACGATAGGCTGGACAGTGTTTAGAAGTGATAAAGGCCATGATAGGCCGCAGTGAGAAAGGCCACGATAGGCCACAGTGAGGAAAGGCCACGATAGGCCGCAGTGAGTAGAGGCCACGATAGGCAGCAGTGAGAAAAGGCCACGATAGGCCACAGTGAGGAAAGGCCACGATAGGCTGCAGTGAGGAAAGGCCACGATAGGCAGCAGTGAGAAAAGGCCACGATAGGCAGCAGTGAGAAAAGGCCACGATAGGCCACAGTGAGGAAAGGCCACGATAGGCCGCAGTGAGGAAAGGCCACGATAGGCCGCAGTGAGTAGAGGCCACGATAGGCAGCAGTGAGAAAAGGCCACGATAGGCCACAGTGAGGAAAGGCCACGATAGGCCGCAGTGAGGATAGGCCACGATAGGCCGCAGTGAGTAGAGGCCACGATAGGCAGCAGTGAGTAGAGGCCACGATAGGCAGCAGTGAGAAAAGGCCACGATAGGCCACAGTGAGGATAGGCCACAGTGAGGAAAGGCCACGATAGGCCACAGTGAGGAAAGGCCACGATAGGCCGCAGTGAGTAGAGGCCACGATAGGCAGCAGTGAGGAAAGGCCACGATAGGCCGCAGTGAGGAAAGGCCACGATAGGCCGCAGTGAGAAAGGCCACGATAGGCCGCGGTGAGAAAAGGCCACGATAGGCCGCGGTGAGAAAAGGCCACGATAGGCCGCAGTGAGAAAAGGCCACGATAGGCCGCAGTGAGGAAAGGCCACGATAGGCCGCAGTGAGTAGAGGCCACGATAGGCAGCAGTGAGGAAAGGCCACGATAGGCCGCAGTGAGGAAAGGCCACGATAGGCCGCAGTGAGAAAGGCCACGATAGGCCGCGGTGAGAAAAGGCCACGATAGGCCGCGGTGAGAAAAGGCCACGATAGGCCGCGGTGAGAAAAGGCCACGATAGGCCGCGGTGAGGAAAGGCCACGATAGGCCGCGGTGAGGAAAGGCCACGATAGGCCGCGGTGAGGAAAGGCCACGATAGGCCGCGGTGAGAAAAGGCCACGATAGGCCGCGGTGAGAAAAGGCCACGATAGGCCGCGGTGAGGAAAGGCCACGATAGGCCGCGGTGAGGAAAGGCCACGATAGGCCGCGGTGAGGAAAGGCCACGATAGGCCGCGGTGAGGAAAGGCCACGATAGGCCGCGGTGAGAAAGGCCACGATAGGCCGCGGTGAGAAAAGGCCACGATAGGCCGCAGTGAGGAAAGGCCACGATAGGCCGCAGTGAGAAAGGCCACGATAGGCCGCAGTGAGAAAGGCCACGATAGGCCGCAGTGAGGAAAGGCCACGATAGGCCGCAGTGAGAAAAGGCCACGATAGGCAGCAGTGAGTTGCATGTAGTTGAACCAAATCGTGTAAATTTGGTATGGAATGCGCTAAAGTTAGGAGTCGAGATATAAAGGATCTGCCTTGTGGGATAATACTCATGGCAAAGTTTAAATGCCCGAGCAGAGAAAGCATGTCTCGTTTTGATACAGAACGAAGAGATGAAAAAGTCTCCATGAACGATCTAATTCTGAGAAGTTTTTCAATTGGGAGAGAAGCCTGCATTTTAATCATGTCGAGTAAAATACCCAGGAATTCGAGAGAAGTTGATGGACCAAGCATTTTCTCTTTGGACAGAGGAACACCAGCTTCACTGAAAACCTGCTTAAGACTGTCCAGTACTCGAGTTTGGGATGAAGGAAAGTCAATAAGCAAAAAATCATAGAGCAAATGCAAAACAAAAAGAAGTTTACAGACATTTAAGAGGATCCAGCACAGGGCTTCTGAGAGACAGTTAAATAATTTTGGACTACTCCGGCACCCGAAGGTAAGTCTGACTGCAAAGTAAAATTTTGAATTCCATTTAACACCAAAGAGAGCCCAATCAGAAGGATGAATCGGTATAATTTTAAAGGCGTCTGTGATATCAGCTTTAGCCAAGCTTCTTGGCCGGCTAACTTGATTAACTGAATAGCGTTGTCGACCGAAGCATAGTGTAAGGAAGAAGGGTCTAAGGGAATACATTTGTTGACACTTGCTGTGTAGTCTGAATGAGGAGAGGACATATCGAAAATTAGACATTTCTTTCCTGAATATTTACGGGTAGCAACTCCATTAGAATTAACCCTAGAAGGACTGAAAGGAAGCGAAAGGTGAAAGGACCGATAACATAACCTTTATTAACTTCTTTCTCATGTAAGGTAGAGACCACATCTGGCTCGGCGAGCGCAGATTGTAAATTTTTTGCTACAAAAGAGGTTGAGAGAGAAGAAAGGACATCTACCCGAAACCCTTGGGATAGACCTGTGATTAGGAAATCAACAAAAGAGGGATCGGGGTGAGAGGGGAGAACCCAGCGTTAGGTGAACAGTGGATACAGTTCCTTTTTCCGGGGCAGCAATGGAGTTTAGCAAGTATGTGTTTCATATAACGTTACGAGGACCAGTTCGACGCTGGATTTTCACATTGTTTGATACTGAAAGTCAGAGCGGTCCCAGCTATAAAAGATCCCGGTAATGATTCACAACTGCAGATGGTAAGTGAAACAGCATTAAATGTCTGTTTTATTGGCAATTCTAACCTGATGGTCGAATTTAGCTCTGCCCACGGCGTGCCTCCAGAAGTTCGGCTTTTTCCTGAGAAAATCGGAAAGCTGTATTTTTCTTTCACAAATATAATAAAACTAAAGACTTTTTGGAGATATTAAGGATACATTACTACTCTATAGGTACTCAGGATTAACATGAGATTAGGCAAAACTTTGCATGTTATGTACCCTTTAAGAATAGGATTAGCAGCACCATGAACAGTGTCTGGAACTCAGCTATCATAAGCTTTAGGGCAGAAAGGAGCCGAGTGAGAGCTGCAGATAGCACATGCTAAGATTTTCTGGCCACCAAAGTGGCAAACTAAAAGTTCAGTGTCCATAATTCTTGAATTGTACAGAGTAACGAAAGATGCAGATTTAGCAGAGAAGGATTGTGGTATTCGTAAAAGAGCATACCCTCATATCGTTGATTGAAATCAGCGATCATAGCCAAGTTAAGATCTAACTCTTCCCTACGCTCGAGGAAAGCTTGACATAAAATATCTCTGTAGATACTGAAAGCGATAACAAATTCCCCAAATGAGAGTTTACACTGCAGTCTGGGATCTGACGTTTTGAGGAAAACTGCCACGTCACCACAATCCACCATTTGCCAGTCAGCTGCGGGTGACAGAAGCAGCAGGGAAGCAAGGTTAATGTCTTTACCTTGGATGATATTTTGTCTTACTTGAGGGGACACTGTAACAGCGGCAGGAGAGACAAAACGCCTACCGAACGCTTGAGCTGGAACAGCAGTGGATAAACTGAAGTGTGATGTCGTAGGTACGGCATTAACAACTTGGCTGGAGGCGTTGACCGGCAGTTGATTAGGAACTTGTAAACCCGAAGATGTAGAGGGGGTACTCGAGGGTGAGTTAGATCCGAAAGTGGTGGAAGAGGCCTGGAGGGAGCTTGAAGAACTTGTAGGAGGAGTCACACCTGGAACACAGCCAGCAAACACATACAGCAGAATTAAGCCATGACTGCTGTAGCCTATATCCATCTTAGGCGCGTTCTCCCTTTATGTTTAATTTACTCTTTTAACGACAGCTTGGTAAATCTTTTGGCGATCAAATAGTCAAATAGTCAATATCACTACTCATCATAAGTACTTGGTACATTATCAGAACAGTGGGAGAAGTTCAAACTAATATTACGTAATTTACGTCTCTATATACCAGAAGGGAGGCTACCCTGCAAACAAGCCTCTGAGAATTTGCTCATTGGCGAAGTGTTGACCCTTTAGCGTTGGCCCTGCATGGGCAGCCCTCACTTAGCCCCCAGGAAGCCCTCACTAGGCCCACACAGGGCCTGCACTATTAATCTACTACAACACTAAATCTGTTTTACTTTAAATACTTTTCAGCAACTATAAATTAGTCTTTGAAAAAACTGTTAATATACATCTGAAATGGACACAGTCACCACATAACTAATGTCTGTATTGTCAAAAATGTACAGTAGTCAAATGGATTTAAAATCTATGGATTTATTAAATACAAAATAGAAAACATTCAATTCAGGTCAATACAGCTGTACAGTTGGCTGTACAATACAGCCAAAAATGTAAATACACAAAAGTAAAAAAAAAAGAAAGAAATCAAACAAAGCAATATAAGATTGTAGGACAGGGGTACCCAACCCTGTTCAAACACACCTAAGGAAGAAAACTGCCCACAAACTTCTTATTAACAGGCTTATGTCTGTTACACCTCAAATATGGCATGTGAGATCTACTTTCCTGAAGAGTTTAGCTCCAACTTTAATCAAACTCACCTACCTGTGATTTTCTAATGATCCTGGAGACATTGATTAGCATGTTCAGATGTGTTTGATTAAGGTTAGAGCTGAACTCTGCATGAATGTGGACAGTCTGCTAGTGTAGGCTGCTCTCAGAGAGCCTGCGGTGAGTCCAAAGCTGTGGGCCTCTCCTGGGCAAGCCCACACTGGGCCTGTTTAAGTTTGGTGTGGGCTGGCCGTAGCCCACTGTGCCTGCAAAAAGCCAGCATGGTCCCTGCAAGGACATGTTTGCAGGGTAGCCTCCTCAGCGCTGAAAGTGAACACTCGATAGTGATTGGCTTTTTTTTTTTTTTAACCAACGGAGGCACCAGAGCTCAGCTCTCCATCAGCCTCCCCTTTTCTATCACTTAGCGGTTTTAATTACATCAGCAGATTCGGCACATTTGCAATAGGAAGGCAGACCTTTCCAACTTCAGTAACATGTATATAAAATTACCAACAAAAACATACACATTCTGAGACATGAACTTAATGAGTTGTGAATTTTATTAATATTAAATCGTCCTCCTCCCATTTTCACTTCAAAATTATGGGGAAGCTGTGCCCCATTCAGAACCATGTTCAGAATATGGTTGTTTCTTTATTAAACATAATGAAAATACATACATATACTTGCAATGATTAATGGTGAATAGCGGGTGTAAACGAGGACGATGCTCAGAGCAAGGGTTGCTGCCATTCAAATCCAAGAAAGTTTTCCATGAAGTCAGATTTGAGCGATAATCTGACGTCCAAAAGTCAATCAAATTTAATAAGGAGAGACATTTGTCAAAAGCAAAAGGTTTATAACTCAGATCAAACTGACACCTTTTTTCACTATTGTCACCAACATGGCAACATGATTGTATTTAATTTGTAACCTTTTTTATGATACATTCATTTGGCCTTAGATAACATGTTGGCCGTAAATTTTAGATACATTTTGCAGACAAAACATTTTGAAGCCATAGCATAATTGTAATCATAAACTCCGACCAACACAGCAGTGTTTGGTTTCGTTTTACACACAGTGTGAACCAATGATTCAGAGAGCCATTTACTTCATTCCTGAATGAATCAAAGACATTAAATGCCAACTGCTGGCAGATATAGAGTACAGGTCCTTCTCAAAAAATTAGCATATTGTGATAAAGTTCATTATTTTCTGTAATGTACTGATAAACATTAGACTTTCATATATTTTAGATTCATTACACACAACTGAAGTAGTTCAAGCCTTTTTTTTTTGTTTTAATATTGATGATTTTGGCATACAGCTCATGAAAACCCAAAATTCCTATCTCAAAAAATTAGCATATCATGAAAAGGTTCTCTAAACGAGCTATTAACCTAATCATCTGAATCAACTAATTAACTCTAAATACCTGCAAAAGATTCCTGAGGCTTTTAAAAACTCCCAGCCTGGTTCATTACTCAAAACCGCAATCATGGGTAAGACTGCCGACCTGACTGCTGTCCAGAAGGCCATCATTGACACCCTCAAGCAAGAGGGTAAGACACAGAAAGAAATTTCTGAATGAATAGGCTGTTCCCAGAGTGCTGTATCAAGGCACCTCAGTGGGAAGTCTGTGGGAAGGAAAAAGTGTGGCAGAAAACGCTGCACAACGAGAGGGGGACCTGCGGAAGCAGTGGACTGAGTCTGGAGTAGAAACATCCAGAGCCACCGTGTACAGGCGTGTGCAGGAAATGGGCTACAGGTGCCGCATTCCCCAGGTCAAGCCACTTTTGAACCAGAAACAGCGGCAGAAGCGCCCGACCTGGGCTACAGAGAAGCAGCACTGGACTGTTGCTCAGTGGTCCAAAGTACTTTTTTCGGATGAAAGCAAATTTTGCATGTCATTCGGAAATCATGGTGCCAGAGTCTGGAGGAAGACTGGGGAGAGGGAAATGCCAAAATGCCCGAAGTCCAGTGTCAAGTACCCACAGTCAGTGATGGTCTGGGGTGCCATGTCAGCTGCTGGTGTTGGTCCACTGTGTTTTATCAAGGGCAGGGTCAATGCAGCTAGCTATCAGGAGATTTTGGAGCACTTCATGCTTCCATCTGCTGAAAAGCTTTATGGAGATGAAGATTTCATTTTTCAGCACGACCTGGCACCTGCTCACAGTGCCAAAACCACTGGTAAATGGTTTACTGACCATGGTATTACTGTGCTCAATTGGCCTGCCAACTCTCCTGACCTGAACCCCATAGAGAATCTGTGGGATATTGTGAAGAGAAAGCTGAGAGACGCAAGACCCAACACTCTGGATGAGCTTAAGGCCGCTATCGAAGCATCCTGGGCCTCCATAACACCTCAGCAGTGCCACAGGCTGATTGCCTCCATGCCACGCCGCATTGAAGCAGTCATTTCTGCAAAAGGATTCCCGACCAAGTATTGAGTGCATAACTGAACATAATTATTTGAAGGTTGACTTTTTTTGTATTAAAAACACTTTTCTTTTATTGGTCGGATGAAATATGCTAATTTTTTGAGATAGGAATTTTGGGTTTTCATGAGCTGTATGCCAAAATCATCAATATTAAAACAAAAAAAAAGGCTTGAACTACTTCAGTTGTGTGTAATGAATCTAAAATATATGAAAGTCTAATGTTTATCAGTACATTACAGAAAATAAAGAACTTTATCACAATATGCTAATTTTTTGAGAAGGACCTGTATAATTGCATTGAGAAGAAGAAGAAGAAGAAGAAGACATAAAAAATAAGAAGAATAAAAATAAAAACATTAAAAGGATAGTTCACCAAAAAAAAGACAATCTAACCCTAAACCTAACCCTAATGCAAATATTCACTAAAACACGAAGTAAAGACGTGATGATGCACCCGCTCTGTCTCCAGCTCCCCAGATGCTGCCTGTGCATAAGCAAGAGCATAGGCGCCGATTTATGTTTCTGCCAGTGGGTGCTCAACACTGTATCTCATATCTGTTTACAATAAACCCTTATTTGCACGTACACATATCCGAGGGAGCGCAGAGCCATGATCTCTATATAGGAGAGTAAACCTGCAGCAAACAAAGAAAGTGTAATATGGACACCCTCTATCATATTACAATAATGCACTCTTGATATTTGCCATTAAAGTAACGCCAATAACTGCCTCAAATAAACTAATGAAAATAAAGTCATACAAGCTACAATACACTTCTAATTGGTTAAAATGACCTGAGAATATCTTATGTTTTTCCGTGGGTGCTTGATCATTTTCATGGGTACGCGTATACCCACTTCTGCAGGCACCACTACACCACTGTCTGTGTGTGTGTATAGGCTATATATATATATATATATATATATATATATATATATATATATATTAATGGGCATCCTTGCAATTCTGTCAGAAAATGCAGCCCTTCTCTCAGAAAATTGTTGCAGTTGCAAATATTTTGGTACTCACATGTTTATTTTTTTATTTTATTTGTTTTGCATTGGAACAACACAAAACAACAGAAAAGAAAAGTTTCCCTTTGGAAACAATAGCAGAAATTAATTGTTTTCTGTAACCTTTCCTTTCAGGGCATTGTCCTGAAACAAACTCAGCTGTCTGACACTAATCATCAGATTTCATGATACTATTCACAGAGTCAAGGCATCCCGTGCCAGAAGTAGCAAAGCAACCCCAAAACATCTTTGAACCTCCCCCATGTTTGACTGTGGGGACTGCGCTCTTTTCTTTGAGGGACTGGCCTCATTTCTTTTTCTGCAAACAGTGGCATGATGTCCTTTACCAAAAAGCTCTACTTTTGTCTCATCTGTCCACAGTACGTTGTCCCAGAAGGGCAGACAACAGTTGAGACTGAATTGTATTGAAGGCGCTCAAAGTCAAAGAATGTGAACCTCACAGATGCATCAGTAGTGTTCAGATGTGTATAGGTCCTCTGTAACATGTAAATGAGAGCATCATCTAAATTAATATAAGGCTGATATGCAAACTGTAAGGAATCCATATAAATTGACACATTATTCTTGATGTAAAAAAGGACCAGTCTCTCAAACGTCTTCATAATATGTGAGTTAAGCACTACAGGTCTAAAATCGTTATGATTAATAGGGTGCCTCTTCTTGGGGACAGACAAGACATTTTCCACAGTCCAGGAACCTAAGTACAAGCTCAGGTTAAACAGGTATGTAAAAATACCACACAACTGTGCAGAGCTGGTCTTCAACAATCTGGGGCTAATACCATCTGGCCCCACTGCTTTCCCCAGCTTCCCTTGGCAAGTAATATGGTCTTATGGTATTATGGGGCAGCCGTGGCCTAATGGTTAGGGAGTCGGACTTGTGACTGAAAGGTTGCAGATTCGAGTCCCAGGTCCAGCAGGGACAAATTCCGAGTATGGGTCACCATACTTGGCCACACGTCACTTTCACTTTCACTTTCACTTAAACTAGCTGCCAACAGTTCAATAATTTATTACATATATGCTCTACATATAGTGGCATGACTGGGATTACACCACTTTTCATTGACGAGCAGAATAAGCCCCCCTTCCTTTCTGCTTACCGCTCGATTCAACATCCCTGTCTGCCCATATCGTCCGGAAGCCAGTAAAGCTGGTCAAAAATTCGGGAATGCTGTCTGTCAGCCACGTCTCAACCAAACATATAAGGCTGCTCTCCCGATATGTTTTCTGGTTCCTTACAAGAGTTTCTAGCTCCTCATACTTGTTAGTTAAACAGCGAACATTTCCCATGGTTGAAAGTCTCTCACCATGCTCTCTCTCTCTGCGCCCCTTATTCCTCTTCACCCCTGTACGAGTTCTGCAATGTCTCCTCCATAATATTTCCTCAGGGATGTCGTGTTTGATCCCAAATTTTGAATCATGAACCAGGTCTAACAGTTCCTGTTGGGTATATACCAAAAGTCTGCAGTCTTCAGCACATATAGATTTTTCAAATGTCGAGTCCACATTAGTCAAGTTCATATCCGCAATAAAAACAAGTTAAAATGCTACAAACATACAGCTGCCTCACCGGCGCCACCGTATGTTAATTCTCTTGATGATATTGCGCACAGTGGACACAGGAGCATTAAGATCTCTGCGGATGGACTTGTAACCTTAAGTTTGTCCATGTTTTTCCACATTTTTTAAAAAATCCACAGACAACTCTTTACACTTCTTCCTTTTCTCCATGCTTAGTGTGACACAAAAGACACACAACAAGAGTCTTTTCTTCATTTTAATTGGTAGCAAGTGTGATTACTATATTGCCCACACCTGTTACTTGCCACAGGAGTGTCTAAACACAAATTACAGGAGCATCACATGCTTGAAAAGCAATTAGTTTTTTTTTTTTTTTTTTACAATTTTGGCAAGGTGCCAATAATCTTGTCCAGTCCATTTTATCAATCTTGAATTATCTTCTCTTTTTTTTTTTTTTTTTTTTTCAGTGCATGTATTATCTAAGGCCCAATGAATGTATCTAATTGTAGCTGAAGGTTTCCTGCACATTCAGTCTTTTTCTTTGCAAAGTAATTTAATATCAATTCAATTATAATCAACTTTATTTCTAACCAATGGTCATGACCACTAGTACAATAAACAGAGGTAAAGCCCACCCAAATGGTTGAACAACATCCAGTTGACATAAACTGAATTTCCCTTTTTTTCCCCACAGTCTAAGTACACTTAAACTAATGGCAAGTGTTAGCCAGATCTCTAAAATCTCTAAATCTCATTTGGTGTGCCCCATGCTCCATCCCAACTGAACTTTAGTCCGTTATTAACGTGACACCCATATGAGGTAACAAGAATACAGTGTGATCTATTACAGTCACCCTATGGGCTCATCTGGCTACAGAATCACCCTGATCCTCTTGCAACATTTTCTTAAGTACTTAGACCAAGACAAACATGGAGACAGGAACTACCAGTGGAATTTGCATTGATTGAGGCCTAGACTTGGAGAGTTCACAACTTTTGAGGACAGATGGTAATTTACATGAAAAACACTGGTAAAGGACAGACCCTCTACAGTAAGCAATATATCTCTAAACTCGTATGATCTTTATTACCTTTTAGTCTATCTCTTGTAAGGTGGAGAACATTGTACCAGTCACACTGAGACATTTCAAATGATACCAAACTCACATTCATGCATTGTATTTTGCTATTGAGCATTCTGAGTGAGCAGAGTGAAGGGAAGGAAGTGGGGGGCAAGAAACAAAAGGAAGGAAGTGAACATATGAGTAGCTACACAGAGGACACTAGCCGCTCTGTCTAGTGTGTCAGTGCGCCTGCGCCAAAGGTGTGCTTCAGCTCGTGGAAACCAGTAATATAAATATCTCAAATAAACCATATGATGAATAATCACCACATAGATTATGACTTCTGAACATAACTATGATAAATGTGAGGTAACTAGTATGCAAATATATACATGAACATATTTAAGTGCTAGTTCGTGTTTGTCACTCACATATATTAACAGACATTCGGCCAGGTAAACATGCATCAACAAAGAGGATGGAGGAATGAAGCGTATACCTACTTCTCCAGGCACCACTACACCACTGAGGGAGAGATGACCTGCGCGTCTTGTCCAGAGCGCTGATTGGCTCACTGAAAGGATGCTGAAACCGATGCGTCAACGTAGCTGATACAAAAGTAAACCAAGATTCTTAAATATATTCTTATTAGTGGCCTTTTTTACAGGATGAATATGTGAGAAAAGTAACTTTCCTGCATCTTCTCAGAGTGAGATGTGGAAACAGATGTCTGTATGTTAATACACTGTTTGATGCTATGGTTATACTATATATAATACAGTGTTCACAGTCAAACCAAGTTCGGCAGATGCTTCTGTCAGTGGTGTGGTTTGGTTGTAGATGTATTTTGTAGTGGAAGTCACAGAATTTTGTGGGTTGTTTCTATATAGTGGGCCTCAATTTTCTGAGGCCAAAGAGTTACATCAATAACGGCTGACATTTTACTTGTTGCACTGGCTTCTTTCTGATCATTGAAAACATATTGTTATTTGTGCATTGCTAGATTTAGAAGCTGCGTGTAGTGAGAAAATGACAGAAGTGTTAAGAGGCCTAATAAAAGAGTGGAGAAGTGATTCTCTCATAAACCTTAAGATACTACCACTAGAGCAAAAGTTTTACAGCAACATGTGCATGTCATTTTCATTACATTTTCATTCTTCTTAGAAATCCATCTGTCTAATATCAAATGTAAAATTCTCAGTTTTCTTATATTTAATACTCAAGCAATAATAGTACTTATACTGGTGAAACACAACTTCTAGTGAGAGCTTCTTCCAGTATTGTTCTCCATATCGATAGTTAAACAAGTCCAGCACCTGAGATGATCACCCTTTGATAGCTTTTGACAGCCCTGCTACAGTCTTTGAGGTTGTGGCAAGTGTTTATGGACGACTTTATATCATGCTACAATTGCACTGATTGGATTGATTGGGCTCTTACTAACTATTTATTATCATATAGTGCAATTGCCAACCTTTAGAGGCTGCTTGCTGTGAGAAAATGACAGAAATGTCAAGAGGCCTAATAAAAGAGTTGAGCTGATGGCTGTGGTTTGACTTCTGCTCTGTTTCTGCTCTGTGGTTTTAACAAGAGTGGGGGAGATAGTTATTCTTATTCTGCATCTTTAGTTTTATAAACCTCAAAGGTTACACTTTATTTTGATAGTCCACTTTAGACATTCTACTAAGTGTAAGTAACTTTGTAGCTACATGTCAACTACTTGTCAACTACATATCAACTAAATCTCATTATTTGCAACTACATGTCCACTAACTCTCAGAGTAGAATTTAGGGTTAGTTTAGGGTAGGTTTAGGGTTAGTTGAATAAGTTGACAAAGAAAGTGTTAGAAGATAATAAGCAGACAGTCTACTAATACTCTACTAACTGCTAGTTGACATTTTGTTGCAAAGTTAATTACTGTTAGTAGAATATCTAAAGTGGACTATCAAAATAAAGTGTTACCACCTCAAAATACTACTACAAGAGCAAAAGATTCACAGTAACATTTTAATTTACTTCCACATCTTAGAAACACCATTTAATGTCAAATTTAAGGATCTCTGATTTCTCATATTTTATTTGACCATAAAGTAACAATAGTACCAACTGGTAAAGTTACTTTTCTAGTAAGAGAACTTTTAGAGAAAAGAGACCAGGATGCAGTAATACTTTCATGACAGCAAAGTGGTTGCAGATTTTAAATAACCAAAAATAGATAGAAAATATGCAGATTTTGACAGAATTTATTAACAAATACAGTGGATTACTTGTTCATATCAATCATTGTGTAAAAGACACAGCAATAGTAGATGAGAGAAAAACTCAAATAAGAGCAGGATTCATGAGTAAGCCTACATTAGGATTCACTTCATGATTTTACTTGATATTCACTGGTAATGCAGTGTCAGAACAATTACCAGAAGACATTCTTTTCAAGAAGAAAAACAGCATTTACAACTTGCACGCACTGACAGAGCAGCTACATTTCATAGAATGGATCTCTTTTTCTTTCTATTTCTTCATGTATTGAGTTTTGTCTCCTCCCTCATCTCTACTTGTACTGTGACGTTCAGGAAGTGTCTTATATAGTGCACACATCATTATTAAAACAGTCTATGAATGTGTCAGTATGGGGTCCAGTGCACTGCCTCTCATATTCTGTGAGTATTTCATGATATTCTACACTATATTTTGTTTTTAATGCAGTATTCAGCTGAAGGTAAATGGTTGTGCTGTGTGTAGGAGGATTTCAGTACTTATTGTGTTATTTATTGTTCAGTTTTAATGTGATAATATGTTACCTGTGGATCAGATACAGAATTTCGGAGAACATGCATTTATCTGTGCTGCTGCTGATTGTGAAAGATGGAGGCCCTGTGGACATGTGCTTTTCATTCTTCCTAGTTTAAGCAGTTCAGTTAAATCAGATGTATTTGTTAATATGAGTTTGGTGTTGTAAGATATTGTCTCTTTAAATAGACTCTCCATTAGAGATTCAGAGAGTTTGAGAACAGCAGCGAAACATGCTAGTTTATCAATTGAATATGAATTGTTCATATAGTGGACCAAAAATACTTACAAAAATGACTGAATGTCATTGCATTAAACACAATATATCAAACAAATGACATCTGAAAAAATTAATCAAAATTAATGGTGGTTTTATTTTTTATTTGTCATTTATTTATTTTTCAATACATTTTAACTTGTTTGTTTCAATGTCATTTTCAGTGGATGTGTGAAGTCAAATCTCCTCACATTCTAAGCAGAAAAAATACATGTTCCACTAATGCTTGATCATCTTGGTCTTCATTTTAATAAAATGCAAATTCGTCACATGCGATTTTTCACCAAGTCAGTGTGTTCATAGAGGTTTCAATGAACCAATGTGAATAAATCTAGATTTAAAAAAAAAAAAAAAGACATGATATTGTCGGACCTGACGTTTTATTAAAACAACCAGATGCAACGATACCTACAGTCAAATGTTTTTGAACAGTATAATTTTTAATGTCTTTTTTTTTGTAATTCACTTCTGCTCAAATATTTTTACCATTTAAAATAACTGCTTTCTATTTGTCACATGGTCATTTAGAAATCATTCTAATGTGCTGATTTGCTTTTCTATTTTCTATTATTATTATTATTATTATTATTATTATTATTATTATTATTATTATTATTTAAAATGGTTGAGTAAAATTTTTTTCAGGAATCTTTGATGAATAGAAAGATTCAAAGATCAGCGTTTGTCTGAAATAAAAAGCTTTTGTAACATTATAAACTATAATAGAAATTACTTTTATTTAGCAATGATGCTTTAAATTAATCAACAAATGATAAAGACATTTAAAATTTTACAAAATATTTCTATTTCAGATAAATGCTGTTCTTCGGAACTTTCTATTCATAAAAAAAAACTGACAAATTCTATTCGGATGTTTTCTACAACAACAACAACAACAACAACAACAACAATAATAATAATAATAATAATAAATGTTTTTTTGAGCAGCAAATCAGAATGATTTCTGAAGGATCATGTGACTGGAGTAATAATGCTAAAAATTCAGCTTTGAAATCACAGGAATACATTACATTTTAAAATATATTTAAATAGAAAACCATTATTTTAAAAAAAGTGGTGGTGGGCCGCCTGGACCAAAAAATGTCAGGGATGATTTTTTGTCCCAGTCCAGCCCTGTTTGAGGTGTTACTCGAATAAACTAGGTGTGAAAACACCCTTAATCAATTAAATCAAGTCAAAACAAGTGGCATTTAAGAAATGTAGCATAAGCACAATTTTCAAAATAGTTATGAAACAATAATTATGTTGTTTAAAGAGTGTTTACGTATTCTACACTCATGGCGTGTGCACACATTAAGATTAGATGCCTGCCTTCGTTGTGAGTCCCTATCAAGCACTTTACTGATTCAACTACTCTCTTCTTCTCCTCCTGTCTGGCTCTTTGGCCCTCATCACTGCAGTACAAGTCTGTTCTTGATAAATCTGCTGTGGAAACATGGAAAAAGCCGACGAGGAAGATGTTGGAGTGAAGATCTTTATATAGGCGGAGCAAAGTACTTCATCGCACATTGTGATAGGGTGGTTTACGCTGTCAATACAGGAAAAAAAAACAATGGCTGCTCGCTGTCCCTGCATGATGGTCCTTGGCAAAAAACAAAACAAAAAAAAAAAAACTTCTGTCAGCTCCTTAAGTGCATCGGCCAACTGAAAAAAAAGGACCTACAAATGAAACTTACTCAGACCACATCATTTTAGGCCCTTTTATAGCTTGATTGAGTCCAATTACAATGTGAAAACAAAAGCATCAAAGTCACTCGCCGCTGGTTTCCTTTCTGATTCACTTTAACTGAACTGGGTTTGGTTGATTTCAAATATACTATATTATTTTTATTTAATTTGGGGGGCTGCCATGTCACAGTTAAGTTGATGGCAATGTCAAACAGGAAGTGATGCTGTGTTTTTTAAACACTTTGACCTAATGTGGTTTGTCATCTGTAGTTTGTTTTGTTCTAATGAAGCATCAGTGGTGTGAAACACTGATCACAGTAATGCAAATATTTGCTTGTAATGTCTCTGTTCTATGATTTTAACCAGAGTGGAGAAGATAGTTATTCTTATTCTGCATCTTTAGTTTCATAAACCTCAAAATACTACCACAAGCATAAAAGACTCACAGCCACATGTGCATGTCATTTTCATTACTCCTTCTTAGAAATCCATCTGTCTAATATTATATTTAAGAGTCTCTGTTTTCTTATAAATTCTAGTGAGAGCTTCTTCCAATTCTTTTTCTCCATATAATTTTCAATTATTTTTAACCAGTTTGGCTCAGCGTTATTTTTAGCAGATGTGTGAAGTCAGTTCTCCTCTGGTTCTTAGTAGAAAACCACAGCTGTAGTTCATCACATTAACACATGAACATATTCCATGTCTGACAATCAAAAAGTGTCTTTGGTGTTAATTTTGAACAACATATTTGTTTTATAATTTACTTAATATGCATACTCATTTTTAATTTATTTATTTTTTATAAAAAAATAAAATAATAATAATGATTCTATTAAGTCAATTTACATTGTGAACACAAAGCACTGAGGTCATTCACTGCTGGTTCACTTTCTGGATCGTTTTAAATGAATTGGATATGGTTTATTTAAAATATACTTAATGTATTAACAAAATATACATTTTATTCATTTTAAGGCCACTATAATGTCACAGTTAACCCTTGTAACTGTGTTGAAAACCCTATAGCACCTCAAGTGTTCCTGCTCAAAATGGCCGGCCTTTAAAAAAGTCTCTTACTGTACTATATTATCACCAAATATTGAATTCAATCTTTATTATTAATCTGCATTATTAATCCATGCTCTGTTCTCATTCAGAGAAAAAAAAAAATTGTGGATAATTTTGTCAGTTCAATAAAATATGAAAATAATTTGCAGTTTATCACACTTGTGTGCTTTAGACTCAGATCATGCCTACAATGGTTATGGTTTAATAAAAAAATAATAAAATAAAATGCTCTATTGGTCAAAATGGCCTGAACACAGCATGAGGTTTAAATCGATGTTGTCAGCGTTAAACAGGAAGTGAGGCTGTATGTTTCTCAAACACTTGCACTTCTGTAGTTTGCTTTGTTCCAGTGAAGATTAAATGTATGTAAGCAATAAGGTACGAGAGGCCTTGCTGTATCGTGAATAAATCATGGCTGAAGGGCGTTGTTAGGCACGACGCGAATCGTTTATAAAACGGTTTGTATTTGAGCTTCATGAAATGACGCATTTAAGAACATTCGGTTGCAGTTAGAGATTTTTTACAGTGGAAGTGCTTAATAATTTTACTTAATGAAGGGGTTGCAGGCACTCTGCTTTACTTCACTATTTATTTTTATGACTACTTTTTTACTTCTTACATTTTTACACAATTATCTGTACTTATACTTATTTTAGTTTTAATTTGCATTTAGTGAATCACATTTGATAACAAAGCTCTAATAAATCATGGATTGTTTAGTCTTTACTGGCTACGTGATTCGGCTCGCAAGCGCGCTTGTTTCCACCAAACGGTTTCTATCAAAGTAGGGTAGACCAGGAACAGTTGGTACAAGGGTACGGTTGAGACACCTTAAATAACTTCTGTGCCCAATAAGTCTGATCTGAGATATGTGCTTCGCATATGTGTATTATCAAATTCACCATGATCGAAGAGGGTGCTAATTCACATGTGCGATGCAAATATCACATATCAGACTTTTGTGGCGCACTGAAGTTATTTAAGGTGTCTCAACTGTAGCCCTGTACACCTGGGCTACTCTAATCAATGCAAGAGACTCGAGAACAGAGTGGAAGCGTTCGGGGGGATCAGAGAGGCAAAACTACTGACCTGTTCAGGACCTGTTTAAGTGCAGGTCAGTTTCATCTGTAAACAGGCTACTGTAGTATTGTCTTTGTTAACTTAGTTAAGCATTAAACTACTAGCAACTCTTAGCAGTAGCACCCAAAGTATAATACTGTAAACTAAACTAAATTACTATCAGCACTCAAAATACTCTATGGTCAAGGACATCATTATTGTTATCTGTAAGGTTACAGTAGTAATTTAGCAAACAAATGTTATAAAACATCATTTTGTAATACGTTTAGAGGGAGCTAGAGCAGAAAACAACACAACCCTTATGAAAATTAAAACCAAAAAACGTTTACTATAGTTAAACCATGGTAACCACAAATGAACCATGGTTTTGCTACACTAACTATAGTTTAACCATGAGATGTGTAGTTAAACTATTGTAAATTAAACTGTAATCAATCAATCTGGCAAAAAAACAAAACATGATTACTTTACTTTTATTGTAATAAACCATGGTTCATTTTGTAAAGAGAAAAATATGACTCATGCTAATGCAACAATATGTTCAGCATTAGGATTTTTCTGTAAAGATATTGTCATGATGTAATCATTATTGTACTAATTTTGACATTTAGGCAATTTAGAAAATATAGATTTGTTATCTATAGTATTTAAGTCATTTTAAGATTAAACATCAAAACATAATGTGATACTTTGAACTAAAATAAGTTATGTTATACAAACAGAATATAACGAGGTGGTTGTTTTGCAACAAGGTGGAGACAGTTCTGTTAATAACAGTAAAGGGTTGATGGGAAAAGTGACAGGTACATTAGTGAAAAAAAAATAGTGAAAAAAGCAAACACACACAAATTGAAATGCAGAGAGAAGAGAGATATCATGGAAAATGAGGAGACTAAAAAGGAAAATGGAAGTGAAGGTGCAGTTGAACAGAGAACATGGCCCCAGCCTAAGGTTTTAAACCTTTATTTAAAAATGATGGGCATAAAAAAAAAAATTGGGTTGACCATGGTTTCAGAATTTGTTGTGGATGTATGGGATGGCCTGGATGAGTGTGAGTTTTCCCAGCCTGAAATTTTGCCCCAGTCCCACCCTGTTTATCCTTGATACATTCATTAGCTAACAAATTTTATTTGTAAATGTAAGTTATATTGTATTAATGTGTCAAAATGACGTGAGGTGCAGCATAACACTTTTTGTGAGACTAGGTGGACCTCGACTTTTTTTATACATTTTAAAGTTAAATTTATCTGTCTGGTACACTTTGAGAGTTCAAAATTAAGAGCTCCAACACAGGTTCAGTGTGCAAAGCTGGTGAATTGACTTGTACTTAAAATTTAAAGGGAACTCTGCCCTCTTTTTAGTTGTAATATAGTGTTTCAGTCTAAATTACACTCACACTGGTGAATTTCAAAGCCAAATAAATTAGAATATAATAATAATCATTTTATATTATTATTCCTAGCAATAGCCATATATTGTAAAAAAAATAAAATAAATAAATAATAAAATAAAATACAAAAATAAATAAATCACTGTAAAAAAAAAAAGTAAATAAATGAGTAATTAGTAAGTGAAATAAATGAAATAAAATTGATATGCTTGCAAGCAGGGAAAAATTACCAACCATAAATATTTTTTTTTTTTTTTCCTGGCCACAAACTATTTTTACAGTTGCTGCTACTACAAACATATTTAATAATGGACCAAAGAACCAACCACTGCATTTTAATCGTGATACAAACAAAAATGAAACACACATGTAGTATGAGCAGTTGTTTTCATTTCAATTTAATTGCATCATTTCAACATCTGAAACAAAACAGAAAGTCTGACTTGACTTTAGACTTGTGAAATAATGCTAAAACCTTCATAAAACAAAACAAAACAAAACAAAAAAAACGGCAGACTCACTCTCTGAGAGCAGGTGGCACTTATGGAACCAAAGGGGAAAATGCAATCGCGCTAAACTCACAGCAGCACATTACAGAGTTCACAGCATTGACTGTCAAAGGAATCATTGACTGTGGCAGGACTAATTAGACTGTGGTGGGGCACAACACTCTAGTTAATGAATGGGAAACACTGGTAATGGGTACTTTTTACTTAAGTACATGTCTGAGCCCATACTGCTTTACTCTAACTTGAGTAAAAAACAGAATATTTTTAAACATAAGTATCTGTACTTCTACTTGAGTGAAGGATGTGTGTACTTTTGCCATCTCTGTTTACATAAAATAATCTCAGAAAAGCAATACATTATTATTTTTTTTAATGATTTAAAATTAATTAAAACAGTTGAGTTAAAAAAAATGAGGCTACATATAATAGAGTGCAATCGCTGTGATGTAGCATAGAGCTCATTCAGTAAATGCATGGCTAAACAGATGTGTTTTGAGTCTAGATTTAAATGTAGCTACTGATTTTGCACATCTGAGTATATACAGGCTAAACAAGAGTGGTGCAAAAATTTCATCTTGAGGGACTCCACATATCATGGACGTCGACTTAGACTCATGGTCATCTATATCATCCTATCTATACATAATAACCTCTCTCCTCAAAGTATGACCTGAAACATCTGAGGACCATCAAAGCCTGACCCAGTTTTCCAGTCTTTCTAGAAGTATGTTATGATCGCAGTGTCAATGGCAGCACTGAGATTTAGTAGTACCAAAATTTATATTTTGCCAGAAGCAGAATTTAAGCAAACATAATTTATTATCTTTTTGATCACTGTCTCTGTGCTATGACTGAAATTTGAGTTTAAGAAGTTGTTGATGAGAATATCATCATGTGTTGTATGTTGTGAATCTCAGTGGTTCAAAGTGCTTCTCTGGTCAGCAGTGAATCTATCAGTGAATCAAGTCTAATATCAGTTCACAAATCCTGACATCATTGTGTGTTGATGTTAAATGATGGAGAATTTCTACTATTGGTTCTCATTGATGAGCATCAAAACACAGAAAAACACTTTCAGTTGAAACTCTAGTTCAGTGATTTGCATTGTGATGAATGAATGGAAATGTTTCATAATCGTGTTTCTTCTGATTGTAGTGTTGTTGATCATCATCTACTCTGGACTCACTCAAGGTACTGTGTGTTACTGCAGTAAATTTAATTTATAAATCTGTGAATTGTGTTTATTCGTACATTGTTCACATGAGCAACCCACATTTGTCTCTATGCTGATAATTTGTGTCTATATTTTGCTGTCACACATTCCTCTCTGTAGCTTTGAAAAAGTGTGTGTGTGTGTGTGTGTGTGTGTGTGTGTGTATATATATATATATATATATATTTCTAATAATGATGTTATATTGTCTCCACATAAATCTAAATGAGCCATTGAGTGATCATTACAGCCATCTAGTGGCTGTAGTTGAAATGTCATGTTATTTTATTATATGGCAGCAATCTAGGACTAAACAATAGCACAAATGTCATCTTCATGAAGTAAAGTTGGAATAAACATCAAAAGTTAAACCAAAACTGCACAAATGTAGAAAGAAGATCCAAGATCTAGAGTACTAAACATATGCTTAAACACTGTTAGAATTATGAAGGGGTCCCAAGTACACAGTTGGCAGTAAAAGTAGCTAATCTTTTTTACTTCATTTCATTTTACTCATGATTAAATGCAAATGTGAATGCCTTATTGAAACCTATAAAACAGTCCCACCTAACAGTCAGAACATGAACTGTTCAATAATGTTTTAACAGCTTTCCATTTTAACTTCCAATTTACAAAATTTACAAAATTGACGAAACAAATAAACAATAAAAACATTTTATTTCAGCTTTTATCATAACATAGCAAACGTTAGGGGCCTAATGGTTAGGGAGTCTGACTTGTGACCAAGAGGTTGCGAGTTCGAGTCCCAGGTCCGGCAGGGATTGACGGTGGGGGGAGTGAATATCCAGCGCTCTCTCCATCGTCAATACCACGACTGAGGTGAGACCCTTGAGCAAGGCACCGAACCCCCAACTGCTCCCCGGGCGCCGCAGCAATGCAATGGCTGCCCACTGCTCCAGGTGTATGTTCACGCTGTGTGTGTGTGTGTGTGTGTGTGTGTGTGTGTGTTCACTACTGTGTGTGTGTGCACTTGGATGGGTTAAATGCAGAGCACAAATTCCTAGTATGGGTCACCATACTTGGCCTCACGTCTCGTCACTTTCACTTTCACTTTCGTTAATCATAACTGTATCACTATCGACTTCATTAAGTGAGATATTCAGTTTGGTGACTGCTTTCTTCTGTTCACAGCTTTACCCAAACCTACACTGACTGTGACACCAGACAATACTGTATTCACTGGAGAGACAGTCAGTCTGAAGTGTTCAATTGAGTCTGAGCACAGTGACTTGAGATATGTGTGGCATAAATACACCGCAAACGAGCCAATGTCACTGACACCTGATCGTCACACTGTAAACAGTAACACTCTCACTATCAGAGGAGTGATTAAGTCTGATGAGGATCAGTACTGGTGTAAAGGACAGAGAGATGAAAAAACAGTGTCTGATTTTAGCCCTGCTGTTCGTCTCTATGTGAATGGTGAGTTGAATATCATTATCCTTCTAAACTCCCTCTAGGTAACATTTTACAATACATTTACATATAAAAATATACTAATACCTGAATTAATACTTACTTCAACATGAGCTCATGATTAGTGAAGACATGAGTTAATTATGAATAAAAAGTGATTCTTAATTACAACTGGAGTCATATGGATTCATGCATGAAATCGGAGCCTTATCTACATGTTAGTACATGCTTGATAGTTAATGCATTAAACAACATTTAGGGGTTAACTAAATCAAACATTTATACAAAAAAAGGAATAAAAACATTTTGACTATCAAATAAATGTAAACAATTTAATATTGTCATCATCATAAACATTACTGAATGACGCAGGATCAGTTTGTCATTATTTGTCAGGGAATTATCTGGTCCCCTGTTGTACTAACACTGTATGTTTTAGAAATAAGTCATGAGCTAGATTTAGTTAATAGTTCATAGTGAATTAATGATGATGTGCTCCTCAAGTAAAGTCATGGCAAAATAATGCATTAACAAGGCATGAGTTGATGCTAGTGTATGGATAGTTAATAATGAGTTAATAATGATGAGCCCCTTAAAGTAAAGTTATTATATAATGCTGCACTTACAAACCATGAACTAAAATAAAAAATAAGTTTAGTAAGAGTGCCATGCTTTACATAACCAGTACAAAAATCAAAGATAAAAATGAGCTGTAGTTTTATTTTAATATGTCTTGTTTTATTTTGTATAATTAAACATGGATTCAAAAGCTCAAACATGTAAAGACAAACATAAGGCACCATTACATGTAAAATATGGTTTTAAAACAAGTTTTAAACCAATGTAATGCACCAAAAATATATATATATATCAAATAAATAAATAAATAAATAAAAAATGGTGCGTATAATATAATAAACCCAGAAGGTCACACATTTAAGGTCAATTTGTATTAATTTATTATTAAATAAATTCAATAAAATATATTATTTCATAAAATACAAGTTGATTGAGATTCAGTTGCTCCTCATATATGGTTGTAGTTGGAGGTCTTCAGCTCTCCTTCACCAGGAGCTTCATTCTGCTTTCTGTGGCGACTCAGAGGTGTTTGTCTGAGGATGTGACAGAGACAGAGTATCCTCAAAAACACAGATCAAAAAGCTAATGACTAGACAAAAGTACAACAGAATAACTTATAAAATTTTAATAACTTATGAAATTATTTTCCCTGAAGGTACTTGTTTATTAATTTATTTCGTTCTGTACAGATTTACCCACATCTACACTGACTGTGACACCAGACAGTCTTGTATTCACTGGAGAGACAGTTAATCTGAAGTGTGAGATTGAGTCTTACAGTGACTGGAGATATAAGTGGTATAAAGACAACACTGAAGTGTCTGAGCGTTACACTGTAAATGGAAACACTCTCACTATCAGAGGAGCTACTGAGTCTGATGTGGGTCTGTACACGTGTAAAGGACAGAAAGATGAAAGACCAAACTCATCACAATCAAGCTCTGCTGTTTCTCTCTCTGTGAAGGGTGAGTTGAATATCCTCCTGAAATGGTGTTTTGTCCATTGTAGAGATGACTTTATATTTTAGCAAATTTTTCTGAGATCTCACATCCCTCAGTTTTAATTCTGGGAGCCCTGTAAACAGCACATTCAGCACTTTTCAGAGATAACAAATTTTTGTCAATTTCACCATTACCTATCCCTCTCCTTGGTCTTTAAAACTTGCTGACATTTGTGTAATGATCACATTTAACACTCTTATCGAAAAATTATGCTATTTTGTGATTTAAATCTGACTAATTTTCAAATTGTTTGTCATAAATCAACATTTCAGGAAAATGTTATTGGGTTTCATATCAAAGTATGACTTTCTGTTATGAAACGGAACATTGATTTCATATATGTCCACAGTAGAGGACACCAGGACTTACAGCATGTTTTCAGAAACACAACAATAGGGAAATAAATTATATATCAATATTCCTATGGAAAGATATGAAAATCTTGCCAATTTTTACTCCTGTTGGTAGACTTCAGTTTTCATTATGTGTTGCCCCAAAAACACATTAATATGCAAATTAGATACAGTGCATAGATACATTGTACATAATGGGACAACATGTTTATGGCTATTTTACACACATATTGTGGAGCAAAAGCAAATCATTCTGTTATATATTCCATAACATAGTTGAGGATCATCTTAATATAAAGTTTATACTGATTTGGTATACAACATAAATTCTATAGTTTTATTTTTTTGCCTTTTCATGTCTATCCGTGTCTGTATATATATATATATATATATATATATATATAAAAAAGAACTGTTTTTCTCTATAAAGGACATAGCATAACATATGAATATCTTATTTTTATGTTGTTTGTCCATTTTTTCTAATGCTCTGAACAATGTAATAACATGGGGAAAGAATAAAAAATTTTCTTCTTCTATTTTTTTTTTTTTTTTTTAGTCAGGAGGATGTCATTGTTCTGCATCACAGAAATTTCTCTCATAAAACAGTGATGCTGTTTTAATTAATATCTACTCATGTGTGTACTGATACAGAGAGACCAAAAGCTGTAGTGAAGGTGAGTCCAGATCAGCGTGTGTTCAGAGGAGAGACAGTCACTCTCACATGTGACATACAGAGAGGAGGAAACATTCAGTGGACATACAGCTGGTTTAAAGATGGTTCAGTCATCAGAGACATCACTGAGAGAGTCTACACCATCACATCTGTGTCTGATAGTGGAGAATACAGCTGTAGAGGACAGAGATCAGACTCACAGAGATCAGACATCAGTGCTGCTGTTACACTGACTGTATCAGGTGAGTGATCATATTCACATCTGTGTAATCATTTTTATCAATATTTGTGGTTTCAGTATTTCATGTATTTTTTGCACAAATAACTTGAAGTCAAATGCAACCAACCAAACAATACACAATATGCCCTGATACAATGCAGTCACAACTAAACTACTCTACTTATTATATATATATATATATATATATATATATATATATATATATATATATATGTATGTATATATATATGTATATATATATATATATATATATATATATATATATATATATATATATATATATGTATATATATATATATATATATGTATGTATATATATATATATATATATATATAGGTGACGTGTTAAAATCTCTAAATCCTAATGAAACATGTCCCCAAACACACTACAGAAAACCATTATGTCATGGTTTTAATGGTTAAAAGTTGATGGTTTGTTATGTTTGTAATGGTATTTGTAGTGGAAACCATGATAATTTCTACTGACTTCTCTATTGAAACAATGAGATTGTTTCTATTGTTTTTCTTGTTTTGTTTTGTTTTTCCCCTAGCAGGGAGGATAGTTTGTGATTTGGTCTTTACTTAAAAGTCCTCTTGACTACTCCGAATGTTTCACATATTTAGGAGCTAGTTTTAGCATTAAAACGCTTTGTGAAAGACTCTCATAGCAAAAATGTAGACGTCCTAAATTTAGGAATGACCCATTATTTTTTCAGATTTTCTCCTAAATCTGCAGCTTATGAGCTACTTTTAGTCTTAAGATTTTGTGAATATGGGCCCTGAATCTGTTCTTGTTCTCCTGCAGATCTAAAGCCAAAGCCTGAGCTCACATCAGATCTTGCAGGAGCAGCACTGACAGGAAACACAGTGACTTTAACCTGCCGCATGGATCTGTCCACTGGATGGGACTTTTACTGGTACAAACACACACTGAACTCTGAGACAAAGAAGACAATAACAAACTCCTACACAGTGAAGATTAATTCAGTGTCTGATGGAGGCCAGTTCTGGTGTAGAGCTGGAAGAGGAAAACCAGTCTACTACACACAATACAGTGATGCACTGTGGGTAAATGTTACAGGTGAGAGAGAACATAGTATGTGACACAACATACAGATCACAGACAATATCTACAGAACTTCTAAAACACTGAATCAAAAAATAATGCAATAATCTGTGTTTGTACAGTGAGTCCTAAAGCTGTGGTGACGGTACGGCCTGATGAACGAGTGTTCAGAGGAGAAACAGTCACTCTCAGATGTGATATAAAGTGGGGAGGAGACACTGAGTGGACATACAGATGGGAAATAGAGGAAACAAACAAACAATATAAAAACTCTGTCAGGCGAATCTCAACACAAGAGTGGATCATCAGCAGTGTTGAAGACATTCACAGCGGTAAATACACCTGTACAGGACAGATGGGGACACAAAGCTCTCAGCGCAGTGATGCTGTTACACTGACTGTATCAGGTGAGTTTGTGTGTTTGTTCATTATTATCAGTGTGAACAGCTCCTCTCTCAGTTTCTCTGTGGCTCTATAACTCCTCATGTTTTGTTCAGCTGAAGCTCAGGCAGCAGTGCGAGTGTCTCCACAGCCGTGGCTGACTGAAGGAGACTCAGTGACTCTGATCTGTGAGGTTACAGACTCCTCTACAGGCTGGACGTTCAGCTGGTTCAGAGATGATGATCATCTGTCAGACAGCAGCAGAGGAGCTGGAGGCTCTTACACTCTCAGTCCTGCTGCTCTACAGCACACAGGAGTTTATACGTGCAGAGCAGAGAGAGGACAACCGGCCTTTAACACAAACAACAGCAGCACACAGCCACTGTGGATCACTGGTGAGTCTGACTGACACTATTTATGCTTGTGTTCATCTGTATTTGTGTATAACAATCAGTCTATACCAGATCAGAAGCACTATATCAAATACATACTCGTAATATATGCATAATAAGGCTTTTTGTATTTCAAACTTTAGTGCTTCATGCTAAATTTGATCTTATTGGTTTTATTACAAAAACACAAGGGCTGTCAATTTTGAATGCTTTCTTCTCCTCAGGTGTTTCTCCTTCAGTGTCTCTGGTGGTCAGTCCCAGCAGAAGTCAACACTTCTCATCTGACTCTCTCTCTCTGAGCTGTGAGGATCAGAGTAACTCTGCTGGATGGACAGTGAGAAGATACACAGCCAGAAACACAGAAGATTGTTCAAAACAAACAGGATCTACATGTCGAATCGTCTCTCTCAGCACATCTGACACTGGAGTTTACTGGTGTCAGTCTGAATCTGGAGAGAAACGTCATCCTCTCAACATCACTGTACATGGTGAGACCTGTTTCTAATCACACTTTCTAATCCAGACTACTGTAGATGGAATCAGTTTCATGCCAGCTGTTAAAAGTCTGACTACACAACATATTGTTTTGATGTCTTCTTACTATTTGCAGTAAGCACACATGTCTTGTATTGTGTAGATGGTGATGTGATTCTGGTGAGTTCTGTTGATCCTGTGATTGAGGGAGATACTCTGACTCTACACTGTTTACATCGATCTACAAACTCCCCGATCCTCAGAGCTGATTTCTATAAAGACGGATCACTCGTCCAGAATCAGACGACAGGAGAAATGAGCATCACTTCTGTCTCAAAGTCACATGAGGGTTTCTACTACTGTAAAACAGAGAGAGGACAGTCACTCCACAGCTGGATCTCAGTCAGAGGTGAGTCTCTTTCAGCTGATTTGATTTTATTCATGAGCAATCATTTATTGACAGCTGTATTTATAATTTCACATAACTCACATTTACAAAAGTATTACTAACAAATCCCATATACTGAAATACAGTAAAATCATCAACACCTCAGAACCAACATCCTAATGAAGAGGGCATGTTATACCAGTCCTGTATTAAATTTTAATTATATATATTTTACTTTAGCTTAGATTATTTTTGGGGTAAACTTTTTCATTAATACAGACCTAATGGGACGTTAGATGAGATCTTATAGATCTTCAGTGCTTTTTGAAAGTCTTTAGGGGCTCTGTAATGTTGTTCAATAATGTGGTTGTGTTTTTTTTTCAGCATCATATTCAGGTCAGATTTCTGTCTTCAACATGCTCAGTTTTCTTCTGGCAGCTTGTCCGTATCTGCTGTCTACAGTCGTGCTGCTGTTCAAATGCTACAGAGCGAGAGGTAAAACTTCTGTCTGAACTGTCTCTCTCCCTCTGAGTGTCTTTTTCACAAACCATTTACATTTACTGACAGAAATGCCTTTACTCTCTGTCTTTTTATATGTTATAGGTCAATATATACAACAGATATCACAGGATGCTGGAGTTTCAGGTTGAAGGCTGGAAAATACTGTGGTCATGGCCAGTCCATCGCAAGACAAACAAACACACATTCACAGTCTCACTTATACAGACAATAGTGTCTGTAATTCACCTGTATATCATCATCTACTCCAAAAAGAGTTTATTAGAGTGTCAGTCAAATACACTGCAAGCTATTGAAAGCTGCCTTTTAAAGACACTGGACAAACAAAAGTGTTAAATAAAAAATAAATACAGCAGTTTTTAACTCCTTTTGCAGGCCCATAATGATAAATGTTCAAACTGATGAAATATCAGCACAGAGATGTTTTTTTTTTTTTTTTTTTTTGTTAATGCAGTTAACCTGATTGTCAATAAAATCTTAGACTGAGACATCACTAATATCAGATATATTAAAATTGTACTGAATGTAAGGAAAAGTTCATTATGACACTTTAATGAACAGACCTCCATCAACAACTGAACAACTTAAATGTTTACTGCTAACAACAATTAATAAAGTCAAATTACATCTTTAACACATGTATTTCATGTTCATGATACATTTTTTTAATATTAAACCATTTTGTTTAGATTTATTTTGTCTAAGAGTTTGTACTTTTTTAGCAAGTAAACGTAATTTTATTATAATTCATAAAATATTTTTGTTGTAAAATCTTTACAGATTTTAAAATTATTTTTATATTGTTAGAAATATTTCAGGACAAACATTTGCTGGACTGAAGCAACTTATTTTATCTGATTATCTGAGCAGTGTTTTAATGCTTTATAATTTGCAAAATTTAAATTACAATGTATTACCCAGATTGATTAGATATTTTTTTTACATGTCCAAGAAAAAACTGTAGCAAATTTATTTAAATTGTGTTTTTCCTTAAAGCATTTAGATATTTAAAGCATTAATATACGTTTGTAAATGTGAATTGATGTGATTGAATTTTTATTTTCATTTTGCACTAAATATTGCACACATGTATGGAAAAATACAAATTTAAATACAGAAATGCATTGTCATTTTGCATATTACATTTTAAATTGATTTTCTCTATCCAAATGTTCTTTGTATTTATTTATTTAATAAATGAAGTTACTGAGATTTAATCGAAGGGACGCAATTTGTCCTCTAGGGGTCTCCATTCTGCAAGATAAGGCATACCTGAATTCAGAAGTGTCTGTAAATTCAGACCTTTTTTATGTTATTTTATGTAACATAAATGCAAAAGTGATGGGATGAACAAGAAAGTTGACGTTCTAATCTTTCAAATTATATTATTACTCCACAAGTTATATATCTATATATTTTTACAATAAATCTGATGATGCAAATTTGGTGGTGCAGAGTTGAAGAGATTAATAATCTGACTATAATTTCATCATTTTTGTCTTCATGGGGTTAAAATTGTTTTCTCTTCTTTCTGCACCTTCTACAGTCATGTATTACATGTTCTACTTTAACTACAACTCATATAATCTAGTTATTATAGCTCCACTTTTTGCTTGCCTCTTAAATTTTATCTGCTGCAGGTGAGTTCAATCATCCCTGCTCTCCGTCAAAAGAAGAACACAAAACAAAAAGACGTCCTCAGCACTCATTAGAATATTTTACTTTATTTTAGATATAAGTCAATAACAAGCCAACATGTGAACGAGTAAACATTTATGTCAGTTTAATCCACGGAGTGAACGCGGATATGTACAAGGTTGTGTCTATATGTTTCATATGATTTTTGTGTAATAATCATGGTAAACGACTGGTCTTTTCCTACATGTGTTAAATAAGTTTTTTTTGACAATGGCTTTAATGAAAGAAACATTGCTGATGAAACAAGATTGTTTCATTTAGAAGATATTTTGGTCAGTCTGAAGTACACAACACACCTGTCTGGTCTTCATCTCAGGTCACTACTGCTTCTTCAGTTTTTTTTTTTTTATTTTCAAATTAATTTATCAAATGTACAACATTAGTTTAAATAAATAAATCAATAAATGCATGAATGAATTAATTAATATATAATTTTGTCAAAAATGTCATTTTTAATTGTGCTATTTTGTACCATTTGTGTTATACAACATTTATTTCTGCATTATATATGTATTTATTTATTTATTTTTACATTTATTTATACATTTCTACATTTCTGCATTTCTGTATTTCTGTGTTCATATGTTAATAAGGTAGGCGGTCCTAACCTCTCTCAATGCAGGATTGGTTAAACAGGATCTCTGTCGTTATGGCTGTACTACTGTGGATACTACTAGTACAAATAAGTGTATAAATAAATGTAGAAATATATAAATAAATGCAGAAATGTTGTATAACACAAATGTTACAAAATAGCACAATTAAAAATGACACTTTTGACAATTATTTATTCATTTATTCATTCATTCATTCATTCATTCATTTATGCATTTATTTATTTCAGCATTGAATTATTTCTTTATTTATTTCTATATTTATTTCAGCATTGAATTATTTATTTATTCATTCATTTATGTATTTCTATATTTATTTATTTATTTCAGCATTTAGTTATTTATTTATATATTCATTTATTTGTTAAATTATTTATGCATTTCTACATGTATTAATTAATTAATTTATTAATTTATTTATTTTTTAAATGTATTTATTTATTTCTGCATTTAAGTATTTATTTATTTATTTATTTATACTTAAGTAATTTCTCGTCCTCCATACAGGCATGCTAGTGTGTTTTACGAAGAGGTTTTCAAGGGCCAATGTGAATAAATCTAGATTTAAAATGGAAAGAGACAAGATAGTCATGTCGTTTTGCATACGTTTTATTCTTATCCACAACGAAGTGAACATCACAGAGCTAAACACTCTCATGCAGTGTATGTTTCATTCATACTCGAAGTTGGAGGGCGCTCTTGCGCCGAAAGTCCATAAGCCAAATGTTGTGTGGCTCCACATGAATTTTATTCGGTGGGAAAGTGGACAAAATGGCCCTTTTCACCTGCTCTAGAGGGTTCCGGGGGAATGTCACCTATAAGAATATTTTGTTCATTTTAAATTTAAATGCATAAATCTGGTGCATTTTGATAGCAGAATCATATGACTAGATCAATGAATAAACATATGCTCTTGTAAACAATTTTGTGCTCTAGTAGTAATTTATTCATTGGTTGCATAGATGTAAATGTGATGTGGTATGGGACAATTTTCACTATATAAATTATTATGAAAGCTAAATGCTATTCTGTCAAGAACAGGGAGTGATTTCCTCCTCGTCTTTTTATGTTTGATTATCATTAACGCTGATACTTAACTCTAGAGAGGAGACGCGAGATTGAGTTCACGAGAATGACACGCATTATTTAAAAAAACATTTTCAATGACCAAATATTTGACTGGAAAAATAGCCTGCAGGTGCATTTTAAATTGTTGTAACAAATCATCTTGTAATAAATGTCATTTCAGTTCCACTTTCTGAGTATGAATTATCATATGCAGCAAAAGACAGCAACACTCAAGCACTGTAAAACTCACAAACTCCACTGACAGTCTTCTCTCCTGTATGATTTAATGTGAGTCTATTCAGACCTTAGAACCGTACATCAGTTATGAGCTTCTGGAATGCTGGACCTCCTAACTGAACTCATTTTCAAAAATTGAACAGTATAAATAACAACAATAAACAACACAGATATTGCTTAATCTTAATAAATGCAAAGTCCAGCCATATCAAAGTAGGCTACTCTCTCAATATTCAAATTGCATAGAGACCAAATGTTTTCAGCTTGTTCCAGAGCCATAGACAACTACACAGCCTATTATAGCCTACATACTAATAATAGCATAGATATTATATGTGGCCTAATTTGTGCACATCAGGGAGTCGCTTTCAAAACGCAGGGTATTAAAACTGCTTTTGACTGCGCAGGCACGTTTTTATTTTTGGTTTGGATTTAACGATCGCACAAACTCTATGCGGTGCTGAGCGTGCAATCTACAATATATTATTTTTATCAGACTCTCTGCAACTAATCCTTCTTTAATGTTTCTTATGGGCCAGTAAGGGACTTTTTTTTGCGCTGAAGTAATATAAAATACTTAGGCGAGCCTGTGTGTTAATCCACACCTGTCTGATGGCAGTTTGATGATTGTGTGCTGGGTGACTGGGGTCAGCAATGATTTTGCGAGCCTTCCTCAGACATTGTGTGTAAAAGATGTCCTGTAAGGTGGGTAGTTTGGTGCCTATAATGATTCCAGCTGCTCTCACGACTCTCTGGAGATCCTTGTGATCACTGATGGATCAGCTTCCATACCAGACAACCAAGCACCCTGTCAGGATGCTTTCAATGATGCATCTGTAGAAGTTTGTGAGGATTTTTGTACTGGCCTCCTTGAACCCACATTCATTTATCCAGCAAGTTAAACACCTTCACGCAATAACTCCTAGAACCATGAGGTGATGTAGAGAGTGTAACTTTATCACATGAATGGTGTGAAAAGGGAATGCCTTATTAATAACTGTCTTTGGATTAATGAATGCTCATAACATGAACAATCTGTTTTTGATTCAGTCTCTTTGTGATACCATCACTAATGGTATAGTCTTTACTGATGAGGTTACATTCTACTTTTTTGCGATACCTCATATGACCACAAGATGTCGCTTGGCTACATTATGTTACGCCTGGCAATGTCAGGTAGATTTTACTAATGACGTGACATGCAGAGACCAGGAAAGGTCATCAGAAATGTGCACAAGGAACTTGTTGCTCCTGACACTTTCCACAGCAGTTCAGTCAATGTATAGGGGGCTGCAGCCGTCCACCTGCATCCTCCTGAAGTCCACGATCATCTCTTTAGTTTTGCTAATGTTGAGACAGAGGTTACTTTCCTTGCACCACTTAGATAATGATTTTACATCATCTCTGTAGACCATCTTATCACTATTCATGATGAGACCCAAGATGGAGGAATTATCAGCAAACTTAAAGAAGATGTTGGGGCTGTGACAGTCATGCGTGAACAAAGAGTACAGAAGGGGACTTAAAACACAAAGCTGTCGAGCAGCTGTGCTCAGAGTCAGCGTGGAAGATTGACAGTTCCCAATTCTCACCACTTGGGGTCTGCTCATCAGAAAATTCTAAATCCAGTTGCATAGTTGTGTGCTCAATCCTAAATCCTCACATTTTATGATAAGTTTGGCTGAGTGTATTGAAGGCAGAGCTATTATCAATGATCAACATTCTCAAGTAGGGGTTCTTCTTATCCAGGTGTGTGAGAGCATTGTGCATCACAAGACTGATGGCATCATCTGTCTAAATATTTTTGTGATATGCAAACTGGAGAGGATCCAAGGTATCAGGAAAAGAAGAGCAGATGTAATCTTTGACATTTCTCTCAAAACACTTTATGATGCTATAGAGGTCCGTGCTACAGGTTGGTAATCATTCAGGCTGCTGATAACATGCTTTTTAGGGACAGGGATGATGATGGTGTTCTTAAAGCAGAAGGGGATCACAGACATCCTAAGGGAGAGATTAAAAATGTCTGTAAAAACCTCCAATAGATGGCTAGCTTTCTGTTCTCTTTGTCTCTGTAGTCTGTTATTTTTTATTATTGTTTATGTGTAATAAATTGTAATTTGAATCAAATAAACACATTTTATTAAACAAATTATTTTTGCTGAAGCAACTTTTTGTAATGTCTGTTTGATGCTTTACACAACAATGTCTTTATATTATCTTTTAGGAGTAATTTTGTAGATAAATTTGATGTGCGATTAATTCAATTAATTAATCGAAACATTATGTAATTAAATAGATGAAATATTTTAATTGACTGACAGCTACATACATACATAGTCATGGGCAAAAATATTGCCACTCTTGCAATTTTGCAACAATTTTCTGTGAGAAGGGTTGCATTTTCTGACAGAAATGCAAGGGTGCCAATAGTTTTGGCTATGACATTATATTACCTAAGGCTCAGTGTAAATGACCATTAAAATTCTCCCAATCCCTGACATATTTACCTACATCCATAGAGGGCGCTGTTGTCATAGAATGGTGCCGTGTGTGTGTGCTTTGGTGAACTTTCTACGTGAAACGGTGTTACGGTTTAACTGGTTACCGTGTTATCTGGTGACCAACTTCCTGGTTCAGGTGCTCTGCTCCAGATGTGATGGAACGGCCGCAGCAGTTTCGCCGATTCTAAAAGCACAAACTGACGTGATATTAAGCTGTCTAATAAACGCACACTTGCTCATTACATGATTGTATGATCGCCCGTAGTGGCTGAAGTACGGAAAATAAACCAAAAAGTCTGCATGACACGGGTTTCGAACACGCGCTAAAAACAGCCGCACTGCGCAACACCAGTAACGAACGCACTGAGCTACAGATCATGTTGATTGAGTTTCAGATGTTTTGATTTAACTCAGGATTTTACTCTCGGGGTGACATTATGTAGCTGGCTGAATCAGGGAAATGTGCCCGTGTTAACTTGTGACCTGTGTTTACATGTTATCAAAATTTATAGTAAAAGTATATTAACTTAGGCTACATTTTATGGTGTATTATGTTAAAGTACATTTCATGCACGCTCAGACACGGGTAAATTTGTGGCTATACTGTGGTTTAATTACAAACGCTATCATTAAACTATATTTACTATAGTAAAAACGGTACATTCTCTTCAGAGACTAGTTAATGCCTCGTTTGATGAATGTAATAACTTAATGTTATTTTCTCGCTGTTTTCCCTTTATTTTCTCGTAGAAATGGAAACGTAATAGGCTATATTGTTTGACAGTGGATGAAATGCAGTTATATTCTAGTCGAAACGCTGCGTGGTTAGCCATAACATTATATGAAATACAAACTTTAGTCAAAAAGCTGCATATACAGTTGTGTTCAAATTTATAACCTTGGTTAATGTGAAAATAAATCTGTATCATTAATCCTTTTTATTTCTTATTTTAAAAAATCACAAAAATCAAACCTTTCATTGTAGAATAGGATTTTAAAATGAGAGAGAAATCTGATTATGAAAAGTTTTTCTCTAATACACATTGGCCACTTAATCATACCCTTTTATGCAATACTTTTTGCAAACTCCTTTTGCCATTATAGGTTTTCACCTATAATGCCTGATATGTTTAGAGAACATCTGACGAGAGACCATTCTTTCAGAATCTCTCCAGACCATGCAGGTCCATGGTGGTTCTTCTCCTCTTCAGTGTACCCCACTCGTTTTCTATAGGGTCTAGGTCAGGGAACTCGGTTGGCCATGGCAGAAGCTTGTTTTTACTCTCAGTGATACATTTTTGTTTTGATTTTGATGTTTGTTTGTGGATCATTGTCCTGTTGGAAGATCCAACCATAGCCCATTATAAGTTTTCTAGCATGGACAGCTAGTTTTTTAATTTTCGAATTTTCTTGAATGTTTTCGTTATTTTTATTTAGGCTTTCTAACCCCATGATTTAACTGCATCTGCAATTCATCAGCTGTGATCCTTGGAGAGTCTTTGGCCACTCAAACTCTCCTCCTCGCCTTGCTTTGAGACAAAAAAGCCCCACGTCCTCTTCCAGATTTGTAAAATTTTATGTTGACTGGATTTAAGGTGCACTGCAGGTGAATGGGGTTAAAAATTAACTAATATTTAATGGTAATTATTGCCTTACCTACCCAGTTGATTGATTACATTGATAATTACAAATCTTTTTTGGTATTACAAGTTTTCTAAAATTTTAGGTTTAAATATGCAAATGAGGCATTATTTAATGAAACATGCATTAATTTGCATACTTTTCTAGTACAAAAATCTAAATACTGGATAAAGTTAGTTTAAAAATTCTTGTTTAATTTTTTCTTGACAGAGTCAGAGAAATGTTTTTACAGAGGGAATTTTATGTATCTTATTTACTCCATAATTCAGAAAATACCAACAGACAGAAAACTATATTTCTTTTCACATTTTTATATTATATATAATCAAGCAAATTATATATGAACAAATCTCTCTGTAAAAACATTCAGAATATAGATAAGGAACAAAAATGTAAAGTTTGGTGTGTGTAAGTGCTTCTGAATTGGAGAATAATGGCTCAGTGTAAGATGAGAAAAAAAAAAAGAATTTTGAGAAAACAGCTTTTAAAAATATGTATTGTAATTGAAATCTATTGACACAAATAGGTCAAGTGTTATAAAAGAAACACTTAACAGTGTCTTTTGGGTGTTTTTTTTTTTTCAAAAGTCCACTTAGCCCCTGTCTCAAGCTTGACAGTTGCTTGAAAAACTGCATTTTTGCCGCTTAAATGAAAGGTCATACAGTAGGCCAGTGGTTCTCAAACTTTTTTGGTCGTGCCCCCCTTTAAACGTATAAAAAAATCTGGCGCCCCCCTTCTTCCCGAATTTCCATCCCACCCGAGACTAACAAATAATTTTATTACCATTACAAAAAAAATAATGCTTTTTTAATTGTAAAAATCTAAAAGGGAAAAAAACATCTGCAGCACTTGAAACTTAAAATAGCACTGAGAGAATAACTGTATTACTTTTATTTTTGCTGTTTTATGCTGTCCCCAAGGCATAGGGCACACACACACACACACACATACAGACCTTTCCTCCTCACCTACGCAATTAACACCGTTTCTACACCAGACGCGAGCGGCAAAATACAGTAGAACCTATTTTAATCAGTACCCATTATAAACTTAAGTCACCGTGTCTAAACCGGACTCTACAGTTGTCGCGTCGCGTCACAGCGCAAAAGCTCTTCACTGGACGCAACAAAGCGAACGTTGCAAATCATTTTAACTTTGTGTCAGTACGTCATAAACAAAAAAAGGCATCAGCTTAATGTCGGGGATTTATCGCGCTCCACATTGAGTATAGACAGCATGTTTACAATGGTAGTTTTGTTGCGTCCCGTTTAGAGCTGTTGCGACGTGAAAACTGTAGCGTCCGGTGTAGACGCAGAGAAGCTGTGTTTAAGATACGTCTCCTCATATTTTCTGCATTTAGCTTTTGAATGACTAGCACCTGCCTGGGTCTGTGCGACTTCATTTGTTGCTTTCACAGACCAATCCGTCTCCCATTGTAAGTTACGCCCGACATTTTTCTTTATTTTTTAATTTTTCTGCAGATGGACCGCGCCCCCCCTGCAATACTCTTGCGCCCCCCCTGGGGGGCGCGCCCCACACTTTGAGAACCACTGCAGTAGGCTATATATAGATGGAATAAATGGATAAAAATGTAGACTTATTTTCACGGCCTTCTTTTATCATATTCACCAAGGGTATGAACAATTTTGAGCACAACTGTTGACTAAAGTTTATATTTCATACAATGTTGTAGGCTAACCAAGCAGCGTTTCGACTAAAATATAGCGTGAGCGTGCATGAAATGTACTTTAACATAATACACCATAAAATGTAAGTTAATATAATTTTACTATAAATTTTGATAACATGTAAACACAGGTCACAAGTTAACACGGGCACATTTCCCTGATTCAACAGCTACATAAAGTCACCCCGAGAGTAAAATCCTGACTTGAATCAAAAAAATCCAAAACTAAATTAGCATGATCTGTAGTTCAGTGCGTTCGTTACTGGTGTCGCGCAGTGTGGCTGTTTTTAGCGCGTGTTCGAAACCCGTGTCATGCAGACTTTTTGGTTTATTTTCCGTACTGCAGCCGCTACGGGCGATCATATAATTAATTTCTAATCTTTACAAGAATAACAAAATCATGTAATGAGCAAGTGTGTTAAACTTTTTATTAAACAGCTTAACATCAGTTTGTGCTTTAAGAATCGGCGAAACTGCTGCGGTGGTTCCATCACATCTGGAGCAGAGCACCTGAACCAGGAAGTTGGTCACCAGATAACACGGTAACCAGTTAAACCGTAACAACGGCATTCTGATTAACGCTACCGGTGAAGAAAGATGATCTTCTGTTTACATGCGGGTCAAATGTATGTTTAAAAGTATCTCCCTACCTCTTAGCTCCTGGCTGATGAAGGGCACAAGGTATTGTTTTAGTTTCTTTCTCTGTGGTAAACTTTGAGAGAATTTTAAAGTGTTTATTTAGTGATCTCATTAAAATGTCTAGCGGCTCGTTAGCGTATATGCATATTTCAAATGTCAGTATTATTTCTTTTGGTTCGCAATCCAGATAGATTGTTTACAGCAAAGCAGGTCTTCATTTGGCCATTTTATGTGTTTTATGTTTTTCTCTCTAAATTGAGATCGTCAGTTTTAACAAAATTAATTGATTATAGCTTAGTTCATAAAGCACTCTAATGAACTCTAATAGCACTTGTTTCAATTTATAAAATCTTATAGGTCATTCAGGTTGCACTTCGAAGGAAGTTGTCAATGGTTAAAACTCATAAAAACTCATGTTACTATGGCTTGCTACAGTACAGTAAAGCAAAGATATTCATTTAGCTTGTTTACTACAAATGTATCGTCTTACTATAAATTGTCATTCAGATTGTAAATGTGCATTCGTTACTTTATAGGTTTGTAATAGGCATTTTTACACAATTTGCAAGCAGGTGTTTACTGTTTGTTTGTTTGTTTGTGTTTATGCAGCTCTTAAGATGTTTTTTTTGGAAATTAAATCTTTATAAACATCAGTTCCTGAGAGTGCATCTGTTCAGCTGGGAATGCTACACTCAGTGAAGGCATCCAATTGTAGCTGAAGGTTTCCTGCACATTCAGTCTTTTCTTTGCAAAGTAATTGAATCTGACCCCATTTTATTATGATCTTAAAATTTTAGGTTGGAATGTCAGTTGGTCATTTGTATAATAATTTTCTAAACATTTGTTCATTCTGTTTAAATCCTATTCTCATTTTTCTGGATTGTCATGTTGCCAGCCATTTTACGCAGATCTCATGTTCACATACTCGCCAGTATTGGACACTACACAGAGAACTGACTAATAGTAAAGTAATACTATTATTTAGCAAGGATGCTTTAAATTGATCAAATGTGATGATAAATACATTTGTAAAGTTACAAACGGATTTAAATGCTGTTCCTCTGAACTTTCTATTCATCAAAGAAACTTGAAAAAAATCTACTCAACTGTTTTCAACCTAATAATAATAATAATAATAATTTATATTTTTTGAGCAGTAATCAGAATATTAGAATTATTTCTACACTCAAGATTGGAGTAATGACGCTAAAAAATTTAGCTTTGAATCACAGGAATACAATGCATTACTGCTATAAAAAAAAAAAGTTCAAAAAACATTTACCTGGTAGTGTATATATAGGCAACTTTTTCTAGCTTTTTGTTGGCTAAGAAATCAGATGCACTGTGGAATAATAACCAATAATAATGATTTGTTTATATACTACAAACATAACAAGGCAGAATATTATCTATACTGTAATAAATGCTATGTCATTTAGCACTGCATTGTTTATATACTTTATTACCTGAAGATGACTTGAAAACACAAATAAACCATATATTGCCACAATTGTGTATTTAATGTATTCATGTTTCCAAAAAAAAATCTTTTTTTTTTTTTCATACAGCAATAGCTGGACCCTTTTGACCATATTAGGGATTTCCTTGTACAACTTTCTGCACTAGAGCGCCCTCCGGCGTCGAGTATGAGTCATAGACTGTAAAAATGTATGAATGAAAAACACACTGCATGGAGTGTTTAGCGCTCTTGATGTTCATATCCTGTCATTCTGGGTATGAATAATACAACAGGTCTACAACAGGTGGGGCTTAATCTAGGCCTCTGTCCATCTCAACTGGACTTTAGTCCGTTACTAGCCTGATGCCAGTATGAGGTAACAAGGATACAACGCAATCTACTAGACAATCAGAAAGATACATAGCATGGAGTGTATAGATACTCTCACTATACAGGCTCATCTGGCTACAGGAGACAGGAACTAACAATTGGAATTTACATTGATAGAGGCCTAGACTTTGAGAGTTTACAACTTTTAAGGACAGACGGTAATTACAAAATATCTCTAAACTCTTATGATCATTTTTACCTTTTAGTCTACCTGAGACATTTCAAATGATACCAAACTTGACGGTGAATATTACTTGCATTCATGTATTATATTTTGCTGTTGAGCACTCTGAGTGAGCTGAGTGAAGGGAAGGAAGTGGGGGACAAGAAACAAAGGTGAAGGAAGAATATGAAAAGAAGCTTTCCTGCATCTTCTCACAGTGACGTGGAAACAGATGTCTGCAGGTTAATACACTGTTTGTATTGTCCATATCTCAGAAGATCAAGCGTCTGAGGTTGTTTCACCCTTACAGCTTGCATATTTATAAATATGTAATCATTATGTGTCTCAGTTAAAATAATTTGTGTATGTTTGCAGAGATTTCATAATCACAGAAACATAAACATCTCTAATATAACCATAGCATCAGTGTTCACGTCAAACCAAGTTCTGCAGATGTTTCTGTCAGTGGTGTGGTTTGGTTGTAGATGATCTTGTGGTGGAAGTCACAGCATTTTGTGGGTTGTTTCTATATAGTGGGCCCCAATGTTCTGAGGCCAAAGAGTTACAGCAGTAATGGCTTACATTTTACTTGTTGCACTGGCTTCTTTTTGATCATTGAAGACATATTGTTATTTGTGCATTGCTAGCTTTAGAAGCTGCTTGTAGTGAGAAAATGACAGAAATGTTAAGAGCCCTAATAAAAGAGTTGAGCTGATGGCTGTGGTTTGACTTCTGCTCTGTTTCTGCTCTGTGGTTTTAACAAGAGTGGGGGAGATGGTTATACTTATTCTGTATCTTTAGTTTCATAAACCTCAAAACACTACTACAGGAGCAAAAGGTTCACAGCAGCATTTTCATTTACTTCCACTTCTTAGAAACACCATTCAATGTCAAATTTAAGAGTCTCTAGTTTCTTATATTTTATTTGACAGTAAAGTAACAATAGTACCAACTGGTAAAGCTACATTTCTAGTAAGATAATCTTTAGAGAAAAGAGCCCAGGATGCAGTAATACTTTCATGACAGCAAAGTGGTTGCAGATTTTTATCTGATCATATTACAGAAATCATATTTTAAATAACCAAAAATAGATGGAACATGTGCAGAGTTTGACAGAATTTAATAACAAATACAATAGATCACTTGCTCATTTCAATCATTGTGTAAAAGCAGTTTAGTTGTCATTATCCAGAACGCTGCAATTAGAGATGAGAGAAAAACTCAAATAAGAGCAGGATTCATAATTAAGCCTACATTAGGATTCACTTCATGATTTTACTTGGTATTCACTTGTAATGAACCAGAAGACATTCTTTTCAAGGAGAAAAACAGCATTTACAACTTGCACAAACCGACAGAGCAGCTAAATTTGATAGCAGCTAAATTTCTTAGAATGGATCTCTTTTTCTTTCTATTTCTTCATGTATTTCTGTTTAGAGTTTTGTCTCCTTCCTCATCTCTACTTGTACTGTGACGTTCAGGAAGTGTCTGATAAAGTGCACACATCATTATTAAAACAGTCTATGAATGTGTCAGTATGGGGTCCAGTGCACTGCCTCTCATATTCTGTGAGTATTTCATGATATTCTACACTATATTTTGTTTTTAATACAGTATTCAGCTTAAGGTAAATGGTTGTGCTGTGTGTATGAGGGTTTCAGTGCTTTTTGTGTTATTTATTGTTCAGTTTTAATGTAATGATATGTTACCTGTGGATCAGATACCGAGTTTCAGAGAACATGCATTTATCTGAGCTGCTGCTGATTGTGAAAGATGGAGGCCCTGTGGACATGTGCTTTTCATTCTTCCTAGTTTAAGCAGTTCAGTTAAATCAGATGCATTTGTTAATATGAGTTTGGTGTTGTAAGATATTGTCTCTTTAAATATACTCTCCGTTAGAGATTCAGAGAGTTTGAGAACAGTGACGAAACATGCCAGTTTCTCTATCAATTGAAAATTTTGTGGCCCAAAAATACTTAAAAAAATGACTGAATGTCATTGCATTAAACAATATATCAAACAAATGACATCTGCCAAAAAATGATGTCAATGCTTTTCTTAAAATTAACGTTTTTTTCACTAAGTTTTAAGTCATTTTTAGTGGATGTGTGAAGTCAATTCTCATCACATTCTAAGCAGAAAAAAACTGCTTTTTTTGAGCAGCAAATCAGAATAATTTCTGAAGGATCATGTGACTGGAGTAATGATGCTAAAAATTCAGCTTTGAAATCACAGGAATACATTAAATTTCAAAATATATTTAAATAGAAAACCGTTATTTTTAAAAAAGTGGTGGTGGTTGATTTTTTTGTCTCAGTCCAGCCCTGTTTGAGGTGTTACTCGAATAAACTAGGTGTGAAAACACCCTTAGACAATTAAACCAAGTCAAAACAAGTGGCATTTAAGAAATGTAGCACAAGCACAATTTTCAAAATAGTTATGAAACAATAAATATGTTGTTTAAAAAGTGTTTACATATTCTACACTCATGGCGTGTGCACACATTAAGATTAGATGCCTGCCTTTGTTGCAAGTCCATATCAAGCACTTTACCGATTCAACTACTCACTTCTTCTCCTCCTGTCTGGCTCTTTGGCCCTCATCACTGCAGTGCAAACCTGTTCTTGATAAATCTGCTGTGAAAATGTGGGAAAAACAGATGGGCAAGATGTTGGCAAGAAGATCTTTATATAGGCGGAGCAAAGTACTTCATTGCACATTGTGATAGGGTGGTTTACGCTGTCAATACAGGAAAAAAACAATGGCTGCTCACTGTCCCTGCATGATGGTCCTTGGCAAAAAACAAAACAAAGAAAAACTTCTGTTAGCCCCTTAAGTGCATCAGCCAACTGGGAAAAAAGGACCTACAAATGAAACTTACTCAGACCACATCATTTTAGGCCCTTTTATAGCTTGATTGAGTCCAATTACAATGTGAAGTCAAAAGCATCAAAGTCATTTGCTGCTGGGTTTGGTTAATTTAAAATATTCTTTAGTGTTATTTTTATTTATTTTGTGGGGCTGCCATGTCACAATTAAGTTGATGGCAACATCAAGCAGGAAGTGATGCTGTGTTTTTTTTAACTATTTTGTCTCAGTGCCATTTTAAGTGGATGTGTGAAGTCTCCTCTGGTTCTTAGCAGAAAAACCACAGGTTCATCACATTGACAATCAAAAAGTGTCTTTGGTGTTTATTCTCAACAATATATTTGTTTCATAATTTACTTAATACATACATCAATTTTTAATGATTCACTTTACATTGTGAACACAAAGCACTGGGGGTACTCCCAAAAAGTACAAAAATTATCAAAAAAAAAAGTTGTTATACCCTGTGTGAGCAAAGCCAGTAAGTTTTAGTACAATGTGATAACATTAACTTGCACTTCTTGAAAAAAGAAATGTCTCTATGGGTCAAAATGGCCTGAACACAGCATGAGGTTTAAATCGATGTTGTCAGCATTACTCAGGAAGTGAGGCTGTATGTTTCTCTAACACTTTGACCTAATGTGGTTTGTACTTCTGTAGTTTGCTTTGTTCCAGTGAAGATTCAGTGCTCTGAAACAATGATCATAATCATACAGAAATACAAAATTATTAGCTTCTTATAAAATATTTCATTATTTTTCAAATAACTGTCAAGTGTTGTTTAACAGCATTTTTAAACATAATACTTTATTCAGGAAGCTTTTAGGGTTTGTAATACAAATATAAATAAATGTATAACCAAGAATTTTAAAAGGCCTACTGGTCAAAATTATTAGCCCTGTGATGTTAATAGTCAATAGTGTATCCCTTTTGCTTGATAACTGCCTTTAGTCATTTTCTGTAGTTCTCAACAAGTTTCAAGCATGTCTCCTGAGGAATGACAGCCCATTCTTCCTTAGCAAATCTCTCAAGCTCCTCCAGATTTGTTGGTCTTCTGGCACAGACTCTGGACTTTAGTGTGTCCCACAGATTTTCTATTGGATTCAAGTCTGGGCTTTGTGCAGGCCAGTCAAGTACACCCACAGTGAGGTATGCTTGGGGTCGTTATCATGCTGGTAGCAAAATGTCGACCCAAACCAGGTTTTCTTGCAGACTGTCTGAGGTTGTCTTTCAAAATCTTCTTATAGTCTTCCTTTTTCATGTTTCCTTCAACCCTGATGAGATTCCCAGTTCCAAATGCACTGAAACATCCCCACAGCCTTATACTCCCACTACCATGTTTCAGTGTGGTAATGGTGCTCTTGGGGATGAATGTCTCTCCCTTCTTTCTCCAAACATAGGCAACATCTCTCTGGCCAAAAAGTTCTAGTTTTGTCTCATCTGACCAAAGGACACGTTTCCAGTATGCATCACATTCCCCCAGATTGTCCTTAGCAAACTTCATTCTAGCTTGGAGGTGTCTCTTCTTCAGAAGTGGAGTCTTTCTTGGTCTGCAACCTTGCAGTTCATTCATGTGCAGGGCTCTAGTGACTGTCTTCAGTGAGACATCAATTCCAGACTTGGTTAGGTCATTCACTTGTGTCATGGCAGTTGTTCTTGGGTCTTTAGAAACCTCTCTCACTAGTTTTCTTTCCAAAGTTTTTGAAATCTTTCGCTTCCTGCCTCTGCCCGTCTTGTTCTCCACTGTGTTGGTCTCTTAAACTTTTTGATAATGCATCTCACTGCAGTTCATGACACTTGAAAACGCTTTGATAAACGTGTGTATCCTTCTCCATCTTTATGAGCATTAACAATTCTTTCTCTCAAGTGCAAACTAATTTATTTTGTCTTTGCCATGATGACAGTGCATATTATTTTGCTAGTTGTTTCGCAAGATACTAATCCTCAGCTTAAAGAGCAATTTAGGCTTAACTAGGTTAATTAGGTTAATCAGGCAAATTAGGTTAATTTGGCAAGTCATTGGACAACAGTGGTTTGTTATATAGCTAATCAAACTGATAAGTAAAGGGGGTTAATAATATTGACCTTAGCAAAAATAAATATTTATTTATTTTGTAATTATTTTATTCAAGGAACTATAAGAAATCAGACTTTCTCTAGAAGAAAAAAAAATAATAATAGGAAATAATGTGAAAACATTCTCTTGCTCTGTTAAACATTACATATACATATATATATATATATATATATATATATATATATATATATATATATATATATACATATATATATATATATATATATATATATATATATATATATATACATATATATATGTAAGCAATAAGGTACGAGAGGCCGTGCTGTATCGTGAATAAATCACGGCTGAAGGGCGTTTTCGCGTCGTGCCTGCAACCCCTTCAGCCGTGATTTATTCACGATACAGCAAGGCCTCGAGTACCTTATTGCTTTTATAAAACGGTTACCACACAATGCAAATATTAAAAATATGTATTCATGTTTTCATTAAGTAAAATTATTAAGCCTTCCGCTGTAAAAAATAGTCTCTAACTGCAACCGAATGTTCATATATATATATATATATATATATATATATATATATATAATTTTTTATTTATTTATTTTTTTTTTCCATTTCAATTCAATTGTATCATTTCAGTATCTGAATCAAAAACAGAAGGTCTGACTTGACTTAAGCTCTGTGAAATAATGCTAAAACAAAAACGTCAGACTCACTCTCTGACAGCAGGTGGCACTTATGGAACCAACGGGAAAAATGCAATCAAAACTTCTCTGAATTCAGTTCTTCCAATAAACAGTGAGCTTGCTCTGGCTGTACATTATTTTCTTTGTCTGTGTCTGTTCATTTTAATCCTTGCTTGCAAGAGTTAAACCTAAACCTATGAACTTTTATTTTGACAGAAACTGCAGTTGAGCTTTTATTTTAGTGGAAAACTCCAGCTTCAGTTCAAAACAGGTTTTCAAACGCCTCTCATTACAAATCTAATGAAATGCTGGAAACGTCTGCTTATTAAAATTGTGAAAATTATGGTAATGTGAAAACAAGAAAACAAAGCGCAACTGGTGGTCGCTGCATTTCCAAACACGCGCTAAACTCACAGCACATTCAGAAACAGAGTTCACAGCATTGACTGTCAAAGGAGTCATTGACTGTGGCAGGACAAATCAGACTGTGGTGGGGTGCCACAATCTAGTTAATGAGTGAGAAACACTGGTAATGGGTAATTTTTACTTAAGTACATGTCTGAGCCCATACTGCTTTACTTTAACTGGAGTAAAAAAGTGAAGTCAGTACTTCTGCTTTTACCAGAGTATTTTTAAACATGAGTATCTGTACTTCTACTTCAGTGAAGGATGTGTACTTTTGCCATCTCTGTTTATATAAAATAACATCAAAAAAGCAATTAATTAAATTTTTTAAATAATTGAGTGCAATCACTTTGACGTAGCATAGAGCTCATTTAGCAAATGCACAGCTAAACAGATTTTGAGTCTAGATTTAAATGTTGCTACTGATTTTGCACATCTGATCTCTTCTGGCAGCTGATTCCAACTGTGGTTAGCATAATAGCTAAAAGCAGACTCCACTTGTCTGGTGTGAACCCTTGGTATTTCTAATTATTAATTATTAATTTCTAATGATTAACTATTGGTATTTCTGAGCATTTTAGGTTTATATTCAGTGAGCATCTGCTATGTATTGAGGTCCTAGGCCCTTGAGTGATTTATAAACTATTAATAATACTGTTAAATCAATCCTAAAAGTGACTGGAAGCCAGTGTAAGGACCTGAGGACTGGTGTGATATGCTCAGATTTTTTTAGTCAGAATCCTGACAGCAGTGTTCTGGATGAGCTGCAGCTGTATAATGGTTTTCTTGGGAAAGCCAGTGAGGAGACCTTTACAATAATCCACCTGCTGCTCATAAAGGCATGCACATGTTTCTCCAAGTCTTGACTGGAAACAAAACATCTAAATCTTGCGATGTTTTTGAGATGATAGTATGCTGATTTAGTTATTACTTTGACATACTGAAACTTAGGTCTGACTCCAGAATCACACCAAGATTCTTTTTTGTTGTTTGACCCCAAAAGTTATGTTTGTTTCAGTTTTCTCTTTGTTTAACTGAAGACAGTCTTGGCACATCCAACTGTTAATTTCATAAGTGCATTGGCAGAATGAGTCAGTGTGGCTTTAGTCATTAGGGGATAATGCTATGTAAATCTGGTCTCCATATCTTTGATTGGCAATTAGTTTTTTTTCTCATTATGTGAGCATATTGTATACAGGCTGAACAAGAGTGGTGTAATAATTGAGTCTTGAGGGACTCCACATGTCATGGATTTCCACTTAAACTCATGGTCATCTATACTCACATAATAACCTCTCTCTTCTAAGTATGACCTGAACCATTTAAGGACCATCCCAGAAAGCCTGACTGAGTTTTCCAGTCTCTCTAGAAGTGTGTTATGATCATCAGTGTCAAACGCAGCACTGAGATCTAGTACCAGCACTGATATTTTGCCAGAATCAGTATTTAATTGAGTATCATTTTTTATCTTTATGAGTGCTGTCTCTGTGCTGTGATGTGGTTGGAAACCAGACTGAAAATTATGAGTTTAAGAAGTTGTTCATTTGATCATTTATAAAGAATACTAAAGAAAACTCAAATGCAAAGCAAGCAAAAAAACACTTAAAAAGACAGAAATTCACTGTCTGATGTCACATTGGTTGATGAGAATATCATCATGCGTTGTATGTTATGAATCTCAGTGGTTCAAAGTGCTTCTCTGGGCAGGAGTGAATCTATCAAGCTACTTTCACACCGCCCGTTGATTCCGGAAAATTGCCATAACATTGCCGGAGTGCCTTCTGTGTGAATGCAACCACGTCCCGGGATTGATTCCGGCAATGATTCCGAGTTGGGGATCTAGTTGCCGGGATCAGTCCCGGAAGGAGCGCTGTGTGAACAAAAGCCAGAACCAATGCCGTAAAGGCTATGTAAAAGTGAAGACACACGTTATTGTGTGACTCTTTTACCGAATGTTTTGAAGGCAGCTCTTCTTACTACCCGCGCTGAAGTGGAAATCATCCACCAGTTTAGTGAACGGTAAACGTACACGTTATTATAAACTAATAAACTAAACGGCATTATAAAATAATGTTCTCATGTCACGTGTCTTCACAGGATCTTTATGGGTTGTGTGTGAACGCACGCGGAGATTCCAGAAAATTACTGGCAGTGTGAATGAACCAAAATCAAACAATCCCAGGACAATTCCCGGTTCGCATTACCCGTGTATTTTCCAGAATCTCTGTGTGAAAGAGGCTTCAGTGAATCGAGTCTCATAATAGTTCATTCAGTCCTGTGACATCATTGTTTGTGTTGAAGTTAAATGATCGAGAAAATCCACCATCGGTTCTCATGAATGAACTTTAAAACACAGAAAACCACTTTCAGTTGAAACTCAAGACATGTTTCAGTGATGTGTGTTGCGTTGAATGAATTAAAATGCTTCTGCTGTTTTTAGTGCTGATGCCCCTCATCCACACTGGACCCATTCAAGGTACTGTGCATTACTGCAGTAATTTGATTTGTTAAACAAATGTGAATTGTGTTGTAGTAGTTTATTTGTCTACATGGATCACATGATGATCCAACATTTGTTTATTTGCTGATATTTTACGTCTATATTTTGCTGTCATACATCTTCAAGTAGCGTCATTTGTCTGTGTAGGTCCTCATGCTGCTAAAACACTGCTATTTCTACAGTTCATGAGGAAGGTAAAATAAAGTAAAGTAAAATAAAATAAAATTAAATTAAATTAAAAGCTTATTGTAGTTTACTGCAAAAGTTTACATTGTATTTACTGACAGTGTGCCATTAACCCTTATACCCATGACCAAATAATTCCTCTTTGTGATATAATAAAATAAAATAAAATATTGTAACATAATTGCAAAAATGGTACTTCTGTACAAAAAAGTTAAACTTTGACAAAAAGTCATTTTTATTATTAGAACGGTGTTTTAATAACGTCTCAAAACTAATTTAAATGAGCCATTGAGTGATCATTACAGCCATCTAGTGGCTGCAGTGTTATTTTAAATAACATTATTTTATTTCATGCTATTTTGCAAAAAACCCACCAAAACTGCACATCTGTGGAGTAAAATTGACTGTAGAGTGATTGATATTACAGAAGAAATAATAATAATAATAATAATAATAATAATAATAATAATAATACTTTTTTTTTTTTCCTTCTGTGTTATTGGGAGACACCAAACATCCTGAGTGTTCATTCTAAACCCAGGGATCTCAAAGTGGAGAACAGAAAGTCTGATTACCACAAAGGAGAAATAAAATAAAATAAATAATGATGTCAATTAAAAAAAAAAAAAAAAATATATATATATATATATATATATCAGACAGGACTAGAACCCTCCAGGGCAGCACGAAAGCCCCCCAGGGTGGAGCAGACAGGACAGGAACCCTCCAAGGCAGAGCATAAGAGAGGGGTTATGGGAAATGGAGTCTCTACAGAGTCTAACTTGTTGTTGTTGTAAACTTGTTGTTGTTCATCTGTGTTAGTTGTAGGAGGCTGATAACAGACTGTAACGATAGCCCCAGAGACGAGACAGGAGGCGTGCGGATCCAAAAGCAGACCTTTATTTGAATACATACTCATAGTCAGGCAGGCGGGAGGTCAGACAGGGGCGAGCGGGAACAAAACAGGTAATCCGAGAATCGTGGTCAGGAGGTCAGGTCCGAAGGATCGGGAAACCAGGAGACCAGAACAAGGAAAACGCTCGGAAATAACAGCCGGGGCAAGTTATGACTTCGTAAAAGTGGAACAGAAATGACGCTCTATTTATACAGGAAGTGACAGTGGGGTAGAGGTGAGAGGTGACGAATGGGGCATAAGAGAGGGGTTATGGGAAATGGAGTCTCTACAGAGTCTATGCAAAAACACAGTGGAGGGGTGGCTCCCTCTAGAGGGGAGAAAAGGGAGCCACAACGGTACAGTTCGTGACAGAGCCCCCCCCTTAGGAGCGGCTTCCAGACGCTCCAAACAGTCCAACAACAACAGGGAAGGGAGGGGCGGGGCAGAATGCAGATGGGTGGGCCAGGTCCACGTGGGCTGACGGGGTTAGGAAAGGCACATAGTCCAGAAGGTGCTGAAACGGCAGCATAACAACAGAGCTGCCTGAAAAACTCAGGAGACCACCAGAACGCGGCAGACAGATTCCAGGGCGGAGCCGACGGCTCAGACGCCCACCAGGGTGGTTCAGGCGGGTCGGACGCCCCCCAGGGCGGAGCAGACAGACTCCAGGGCAGAGCAGACGCCCTCCAGGGCAGAACAGACGAATCAGATGCCCACCAGGGCGGATCAGGCGAGTCAGACGCCCTCCGGGGCGGATCAGACAGGACTAGAACCCTCCAGGGCAGCACGAAAGCCCCCCAGGGTGGAGCAGACAGGACAGGAACCCTCCAAGGCAGAGCATAAGAGAGGGGTTATGGGAAATGGAGTCTCTACAGAGTCTATGCAAAAACACAGTGGAGGGGTGGCTCCCTCTAGCGGGGAGAAAAGGGAGCCACAACGGTACAGTTCATGACACAGACAGTTAGAAGTTGGTTATTAGTTTTTCATTTTGTCTGAACAGTATTATTACCTCATGAATGAACTCTTTTAAAAGAAATGCTTTTTTGAAACCTCTGACTGAAAACAGTCTCACTTACCAGCCAGAACAGACACTGTTCAATAATGTTTTAATAACTTCATAATTTCAAAATCCAGTTGAACTGACAAAGCAAATAAATAAAAAAAAAACATTTTATTACAACATTCATCAAGATATTAATTGTATCACTATCAACTATAAGTAAGTTTTCTAGAGTCTGTTTTGTATTTTCTTCTGTTCACAGCATTACCTAGATCTACACTGACTGTGACACCAGACAGTACTGTATTCACTGGAGAGACAGTCAGTCTGAAGTGTGTGATTGAGCCTCATTACAGTGACTGGAGATATGAGTGGTATAAAAGCAATTCCTACAACACTGTAACATTACAGAGGTCTGAGCATTACACTGTAAACAGAGACACTCTCACTATCAAAAAAGTAATTACATCTGATCAGGATCAGTACTGGTGTAGCGGACAGAGAGATGGAGAACCAACATCATCACAGCCAAGCTATGCTGTTTCTCTCATTGTAAAGGGTGAGTCGAATATCATCATCTTCATAAACTCTCTCTCTCTTTTACATGAAAATGAGATTTAATAGTGACATTGAATCTACAAGCTCCTGAAGTTCCACGGCATAAAATATAAAACGCTGTTAAATTAAAGATAATGAACAATAACACACATTTACTGTAAGACTGATTATTGTTTCAGATGATCTGATGTTGAATCACATTAAACCTGTAGTAAATCAGACAGAAAAGAGACCATCATTCTTCTCTTTAACATCAAAGAGTGTCATAATGTAGTCATAAAAAAAAAAAAATAATAATAATAATCATCGAGGACCATCACAGACCAGTGAATCCATAGCAGAAGATATAGCAGATTTAGTTAAGAAATGTTCAGAAGGTCTTAAATGATCCTTGAGTGAGTTTCTGGTGAAGCTGAATTAAAGTGACTGCTGGATACATGAGTGTCTTGTGATCTGTAATGTGTCTGATTCAGTAAAACACAATGTTGGATCCAAGTGCAGTTTAAAACGTATACAAACAAGACAACAAAAGTAAACCCAAGATAACCAAATGCAGGAACTGAAACAAATGAACACTACACATTCATATAAGACCAAACGATAAAGAAGAGAAACACTGGAGATCATACAGACAACAACAGACAGGTGTAGGCAATGAGTAGCCATGGCAACAGAGGAGGGTGACTATGGAAATAAACAAGGTAGACGAGACAACAAGGGAAACAGCAACTAAATACAGGAAGTGAATCCAAAAACAATGGGAACAGAAAAAAACACTTCAGCATAAAAGTCCTTAAAAAGAAGAGAGGGAAACACCAAACCATAATCATGACAATATCATGGATAACAACAGAGATGGGCATAAATACATAGAAATGTATTTAAAATAAAAATACAAAACACTGAGTGGAAAAATGTATTTAAATACAAATACAAAATACTGTGTAAAAAAATTTATTTAAATACAAATACAGTATTTTGTATTTTTAAAATACACAAAATACATATGAAATTGGCCATCAAGTGCAGGCATCCCTATTAAGCTGAAATATATCTGGACATATTCTGAATGCAAAACAAAAACATTTAGATGTATACAACTGATTAGAAATGATCTTCCCTTCCCCTGCCCTGTAGGAAAAACAAAACTAAATTTTTAACTATCAAAACTGATTGGCTAACAGCTAACGCTAGTTTTCTCCTACACGTGTCAGTGCTTTTTTATTCTTTCATGTTTACTGAAGGCAAATCTGAACGATGCACCATTTTAACTTTAATCAACAAGGAATTGATCATGATGACACCCTTACCTTAATGCAGAAAACTGAGAAAAGTCGCTGATCCAATGCTGACTCTGCTGCATGAGTGTTAAAGGGATAGTTCACTTTGAAATTAAATGTTGATACGTATGCTCGCGCGAGAGGATGTTTTTCAAGAGGTAAAAAAAACAATATAAATACTGTTCGTTTTCTCACACAAACCGCTTGTTTCGTGTCTTAGGTCATCAATGTGTACTTACGATGTGGAATTGTTTAATGTGGACTGTTTAATTTGAATCTGTGCATTTTCTTTGATGAGGTGACCATAGGCATGCATTATATGACTGACAGAAAAGAACGGCTGGACCTAAAAATATCAAAATTTTAACTACTGCGGAAACAAAGACACCTACATCTTGGATGCCCTTGGGGTAAGCTAAAACATATCAAAATTTAATTTCAAAGTGAACTATCCCTTTAAGGTTGGGGGAGGGGTGTGTCTGAACTAAATCAGCACCCTGATAAAGAGGTTGATTGGCACAAAGTATTTTATGTATTTTGAAAATACAAAATACTCATCTTAAATGTATTTAAATACAAATTACATTAGATTTTTCCCAAAGGCTTTAAAATACAAAATACAAAATACAAAATAGTATTTTGTATTTCAAATACGTATTTTAAATACATTTATCTAAAATACTGCCCATCCCTGGATAACAACAGTGATACCATTTAAAAATGAACTAAACATTTATATAGATTTCATTTAGCATCAGAAATGGTTATAAAATATAATGAACCCAGAAGGTCACACATTTGAGCTTCCATGTTTTGTTGTAATTTATTATGAATCAATTAAATAAAGTTCACGCTTTCCAAATCCAATCTTGGTTTTGACCTGGATCAAATTGAAGACACATTTATGTAGATTGGGAGCTGCATTCTCTTCACAAACTAAAGTCATCCACTGTGTCTTATATGATTTAGTGTTTGTTTGTTTGTTTGATGGTTTTTAATATGAGGAAGATCCGTTAGTTTAATTTTCTGTTATGTTGGGATTTAATAGTGTTTCTGTTGAGTTCTGTGGGTTACAATTGTGCTGTATAGAATAAAGTCTGTGTTTAGGCTGTGGACAGACTAAAACATGTTGAAACATGCTGCATGTTGCTTTTAAAAAACAGTCAGTAACTATTTTCTGATGCAGTGATGTTGATGCATGTGTGCTGTTGCTAGCTATTTCATTTAATTTAGTTCATGTCAACTACTGCCATACATTAACAATGCACTGTCACCTTTAAACATCCAAAAAACAAAAAAACAAAAGCAGTTTCATTTAGGTTTCATAAATCATCTGAAATATTTTAAAAAGTGAAGTGTGTTTTTGTTAATTTCACAGAGAGACCCAAACCTGTAGTTCATGTTGACCCTGATGAAAATGTGTTCATAGGAGAGACAGTCACTCTCACATGTGACATACAGGGAACACAAGACTGGCAGTACAACTGGTATAAAGACAGAAATCAAAATGACATTGTACAGCATAATCAGAAGTATATAATCACAGCTGTGGATGGGTATCATGGTGGTGTGTACAGTTGTGAAGGAACTCAGTCAAAAGCACCAACATACTCACAGATGAGTGATGGAGTTCAACTGACAGTATCAGGTGAGTTCTTGAATCTCAACATTGAGTCCGAAAAAGAACAGTGGGAAGTTTGGGTCCAAGGGGATTATTCTTTGAAACCTTGTTGGATTTACTTCTGGGAATCAGTATAAACCATGGTTTTCTGTGCAAACCAAAATATATAAATACAAATAAAAATAAATATGAGAAATATTTCTGAATATGACCAATAACACCTATAAATGAACTCAACACTGCATCACTGTACACTTACAGATAAACCACAGCTGACTCTGACTGTAAATCCTCAGAGTCCAGTGTTTACTGGAGACACAGTTACTCTGAGCTGTGATGTGGGACAGTCAACTGGATGGACAATTTACTGGAGCAAAGACTCAAACCCTGAACACACTGATGCAGCAACTAAAACAATCAAGTCTGTGAGTGTCTCTGATGAAGGAACGTACCGGTGCAGAGCAAAACGAGGAAAATACTACAGCGAGTTCAGTACAGCTGAGATAACGGTTAATGGTCAGTGCTCTCTTGCTTTCTATATATATATATATATTTTAAAATGGAAGACAACGTAATGTGTTTGTTATAGACATGATTATTACTGCCATAGCCTATATTAACACTGTGCTGTCAGTTAAACAAAATGTCACATAATAATAAAATAATAATAATAATAATAATAATTTAGGCTGCACAGATCATCTCAGATAGTTTCAGACACATGAAGTGTGTTGTTTGCTCATTTCACAGAAAGACCCAAACCTGTAGTTCATATTGATCCTGATGAACATGTGTTCATAGGAGAGATGGTCACTCTCACATGTGACATACAGGGAACACACGACTGGCAGTACAACTGGTATAAAGGCAGAAATCTAAATTACATTGTAGGAATAGTTCAGAAGTATATAATCACAACTGTGGATTGGTCTCATAGTGGTGAGTACAGATGTGGAGGAACTCAATCAAAAGCACCAACATACTGACAGATGAGTGATGGAGTTAAAATGACAGTATCGGGTGAGTGTGTTAATTTTTCCTTTCTTCATTTCAAAGCAAACAGATTGATTAGTTAACCAGGTAAACCTGATCTTAATTTGACTCATGTATATAACACTCCCAGAAGTTCTAGTTAAGAGTTTATAACAGATATGGGACCAATCAGCTGTGAGTACAGTGATGGTGACAGAGAATAGCAGCATTTTTTCTAACAAAATACTATCACTTTTTTTAATCAGATTGATTACTGATTTCAAACATCTGATAAGCAGTATATTTTTGAAGCTCATTATTTCCACATCTGTTCTTATAAGAGGATTGAGCAGTTCACTTTAGTTTTTATTCTGTTCAGATGCAGAATTGTGTAAGACAGTTCTTTATAGGACAGATGCAGTGGAGTGATCAATGATAGTTGTTTTAGAGAGCTGAATGCAGTTATATTTACACAGAGTTCATTTACTCTTTCTCTTTGGTTAATCTTTGAAACACAAATTAAGACACTTTAAATGAAACCTGAGAAGTTCCTGTCCCTCCATTTGGAAAATAAAACTTGAAAAAGCATGTGAATATGTGGGAAACCAAAATTACATCTGTTTATCATATAAGTGATTGTATCTCTTGACAAGACTTGGATTAAACTGCTATTCATATGGATTTGTATTACAACACCTTAATGACATTTTGTCATGATTGTCACTCTACACTGTAAACTCATGTCTTGTGTGTGTTTTGAGCCATTTTGTTTTCTTTACAGGTTTACCCACATCTAGACTGACTGTGGCACCATACAATCCTGTATTCACTGGAGAGACCGTCGATCTGAAGTGTGTGATTGAGTCTTACAGTGACTGGAGATATGAGTGGTATGAAGGCAGCACAAACAATCCAGTGTCAACTGAGTTTCACACTGTAAACAGAGACACTCTCACTATCAGAGGAGCTACTGAGTCTGATCAGGATAGATACTGGTGTAAAGGACAGAGAGATAAAAGACCAAAATCATCACTTTTAAGCTCTGTTTCTCTCATTGTGAAGGGTGAGTTGAATAGCATTATCCTCATAAACTCAATCTGCTACACGTATGGTCAATATGAATGTCACACTTTCTTTTGAGCAATTAATTCCATTTAATCTCACTTTTAAATTGTATAACCTAAAACTCATGAAACAGAGACAAATGCTAAAATGCAGAAACAAGAGCTACTGGTAAAAATAGCTGAATGTAAATGCTAGATCTGATATGAAAATGTTTCTGTGTCCTTTTTTTCACTGTCATCCATCACAAACTTTAATTTTTTACTCTTCAGATGCAGAACTGCATATTAAAATTTAGTAGCAACTTCACCATCCAAGTATTTCATGCATATTATGCACAAACTCCCTGCAGTTGTACTAATGCAAACAAATACACAGGTAAATCTGTCCTTTTTCTCCTGCAGATCCAAAGCCAAAGCCTGAACTCACATCAGATCCTGCAGGAGCTGCACTGACAGGAAACACAGTGACTTTGACCTGCCGCATGGATCTGTCCACTGGATGGGACTTTTACTGGTACAAACACACACTGACCTCTGAGACAACGACAAAAAAAATGAACTCCTACACAGTGAAGATTGATTCAGTGTCTGATGGAGGCCAGTTCTGGTGTAGAGCTGGAAGAGGGAAACCAGTCTACTACACACAATACAGTGATGCACTGTGGGTAAATGTTACAGGTGAGAAAGAACATAGTATGTGACACAACATACAGATCACAGACAATATCTACAGAACTTCTAAATCATTGGATCAAAAATGTATGCAATAATCTGTGTTTGTACAGTGAGTCCTAAAGCTGTGGTGACGGTACAACCTGATGAACGAGTGTTCAGAGGAGAAACAGTCACTCTCAGATGTGATATAAAGTGGGGAGGAGACACTGAGTGGACATACAGATGGGAAATAGAGGGAACAAACTACCAACATAAAAACTCTGTCAGGCGAATCTCAACACAAGAGTGGAACATCAGCAGTGTTAAAGACATTCACAGCGGTAAATACACCTGTACAGGACAGAAAAACACACAAAGCTCTCAGCGCAGTGATGCTGTTACACTGACTGTATCAGGTGTGTTTGCGTGTTTGTTCATTATTATCAGTGTAAACAGCTTCTCTCTCAGTTTGTCTGTGGCTCTATAACTCCTCATGTTTTGTTCAGCTGAAGCTCAGGCAGCAGTGCGAGTGTCTCCACAGCCGTGGCTGACTGAAGGAGACTCAGTGACTCTGATCTGTGAGGTTACAGGCTCCTCTACAGGCTGGACGTTCAGCTGGTTCAGAGATGATGATCATCTGTCAGACAGCAGCAGAGGAGCTGGAGGCTCTTACACTCTCAGTCCTGCTGCTCTACAGCACACAGGAGTTTATATGTGCAGAGCAGAGAGAGGACAACCGGCCTTTAACACAAACAACAGCAGCACACAGCCACTGTGGATCACTGGTGAGTCTGTGTGACACTATTTATGCTTGTTCTCATCCGTATTTGTGTTGCATTGCAGTCACTGGAACAGGGTAAAGAAAAACATTTACAACCAATAGCAAACTCAAAAACCTGCTCTCACTTCCCTCCAGTACTAAACCATGATAAAGCACTATATCAAAAACATACTCATAATATATGCATATTAAGTTTTTTCAAACTTTAGTGCTTATTTGTAAATTTTATCTTAATTGTATTTCCTTCCTTGTTACAGATGATTTCAGGGCTCGCAAAATCCCGACGTCCCGTGTTGGAATCATTAACCCTTACTGTATAAACATTTTGTTAATCAAAAGCAGAGGTATTTCATGCAGACATTGATCAGGGCTATTATCAATGTCTGCAGGAATACCTGTGCATTTTCCAGCTTTCTAATGCTAAAAAAAGCATGTTTTTCACACTAGCTGTGCAAAGGGCTATTGCAAACGATGTAAAGTGAGCCATAACCACTAATATAAACATTAAATAATATCAACGTCTACATTCACTATATTATCCAATCTCTGCTGTAGCGCCCATGTCCTAAATTCCCAGAATGTATTGTCGCTGTGATGACACATTCCCCCTGGCCACCCCCATTAGTGGCGGAGCCAGGGGGTGGCCAGGGGTGGCCGCGGCCACCATGCAGGCCCGGATTGGCTAATCGGGAGGACTGGGAGAATTCCCGGTGGGCCGGTCCGTTTTTTGGCTGCGAGGGCCGGTGTCCCAGTCGCACTTTTTATTTATTTTATTTTATATATTTATTTATTTTTTACCATAGCCTCATTCTTTTTATTCATTATTTAACCGCAGCTCCACTCTTTTTATTTATTTTCTCGCAGCCCCGTGAGCAGAATGCAGCCTGCAGGTTAATGATGACGTAATTATCATTCGAGTGCCCCGACAGCGGCACCTTGCTCAACAGCAAAATCAGTTGTTAAGAGATACGCGTCGCGAGAGATGAAAAAATTGATAATAAAAAGAACAACAACACATGAAGACGATGAAACGTCCGGTAAATTATCGTTAAGCTAGTTAGGAGCAGTGCAAAACAATGATGTCTGCAAACCACCCACTGTTAGAGATTTTCCTGTATTTTTACAGTAAGTTACTGGCAGCAAGGTTGCCAGCAAGTTACTGTATTTTGTTTTACAGCACTGTACTGTAAAACAAGATACAGTAACTTGCTGGCAACCTTGCTGCCAGTAACTTACTGTAAAAATACAGTATTTTTACAGTAATTTATAATTTGTTTCTACTGTAATTTGCTATTGTGTAATTATTATTGATTATTGTGTAGTTGGAATAGCACATACATAAAGTTATAACATACAATTGTGATACTACTATAATTCAGATTAACATTACAAATTAAAAGACAATCCAAACATATTTACAAAAGTATTTTTATTAAAAGTTTTAAAACATTTCAGTATGGTGTTTGCCACCCAGAGTACAGTGCATCAACGATTTACAGCCATGAAAGCATTTTAAGTAGAATATAAATGAAACAAACACATGCATCTTGAGAGCTGAATTGGCAATCAATGTCCTAAGAGAGAACCTGATTTTTCTTAAAACTATCTTAAAGTTAAACTATCTTAAAATTAGCAAAAACAACAAGAAGTGTTTCATAACCATCGTCCCTAAATGCAGGGCATGTGGGTGGTGGCAAACAGGCCACTGTCCCTCTCTGTGAAGTCCACCTTTTAAACAAATCATTTTGGATTGAATGAAGCTGTTGACATGCAGAGTTGATGACCATCACTGCGCCACTGTCCTGATCTACTGCTCACTTCATGTCTGGCAGTTTATTTATTCCCATCAGTGGTAAAACTGAAACACAGTCATGAAACACACACAAAGACTAAAAATATTATTCATAGAACCAAGAAAAATGAACAGACAGCATGGGGAAAATAATGAATGAAAATTCTGTAGCATAGATGAAAAATAAATAAATCAATACAGTTGAAAATTCAGAATGTGCAAAATTTATAAGAGGGATATAACAGATAAAATGCATGTTATTGTATATTTAGTACTGACCCGAATAAGATATTTCACATAAAAGATGTTTACATATAGTCCACAAAACAAAATAATAGTTTAATTTATAAAAAGTATCTATTCAAAAGTTTACATACCCTTGATTCTTAATACTGTGTTATTATCTGAATGATCCACAGTGATCAGTTTGTGATAGATTGTTTAGTGATAGTCATGAGTCCCTTGTTTGTCCTGAACATCCTGCTCACAGTTCTTTAGAAAAATCCTTCAGTTCGCAAAAATTACTTGGCTTTCCAGAATTTTTTGTATTTGAACCCTTTCCAACAATGGCTGCATGATTTTGAGATCCATCTTTTCACACTGAGGACAACTGAGGGACTCATATGCAACTATTACATAAGATTCAAACTCTCACTGATGCTCCAGAAGGAAACATGATGCATTACAACTATAAAATTAGAAGATCAGGGTAAATTTAACTTTAAATGCTGTCTTTTGCTAAACATTTAAGTACAGTATCTTCTGTAGCTTCTGAAGGGCAGTACTAAATAAAAAAATATATATATTTAGGCAAAATAAGAAAAATTTACACATCTTCATGCTGTTCAAAAGTTTTCACCCCTTAATGGATTGTGTTTCCTTCTGGAGCATCAGTGAGTGTTTGAACCTTCTGTAATAGTTGCATATGAGTCCCGCAGTTGTCCTCAGTGTGAAAAGATGGATCTCATCATACAGTCAAAATTATATAATTATAAATTCAGCTATTATTTTCTCTTTTGTGGACTATATGTAAACATCTTTTATGTGAAATATCTTAATCAGGTCAGTACTAAATAAAAATAACGTATTCTGTATGATCCTTTTATTTTGGTAAATAATTAACATTTTGCAGATTCTGCAAGGTGTATGTAAACTTTTGAATTCAACTGTAAATAAAATGTTATTAATTTAAATAATACTTACAAAAAAATAAACTGCCTTGTGACAGCATTCCTTCTCCGCAGGGTGCACAGACAAGTGGACCACACTGCATGGCTGCAAAAAAATCAAATAAATTTGATTCAGTAATGTGTTAGCCTACTTGTTGATAATGTATAGGCTAAAGTCACATAGACTGATGCCTATACATGAGTATTTCATACACTCCAACAATACATCAGAGTTGTTTAAAAAAGCATTATGTTTGACATTGCTGAAGATTTTGGCATGCATTTTATTTGTCTTTGTTGACTTATTGATCGTTATACACAGCTACAAAACTGATCTCCCGCCTAAATAATGTTAATAAACTGTAACATTACCAACATCTCTGACCCCAAACCACACATGTACATCTGCAAGTGAAATTATATTTATATTTATATATACTATGTCCAGTATTAACCGCGACCGTGAAGCGAACCGCAAATATATATATATTGCACACCATAAACTTATATTAAAACGTGCTCGTGTTTGTCAATGGCATACTCGAATTGGGCAACACTGTAAAAGGGATCCCTATAGAGATAGACAATTGTTTAATCGTAACAAATATCCCTTTTGTTTAAACACAAACTGCCGTTTATCGGTCTTTGTCATTGACAAACACGGTCATTTTACCTCACATACGTTAATTTACCACAGTAAAGCAAGCTTCGTTCAAACTCGACAGAAACCGAACAAAACTTACCAAAACGGACTCGGTTTGCCTTTCCACAGTTCCAGCAAGCATTGACTCTAGTTTTGGTCAAAATAAACCATAAACTAATTCGCTAGATATGGAAATGTCGTGATTCGTGAAGGCAGCGGGAGATTCGACTCACAGAGTTTACAGCACTGAGAAAAAAGATTATAACGACCGCGGCTAAACTTGCGGTTTCATTACACACTAAAAACCATGTACACTATATGATAAAAACCTGATATTAAATTTAACTTACCGAACTTGCAGAAATCTTCCGTTCTGCTTCTCTCTCCGGTCCGCAGCAGTTGTGTTCTGTCTGTGTGATCTGACCACAGGTGGCGCCGGCGCGCTATTTACAGCAGTATTGCGTGGCGTATTAAAGTTAGGCTACAGCAAGGTTACAGCAACACTAAAATGTACTGTAAAATATTCCCGCCGAATCAAAATAACCCATAATGCAATATAAATTACAGTATTTTACTGTAATATATAAATGTGGTATCGTACTGTAGGTTTTTACAGTAATGTGCTGCTAAATCTACAGTGATTTCTAACAGTGCCGTTCATGTTTGTATCGAACTTTCTCTTGTACTGTAGCTCTTCAGCAGCAGCAGCCTCTAGTCCAGTTTATTTATGAGCACTACAGAAAATAGATTCTGATAGCCTACTGTTAAACATTACACTGTGTTAACTGTTCAAATAAATATTAAATAAATAAATATTACCCACTTCTAATACCCTCCGATGCCCATCATTGGTGTCCTGCATTAGCCAAAACCATGACTGTCCACCACATCCAGACATAAAATAATAAATGCAAATATTCACTAAAAACACCCAGTAAAGACAGTGATGATGCTGCCAGAAACGTGGCGCCGGCTTGCTTTGAAATGTGTTTGATGATTGAGCCTGATGCGCCCGCGCCCGCGCCCGCGCCCGCTCTGTCTCCTGCTCCCCAGATGCTGTCTGTTCATACGCGAGAGCATGTTAGCGGAGGCGCCCGAGTGGAAAAGTACTAATTATTATTTATTACTGATTTGAATCAGTTTGTAATAACGAAAACAATACCTTACAAATAAAAGAAGCAGGTTTTTACGATTAGAAAACCGTAAACTTTTCTGTCAAAGCAGGGCCATCGCCAGAAAATCTTCAATGGGGGGCATTTCGTTTTCATTGGGGAGCACAATTATGAGCAGTTATAAAATTGTAGTACATATTTTTATATATAAATGATAAAATAAAACACAAATTATAATGGCATTCGTTATAAACAACATTAGTCTAACCAAAACTAATTTATTTAAGAAACAGACCAATTATAAAATAAAACGCAAATTATAATGGGAAAGAAACGGACAAATTACAAAATAAGACACACACTTTAATGTCATTCGTTATAAACAACATACAAACGAAAAACGAATTTAAAGAGAAACTGAAACGCACTGATACATCTCTCATTCGGCACGAATACAAATATTTCCCACGATCGCTTAGAATTTATTTCCTTAGGCTATAGTAACAGAAACAACTTAAAATAAATACTATGTCATTTTTGGTCATATAGATAAGAATAAGACATTATTCGTAACTGTAAAAGGTTCAGAACGCGCAGATGAAGCGCGGTCTGTTTTCTTATGTTCAGAGTCTGCTGTTTGAGAACGCAGATCTAGGAGCGTACTATACCCACTTCTCCAGGCACCACTACACCACTGTTGGAAATGACGTTATTTTAATATAGTCAGTCCTGAACTAAAGTGGGCCGGTCTAAGGCTTGAAACTCCAGGGCTGAAAAGGAGTCCCACTCCGGCCCTGCCACCATGGATATAATCACGGCCACCCCATTGGCCACCCCGCTGGTAATTGCGTTTTTAAGAGACGAAAATAATTTTTCAGATATTGATCTAGGAGAACCTCGATCATGTCTATACCAACTATACGATAATGTTTTGACCGCAAAACTCTCGCGACACTCACCGAACTGAAAAATAGCGCGGTTCTCCAGCTTTCATTAAAAAGTGGGAGACGAGGAATACAGCGCTGCAGTTTAAATCTTGGTGTCTGGATAACAACTCCGAGCATTTGAGAACAACATTCTATCAGGTGATCTATTCAGCCCAGTTTTATCAATATCCTTGTGTAAGTGAACAGAAGTTAGGAAGCAGTAAGCTTTACATTAGTTGAGTTAACGTTAGATGTTTAGAACTATTGTCACGTTATCTAGAGCTTTAGGAAATGTTTAGGATATTTTTATCACAAACTATGTTTAATATGATGCAGACAGTCCAGTATAAGTGCTAGGATCAAGATTGGTTTTATATAACAGAAATAACACATACATTTAACGTCTATAGAATGTTTTTTAACATGGTAATGTTTAATTTTTTTATTTAATTTTAAATTTTTTTTTTGCTTATGTGTATTATTCATGTCAGTCAGTAAAATGTGAGAACCATGAAGAGAAAGGCAGCATATATAGCATCCTTCTTAAGGAAGAGTAGCAAAAAGCTTTATGACTAAAGACTAAGAATTATGACTAAACATTTTATGTTCATTTAAATTAATTGTAATTAAAATTAAAGTATTGTAGCAATTGCCCATTATACATCATTGTGATTTAGGCACTTACAATACTTAAAAGTATTTTATGGTACCATTTTTGCTTGTATAATGAAATTAAATGTGCCACCCCAGAGTAACTGCTGGCCCCTGCCTGGCCACCCCTATAAAAAAAAATCCCTGGCTCCGCCACAGCCTATTTATTGTCCAGTTTTGGCCTATATTGATTTCTTGCCTTTTTAATAGGTGATATGAAGCAGACGCGACTGTGTAAAGACAAAATCTGGTCAATTAATCTAAGCATTAATTTTGTCATTAATTGTCCAGTTTTAATAAATAAATTGAATAATAAATAAATAGATAAACAGAGTTAAAATAAATGAAACATGGTGAAAAATTCATTTGAGTTTAAATTTTTATATCTCACTTCTAGATATTGCAGTGTTACATTTCGTGGTGAAAAATGACTGAATGAATAGTGTGCCCCCTAAAAACACAAGTCTCAGGTGTTTCTCCTTCAGTGTCTCTGGTGGTCAGTCCCAGCAGAAGTCAACACTTCTCATCTGACTCTCTCTCTCTGAGCTGTGAGGATCAGAGTAACTCTGCTGGATGGACAGTGAGAAGATACACAGAGAGAAACACAGAAGATTGTTCAAAACAAACAGGATCTACATGTCGAATCGTCTCTCTCAGCACATCTGACACTGGAGTTTACTGGTGTCAGTCTGAATCTGGAGAGAAACGTCATCCTCTCAACATCACTGTACATGGTGAGACCTGTTTCTAACTCACACTTTCTAATCTAAATTATAAAAATCTCACATTTTCCACTAATGGTTTTCTGTACAGCTGATCACAGACTGACAATACTGAATGATTATGATTATATTATAGTGTCCACATTCATCAGACAGTCTTCTTTCCATTTAAATGGACAGCTTTTGTCCAGACTACTGCACATGGAATCAGTTTCATGCCAGCTGTTAAAAGTCTGACTACACAACACATTGTTTTGATGTCTTCTTACTATTTGCAGTAAGCACACATGTCTTGTGTTGTGTAGATGGTGATGTGATTCTGGTGAGTTCTGTTAATCCTGTGATTGAGGGAGATACTCTGACTCTACACTGTTTACATCGATCTACAAACTCCCCGATCCTCAGAGCTGATTTCTATAAAGACGGATCACTCGTCCAGAATCAGACGACAGGAGAAATGAGCATCACTACTGTCTCAAAGTCACATGAGGGTTTCTACTATTGTAAAACAGAGAGAGGACAGTCACTTCACAGCTGGATCTCAGTCAGAGGTCTGGAAATAATGAGCAACTTTATGTAAGTTTGTAATATTATCATACAGCATGTCACTAACAAATAGATCTTGTCATGTTCTTCAATCTCAGTATCTTCATCATCTTCTCTTCTGGTCACTGCTGTGGTTGTGGGATTGAGTGTTTGCCTGTTGTTCTTCATCTCACTGGTGCTGCTGTGGAGATACAAGAAGAACAAAGGTGTGAAGCAGTTCTTAACATTTTGTATGAACAGCTACAAATGAAAGATATAGTTTCTGAATAAAGCTTCATGAAAATGTCAGCACAAAGAGTAACTGTAATCACTGCAAATACTCTTAAGTGACCATAATGCTCTTTGTTTCTATTATAGATCAGCAATGTAACTTTAACCAGACATCAGATACTAAGAATTCTGCAGAATCTGAAATAGAAAACTCTCCTCTACAGTCTGGTCAGCCTCAATAACTAAACATTTAAAGGGACAGTTCACACATCAAAATGAATTAATGTGTTTTCAAATCTGTATGACATTCAATCATCTGTGGAACACACAAAATATATGGACACCAGCTTTCTCTCTCTCTCTCTTCAAAACTGTCTACATTGTTTACTGTCCAGCAGGTCTAAATGAGAAAGACAAAGGTTTAGTCTTAAACATGTTGGCTTTTTTTTTTAAAGATGTTCCAGAGACATTGGCAGATGTTGCATATTCAGAGGTCACTTTCAAGAGAAACAAGAAAAAGATGGACAAAGGTAAAAATAATAAACCTAATTTCACCTGTACAAAAAATTAATCAAAAGAACATTAATGCATTCCTATTAATAAATTATTATTCTATATTTTTTTCAGATGATAGCATGGGAGAACAAAATAATGTGACATACTCAGAAGTCAAGAAAAAAGTAAAGAAATCCAAAAACAAAGGTGAGATTTAGTTTTGTCTAAATTACTATATTTCGAGCATGTTCTGAATAATCTGATTGATCTTCTGTTTTGTATTAGATATTAATACTGCAGGACCCAGTGATCTGGTTTATGCACAGATTGATATACAAGACAAAAAGAAAACCAAGAGCAAAGGTAAACACAACCTGTCTGCATGAATCATCACATTTAACTCAGATATAATGATTTTATAATATCAGGAAAATAACCCTTTACAATCAAAAACAACATTGATGAAGCCAATTCACTTTGTTCCAGAAATGTAACACAAAAATCATAACAATCACATCTGCCTATTTTTATGATCTGTATTCACAAATTTAGAAATAAATAATCCAGGCCAGACAGACTACTAGAGAGTCAGATAACTAACCTGTTGTTTTTTTATTAATAATAATAATAATAATAATATTATTATTATTATTATTATTATTATTATTATTATTATTATAAGTGCTGGACTTGATTTTATGATTGAAATGAAATCTAAAGACAAACAAAGAGGTGAATAATATTATAAACATTTTAAAAGAACCTGCTGAAAATAATTAAATAAGGTTCTCAATCATAATTCTGTTGACTGGAAATTACATTCACACTTATTACTCAATATATTGATTAACATTTTTAATCAATATACACTTATGTAGCTTCTTTGTGGTTTGAAAGCCACTGTTCCTTCTTCATACGATCATGGATTATCCTGATTATCAGTTATTAGTGTTGCAGATGTATGTTAATTCATTCCATGTCTCTTATTCTCCATCAGAGAAGAGCAGTGAGTCTGAAAACACTTTGTACTCTGAACTGAAGCACAACACAGATAAAGGTGAGAGAAACACAGAGTTGAGCTTCATCACTATTACAATCAAACCACTAAACTTCAATATTAAACATCAAGCACTGTTTCTGCTACAGATCAGAATCATTCCTAAACTCATGAGGTTCATTGATGAAATATAAAGCCCTTACATTTTATAATTATTTATTATTGTTTATCATTTCTGTTTTTCAGGTGCTGATGATGCATCTTATGCTCAGCCTATTAGGAAGAAGAATAAAACACGTAAGAATTGTTACATTTGTACAATAATTTCTCAATAATTGACAAGAAGCTCATAATTTGCACTTGTTCATGCAAATTGTGGCATATATTGATTATTTTACACTATAAATGAGCTTTAAGTGATACAGTTCAGTTACTTTTGAGGTTCATCGTAATCTTAAAACTGTAAATCTTCAGCAGAATGAGCTCAGTTTTCACATCACCTGCATAATCCATCATCTTGTATCTGTATTATTTGTTTAAAGGTCGCTGAGTGCAGTGAAGACAACAGACGAAGATTCACAGTAACTCTTGCATTGCTTAAGAAATTAATCTGAGTGAACTGCTTATGCACATGCTTGATTGAAATACTTTAGAGGCATTTATGCACCATGTTATCTGGACACATAGCATGCAAACACATAAATATGTCTATATTGTAAGATAAATCATATTCTCCAGTTATGTTTAACACAGGTAAAACTGCCTGAAATGTTATTACATTAATTGCTGTGCAGCACCAATAGAATTAAATAAATGTTGTAACTGGGCACTTTGTTAATAAGAGTTATATACAATGTGTTTTAGTCTTTTAAAATAATGCCTGAGGTGTTTTTGCCAAGACAGACAGAGATTATATTTGTTACATGAATATATTTTCATTTACTTATTTTTACAGTCATAAATGTTAAGATATTTCATGTTTTTCATATGAAAAGCAAATGCTATTTTTTGCTACAGTTAATGAAGCGTGAGATTCAGATTTGCTAAATAAACTTAATTAAAAACAAACAAATGAAAAAAAAAAAATCTTTTCTTTGCAGGACTTTTTTACAATTGTTAACAGGGGCATTTTAAGCATAATCATAGTTTTTTGTTATTAGCACAAAATGTGTCAATCTTTTCGAACAGTGGCTGGAGTGGAGAAAACATGAATTACTTTAGAAATGATTTAGTATTTAAAAGTGAGCTAAATGAGTTTGGAGACATTTGGGACACTTTCCTAGATTATGAAGAAAATGAGTCATTATTAAGAAAGAATGACTGACTGAATAATACATGTTTATTAAGTGACTGCACTGAATATGTGAATAATAATAAAGCCTAGTTGAACTGTAATATGCATGTACATCTCTCAGATGTGTAGTGTTCAGTTAATTCCTCAGTGGATTGTTGAATCCTATATTTTGTCGTTATATTTTAAGCATTCCTGTAGCTCAAACAGTAGAGAATGCCAATGCAATGCCAAGGTCATGGGTTTGGTTTCCAAGAAACACATGAAGCAATTAAATTAATATACTCACAGCGATGGCACAGAAGAACCATTTCTGATTTCCCAAAGCAGCTTTCAGTGAAGAGTTCTTGAAAGAACCACATTCTCTAAACCTGACAAACATTTTAATGATCTAAAGAACCTTTTTCCACTATAAAGAACCTTCTTTTTTTTTTTTTTTGCAATGGAATGGTTCAGTGGATGTTAAAGATTCATCATGGAAGCAAATATGCCAAGCGACTTATGACTGCTTTTGTGGTCCAGGGTCACAAATGGGTCCCACAGACCAGAACACCATTAAAATTAAAATACCGTTAAAAGTGTACCTTTAATGCAATATAAGTCACTTGAGATAAACATATCTGCCAAATACATAAATGTCAAAAAAAAAAAAAAATTATATATATATATATATATATATATATATATATATATATATATATATATATATATTTTTTTTTTTTTTTTTTTTTTTTTTTACTCTTTTAAGGCATACAAAGCGGTGAAAAAATGGTCTGGGCTAGAAATATTTGCAAATAATATTTTTAAATCTTTATGTTCACTCTTGTTTGTATGCTAATATGTTGAAAATGCAAAATGTTTGTCTCGTCACATTCAGTTAGGAATTACATTACATTTTCAATTTGAAACATCCATATTTGAAAAAAAAAAAAAAAAAACCTTGAAGTTAGCACTACTGCATATTACTGTGGGCAGTTTAATCATAAAACAGTTGTCAAATATTAAATGTTTTGCTACTAAAATCGCACTTTGCTCTTACAACAATGAACTGATGCTTCAAGTGTTTTTGTATTGAAGCCCTGCGTGGGACTGTTTTCTTCATTTCTGACCATTACCATTTACTCATGCAAACATTCTAATACTGCATATATTTTCCGTGCATCAGGGAGCCGCTATCAATATGCGGAGCAGTGGCGGCTGGTCAATAGGGGGTGCTGATTAGTCAAATTAGCCAAGGAAGAAGACTACTTCAACATGTTAAAAATAAATTTAATATATGCAAAAAAATCACTAAATTGCATTATTTAGTCATACTATTTGACTGGTAGTCATGTTAGCACCTATTAAAAATTAAAAAAAATCTGAACGGTTTTTCATTTCTTCATGTGTGCGGGGTCCATCCAAATTGCGGTAAGACTATGATGTCGCCTTGTAGGCCAATCAGCTGTTAGCATTGCACTGGTTCCGTCAATATTCCCATAGGCTTTTAGATTATCCCCCCCAAAAATAAGCTCTGTGTTCAACCATAGTTCATGAAATGCACACGTTTTGTCCATCTAGATCATTTTCACAATATAATATATTTTGTATGAATTTTGGAGCCTAAATACAAAGGCAGAACTAAAAAGCTAAACTTAACGAACTACACCACGGTCGCTCACATTCAACGTCTCTACCGCTATCGACAACTATTTCAAACTTATTTTTAAAATCATGTTCAGTAAAAAGGATTTACTCTGTGGATGAATGTTATTCCACGTTACGTGAATCTTTTCATATAAAATTAATAAATACAAAACTAGAGCCAAACTAAAACTGAAATGAAACTTTAATATAAATGAAACAATCATAACTAAAACGCATACAAAACCACGTATTTCTGTACATTTCGAAATTAGGTGCATTTAAAGTAAATAAATCTTTCATTGATATTAATACTTTAATGAAAAAAAAATGAGTCTCCAACAGCAGAGTAAGCAAGTTTTTGATTATGGCAAAATTACATTTATTTTAGTGAATAAAGTACGACGTTTCAACTGTCATTTTGTTTGGGTGTTTACACAAAATGTTATTTTATCCTTGCTTCTAGTTTACCTTATGGTACAAACCCAGAGTCTCTGCTGGTTCAGTAATAAAACAAGCATCTTCCATATAAACTTGTGGTTGCATTTCGGGGCAAAGCAAAAAAAAAAAAAAAAAGCATTGTTAAACAACAATATAAAATACGGGGAACCCTACTTGTTATCCTACAAGTATCCTGTAGCTACTACAAATTATACTCAAATTATAAAATACTATAAATTGATCAACTGTTCAGCATGATGACATTTAATGTCTCTGACAGCGCCTGTAGTCCCATTTAGCAACTTGTTAGCAACCGTCTTTTTAAAGAATCACGTTTTAAAAAAAAAAAAATCACGAGTGTGGTGTAACTGGTGTTTTTTATGTTGTAGAATAAAACGTGAAAGTATCTTGAGCTTGTGTTAACCACAGACCTTATTTAAGGGATTTAACCAAAATCCCATTCAAAAAAGCCATTGACTTTGGGATGATGGAACCGGAAGTGCTAAAATGCTAACTCGCTTCTGGATTTTTGCCCTGTCCCAAATGGCACCCTAAACCCTTGCAGTCTTCCTCTGAGTCTGCACTTTGGTGACGTCATGCCGCTTTGACTGTCGGGTAGAAGTCTCCTGCGGAGCTCGCACCAGTGCGGGTTCGGCAGAATTGCGCATCGAGGGCACAAAATGGCAGCAAAGGGGGCGTTCGCGAGCAAACTGAATGAGATACACGGTCTCGTGGACTTAATGGACACACGTACGCAACGGCCATTGTAAGTCTGTAAGACTGCAAGTACACATGAAGTGTTTCATTTGGGACAGGGCCAAAGTGACATTACAGTTCCTCCACTCTACTGAGGCTGAGCTCTAATTGGCTTGTTTCAGATTTTCCTCAGTGCGCAGAGCACAGCGCCCCAGACCCTCCCAATTTAGATCTTAACCAATCAATATCGTTTTTATATATTTATAGCATTATTAAATATATCATTATTAATTATGCCAAAATAATGCTAATTTAAATGTTTCAAAAGTTTACTTGCATTTCATAATATTATGTCATGCATCCCACAAGCTGTTAAGTGTAACATTCATACACAAACGATATTGACTCTTTCATTTTACAAAGAAAAGTGCAATTACAATTCCCAACCGCTAGATGGCAATTTTAGCCCTACCGAGACATGACTGCTGGCAACGCGAGACTTGACAGTTAGTAGGAATCACCGCTGCGAGATCTCGCAATTTCAGCTTTTTAAATTTTGTTTTTGTATGAGACAGCACTAAGTTTACTTGTCGGAGAGCAACGGGACAAACGATAAAAGACATTCCTATGTGGTCTTGTAAGTATCCGTGTTTTTATATCTCACATGCTTCTCTTTTTCTTTCTATATCTTCAGAGTAAACTGTGTAGAGTTCTGTCTCCTCCCTCATCTCTTCTCGAATTGTGAAACACAGGAAGTGTCTGATTTAGCGCACACATGTCTGTTAAAAGAGTTTATTGATGCTTTAGTATGGGGTCCAGTGCACTGCCTCTCATACTCTGTAAGTATTTTATGTATTCTACACTTTATGTTCTGGTTTTCTGTCACTTTTAAATTTTTAAATAAATATATTTAAATTTCACTTATATATATATATCGCCCCCTACCCTCAACCTTCAATTGGGCGGAGCACCAGGTTCAACTGTTTGTCTCTCGACTTTATTGTCCCTCCTAATACCCTTTATAAATACTGTAACACTAGTTATGTGGATTTACCCTCTTATAAATTCAGATTTTTGCCACAAACAGTCAATCCAAAGGGAATAACCTCAATCGACAAGAAGGTAAGTTTAAGTAAACTAACGAGTAGTTTTATGAATAAACAACCAGGAAATTTGGGTTAAAGTTGTTGTATGTACCAAAGGAAAATCAATAAAGATAGAAATGAAATTGGAAAAAGGGTCCGCTGTATATTTCTTTCTTCAAAAAAAAAAAAAAAAAAACGCTTTTCCTATCGGCTCAGAGCCAAGGTCTCAAGCTTCAAAATACCCCATAGAATAGGAATGAAATTCACATTAAGAGCATACAACACTATGAGGAGCAGCAAAAGACTTACTTTAAACAAAAAAACAGGAGAATCAGATCTCAAAGATACTCTCAGATTGGTTCAAAACTCAAACAATAATATATAATATCAAAGTATCCTTATAGGAGGTCGATAGAACACGTACAATTAGTAGTAAAAGTCAATAAACATGCGTGGGCCCACACACACCCTAACCTGTTGCAGGCCTGTAACGTTGCTGGGGAGCGTAGGGGCCTTGAAAACAGCAAATGGCCTCTTCACTCACATGAGCCAAACAAACAAACAGATCACCTGAATGCCACTAGGCACCACTAGCACCAAAAGGCAGCTGAACTCCGCGTTGTCTGCGAGTTCCTCACATACAGCGGCAGATCGTCCTATAGTCTCAATCGTCAATCAGCAAACGGCAGCGCGATCCTCCCTCACCCTGAATACACCACTCCCCGTGGGATGCAAAGTCAGGTCTGGTCCAGGTTCCACTCAGTCACCTCCTCAAATAAACTAAATGCAGCGACTGATAGAAAGCAGTCAGTCAGAAGGCTCTCTCCCTTTCAGTCCCGAATATGAACGAAGTTTTGTACTGCTCGTAGCTAGGGTTGCCAACCGTTCCGTATTTAAGACATAAAAGCAGCGTTCCGCATTAATCCCATACGGAACGCAGTTTGTCCCGTATAATCTATATGCAGAGTATATATACAATGAATGTGGAGTTAAAGTCTGAGCAAGGTAGCGGTATACAGTTGCTTAATTAAAGAGTGAATCTAAATATTTAACTGTTTCAAGAGATGTGTGCGTGCGTGTGTCTGTCTGTTTGTGCGTGTCTATGCGTGCGCGCTGATGAGAGCTCTGTGTCACTGAGTGTTGCTGCACGTTACCTGGATGCTCTGTTGAACTCATGAAAAGCGAACTGCTTATCACCATTAACACACCATGATATGAATTTTATAAAACAGTACCTACTTCAAGACAAACAAATTCTTGCTACTGCAAGAAGTGAGAAGAAGTACTCATGGAAAAATGATTGGGCTTTGAGAAGCAAAGAAAGAAAAACTTTTAATCTGTTAAACTTTTGCACTTTTGTTTGCATTGTTCATACAAATGTGGAACAAAAAACATTTCTAGATTTACTGTAAAGTAACATTTCCACATGCATGTTTAAATGTAATTAGTTGCTGTTAATATAAAATGAGTTTATCAAATCCTGTACTTTTTATTGCACAATACATAAGAATTACAGTTGTTAAAAGATTAACGCACTTTTAAATAAAAATTACAAAATGCATTTAAAAGAACAATTTGTTTCTCGTCACAGTCACAATTTTATGGTGGTAAAATACTTTACTCATATACATGGTTTGTGTGTATGGTGTGTGACATTTTTGTATTACATAATTCTTTTTAGAATTAAATTGTACACAAATAGGTAAAAAAAAAATGTGTTTATGTCTGAGATTAATTTTAGCATTTAATTCAAGCAAAAAAAGATACTTTTTTGAATGTCCCTTATTTTCCTATAAAGAACGAAGATCGTCCCTTATTTTCCTTTGCAGAAGTTGGCAACCCTACTCGTAGCCGCGAACACGGAAGAAACGAATTGTAAATAAACTCTTGTACAGAGTATTAAACACAAAACCAACCAACAGAAGGGGTCCCAACACTTATAGCGCCTAAAATGACTGTTTAACACACTTTGTCAGTGGTTATATCTTCTGTATTTAGCTTAAACTCACAGGCAAACCAGACCTCTCGTTTCGATCGGTAACTCTCCGCTCTCTCCTCTTTCTCTAACCAGCATTCTTCTTATACTCACAGGGCGGGAGTAAACGGAAATTCATCCAATTACAAATGAACAAAGAAACTTGATAGGCAAAGACACGTTTTGAGACAGTGCATGACTAACAAAATTTATAGTTTGCCGTAACTGTTAAAGGGGAATTACACTTATATGTGAATAGATGTAAAAAAAATTATGTAATGATACATGTGCATCAAACCCTTTACAAATACCCCTGACAACCCAAAAATAAGGCTAAATAGGGCTTAGATAATCCTAGCCGGGCTACATACAAAATGTGCAGGGCAGGGGTGCCTCCAGGACAGGTTTGAAAACCACTGGTATAGTCGGTACTAGGGCTGCACGATACATCGTTTCTGCATCGATATCGCGATGTGCTCATCCGCAATAGTCACATCGCAGGACGTGCGATGTTTAGTAGCCTATACTGATCGTTATATTTATTTACAGGCTACTGATCGTCTTTTCTTTGCTTACACACAGACACCTTGTCTACACCGGACGCCGCAACTAGTAAAGTGAAAGTCTGTCTAAACACTGGACGCAACAAAAGCGACTGTTGCATATCATTTGAATTTTGTGAGTACACATAAATGGAACGCGGCAGTTTACTTTCGGGTATTTGACGTGCCGGGCCGCATCCAGTGCAGGGAGCATCATTATAATGACTTCTACAGTATTTTGTCGACGCTCGCGCCCGGTGTTGACACGGTGAAAGCCACGCAGATGCATGTGAACACAGAATTCCGTTCACTTGCGCTGCTATTTTATGCCTGAAATGACACATACACGCGAAACTATGTCAAAATACAGGTCTCTGCAAGTATCCTTGTAACTGCTTGTGGCTTAGGTGAAGATAAACAATTGAGAAAGAAAATGGATGTGTAACAGGTTCACAGCAGTTTAATGTTCCTGAGCTTTCTGTGTCATGAATGTTAATCAAACAGCAAAACACAGAGAAAAATCGCTTTTTAGCTTTGACACAGATTTATTAGATTACATTTATACAGTGAAGAATATGCAGTGCAATTTTACATTTGATTATTCAATTTCTGTACCTGAATACTGTTAGACTATGAAGTTTTTTATTTTATTTGTATCTTTGTTCTATTAACTTTATCTATGTTTGTAATTTGTTTATTTTCAATGCTGATTTACTCAGCTATAAAATCATCCAATTTTTTTCCAAAGAGCTATTCAAGTAATCTGATGATTTTTTATTTTCATATCGCAATATTTATCGCAGAAAAACAAAATATCGCAATGTGAGTTTTTTCCAATATTGTGCAGCCCTAGTTGGTACACTAACAAAAATAGGGCACAATGTAGTATGTCAATATAAAGGAATTTTCCGTATTGATTTTTAATTTTTTTTGTGTTTTTTTTTTTTTGTGGTTGGAGACTGATGGCAAAAAAAAAAAAATAGTAGGGCTAATATAATATGTCCTCTATGAACTGCGTTTGTGAATATTATGTATCAAATGTATGCTTTAAAGTAGGGTAATCATAGCAGGTTTCATCCATATTCTGTCTGTTTAAATGTCTGCGTTTAGCTTTAAATGGCGTCTTTGACAGACATACCTTTATATAACAGTTTTGAGAGTTGTCCTTTATACAGTGTGTGACATTGTAAAGACTGTCAGTCTATTCCTCACAGACTCACTGTCATCCGTATTAAATTCAATATGGCATCTGGATTGCTTGCGCTAATAAGTAAAACAATGAATTTTTATGAAATCATTTCATAATATAAATAGACTACCCTAAAATTTAGGGCCCATATTCAAAAGAAAAATCACAAAACAAACATCTTACCACTAAGAGTTCTCCTAAATAGCAGCGATTAGCAAATTAGCAAAGAGTTTTCTCTTAAAACTTCAAATAAAGTTTAAAAATAAAATGTTATTCAATTAAATATTTTAAAATGCAGGCTAAGTGTCACTAATTAAACAAGTATGTATTTAGCAATTGTCAATAAACAATTAGCTGATATGCATATAAACAGCCTTTTTATTAACAGAATAGAGTAATCATGGCTGATAGTAAGACATGCAGATGTAAAAGAAAACCAAAATGGATGCAAGAACAGCTGTTACTTCTTGTTAATGAAAACAAGGATGCAATCAAAGGACAATTTGGAGTTGGGATGACATCTGAAACCAAAAATGTTGTGTGGGAAAACTTATGTGTGCAAATAAATGCAGAGTGTTTCTAAAAAATTTAAGTTCCAAAGCAGAAAATTATAATTGTTTTTAAGATTTTCTCCTAAATCGTTTATGATCTACTTTTAGCCTTACAGTGATTTGTAAGGCCCAGATTCATGAATCATTGTCTAAAGAAAATAAAATACAACATACAAAGCAGTCCTCAGGGTCTATAACCAGCAGAGGGCAGATGTCTGATACATTTACCGTCTTTTGACAGTGAAATAATATATTAGGTATATAGGAAGATCTAAAGATTTTGTGGGAACACACAAATGATATCTGTATTCTCTCATGTACAAGTTTGTCCTGTTATAGTTTACTTGCACATTCCAATCCTGGAAATGTGAAGAGAGTCTATTAATTGCTCCACAAAGGACACAAGACATGAAACATCCTGAGGATGTTTGAGCAAGATATTAATCACATTGTACATTTCAACAGAGCATCTCATTTTATTAATATGTATTACACATTTCTTATTTCACAAAACTTCAACAACAGATTTGTCTGAAGCCCTGCAATGCTCTCATTTTCTCAAAAAATCTGTGTTTGTTAATTATACTCTGTGCATTCCTCTGCTTGTAAAGAAAACATATTCTTGTAGCTTTATAAAATTATTGTTGAACCATTGATGTCACTAGATGTCACAGAAAAGACTCGGGTGATAGTGATGATGAAAAAGACTTGAATTTTATTATTTGACAAAACGAAACAAAAGAAAAGATCTTTGGCATAGGCTCCATACATAGCTAGGGTCGGTAAATTGTAGATTCCAGCTATCACTGCCAGATGAAGGCAGGGGCGGAGCCTACCCCAAAAGAAAGTAAATGAAATACCCACCCGATGGAGTAATCCTTTAAAGATCCTAGAATATTCAAGACAATCAAAGAGAATAATTAGACGGTAAAGAAAATCTGTATTAGATAATTAACTAAAGTAAGACGTTGATGGGCTATTCTAGGCCGTGCAGAAAGGGAGGCTACGATAGGTCTTCGTCACACGTAGAAAGGTGTGATAGTGATAGAGGCCACGATAGGCTGGACAGTGTTTAGAAGTGATAAAGGCCATGATAGGCCGCAGTGAGAAAAGGCCACGATAGGCCGCAGTGAGAAAAGGCCACGATAGGCCGCAGTGAGAAAAGGCCACGATAGGCCGCAGTGAGGAAAGGCCACGATAGGCCGCAGTGAGGAAAGGCCACGATAGGCCGCAGTGAGGAAAGGCCACGATAGGCCGCAGTGAGAAAAGGCCACGATAGGCCGCAGTGAGGAAAGGCCACGATAGGCCGCAGTGAGGAAAGGCCACGATAGGCCGCAGTGAGGAAAGGCCACGATAGGCCGCAGTGAGAAAAGGCCACGATAGGCCGCAGTGAGAAAAGGCCACGATAGGCCGCAGTGAGGAAAGGCCACGATAGGCCGCAGTGAGGAAAGGCCACGATAGGCCGCAGTGAGGAAAGGCCACGATAGGCCGCAGTGAGAAAAGGCCACGATAGGCCGCAGTGAGGAAAGGCCACGATAGGCCGCAGTGAGGAAAGGCCACGATAGGCCGCAGTGAGGAAAGGCCACGATAGGCCGCAGTGAGGAAAGGCCACGATAGGCCGCAGTGAGAAAAGGCCACGATAGGCCGCAGTGAGGAAAGGCCACGATAGGCCGCAGTGAGGAAAGGCCACGATAGGCCGCAGTGAGAAAAGGCCACGATAGGCCGCAGTGAGGAAAGGCCACGATAGGCCGCAGTGAGAAAAGGCCACGATAGGCCGCAGTGAGAAAAGGCCACGATAGGCCGCAGTGAGGAAAGGCCACGATAGGCCGCAGTGAGGAAAGGCCACGATAGGCCGCAGTGAGAAAAGGCCACGATAGGCCGCAGTGAGGAAAGGCCACGATAGGCCGCAGTGAGGAAAGGCCACGATAGGCCGCAGTGAGAAAAGGCCACGATAGGCCGCAGTGAGGAAAGGCCACGATAGGCCGCAGTGAGAAAAGGCCACGATAGGCCGCAGTGAGGAAAGGCCACGATAGGCCACAGAGAAAAAGGCCACGATAGGCCGCAGTGAGAAAAGGCCACGATAGGCCGCAGTGAGGAAAGGCCACGATAGGCCACAGAGAAAAAGGCCACGATAGGCCGCAGTGAGGAAAGGCCACGATAGGCCGCAGTGAGAAAAGGCCACGATAGGCCGCAGTGAGGAAAGGCCACGATAGGCCGCAGTGAGGAAAGGCCACGATAGGCCGCAGTGAGGAAAGGCCACGATAGGCCGCAGTGAGGAAAGGCCACGATAGGCCACAGAGAAAAAGGCCACGATAGGCCGCAGTGAGGAAAGGCCACGATAGGCCGCAGTGAGAAAAGGCCACGATAGGCCGCAGTGAGGAAAGGCCACGATAGGCCGCAGTGAGAAAAGGCCACGATAGGCCACAGAGAAAAAGGCCACGATAGGCCGCAGTGAGAAAAGGCCACGATAGGCCACAGAGAAAAAGGCCACGATAGGCCGCATTGAGGAAAGGCCACGATAGGCCACAGAGAAAAAGGCCACGATAGGCCGCAGTGAGGAAAGGCCACGATAGGCCACAGAGAAAAAGGCCACGATAGGCCGCAGTGAGGAAAGGCCACGATAGGCCGCAGTGAGAAAAGGCCACGATAGGCCACAGAGAAAAAGGCCACGATAGGCCGCATTGAGGAAAGGCCACGATAGGCCACAGAGAAAAAGGCCACGATAGGCCGCATTGAGGAAAGGCCACGATAGGCCACAGAGAAAAAGGCCACGATAGGCCGCAGTGAGGAAAGGCCACGATAGGCCGCAGTGAGAAAAGGCCACGATAGGCCGCAGTGAGGAAAGGCCACGATAGGCCGCAGTGAGAAAAGGCCACGATAGGCCGCAGTGAGGAAAGGCCACGATAGGCCGCAGTGAGGAAAGGCCACGATAGGCCGCAGTGAGAAAAGGCCACGATAGGCCGCAGTGAGGAAAGGCCACGATAGGCCGCAGTGAGAAAAGGCCACGATAGGCCGCAGTGAGGAAAGGCCACGATAGGCCACAGAGAAAAAGGCCACGATAGGCCGCAGTGAGAAAAGGCCACGATAGGCCGCAGTGAGGAAAGGCCACGATAGGCCACAGAGAAAAAGGCCACGATAGGCCGCAGTGAGAAAAGGCCACGATAGGCCGCAGTGAGGAAAGGCCACGATAGGCCGCAGTGAGGAAAGGCCACGATAGGCCGCAGTGAGGAAAGGCCACGATAGGCCGCAGTGAGGAAAGGCCACGATAGGCCGCAGTGAGGAAAGGCCACGATAGGCCGCAGTGAGGAAAGGCCACGATAGGCCGCAGTGAGAAAAGGCCACGATAGGCCGCAGTGAGGAAAGGCCACGATAGGCCGCAGTGAGGAAAGGCCACGATAGGCCGCAGTGAGGAAAGGCCACGATAGGCCGCAGTGAGGAAAGGCCACGAGAGGCCGCAGTGAGAAAAGGCCACGATAGGCCGCAGTGAGGAAAGGCCACGAGAGGCCGCAGTGAGAAAAGGCCACGATAGGCCGCAGTGAGGAAAGGCCACGATAGGCCGCAGTGAGAAAAGGCCACGATAGGCCGCAGTGAGGAAAGGCCACGATAGGCCGCAGTGAGAAAAGGCCACGATAGGCCGCAGTGAGGAAAGGCCACGATAGGCCGCAGTGAGAAAAGGCCACGATAGGCCACAGAGAAAAAGGCCACGATAGGCCGCATTGAGGAAAGGCCACGATAGGCCGCAGTGAGAAAAGGCCACGATAGGCCGCAGTGAGGAAAGGCCACGATAGGCCGCAGTGAGAAAAGGCCACGATAGGCCGCAGTGAGGAAAGGCCACGATAGGCCACAGAGAAAAAGGCCACGATAGGCCGCATTGAGGAAAGACCATGATAGGCCGCAGTGAGGAAAGGCCACGATAGGTTACGAATAAGGAACAAGCTTGTGTGTAGGCTTTAAGCGTAGTAGGTGCGACACCTTTCGCGATATAATGCCTGGCTGAGTTTAACAGACCATTGTAAAAAACGTCTAGTTTAGCAGGATTTCTGACAGGTTCGGGCAAGGAGTCGAGTGCTGCTTGGCTGATGGACAAAGTCGTATGTAAGCCTGGAAATTAAAATGAGACAGAGCATCAGCTGTGGTATTACAGTGACCAGGAATGTGAAGAGCTTGAAATATGAAATTGTAAATAACTGACTGCCAGGTCAGTCTTCTCAAAATCGGCATGATTAAAGGGCAAGCAGATCTCCCTTTATTGATAATGGTAATGGTAGCTTCATTATCGCAAAACAAAATAATGCGTTTACGAGACCATTCCGCGCCCCAGAGAACGCTGGCTATCGCAATGGGATAGATTTCATAAAGAGCCAATGACACGGGGCCTGAAGAGTGGTTAGGAAAATCCTTTGGCCAAGTTTCGGCAAACCATTGTCCTTGAAAAAAAAAAAAATAAATAAAAAAAACGATGGAGGGAGCGGCATCTGTGAAAAGCTCTAAATTGTGCGACGACTCGGAAACACTGTTGTAAAAAAAAGAGATGCCATTCCAATTGTTTAGCAAATGAGTCCAAAATTTGAGATCGGACAAGCATCCTGCATCTAGTTGAACCAAATCGTGTAAATTTGGTATGGAATGCGCTAAAGTTAGGAGTCGAGATATAAAGGATCTGCCTTGTGGGATAATACTCATGGCAAAGTTTAAATGCCCGAGCAGAGAAAGCATGTCTCGTTTTGATACAGAAGGAAGAGATGAAAAAGTCTCCATGAACGATCTAATTCTGAGAAGTTTTTCAATTGGGAGAGAAGCCTGCATTTTAATCATGTCGAGTAAAATACCCAGGAATTCGAGAGAAGTTGATGGACCAAGCATTTTCTCTTTGGACAGAGGAACACCAGCTTCACTGAAAACCTGCTTAAGACTGTCCAGTACTCGAGTTTGGGATGAAGGAAAGTCAATAAGCAAAAAATCATAGAGCAAATGCCGGATAACTTGATTAACTGAATAGGGTTGTCGACCGAAGCATAGTGTAAGGAAAAAGGGTCTAAGGGAATACATTTGTTGACACTTGCTGTGTAGTCTGAATGAGGAGAGGACATATTGAAAATTAGACATTTCTTTCCTGAATATTTACGGGTAGCAACTCCAAGAGAATTAACCCTAAAAGGACTGAAAGAAGGAGAGGTGAAAGGACCGATAACATAACCTTTATTAACTTCTTTCTCATGTAAGGTAGAGACCACATCTGGCTCGGCGAGCGCAGATTGTAAATTTTTTGCTACAAAAGAGGTTGAGAGAGAAGAAAGGACTTCTACCCGAAACCCTTGGGATAGACCTGTGATTAGGAAATCAACAAAAGAGGGATCGGGGTGAGAGGGGAGAACCCAGCGTTAGGTGAACAGTGGATACAGTTCCTTTTTCCGGGGCAGCAATGGAGTTTAGCAAGTATGTGTTTCATATAACGTTACGAGGACCAGTTCGACGCTGGATTTTCACATTGTTTGATACTGAAAGTCAGAGCGGTCCCAGCTATAAAAGATCCTGGTAATGATTTACAACTGCAGATGGTAAGTGAAACAGCATTAAATGTCTGTTTTTTTGGCAATTCTAACCTGATGGTCAAATTTGGCTCCGCCCATGGCGTGCCTCCAGAAGTTCGGCTTTTTCCTGAGAAAATCGGAAAGCTGTATTTTTCTTTCATAAATATAATAAAACTAAAGACTTTTGGAGATATTAAGGATACATTACTACTCTATAGGTACTCAGGATTAACATGAGATTAGGTGAAACTGTGCATGTTATGTACCCTTTAAGAATAGGATGCCCTATTGTGCTTACATTAGCAGCACCATGGACAGTGTCTGGAACTCAGCTATCATAAGCTTTAGGGCAGAAAGGAGCCGAGTGAGAGCTGCAGATAGCACATGCTAAGATTTTCTGGCCACCAAAGTGGCAAACTAAAAGTTCAGTGTCCATAATTCTTGAATTGTACAGAGTAACGAAAGATGCAGATTTAGCAGAGAAGGATTGTGGTATTCGTAAAATATTGTTGATTGAAATTAGCTATCATAGCCAAGTAAAGATCTAACTTTTCCCTACGCTCGAGGAAAGCTTGACATAAAATATCTCTGTAGATACTGAAAGCGATAACAAATTCCCCGAATGAGAGTTTACACTGCAGTCTGGGATCTGACGTTTTGAGGAAAACTGCCACGTCACCACAATCCACCATTTGCCAGTCAGCTGCGGGTGACAGAAGCAGCAGGGAAGCAAGGTTAATGTCTTTACCTTGGATGATATTTTGTCTTATTTGAGGGGACACTGTAACAGCGGCAGGAGAGACAAAACGCCTACCGAATGCTTGAGCTGGAACAGCAGTGGATAAACTGAAGTGTGATGTCGTAGGTACGGCATTAACAACTTGGCTGGAGGTGTTGACCGACAGTTGATTAGGAACTTGTAAACCCGAAGATGCAGAGGGGGTACTCGAGGGTGAGTTAGATCCGAAAGTGGTGGAAGAGGCCTGGAGGGAGCTTGAAGAACTTGTAGGAGGAGTCACACCTGGAGCACAGCCAGCAAACACATACAGCAGAATTAAGCCATGACTGCTGTAGCCTATATCCAGCTTAGGCGCGTTCTCCCTTTATGTTTAATTTACTCTTTTAACGACAGCTTGGTAAATCTTTTGGCGATCAAATAGTCAAATAGTCAATATCACTACTCATCATAAGTACTTGGTACATTATCAGAACAGTGGGAGAAGTTCAAACTAATATTACGTAATTTACGTCTCTATATATCAGAAGGGAGGCTACCCTGCAAACAAGCCTCTAAGAATTTGCTCATTGGCGAAGTGTTGACCCTTTAGCGCTGGCCCTGCATGGGCAGCCCTCACTTAGCCCCCAGGAAGCCCTCACTAGGCCCACACAGGGCCTGCACTATTAATCTACTACAACACTAAATCTGTTTTACTTTAAATACTTTTCAGCAACTATAAATTAGTCTTTGAAAAAACTGTTATTATACATCTGAAATGGACGCAGTCACCACATAACTAATGTCTGTATTGTCAAAAATGTACAGTAGTCAAATGGATTTAAAATCTATTAATTTATTAAATACAAAATAGAAAACATTCAATTCAGGTCAATACAGCTGTATTTACAAAAATGTAAATACACAAAAGTAAAAAAAAAAAAAAAAGAAAGAAAGCAAACAAAGCAATATAAGATTGTAGGACAGGGGTACTCAACCCTGTTCCTAGAGATCTACCTTCCTGCAGAGTTTATTTCCAACACTGTTCAAACACACCTAAGGAAGAAAACTGCCCACAAACTTCTTATTAACAAGGCTTATGTCTGTTACACCTCAAATATGGCATGTGAGATATACTTTCCTGCAGAGTTTAGCTCCAACTTTGATCAAACTCACCTACCTGTGATTTTCTAATGATCCTGGAGACATTGATTAGCATGTTCAGGTGTGTTTGATTAAGGTTAGAGCTGAACTCTGCATGAATGTGGACAGTCTGCTAGTGTAGGCTGCTTTCAGAGAGCCTGCGGTGAGTCCAAAGCTGTGGGCCTCTCCTGGGCAAGCCCACACTGGGCCTGTTTATGTTTGGTGTGGGCTGGCCCTAGCCCACTGTGCCTGCAAAAAGCCAGCATGGTCCCTGCAAGGACATGTTTGCAGGGTAGCCTCCTCAGCACTGAAAGTGAACACTCGATAGTGATTGGCTTTTTTTTTTTTTAACCAACGGAGGCACCAGAGCTCAGCTCTCCATCAGCCTCCCCTTTTCTATCACTTAGCGGTTTTAATTACATCAGCAGATTCGGCACATTTGCAATAGGAAGGCAGACCTTTCCAACTTCAGTAACATGTATATAAAATTACCAACAAAAACATACACATTCTGAGACATGAACTTAATGAGTTGTGAATTTTATTAATATTAAATCGTCCTCCTCCCATTTTCACTTCAAAATTATGGGGAAGCTGTGCCCCATTCAGAACCATGTTCAGAATATGGTTGTTTCTTTATTAAACATAATGAAAATACATACATATACTTGCAATGATTAATGGTGAATAGCGGGTGTAAACGAGGACGATGCTCAGAGCAAGGGTTGCTGCCATTCAAATCCAAGAAAGTTTTCCATGAAGTCAGATTTGAGCGATAATCTGACGTCCAAAAGTCAATCAGATTTAATAAGGAGAGACATTTGTCAAAAGCTGAAGGTTTATAACTCAGATCAAACTGACACTTTTTTCACTATTGTCACCAACATGGCAACATGATTGTATTTAATTTGTAACCTTTTTTTATGTGATACATTCATTTGGCCTTAGATAACATGTTGGCCGTAAATTTTAGATACATTTTGCAGACAAAACATTTTGAAGCCATAGCATAATTGTTGCGCGTCTCCGACCAACACAGCAGTGTTTGGTTTCGTTTTACACACAGTGTGAACCAATGATTCAGAGAGCCATTTACTTCATTCCTGAATGAATCAAAGACATTAAATGCCAACTGCTGGCAGATATAGAGTATAATTGCATTGAGAAGAAGAAGAAGAAGAAGAAGAAGAAGAAGACATAAAAAATAAGAAGAATAAAAATAAAAACATTAAAAGGATATTTCACCAAAAAAAAAGACAATCTAACCCTAAACCTAACCCTAATGCAAATATTCACTAAAACACGAAGTAAAGACGTGATGATGCACCCGCTCTGTCTCCGGCTCCCCAGATGCTGCCTGTGCATAAGCAAGAGCATAGGCGCCGATTTATGTTTCTGCCAGTGGGTGCTCAACACTGTATCTCATATCTGTTTACAATAAACCCTTATTCGCACGTACACATATCCGAGGGAGCGCAGAGCCATGATCTCTATATAGGAGAGTAAACCTGCAGCAAACAAAGAAAGTGTAATATGGACACCCTCTATCATATTACAATAATGCACTCTTGATATTTGCCATTAAAGTAACGCCAATAACTGCCTCAAATAAACTAATGAAAATAAAGTCATACAAGCTACAATACACTTCTAATTGGTTAAAATGACCTGAGAATATCTTATGTTTTTCCGTGGGTGCTTGATCATTTTCATGGGTACGCGTATACCCACTTCTCCAGGCACCACTACACCACTGTCTGTGTGTGTGTATAGGCTATATATATATATATATATATATATAAATTAATGGGCATCCTTGCAATTCTGTCAGAAAATGCAACCCTTCTCTCAGAAAATTGTTGCAGTTGCAAATATTTTGGTACTCACATGTTTATTTTTTTATTTTATTTGTTTTGCATTGGAACAACACAAAACAACAGAAAAGAAAAGTTTCCCTTTGGAAACAATAGCAGAAATTAATTGTTTTCTGTAACCTTTCCTTTCAGGGCATTGTCCTGAAACAAACTCAGCTGTCTGACACTAATCATCAGATTTCATGATACTATTCACAGAGTCAAGGCATCCCGTGCCAGAAGTAGCAAAGCAACCCCAAAACATCTTTGAACCTCCCCCATGTTTGACTGTGGGGACTGCGCTCTTTTCTTTGAGGGACTGGCCTCATTTCTTTTTCTGCAAACAGTGGCATGATGTCCTTTACCAAAAAGCTCTACTTTTGTCTCATCTGTCCACAGTACGTTGTCCCAGAAGGGCAGACAACAGTTGAGACTGAATTGTATTGAAGGCGCTCAAAGTCAAAGAATGTGAACCTCACAGATGCATCAGGAGTGTTCAGATGTGTATAGGTCCTCTGTACCATGTAAATGAGAGCATCATCTAAACCAATATAAGGCTGATATGCAAACTGTAAGGAATCCATATAAATTGACACATTAGCCTTGATGTAAAAAAGGACCAATCTCTAAAACGTCTTCATAATATGTGAGTTAAGCACTACAGGTCTAAAATCGTTATGATTAATAGGGTGCCTCTTCTTGGGGACAGACAAGACATTTTCCACAGTCCAGGAACCTAAGTACAAGCTCAGGTTAAACAGGTATGTAAAAATACCACACAACTGTGCAGAGCTGGTCTTCAACAATCTGGGGCTAATACCATCTGGCCCCACTGCTTTCCCCAGCTTCCCTTGGCAAGTAATATGGTCTTATGGTATTATGGGGCAGCCGTGGCCTAATGGTTAGGGAGTCGGACTTGTGACTGAAAGGTTGCAGATTCGAGTCCCAGGTCCAGCAGGGACAAATTCCGAGTATGGGTCACCATACTTGGCCACACGTCACTTTCACTTTCACTTTCACTTTCACTTAAACTAGCTGCCAACAGTTCAATAATTTATTACATATATGCTCTACATATAGTGGCATGACTGGGATTACACCACTTTTCATTGACGAGCAGAATAAGCCCCCCTTCCTTTCTGCTTACCGCTCGATTCAACATCCCTGTCTGCCCATATCGTCCGGAAGCCAGTAAAGCTGGTCAAAAATTCGGGAATGCTGTCTGTCAGCCACGTCTCAACCAAACATATAAGGCTGCTCTCCCGATATGTTTTCTGGTTCCTTACAAGAGTTTCTAGCTCCTCATACTTGTTAGTTAAACAGCGAACATTTCCCATGGTTGAAAGTCTCTCACCATGCTCTCTCTCTCTGCGCCCCTTATTCCTCTTCACCCCTGTACGAGTTCTGCAATGTCTCCTCCATAATATTTCCTCAGGGATGTCGTGTTTGATCCCAAATTTTGAATCATGAACCAGGTCTAACAGTTCCTGTTGGGTATATACCAAAAGTCTGCAGTCTTCAGCACATATAGATTTTTCAAATGTCGAGTCCACATTAGTCAAGTTCATATCCGCAATAAAAAGTTAAAATGTTAAAATGCTACAAACATACAGCTGCCTCACCGGCGCCACCGGATGTTAATTCTCTTGATGATATTGTGCACAGTGGACACAGGAGCATTAAGATCTCTGCGGATGGACTTGTAACCTTAAGTTTGTCCATGTTTTTCCACATTTTTTAAAAAATCCACAGACAACTCTTTACACTTCTTCCTTTTCTCCATGCTTAGTGTGACACAAAAGACACACAACAAGAGTCTTTTCTTCATTTTAATTGGTAGCAAGTGTGATTACTATATTGCCCACACCTGTTACTTGCCACAGGAGTGTCTAAACACAAATTACAGGAGCATCACATGCTTGAAAAGCAATTAGTTTTTTTTTTTTTTTTTTTACAATTTTGGCAAGGTGCCAATAATCTTGTCCAGTCCATTTTATCAATCTTGAATTATCTTCTCTTTTTTTTTTTTTTTTTTTTTCAGTGCATGTATTATCTAAGGCCCAATGAATGTATCTAATTGTAGCTGAAGGTTTCCTGCACATTCAGTCTTTTTCTTTGCAAAGTAATTTAATATCAATTCAATTATAATCAACTTTATTTCTAACCAATGGTCATGACCACTAGTACAATAAACAGAGGTAAAGCCCACCCAAATGGTTGAACAACATCCAGTTGACATAAACTGAATTTCCCTTTTTTTCCCCACAGTCTAAGTACACTTAAACTAATGGCAAGTGTTAGCCAGATCTCTAAAATCTCTAAATCTCATTTGGTGTGCCCCATGCTCCATCCCAACTGAACTTTAGTCCGTTATTAACGTGACACCCATATGAGGTAACAAGAATACAGTGTGATCTATTACAGTCACCCTATGGGCTCATCTGGCTACAGAATCACCCTGATCCTCTTGCAACATTTTCTTAAGTACTTAGACCAAGACAAACATGGAGACAGGAACTACCAGTGGAATTTGCATTGATTGAGGCCTAGACTTGGAGAGTTCACAACTTTTGAGGACAGATGGTAATTTACATGAAAAACACTGGTAAAGGACAGACCCTCTACAGTAAGCAATATATCTCTAAACTCGTATGATCTTTATTACCTTTTAGTCTATCTCTTGTAAGGTGGAGAACATTGTACCAGTCACACTGAGACATTTCAAATGATACCAAACTCACATTCATGCATTGTATTTTGCTATTGAGCATTCTGAGTGAGCAGAGTGAAGGGAAGGAAGTGGGGGGCAAGAAACAAAAGGAAGGAAGTGAACATATGAGTAGCTACACAGAGGACACTAGCCGCTCTGTCTAGTGTGTCAGTGCGCCTGCGCCAAAGGTGTGCTTCAGCTTGTGGAAACCAGTAATATAAATATCTCAAATAAACCATATGATGAATAATCACCACATAGATTATGACTTCTGAACATAACTATGATAAATGTGAGGTAACTAGTTTGCAAATATATACATGAACATATTTAAGTGCTAGTTCGTGTTTGTCACTCACATATATTAACAGACATTCGGCCAGGTAAACATGCATCAACAAAGAGGATGGAGGAATGAAGCGTATACCTACTTCTCCAGGCACCACTACACCACTGAGGGAGAGATGACCTGCGCGTCTTGTCCAGAGCGCTGATTGGCTCACTGAAAGGATGCTGAAATCGATGCGTCAACGTAGCTGATACAAAAGTAAACCAAGATTCTTAAATATATTCTTATTAGTGGCCTTTTTTACAGGATGAATATGTGAGAAAAGTAACTTTCCTGCATCTTCTCAGAGTGAGATGTGGAAACAGATGTCTGTATGTTAATACACTGTTTGATGCTATGGTTATACTATATATAATACAGTGTTCACAGTCAAACCAAGTTCGGCAGATGCTTCTGTCAGTGGTGTGGTTTGGTTGTAGATGTATTTTGTAGTGGAAGTCACAGAATTTTGTGGGTTGTTTCTATATAGTGGGCCTCAATTTTCTGAGGCCAAAGAGTTACATCAATAACGGCTGACATTTTACTTGTTGCACTGGCTTCTTTCTGATCATTGAAAACATATTGTTATTTGTGCATTGCTAGATTTAGAAGCTGCGTGTAGTGAGAAAATGACAGAAGTGTTAAGAGGCCTAATAAAAGAGTGGAGAAGTGATTCTCTCATAAACCTTAAGATACTACCACTAGAGCAAAAGTTTTACAGCAACATGTGCATGTCATTTTCATTACATTTTCATTCTTCTTAGAAATCCATCTGTCTAATATCAAATGTAAAATTCTCAGTTTTCTTATATTTAATACTCAAGCAATAATAGTACTTATACTGGTGAAACACAACTTCTAGTGAGAGCTTCTTCCAGTATTGTTCTCCATATCGATAGTTAAACAAGTCCAGCACCTGAGATGATCACCCTTTGATAGCTTTTGACAGCCCTGCTACAGTCTTTGAGGTTGTGGCAAGTGTTTATGGACGACTTTATATCATGCTACAATTGCACTGATTGGATTGATTGGGCTCTTACTAACTATTTATTATCATATAGTGCAATTGCCAACCTTTAGAGGCTGCTTGCTGTGAGAAAATGACAGAAATGTCAAGAGGCCTAATAAAAGAGTTGAGCTGATGGCTGTGGTTTGACTTCTGCTCTGTTTCTGCTCTGTGGTTTTAACAAGAGTGGGGGAGATAGTTATTCTTATTCTGCATCTTTAGTTTTATAAACCTCAAAGGTTACACTTTATTTTGATAGTCCACTTTAGACATTCTACTAAGTGTAAGTAACTTTGTAGCTACATGTCAACTACTTGTCAACTACATATCAACTAAATCTCATTATTTGCAACTACATGTCCACTAACTCTCAGAGTAGAATTTAGGGTTAGTTTAGGGTAGGTTTAGGGTTAGTTGAATAAGTTGACAAAGAAAGTGTTAGAAGATATTAAGCAGACAGTCTACTAATACACTACTAACTGCTAGTTGACATTTAGTTGCTAAGTTAATTACTGTTAGTAGAATATCTAAAGTGGACTATCAAAATAAAGTGTTACCACCTCAAAATACTACTACAAGAGCAAAAGATTCACAGTAACATTTTAATTTACTTCCACATCTTAGAAACACCATTTAATGTCAAATTTAAGGATCTCTGATTCCTCATATTTTATTTGACCATAAAGTAACAATAGTACCAACTGGTAAAGTTACATTTCTAGTAAGAGAACTTTTAGAGAAAAGAGACCAGGATGCAGTAATACTTTCATGACAGCAAAGTGGTTGCAGATTTTAAATAACCAAAAATAGATAGAAAATATGCAGATTTTGACAGAATTTATTAACAAATACAGTGGATTACTTGTTCATATCAATCATTGTGTAAAAGACACAGCAATAGTAGATGAGAGAAAAACTCAAATAAGAGCAGGATTCATGAGTAAGCCTACATTAGGATTCACTTCATGATTTTACTTGATATTCACTGGTAATGCAGTGTCAGAACAATTACCAGAAGACATTCTTTTCAAGAAGAAAAACAGCATTTACAACTTGCACGCACTGACAGAGCAGCTACATTTCATAGAATGGATCTCTTTTTCTTTCTATTTCTTCATGTATTGAGTTTTGTCTCCTCCCTCATCTCTACTTGTACTGTGACGTTCAGGAAGTGTCTGATAAAGTGCACACATCATTATTAAAACAGTCTATGAATGTGTCAGTATGGGGTCCAGTGCACTGCCTCTTATATTCTGTGAGTATTTCATGATATTCTACACTATATTTTGTTTTTAATGCAGTATTCAGCTGAAGGTAAATGGTTGTGCTGTGTGAAGGAGGGTTTCAGTACTTATTGTGTTATTTATTGTTCAGTTTTAATGTGATGATATGTTACCTGTGGATCAGATACAGAATTTCGGAGAACATGCATTTATCTGTGCTGCTGCTGATTGTAAAAGATGGAGGCCCTGTGGACATGTGCTTTTCATTCTTCCTAGTTTAAGCAGTTCAGTTAAATCAGATGTATTTGTTAATATGAGTTTGGTGTTGTAAGATATTGTCTCTTTAAATAGACTCTCCATTAGAGATTCAGAGAGTTTGAGAACAGTGACGAAACATGCCAGTTTCTCTATCAATTGAAAATGAATTTTGTGGCCCAAAAATACTGAAAAAATGAAAAATAAAAAATGACTGAATGTCATTGCATTAAACACAATATATCAAACAAATGACATCTGCCAAAAAATAATGTCAGTGCTTTTCTCAAAATGAACGTTGGTTTTATTTTTTATTTGTTTATTTATTTATTTTTCAAAACATTTTAACTTGTTTGTTTCAATGTCATTTTTAATGGATGTGTGAAGTCAATCCTCCTCACATTCTAATCAGAAAAAATACATGTTCCACTAATGCTTGATCATCTTGGTCTTCATTTTAATAAAATGCAAATTCGTCACATGCGATTTTTCACCAAGTCAAGTGTGTTCATAGAGGTTTCAATGAGCCAATGTGAATAAATCTAGATTTAAATAAAAAAAAAGACATGATATTGTCGGACCTGACATTTTATTCTTATCCAAAACAACCAGATGCAACGATACCTACGGTCAAACGTTTTTGAACAGTATAATTTTTAATGTCTTTTTTTTTTTTTTTGTAATTCACTTCTGCTCAAATATTTTTACTATTTAAAATAACTGCTTTCTATTTGTCACATGGTCATTTAGAAATCATTCTAATGTGCTGATTTGCTGTTCAAGAAACACTTTTCTATTTTCTATTATTATTATTATTATTATTATTATTATTATTATTATTATTATTTAAAATGGTTGAGTGCAATTTTTTTCAGGAATCTTTGATGAATAGAAAGATTCAAAGATCAGCGTTTGTCTGAAATAAAAAGCTTTTGTAACATTATAAACTATAATAGAAATTACTTTTATTTAGCAATGATGCTTTAAATTAATCAAATGATAAAGACATTTAAAATTTTACAAAATATTTCTATTTCAGATAAATGCTGTTCTTCTGAACTTTCTATTCATCAAAAAAAAACAACTGACAAATTCTATTTGGCTGTTTTCAGCAACAACAACAACAATAATAATAATAATAATAATAATAATAATGTTTTTTTGAGCAGCAAATCAGAATGATTTTTTGAGAGACGATTTTTTGTCCCAGTCCAGCCCTGTTTGAGGTGTTACTCAAATAAACTAGGTGTGAAAACACCCTTAGTCAATTAAATCAAGTCAAAACAAGTGGCATTTAAAAAATGTAGCACAAGCACAATTTTCTAAATAGTTATGAAACAATAATTATGTTGTTTAAAAAGTGTTTACATATTCTACACTCATGGCGTGTGCACACATTAAGATTAGATGCCTGTCTCCATTGCGAGTCCCTATCAAGCACTTCACCGATTTAACTACTCTCTTCTTCTTCTCCTGTCTGGCTCTTTGGCCCTCATCACTGCAGTACAAACCTGTTCTTGATAAATCTGTTGTGGAAACATGGAAAAAGCCGACGAGGAAGATGTTGGAGTGAAGATCTTTATATAGGCGGAGCAAAGTACTTCATTGCACATTTTACGCTGTCAATACAGGAAAAAAAAACAATGGCTGCTCGCTGTCCCTGCATGATGGTCCTTGGCAAAAAACAAAACAAAACAAAAAAACTTCTGTCAGCTCCTTAAGTGCATCGGCCAACTGAGAAAAAAGGACCTACAAATGAAACTTACTCAGACCACATCATTTTAGGCCCTTTTATAGCTTGATTGAGTCCAATTACAATGTGAAAACAAAAGCATCAAAGTCACTCGCCGCTGGTTTCCTTTCTGATTCACTTTAACTGAACTGGGTTTGGTTGATTTCAAATATACTTTAGTGTTATTTTTATTTAATTTGGGGGGCTGCCATGTCACAATTAAGTTGATGGCAATGTCAAACAGGAAGTGATGCTGTGTTTTTTAAACACTTTGACCTAATGTGGTTTGTCGTCTGTAGTTTGTTTTGTTCTAATGAAGCATCAGTGGTGTGAAACACTGATCACAGTAATGCAAATATTTGCTTGTAATGTCTCTGTTCTATGATTTTAACCAGAGTGGAGAAGAGAGTTATTCTTATTCTGCATCTTTAGTTTCATAAACCTCAAGATACTACCACAAGAGTAAAAGATTCACAGCCACATGTGCATGTCATTTTCATTACTCCTTCTTAGAAATCCATCTGTCTAATATTACATTTAAGAGTCTCTGTTTTCTTATAAATTCTAGTGAGAGCTTCTTCCAGTTCTTTTTCTCCATATAATTTTCAATTATTTTTAACCAATTTGTCTCAGCGTCATTTTTAGCAGATGTGTGAAGTCAGTTCTCCTCTGGTTCTTAGTAGAAAACCACAGCTGTAGTTCATCACATTAACACATGAACATGTTCCATGTCTGACAAGTGTCTTTGGTATTCATTTTGAACAACATCCATATAATATAATTATATAATTGAAACCATTATATGGTTTTATAATTTACTTAACATACATACTAATTTTTAATTTAATTTTTTTTATAAAAAAAAAAAAAAATATATATATATATATATATATATATATATATATAATGATTCTATTAAGTCAATTTACATTGTGAACACAAAGCACTGAGATCACTCACTGATGGTTCACTTTCTGGATCGTTTTAAATGAACTGGATATGGTTTATTTAAAATATAGTTTATGTATTAACAAAATATACATTTTATTCATTTTAAGGCCACTATAATGTCACAGTTAACCCTTGTACTGTGTTGAAAACCCTATAGCACCTCGAGTGTTCCTGCTCAAAATGGCCGGCCTTTTAAAAAATGCTTGTAAGTCTCTTACTGTACTATATTATCACCAAATATTGGATTCAATCTTTATTATTAATCTGCATTATTAATCCATGCTCTGTTCTCATTCAGAGAAAAAAAAAAATTGTGGATAATTTTGTCAGTTCAATAAAATATGAAAATAATTTGCAGTTTATCACACTTGTGTGCTTTAGACTCAGATCATGCCTACAATGGTTATGGTTTAATGTTTAGAAACAAATTCAAAGCTTGTCCTAATTGAACGAAAACAAGATGTCAGGGGAATCCCAAAAAGTACAAAAATTATCAAAAAATGTTGTGAATTTGTTATACCCTGCCAGTAAGTTTTAGTCCAATGTGATAACATTAACTTGTACTTTTTGAAAATAAATTGCTCTATTGGTCAAAATGGCCTGAACACAGCATGAGGTTTAAAGCGATGTTGTCAGCGTTAAACAGGAAGTGAGGCTGTATGTTTCTCAAACACTTTGACCTAATGTGGTTTGCACTTCTGTAGTTTGCTTTGTTCCAGTAAAGATTATATATATATATATATATATATATATATATATATATCAGAGAGGCAAAACTACTGACCTGTTCAGGACTTGTTCAAGTGCAGGTCAGTTTCATCTGTAAACAGGCTACTGTAGTTTTGTTTGTGTTAACTTAGTTAAGCATTAAACTACTAGCAACTCTTAGCAGTAGCACCCAAAGTATAATACTGTAAACTAAACTAAAATTGCTATCAGCACTCAAAATACTCTATGGTCAAGGACATCATTATTGTTATCTGTAAGGTTACAGTAGTAATTTAGCAAACAAATGTTATAAAACATCATTTTGTAATACGTTTAGAGGGAGCTAGAGCAGAAAACAACACAACCCTTATGAAAATTAAAACCAAAAAACGTTTACTATAGTTAAACCATGGTAACCACAAATGAACCATGGTTTTGCTACACTAACTATAGTCTAACCATGAGATGTATAGTTAAACTATTGTAAATTAAACTGTAATCAATCAATCTGGCAAAAAAACAAAACATGATTACTTTACTTTTATTGTAATAAACCATGGTTCATTTTGTAAAGAGAAAAATATGACTCATGATAATGCAACAATATGTTCAGCATTAGGATTTTTCTGTAAAGATATTGTCATGATGTAATCATTATTATACTAATTTTGACATTTAGGCAATTTAGAAAATATAGATTTGTTATCTGTAGTATTTAAGTCATTTTAAGATTAAACATCAAAACATAATGTGATACTTTAAATTGAACTAAAATAAGTTATGTTATGCAAACAGAATATAACGAGGTGGTTGTTTTGCAACAAGGTGGAGACAGTTCTGTTAATAACAGTAAAGGGTTGATGGGAAAAGTGACAGGTGTGAAAAAAAAATAGTGAAAAAAGCAAACACACACAAATTGAGATGCAGAGAGAAGAGAAATATCATGGAAAATGAGGAGACTGAAAAGGAAAATGGAAGTGAAGGTGCAGTTGAACAGAGAACATGGCCCCAGCCTAAGGTTTTAAACCTTTATTTAAAAATGATGGGCATAAAAAAAAAAAAAAAAAAAAAAAACATTGGGTTGACCATGGTTTCAGAACTTGTTGTGGGTGTATGGGATGGCCTGGATGAGTGTGAGATTTCCCAGCCTGAAATTGTGCCCCAGTCCCGCCCTGTTTATCCTTGATACATTCATTAGCTAACAAATTTTATTTGTAAATGTAAGTTATATTGTATTAATGTGTCAAAATGACGTGAGGTGCAGCATAACACTTTTCGTGCGACTGGGTGGACCTCAACTTTTTTTATACATTTTAAAGTTAAATTTATCTGTCTGGTACACTTTGAGAGTTCTAAATTAAGAGCTCCAACACAGGTTCAGTGTGCAAAGCTGGTGAATTGACTTGTACTTAAAGTTTAAAGGGAACTCTGTCCTCTTTTTAGTTGTAATATAGTGTCTCAGTCTAAATTGCACTCACACTGGTGAATTTCGAAGCCAAACAAATTAGAATATAATAATAATCATTTTCTATTATTATTCCTAGCAATAGCCATATATTGTAAAAAAAAAAAAAATAATAAATAAATAAATAAATAATAATAATAAAATAAAATAAAATAATCACTGTAAAAAAAAAAGTAAATAAATGAGTAATTAGTAAGTGAAATAAATGAAATAAAATTGATATGCTTGCAAGCAGGGAAAATTTACCAACCATAAATATATATATATATATATATATATATATATATATATATATATATATTTGTTTTTTTTTTTTGTTTTGTTTTTTTTTTCCTGGCCACAAACTATTTTTACAGTTGCTGCTACTACAAACATATTTAATAATGGACCAAAGAACCAACCACTGCATTTTAATCATGATACAAACAAAAATGAAACACACATGTAGTATGAGCAGTTGTTTTCATTTCAATTTAATTGCATCATTTCAACATCTGAAATAAAACAGAAAGTCTGACTTGACTTTAGACTTGTGAAATAATGCTAAAACCTTCATAAAACAAAAAACGCAGACTCACTCTGAGAGCAGGTGGCACTTATGGAACCAAAGGGGAAAATGCAATCGCGCTAAACTCACAGCAGCACATTACAGAGTTCACAGCATTGACTGTCAAAGGAGTCATTGACTGTGCATTGACTGTGGCAGGACTAATTAGACTGTAGTGGGGTGCAACACTCTAGTTAATGAGTGGGAAACACTGGTAATGGGTACGTTTTACTTAAGTACATGTCTGAGCCCATACTGCTTTACTCTAACTTGAGTAAAAACCAGAATATTTTTAAACACGAGTATCTGTACTTCTACTTGAGTGAAGGATGTGTGTAGTTTTGCCATCTCTGTTTACATAAAATAATCTCAGAAAAGCAATAAATTATTTTTTAAAATGATTTAAAATTAATTAAAACAGTTAAGATTAAAAAAATGAGGCTACATATAATAGAGTGCAATCACTGTGATGTAGCCTAGAGCTCATTCAGTAAATGCATGGCTAAAAAGATGTGTTTTGAGTCTAGATTTAAATGTAGCTACTGATTTTGCACATCTGAGTATATACAGGCTAAACAAGAGTGGTGCAAAAAAATTCGTCTTGAGGGACTCCACATATCATGGACGTTGACTTAGACTCATGGTCATCTATACTCGCATAATAACCTCTCTCCTCTAAGTATGAACCATCTGAGGACCATCAAAGCCTGACCCAGTTTTCAGAATCAGAATCAGAATTTAAGCAAATATCATTTATTATATTTATGAGTGCTGTCTCTGTGCTGTGATTGAAAATTGTCCAGGTGTCCATTTGAGTTTAAGAAGTTGTTGATGAGAGTATCTTCATGTGTTGTATGTTGTGAACCTCAGTGGTTCAAAGTGCTTCTCTGGTCAGCAGTGAATCTATCAGTGAATCAAGTCTAATATCAGTTCACAAATCCTGTGACATCATTGTGTGTGTTGATGTTAAATGATGGTTTCAGTTGAAACTCTAGTTCAGTGATCTGCATTGTGATGAATGAATGGAAATGTTTCATATTTGTGTTTCTTCTGATTGTAGTGTTGATGATCATCATGTACTCTGGACTTACTCAAGGTACTGTGTGTTACTGCAGTAAATTAAATTTATTAATCTTTGAATTGTGTTTATTTGTGTGCATGGGTCACATGAGGAACCCACATTTGTCTCTATGCTGATAATTTGTGTCTATATTTTGCTGTCATACATTCCTCTCTGTAGCTTTGAAAAAGAGAGAGATAGAGAGAGAGAGAGAGAGAGAGAGAGAGAGAGAGTGTGTGTGTGTGTGTGTGTGTGTGTGTGTGTGTGTGTGTGTGTGTGTGTGTGTGTATATAGTTCTAATAATAATGTTATAATGTCTCCACATAAATCTAAATGAGCCATTGAGTGATCATTACAGCCATCTAGTGGCTGTAGTTGAAATGTAATGTTATTTATTTTATGGCAGCAATCTAGGACTAAACAATAGCACAAATGTCATCTTCATGAAGTAAAGTTGGAATATACATCAAAAGTTAAACCAAAACTGCACAAATGTAGAAAGAAGTTCCAAGATCTAGAGTACTAAACATATGCTTAAACACTGTTAGAATTATGAAGGGGTCCCAGTTGGCAGTAAAAAAAAGTATTTTTTACTTCATTTTACTTACACACTGCACTTTTTTGATGGTTAGATTGCTTCTATTGTCTTCATTTGTAAGTCGTTTTAGATAAAAATGTCTGCTAAATGATTAAATGCAAATGTGAATGCCTTATTGAAACCTATAAAACAGTCACACCTAACGGTCAGAACATGAACTGTTCAATAATGTTTTAACAGCTCTCTCATTTTAACTTCCAATTTACAAAATTGACAAAACAAATAAACAATAAAAACATTTTATTTCAGCTTTTATCATAACATAGCAAACGTTAATCATAACAGTATCACTATCGACTTATATATAAGTGAGATATTCAGTTCGGTGACTGTTTTCTTCTGTTCACAGCTTTACCCAAACCTACACTGACTGTGACACCAGACAATACTGTATTCACTGGAGAGACAGTCAGTCTGAAGTGTTCAATTGAGTCTGATCACAGTGACTTGAGATATTTGTGGTATAAAGACACCGCAAACAAGCCAATGTCACTGACACCTGATCATCACACTGTAAACAGTAACACTCTCACTATCAGAGGAGTGATTAAGTCTGATGAGGATCAGTACTGGTGTAGAGGACAAAGAGATGAAAAAACTGTCTCTGATGTTAGCCCTGCTGTTCATCTCTATGTGAAGGGTGAGTTGAATATCATTATCCTTCTAAACTCCCTCTAGGTAACATTTTACAATACATTTACATATAAAAATATACCAATACTTGAATTAATACTTACTTCAACATAAGCTCATGATTAATGAAGACATGAGTTAATTATTAACCAATCAAGAGTGATTCTTAATTACAACTGGAGTCATATGGATTCATGCATGAATAACGGAGCCTTAACTACATGTTAGTACATGCTTGATAGTTAATGCATTAAACAACATTTAGGGGTTAACTAAATCAAACATTTTTACAAAAAAAAAAAAAAAAGGAATAAAAACATTTTGACTATCAATTAAATGTAAACAATTTAATATTGTCATCATTATAAACATTACTGAATGACACAGGATCAGTTTGTCATTATTTGTCAGGGAATGATCTGTTCCCCTGTTGTACTAACACATGTATGTTTTAGAAATAAGTCATGAGCTAGATTTAGTTAATAGCTCATAGTGAATGAATGATGATGTGCTCCTCAAGTAAAGTCATGACAAAATAATGCATTAACAAGACATGAGTTGATGTTAGTGTATGGATAGTTAATAATGAGTTAATAATGATGAGCCCCTTAAAGTAAAGTTATTATATAATGCTGCACTTACAAACCATGAACTAAAATATAAAATAAGTTGGTAACGCTTTAAATTACAGCCCGCAAAGAACTATGTAAGTATGCTGAACTTACAGCGTACTTATAAAGAACGTATGTGTAGGTATAAGGGAACAATATGTTAAGTTCGGGTAATAAGGGGGTAATAAGACTGATAATTAACCTGCAAAGAACTATGTAAGTATAAAGAATTTACGGTGTACTTACTGTGTAATTATAAAGAACGTACGTGTAGGTATAAGGGAACAATATGTTACGTTCGGGTAATAAGGGGGTAATAAAACTGACAATTAACCCGCAAAGACCTATGTAAGTAAACTGAAGTTACACCGTAACTTTGTTGTAATTACAGTATACCTATTTAATACATCCATGTAGGTATAAGGGAATAGCATGCGATATTTGGGAAATAACGGGGGTAATAACCTGTGAATTTTTTTTTTTTATTATACTGTAGCCTATCATTTATAACTAGGCTATTTAAAACTAAGGGCTACTATAATTAGGCTACATCGTATGGTACAGTGTACTGTATATGGCCTAAACAACAGTCTTATGTTGTGAATATGATTTAAAAGACGATGTACTTTTCATAATTTTATATTAATGTTTTTTTAAAGGCCTAGATAGACTATTTCTTATAGCGTAGCTACATATTTAATATTAAAGGATACATGATGGAGATTTCACAACAAAACTAGACATCCAGTGAAATGAGTTGAGTTTATAATTTATCATTCACATGTCTCCTTACCTTATGAAAGCTTATTGATTACCCTCTTGTATCCTTTAATATTAAATATGTAGCTACGCTATAAGAAATAGTCTATCTAGGCCTGTAAAAAACATTAATATAAAATTATGAAAAGTACATTGTCTTTTTAAATCATATTCACAACATAAGACTGTTGTTTAGGCCATATACAGTACACTGTACCATATGATGTAGCCTAATTATAGTAGCCCTTAGTTTTAAATAGCCTAGTTATAAATGATAGGCTACAGTATAAAAAAAAAATTTCACAGGTTATTACCCCCGTTATTTCCCAAATATCGCATGCTATTCCCTTATACCTACATGGATGTACTAAATAGGTATACTGTAATTACAACAAAGTTACGGTGTAACTTCAGTTTACTTACATAGGTCTTTGCGGGTTAATTGTCAGTTTTATTACCCCCTTATTACCCGAACTTAACATATTGTTCCCTTATACCTACACGTACGTTCTTTATAAGTACGCTGTAAGTTCAGCATACTTACATAGTTCTTTGCGGGCTGTAATTTAAAGCGTTACCAATAAGTTTAGTAAGAGTGCCATCCTTTACATAACCAGTACAAAAATCAAAGATAAAAATGACTTGTAGTTTTATTTTATTTGTATAATTAAACATGGACTCAAAAGCTCAAACATGTAAAGACAAACATAAGGCACCATTGCATGTAAAATATGGTTTTAAAACAAGTTTTAAACCAATGTAATGCACCAAAAATAAATAAATAAATAAAAAATGGTGCATACAATATAATAAACCCAGAAGGTCACACATTTAAGCTCAATTTGTATTCATTTATTATTAAATAAATTCAATAAAATATATTATTTCATAAAATACAAGAAGTTGATTGAGATTCAGTTGCTCCTCATATATGGTTGTAGTTGGAGGTCTTCAGCTCTCCTTCAAGCAGGAGCTTCATTCTGCTTTCTGTGGCAAGTCAGAGGTGTTTGTCTGAGGATGTGACAGAAACAGAGTATCCTCAAAAACACAGATCAGAAAACTAATGACTAGACAAAAGTAAAACAGAACAACTTATAAAATTGTAATAACTTATTAAATTATTTTCCCTGAAGGCACTTGTTTATTAATTTCTTTCTTTCTGTACAGATTTACCCACATCTACACTGACTGTGACACCAGACAGTGCTGTATTCACTGGAGAGACAGTCAATCTGATGTGTGAGATTGAGTATCGCAGTAACTGGAGATATAAGTGGTATAAAGACAACACTGAAGTGTCTGAGCGTTACACTGTAAATGGAAACACTCTCACTATCAGAGGAGCTACTGAGTCTGTTGCGGGTCTGTACACGTGTAAAGGACAGAGAGATGAAAGACCAAACTCATCACAATCAAGCTCTGCTGTTTCTCTCTCTGTGAAGGGTGAGTTGAATATCCTCCTGAAATGGTGTTTTGTCCATTGTAGAGATGACTTTATATTTTAGCAAATTTTGATCTCATATCCCTCAGTTTTAATTCTGGAAGCCCTGTAAACAGCACATTCAGCACTTTTCAGAGATACCACATTTTTGTCAATTTCACCATTAACTATCCCTCTCCTTGGTCTTTAAAACTTGCTGACATTTGTGTAATGATCACATTTAACACTCTTATCGAAAAATTATGCTATTTTGTGATTTAAATCTGACTAATTTTCAAATTGTTTGTCATAAATCAACATCTCAGGAAAATGTTATTGGGTTTCATATCAAAGTATGACTTTCTGTTATGAAACGGGACATTTCATATATGTCCACAGTAGAGGACACCAGGACTTACAGCATGTTTTCAGAAACACAACAGTACGGAAATAAGGAAATTATATATCAATATTCCTATGGAAAGATATGAAAATCTTGCCAATTATTACTCCTGTTGGTAGACTTCAGTTTTCATTATGTGTTGCCCCAAAAACACATTAATATGCAAGTTAGATACAGTGTATAGATACATTGTACATAATGGGACAACATGTTTATGGCTATTTTACACACATATTGTGGAGCAAAATGGTATAGCAAATCATTCTGTTATATATTCCATAACATAGTTGAGGATCATCTTAATATAAAGTTTATACTGATTTGGTATAAAGCATAAATTCTATAGTTTTATTTTTTTTTATTATTATTTTATTTTTTTGCCTTTTCATGTCTATCCGTGTCTTATATATATATATATATATATATATATATAAGAACTGTTTTTCTCTATAAAGCACATAGCATAACATATGAATATCTTATTTTTATGTTGTTTGTCCATTTTTTCTAATGCTCTGAACAATGTAATAACATGGGGAAAGAATACAAAATTTTCTTCTTCTATTTTTTTTTTTTTTTTTTTTAGTCAGGAGGATGTCATTGTTCTGCTAAACTCATTCTATTATGATCACATATCTAATGAAGAGATGTTCTGATTTTGTTCAGAAATACAAGCTTAATTAATTCAGCTCAGGATATACTCACCAAAAAAAAAAAAGAAAGAAAAAAAGAAACATACTGGTATTTATCTGTCACAACATTATCCAGTAATTTTACAGCATTTCTGTTAGAACACAACACAAGTGTAGAATACAAAGTACAGATAAAACACCTGTAAAATGAATTCAAATTAATGCAATACATTGTGGCCTATTTTTACCATTTCTGGAGCACTGTATTCTGCCTGTTTTTTCAGAATGTGTAAAACAGAACACATTCTGCAACAGAACAAACAAATCCATCTGACTTGTGAACACGTCACATTCAGCACCCTTTTTTTGGCTCAGTACTTTTTATATATTCTTCTGTAGCAGTGGCATCTGTTCTTATAAGAGGACCGAAGCCATTCACTTTTAATTGTTCTGTCATTATTCTGTTTAGATGCAATACTACATGTTTGTGTGTGTTTTTGTGGACAAAACTTTCCATTGTTATGATCACTGACATCTTTGGTATTTTCTTTAGTCACTGTTGCTTTGGTTACTGATGATATTCATGACTTATAAGAATAGAAGTGAACTTGAATGACATCAATACAGATGTTTCGAAGTCAGAGAGCATGAGGAGACTTACAGATAATGATGTTAAATGAGTTCATGAAGTCTTGATAGTATGTTGAAGTTGATTGAGATTCAGTTGCTCCTCATATGAGCTTGTAGTAGGAGGTCTTCAGCTCTCCTTCAGCAGGAGCTTCATTCTGCTTTCTATGGTGAGTCAGAGGTGTTTGTCTGAGGAAGTGACAGAGACAGAGCCTCCTCAAAAACTAATGACTGGACAAAAAAAGCAAAACACAACAAATCCCATGAAACATAAGATAAAATAATGAATTGCAGTTTTGTAACACATTTACAAAACATTTTTCACTGTAAGTGCTGTTTTAGTCACTTCTTGGTTGTTTTTCTTTTTTTTTTTTCAGATTTACCCACATCTACTCTAACTGTGACACCATACAGTCCTGTATTCACTGGAGAGAAAGTCAGTCTGAAGTGTGTGATTGAGTCTAACAATGACTGGAGAAAGAGAAATGGCCTGACAAATGACCAGAGATATGACTGGGCATATTACCAGATGCATGAGTGGAGATATGAGTGGTATAAAGGCAACAGAAACAATCCAATGTTACAGACGTCTGAGCGTTACACTGTAAACAGAGACACTCTCACTATCAGAGGAGCTACTGAGTCTGATCAGGATCAGTACATGTGTAGAGGACAGAGAGATAAAAGACCAAAATCATCACCTTTTATTACTGTTTCTCTCATTGTGATGGGTGAGTTGAGTATCATTGTAAACTCACTGTACTATGTCTATATATCTTGTCGAGAGACTGTGTTTTGTTTAAAATCAATATCTGTTCATATGTGTATTAATACAGAGAGACCAAAACCTGTAGTGAAGGTGAGTCCAGATCAGCGTGTGTTCAGAGGAGAGACAGTCACTCTCACATGTGACATACAGAGAGGAGGAAACATTCAGTGGACATACAGCTGGTTTAAAGATGGTTCAGTCATCAGAGACATCACTGAGAGAGTCTACACCATCACATCTGTGTCTGATAGTGGAGAATACAGCTGTAGAAGACAACGATCAGACTCACAGAGATCAGACCTCAGTGCTGCTGTTACACTGACTGTATCACGTGAGTGATCTGTTTTTCTTATACTTTTCTAGCACTCACATCTCACATCTATAGAAGACAGAAATGATTCACTTTTTAAGACCTGTTCACACTCTCAAATCTCTTTTTTGAGAGTAAATAACAGAAAAGAAAAATAACTATTATTTTCCACACCAATGAATAATTGTGTTCTGTTTAATATGAGTGTGTGCTGTAGTTTATTTGTCTGCCACTTTAAATGCTTTGCTTTTAAAAGCAGGATTGATTCTGGTTGTTAAAGGGATTCACCCAAAAATGCAAATTCTGTCATTAATTACTCACCCTCATGTCATTCTAAACCCATAAATGAGGATATTTTTGATGCTATCCGAGAGCTCTCTGACTTTCCAAGGGTCCTACCATGTTCAAGGTCCAAAAAGGTACCAAGAACATTGACAAAATAATCCATGTGACATCAGACAAGAATTTTTGTTATTGTTTTTGTTTTTTGCATGCAAAAGTATTCTCCTAGTTTCATAAAATTATGGTTGAACCATTGATGTCACATGGACTATTTTTTCGATGTTCTAAGTACTTTTCTGGACCTTGAACGTGAAAGGACCCTTGCTGTCTAAGGAGGGTCAGAAAGCTCTCAGAATTAATCAAATACCCTAAGTTCTCTTTCAAAGATGAACAAAGGTCTATCATGTTTGGAATGACATGCGAGTGAGTAATTTATGACAGAATTTTCATTTTTGAGTGAATTATCCCTTTAATGTTTGATTTTCATATGCCAAATATAGACTTTACTGGTGGAGACACCAAAGCCAAGATGCCTGCAGGACATCTGACTGTCTCACTTGCAGTTTAGACTTTTATACAATTAATATCGAAGAGATCATTGTTAACAGTTGGCTAATTCACAGGTGTCTTTCTTTACAGATTTACCCACATCTACACTGACTGTGACACCAGACAGTCCTGTATTCACTGGAGAGACAGTCAATCTGAAGTGTGAGATAAAGTCTGCTGTCAGTAACTGGAGATATGAGTGGTATAAAGGCAACCAATACAACAGTGTAACGTTACAGATGTCTGAGCATCATACTGTAAATGGAGACATTCTCATTATCAAAGGAGTTAATATACATGATGAGGGTCAGTACTGGTGTAGAGGACAGATAGATGGAAGATCAGTCTCATCACAATCCAGCTCTTTTGTTTCTCTCTCTGTAAAAGGTGAAAATCTCTCCTGTTTAACATCAGTGTTACACAAATACAGGAACTCAGATGATCAAATTATGTTTCCTGATATAGTTCACTGAAAGAGCTCTGTCTTCTTCTTTCTTCACAGCATTACCCACATCTACAATGACTGTGACACCAGACAGTCATGTATTCATTGGAGAGAGAGTCAGTCTGAAGTGTGTGATTGAGTCTCACAGTAAATGGAGATATGAGTGGCATAAAGGTTACGGATACAACCGTGTAATGCTACAGACATCTGAGAGTTACACTGTAAATGGAGACACTCTCATTATCAAAGGAGTAATCACATCTGATCAGGGTCAGTACTGGTGTAGAGGACAGAGAGATAAAAGACCAAACTCATCACAATCAAGTACTGTTTCTTTCATTGTGACAGGTGAGTTGAATATTATTGTCCTCCTAACCCTGGTCAACTTCAGTCTTATGGGGCCAGTGTCCTGCAGAGTTTAGCTCCAACCCTAATTAAACACACCTGCCTGTAGCTTTCTAGTGATTTTGAAGACATTGATTCGCTTCAGGTTTGTTTAATTAGGGTTAGAGCTAAACTCTGCAGGACACTGGCCCTCAGTTGCCAAACTTGCTCTACTATGTTCTTCTAGTTTTGTTGCAAATATGTATTAAACTATAAGCAGAAGTGATCATGATACAGTGATGCTGTTTTAATTAATATCTACTCATGTGTGTACTGATACAGAGAGACCAAAAGCTGTAGTGAAGGTGAGTCCAGATCAGCGTGTGTTCAGAGGAGAGACAGTGACTCTCACATGTGACATACAGAGAGGAGGAAACATTCAGTGGACATACAGCTGGTTTAAAGATGGTTCAGTCATCAGAGACATCACTGAGAGAGTCTACACCATCACATCTGTGTCTGATAGTAGAGAATACAGCTGTAGAGGACAGAGATCAGACTCACAGAGATCAGACATCAGTGCTGCTGTTACACTGACTGTATCAGGTGAGTGATCATATTCACATCTGTGTAATCATTTTTATCAATATTTGTGGTTTCAGTATTTCATGTATTTTTTGCACAAATAACTTGAAGTCAAATGCAACCAACCAAACAATACACAATATGCCCTGATACAATGCAGTCACAACTAAACTACTCTACTTATTATATATATATATATATATATATATATATATATATATATATATATATATATGTATATGTATATATACACACATATATAGGTGACGTGTTAAAATCTCTATATCCTAATGAAACATGTCCCCAAACACACTACAGAAAACCATTATGTCATGGTTTTAATGGTTAAAAGTTGATGGTTTGTTATGTTTGTAATGGTATTTGTAGTGGAAACCATGATAATTTCTACTGACTTCTCTATTGAAACAATGAGATTGTTTTTATTGTTTTTCTTGTTTTGTTTTGTTTTTCCCCTAGCAGGGAGGATAGTTTGTGATTTGGTCTTTACTTAAAAGTCCTCTTGACTACTCCGAATGTTTCACATATTTAGGAGCTAGTTTTAGCATTAAAACGCTTTGTGAAAGACTCTCATAGCAAAAATGTAGACATCCTAAATTTAGGAATGACCCATTATTTTTTCAGATTTTCTCCTAAATCTGCAGCTTATGAGCTACTTTTAGTCTTAAGATTTTGTGAATATGGGCCCTGAATCTGTTCTTGTTCTCCTGCAGATCTAAAGCCAAAGCCTGAGCTCACATCAGATCCTGCAGGAGCTGCACTGACAGGAAACACAGTGACTTTAACCTGCCGCATGGATCTGTCCACTGGATGGGACTTTTACTGGTACAAACACACACTGAACTCTGAGACAAAGAAGACAATAACAAACTCCTACACAGTGAAGATTAATTCAGTGTCTGATGGAGGCCAGTTCTGGTGTAGAGCTGGAAGAGGAAAACCAGTCTACTACACACAATACAGTGATGCACTGTGGGTAAATGTTACAGGTGAGAGAGAACATAGTATGTGACACAACATGCAGATCACAGACAATATCTACAGAACTTCTAAAACACTGAATCAAAAAATAATGCAATAATCTGTGTTTGTACAGAGAGTCCTAAAGCTGTGGTGACGGTACGGCCTGATGAACGAGTGTTCAGAGGAGAAACAGTCACTCTCAGATGTGATATAAAGTGGGGAGGAGACACTGAGTGGACATACAGATGGGAAATAGAGGAAACAAACAAACAACATAAAAACTCTGTCAGCCGAATCTCAACACAAGAGTGGAACATCAGCAGTGTTGAAGACATTCACAGCAGTAAATACACCTGTACAGGACAGAAAAACACACAAAGCTCTCAGCGCAGTGATGCTGTTACACTGACTGTATCAGGTGAGTTTGTGTGTTTGTTCATTATTATCAGTGTGAACAGCTCCTCTCTCAGTTTCTCTGTGGCTCTATAACTCCTCATGTTTTGTTCAGCTGAAGCTCAGGCAGCAGTGCGAGTGTCTCCACAGCCGTGGCTGACTGAAGGAGACTCAGTGACTCTGATCTGTGAGGTTACAGACTCCTCTACAGGCTGGACGTTCAGCTGGTTCAGAGATGATGATCATCTGTCAGACAGCAGCAGAGGAGCTGGAGGCTCTTACACTCTCAGTCCTGCTGCTCTACAGCACACAGGAGTTTATACGTGCAGAGCAGAGAGAGGACGACCGGCCTTTAACACAAACAACAGCAGCACACAGCCACTGTGGATCACTGGTGAGTCTGGGTCACACTATTTTTGCTTGTTCTCATCCATATTTGTGTTGCATTGCAGTCTCTGGAACAGGGTAAAGAAAAACATCTACAACCAATGCCAACCTCAAAAACTCTTCCCTCTATAATAATCAGTCTAAACCAGATCAGAAGCACTATATCAAATACATACTCGTATTATATGCATAATAAGGCTTTTTGAATTTCAAACTTTAGTGCTTCGTGCTAAATTTGATCTATTGATTTTATTATGAAAACAATTTTGAATGCTTTCTTCTTCTCAGGTGTTTCTTCTTCAGTGTCTCTGGTGGTCAGTCCCAGCAGAAGTCAACACTTCTCATCTGACTCTCTCTCTCTGAGCTGTGAGGATCAGAGTAACTCTGCTGGATGGACAGTGAGAAGATACACAGCCAGAAACACAGAAGATTGTTCAAAACAAACAGGATCTACAGGTCGAATCGTCTCTCTCAGCACATCTGACACTGGAGTTTACTGGTGTCAGTCTGAATCTGGAGAGAAACGTCATCCTATCAACATCACTGTACATGGTGAGACCTGTTTCTAACTCACACTTTCTATAAATTTAAAAAATCTCACATTTTCCACTAATGGTTTTCTGTACAGCTGATCACAGACTGACAATACTGTACTATAATTGAATGAGTTGTATATATTATAGTGTCCACATTCATCAGACAGTCCTTTCCATTTAAATGGACAGTTTTTGTCCAGACTACTGCACATGGAATCAGTTTCATGCCAGCTGTTAAAAGTCTGACTACACAACACATTGTTTGGATGTCTTCTTGCTATTTGCAGTAAGCACACATGTCTTGTGTTGTGTAGATGGTGATGTGATTCTGGTGAGTTCTGTTGATCCTGTGATTGAGGGAGATACTCTGACTCTACACTGTTTACATCGATCTACAAACTCCCCGATCCTCAGAGCTGATTTCTATAAAGACGGATCACTCGTCCAGAATCAGACAACAGGAGAAATGAGCATCACTACTGTTTCAAAGTCACATGAGGGTTTCTACTACTGTAAAACAGAGAGAGGACAGTCACTCCACAGCTGGATCTCAGTCAGAGGTCTGGAAATAATCAGTAACTTTATGTAAGTTTATAATATTATCATACAGTATGTCACTCACAAACAGATCTTGTTTGTCTTGTTCTCCAATCTCAGTATCTTCATCATCTCCTCTTCTGGTCACTGCTGTGGTTGTGGGATTGAGTGTTTGCCTGTTGTTCTTCATCTCACTGGTGCTGCTGTGGAGATACAAGAAGAACAAAGGTGTGAAGCAGTTCTTAACATTTTGTATGAACAGCAACAAATGAAAGATACAGTCTCTAAATAAAGGTTCATGAAAAATCAGCGTAAAGAGTAACTGTAATCACTGCAAATACTCATTAGTGACCATAATGCTCTTTGTTTCTATTATAGATCAGCGACATAACTTTAAGCAGACATCAGACACTAAGAATTCTGCAGAATCTGAAATAGAAAACTCTCCTCTACAGTCTGGTCAGCCTCAATAACTAAACTTTTAAAGGGACAGTTCACACTTCAAAATGAATTAATGTGTTTTCAAATCTGTATGACATTCAATAATCTGTGGAACACACAAAATATATGGACACCAGCTTTTTCTCTGCTTTGCTTTTACTTCTTATCCTCATTGTTTACTGTCCAGCAGGTCTAAATCAGAAAGACAAGGGTATAGTCTTAAACATGCTGGCTTTTTTTTAAAGATGTTCCAGAGACATTGGGAGATGTTGCATATTCAGAGGTCACTGTCAAGAAAAACAAGAAAAAGATGGACAAAGGTAAAATAATAAGGCCTCTTAATTTCACCTGTACAAAAAAATCATCATCAGAACATTAATGCATTCCTATTAATAAATTATTATTCTATTATTTTTTCAGATGATGGCATGGCAGAGCCAAATGTGACATACTCAGAAGTCAGGAAAAAAGTAAAGAAATCCAAAAACAAAGGTGAGATTTAGTTTTGTCTAAATTACTATATTTCGAGCATGTTCTGAATAATCTGATTGATCTTCTGTTTTGTATTAGATATTAATACTGCAGGACCCAGTGATCTGGTTTATGCACAGATTGATATACAAGACAAAAAGAAAACCAAGAGCAAAGGTAAACACAACCTGTCTGCATGAATCATCACATTTAACTCAGATATAATGATTTTCTAATATCAGGAAAAGAACCCTTTATGATCAAAAACAACACTTATGAAACCAATTCATTTTAGAAATAAATAATAAATAATACAAGCCAGACAGACTAGTAAGTCAGATAACTAACCGTTTTTTAAATTATTATTATTATTATTATTATTATTATTATTATTATAGGTGCTGGACTTCGTGATTTTATGATTGAAATGAAATCTAAAGACAAACAAAGAGGTGAATAATAATATAAATATTTTAAAAGAACCTGCTGAAAAAATAAAATAAGGTTCTTAGTCATAATTCTATTGACTGAAAATTACATTCACACTTTAACATTTTTAATCAATATACACTTCTTTAGTTTCTTTGTGGTTTGAGAGCCACTATTCATTCTTCATATCATCCTGATTATCAGTTATTAGTGTTGCAGATGTATGTTAATTCATTCCATGTCTGTTATTCTCCATCAGGGAAGAGCAGTGAGTCTGAAAACACTTTGTACTCTGAACTGAAGCACAACACAGATAAAGGTGAGAGAAACACAGAGTTGAGCTTCATCACTACTACAATCAAACCACTAACCTTCAATATTAAACATCAAGCACTGTTTCTGCTACAGATCATAATCATTCCTAATTTCATGAGGTTCATTGGTGAAATATAAACCTCTTACATTTTAGAATTATTTATTATTGTTTATCATTTCTGTTTTTCAGGTGCTGATGATGCATCTTATGCTCAACCTATTAGGAAGAAGAATAAAATGTGTAAGAATTGTTACCTTTGTACAATAATTTCTCAATAACTGACAAGAAGCTCGTAATTTGCATTCATTCATGCAAATTGTGGCACCTATTGATTCTTTTACACTATAAATGAGCTTTAAGTGATTCAGTTCAGTTACTTTTGAGGTTCATCATAATCTTAGAACTGTAAATCTTCAGCAGAATGAGCTCAGTTTTCACATCACCTGCATAATCCATCATCTTGTATCTGTATTATTTGTTTAAAGGTCCCTGACTGTAGTGAAGACAACAGACAGCTAAAAGAGATTCACAGCAGACACAATAACGCTTGCATTGCTTAAGAAATTAATCTGAGTGAACTGCTTATGCACATGCTTGATTTAAATATTTTAGAGGTACTTATACACTGTGTTATTTGGACACATTGCATGCAAACACATACATGTATCTGTATTATAAGATAAAACATATTCTCCAGTTATGTTTAACACAGGTAAAACTGCCTGAAATGTTATTACATTAATTGCTGTGCAACACCAATAGAATTAAATAAATTTTGTAACTGGGCACTTTGTTAATAAGAGTTATATACAATGTGTTTTAGTCTTATAAAATAATGCCTGAGGTGCTAAAATAATGCCAAGACAGACAGAGATTATATTTGTTGCATGAATATATTTTTTATTTATACTTATTTTTACAGTCATATATTTTCAGATATTTCAGATGTTTTTCATATGAAAAGCAAATGCTATTTTTTGCTACAGTTAATGAAGTGTGAGATTTAGATTTGCTAAATAAACTTATACAAAAAATATATATATATTTGCAGGACTTTTTCACAATTGTTAACAGGGGCATTTTAAGCATAATCATAGTTCTATGTTAGTAGCACAAAATGTGTCAATATTTTCAAGCAGTGGCTGGAGTGGAGAAAACTTTCCTAGATTATTATGAAAATGTCATTATTAAGAAAGAATGACTGACTGAATGATACATGTTTATTAAGTGACTGCACTGAATATGTGAATAATAATAAAGCCTAGTTGAACTGTAATATGCATGTACATCTCTCAGATGTGTAGTGTTCAGTTAATTCCTCAGTGAATTGTTGAATCCTATATTTTGTTGTTATATTTTAAGCATTCCTGTAGCTCAAACAGTAGAGAATGAGCCAGCAATGCCAAGATCATGGGTTTGGTTTCCAAGAAACACATGAACCAATTAAATGAATACACTCACAGCGATGGCACAGAAGAACCATTTTTGATTTCCCAAAGCAGCTTTCAGTGAAGAGTTCTTGAAAGAACCCCCTTCTCTAAACCTGACGAACATTTTAATGATCTAAAGAACACTTTTCCACTATAAAGAACCTTTTTTTGCAATGGAATGGTTCAGTGGATGTTAAAGATTCATCATGGAAGCAAATATGCCAAGTGACTTGTGACTGGTTTTGTGGTCCAGGGTTACAAATGGGTCCCACAGACCAGAACACCATACAAGGGTTAAAAGTGTACCTTAAGTGCAATATAAGTCACTTGAGATATATATATATATATATATATATATATATACACACACACACACATTTTTGTTGTTATTATTATTACTGCATATTTGTAAATATTGTTTACTTTTTATTTATTGCTTTATTACTTTTTTTTTCTTATTATTTTATTAGTTACATTTTTCATTTAATAATAATTTATTATTATTTGTTTTTTATTCATTTTTATTTTTTATTTTACTTTTTTTATAAAGCATAATATTTTGAAATCTTTGTTCACTCTTGTTTGTATGCTAATATGTTGAAAATGCAAAATGTTTGTCATGTCACATTCACATTAAATTGTCCATTTGAAACAGCCATATTTGAAGAAAAAACAAGGTTGAGGAGTTTGCACCACTGCATATTACTGTGGGCAGTTTAATCATAAAACAGTTGTCATATATTAAATGTTTTGATACTACAATCGCACCTTGCTCTTACAACAATGAACTGATGCTTCAAGTGTTTTTGTATTGAAGCCTCCAAAAGAATTGAGCACTAGACTCCACTAATGCGGACTATTTAAATCTCTTTTGAATGAGCGTTGGCTGTTCACTTTCAATTTGTCAATCACACGTACTCAGATTTCTGTCAATCTGCTGAGCAGAGCAGCAAATCCTTCAGCGTGGTATATAGGTCATCTCCCCTTGATCAGTCAAACCCATTATCAGTTAAAGGGACTTTCTACCAGAAACTTACATTTTCACTTAAAAAAATCTTGACATTTTTTTTTTTTTTTATTATTTATTAAATCTGAACATTGATTCATATAAAGGACATGTTAAACTATGCGAAACACATATCGTGCCATCTCAGCATTTTTTTATGATTGAATAAAATACATTTTTATATTTTTATATTTATTTCACCGATACAATGTCAGGCCCCCGTCACAGACACATTTGTGTTAGGATGGTTTCCTAATGATTTTTTTTAATACAAATAGCATTTTCTTATTGATCACATGTCCCTGATTGCATCTAACATTGTTTCGTAATTCATATAAGAAATATAAGCAACTTTTCGGTCAACTGTAGTACACAAAATCACAGAATACTCATACAGGCACTCATTTAATTTTAAAAAACTACCTTTACATAGGACAGTTTTTACAAAAACATAGTATTGGACATATATCCCACCTTCATCTACACAGTTAAAGAGATTATTTATCAATATTTCCTCAAATAGTACACTTTTATATCATAATTTCCTGTGTGACAGGACTGGCTGTGGTGTGACAGGGCCTGACTTTATTGATTATGTTGTAGTTGGAAAAGTTATGTCTTGTGTTCTTTATTTAAGTTTTGATACACAGTCCTATTTTTAATTATTATTATTATTATTATTATTATTATTATTATTATTATTTTAATGTTAATGTACTATTAGACTATGGTAAAGTTCAGCCAAGGACATGTACAGTAATAAGGATCTAATTCATTAGAATATGACAACTGATATAGTCAAAACATCTTTTTAATTTTAATCTTTCCATTATTCAAACATATGTCTATTGGACTCCCTCATTCAAACCATGAATACTTTTTCTTCTTTCCTTTCCTTTTTTTTTTTTTTTTGGCTTCCATCTATTCCTTTCTTTCTTAAGATGTTTCTCCTTTCTCTCAGGGTCTGCATTTAGTCATGCCCGACATTGCCTTTGTCTCTCAGCTGCACTAACTGGACCCATCTAACTGCAACCTGTATGAATTTGAATAATTACAGTCATCATTGCTCAAAGCTAATATAAATGACAATTGTATCTGTATAATTAAACTAAGTGCATCCCCCAAAGCAATGCTACATAAGCATAGGTAAAAGAGGGACAAAGTTTGTCAATGAGCATTAAATGCTTCAAACTTACAGTGTAATGTCTATTTATTCAAATAATGTTTTACTGTGGCGTGTGCTAAATACATGTTATATGCAATAAAGGTAATAAAGAAGAACAATGCCATTCATTTGTAAGGCCGTATCACAGAACTGTCAGGCCCTGTCACGCAGGGATGTGACAGGGCCTGATGTGACAGGGCCTGACAGTTGGCCATTTAAACCGCCATTACTCAGCCTGCTAGCATGCTAGCATAAAAACTGTTAGCATGCAATGAAGGAATTTCAGTGACCTTTTCAGACATGTTTTGGATTTAAAACATTTTCATTATTTTCTGGGATGTTTTAGCGTGAAAGGGCCCGACGCTTTAGCTCGTCCTCCTCAAAAAAATCATACAAAAACAAGCTTAAAATCATACAATTCATCGACAGAACTCAACTTTGGTCAGTGTTAGCTTCACCTCCATCAGATGATGTCACTTCCACTGAATAATACCCTTAAAGGCGTATTGCACACATTTTATTTTGAGTTTTATGTAAACGTGACAGGACTGACCGAAAACATGGGGACAGTTGTAAAATAGTATTTATTTTTAGAATTTATGTATAATGTCATGTTTTTAATCAATGTATGTGAATAATAGCAACTCAAACTTGTTATTGATGGAGGTTTTTTTTTTTTTTTTCTAAATAAGAGTTTTTAGCATAACAAAACTATGAAAGCTGTAGATCCAATTTGGCTGGGGACAAGGACAAGAGCAGGATTTATAATTTACAAAAGTGTTTTTAATAAAGATAAAAATATCTGAGAACCTAATGAATTGCATATTATTTTACAGAATAACTCAAAGAAACCAACCATCAGTCAGTTTTTGACATTAAATACTTTTTATGTGCTGTACCATGTCAAGGACAGATAATGTACGTTTCTGGTAGAATGACCCTAAATCTCCTGCAGCTCGTGTTGGATGTTTTTTTATTCCCCAGTGAGTTGATTTTCCACCGTCGTTTAAAGGTTTGAAATGCATAAATCACATTTGACAGAAATTATTGTAATAGCTATTGAAACGTTTTCTTGACAAACGGTGGTAGATGTTAAGTTTTGTTAAGAAATTCCCCCGACATCCCTCCAATCCATCAGCATCCTGCCCCTAGTGTCCTGTTTCTGGAAAACTCAAATATGGTCACCCGAGTTTAAATCGCCTCCAGTTTTCAGCAACATTACCGGAGAGCTGCTATAATCCTTCCATCTCCGCGTTTGTCGTCACACGTGTGTAAGTAATCCACAAACGTTTCTTCTCCACTCTGTCTGTCTGTCTCGGTCTGTCTGTAATGTGGGCGGCTCTGGAACGAACAAAACAATGCAGTGTAAGAAAAAATACCGGAAGACATTCTCTGTGTAACAGTCTTTTCAAGTAGAAAAACAACTTGCATGCACTGAAAGTGAAGCTAAATTAATTCAAATGCTTCTCTTTTTCTTTCGATGTCTTCTGAGTAAATTCTGTAGAGTTCTGTCTCCTCCCTCATCTCTACTCAATTGTGAAACAGAAAGTGTCTGATTTAGCGCACACGTCTGTTTAAAGAGTTCATTAATGCGTCAGTATGGGGTCCAGTGCATTGCCTCTCATACTCTGTAAGTATTTAATTATATTCTACACTTTCCGTTTTGTTTTTCTGTTTTTAATAGTTACTTTTAATTTTCTCTTGAATGAATGTCCATTGAGAATGAGAATTGTCCATAGTGGCCCAAAAATTACACTTAATGACTAAATGTCATTGCATTAAACAATATATAATGTGTTTCACAAATGGCAGTTGCCCTGTCTGATTCACTTTGATTGGGTTTGTTCAAATTATTTGTATGGTCACTATAATGTCACAACCACATCAATGTTAAAGGGTGTTATGTTTGAACATAAATGTGTGTTGGCAGTGTGTGTACACCTCTACCCTATAATGATAAAAATCCACCCAGTGGTTTTCCTTTAATCTGTAAAAATAAGTTCCTCTTTTTTAAAATCAAGCCATTCTCAGCTTCTTGTCGGTGTGACATAACACAGAGTCAAGTCAAGTCAAGTTTATTTGTATAGCGCTTTTCATGATACGTATCGTTGCAAAGCAACTTTACAGCAAATTAAAGTTTGTACAGTATATTTAGTAGTAGCTTAATAGTGGTGACTATGTCAAGTTGATGTACATATGTATGGTAATGATCAGTTAATGATGTAATCGAACATTCAAACACTATTAACAGTAATGATTTTATGTTGCAATCAAACTACTGTAGTAAAATTCAGTAGTGATGTATGTTGTTTCAGGGCTGGCATCATCTGAAGTCCTATGAAAGGTTGGCATCATCTCTTCTTATGTGTTCTTGATCCAGACTGAAGCTTGTGTAATTCCTAGTTACCACAGGATGTCAATACTGTGGCAGAAACAGAGAACAAATAGAAACATAATTAGCGTAGCTGCTGTTCAAACCGAGCAAAGAGGATTTGTTCAACCAAAGCTAAAGATTAATAATGTGCATTTGATCAGATATAACTGCAGTAAAAGATTCTGAGATGCATTTGTTGAATGCTTGGTTAAAAAGATGTGTTTTTAATCTAGATTTAAACAGAGAGAGTGTGTCTGAAACCCGAACGTTATCAGGAAGGCTATTCCAGGGTTTGGGAGCCAAATGTGAAAAAGCTCTACCTCCTTTAGTGGACTTTGCTATCCTAGGTACTACAAAAAGTCCAGAGTTTTCTGACCTTAGGGAGCGTGATGGATTGTAGCGCGGTAGAAGTGACAGGTAACCAGTGCAGAGATTTTGAAATTGGGGTAATATGATCATATTTTCTTGACCTGGTAAGAACTCTAGCAGCTGTGTTTTGGACTAGCCGTAGCTTGTTTATTGAAGATGCAGGACAACCACCTAGCAATGCATTACAATAGTCCAGCCTAGAGGTCATAAATGCATGAACTAACTTTTCTGCATCAGAAACAGGTAACACGTTTCGTAGCTTGGCAATGTTTCTAAGATGGAAGAATGCTGTTTTTATAACATGGGAAATATGATTTTCAAAAGACAAGTTGCTGTCTAATATAACACCCAGACTTTTGACTGTAGAGGAAGCAGCAGTACATCCATCTAGTTGCAAATTGTAATCCAAGAGATTCTGTGTAATTGTAATTATTAGAAAATTATTGGTCATCCAATCCTTTTACATTTTTAAAACATTCTGTTAACTTTGATAACTTAGAAGTTTCATCTGGTCTTGTTGAGAGATATAGTTGAGTATCATCAGCATAACAATGAAAACTAATCCCATATTTTCTAATAATATTGCCAAGGGGCAACACGTATATTAAAAATTAGCAAAGGACCTAGAACAGATCCTGATGGCACTTCATATTTTAAAGGTGATAATTGAGATGACTCCCCGTTTAAATAAACAAAGTGGTAGCGATCAGACAGGTAGGATCTAAACCATCTTAAAGCCTGCCCTTGGATACCCACATAGTTTTGTAGTCGATCTATTAGTATGTCATGATCTATAGTGTTGAACGCAGCACTAAGGTCAAGTAAAACTAGCAATGAGATGCAGCCTTGGTCTGACACAAGAAGCAAGTCATTAGTTATTTTAACAAGTGCAGTTTCTGTGCTATGATGGGGCCTGAAACCTGACTGAAATTTTTCATAGATATTTTTTTTTTTTTTTTGCAAAAAGAAGCACAATTGAGCCGAAACAACTTTTGTAGACATAAATGGAAGATTAGAAATGGGTCTGTAATTTCCCAGTTCATTAGAGTCTAGTTGTGGTTTCTTAATAAGAGGCTTAATAACCGCTAACTTGAATGGTTTGGGGACGTGACGTAAAGATAACAATGAGTTAATAATATTGAGAAGAGGTTTTTCTGCTACAGGTAACAACTCTTTCAGTAGTTTAATGGGTACAGGATCTAATAGGCATGTTGTCGGTCACAGACACAACTGATTGATTGACACAGGCATCTTACCTTAGACCAGCCCTGAATGAGATCGGCAGTGTTTCGATGCCAGAACAGAGACATAAACAAGAATGACTCCTAAGTGATTAAGGTGTTCTTTTGTTGGATGTAATAATGAACATAGTAGTCCTCATTTACTCCCGACATCTGTGCTGCTGATGACATTTGTTTCAAGATCAAGATCTTGAAATCTGATCAAGAGACTGTCATCATGGACCCCCTCAGCATACAGCCGGTGAGTCCCGTTAATCTAGTCAATCTCAACAGTCAATACCAAGTGTAGAGGAAGCAAAAACTGATCAAAAGTGAAAAGTGAAAAGTGAAAAGTGACGAGACATGAGGCCAAGTATGGTGACCCATACTAGGAATTTGTGCTCTGCATTTAACCCATCCAAGTGCACACACACACACACACACACACCGTGAACATACACCCGGAGCAGTGGGCAGCCATTGCATTGCTGCGGCGCCCGGGGAGCAGTTGGGGGTTCGGTGCCTTGCTCAAGGGTCTCACCTCAGTCGTGGTATTGACGATGGAGAGAGCGCTGGATATTCACTCCCCCATCGTCAATCCCTGCCGGACCTGGGACTCGAACTTGCAACCTCTTGGTTACAAGTCAGACTCCCTAACCATTAGCCCACAACTGCCCCAACACACTAATCGATGGCACACACAGGGAGTCAAAGGCACTCAAGACATCAGATTTTCACAAGTATCTCATATTGCTGCCATAGCATCCTCTACCCCAGATACGGCTATGAAATGGCTTGCAAACACTAGTATTCTACCGCCCCCCGATACACCTTGAGAACAGATTTGAAGCATTATTGAATGTGGGTGAGGAATCCCCCAATGGGATTGAACATGGATCGTATCAGCCAGCTGCTAACATTGCTACTAACAGGCGCTCAAGGTTGAGCAGACAGTGGCATTCAGCTCAGAGCGCAGCCGAGCCCAGGACTCTGATAGTGGGTGACTCCATTAACAAAAACATCGGTAGCAGGACTACAACTACATGCTGCTTTCCTCAAGCAAACAAGGAACTTCGTAACATTATAATGAAGCACAAGACTGCAAATCAAATCATCATCCATGTGAAGAATGTTATTAGGAAAGAGCAGTCAGAACTCCTTAAAAAGGATTTCAGTGACCTCCTTGAAACACTATGAAGACTAAGTGTTCATCAATGGACCACTCCCAGCAAGGGGAACTAACATGTTTTTAAGGCTGCATGGGCTGAATACATGGCTACAAAGAATCTGTAGTTTAAAAGGAGTCAACTTCAGTCTTTTCTGGGGCTGTAGACAACTGTTTAAACTGGATGGCCTCCACCCAAACAAACTTGGTGCAAAAGTTCTAAAGGATAACATCTACTTCTCCCTCCATCATCCTTCAGTACTGTTTGCCAACCCACTAAACCTGAATGGCACAAACACATATCAGCCTCTGAGTCATCATGTGGTTAACACATCCCAAAAAGACACTGATAGCACCATGCAGCCACGACAACCACTGCTCATGGACACCATCCTAACTGAGCCCTGTCCACAGAGCTCATCACAGGCAGACTGTGATGTATAACAGATCCAAGACTCAGCACCCAAGGACGACTTCACTGGCTGTCTGGAAAACAGCCAGGGAAGCCAGGACAACCTATTTCAGCCACCGGAAACACCAGAGCAACAGCCCCACTCACCAGACACATTATCCCTCTCTCCAGCATCTCCACTTCTAAGCTTTTCACAGAAAATGGAGGAATTTATGCTGGGACCAAACTCTCCCACTCTTTCAACTATTTTTTCAAAAGTGTGCTTAACTGTTTAGAAGCAGACCTCTTAGAAGTGGTGAACACTTCACTTCTTTCTGGGACTTTTCCAAACTCCCTCAAAACTGCAGTTGGTAATCCCCTCCTGAAAAAAAAAAAAAATCTAGATAACACCATTTTGAACTATAGACTAATTTCAAATCTTCCTTTAGGCAAGATTATTGAAAATGTTGTTTTTAATGAGCTGAACTACTACATAAACTCAAATGGATACCTGGACAATTTTCAATCTGATTTCCGACCGCATCACAGCACAGAGACTGCACTCACATTATTATGGGATAGGAGAGCATAAGTCTAATTGGACGTCCATGACATGCATGAGTCCCACAAGGCTTAATTCTTACACCGCTCTTGTTTAGCTTATATGTGCTCTCACTGTGAAACCGTGCGGAAAAAACAAGCCACTTTTATGAGGATTGTGGGCTTTCTTGGAGTTATTGAAGCTGTTGATGGATCTCAAGTTTACATCATGCAAATGAGGAGACATACCAATAGAAAAGAATTTCAAAGCATCAGTAATAATTTGTAATCATTTTGCACAATGCAAAGCATTTTTTTTAAATAGATTGAAATATTAAATAGTGTCTTAATTAAATGATTTCATTGTAGTTACATCAAATGATTGGTGTTGTGCTGCTGTGACTTCACATGAGCAGGCTCACTATTGGCTAAATCAGAGGTCAAGGCAGCCATTTTGGGTTGACATCATTGTAGTCCTTAGTTTACAACACCCTTTGACGCGTACAATCACACCAGTGTGATCGGAAGTGTACAATCACACCAGTGTGATTTGAACATTGAGTGCATCATGTGATCAGCTGCTGAATTCAAATCTGCTTTGGCGCTTTGACTGGCGCTGAGCCAGATCGGATGCACTGAACTCTTATCATATTATCACAACTATGAATTGTTTTCAACCATATAATGCTTATTTTAGGTTCCACACATTTAAATACACATAAGTACTAGCAAAACCATACATTTATAGTTTGTAAAAACACGCTGATGTCTATCAAGATAATGATCTTACAAATATAATCTGACGACATGTTTTATTAATATCATATACACATTGTTTAGGTAACTGTAAAGTTTACTCTGCTCTTCTCCCTGCTCACCGGACACTTACTTTAATGTCTTTCGGGAGGAGAGGATGAATTTGCGTGTTACCTCTCGGATTCAGCGTGAAATAACATGGCGGCGCCCATCACCCGGCATAGATCGACTAACAGGGTCATTATAAATGTGTTTAAACTTCCAAATACATTTACTTGCACATATTTCAGAATCGGAATATCAAATGTTTCATATGAATGTGAATATGAATAATAAAAAAAAGAAAAACAAAATAAAGGTGAACCATGTGTCTTACAGCTCTATTGTGGCTGCGGTGTGCCATGTGACAAGCATGACATGTCGCTATGGAAACAATAAAGCGATACGTTCTAAAATAACAGTCGCCTAAAAAAACTCACGCTGGGGGGCTCAGCTAGAATATTTTAAACTCACATGTGAAAGGGTTAAGTGTCCCCTCAGTAGGGGTTGGACGACTTCAGAATTTTTAAACTCGACATTTACGTGATGAAAGTCAAGTCGACATCGACTAGTCGCTGATGATGTCATTGATGAACAAATACGACTGAATCTTGCACTCAGACTCGAACACCTTGTGCACCACTATATGGCATATGACACAGTGCTGCCCATATGGCTACTGTTCATATAATAGCTTGTTTTTATCGTTCCTTTGTCTTTGGGTCTTTGGGTCATTATATTTAGCTCGTAATCAGATAAATAGATTAATATTAGTAAGAAAAAGATAAAGTGAGAGAGTGATTGTGTGTGTGAAATAATTCTACCTGGCAGCATCTCTCTACTAATAGTAAAGCTGTGGGTTTTAATTAATAAGAAATATATGCTTAAACCTTTTGGTTTCTAAGCTGTATTATTGAGAATTCATAGAACATTGCTGACAATAAATTTCCGCACTATTAAATGATTCTGTGTGCGTGTGATCTGCGCGTTATGTCTGTAGCCTATGTGTGTGCGCGTTACAACGCACATCACATTAGATTAGAATGGCAATTAATTTACCTGTACAATAAGATGTTTAAAACATGAATTCTCCCTTTCCATTTTCAGCATCCATGTATAATCCAGTGGTTCTCAATTCCAGTCCTCGCACCCCACTGCTCTGCACTTTTTATCGCTTATCACAACGTTTGTTCTGTTGCAAGTGCCCTGCAAAGTGGATATCCATGGATATCCATGCTTCCAGTTTAAAGCTAGCGTATAAGTTCTATTTAAAGGTAATTAAAGCATGCGATACATGAATTTAAATAGTATTTATTTACAGATGCATTTGTCACAGTTCACGCTTCTCTACTAAGATTTGTCTGTGTGTGAAGACACTGCAGGTGGTGCGTAGCGCAAATTTGTGAATGAACGTTCCGAAGTGAAGTAAACTTCAACGGATTTTCCATGCTCAGGGGTAGGGAACAATGAATACTGTGTAGTGACCGTGTCAATTGGAACACAGTTCATGCACGGAGCTCAATTCTAACGAGCTCGTTGTCAGAATCAGGTGCGTTAACTAAGAACAGCATGCACAATGTGCAGAACAGTTGGGCGCGAGGATTGGAATTGGAAAATGCTGTTATAATTAAACATCTTGTGATGTTTTCAGAGTATGAATTTATTTGTCTTTTTAACTGTTTGGAAACAGAATGTAAATGTTTTATTGTCCTGTTGCATCCTCTATTTAGAACCAGCGACTAGTCGACCTCAAGCTTAAAGTGTCATGACAAGTCATTAAAGTCGACTAATCAACTAGTCGGTGCAACCCCTACCCCTCAGACAACACTTAAGAATCAGTCTTAGACTTCACTGAAAACTGCTTTTAGCTTCTTTATAAAAGTTTCCTGCTCTTAGAAAAGTCTTACATTTTACTAAGAATGTTTTGACACTTAAGTCAAAAGACTATTCTTAAGAGCATTTCTGAGAAGTTTTATAATACGGGCCCAGATGTGTTAAAACATTACCACATTTAAGTCCAGATTCAACACTCATCTGTTTAATTGTGCATTTACTGATTGAGCACTGTGCTACACCTGAACTGATTGCACTGAATTGTATGTATAATCACTTTTATTCTTAATTGTTTTAATTCATTTTAAAACATTTTTAACTAATTTTAAATCTTAAATTTCTTGTTTGTATTACTATTTTAATTCCTTTTATATACAGCACTTTGAATTACCATTGTGCATGAAATGTGCTATATAAATAAACTGGTCTTGCCTTGTAATGTGTGAGTGTGGGTGTGAATAAACAAATTAACAGTTTCAGAACAAAATACTTTCAGACTTCTCTGTAAAAGTCTTTTTCCAAGTAGAGATACAGCTTTAATAAGTTGTATGCACTAAATAAAGAAATGAAATGAAATGTCTTGGAATTAATCTGTTTTTCTTCCTATTTCTTTGTGTGTGTATGTATGTAAAGAGTTTTGTCTCCTCCGCCCTCATTTTTTTTTTGAAGTGTGAAATGTTTAAACTCAGGAAGTATCTGCTGTAGATGTCACAGGACAGAGGTCATTTTATTAATGTGTCAGTATGGGGTCCAGTGCACTGCCTCTCATCCTCTGTAAGTATCTGATTATATTCTATAACAGGAAAACCTGAAGGGCCACAGTCCTGCAGTGTTTCTAACCTTATTACCTGTAATTTTCAAAGCAGCTAAAATTTGCAGGGCTGCAGACCTCCAGGAACGGAGTTTGGCTGCCCTCTACATTATCTTCTAATGTCTGTTTCTAATATATTGTATTCAGCTGAAGATCAGTTTCAACAGGTTGTGCTGTGTGTAGGAGGGTTTGTATCTTTTTATCATCATAATTCTGTTCAGCTGGATTTAGCTTGTGAGAAAAGTAAGCACAAGAAAAGAGTTTGGCCGGGCTGCCATGGCATTGTGACAGGACTGCTGATACCCCTGTGCTAGAGGCCCACTTCTACCACAAACTCACGTTCAGGATCGGGGTGCTGTAGTATGGGTGCAGTGGTAGAGACGTTTCTTGACCATAGACCATTAGAGGGGCTGTGATGGAGCTGAAGTCTCTGATGAACCACCTGTAAAATTTAGCAAAGCCAAAGAACCTCTGCATCTCCTTGACAGTAGTAGGTTGGGGCTAGTTCAGAACAGCTTGCATCTGTCCCATTTGCATAGGTTCTGGTTCGGATACTAATGGAGGACTTGAATGGAACGTAGAATTCCTGCCAGGTCTTTGAAAGTGGATCAAGTAGTCAATGCAGATGGCAAGAACAATCAGTTGGTCTAGCGTTTTCCCCTCATCATGACAAGTGAGCTCAGCCTGTAATTCCTGATTGAGGCCCTTGCGAAAAAGCAACTTTAAGGGATCATCAGGCCATCCTGTTTGTGCAGCTAGTGTGCAAAAGTCAAAGCAAACTCAGCTGCAGAGCGTTTCACTTGTCGCAGTGTGAGAATTTGCTTGCCTTCATCATCTCTTCCCTCAGGGAGATCAAACACTTCCCCAAAGCATTGCAGAAAGCCCTCAAACGTAGGAAAGACTAGCCGATTGAAACTCCACACAGCGGTAGCCCAGTCTATTGGTTTATCAGTCAATAGAGTGCACAGAAAAGCTATGCAACTCTCCTCTGTGGGATATAACACTGGCTGTTGCGAGACAAAGAGCATTGTAGCAGAAAGCCCTTACATTTAGATGATGTGCCATTGAATTTCTCCGGGTAAGCTAAGCGGGGACTGGCAGAGGAGGTGCTTGTGGTGCTGTGTTTAATGGTGGCGAGGATGACTCAGAAGAAGGTTGTTGTAACACTTGCAAAGTATTTACTAACTCCTCAGTGAGAGATGTGAGGCGTGCTAGCTGCTGTTGATGAGCACGTTGGCCTGGGCAGAGAATTTGATAGTGAGTCTGTAGACTGCTGCTGGATCAAGGTTGGGCGAAGTCTTCTGTTTTTGTACCAAAAATATTTGCCATATCTTTATGTTAACATACTTTTACAAGCCTTATGATTTGGAGCTTTGATGCAACCATGGCCTCATGGTGCAAACAGGAAACAAACCACTCTGGTCATGTGACAAGTTTTTTTTAACTAAACACTGTTATTATATACATCATATTTATTAGCATGTTTTATTTTGTGAAATGATTTACTGAAAATTATGTTTGTGCTATATTTTGTTAAAAAAAATGGCCACTTGTTTTGATATATTGCAAATATGCATATGTTGTATCAGCCTGTTTACACTGTGAACACTAAAAGAACTTGTGAAAACGCCTGAAGTGTGTAAATTATTTTGTGGCCAGTAAAGTCACAATTAATTTGATGGTGCCAGTGTCAAACACGAAGTGTGGCTGAGTGCATCTCAAACACTTTCAGCTCATTTGGTTAGGAATTTTGTTGCTTGCTTTGTTCCAGTTAAGAATCAGTGGAGTAAAACATTAACCTCATTACTGCATGTAACGTGTTTGCAAGTATGTTAATACAAAAGTGAGTTTTTGTGTACTATGATAAAATAATATCATACTGGTGTGAAAATTGCATGATTCTATATTTTATATTCTTTCTAAAGAATCTTCATGTTTTACAAAAAAAGGGCAAATACACAGGGCAAGCAAATAGAGGAAACAATACAAAATTAATTTGGGACATCATATGAAAGGCAAAGGCTTAACATGTAAATGAGCATGCTGCGTTCACAATTTGAGCTTATATGTGTATCTGCACATACACACCATGACAAAAGTCTTGTCGCCTATCCAAGTTGTAGGAACAACAAATAATAACTTGGCTTCTAGTTGATCATTTGGAATCAGATGTGGCTTATATGAAATGCAAAGACCTCTAGATTATGCTTATTTTACCAAAATAAAATCTTGTCATGTCTTGATTTTAAATTATTTAATTAGGACGGAAAGGTCCTAAAGGTGATTCAACCAATCACAGATTAGAGCGTCACCTGTGACAAATACTGTAATTAACACATGCCCAGGTGTGTAGAAGAAGAACCCAAGCACACCCAACCTTCATTTGAAATGCATCCTGACCTCTGACAGCATGCCAAAGATTCAACCACAGACCAAAGTGCTGATCATCAAGAGCCTGAAGATCAAGTCTCCTGCTGAAGTGGCAGACATCTTTAATGTATCTAAACGTCAACAGGAGAGGATAAGAAAAAGATTTGAAGAAACTGGTGAAGTTCATGACAGGCCCAGGTCAGGCAGACCCCGTAAGACAACTGTTCGAGAGGACCGTTTGTTGGTTCGACAGTCCAGGGCCAGCCCTTTTTCAGCTGCAGCAGAGCTACATAACTGGTCACCAGAAACTCCTGTATCTACAAGAACGGTTTGTCGAATTCTCTCACGCAGTGGTCTCAATGGCTGAATTAGTGCTCAGAAAACAACATTAAACAGAAGACAACTAAAAAATTGTGTTGCATTTGCCAAGGCCCACAGCTTGCAGGAAGGATGGACTGTGGAAAAGTGGCAGAAGGTTGATTTTTCCGATTAATCATCTATTGAACTGTATCCCAGTCATCGCAAATACTGCAGAAGACCTATTGGAACCCGCATGGACCCAAGATTCACACAGAAAACAGTCAAGTCTTGAGGTATCAAGACATTCTTGCTGCCTATTACATTCCAAACCACAGGAGAGGGCAAATTCTTCAGCAAGATGGCGCTCCTTCTCGTACTTCAGCCTCCACATCAAAGTTCCTGAAAGCACAGAAGGTCAAGGTGCTCCAGGATTGGCCAGCCCAGTCACCAGACATGAACATTATTGAGCATGTCTGGGGTAAGATGAAGGAGGAGGCATTGAAGATGAAACCAAAGAATCTTGATGAAATCTAGGAGTACTGCAAGAATGCTTTCTTTGCCATTCCAGATGACTTTATTAATAAGTTATTTGAGTCATTGCTGAGATGTATGGATGCACTCCTCCAAGCTCATGGGAGTCATACACAATGTTAATTATTTTTCCACTGCACCATGACTTTATGTTCTGTACTGTACATTATTTCTGTTAAGTGACAAGACTTTTTTTCTAAGCAAAGTCTGACCTTTCTGCCCTAATTAAATAATAAAAAATCAAGGCATTATTAGATTTTATTTTGGTAAAATAAGCGTAGTCTAGAGGCCTTTGCCTTTTATATAAGCCACTTCTGATTCCAAATGATCAACTAGAAGTCAAGTTATTATTTGTTGTTCCTACAACTTGGATAGGCAACAAGACTTTTGTCAGGGTGTGTAGTATGCCTTGTAATTGTGTCACTATCATTGTCTTGGAACTTGCAATTCACGATGAAGCATGACATACAATGGTAACATTTTTCACAATCAAGACAGAAAATCAAAATACAGTCCTATAACTCAATAGCGGAAGGGCAGTGCAATCTTCCCAGTATGGCGGATAAACCAGAGCAGTCTCCCAGAACTTGCAGTGTGACGCCAACTTCACATTCTCTATGGTGTTGTTTACATGAACGTCTAATACCTTTTTGTTTTAGATCAGCGTAAGAGAGTTGACTCTTTTTCTTTTATTTAACTTTGTCAACTCGACTTTGAATTGTATAACATTACATAAACAGTTTTACTTTCATAAAACTTTCCTTTGATCCCATTTGTCACATAGGAGTCATAGGCGGGTGGATCCAAGTGCAAAACTTTATTAAACGAACTCATGGTCGACAGGCGTGGTCAAAACAGCAGACGGGTACAACGCAGATAATCCAGTAGGGTAAACGATAGTCCAGGCAGATAGTCGGGGCGGGCAGCGATCAAAGGGATAGTCCAGAAACGAGCAAGGGTCAAAAAGGCGGGCGGAGAACAATCACAGGAGCCAGGAAACAAGGGGGGTCGACACGGGGAAAAACAAACACGGAAAACGCTCGGAAATGACAGATAACTGATCAAGACTTCGCCAAGAAATGGTGAATGAACCGGGCTATTTATGCATTGAAAAGCAAGATGGCCGACAGGGGTGAGGGGTGAAAGGAAACAGGAAGTTCATGAGAATGGGGTTATGGGTAGTGTAGTGAAAATGGTCCATGGTGAAATGGAGGCTCCCTCTGATGGTGAAGGGAGGGAGCCACAACGGCACAGTTCATGACAGAGCCCCCCCCTTAGGAGCGGCTTCCAGACGCTCGACACAGTCCAATAACACCAAGGGGAGGGGGGGTGGGACAGAGTACAAAGGGGAGGACCAGGTCCATGTGGGCTGACAGAGATAGGCAGGGCAAAAGGTCCAGGAGCTGCCGGAATGGCAGCCAAGCAACAGAGCTGCCAAGGATGCATAGAAGACCACGAAGATGGAGTAGACAGCCTCCAGGGCGGAGCCGGCGGAGCAGATGCCCTCCAGGGCAGATCGGATGCCCACCAGGGTGGATCAGGCGGAGCAGGCACCCTCCAGGGCGGAGCAGACGAATCAGACGCCCTCCAGGGCGGAGCAGACGAATCAGACGCCCTCCAGGGCGGAGCAGACGAATCAGACGCCCTCCAGGGCGGAGCAGACGAGTCAGAAGCCCTCCAGGGCGGATCAGGCGAGTCAGACGCCCACCAGGGCGGATCAGACGAGTCAGACGCCCACCAGGGCGGATCAGACGAGTCAGACGCCCACCAGGGCGGATCAGACAAGACAGACGCCCACCAGGGCGGATCAGACGAGACAGACGCCCACCAGGGCGGATCGGGCAGGACTAGAACCCTCCAGAGTGGCACGGAAGCCCCCCAGGGCGGAGCAGACAAGACAGGAGCCCTCCAGGGCGGAACAGGATTCCCCGAGGGTGGAGCAGACAGGACAGGAGCCCTCCAGGGTGGAACGGGATCCTCCCAGGGCGGAGCAGACGGATCTGTAACGTAGAGCATAGACAGACACACACACAGAGAGAGAGAATCAGACGCCCTCCCGGGCGGATCGGACGCCCTCCAGGGCGGATCGGGCGAATCGGACGCCCTCCAGGGCGGATCAAACAGGACATGAGCCCTCCAGGGCAAAACGGAATCCCCCCAGAGCGGAGCAGACAGGACAGGAGCCCTCCAGGGCAGAGCGGGAACTCCCCAGGGCGGAACAGACAGGTCTGTAATTTGGAGCACAGACAGACAGACACACACAGAGAGAGAAAGCTCGGAGCCCAAGCTCCTGGCCAGGTTGGGTTGGATACCCAGTGTGTAGGGGGCCTCAGCGGCTGAATTGGGACTAGACGAGAGCTCAGAGTGGTGTGGGTTGCTGGGCGCTATCACCGTGCAGGGAGCAGGTGCGACCTCCTCCTCGGCTTGAGGATCCGTGGCCTCGGCCACCTCCTCGGGGGAGGCCACCCTCAGAGGTTCTGCGGGGTGAGCCGCCACCTCTGAGGACTCGGTGGTGGTATACGCGGCCCAGACAACCCAAAGAGCAGTTCTCAGGAGGAGCACGGCCTCAGTGAAGGCCAGCACTGGAGTGGTGCCAATGATGGGGCTTGGTACTTGAACAGTAGCTGTGACATGACTGGACACTGGTGCTGTGGCTTGGCTTGGTGTGTGTGCAGCTGTGTTGAAACAGGGTTCTGAAGCAGCAGTGACGAGGCTTGACGCTGGAGGAGTGGCAGCGACGAGGCTTGACTCTGGAAGAGGAGCTTCGGCGATGACGCTTGATTCAGTGGGAGGAGCAGCTGTGACAATGAAGCTTGACTCAGGGGGTGTAGCAGCTGAGACGTCACTTAACTCTGGGGAAACAGCTGCGACGAAGAGGCTTGACTCTGAAGGCGGAGCAGCTGCGACAACATGACTTTGTTTAGAGAAAGGAGCAGCCGCGACGGGGCTTGACTCTGAAGGTGGAGCAGCTGCGACAACATGACTCGGCTCAGAGGGAGGAGCAGCTGCGGCGAAGACGCTTGACTCAGGAGGCGGAGCAGATGCGAAGACGCTTGACTCAGGAGGCGGAGCAGATGCGACGACGCTTGACTCAGGAGGCGGAGCAGATGCAACAACGCTTGACTCAGGAGGCGGAGCAGATGCGACGACGCTTGACTCAGGAGGCGGAGAAGATGCGACGACGCTTGTCTCAGGAGGCGGAGCAGCTGCAAAGACGCTTGTCTCAGGAGGCGGAGCAGATGCGACGACGCTTGACTCAGGAAGCGGAGCAGATGCGACGACGCTTGACTCAGGAAGCGGAGCAGCTGCAAAGACGCTTGACTCAGGAGGCGGAGCAGCTGCAAAGACGCTTGGTGCTGGAGGCGGAGCAGCTGCGGAGGGGCTTGACTCTGGAGGCTGAGCAGCTGCGAAGACAGGGCTTGACTGTGGAGACTGAGCTGCTGCGAAGACAGGGCTTGACTGTGGAGACTGAGCTGCTGCGAAGACAGGGCTTGACTGTGGAGACTGAGCTGCTGCGAAGACAGGGCTTGACTGTGGAGACTGAGCTGCTGCGAAGACAGGGCTTGACTGTGGAGACTGAGCTGCTGCGAAGACAGGGCTTGACTGTGGAGGTGGAGCAGCTGTGAGGACAATTGACTGTGGAGGCGGAACAGCTGCGAAGACGTCAGCAGTGAAATCACTTGACTCTGGAGGGACAGTTGCTACATCACTAGGCTCTGGAGAAGCGACTGCGACGACTTGGCCTGACTGTGGAGGAACAGCGGTAACTTGGCTTGGCTTTGAGGGAACTGCTGCGACTTTACTTGGCTCTGGAGGCACAGCAGTGACTTGACTTGACTGCGGAGAGAGGGCTGTGACTGGACTTGAATCTGAATAGGCAGTTGAGGATAGACTTGACTCTTGACTTGGCTTTGGTACGAAGGCTGTAACTTGACTTGAAACAAAAGCTGCCACTGGACTTGACACTGGAACAACGGCTGGGCTTGACACTTGACTTGGCTTTGGAACGATAACTGGGACTGGACTAGACACTGGAGTGGTGGCCATGACAGGTGCTGACTCAGGAAGGACGGCCATCTTGACTTGTGAAGACTCTGGTGTGGCGGCCATCTTGACGTGCTTGGGAGACTGGGCAGAGTGGAAAAGAGTGAGCGCTGACTTAACTGATATAATTGGGTAATCTTCCAGACAGGATGAGAGTCTATTATCGCTTGTTAGGTTGAGGAAGTGTGCTGGGAGGTCCGCCATCTTGTGATCGCAACATGCCGCGGCCGCCATTTTGTGAACGCGCGCCGGCGCGGCCGCCATTTTGACATCGCGCGCCGGCGCGGCCGCCATTTTGACATCGCGATTCGGCGCGGCCGCCATTACTGTGGGTTCGCGGTCCTCCCCCGCGAAATCCTCAGAGTCAAGTAATTCCCCATATTGTAATGCATAATCCCATGTGTCAGTGAAACAGGAGCGTGGCAAGCTGTAATCACAAGCCTCCTCTTTGTAATCGCATTTTCCCTCTGTAACAGCCACAGGACCAGAAGATGAACCCCCGCACCACAATGCAAAGTCCACATAATCAGAGAAACAGGTGCGGGGACACTCAAATCGCAGCCTCGATTTGAGAGGCTCATCGAGAGCCAAACGGAAAATGTCCATGAAATAATATTCATCATAGAAGGGTTGTTGATACATGAGGTGACAAAATTTATCCACAAAAACCCCTATTGGCATACCGTGTTGTTTAAGTTGGAGTAGTTGGTCAAATGGGTCCATGGTAGAGCGGGAGGGTGAAATAAAGCTGCTGGATCCGGGTATGGCGAAGTCTTCTGTCACATAGGAGTCATAGGCGGGTGGATCCAAGTGCAAAACTTTATTAAACGAACTCATGGTCGACAGGCGTGGTCAAAACAGCAGACGGGTACAACGCAGATAATCCAGTAGGGTAAACGATAGTCCAGGCAGATAGTCGGGGCGGGCAGCGATCAAAGGGATAGTCCAGAAACGAGCAAGGGTCAAAAAGGCGGGCGGAGAACAATCACAGGAGCCAGGAAACAAGGGGGGTGAACAATCACAGGAGCCAGGAAACAAGGGGGGTCGACACGGGGAAAAACAAACACGGAAAACGCTCGGAAATGACAGATAACTGATCAAGACTTCGCCAAGAAATGGTGAATGAACCGGGCTATTTATGCATTGAAAAGCAAGATGGCCGACAGGGGTGAGGGGTGAAAGGAAACAGGAAGTTCATGAGAATGGGGTTATGGGTAGTGTAGTGAAAATGGTCCATGGTGAAATGGAGGCTCCCTCTGATGGTGAAGGGAGGGAGCCACAACGGCACAGTTCATGACACCATTTACCAGCTATTATTTCAAAAGTTTAAAGGAGAGGAGGGATGGAATTTTTATGAGGGGCATAGAATTGAGGTATTCACCTTGAGAACTTTGTTTTCTCTTTATTTAACTGAAAACAGTTTTGCCACATCCAACTGTTAATTTCATCAGTGCATGGGCAGAGGAGTCAATGTGGCTGTAGACATCAGGCAATGAGGCTGAATAAATCTGGGCATCATCTCCATAGCTTTGATTAGCAATTTGATTCTTTTTGATTATTTGACACATTGGGAGCATATACATGCTGAACAAGAGTGCTGCAATAATTGAGTCTTGAGAGACTCACCATGCCCTGGATGTCCACTTAGTCTTCTGGTCACCTATACTCACATTGTTATCATTATCAGTTCACGAGTCCTGTGATGTCATTGTGTGTGTTGTCGTTAAATAATGGAGAATTTTCACCAATGGTTGTCATTGATGAGCTTTAAAACACAGAAAACCATGAAATGCTTCATATCTGTATTTTTGCTGTTTTTTAGTGCTGATGTCCCTCATCCATGCTGGACCCACTCAAGGTACTGTGCAGTAATTTGATTATTAAACAAATGTGAATTGTGTTGTAGTAGTTTATTTGTCTACATGGATCACATGAGGATATCACACTTGTTTCTTTGCTGATATGTTATGTCTGTATTTTGCTGTTATACATCTTCAAGCAGCATCATCTGTCTGTGTAAGTCCTCATGCTGCTAAAATGCTGCTATTTCTGCAATTTATGAGGAAAGTAAAATAAAATAAATAAAAAGTTTATGGTAGTTACACTGTAATTACTGACTGCATGCCATTGACCCTTATGTCATGACAAAATAATTCCTCTCTGTTTTACAATTTGTCAAAATATTGTAAATGAAAAAAAAAGTACTTTTGTACAAAAAAAGAGTCTTTTTTTATTATTATAATAAAGATGTTTTAATAATGTCCCAATACAAATTTAAATGAGCCATCTAGTGGCTGCAATGTTATTTGAAATAACATTATTTTATTTCATGCTATTTTATTTTATGGCAGCAATCTTGTCACCTTTATTTATATAGCACTTATTACAATACAATGCAAGCATCAAACTTATACATTAACAACAATTTATTAATCATCATACTCAGACATTCAACATTGTCAGTCTTATCTACATGAAGGAAAGTTAGAATAATAATAAAAAAAAGTTATTTTAAAAATGGTTAATTAAAAAAATATATCTATGTAAAGTTAAATAGCAAAAAAAAAAAAAAAAAAAAAACTGCACATCTGTAGAGTAAAAACATTGATAAAGTGATTGATGTTATAGAAGAATAAATGATAATAATAAAAAATAATAATAATACAACATTTTACCTTCTGGGTTGTGAGGAAACACCAAACATCCTGAGCATACTTTCTAAACCCGATGATCTCAAAGTGGAGAACTGGAGGTCTGTGGCCTATAGTCATAATTTGAAAAAAATAAATAAATAAATAAAATAAATATTACATAACATGTCATATGACCATATTTTTTAATCAGTTCATTAATGCAACATTCATTAGCAACATTTATGATTTCAAATTACTCTACATAAAACATCTAGAGAGAGAGAGAAAAAAAATAAATAAACAGAAGTTCCAACATCTAAGAGTATTAAAGACATGCTCAAACACTGCTTCTCGCCTGTAAGGGGTCCCTGGCCACAATAAGTTTCAGAAGTCAAGTCAAGTCAGCTTTATTTATATAGCGCTTTTTACAATACAAATTGTGTCAAAGCAACTTTACAGTATCAAATGGGAAAGTAGCATATCAATAATTCAAAAAGAAACTTTAAACAATTTTAGTTTGAGGAAATTAATCAATAGTTCCAAATTAAAAAAAAAAAAATGAATAAATAAATAAATTGTATTTTATTGAAGCCTCTGACTGAAACAATTACCAGCCAGAACATGAACTGTTCAATAATGTTTTAATAACTTTATTTCAAAATCCAGCTGAACTGACAAAACAAATAAATCAATAAAATTGTATCACTATCAGCTACATTAAATTGGACATTCACTTCAGACTCTGTTTTCTTCTGTTCACAGGTTTTCCCACACCTACACTGACTGTGACACCAGACAGTCTTGTATTCACTGAAGAGACAGTCAATCTGGTGTGTCTGACTGAGTACAGTGGCTGGACATATCAGTGGTTTAAAGCAGGCAAATTGCTTAAAATGTTACAGTTGCCTGATCGTTATACTGCAAATGGAAACACTCTCACTGTCAGAGGAGCTACTGTGTCTGATGAGAGTCAGTACCAGTGTAGAGGACAATATGGAGGATCATACTCACCACGATCAAACACTGTTTCTCTCATTGTAAAAGGTGAGTTGAATATCATCATCTGTAAACTCTCTACACATGAGAATGATATTCAATTGCAACACTGAATCTATAAGCTCCTGAAGTTCCTCAGCATAACATATAAAACACAAAGAGAACAAAAACTAACACATTCACTGTAAGTCTGATAATTGTTTCAGATGATATGAGAATCACATTAAACCTGTAGAGAATCAACATCACTCCTCTTTAACATTAGTGTTACACAAGGGGTGTAAAAGTGTCCTAATGTAGGAACTCACTTAGTGATCATCGAGGACCATCACAGATCAGTGTGGACTATAACAGGTTTGCAGAAGATATCAGTGAGAGAAAAGTCAGGCAGGGGTGCGTTTCCCAAAAGCATCGTTAGCCAACTATGGTCGCAAGTTCCGTCATTGTCATCATAGTTCAGAGATTCTGCATTTCCCGAAACCATAGTTCAAACGAATATTCACAAACAGTGTCGCAAACTTACGTGGTTGGAACTACAGCTCTCGACCTGTGGTTAGAAGCATAGTTTCTTGTTAGTAAGACATATGGCCTTAATAAATTATGCTCTTGGGCATATAAGCAAGCTAACATGCAATGCAATCAATATCTTCCATTCAATCTAAATATCAATGGATTTTAATCTATGTATTTTGGTGCCTCCTATATAAGCACTGTCTTTGAATAGTGTGCATGTGCATAAATGCCTAAAGGGAACCCTGGAGTATGACGTAAGAGGGAACCCGTGATGAATCAAACATCAATTAAAGCAAAATGACAGGGAACAAAAAAAAATATGGTTAATTAGACATGAATTAGTCACATATGATGTTCATCATTTGTCATCATGTTCATCAGTTTGACTTCCCTTTCGAAGTTTGACTTCCCTATCACGTCACTGCCGGCACGACTCGTTGCTGCCGGTGCGTCATCGTTGGTGTGACGCACAGTATAAAAGGATTTTTTTTTTATTTATTTATTTTTTTATTTGACACAAATTAAAACATAATACAAACAAGCCCACAAGAGTCTATATTTGTACACATTTTAAAACTGTCGAGGATAATAAACACAAAAAAGCCGTAGGCTTATTTCCATTGTGGTCCTCTATGTTAAAAACTGGACAAACAAATCGTGAAGGAGTAAAAATCATCATCAAATTCAACAATTTCACAAATACAACACCTACGACATCTAAAAAAAGCCATTTTTTTACTTCCCTTCTAAAAATATTTTCAGTTTGAATCTGCTTTATACACCCAGGTAATCTATTTCAAGACACTGCACTCGTATATAAAAAAGTATTCTTCCCTATTAAACTCTTGAACCTAGAAGGATATATATCATTACTACTTGCCCTAGTAGAATGACAATGAACATCTCTAACACATACAAAATACTCAGAAAGGTACCTTGGAACATTTTTCTTGAATAATTTAAAAACCATTACCAATTTAAGAAAGGTTACCCTTTTCTCAACCTTCAAAAAACCGATTTCTCTAAAATGTTTATCACCTAACTGCATCCTTGGATGTACTTTCAAAATAAGCCTACACAACTTATTTTGAGCAGTCTGTAATTTACACTTAGTTCGTTTTGTAATACCGCTATACCAAAATGTTGCAGCATAATCTTAGTGTGCCTGCACTAATGCTCCCGCTAACATTTTTAAAGTTTGCGTATCTAAATAAAACGCCTGTCTTGCTAAAAATTTTATTCGATTACAAATTTTTGAGTGAACTAAAACAGCCATATCCTCTCCAGTCAATTTACTATCCAAAACACATCCCAAACATTTAACTACTTGTTTGGGTGTAATAATTTTTTCTCCAACCATTACCTCTAATTCAGAACATTTTCACAATTTTGCTGATGAGCCAAATAGAATAGATTCAGTTTTTCCCAAGTGTAAAAAAAACTTATTTTGGTTAAACCATTTCGAGATGCTTGTAATCTCCTTACTTAACTCATTTTCAAAATTTTCTTTCCTTTCACGAGAAACTATTATTACTGCATCATCAGCATATAACAACAATTCACTAGAACAAGCCATTTTTAAATCATTAATATATAATAAAAAAAAAATAAAGGACCCAACACACTCCCTTGTGGAACTCCACATGAAATAGGCAAAGAATCTGAAAACACCCCATTTAAATCTACTACTTGACATCTATTTACAAGATAAGATCTAATCCATTGACAGGCTTTATTACTAAAACCCATTGCCTGTACTTTTGCCAGCAGAATACTGTGATCGACTGTATCAAATGCTTTTTGCAAATCTAAAAGTACCATCCCACTCAATTACCCTTTATCTATTTCATTCTTTATAAAATCTGTTAAATACAAAATTACTGTCTCTGTGGAGTGCATCCTCCTAAAACCAGACTGATATTCATACAATATATTAAAAGTAGAAATGTAATGTTCTGTCTGCTCAAAAATAATCTTTTCAAACACCTTTGATAACGCACTCAGAATTGACACAGGTCTATAATTATTACACTCAAACCTACTCCCTTTCTTAAAAAGAGGAATAACTCTAGCATGTTTTAACTCATCAGGAAACTTTCCTTGACTAATCGAAAGGTTTATAATATGGGTAACCATAGGAGTTTGCTGCATCTTTAATAAATTTTACTGGAATATTCTCTATCTCTATTGCTTTACTAATTTTAAGTTCATTTAATTTTTTTAAAACAGTGCTCTCCATTACTTTGGTAAATGAAAAAGCTTCCAAACTAACCCCACGATTAGCATTATATTTCTTAACTAATTCATCATCAAATACATCGGTTTGCACAGGAAGCTCATTTGCCAATTTTTCAGCTACAGACGTAAAAAATCTATTAAAATAATTTGCTAACTCCTTCTGATCTGTCATCAATCTTCCATCTACATTAAGACTTATTCTGGAATGTTTAATATTGGCTTTTTTTGATACCCTAAATCCTTCAGAACTCTCCATAATTTTTTAGAATCCTGTTTCAAATCATTAATCTTATCCTTAAAAAAAAAAGATAGCTTCTTTTATCTTATCTCTTACCTCATTTCTTTTAATTTTAAATTGCTCAAAGTTATAATTATTCCTATCCCTTTTAAATTCCTTAAAACTAGCATTGCGTTCCTTAATATCCTTTAAAATACGTCCATGGTTCCGTTCTTTGCTTAATTCTTCTCTCTTTATATGGTGTGATCTTATTCAAAACCTTTAAAAAATTAAACTTAAACCTATCCCAAGCCATCTCCACATCCAGACACTGCATCACTTCATTCCAATTAACCTAAGTTCTTGTAAAAATACTTGAGGGCTATACTTTTTAAGGGATCTCATTTTTACTGTATTATGGTGCCTTATAACTTCTCTCCTAATTTCCTAATTAAATAAACTAAACAGTGGTCACTAATCCCAGCCTCCAGAACACCACTTGTACAGACGCATGATGGCGCCAGTGTGTATGGCTTGCCGTCTGCTGCTCGTGATTTTATTTGGGATTATATTGTATGTCACGCAGAATGTAGAATCTTTATTGGTGTATGATCGCCAAACACTACTGGACCTTCGATCTTCTACCAAAGAGTTTGTGAAGTTTGATTATGGTGGTCAAAAGACTTTGCCCCCAGTTTTATTGGGTATTCCGCCCTATCTTTGCCGCTACCCAGGGCTACATCCCCGGCGTAAGCGCCACCGTCGCCGAGGAAAGTGCAGCGGTCGTCTGGTGAGGATGAAGGCCTGCTTGATGCGCTTTCCTGCTGCCTCCTGTTTTGAATACTGTGTGATGAATCGCCGGCGACTCCTGGATCCGATCGACGCCTGGCTGGTACCTGTTGTCGGCCCGGATGAGGTGTCCCAGCCCCGTGCACCCTGCTCTCCTCGCCCCCGCTGGCGCGGGGTGAATCTCCGAGTACTGCGCCCTCTGTGTCGGGCTCCTCGGGAAATCACCACCGCAGACTTGCCGGCCCCTGCTAGGTTTGGCCTGGTAAATGCTAGATCGCTAGCAAATAAAACTTTTATCCTAAAGGACTTTTTTATGTCCCGTGGATTGGATTTTCTCTGTGTGACTGAGACGTGGCTGAGTGTTGGTGAGTCCAGCGCTTTCTCCGAACTTTTACTGAGCGATTGCTGCTTTTTAAATTCTCCGCGAATGTCAGGACGAGGAGGTGGAATAGCAATTGTCTATAAAGATGCTTACAAATGTAAATCACTGCCATTGCCACCCTCGTTCAGCAGTTTTGAACTGTGCGTATTTGAGCTGGGTCGAGTTCACAAAACATTATGTGCAGTGGTCTATCGCCCCCCCAAATACAATAAGGACTTTATAAATGATTTTTCTGCCTTTTTATCTTATGTCATGCCCAGGTATGATCGTGTTCTTATTATTGGGGATTTAAATGTTCACGTGTGCTGTACTGACAACTTAATAGCAAAGGACTTTTTGCACCTTATTGACTCTTTTAATCTTGTGCAATTTGTGTCTGGTCCCACGCAGGAGCGCGGGCATACATTAGACCTTGTTTTATCCTTTGGTTTGCCTGTTCTTAACCTAGAGATATGTGATGCTGTGTTTTCCGATCACATGCCTGTATTATTTGAGACTTTTCTCGCCTATAATACTGTTGAACCTTGTGCTGCTGTTCGTCTTTGTCGTGTCATTAACCCCTCTACTGCTGGCCATTTCGCGTCTGTCTTCACTCAGACCTGCGCTGTACCTGATTCTATAAGTAATAATTCTGATGAGCTCAGTTCATGGTTGCACTCCACCTGCCAAACTGTGATGGACACTGTGGCTCCTTTGAAACTCAGGCGGCCAAGGTCTAAATCCGAGCCTTGGATGAATGACGTGACTCGTGCTGCCAGACGAGAGTGTCGTAAAGCTGAACGCAGATGGAAAAAGGATAAACTGCATGTATCATTTCAAATATTAAGGGACTGCTGGCGTCAGTATCAGAAAGTTGTCAGAGATGTCAAAAATAATAATTTTTCCGAGCTAATTTTGTCAAACTGTAACAAGCCTCGTGTTTTGTTTAAAACGATTGAGACAATTCTTAATGTTCCGCAATCTCTGTGTGTGGACTCTTCAAATACTGTTTGTGAAGATTTTCTTTGTTTCTTTACTGATAAGGTCAATTCCACTAGGGCCCTAATTTTGCCACCTGCTTGTGACTCTTCAGTGTCTGAACCCTGCTCTGCTGTGTTTGACAAATTTGAGCTTGTGACTCTGCTTGGGTTACAGGAGGAGACTGTTGGCCACTTGAAGCCCTCAGGTTCTCCATATGATGCTGTTCCTCCTCGACTTATAAAGGAGGTGTTTCCTACTATTGGGCCATCTGTTCTTGCAGTTGTCAATAGTAGTTTGCTTTCGGGTGTCGTCCCTCAAAATTGTAAACATGCAGTTGTGCAACCATTGATTAAGAAGCCTGGTTTAGATTCTTCAGACCTTGCAAATTTTAGGCCTATTTCTAAACTGCCTTTTCTTTCAAAAGTCCTTGAAAAGATAGTTTATAGCCAGTTGATGACCTATCTGAAAGATCATAATCTTCTTGAAGTTTATCAGTCCGGTTTTAAAACTCTACATAGCACAGAAACTGCCCTTCTAAAGGTTTTTAATGACATCTTTTTAGCTACTGACTCAGGGGACTGTGTTATTCTTGTGCTCCTTGACTTAACAGCAGCTTTTGACACTGTGGACCATGAAATTTTAATCTCTCGTTTGGAACAGTGTGTGGGCATTCAAGGGACAGCACTTAAATGGTTCAGGTCCTATTTAGAAGGTCGGAGTTTTTGTGTTAGTTATGGTGGCTCTGTGTCATCTTCAGCACCGCTTTTTTGTGGAGTTCCGCAGGGTTCGGTTTTAGGCCCTCTCCTTTTCTCTCTTTATTTGCTTCCCCTTGGCTCAATAAGCAGGAAGCATGGCTTGTCATTCCACTGCTATGCGGATGACACCCAGATTTATTTGCCTCTGAAAAAGGGTGACACAGTAAAGCAATTAAATGACTGTCTAGAGGACATAAAGGCCTGGATGGCTTTTAACTTTTTAAGTTTTAATGAAAAAAAGACAGAAGTGATGGTTTTTGGAGGCACCACTGGGACCCTGTTGGTCAATCTGGGTTCTCTGGTTTAGTATATTAAGCCAACTATTACTAATTTAGGTGTTCAAATTGACTCTGACCTTAAGCTAGATACTCAAATAAGGACAGTTGTAAAATCAAGCTTTTTTCATCTGAGGCAGTTGGCCAAGGTAAAGCCATTTCTCTCGAAACAGCATTTTGAGACTGTAATCCATGCCTTTGTTACCACTCGGCTAGATTACTGTAATGCACTGTATGTGGGTGTCAGTGGGTCATCTGTTGCCCGTCTGCAGATGGTGCAGAATGCTGCAGCGCGTCTTTTGACAGGTACACGTAAATATGAGCACATTTCCCCTATTTTAGCCTCACTACACTGGTTGCCAGTTCATTTTAGGATTCAGTTTAAGATTCTTTTATTTGTTTTTAAATCCCTACATGGTCTTGCTCCGCTGTATATTTCTGAGCTGCTACACTCATACACTCCAACCCGTTCTCTCAGGTCAGCTGATCAGCTGTTCCTGACTGTGCCTAAAACAAAGCGAAAGCTTAGAGGGGACCGGGCCTTTGCTGTAGCAGCTCCTAAAATGTGGAATAGCTTGCCTTTGCCCATTAGACAGGCCACTTCATTGTCCATATTTAAATCTAATCTTAAAACTTATTTTTTCTCTTTGGCCTTTGAATCATGATGTCAGGATTTTACTTTTAATTATTTTATTTTATTTTTTATTTTTATTTTTTTCTTTGCTTTTTGAGTTTTAATTTCCTGTACAGCACTTTGGTTGACTTCCGAGTGTTTTAATGTGCTTTATAAATAAAGTTTGATTTGATTTGATTTGATTTGATCTTAGAATTATCTGATACCAGTATAACATCAATAATAGTTTTAGTTTTAAGAGTAATTCTAGTTGGATCCGTAATAATCTGTTTTAAAGCATATGAATCACAAAAAGATCTAAACTGTTTATACATTGAAGTATCCTTTTTTTGCATGTCCGTATTTAAATCACCCAGAATTATTATCTCTTGAGCAGTATTATAATTAGACACATTTAATGTCTCTTCAAGTCTCTCATAAAAATCATTTTGATCAGGTGGACGATAGCAAACACCCACTAAAACCGGTTTACACTTTGGTAACAAAATGTCCAACCAGACCGCTTCAACAGCAGCATTTTCCAAATCTTTTCTCTCCTCAAACATCAGATCTGATCTAATGAATACATACACTCCGCCTCCTTTCCGGTTCCGATCTCTCCTTAACAAACAATAATTTTCTATATGAATCTCTGCATCCAGGATCGAATCGTCCCACCATGTTTCGCTACAACTAAAAAGTGTCACGTTAGATTCTTGACATAAATGCCGTAGTTCACTTATCTTTGGAAGCAAGCTCCTGACGTTGAGATGAACCATATGTAAACCCTTTGTAGAACCGATGTCCTTTAAAACGTTGATCTCTGAAGCTGTTTGATCTCGTATTAACTTTGCATCTTCATTAACAGATCTATCAGTTAAACTCCCTGGTGTCCTCGGTCTCCAGCCAACAGTCTCGGCTGGGGAAAACATTTCCACAGCATCATTATCCCTTCGATTTATATCCCTTGATTCATAACAAGGAAGTAAATTGCTCCATTGATCCGCGATAGTACTCCATTCCACAGCAATTTCCGAACGCCGACATTTCTCAATAAACGATATTTGAATGCCTCCTTCAAAAACACCTGCACCAACTCCTTCAAAATCAGTGGCTACGGGCCCAGGACATTGGTGTATGTCTCCTGACAAAAGTAGGCACATCATTATAATCAACAAGTCGCTTGATTGCCTTCTTGTTTTTCCACTCCGTCTTTGTTTTTTTGCACAGACGATCCACGTGTGGAAGATTCGCGTATAAACAACACTCTTTCCAAAACCAAAATGTTTGCATCCTCCACGAGGTTGTTCAAAATTATTTCTAGTATTTAAAAAAGTAGGCCTATTGTCCACTTCATTACAAAGATTTAAAAAAAAGTGTATAACAACAAAAATCTGAACAGCGAGATAATCACTCCACACCTTCCTGCCGCCATCTTTCAAAATGAAGATCAGGGAGATGCTGGGCAAACACATCATCCTCTTCTTTTTCTTCAGCTATCGTTTTTGTTTGAAGCTGCATTCTAACGGTAAGGTTTTTCCTTCATTATGGCAAGCACTAGTAAAGCATTTACAAACCCCATCCACCGTGTGCTCCCCAGAACGATTCAGTACTTGCTTAATCCCAGATGTTTAATTGCTCAGGACAAGATGTGAAATGAAAGTCTCACAGTAAAGCATCCCATTGATGCACTTGGAAAAGTAGTAGATGAAACTACTAATATCAAAGAGTCCTTGATCTGGAAACAAAATGTTTCTCAATCTGGACTCTAAAGTTGATGGAGGAGACAGGAAAAGAAGGCCATGCTTCCTCCTAACCAAACAGCCTCACTTCCTCTACTACCTTACCTGGTTTGTATTAGGGAAGGTTTAAAACTTAGAGCCCCTAGAGGGTGGTAGTGGGACTGCGGCCTACCAAAAATCATAGTAGCAGGACTATGGACTGTTACAACGTGGTTGATGAAGTCAAGTCTGAATCACCCCCTTCCTCCTGCCCTGCATATGAAGCTGTTAGAGGTTATGGAGCGTTTCTTCTCGATCTCCACACGGAGGTCAGAAAGACTGGAATAAACAATTTTCTGCCCGCATAAACAGGTTCCAGCACACTAGCTATGCCAACATCGAAGGAATGCACGATAATGGTTATGAGAAGATGCCACCTATTGAAAAGACGCTAGCATGCTATCTCTCTTTAGGCGAAACATCTAGGCTGAATTCCCTCGTGCTGCCATCACTCCCTCCTTAGTTTCTCTGAGGCTGGGCCTATGATGTTTTGGTTTTGTTCTATTCAGAGCAAACCTAACTGATGGTCCAGAATCAGCCTCTGGGCTGTTTTCTACTAATAATTTTAGCATTATGCTGAGTATTACTTTGGGTGAGTATGAATCCTTTCAACGGTTTCATTATATTTTCAAACAGTAATTGGGGTGTTGTGTTCTTCCTATGTTTCAAGTTTGTAATCCTTCCCTCTACGGAGGGTCAGGCTCTTACCCACAACTGCTGATCACTCCCCTAGGACCCCATCGGATCATTTGCTGCTTACTGCAACCCGATGGGCTTCCTGTCATCACATTGGCACATATAGAGGTTTCCCCACCCTGCTAGGATGTTTGGCTTACCTCAAGAGTTTTCGCTATCAGCAGCCCAGGTCACAAGACCCCCTTCAAGCCCTTGTGCCTAGCCAAGCATGGTAGCACCTCACCCCTTTGGTCTCGCTTCCCTCGCTGAGGCGAGGTCATTAAGCACACCCTCCTTGGGCAAAACAGGTTTTTCACCTCTCTATATGAGAGACCGGTATACTAAAACCCTGCAGCTGCTTTTGTCTGAGCTTCCGGCCTCATTGGACTAGTGGGTCGCTTGCTGCCCCCGATGAGTTTGCCTTCCACTGCCTGGCCGTGTGGAAATCACACAGACCTCTCGGTCTTCTAAAGCTCCTTTGCCATCAGGCCCCTCTTCTGCCCCGTTGGTGTCTACTGACATCTACAGACACATGACAAATCCCCTCCTCTGGGGTTTTTTGAGATCATGCCACTCCAGAAGGATCACACGATACCTCTCTAGTGTTACGGAAGGTTCTCCGTGCCCTATGGCTCTGTCGTTTACCAGGTTGTAGCCTTTGGTGGAACTTACAGCCTATATTCTCCCCTCAGCCTGAGGGTCCCTCTCACGAGCATGCTTTCCCCTGGCGAGCATTCTGTCTGAGGATAGAATTCCTGCCCCAGGGTGATCCACCCTGGCAGTGCTCTATAGAGCATCGTAGTGCTCCCCTCTCCGGAGGGTCACTCTAAGCACGAGCCTGCTCCCTCATGTTAGCCTGCACTCCCCTCAGCATGGCAGCGTGGGTATTCCCGTTCCCCATAGCGACCGCTAGAGGACGCAGTTTGAGTTCCCTTCGAAAGGGAACATCTCTAGGTTATGACTGTAACCATGGTTCCCTGGGAATAGGGAACGAGACACTGAGAGATGTTTCTAATCAGTTAAATATCAGAAGTTATTACACGGTGACGTCATTAACAACGGCCCTACATTGTTGAACTAATGTGGTTCAAACAATGGAGATGCGACCATGTTCGGGAAACATTCAAGACTAGCTAGTTTGTTACCACAACAATGCATCATACTATGGAGGTTAATCAGCGAGTTACGTCGTTGTACTGAAAATGCACCCCAGGTCAGTTAAGAAATGCCCAGAAATTCTTTGATGGTCCTTGAGTGAATATGTTTCTAAGTGAAGCTGAATTAATGTGACTGCAGAATTCACTAGTGTCTGGCGTTCTGTAATGTGGCTGTTTCAGTAAAACACAATGTTGGATCCAAGTGAAGTTTAAGCACAAAAGTAAAACCAGCAATGAACCAATAAATAATTAAATATAGGAACTTAAACAAAGGCACACTATACTTTCATACAGAACCAGACGATAAAGAAGAGAAACACTGGAGATCATATAGACAAGAACAGACAGGTGTAGGCAATGAGTAGCCATGGCAACAGATGAGGGTGACTATGGAAACAAACAAGGTAGGCAAGGCAACAAGGGAAACAGGAACTAAATACAGGAAGTGTATACAAAAACAATGGGAACAGAAAAAAACACTTCAGCATAAAAGTCCTTAAACAGAAGACAGGAAACACAAGACCATATTCATGATAGTATCATGAATAACAACAGTGTGTATAATTTAAAAATAACAAAACATTTAAATAGATTTAATTTAGAATAAAAAAATGCATTAAATCTAATGAACCCAGAAGGTCATACATTTAAGCTTCCATTTTTATTATTATTATTATTATTATTATTAATAATAATCAATTAATTAGAGTACACTTTAAGACATTTTAAATGTAGTCAGAGCATGTGCAAAGCATGTTTTTAACATAATACTGTATTTTTATAAGCAGAATCATTAATTTTATTTTTTTCAGAATATTATTAAATAGTTAAAATATAATGAAATATGATTTAAAATAATGTATAAAATATGAACTATTGTTTTGATCCCAGCTGAAGGTGGGATTTCGGGAACAAAAATGTCATTTGTTGACATTTTAAAACTATACTGGCCCAAGGGTTTTTAAGATAAAAAAGACACATCATGAAGTGGATTTATACATAATATACTGTAAAAACGGTAAGAAGATGCAGTAATTTACTGTTAAACTGTTACATTTACCAAATAAAATAAATGAATTTTACTCAACTATTAGTGAAAGTTCTTTGCATTTATAATAAAATAGTTGTGTGAACTCAATAGAGCTCCGGAGGCTGACGTCACGCAGGCAAAGTCCGCCATTTTGGCAGGCACATCAAGAGAGCGCCAGAGCGGCTGTATCAGTGGTATTGACAGTGATCGTCGAACATTAATTTGAAACGAGACTGTTTAGACCTTATATTTCAACATGGTGGACAGCTGCTGTGCGCCAGGATGCCAGAACAGGCGTGGAAAAACAAAGGGGAAATCATTTTATCGTATTCCTAAGGATCCCGATAGACGACAAAAATGGTTCAGTGCAATAAAACGTGCTAACCAACACAACAAGACAGAGAAATGGGAGCCATTAAGCAATGGATTTCGCTTGTGCAGTGATCACTTCATATCAGGTATGTTCTTTTAATGTAACTTGGCTAGCTAACATAATTATTTAAATGGTTTCTGATGATCGACAGAATGCCAACACGTTTAAGTTTCACTTGTAATGTGGTGTGGATTTTGTGGTACTAACAAAAGTTAGCCTTGTAACGTTACTACTATTCCTTGATAGCTCTCTTGGTGGTACTTTAACCTTTCGCACTTTAATTCTCTGCTGCACTATATTATGTTCTTCATTTTGTGTCCTCTTGTTATTACTAGTAGTTGCTCAGTCTGTTTTACAGATTTACTTAACTGCTACATTTCACTATTTAGTATTCTTTTCTGTTAAATGAAGCTAATTGCTGTGTAGGTTCAATAATTAGGCTACTTGTAAATTGCTTTGGATTACAGTGTCAGTTAAATGAATAACTGTTAACGTAGCTAGCCTAAAAGAAGCTTAATTCTCATTAAACTGATGCCATTTTCTGTTTCATGTTTTAGGGAAAAAGAGTGACAACCCTCTTTCTCCTGACTACGTCCCATCTATCTTCAACCATATTCCATCCCCAGAGAAGAGAAGACGGCAGCAGAAGTTAGATGTGTTCATCAGAAGACAGAAAAGCAAACTCCAAAGAATAGAGCAAGCAGCAAAGTCATCAGCTTCAGCAATAACCCATTCATCAGTTTGTACTCAAGACAGCAGCAAACATCCTGCTACACACCAGGTGAAGGAATCGAACATTACCCACAAAGAACTTGAAAATGTTGATCCTATTCCTGAAGAAAATGATGATACAGCAGCTTTACCATGTGATAATGAACACTGTCAGAAATACACTCAATCTCTGGAATTGGAATGCGAAGCATTGAGGACTGAAAATATGTTGTTAAAAGAGAAAATAAACAGAACTGCTCTAAATGAGAAGACTTTACAAAACAATGATAAAAAGGTCAATATTCTCACAGGTTTACAAACATATTCTTTACTGATGACATTGTTTCATGCTGTAGATAAATGCCCAAGTAGATAAATGCCCAAGTCTAGCCTAACATTGTTTCAGCAGTATATGCTAACATTAATGAAGTTAAGAATGAATTTCTCTTTTGATTTTTTGGCATATTACTTTGGTGTTGATCCGACCACTGTTTCAAAAATTTTCAAACGCTGTATTAATGTAATGTATAGTAGACTAGTGCCAAGTCTAGTTGTATGGCCTGACAGGGAATCGTTAAGAAAATCTCTTCCATATGCATTTAGGAACAGTACTTTTGAAAAGACAGTATGCATTATTGACTGTTTTGAAATATTTATAGAAAAACCCAGAAACTTATTAGCCAGTGCTCAGTGTTATTCCGCATACAAGTCACACCATACAATGAAATATTTAATTGCCATTTGTCCCCAAGGCTCCATTTCTTTTATTTCCAGTGGGTGGGGAGGCCGCACAAGTGACAAGTTCATCACAGAGCAAAGTGATTTTTTAACTCATTTGCTCCCAGGAGACCTGGTTTTGGCAGACAGAGGTTTCAATGTCAGAGACTCTATCCATACTCACCAAGCTGAACTAAAGATTCCAGCATTCACACGGGGAAAAAAACAATTAGATCCTGTTGACTTGGAGAGTTCTAGACACTTAGCATCTCTTAGGATACATATTGAAAGAGTTATAGGAGTTCTCCGTCAGAAATACACAGCTTTGCAAAGCATTATCCCCATTGTTTTCACTGACATTGAGAGAGAAAATGATGTGACATATCTTGACAAAATGGTGAAAGTATGTTGTGCTCTTACAAATGTCTCTGAATCTGTTGTACCATTTCAGTGATATCTGAGCAAATGTTATGTAATTCACAGATGTGTAACTGAGCTAAATAAACCTATTTTTTTATACATTTCTTGTGGCTTGTGACATTAATTATGAACAGACACTGTTTTATAGAAGTTCTATTTATTGCAAGAGATACTGATGTTTTATAGACAAACCTGAGAGAAGGAGAGACAAGAAGATAATAGAGGGATACAAATTTACTCATTTACTCCTTTTCAAATACTCTCAACACTCAATTGTTTTACTTCTTTTTTTGTGAATTGATCATTTTTCTGCAGCTGGGACATACCCACTGTTTAGGAATCCTTTTAATGCGAAGGCAAGATTGGTGAAACTTTTTAATTGAACAAAAACCTGAAGCACAGACCAACATGTCCCCTACTTCTGGCTCACGACAGTAACACCACTGTTGACCATCATTATCAACTGCTGCAGCTGGTTTTGGAGCAGAGAAATACTTGCCAATTAGCTCTGGCAAGATGCATTTCTTAAAAAGGTTTGTAGCACATGCCAATTCTTTGTCAAAAAATGGCACATCTGGTGTCACTCGTTCCACAAAAGGTGAAGTACCATCCCTTTCAGTCCAAAGTATAAAATCACAGTAACGTTTGTCAGTAACAAATAACTGCATTTGTACTTGATAATAATAGGCATGGTCCCGCTTCAGTCTGATGCTTCCACACTCATCGTTTTTAAGGCAAAAGTTTGGAGCAGAGTTTGCAGCCTCATTTACAGAGAGGTCCTTGACACAAAATGGGCACTTAATTTCTATGATGCCTGAACCACAACAGCTGCAGGAAACATATCCATCAGGTGAGGCCCCAATAAAAGGATGCGAGAGCGAAATCCGGAATCCAGCTGTTTCTACCAGGACATCCGAGTGTGAGAGGCGATGCTGCATTTCATAGTATTTTCGTGCCAACTCTTCATGCTTGCATCCCCATCTAAAAATCCAATAAAATTAGTTTAGATAACTTTTAAGACAGTATTAATATCTAACAGCAATGCATTAAAATAAACATTCATCTAACCAGCCATAGACTTTTGTGATATTATACCACACTGGAATTCGTTGCTTGAATATGCGATTAACACACAAGCTGAACTACTAAAGCTCCTTACTTGCATGGTACTCAACTGCTAGACTAACTTGTTGCTATATCTTCCCTTATTTTCTACACTTATGAATACCTGGTAGCCTCAGTGGTGAAGCTATGAGACTTTGGGTAGCATATTTTTCTTATCAGGGACACTGAGGGCTTTCTGACATCTGTCTTTGTGGCTGCTCTGAAGGTTGATGCTGTTATCCTACCACTTCTTTGATCAAACCAGATCCTGGACTTGGACTGTGCTCGAGTCTCCTCCTCTACAATATCACTCTGAAAATATTGATGATTGAAACTGTTACATTATTACAGTTTTAGGACTATCCCTTTAATCCTAAATAAATTATGTACCTGTTCTTTGGTCACACTTATATCTTCAAAGACTGCTTCTGCCCTGTCTTGTAAGACTTCTAGACTGACCTCCCTTGCCTGCTTGTCATAAAGAGTTGTGAGGGGTTCTGGTAGACCTAGCATAACAATCTTTGGCACATAGGATGATGCGTATTCACTGACAACTGATAGGACTGCTGGCTTTATGATCTGTCCATCTTGTGTACAGCATTTAGAAAGGTGGCTGTAAAGCTGGGCTTGCTCAAGATGGGTCAGAGGTGGAAAAGGTGGTGGAATAGCAGAGTGGCCTTTAAAAGAGCCCTTTTTGCCTTGTTGTGTGTTGTTACAAATTATGTCCTTGCCTTGTTGATATTCTACTCTTTTCAAATATTCTTCACTTGGTGTGGACCACTTGCACTTCTTTGATGTCACGGCTATCTCTTCCTCTCTGTCATTATGCTGCCAAATCCTGAACAAGAGTGCTGACACATGAGAGCAGCACTCACCTAGTCCAGCTGTGCAATTGCAGTGGGCTCCTAACACGACCCCATCATTTCTGACCACCACCCATGGCTTCAATGGAGGGTCGTTTAGCTTTTGGGAATGTTTAACCTGTAAGATTAACCAATTTAATCCAACCAGTCAAATATGTGGCCCTGAACCACAAAACCTATACATAATATACATACATTTGTAGCAATAAACAACAACACATTGTATGGGTCAATTATCATTGTATTATTATTTTTATTTAATGCAAATATCATTAGGATATTAAGTACAGATCATGTTCCATGAATATATTTTGTAAATTTCTTACCATAAATACATCAAAACTTAATTTTTGTTTAGTAATATGCAGTGCTAAGAACTTCATCTGGACAACTTTAAAGGCAATTTTCTCAATATTTAGATTTTTTGCAACCTCTAATTCCAGATTTTCAAATAGTTGTATCTCAGCCAAAATATTGCAATATTTAAAATACCTTAACAAACCATACATCAGTGGAATCTTATTTTTCAGCTTTCAGATGATGTATACATCTCAATTTCAGAAAATTTACCCTTATCACTGGTTTTGTGGTCCAGGGTCACAATTGTGATCGAACATAAAACAATTTTTCACACACACTTCCATGAATTAAAAAAAAGAATTATTGACTACTTCTAGGGGCAACTATGACCCCTCATTTGTATTTTTTTACGTCTGGGAAAAAATTTGATTAAACGGGTTAAGATTTCATGTCTACTGTACTCAAAGTGATGTCTACCTAGGTAACTGACTACCTACAAACAAGGACTGCTAGGGTTGATTACATTAACTTAGCTACCAGCAAAGTTGACTTACCCTTCCAATGACGACAAAGCAGGTTTTTGTCGGCAGACTCCAAAGTTGAATATTCACCACAAAATTAGATTGCGTCCATTTATATCCCTCCAGGCTTTTGTAGGCTTTTAAAGAGTCTCCGGAGTAGGACGAGGGAAAGTTGATGAGGTAGTTGTAGATATCCGGATATTGCAAGTCAGGAAAACTACCCGTTTCTTTATTTATACACGTTAAAAGCACCCCGGGGGCATTATAGGGATCTGTTATGTTTAATCTATTAAGTTTTGACATGTACATGTCTATCTCTTTTGAATTAAAGTGCGCAGTAAACTCTGTTGCCTTGAAATTCATTTTGCCGCCATTCATTTCATATTCGCTCCCGACTGTCCTTGCCTGCCAGGATGGTGGCGTAAACAGACTGGGTCACGTGACGTCCGGAGCTCTATAGAGAATAAATGTTACAATGATTTAGTGTTGGGATTTAATAGTGTTTCTTTTGAGTTTTGTGGGATACAATTGTGCTGTATAGACTAAAGTCTGTTTAGGCTGTGGACAGACTAAAACATGTTGATTTTATGCTGCACGTTGCTTTAAAACAAGTCATTAACTGTATTTTCTGATGCAGTGGTGTTGATGCGTGTGTTGTTGCTAGCTGACTATTTCATTTAATTTAGTTCATAAAAAACTACTGCCATTTATTAACAATGCACTGTCACCTAAGTTAAACATCAAAAAACAAAAGCAGTTTCATTTAAGTTTCACAAATCTGAAATATGAAGTGTATTTTTGTTAATTTCACAGAGAGACCCAAACCTGTAGTTCATGTAGATCCTGATGAAAATGTGTTCGTAGAAGAGACAGTCACTCTGTCATGTGACATACATGGAACACAAGGCTGGCAGTACAACTGGTATAAAGAGGGAAATCTAGTTAACAGCACAAGACAAAACCAGACGTATATAATCTCATCTGTGGATTGGTCTCATAGAGGTGTGTACAGCTGTGAAGGAACTCAGTCAAAAGCACCAACATACTCACAGATGAGTGATGGAGTTACACTGACAGTGTCAAGTAAGTGACTGAGTCTCAACATCGAGTCTAAGTGTGCAGAAAATGTTTTTAAATAGGCTACAGTAATACATGCAAACATAGAAAAGTCAAAAGTAATATAGTTTTAGTAATAAATGGGATGTGTGCTACATAGAAAAGTTACATAGAAAATGTTTTGTCTTCATTAAAGTGCACACCGAAGCTTCAATAGCAAGTGCTTACTCGTTTAATACTTTTCAACTTTGTGTGCTATATCTTTCAAGGCTCAAAATCTCACATAAACTTGAGCATTTAAAATGATTACCATTTGATTCTGATATTTTCATTTCTGGCATTTATCTGTATAGTGAGTTGTGACTGAACTGTCCTTTTTACAAATAATTAGCCATCTATAGCCGTACAGCAATGGCAAAATGACAGAACCAAAGCCTTAGACCTGAGACTTTATGATTATTCTTTGAAACCTTGTTGGATTTCCTTCTGGAAATCAATATAAACAATGGTTTTCTGTGCAAATAAAAATATATAAATGCAAATAATAAAATTAAATAAATATATGAAAAATGAAGACAGAATATTATAATATGACCAGTATGACCAATAACACCTATAAATGATGTCAACACTGCATCACTGTACACTTACAGATAAACCACAGCTGACTCTGACTGTAAATCCTCAGAGTCCAGTGTTCACTGGAGACACAGTTACTCTGAGCTGTGATGTGGGATGGTCAACTGGATGGACAATTTACTGGAGAAAAGACTCAAACCCTGAATACACTGGTGCAGCTACTAAAACAATTAAGTCTGTGAACATCTCTGATGGAGGAAGATACTGGTGCAGAGCACGTGGATACTATGACAGCAATTTCAGTAACAGAGTTAAGATAATAGTAAAAGGTGAGCACTCTCTTAAGTCAACTTGATGTGTTTATGAACATGATAATTACTGTCTTACATACATTAGCAAACTAAATGTCATATATATATATATATATATATATATATATATAATATTTTAGGCTGTCAGATCATCTTGAATATGTTCAAACAGTGTGTTTTTTGCTCATTTCACAGTGAGACCCAAACCTGTAGTTCATGTTCATCCTGACAGAAGTGTGTTCAGAGAAGAGATGGTCACTCTCACATGTGACATACAGCAGACAGGAGACTGGCAGTACAGCTGGAATAAAGAAGGAAATCTAGTTAACAGCACAAGACAAGATCAGAAGTATATAATCTCATCTGTGGATTGGTCTCATAGTGGTGTGTACAGCTGTATAGGAACTCAGTCAAATGCTCCACAGTACTCACAGATGAGTGATGGAGTTACACTGACAGTATCAGGTGAGTGTGTTAATTTTTCCTTTCTTAATTTCAAAGCAAAGAGATTGAGTAGCTAACAAGGTAAACCTGATCTTAGTTTATCTCCATCACACTCCAAGTCAGATTATGTTCTTAAGCGTTTGTAACGGATATTGGACCAATCAGCTGTGAGTGGCACAGAATAGCAGTATTTATTCAAAATAGAAATATTTTCTAACAATATAAGTCTTTACTATAACTTCTGTCAATTTAACACATCCATGCTGAATTAATTTCTTAAAAAATCCTGATCCCAAACTTTTGAACAGCAGTGTATTTTTGTAGCTCAAAAATGTTCTTATACTCCTTTCTATCAGCCACATCTAAGAGGACTGAAGCAATTCACTTAAGATGGCCTAAATACAACTTTATGAAAATCTGGAATCAGATGGTGTAAAAATTAAAATATTGAGAAAATCACCTTTAAAGTTGTACAGATTAAGTTTTTAGCAATGCATATTACTAATCAAAAATTAAGTTTTGACATATTTACAGTAGAAAATGTACAAAATATCTTCATGATCTCACTTAATACCCAAATGATTTTGGGCATAAAAATAACTTTTGTTAGAATAAAAACACTTGTATCATTTTAACCTATACAATTTGTTTTTGCATGTTGCTACAATATACCCATGCTACTTAATGGTTTTATGGGCCAGAGTCACATTAATTGAACTGCTGAATAAGATCAGTATCACATTTGCACTTGTGTGATATTGTACAACTATGATGTAAATATGAGACAAAAACTCAAATGAGCATTTTTGCTTCAAATCTTGAATTTTAGAGACATTCTAACTATGTTCTCTAGGCTCCATCACGCAGTGAGTTAACTGTTGCCCTGCCTCATGTTTGTCATCAGTCAATTGTATTAAATGTTAGATGATCCACGTAGGTCTGGAGCATTAAAAAGTGTGTTAAATGTGTTAATAATTTTAACATAATTTTTCACCTGAATTAATCTAATTAATGTGTTAAATTACCAGCCCTAATCTCAAATCTTTTCATATACTCTTATCAGACACATCTGTTCTTATACTGTAAATGACTGAAGCAATTCATTTTTAGTCTTTATTCAGTTTGGATGCAGAACTGTATAATACAACTCAGTAGCAAATATCACTATTTAAGTATTTCAGGCATATTATGCACAAACAACCTGCAGGTGAATCTAACCAACATCTTCAATATATACTTTGTTATGGTGTTTTGCCATGTGCTTTTTTTTACCTCCTGATCAAATGCTCCTTTTTAGTGAAATGAGGCTTATTGTAGAATTTGCTGATGCTGACAGATACACAGATAAATCTGTCCTTGTTCTCCTGCAGATCTAAAGCCAAAGCCTGAACTCACATCAGATCCTGCAGGAGCTGCACTGACAGGAAACACAGTGACTTTGACCTGCCGCATGGATCTGTCCACTGGATGGGACTTTTACTGGTACAAACACACACTGAACTCTGAGACAAACACGACAAAACCAAACTCCTACACAGTGAAGATTGATTCAGTGTCTGATGGAGGCCAGTTCTGGTGTAGAGCTGGAAGAGGGAAACCAGTCTACTACACACAATACAGTGATGCACTGTGGGTAAATGTTACAGGTGAGAGAGAACATAGTATGTGACGCAACATACAGATCACAGACAATATCTACAGAACATATAAAACTTTGAATAAAAAAATAACGCAATAATCTGTGTTTGTACAGTGAGTCCTAAAGCTGTGGTGACAGTACGACCTGATGAACGAGTGTTCAGAGGAGAAACAGTCACTCTCAGATGTGATGTAAAGTGGGAAGAAGACACTGAGTGGACATACAGATGGGAAATAGAGGGAACAAATAACCAACATAAAAACTCTGTCAGGCGAATCTCAACACAAGAGTGGAACATCAGCAGTGTTAAAGACATTCACAGCGGTAAATACACCTGTACAGGACAGATGGGGACACAAAGCTCTCGGCGCAGTGATGCTGTTACACTGACTGTATCAGGTGAGTTTGTGTGTTTGTTCATTATTATCAGTGTGAACAGCTTCTCTCTCAGTTTCTCTGTGGCTCTATAACTCCTCATGTTTTGTTCAGCTGAAGCTCAGGCAGCAGTGCGAGTGTCTCCACAGCCGTGGCTGACTGAAGGAGACTCAGTGACTCTGATCTGTGAGGTTACAGGCTCCTCTACAGGCTGGACGTTCAGCTGGTTCAGAGATGATGATCATCTGTCAGACAGCAGCAGAGGAGCTGGAGGCTCTTACACTCTCAGTCCTGCTGCTCTACAGCACACAGGAGTTTATATGTGCAGAGCAGAGAGAGGACGACCGGCCTTTAACACAAACAACAGCAGCACACAGCCACTGTGGATCACTGGTGAGTCTGTGTGACACTATTTGCATATGCTTGTTCTCATCCGTATTCATGTTGCATTCCAGTCTCTGGAACAGGGTAAAGAAAAACATCTACAACCAATGCCAACCTCAAAAACCTCTCACTTCCCTCAAAATACTCAGTCTAAACCAGATCAGAAGCACTATATTAAATACATAATGCATAATAAGGCTTTTCGTATTTCAAACTTACAAATCTTATTTGTATTTCCTTCCTTATTAAAGATGATTTTATTACAAAAACACAAGGACTGTCAGTTTTGAAATGAGATTTTCTTCTTCTCAGGTGTTTCTTCTTCAGTGTCTCTGGTGGTCAGTCCCAGCAGAAGTCAACACTTCTCATCTGACTCTCTCTCTCTGAGCTGTGAGGATCAGAGTAACTCTGCTGGATGGACAGTGAGAAGATACACAGACAGAAACACAGAAGATTGTTCAAAACAAACAGGGTCTACATGTCGAATCGTCTCTCTCAGCACATCTGACACTGGAGTTTACTGGTGTCAGTCTGAATCTGGAGAGAAACATCGTCCTCTCAACATCACTGTACATGGTGAGACCTGTTTCTAACTCACACTTTCTATAAATTCTAAAAATCTCACATTTTCCACTAATGGTTTTCTGTACAGCTGATTACAGACTGACAATACTGTAGAAACATTTAAATTAGTATTATGTATTATAGTGTCCACTTTCATCAGACCGTCTTCTTTCCATTTAAATGGACAGTTTTTGTCCAGACTACTGCACATGGAATCAGTTTCATGCCAGCTGTTAAAAGTCTGACTACACAACACACTGTTTTGATGTCTTCTTACTATTTGCAGTAAGCACACGTCTTGTGTTGTGTAGATGGTGATGTGATTCTGGTGAGTTCTGTTGATCCTGTGATTGAGGGACATACTCTGACTCTACACTGTTTACATCGATCTACAAACTCCCCGATCCTCAAAGCTGATTTCTATAAAGACGGATCACTCGTCCAGAATCAGACGACAGGAGAAATGAGCATCACTACTGTCTCAAAGTCACATGAGGGTTTCTACTACTGTAAAACAGAGAGAGGACAGTCAATGCACAGCTGGATCTCAGTCAGAGGTGAGTGATTTGATTTTTTCATGAGCAATCAGTTATTGACAGCTGTGTTTATTATTTCACATAACTCGCATTAACAACAGTATAATTAACAAATCACATATACTGAAATACAGTAAAATCATAACCAACACCATAATAAAGAAGTCATTAACTACATAATTATGTAACCCTTCTCTACACCCTATGGGTTAATTTACTTATTTATCCAACAAGAACCTGGATTCCCGGCAGTTGAATGGTGAATTAGGCCGGTATTTTCCTTTTTTGTCTTTTGTACTAAATATTTCACTATTCCTTTAATACAGATCAATTGAATAACTCTTATTTACAATTCACAAGAATTCAGTAACTTTGTAAATGAACAAAGTACAAAGGCAAATGTTTGAAAAAGAGAAAAGGAATAACAAAGATTTATTTTTCTTCAATTTAAATGTAATGCTTCCTTTTTCCTTAGAGAAAACAGTCAATAAAGAAACCAATAACAACCCCTTGTTTCCTATGAAAACAGGTAGACACTTCCCTCTGATGATATATGAGTTACTTTTTGTCTTTCAAATAAAGATATAAACCCTTTTTATGGTCTCAGAAGTTTTTGTTCTTTCACACTTTTTACACGCTACTTCTTAACCCTAGCTTTGTTCCTATTTGTTTTAAGACTATAACTGAATCAAGATATACAACATCAGTTTAAACCTTGTTTGAGTAAAACACTCCGTTTCCTTCAGAACCAGGTAAAACAAAAATGAAAAACATCATCTCTTTCAAGATCAGTTATACACTTGTGACAACTCGCAGTTCACACTATACGCAGTTGTGTCAGTACTGTATGCACATTAATTACACACCTTTCAGTCGATGCAAATTTACGTGAGTCAGTTAAACAGTTCAAAGGTACGATCGATCGTTAACGTTGGGGCCCATTCGTTGGTGCACATTAATCAGAGGATGAAATTGTAAATAATCCTGTCCGAGAATGAATTCACTTACGTTCCTCACGTCACGAACAGTCAGCGTCTCCTCACGAACTGTCTTGCAAAGGAGATGAATCCAGTCGATCCACTTCTACTAACAGACATCCCAACCTACACAAACTCATTTCAGGGAGATAGCCCCCCTCTCCCACCCCACACGCGAGCGATACGCATGCGTCACAATGTAGCTATAGTAAACAAACTCGCGCATCTGCTCCATTCATAAAAACAGAAACAAGCGGAACATCCAGGATTCATGTGTAAATAGTTTTTTGTGGCTTAATATTTACACATGCTAGTTCAAAACGCGATTTGATTTAACTTGATGACGTACTTTTGATTAGTTCTTCCAAACTTTGACAAATTCCGTTACATTCAGCGTTTAATAATACATTCCGTTTTTATGAATGGATTCCGCGATTCTGTCCGCGTTTTCCGCATCGCGGAAATCATAGGGCCCTACCAATCAGGATGCTCTGTCTAGCGCGCGCCAGATCAGCACACACAGTTCCACAAGCAGCACGGTCTCTCTCACGCCCTCTCGTTCTCTCTCGTTCACTCCGTCATTCTAAGATGCGCATTGTAAGATTCACGATGCAGACATTAATGTTTCGCGTGCACGCCCTTGCCCGCTTGGTCTAGATTCCAGGATATTTTATTCAATTCGCGGGCATCAGAGAGCCACTATCAATATACGGGAGACTCCCGGAACTTCCGGGAGACTTGGGATGTCTGTACTAATGAAACACTTGAATCGTCCGATTTCGCACGCACTTCTGAAGTCCTCCGCAAACTTGTTAGATAACTTAATAAGCACAGCGGGTGTTCGTAAAAGCAATTGTCTTTATAGCCACTAGGCCATCATCACACACGGCTTAAAGTTTTGACTCACAGGATCACGGAAGAAAATGAAACTACACTTTAAAAAAACAGAAAATAAAACAAGCATTGTTGCTCTACACTTTGGGCCTTATATTACAACGAATATAACAGTCTCCAAAAGAATGACGCACTTAATTGAGACGCGCCCATCTTACACGCACCACCCTTTCTGACCATCTTCTTCTTCTTCTTCTTCTTCTGTTGATTTGTTGGCGGGTTGCAATCCAACTGAAAAGGTGCATACCGCCACCTACTGTACTGGAGTGTGAAGAAAAATGGAACTCTAAGAGGATCTTATATCCTGTTCCTAAGGCCGCTGTTATTAATGAATTTCATTATAGCTGAAATTGTTCTAGGTAATTCTTTACCCACCTTTAAAATATTACATACTGAATATTCCATGACTCCCAGATTTTGCATTTCTTTTACAAGTTCATTTCTTTCTTGATCATATTTTTTACATCTAATCAATACATGTTCAACTGTTTCAATTTCCTGACAATCATTGCATATTCCTGTGTTATGTTTACCAATAATATGAAGAGTTGCATTAAGTTTAGTGTGACCCATTCTTAATCTTGTAAATGTGACAAATTCTTGCCTATTTATAAGGTGATTAACTTTATTTTGTTTTATGTCCCGTTGTATTCTGTAGAAATGTCTTCCGTCTTTACATGAATCCCATTGTTTTTGCCACTTACTCATACAAGCTTGTTTGGCTAGTGACTTCCCTTCATCCCTACTTAGAGTTATTACTCTGTTAATATTTTCTATCTGAAGAGCTTCCTTGGCCATTTTGTCTACCCTCTCATTTCCCGGTATCCCCACATGTGCTGGTACCCATAAAAACTGTACTTCCTTCCCCAAGTGGTTAAGTCTGTGTAAAATAATCATTATTTCTGTAAGTATGTCTTTCCTACTTGATTTAAAAGTGTTTAAACTAATAAGTGATGCCATAGAATCTGAACAGATTAAAATATTTTCCTCTGAATTTGTTGTCTTCTCCTCACACCATTCTAGTGCCATCTGAATGGCGACTAATTCTGCAGTATATACTGAGGCTGCATCAGTCAATCTTACTTTATTTCCATTTCTGTGTTTTGGTACATGGAATGCTGCACCCGTTTTCATTATCTCTGGATTTTTGGATCCATCTGTATATATCTGCAAAAACCCTGAATAAGTTGTGTTCATGTATTCTAATGTTTCATACTTGATTTGCCCTACAACCTCTCCTTTCTGTGTTCTGTTATGTATTGTCAAGTCTATTCTTGGTTCTCTTAAAATCCAAGGTGGTATTGGAGATATCACTACTGTTGGAGAAAATTTTCCTGAATTTATTTTCATTTCTCTAGCCCATTCCTGTGCCTTCCATGCAAACCCTGCCCCTGGAAAAGTTGTAGTTTCCCAACTGTCTTCAATAATTTCCTGAGCCAAATGATTCTTATGTCCTTTCAGATTTATGTAATATGCCATAGATAATTTTTGACGCCGGATGCTTAGAGGCATTTCTGCAAGCTCTACCTGCATTGCTGCTGCAGGTGTTGATTTAGCAGCTCCTAAAATGCATCTTAAAGCTCTATTCTGAATTACATCTAATTTCTTAAGCAATGACCTTGATGCAGATCCGTATACAACACATCCATAATCTAATGTAGAGCGCAATAATGCATAATAGATTTCCATCAAAGATTGCTTACTTGCTCCCCACTCTTGTCCTACTAAGCACCTCATTAAATTTAGCACTTTATTGCATTTCTTTTCTAAATATTCCAAATGTATTTTCCATGTCAGTTTACAATCCATCCATAAGCCTAAGTATTTAAATTCCTTAACTCTTTCCAGAGGCTGATTATATAAATACAACTGTATATCTGGATCTACTTTCTTCCGAGTAAAAAATTGATAACACGATTTGCTTACCGACAGTTTAAAGCCCCATTCTAGTGACCACTTTTCAACTCTTACTATTGCTTTTTGCATATTTTGTACTATGAACTTTATATTTCGTCCTCTTTTCCACACCACTCCATCATCTGCGTAAAGTGCTTTATTAATATCTCGATTGATTTCATTAAAAATGTTATTAATCATAATATTAAAAAAGAGTGGACTAATTGCACTTCCCTGAGGAGTACCATTTTCCACACTGACCACATTTGATAGTGTATCTCCCACTTTAACTTGTATAGTTCGATCAAACATAAAACTCAAGGCCCAGTTATACAATCTTCCCTCAATTCCAATTTTCTGTAACTTAATTAATAGCCCTTCCTTCCACATCATATCATATGCCTTTTCAATATCAAAGTATACAGCTATCAGAACTTCTTTCATTACCATTGCCTTGTTAATATCAGTTTCTAGTCTAATTAAAGCATCCATGGTCGAATGACCAGGGCGAAATCCGTGTTGATATGGAGCTATTAATTGTTTCCTCTCTAAAACATAATACAATCGATTTGCAATCATTCTTTCCATCAACTTGCATAAATTAGATGTCAGTGCAATGGGTCTATAGCTGCCTGCTGCTACTGGGTCTTTTCCAGGTTTAGCTATAGGAATTATTATAGCATGTTTCCATTCCCTTGGCAATTTACCTTCCGTCCATACCTTATTAAACAAATCCAATATTAATTTAATCACTTCTTCATCAGCATGTTTAATCATAATATAGCACACTCTATCTTTTCCTGGAGCTGTGTGTTTAACCTGATTTAATACTCTTTTTAGTTCTACCATCTGAAATGTACTGTCTAATGCTGAATGTTGACTAGATTTCTGCTTATATACATCTTTATTCTGATCTAGTATTTCCTTTCTTCGTTTCTTATATTGCTCATTTAAGTTTTCATTACTGTGTACTGTTTTAAAAGTTTCTACTAACAGATCAGCCTTTCCTTCCTCTGTTACTATTTCTTTCCCTTCTCCTATTAAAACAGGAATATTATTGAAACGGTACACACCATTCATCTTCTTTAACATACTCCACACCTCTCCTATTTGAGTTTCTCTTCCTAGTGAAGAGCAGAATTCCTGCCAGTACTTCCTTTTGGCCTCCTTTACTGTTCTCCTTGCTTGTGCTCTTTTTTGCTTATATTCAATTAAGAAATTCTGAGTTAATGTCCTTCTCAAAACCCTAAAAGCTTTATTTCTTTCCTTAATAGCCACAGAGCATTCCTGATCCCACCAGGGGACTACTTTCCTCATTTCTCTGCTCTTCGCTCTAGGGATAGCTTGTTCTGATGCTTTGATTAAAGCTGCAGTTAATTTATTGTTACACATATCTATGTCTTCTGCAATGTCAAAGTTATTTAGTTCTTCAATACATATTTTATTAAAATTAGTCCAATCTGCTTTTTCAAATTTCCACCTTAATGATTTAAAAATGGTTTCCTTTGTCAGTGTCAAACCAAAACTACATATAATTGGGAAGTGGTCGCTTCCTATCATGGAATTACCCAATATGTCCCATTGACATTTTAATGAAATAGATCCTGACACAAGTGTTAGATCTATACAAGACATTGATAAATTTGAGATATTAACTCTAGTGCCTCTTCCATCGTTTAAACACACCAAATTCTGCTCATCCATATAATCTTCTATAACTGTTCCATTTCTATCAGTATTAGAACTCCCCCACAGAACATTGTGAGCATTAAAATCTCCACACCATATTATTTTACCATCTCCTCCTATTGTATTCAATTCACGAGTTCACACTTACAGATAATAAACAGAGTAAAAGGTTATGCGTATTTGGCGTGCTGTCCGGGAGAGGGCTCAGAGCTCGGTAGTCTTTCCCGAGCCCGGGGCACTCCCCCTGCCCGGGAGAGGGGTCCGAGCTCAGCATCTGGCCCGAACCCAAAGCGCTCCCCCCGAATAGGCTGAAGGAGAGGAGACGGGGTGGTGGAGGGGTGCTGAAAAGACGAGAGAAAATGAAGGTAGGACTGTTTGGTATTTATATGGATTCTTTCTCGTGCTGATTGGACAGGGATTGTGATTGCTGATGATGAATTGGCCGTGTTAATTATCTGTGCATGCTCCTCCCGAAATTTGTTAATAAAACATCACTTCACGAGTTCACACTTACAGATAATAAACAGAGTAAAAGGTTATGCGTATTTGGCGTGCTGTCCGGGAGAGGGCTCAGAGCTCGGTAGTCTTTCCCGAGCCCGGGGCACTCCCCCTGCCCGGGAGAGGGGTCCGAGCTCAGCATCTGGCCCGAACCCAAAGCGCTCCCCCAAAAGGCTAATAATTGCAGGACAGCAGCCAGAGTAATACTCAATGACCCCCCCAAAATTGCCTAGCTTAGGCTGAAGGGATGCTGGACGGTTGTAGTAGCGGGCTTTGCTGTAGTGGGAGAGAAAAACACTGGAGGGGTTCCTGCAGAAACTGAGGTGGCGGAAAAAGGCTGCTGTGGGAGCTGGCACTGCTGCGGCAGTGAAGAAATATGAAATGAGGCTCCTGCGGGAGCTGACACTGCTGCGGCAGTGAAGAACTATGAAATGAGGCTCCTGCGGGAGCTGGCACTGCTGCGGCAGTGAAGAACTATGAAATGAGGCTCCTGCGGGAGCTGACACTGCTGCGGCAGTGAAGAACTATGAAATGAGGCTCCTGCGGGAGCTGACACTGCTGCGGCAGTGAAGAAATATGAAATGAGGCTCCTGCGGGAGCTGGCACTGCTGCGGCAGTGAGGATCCAAGAATGAGGCTCCTGCGGGAGCTGGCACTGCTGCGGCAGTGGAGAACTATGAATGAGGCTCCTGCGGGAGCTGGCACTGCTGCGGCAGTGAAGATCTATGAATGAGGCTCCTGCGGGAGCTGACACTGCTGCGGCAGTGAAGAACTATGAAATGAGGCTCCTGCGGGAGCTGACACTGCTGCGGCAGTGAAGAAATATGAAATGAGGCTCCTGCGGGAGCTGGCACTGCTGCGGCAGTGAGGATCCAAGAATGAGGCTCCTGCGGGAGCTGGCACTGCTGCGGCAGTGGAGAACTATGAATGAGGCTCCTGCGGGAGCTGGCACTGCTGCGGCAGTGAAGATCTATGAATGAGGCTCCTGCGGGAGCTGGCGCTGCTGTGGCAGTGGACAAATGTGGATGAGGCTCCTTTGGAAGCTGGCGGGGTGTTGAGGGATGGTTGTAGTGGGGATGTGTTGTTGCTGAAGGGTGATTGAAGGCGATTGCTGTGGAGGGTCTGGAGCGCCAATAGACGGGAATGGACTGGCATTAAACAGGATCACCAATTAGGGTTTGGTGGGCTTGAAAGCTTCTGACGACCGGTGGCTGAATGTTTAGATCTGCCGCTGGGGGAGTCCTTTTTGGGCTGCTGAGGTTGCTGTGCTTATTCGGAATGGATGGCTGGATAAGTTGTCAGCTGGGGTACTGGATAGGGGCAGAACTGACCTAAGATGCTTTTGAAACTAGAAGCAAGTGATGGGATGTTAGAAGTGGTCTATAAAAATGGAGACATTTGGGATTTCCTGAGCTGGAGGGAGGCTAGGAGGGCCTGGAGTGGTTAAATGGGCGACTGGAGGTTAAGAATGTAAATAAGGTGTCCCTTCTTTATTGGTCCATCTTCATTTTATGAAGTAAGATGATTTCGTTGACTAGCACCACTAAATCGGAAATGGTTGGGTGAACGGTTTGGTTAAAGCCAGATGTAATGGTGAGCTCAGAGTCTAGAGGCTCTTGTGGGAGCAGGCACTGCTGCGGCAGTGGAGAATTATGAATATATTAGGGTTTGGTGGGCTTGAAAGCTTCTGACGACCGGTGGCTGAATGTTTAGATCTGCCGCTGGGGGAGTCCTTTTTGGGCTGCTGAGGTTGCTGTGCTTATTCGGAATGGATGGCTGGATAAGTTGTCAGCTGGGGTACTGGATAGGGGCAGAACTGACCTAAGATGCTTTTGAAACTAGAAGCAAGTGATGGGATGTTAGAAGTGGTCTATAAAAATGGAGACATTTGGGATTTCCTGAGCTGGAGGGAGGCTAGGAGGGCCTGGAGTGGTTAAATGGGCGACTGGAGGTTAAGAATGTAAATAAGGTGTCCCTTCTTTATTGGTCCATCTTCATTTTATGAAGTAAGATGATTTCGTTGACTAGCACCACTAAATCGGAAATGGTTGGGTTAACGGTTTGGTTAAAGCCAGATGTAATGGTGAGCTCAGAGTCTAGAGGCTCTTGTGGGAGCAGGCACTGCTGCGGCAGTGGAGAATTATGAAATGAGGCTCCTGGGGGGGCGGCTCTGCCTCTGGTGCCAACGTTCTGAATTTCTGATGAGATCTGTGTCCTGATGGAGTTGGCTGTGGGGGGTGTTTCCAGTGCTGGAGTGTTCGGAGCAGTTGGTAGAGGCGTGGCTGAGGCTAGTAAGAAGGGAGAGCGGGCCTGGAAAAGTGACAGATCCTGAAGCGGGAGAAAAAGAAGGGAACAGAGGGGAAAATGGCAGGCATAGAAGCTTGAGTCGTCAGCGGAGGCCTCCTCGTGCTAGTGACAGCTCCTGGAGTGGAAGAAAGAGAAGGGATAAGAGGGGAAAATGGCATGCATAGAAGCTTGTGTCATCAGCGGAGGCATCCTCACGCTAGTGACCGCTCCTGGAGTGGAAGAAAGAGAAGGGATAAAAGGTGAAAATGGCAGGCATCAAAGCCTGTGTCGTCAGCGGAGGCATCCTCACGCTAGTGACCGCTCCTGGAGTGAAAGAGAGAGAAGGGATAAGAGAGGAAAATGGCAGGCATAGAAGCTTGTGTCGTCAGCGGAGGCATCCTCACGCTAGTGACAGCTACTGGGGCGAAAGAAAGAGAAGGGATAAAAGGTCAAAATGGCAGGCATCAAAGCCTGTGTCGTCAGCGGAGGCATCCTCACGCTAGTGACCGCTCCTGGAGTGAAAGGACAAGAAGGGATAAGAGGGGAAATGGGAGGAATCGAAGCTTGTGTCATCGGCGGAGGCATCCTCACGCTAGTGACCGCTCCTAGAGCAGAAGAAAGAGAGGAAATGGAAGGCGTCAAACTTGGGTCATCCGCGGAGGCATGCTCACGCTAGGGACAGGAGCTATACTCGAGCTAGGGTTGGATGGCGGTACTGAGGCCATGGCTAGAGGAAGAGATGAACTGGTGTTAAAGGGGTTCAGTTGATGATAATTCGGTGAGCTTCTTTGAATGGAAAGCGATCTGACCACGTAAAAGGTCTTGAAGGCATCTGACAAATTTGTGTCCTGATGCGGTGGGCTGTCGAGGGTGGTTCCTTCATGTTTGCTTCAGCTGCTGTAGCTCATGGCATTTGTGACATACGGGGAAAAGGCAGAAAGCCTGTAGCCTGCACTGCTAGCGGCGGGAGCCTTGCGCTAGCGTCTGCTACGGGAACAAAGGGGGTTAGAGGTAGTAGATAGTAGGTAGAAATTCTGAGATGTGAGGACCTGCATTGTGAGCGTCCTTTGACTGCAGAAGCACTCGGCGACAAAATGTGGCTATAAAAATAAAAAAGAAATAAAAATAAGTACTAATAAATAAAACAAACTAAAATTGGCAACCTTTAAAAAGATAATTGATGAAAGGCATGAATTTTCCTCTTAACCATGAAGTGAAGAAAGTATTGAAATGGCTAGTCAGCCAAGCTGCTCATCAGCTGGTAATGTTAAGACACTTTAAGAGAGGTGCCTAGCGGTATGCACTTCACATATTAATTAGTTGCAGGTTGAATTTATTCAATAATTGTTCATTTATGACATGCCTTTATTATTATTAATTTTTTATTTATGATTGATTAATTTCATTTACTTTCTTGGATGTGGTTATATCCAAGAACCAAATAATCGAATCAATGTAATTGAATACGGGTGAAACGCTTGTAAAAATACTCAAGATTTGAGTAATTTCAGTGCGTATTCTAAGCACTTGGTCATTGGTACCTGATGACATTAAAATCTGGTGATGTCGCGACATCATTTAACATACGGCGTTTGGGGCTGACAGAGCCGCGGTGAAGGGCTGCGTTGAAGCGAGTAGCGAGTCAGGCTTTGCTGCAGTGAGAACTGGGATGCGCCCCGGACTTGTTGAAGGCCTGCTGCTGCGACCAGAACACTCGCAATGAGCCAGGTCTTGTGTGAAAAGATGGCGGTGTCGAGTGAGTTCGAGGCTTGCTCGATCTACTGACTGCCTTGGCAGCTGGAGTGGATTTTGGAGTGAGGTTGGCTGATTGTAGGGAGAGATGAATAGATCGTACAGATCCGCTTTGTTTCCCCTCCGTGAGGATGATGCATTGGAATTGATGAGCGTTTGCCTGGGGCTTAAATACTGTCCGCTTTCCTGTCGGAGAACTTGCTGGTGCGGCCAAATGATACGAGAAAGCGGAGGGAGTTGCAGAAATTGCGTGGCTGGTCAAACGGGGTGGCGGCCGCAACGGAACCTGCGCTCGGCAGTAATAACTTTCGGAAAAATGCTGCGGAGGATCCAAAAATCCAGGGTATAGGTTTCGTTTTGAGATTGTAATATGATGGCAAAGGAGCGAACCGAATGCTGAAAAGACGAGAGAAAATGAAGGTAGGAATGTTTGGTATTTATATGGATTATTTCTCGTGCTGATTGGACAGGGATTGTGATTGCTGATGATGAATTGGCCGTGTTAATTATCTGTGCATGCTCCTCCCGAAATTTGTTAATAAAACATCACTTCTTCTGTTGTTAATTGTTTACATGGGTTATAAAAATTAACAATTTTAACCTTACCTACATTCATCCATACTTCAATTGTTACATGTTCCATCTGAGTATTATTTATCATTTCTCTATATACCAATCCATTTTTGACAAATGTTGCACATCCTCCACCACTCGTATCAATCCTGTCCTTCCTAATTGTTTTATACCCTGGTATTACAAAGTTTAGTTGAGGTTTAAGCCAAGTTTCTTGTATACATATAATATCTGGTATGTTCGGTAATTCATATATATATTTTTTAAGCTCTTGTCCATTCGCAATTAGACTTCTTGCATTCCATTGAAGGATTATTATTGTCATTTATTTTTACCTTTCCGGGATCCTGTTGGTTCCTGAGAGATTGTTGCTCCCTCTGGCTGCCCTAACATTGATTGGATCTGTTCAACAGAGGTGGTATTTATATCCAGATGTCGAGCTGCTGCTGTAATTATAATTTTCAGTTTTTCAGTTCTTTTGTTTGTTTGGGCAGTACAGTTGATAACTTCAGCAATAAATGCTAAAAATTTGTCCTTTTCCACAACCAGTGTATTTCCTTTAATAGGGCATTTGTGTTTACATTCAATTTTGCCCTCATCAGTTCTTTGTGTAAAGTTACTATTTCTATCCACTCTGTGATCAGTCTGAACCTGTTTGACTGCATCTGCATATGTTACATTGTTAAGGGACTTATATTTCATCACTTCCATAGCTTGCTTTTGAGCCTCACATCCTAGATAGGCAGCACTATGACGCCCCCCACAATTGCAGCATTTCACTTCAATTCCCTCTCCACATTTTCCATATTCATGATCTCCTCCACATTTGCAGCATCTCCTTTTCCCTTTACACACCGCTGCTACGTGCCCAATTCTTTGACAGTTAAAGCATCTCAGAGGTGGTCTTACATATGGACGAACTGAATAAGCTACATAGCCTAATTTAATACGCTCAGGTAACTTCTTGCTTCCAAATGTTGCTACTACTGAAGAGCTAACTTCTTTATTTCCACTTCGTTTTGAAAATAAGCGCTGGACGTCCACCACCATTTCTCCCTTCAGAAGATTCTTAATCTCCATTTCTGACAGTGCTATTGGTACTCCTGAAATTACTCCCTTTACGTTTTCCATTTCTCCTGGGATATGTACTTTAATAGCCACGCCACCCCATTCCTTCATTTCCTTTGCTTTATCTTGTTGTTTTTTATCTACACAAATCAACAACACACGATTGTTTGATACATACTTTGCAGATTTAATGTTACCCAATGCCTTCTTTATTAGGTTAGTAAGTCTCATCGGATTATTGATATTTTCAATTTTATCTGTGAACGTTACCATAACCTTGTATTCCGTCTCCGTCTTCCTTGTCTTATATTCTCTCCCTCTTCCTTCATAAACGCTGTCCTCCGATTCGGACTCCCTAATCCGTTTTTGGTTAGTTTGAGCCTGATACCATTCCCCGCCTTCTAAAATAGAAGACTCGTCTTCCTGATCCAGACCCTCCGATTCCATCATCCTCAGTCACAGCACAGCTGTTGCTAACCCGCCCGACCCCTTTCTGACCATGTGCGGTATCTTCTTCCTCATTACATGATTTGCATTATGACACACCCTCAGGCTCAATAGTCATTGGCTTTCAATAGTACACCTATTTTAAACACGCCCTCCCATTGGATATAAGCAATTCACATAGTTGTTTCATCACACTTCGAACAAAGAAAGTAGAACAAATAGAAAATACAGTTTACACATTTTAAACAATATAGATTTTAGGAGTCCCTACAATTATAATAAAATTTACCAATCCTGTATTTTCTTCTATGGAACACAAATGAAGACCTTTTTAATTTTATTTTACTGTTTACTTTATTTGTTTAGTTTTTGAGGGGTAAACTTTTTTTCCATAATACAGAGCTATGGTGACATTATAGATGAGATTCTATACTTCAGTCCTTTTGTGTTTACTCACAAAACTTTCTGAAACTTTCTGTAAGCCTATAGGGGCTCTGTAATGTTTCTCAATAATGTGTTTATGTTTCTGTTTTTCAGTGTCATGTTCAGGTCAGATTTCTGTCTTCAACATCCTCAGTTTTCTTCTGGCAGCTTGTCCGTATCTGCTGTCTACAGTCGTGCTGTTGTTCAAATGCTACAGAGCAAGAGGTAAAACTTAACTGTCTGAACTGTCTCTCTCCCTCTGAGTTTCTTTTTCCAAAATCATTCACATTCTTTTTATATGTTATAGAATATTTACAACAGGTGGTTGATAAGCAAATAGTGTAGTGGAAGCTAAACAGAAAGTGTCAGATTGAATTATGAAAATAAATGTTGTGTATTTCTGTGTTTCATAGTTGCATACTGAAGAACAAAGCCAGTGAGCTGTAACAGTGGAATAAACTTCAAGCTAATACAGTATTTTATCCATTCTCCAAACCACAAGTAGGGTAAAAGCTGTCAAACGGACAAATTAGTGTCTCTAATTCACCTGTGCTGTATATTAGATTGTGGAAGAAACCAAACTGTCACATGGAGAACTAGCAGAAAGCCACACAGAAAGGCCTCCGGACTCATCCTCTACTCCAGAATAAGTTTCTAGTGTGTCAGTTAAATTAATTGTAAGCTACTGAAAGTTGCCTTTTAACCCTTGTGTGGTGTTCAGGTCTGTGGGACCTGTTTTTACTTTTTGTAAAAAAAAAAGATTAGATAAGATTATTATTATTTATTTTTTTTTAACTCATACTCATTGGCCTCATTGGTTTATTTTCTGTGAAGAACATATTTCAGAACAAATTTTCAATGACCACACACTCTTTCTGTCATACATATTGGTTTAGTCCTGTTGTGTTTTGGTTCCTTCTAGTTCCTGTTTGCTCATATTTGGTTATGTTCCTGTTCCTGCCCTCATTATGTCATTTTTTAGCTACCCTTTAAGAGTTGTTTGTGTTTTATGCTTTGTTGTCTGGTCTCATCGTACAGTAGTGTAGTTCCTGCCCTTCTCGTCTGTGGATTTATATTAAAAAAATTATCTTTGAACATTTATCTTCGTCTTGCGCTCCTCAGTGCTGTGACACACAAGGGTTAAAACACTGGATGAACTAAACTGTTAAATAAAATAAATATTTTACAGCAGTTTATAACTCCTTATACAGGCCCATGAATGAGAAATGTTCAAACTAATTAAATATCTGTACAGATATGTTTTAATTTGATTGTAGTATAAAAGTAATATCAGTAAATGTCAATAAATAATATTAGATTTATTAAAATTGTATTGAATGTGATTCAGGTTCATTATGACACTTTAATGAACAAATAAATAATGTCATTAAAACAATAGTCAAATTACATCCTAACAACATGTATTTTATTTATGATGCTTCAGAACCGCAGCACATAAAATACAGAATTGATCAAAATGATAGTATTAAACCTTTTAAAATAAAATATATTCTAATGTAATGTAGCACATTAATTTCCATAAAACCCCCTTTTTTTAAGGAGTAACGCAATATTTGAATGCATTACTTATGGCCCCCAAAACGGTCAACTGACATGCGAGAAATAGAGCATAAGGGGACATCAAGCACTGCACCAGAAGGACCAGGACCCAGCAGAGACATTCAAATGAAATTCCAAACTAAATTCCTTCTATTTGAAAGGTAACTTGTTCGGTGAATTCTTATACATCCAAACAAATTCCACTTTTAGACTATTCCACTTTGTGAAATAAACCATAGAGTAACTGGCAAGATTTGATGTGCCTTACAAGAAGACAGCAGTTAACATATCTTATGAACTCTAGATTATCATTGAAGTGTGAGGTTTATATTTTCTAAATAAACACATAAGAAACATTCTTCACACAGCATTCTCACAATAGTGTTATTTTTGTTAAGAACAACACTCTTCTATTTTCTAATTTTGTACAGATTTTAAATGTAATGAAGTATAGATGTGTAAAGAGGAGAAAGGTTCATTATTTCTCAGTAGGTGGGAAAACTCTGGCTCTAGAGTTCTTGGTGATGAACTGTAAATGTTCACCTATGCCCAAAACGATATAGACTATTGGACTATATAGACTGGTTTCATTTGTAAGGATCTTGAGGCCTCCTCACACGTTTGCTGAGGCCCCCTAGTGGCCCCTGTCTGAGAATTGCACATTTAAACATTTAAGGAACAGAAGCATGAAAAAAGACAAGAGTCCTGATGATAAAGAGTGCTCTCCTTATTATTATATACTTTCAACCTTTCATCACCAACCACAAGAAGAAATAATGATACTTTCATTTTCTGTGACTTATGATCTACATCAGTTGCAGATACAGCAGAAATCTTTAGGGTGACCATACGTCCTCTTTTTGGACCTAAAAACGCGTCCATTTCTAAACTGCCCAAAATGTGCAGTGGCGGCACTGCCCCACTAAGTTAGCCAAGGAAGAAGACTGCTTCAACATGTTAAAAATAAGTTTAATAAATATTGCAAAAAATAATAAATACATAAATAAATAAATCACGAAATTGCATTATTTAGTCATACTATTCGACTGATAGTCATGTTAGCACCTATTTAAAAAAAAAAAATTAAATTGTTCTTTTGTTTTCGTTTGTTTGTGTGAGGGGAGCCGCCCAAATGGGTGTTTATTAGGTCTGTACGTTTTTGAAACACACGTGACTTGAGTCTGCATTCTAATTGGCAGAGCACAGCCCCAGACCCTCCCACTTTAGATCTTAGCTAGTCAATATTGTTTTTATACATTTTGGCCTCATGTGATTGGACTGTTCTCAACTGTCAAATATGCACAATATCTTTTCCCATATAACATAAAATAAAGGTTTTATCTTTATAAAAAAAAAAAAAAAAACTTTCACAAACCGTACAAAGGAAGAAAAAAAAAAAAAAAAAATACGGATCATGGAGCTTGGATGGAGGTTGCTCGCTAGATGTAAGTCATGCCTTTTATTGTTTTCCCTGTTTGTTATTTCAGAGTCATATCACCGAAGAGTTGTGGTCAACTACATTCATTTATTTCTGACAACTTGACAAATATATTGAGTGATTACAAATGTTTACTTTACTAATAATACACCCAAACTCAAGCCGCCACCGATGCAGAGTATTTAAATCTCTTTTGAATGAGTTGTTCACTTTCAATCTGGCAATCACACATACTCCGTGTAAATATACATACCCCGAGCACATTTTCCAAAATCAGATTTCTGTCAATCTGCTGAGCAGAGCAGTAAATCCTTCAGCGTGGTGTCAGTCATCTCCCCTTCATCAGTCAAACCCATTATCAGTTAAATCTGACAGCTCATGTTGGATGTTTTTTATTCCCCAGTGAGTTGATGCTCCACCGTCGTGTAAAGGTTTGAAATATTGCATAAATCACATTTGACTGAAATGCTTGTAATATTGAAACATTTTCTATTCTACCCATAATAAATGGTGGTAGATGTTAAGTTTTGTGAAGGAATTCCCCTGACATCCCTCCAATCTGTCAAGCCCCCACTGTATTTGGAAAACTCAAATATGGTCACCCTAGTTTAAGTCGCCTCCAATTTTCAGCAACATCACCGGAGAGCGGCTATAATCCTTCCATCTCCGCGTTTGTCGTCACACGTGTGTAAGTAATCCACAAACTTCTCTTCTCCACTCTGCATTAGGAGTCGGCTGTTACTCGGTATTCACTGAGCGAACAAAAACAATGCAGTGTGAGAAGACATTCTCTGTGTAACAGTCTTTTCAAGTAGAAAAACAGCTTTAACAACTTGCATGCACTGAAAGTGAAGCTAAATGACTTAGAATGCATCTCTGTTTCTTTCCATGTCTTATTTATTTATTTTATTTATTTTTTGTATTTATTTAGCTTTAAATGGCGTCTTTGACAGACACACCTCTATAACCTTTTAAAATGCAGGCTAAGTGTCGCTAATTAAACAAGTATATTTTCAGCTGATTGTCAGGCTTTTACATGCGTGCTTCTCATAACCAGTTAGCTGATATGCACATAAACAGCCTTTTCATTAACAGAGTAGAATAACCGTGGCTAATAGTAAGACATGCAAACGTAAAAGAAAACCAAACTGGACACAAGAACAGCTGTTACTTCTAGCCCAACTTGTTAATGAAAACAAGGATATAATCAAAGGAAAATCTGGAGTTAGGATAACTTCCAAAACCAAAAAAGTTGCGTAGGAAAACGTGTTCAAATAAATTATCTCTCTTCTGTTTTGCTGTATACCTGCAGTCACGGATGCCACAGTTTGTCATCTAAAATAAAATGTTGCCATTATTGTGACATCAGTGTTTCAACCGTAAATTTATGAAGCTATGAGAATACTTTTTGTGTGCAAAAAATAAATAAATAAATAACAACATTATCCAACAATTCTTCTCTTCCGTGTCAGTCCTTGACGCACATTCATGACACAACGCTGTGCACTCCCCTGCTCGTAAACAAAAAATATTCTTGTAGCTTTAGAAAATTACGGTTGAATCATTGATGTCACATGGACTATTTAACAATGTCCTTTCAAATGTCAAAGTTCCCTTGCTGTTTTTGGAGGGTCAGAAAGCTCTCTAATTTCATCAAAAATATCTTAATTTGTGTTCTGAAGATGAACAAAGTACTTATGGGTTTAGAACAACATGAGGGTGAATAATTAATGACAGAATTTTCATTTTTGGGTGAAATTTCAGGTTTGAATTAGAACTTTAAGAGGCCTAATAAAAGTGTTGAGCAAGTGGTAGTGTTGAGCTGATAGCTGTTGGTTTTACTTCTGCTTTGTTCTCTACAGCTCTCCTCCACCCTCACTTCTTCTTAAAGTGTGAAATGACACAAACACAGGAAGTGTCTGTTTTAGATGTAGGACAGGGGTTATTTTATTAATGTGTCAGTATGGGGTCCAGTGCACTGCCTCTCATCCTCTGTAAGTATTTGATTAAATTCTATACCACAGGTGCAAAACTCAGTTCCTGAAGGGCCACTGTCCTGCAGTGTTTCCAACCTTGTTGCCTGTAATTCCTAAATCAGTTAAAATTTGCAGGGCTGCAGATCTCCAGGAACTGAGTTTGGCTGCCCTCTTCTACACTATCTTCCATTTTCTGTTTTTAATATACTGTATTATATTAAATATTAATTAAATCATATTATTTTATTAATTAATCTTAAACTCTTATTTCAGTGTTGTTTTTTTATTATTATTTTGTGGATATTTCAGCTAACAGTTTGATTTGTAAATTCAGTTGAACAACATTAATTTAAAGTTGAAGACTGTCTACAACGATTCAGGACACTGTTCCAAATCCTGCTGCACCACAGAGTGCCACTTACATAGTTTATCATAAAATCACATTATAATTGTCCCAAATTATTGTTAATGTTCATAATGATTTTATCCCAGGCTGGAAGATTGTGTATCTTTCCGCACAACCGTTTTCTCTCCGTATGCATTATAGGGAGCTAATAATAGCCATAGATTGTGCTTTCTCTTTCTGTTTGCTCTGTTTTGTCAAACACTTCAAACTCATCGATGTAACTTTGGTAATTCCTAAAGTGAACTTCTATATTAACGGTTTTGGACGGCTGTCTAGAATTGGGTACAATGTAAGTTGTCCTTTTCAATCTTAGAAATATTGCCTGATTATGTCCAATGCTGTCTTTTCCTGTTGCTGAGAGGCTGATTAACACTTTTGTGTTTACCCGGATTGATTACTGTGTAGGGAATTTGTGTAGGGATACTCCACCACAACCATAAGATTCAACAACTTAATTTAGCTCAAATGGATTTAGGATTTTAAATTATAGGGAATTTGAACAGAATCACTGTTTTACGGCTGATCAGAGTCGGCCAGCGATTTTCTGAACGAGCCTTATAACTTCAACTCTGCATTGGATAGTAACATAATCTATATAATATAGCAAAAACACTATAATTTATGAGCACGATAACAAGATCGGCAGTTTAAGACATTAACTCGTAATCATAAAACACAAGATACTTCTCTTTCAATAAACATAAGGCTTTATTGACTAAATCTAAGACATAAACTAATCTAACACAAACTAATCTAACACACACACAGGTTGCAGAAAGAGAGAGAAAGTGAGGAAAGGATAAGTTTAGAAGAGTGTAAATATGAAATACCCAAATTTATAGCAATATGCAATTGCTTAGACCTGAACAACCATCAATCACCTAATCAACTCTTGCACTGAGTTTCTCAATGAGTCTATTAAACTCTGTATTAATTAATGCACCAGTTCAGAATCTGAAAGATATACTTGTGTTGCCTTTGTGTTAAGCATGCGGCCTTTGATGACGTCACAGGGTTTCCCGAGCTTGATTGGTTGAAAGTTCGGTGGGCGTTCGGTGTGCTGTCTTGGGCGTTGGCTTGAAGATGATGCGGAGTCGTGAGCTGTTTGAAGTTCAGGCGGGCACAGACCTTTGGTCACGGCTTGCAGCAAAACTTAACTAGAGCACAAAATTCTCAACAGAAAGAAAGAAACGAAAGTAAAGTAAAATACAACTTGGTGTTTTCTTCATCGTTCGTTAGCAACGAATGTGCAGGCCAAAGCACGCTACAGTTGCCACGAACATGGTGAGAAGCCATGCAACAGGCGGCAAAGAGCTGCAGAGGATGAGAGTGCGGAGACAAACAAAGAGGCAAGAGCAAGAGAGAGATTTGATGGTGTCCTGGGTTTTTAAACAGTGCTTTGGACACATCGCGAATGGTGTCTTGGCCAATCGAACATCGTCTGTGTTTGGGGTTGGCACCTCATTTGTCAGAGCTTTTAATTCCTTATACTCCAACATGTGACCTTCGCTCATCTGATACTGGTCTTTTAACTGTTAACCCGTTTAAGACTGATGGGCAATTGGGATTTTTCTTCATTAATTCCAAAACTTTGGAATTATTTATCGATTGAGATAAGGCAAGCTAAAACTCTTAGCATTTTTAAATCTTGCCTTAAAACTAATTTTTTTAGGGTAGCTTTTAATTGAACATTTGTATCAATTTTTATATTGTTTTATTGAAATTGCTTATTGTTTATATTTGTGTTTATTGAATCTTTTTTATATGATCTACATTTAAAGGCGCTATAGAAAATAAAGTGTATTATTATTATTATTATTATTATTATTAAACAAGGCGCTGAGCTTCTCGTCAGGTGTGCAACTACATGCCACTTATGTATTTAATGTGCGTCCTTAAAAGTGCACAGTTTTCTAATGTAGCCTGTTTACTTTAACTTCTATGGTAATATATCAATGATGTGACGTTTCAGATGCGCCCGAAATTACAAAAAACATTGTTTTATCAAAATTATTGCTAGGGACAGTTTGGCAGTCGCTGAATATTGCACACGTCCTGTAAAGTATTTGAACAAGTCATACTTAAAACATTAGTTTACCCAAAAAATGACATTTACATTTACTCACCCTCATGTCATTCGCAAGACCATCCTTCATCTTCAGAACACAAATTACGATATTTTTGATTAAATCAGAGAGCTTTCTCAGTAGACAGCAAAGGAACAGAAACTTTCAAGGCCCAGAAACGAAGTAAGGACATCATTGAAGTAGTCAACCATAACTTTCTAAAGCTATGAGAATTATTTTTGTGCACATAAAATAACAACACATGCATGTTCATGGTACTCTCCTGAATGCGTGACTTTGAAAATAAGAAATTGTTGAACACAGTCACTGGGCCCTATTTCACGTAAGGCGTGTCCGAATCCACATGATTGGTGCACCCGGCGCATGGTCTAAAAGGGTTGTCCCTATTTTCTTAATGAGTCATGGGTGTGTTTTGAGTTTGGTTTATTTAAAATATACTTTATGTGAAAATGCCTTAAGTGTGTACATTATTGTTGTGGCCACAGTAAAGTCACAATTAATTTGATGGTTGTCAACGTCAAACAGGAACTGAGGCTGAGTGCATCTCAAACACTTTACCTCATTTGGTTAGGAGTTTTCATTTGGGACCAGGGCCGTGCACAGGGGGATGGCCTGGTGGCTAGAGCCACTGCTCTTCTGCCCTCATCGGCTGAGGTGCCCCTCATCCACATTCTTAGAATTAGAATGGCTTATAAATGATTGTACCTGATTAATTATTATGTAATGATTAGTCCACTGAAGGCGAGATGTTTGATGAACCCAAGTGCAGTTTATTGAAACAAAGTGTAGTCCAAACAATGACTTGACTTGAAACAGACTTGACTCACCGATAGCAGGTTACAACATTAATACTCGACAAGAGACAATGGCTACATGAGGGTAACTTATACCAAACAAAGGGGGTCACATGACACAAACCAACCAATGAGAAACACTGAACATGGCATAGCAACCAACCAGGAGGAACATCTATAACACATCATGTTTATATTATTAAAAACAATAGCAATATGGCTGCCCACTGGTACGGGTGTGTGTTCACGGTGTGTGTGCACTTGGATGGGTTAAATGCAGAGCAAAAATTCTGAGTATGGGTCACCATACTTGGCCACACATCACGTCCTTTCCTTTTATTAGCAGGCCTATAAATACTTCAAAATATCTAATATAAATGTTCTAAATTAGCTGTTTATTATATATAATATAGATTTATGCTGTAAAATATTACATTAAATGTCTAATGCTTATAGGGGAGAGTGGGCTGAGTTAGGGGTAAGTTGACCTGAGTCGAGTCCGTAGGTAAGATGCACCATCTGGGTGTAAAATGGCCATGATCTGACTCAATCTGATTTAATGTCTGATTCCCATGTGAAATAAATAATAATTTAAAAACGAATTTAATAATTTCCTTTTACAAACAGTCATATTTATTTTCATAAAGTTAACTTTAACAACATTAAACCAAGCAAATTAAGTTTACATTTCAATATTTATTTGTTTGAATTTCTGAAGCAATATGTTGAACACCAAAGTTATAACCTTCCTAAAAACAGACTAAACAGAGAGTTTGTCGGCCATTAGTGACTACAGGTGGAAAGATATACTGTATTTGATTATAATGTGATGATAATTTTTTAGTATCACAATTCTGACATATAATATACTGTCATCTCTCTGGAGACCATTACAATAATCCACCCTGCTGATGATAAAGACATGAACAAGTTTCTCCAAGTCTTGACTGGAAGCAAAACATCTAATTCTTGCAATGTTTTTGAGTATGCTAATTTAGTTATTTCTTTGACACACCAAGATTCTTGACCTAATCTCTAGTTGTTTGACCCCTAGAATCAAGGTTTTCTCTTTGTTTACCTGAAGAAAGTTCTGGCACATCCAACTGTTGATTTCAACAATGCATTGGCAGAGGAAGTCAATTGGGCTAGACATTAGGCAATAAGGCTAAATAAATCTGGGCATCATCTCCGTAGCTTTGTTTGGCAACTTGGTTTTTCCTTATTATGTATTATACTCACATAATAACCTTTCTCTTCTAAGTATGACCCGACCCAGTTTTTTAGAATCACTAGAATAGTGGTTTTCAAACCGGTCCTGTGAGCACCCCCAACACTGCATATTTTCTGTGTCTCCTTCGTCTATCACACAGAAAACCACTTTCAGTTGAAACTCAAGACACGTTTCAATGATGTGCATTGTGTTGAACGAATGGAAATGCTTTATATTTGTGTTTCTGCTGTTTTTAGTGCTGATGTCCCTCATCCACACTGGACTCACTCAAGGTACTGTGAATTACTGCAGTAATTTGATTTATTAAACAAACAATATTTGTTGTAGCAGTTTATTTTTTCTACATGGATCACAGAGGATCCCACATTTGCTAATATTTTTATGTCTGTATTTTGCTATCATACATCTTCACGCAGGGTCATCTGTCTGTGTAGGTCCTCATGCTGCTAAAACACTGCTATTTCTGCAGTTTATGAGGAGAGTAAAATAAAATAAATAAAAAGCTTATGGTAGTTTACTGCAAAAATGTACACTGTAATTACTGACTGTGTGCCTTTAACCCTCATGTCATGACAAAATAATTTCTCTCTGTTATATTTGTCAAAACATTGTAACTGAAATAAATGTAATTTTGTACAAAAAAAAGTTCAACTTTGACAAAGAGTCATTTTTATTATTATAATAAGGATTTTTTAATAATTTTTTAATACAAATTTAAATGAGCCATCTAGTGGCTGCAGTGCTATTTTAAATAACATTATTTTATTTCATGCTATTTTGCTTTATGGCAGCAATATTGTCACCTTTATTTACATGACGCTTATTACAATACAATGCAAGCATCAAACTTATATATATATATATATATATATATGCAGATATGTAGAGTAAAAACATTGATAAAATGATTGATATTATTGAAGAAGAAATTATAATAAATAATAATATAATTACAAAATTTTACCTTTGGTGGCAAGACACCAAACCTGAGTGTACTTTCTAAACCTGGGATCTCAAAGTGGAGAACTGGAGGTCTGTGACCTATAGTCATAATTTGATGACTACCAAGGAGAAAATAAATAAATAAATAAATATTACATAACATGTCATATAACCATTTTTTTATGAATTGTGGTTATTGTATAAGTTTTATATTGTATAAATTTATTATTACAGTTTAAAAAATTCTACAGAAGTTCCAACATCTAAGTTTAAGATCTCGCAAGATAATGCACCAAATCAACGTAATGTTGTTCATCTGTGTTAGTTGTAGGAGGCTGATAACAGACAGAAAACTTAGACATCAATTTTCCATTTTCTCTTATGAGCTCTTTAAAAAAAAAAAAAAAAATTATTTTATTGAAACCTCTGACCGAAACATTTACCAGCCAGAACATGAACTGTTCAATAATGTTTTAATAACTTTATCATTTCAAAATCCAGTTGAATTGACAAAACAAATTAAAAAAAAAAAAAAAAAAAAAAAAAAAAATATATATATATATATATATATATATATATTATTATAACTTTTATCGTAATGTTGTATATTTTACTCAGAACTGTATCACTATCAACTACATTAAATCACACATTCAGTTCAGACTCTGTTTTCTTCTGTACACAGGTTTTCCCACACCTACACTGACTGTGACACCAAACAGACCTGTATTCACTGGAGAGACAGTCTATCTGGTGTGTCTGATTGAGTACAGTGGCTGGACATATCAGTGGTTTAAAGCAGCCACATACCATTCAGTGTCACAGATGCCTGATCATTATACTGTAAATGAAAACACTCTCACTATCAGAGGAGCTGCTGTGTCTGATGAGGGTCAGTACCAGTGTAGAAGACAATACGGAGGATCATACTCATCACGGTCAAATTCTGTTTCTCTCATTGTAAAGGGTGAGTTGAATATCATCATCTCTAAACTCTCTCTACTACATGAGAATGAGATTCAATTGTGACACTGAATCTATAAGCTCCTGAAGTTCCTCAGCATTACATATAAAACACAAAGAGAACAAAAATTATATGAGATGATATAAGAATCACATTAAACCTGTAGAGAATCACCATCACTCCTTTTTAACATCAATGTTACACAAAGGGTGTAAAAGTGTCTTCGTGCGTGATTCACTTTGCGTGTCAGAATGTTCGGACCCACAGATCTTATTCAGATTTATTTCATTACATTTTTAAATACGCAGTCATACAAGTAATATGAAAAATACAAATAATTTCAGGAAAATTAAATATTTGCCATACGCAATTTATATATGTGTACATTATTCTTCTATTACATCATATTGACTTTCATACTAGCATTTAATGGCACAGTTTAATGGGTAAATTAATTTATCAGAGACAGAAATTCAACAAACACACACACTGTTACGCTTTTTTTTGTGGACATAATATGAATCGATCTATGGAATGTGAGGTGAATATTTCGTCTATTGTTTACTAACCATCAGAAAGTGCAGTTTTTGACACTTAAAGCTTTGAATCTTTTGCCGAAACAAAGAAAATTCTCTGTGCTTCACGAATCTTCATTTGCCCATCAGTACCGTCAACTGTTGAATGAATGAATGTCATGTCCAGCTTGGACGAGACTCTCCCATGTTTGACGCAAGGCCTCATGGGGCATAGGAAACTTGTGACTAGACAAGAAAATACAGGTGTAGGCAATGAGTAGCCATGGCAACGGATGAGGGTAACTATGGAAACAAACAAGGTAGGCAAGGCAACAAGGGAAACAGGAACTAAATACAGGAAGTGAATCCAAAAACAATGGGAACAGAGAAAAGCACTTCAGCATAAAAGTCCTTAAACAGAAGACAGGGAAACACCAGACCATAATCATGACAGCATCATGAATAATAACAGTGTGCATCATTTAAAAATTAACCAAATGATTAAATGAAAACCTAAACATATAAAGACATTTTAAATATAGTCAGAGTGAAAGCATAATACTGTATTTTTTATAAGCAGAATCGTTCATTTTATTTTTTCAAAATATTATTAAATATTAAAAGTATAATGAAATATGAGTTAAAATGATCTATAAACTATAAATTATTATTCTGTAAAACATTTACATAATTATTTTCAATGAGAAAATAAAAAGCAATTTTATTCATTATTTCTTTGATTTCAAAATCCAATCTTGGTTTTGATCTGGATCAAACTGTCAGTTTGTGTTGTTCCATTTATTAGTAAGATTGGGATACCTTTGATCCAGAGAAAAAGGAAAAAAAAAACAGGAATCTACTGATCCCAGCTGAAGGTTGGATTTCATGAACAAAAATGTAATTTGTTGGAACTTTAAAACTATACTGGCCCAAGGGTTTTGCTGTGGGTTTAAGATAAAAAAAAGACACACAATGAAGTGGATTTATACATAATATACTGTAAATTAAGTGACACTGTAAAAACAGTAAAATCCAGAAGATGCCGTAATTTACTGTTAAACAGTTTACCAAATGAAATGAATGAATTTTACTTAATTATTAGTGAAAGTTCTTTGCATTTATAAGAAAATAGTTGTGTGAACTCAGAGAATAAATATTAAAATTATTTAGTGTTGGTTTGTTTGTTTGTTTGTTTTTAATAATGAGGAAGATCTGTTGGGATTTAATAGTGTTTCTGTTGAGTTTTGTGGGTTACAATTGTGATGTATATAGAATAAAGTCTGTGTTTAGGTTGTGGACGGACTAAAACATGCTGATTTTATGCAGCATGTGGCTTTAAAAAAAATAATTAAAGTTATTGATGTTCATGCATGTGTGCTGTTGCTAGCTGACTATTTCATTTAATTTAGTTCATGACAACTACTGAAAACATGAAAACTACTGTCATACATTAACAATGCACTCTCACCTAAAGCCTACTACACAGTGTGCGATTTCAGCCATCTTATAAGATCATTGCACATCACACTGTGCGACGTGGTCCTAATAATCTTGGGTACGACATGTATGTAGACTGTGCGATGATGACACCTATTGAGTCGTAGGCTGCAACCCACGTTAGCGGAACGTCATACGACAAGATGAATCGTGATTTAGCGGTTGTGGTTTTCATGTGTGCCGGAAAAAGAAAAGGTGGCGGTCCCGGTCATGGCTAGGGAAGAGAAGCCAACTTGGGATTCCACTTTTGCACAGGGAGCTTGAGGTAAAAAACTTCCGTTTACGTACGCTGTATATGTCACATGTCTCGTTCATCAATGCGTCATATTATGCTGCATTTTCACTGGCTGGTCAGTAGACGTAGGTCGTAGCAGCGGACACATTGCGAGATGATCAGCTGAATTTCTGACACTGCCAGAAAATTATTGTAGGCTATCTTTTGTTGCAAGACCATGAGAACGGCCATCTTTGAACCTCTCTCACTTTACGACACAAGACCACCGTTTAGGAGCCACGATCACCGAAAACGCCACGATTGTTTCACGATGGCAAACTTTCGTCTGGGACGGCCGAAAATCGTGCAGTGTGTCCCTGGCTTAAGTCAGGGGTTTTCAGCTCCAGTCCTCGGGCCTCCCCTGACATAATGTTTTCGATGTTTTCCCTATGTTAAGTTGATGAGATAAAGAAGTGATGATTGAATCATTCATGATGAACACCTGCTGTTAACAAACAAAATCACTGAAGAAAACATGGACAATAAAAAGTCACATAATAGTGTTTAGTGCTTCTTTTTAGGCTGCTGTAATAATGTTTTCAAAGCTTTTGTATTACAGCAAAACACAGCCAAATACTTTAACATCAGATGAAATTAGTTATGTGTTTATGTTTGGATATGGTGTATTGTGTTTTGTCTATGTTGAACTCAATTTAGTGCTCTAAAACAGTGTTGTGCTGATCAATTATTATGAAGAACTAAAAAAAAAATCTCAAGAACATCATCCACTGAACTAGTTGGCCAAACACAGATGTCAAGGATCAGTGTATTAATCTCAACAATGGTGCCAATCAACAAACGAATCAGATAAACATATTAACCTTCAACATCACAAAAGAAGCCACTAAAGTACCAATAAAGTTGATCAGTAATGATACAATCATTAATCTTCATTATCTCATTAACCTGTTAATGTGTTCAATAGGGAGACATCTAAAACAATATGTCAGGGGAGGCCCGAGGACTGGAGTTGAAAACATCAAAAAAAAAAAAAAAAAAAAAAAAGGTTTAGGTTTCACAAATCATCTGAAATATTTTTAAATATGAAGTTTGTTTTTGTTCATTTCACAGAAAGACCCAAACCTGTAGTTCATGTTGATCCTGATGAAAATGTGTTCATAGGAGAGATGGTCACTCTCACATGTGACATACAGGGAACACAAGACTGGCAGTACAACTGGTATAAAGATCAAAATTACATTGTAGGACAAGCTCAGAAGTATATAATCTCATCTGTGGATTGGTCTCATAGAGGTGTGTACAGCTGTGGAGGAACTCAGTCAAAAGCACCAACATACTCACAGAGGAGTGATGGAGTTACACTGACAGTATCAGGTGAGTTCTTGGGTCTCAACATCGAGTCTAAATGTGCAGAAAATGTTTTTAAATAGACTACAGTATTACATACATGCGAACATAGAAAAGTCAAAAGTGATATAGTTTTAGTAATAAATGGGATGTGTGTTACATAGAAAAGAGATGTTTTGTCTTCATTAACGTGCACACCAAAGCTTCATTAGCAACTGCTTACTCTTTTAATAATACTTTTCGACCTTGTGTGCTATATCTTTAGAAGTGTAAGGTTCAAAGCTCAAAATCTCACATAAACTTGAGCATTTAAAATGATTACCATTTGATTCTGATCTTTTAATTTCTGGCATTTATCTGCATACTGAGTTGTGACTGAATTGTTCTTTTTACATATAATTAGCCATCTATGGCTGTACAGCAATGGCAAAATGACAGAACCAAAGCCTTTGACCCGAGACTTTACGATTATAAACCTTGTTGGATTTCCTTCTGGAAATCAATATAAACAATGGTTTTCTGTGCAAAACAAAATATATTAATAAAAATAAATAAATAAATAAATAAATATGAAAAATGAAGACAGAATATTATAATACCTATACCATAAGACACCTATAAATGATGTCAACACTGCGTCACTGTACACTTACAGATAAACCACAGCTGACTCTGACTGTAAATCCTCAGAGTCCAGTGTTCACTGGAGACACAGTTACTTTGAGCTGTGATGTGAGACACTTAACTGTATGGACAATTTACTGGAGAAAAGACTCAAATCCTGAATACACTGATGCAGCTACTAAAACAATCAAGTCTGTGAGCGTCTCTGATGGAGGAAGATACTGGTGCAGAGCACATGGATACTATGACAGCTATTTCAGTAACAGAGTTAAGATAATAGTAAAAAGTAAGCACTCTCTTATTTTCCATATATTTTTTAATAGAAGTCAGCTTGATGTGTTTGTTATGAACATGATAATTACTGTCATACATTAACAATGTGCTGTCAGTTAAACTAAATGTCATATAATAAATAAATAAATAAATAAATAAATCTCAAATAATTTCAAACACATAAAGTGTGTTTTTTGCTCATTTCACAGAGAGACACAAACCTGTAGTTCATGTTGATCCTGATAGAAGTGTGTTCAGTGGAGAGACAGTCACTCTCACATGTGACATACAGCAGACAGGAGACTGGCAGTACAGCTGGAATAAAGAAGGAAATCGAGTTAAGAGCACAGGACAAAACCAAAAGTATATAATCTCATCTGTGGATTTGTATCATAGTGGTGTGTACAGCTGTGAAAGAAGACAGTCAAATGCTCCACAGTACTCACAGATGAGTGATGGAGTTACACTGACAGTATCAGGTGAGTGTGTTCATTTGTTCTTTCTTCATTTCAAAGTAAAGAGATTGAGTCTAACCAGGTAAACCTGATCTTAGTTTATCACACTCCCAGTCAGATTATGCTCTAGTTAAGAGTTTGTAACAGATATTGGACCAATCAGCTGTGAGTGCAGTGATGGTGGCACAGAATAGCAGTATTTATTCAAAATAGAAATATTTTCTAACAATGTCTTTACTATCACTTTTTTTTTTTTTTTTTTTTTAATCAATTTAACACATCCTTGCTAAATAAAAGTATTAATTTCTTTAAAGAAATCGTACTGATCCCAAACTTTTGAACAGCAGTATTTTTGTAGCTCAAATATTTTCTTACACTCCCCTCTATCGGCCACATCTAATAGGACTGAAGCAATTCACTTTAGTCATTATTCTGTTCAGATGCAGAATTGTGTAAGATTTTCCTTAAACACAAAACAGGGGAACACAGGACAGCATTATAACGCTCAAACACAGAAAGTTCAGACAGTCCAGTTGTTTTACAGCAGATGTGCAGAATAATCTTTAGTACTATACAGAGAAAAATAAAGCTGTAAAAAAGTGGAACATTTCTCAGTGTTTATTAATTTTTTTGGCAGTTACACTATGCACCTAAATATTTACATCATCTGAAAGCGAAATAAATAAGCTGAGAGAAATACAACTATATGAAAATCTGGAATCTAAAAAAAAAAAAAAAAAAAAAATATTAAGAAAATCACCCTTAAAGTTGTGCAAATTAAGTTTTTATCAATGCATATTACTAATAAAAAAATAAGTTTTGATATATTTACAGTAACAAATTTACAAAATATCTTTAGAATATGATCTTCACTTAATATCCTAATGATTTTTGGCATAAAGTATAATTTTGACCCATAGAATTTATTTTTGGCTATTACTATAATATACCTATAACTGTTGAATAAGATCAGTATCACATCTGTACTCGTGTGCTATTGCACAACTATATGATGTAAATATTAGACAAAAACTCAAACGGGCATTTTTGCCTCATATCTTGAATTTTAGAGACATTCTAACTATGTTCTCTAGGCTCCATCATGCAGTGAGTTAATTGTTGCCCTGCCTCGTTTTTATTCAGTTTGGATGCAGAACTGTATATTAAAACTCAGTAGCAACAGTCACTATTTAAGTATTTCAGGCCTATTATGTACAAACAACCTGCAGGTTTATTGTAGAATGTGCTGATGCTGACAAATACATGTAAAGGTAAATCTGTTTTTTGTTCTCCTGCAGATCTAAAGCCAAAGCCTAAACTCACATCAGATCTTGCAGGAGCTGCACTGACAGGAAACACAGTGACTTTGACCTGTCACATGGATCTGTCCACTGGATGGGACTTTTACTTGTACAAACACACACTGAACTCTGAGACAAACACGACAAAAACAAACTCCTACACAGTGAAGATTGATTCAGTGTCTGATGGAGGCCAGTTCTGGTGTAGAGCTGGAAGAGGGAAACCAGTCTACTACACACAATACAGTGATGCACTGTGGGTAAATGTTACAGGTGAGAGAGAACATAGTATGTGACACAACATACAGATCACAGACAATATCTACAGAACTTCTAAACCACTGAATCAAAAAATAATGCCACAATCTGTGTTTGTACAGTGAGTCCTAAAGCTGTGGTGACGGTACGACCTGATGAACGAGTGTTCAGAGGAGAAACAGTCACTCTCAGATGTGATATAAAGTGGGGAGGAGACACTGAGTGGACATACAGATGGGAAACAGAGGGAACAAATAACCAACATAAAAACTCTGTCAGCCGAATCTCAACACAAGAGTGGAACATCAGCAGTGTTAAAGACTTTAACAGCGGTAAATACACCTGTACAGGACAGATGGGGACACAAAGCTCTCAGCGCAGTGATGCTGTTACACTGACTGTATCAGGTGAGTTTGTGTGTTTGTTCATTATTATCAGTGTGAACAGCTTCTCTCTCAGTTTGTCTGTGGCTCTATAACTCCTCATGTTTTGTTCAGCTGAAGCTCAGGCAGCAGTGCGAGTGTCTCCACAGCCGTGGCTGACTGAAGGAGACTCAGTGACTCTGATCTGTGAGGTTACAGGCTCCTCTACAGGCTGGACGTTCAGCTGGTTCAGAGATGATGATCATCTGTCAGACAGCAGCAGAGGAGCTGGAGGCTCTTACACTCTCAGTCCTGCTGCTCTTCAGCACACAGGAGTTTATACGTGCAGAGCAGAGAGAGGACGACCGGCCTTTAACACAAAGAACAGCAGCACACAGCCACTGTGGATCACTGGTGAGTCTGACTGACACTATTTATGCTTGTTTTCATCTGTATTCGTGTTGCATTGCAGTCTCTGGAACAGGGTAAAGTAAAACATCTACAGGCCAACCTCAAAAACCTCTCACTTCCCTCCAATACTCAGTCTAAACCAGATCAGAAGCACTATATTAAATACATAATGCATAATAAGGCTTTTCGTATTTCAAACTTATAAATCTTATTTGTATTTCCTTCCTTGTTAAAGATGATTTTATTACAAAAACACAAGGGCTGTCAGTTTTGAATGATATTTTCTTCTTCTCAGGTGTTGCTCCTTCAGTGTCTCTGGTGGTCAGTCCCAGCAGAAGCCAACACTTCTCATCTGACTCTCTCTCTCTGAGCTGTGAGGATCAGAGTAACTCTGCTGGATGGACAGTGAGAAGATACACAGACAGAAACATAGAAGATTGTTCAAAACAAACAGGATCTACATGTCGAATCATCTCTCTCAGCATATCTGACACTGGAGTTTACTGGTGTCAGTCTGAATCTGGAGAGAAACATCATCCTCTCAACATCACTGTACATGGTGAGACCTGTTTCTAACTCACACTTTCTATAAATTATAAAAATCTCACATTTTCCACTAATGGTTTTCTGTACAGCTGATTACAGACTGGCAATACTGTAGAAACATTTAAATTAGTATTATGTATTATAGTGTCCACATTCATCAGACAGTCTTCTTTCCATTTCAGTGGACAGTTTTTGTCCAGACTACTGCACATGGAATCAGTTTCATGTCAGCTGTTAAAATTCTGACTACACAACACATTGTTTTGATGTCTTCTTACTATTTGCAGTAAGCACACATGTCTTGTGTTGTGTAGATGGTGATGTGATTCTGGTGAGTTCTGTTGATCCTGTGATTGAGGGAGATACTCTGACTCTACACTGTTTACATCGATCTACAAACTCCCCGATCCTCAGAGCTGATTTCTATAAAGACGGATCACTCGTCCAGAATCAGACAACAGGAGAAATGAGCATCACTACTGTCTCAAAGTCACATGAGGGTTTCTACTACTGTAAAACAGAGAGAGGACAGTCACTCCACAGCTGGATCTCAGTCAGAGGTGAGTCTCTTTCAGCTGATTTGATTTTATTCATGAGCAATCATTTATTGACAGCTGTATTTATTATTTCACATAACTCACATTTACAAAAGTATTACTAACAAATCCCATATACTGAAATACAGTAAAATCATCAACACCTCAGAACCAACATCCTAATGAAGAGGGCATGTTATACCAGTCCTGTATTAAATTTTAATTATATATATTTTACTTTAGCTTAGATTATTTTTGGGGTAAACTTTTTCATTAATACAGACCTAATGGGACGTTAGATGAGATCTTATAGATCTTCAGTGCTTTTTGAAAGTCTTTAGGGGCTCTGTAATGTTGTTCAATAATGTGGTTGTGTTTTTTTTTCAGCATCATATTCAGGTCAGATTTCTGTCTTCAACATGCTCAGTTTTCTTCTGGCAGCTTGTCCGTATCTGCTGTCTACAGTCGTGCTGCTGTTCAAATGCTACAGAGCGAGAGGTAAAACTTCTGTCTGAACTGTCTCTCTCCCTCTGAGTGTCTTTTTCACAAACCATTTACATTTACTGACAGAAATGCCTTTACTCTCTGTCTTTTTATATGTTATAGGTCAATATATACAACAGATATCACAGGATGCTGGAGTTTCAGGTTGAAGGCTGGAAAATACTGTGGTCATGGCCAGTCCATCGCAAGACAAACAAACACACATTCACAGTCTCACTTATACAGACAATAGTGTCTGTAATTCACCTGTATATCATCATCTACTCCAAAAAGAGTTTATTAGAGTGTCAGTCAAATACTCTGCAAGCTATTGAAAGCTGCCTTTTAAAGACACTGGACAAACAAAAGTGTTAAATAAAAAATAAATACAGCAGTTTTTAACTCCTTTTGCAGGCCCATAATGATAAATGTTCAAACTGATGAAATATCAGCACAGAGATGTTTTTTTTTTTTTTTTTTTTGTTAATGCAGTTAACCTGATTGTCAATAAAATCTTAGACTGAGACATCACTAATATCAGATATATTAAAATTGTACTGAATGTAAGGAAAAGTTCATTATGACACTTTAATGAACAGACCTCCATCAACAACTGAACAACTTATATGTTTACTGCTAACAACAATTAATAAAGTCAAATTACATCTTTAACACATGTATTTCATGTTCATGATACATTTTTTTAACATTAAACCATTTTGTTTAGATTTATTTTGTCTAAGAGTTTGTACTTTTTTAGCAAGTAAACGTAATTTTATTATAATTCATAAAATATTTTTGTTGTAAAATCTTTACAGATTTTAAAATTATTTTTATATTGTTAGAAATATTTCAGGACAAACATTTGCTGGACTGAAGCAACTTATTTTATCGGATTATCTGAGCAGTGTTTGAATGCTTTATAATTTGCAAAATTTAAATTACAATGTATTACCCAGATTGATTAGATATTTTTTTTTACATGTCCAAGAAAAAACTGTAGCAAATTTATTTAAATTGTGTTTTTCCTTAAAGCATTTAGATATTTAAAGCATTAATATACGTTTGTAAATGTGAATTGATGTGATTGAATTTTTATTTTCATTTTGCACTAAATATTGCACACATGTATGGAAAAATATAAATTTAAATACAGAAATGCATTGTCATTTTGCATATTACATTTCAAATTGATTTTCTCTATCCAAATGTTCTTTGTATTTATTTATTTAATAAATGAAGTTACTGAGATTTAATCGAAGGGACGCAATTTGTCCTCTAGGGGTCTCCATTCTGCAAGATAAGGCATACCTGAATTCAGAAGTGTCTGTAAATTCAGACCTTTTTTATGTTATTTTATGTAACATAAATGCAAAAGTGATGCGATGAACAAGAAAGTTGACGTTCTAATCTTTCAAATTATATTATTACTCCACAAATTATATATCTATATATTTTTACAATAAATCTGATGATGCAAATTTGGTGGTGCAGAGTTGAAGAGATTAATAATCTGACTATAATTTCATCATTTTTGTCTTCATGGGGTTAAAATTGTTTTCTCTTCTTTCTGCACCTTCTACAGTCATGTATTACATGTTCTACTTTAACTACAACTCATATAATCTAGTTATTATAGCTCCACTTTTTGCTTGCCTCTTAAATTTTATCTGCTGCAGGTGAGTTCAATCATCCCTGCTCTCCATCAAAAGAAGAACACAAAACAAAAAGACGTCCTCAGCACTCATTAGAATATTTTACTTTATTTTAGATGTAAGTCAATAACAAGCCAACATGTGAACGAGTAAACATTTATGTCAGTTTAATCCACGGAGTGAACGCGGATATGTACAAGGTTGTGTCTATATGTTTCATATGATTTTTGTGTAATAATCATGGTAAACGACTGGTCTTTTCCTCCATGTGTTAAATAAGTTTTTTTTGACAATGGCTTTAATGAAAGAAACATTGCTGATGAAACAAGATTGTTTCATTTAGAAGATATTTTGGTCAGTCTGAAGTACACAACACACCTGTCTGGTCTTCATCTCAGGTCACTACTGCTTCTTCAGTTTTTTTTTTTATTTTCAAATTAATTTATCAAATGTACAACATTAGTTTAAATAAATAAATCAATAAATGCATGAATGAATGAATTAATATATAATTTTGTCAAAAATGTCATTTTTAATTGTGCTATTTTGTACCATTTGTGTTATACAACATTTATTTCTGCATTATATATGTATTTATTTATTTATTTATTTTTACATTTATTTATACATTTCTACATTTCTGCATTTCTGTATTTCTGTGTTCATATGTTAATAAGGTAGGCGGTCCTAACCTCTCTCAGTGCAGGATTGGTTAAACAGGATCTCTGTCGTTATGGCTGTACTACTGTGGATACTACTAGTACAAATAAGTGTATAAATAAATGTAGAAATATATAAATAAATGCAGAAATGTTGTATAACACAAATGTTACAAAATAGCACAATTAAAAATGACACTTTTGACAATTATTTATTCATTTATTCATTCATTCATTCATTCATTTATGCATTTATTTATTTCAGCATTGAATTATTTCTTTATTTATTTCTATATTTATTTCAGCATTGAATTATTTATTTATTCATTCATTTATGTATTTCTATATTTATTTATTTATTTATTTCAGCATTTAGTTATTTATTTATATATTCATTTATTTGTTAAATTATTTATGCATTTCTACATGTATTAATTAATTAATTTATTAATTTATTTATTTTTTAAATGTATTTATTTATTTCTGCATTTAAGTATTTATTTTTTTATTTATTTATACTTAAGTAATTTCTCGTCCTCCATACAGGCATGCTAGTGTGTTTTACGAAGAGGTTTTCAAGGGCCAATTTGAATAAATCTAGATTCAAAATGGAAAGAGACAAAATAGTCATGTCGTTTTGCATACGTTTTATTCTTATCCACAACGAAGTGAACATCACAGAGCTAAACACTCTCATGCAGTGTATGTTTCATTCATACTCGAAGTTGGAGGGCGCTCTTGCGCCGAAAGTCCATAAGTCAAATGTTGTGTGGCTCCACATGAATTTTATTCGGTGGGAAAGTGGACAAAATGGCCCTTTTCACCTGCTCTAGAGGGTTCCGGGGGAATGTCACCTATAAGAATATTTTGTTCATTTTAAATTTAAATGCATAAATCTGGTGCATTTTGATAGCAGAATCATATGACTAGATCAATGAATAAACATATGCTCTTGTAAACAATTTTGTGCTCTAGTAGTAATTTATTCATTGGTTGCATAGATGTAAATGTGATGTGGTATGGGACAATTTTCACTATATAAATTCTTATGAAAGCTAAATGCTATTCTGTCAAGAACAGGGAGTGATTTCCTCCTCGTCTTTTTATGTTTGATTATCATTAACGCTGATACTTAACTCTAGAGAGGAGACGCGAGATTGAGTTCACGAGAATGACACGCATTATTTAAAAAAACATTCTCAATGACCAAATATTTGACTGGAAAAATAGCCTGCAGGTGCATTTTAAATTGTTGTAACAAATCATCTTGTAATAAATGTCATTTCAGTTCCACTTTCTGAGTATGAATTATCATATGCAGCAAAAGACAGCAACACTCAAGCACTGTAAAACTCACAAACTCCACTGACAGTCTTCTCTCCTGTATGATTTAATGTGAGTCTATTCAGACCTTAGAACCGTACATCAGTTATGAGCTTCTGGAATGCTGGACCTCCTAACTGAACTCATTTTCAAAAATTGAACAGTATAAATAACAACAATAAACAACACAGATTGCTTAATCTTAATAAATGCAAAGTCCAGCCATATCAAAGTAGGCTACTCTCTCAATATTCAAATTGCATAGAGACCAAATGTTTTCAGCTTGTTCCAGAGCCATAGACAACTACACAGCCTATTATAGCCTACATACTAATAATAGCATAGATATTATATGTGGCCTAATTTGTGCACATCAGGGAGTCGCTTTCAAAACGCAGGGTATTAAAACTGCTTTTGACTGCGCAGGCACGTTTTTATTTTTGGTTTGGATTTAACGATCGCACAAACTCTATGCGGTGCTGAGCGTGCAATCTACAATACATTATTTTTATCAGACTCTCTGCAACTAATCCTTCTTTAATGTTTCTTATGGGCCAGTGAGGGACTTTTTTTTGCGCTGAAGTAATATAAAATACTTAGGCGAGCCTGTGTGTTAATCCACACCTGTCTGATGGCAGTTTGATGATTGTGTGCTGGGTGACTGGGGTCAGCAATGATTTTGCGAGCCTTCCTCAGACATTGTGTGTAAAAGATGTCCTGTAAGGTGGGTAGTTTGGTGCCTATAATGATTCCAGCTGCTCTCACGACTCTCTGGAGATCCTTGTGATCACTGATGGATCAGCTTCCATACCAGACAACCAAGCACCCTGTCAGGATGCTTTCAATGATGCATCTGTAGAAGTTTGTGAGGATTTTTGTACTGGCCTCCTTGAACCCACATTCATTTATCCAGCAAGTTAAACACCTTCACGCAATAACTCCTAGAACCATGAGGTGATGTAGAGAGTGTAACTTTATCACATGAATGGTGTGAAAAGGGAATGCCTTATTAATAACTGTCTTTGGATTAATGAATGCTCATAACATGAACAATCTGTTTTTGATTCAGTCTCTTTGTGATACCATCACTAATGGTATAGTCTTTACTGATGAGGTCACATTCTACTTTTTTGCGATACCTCATATGACCACAAGATGTCGCTTGGCTACATTATGTTACGCCTGGCAATGTCAGGTAGATTTTACTAATGACGTGACATGCAGAGACCAGGAAAGGTCATCAGAAATGTGCACAAGGAACTTGTTGCTCCTGACACTTTCCACAGCAGTTCAGTCAATGTGTAGGGGGCTGCAGCCGTCCACCTGCATCCTCCTGAAGTCCACGATCATCTCTTTAGTTTTGCTAATGTTGAGACAGAGGTTACTTTCCTTGCACCACTTAGATAATGATTTTACATCATCTCTGTAGACCATCTTATCACTATTCATGATGAGACCCAAGATGGAGGAATTATCAGCAAACTTAAAGAAGATGTTGGGGCTGTGACAGTCATGCGTGAACAGAGAGTACAGAAGGGGACTTAAAACACAAAGCTGTCGAGCAGCTGTGCTCAGAGTCAGCGTGGAAGATTGACAGTTCCCAATTCTCACCACTTGGGGTCTGCTCATCAGAAAATTCTAAATCCAGTTGCATAGTTGTGTGCTCAATCCTAAATCCTTACATTTTATGATAAGTTTGGCTGAGTGTATTGAAGGCAGAGCTATTATCAATGATCAACATTCTCAAGTGAGAGCATTGTGCATCACAAGACTGATGGCATCATCTGTCTAAAAATTTTTGTGATATGCAAACTGGAGAGGATCCAAGGTATCAGGAAAAGAAGAGCAGATGTAATCTTTGACATTTCTCTCAAAACACTTTATGATGCTATAGAGGTCCGTGCTACAGGTTGGTAATCATTCAGGCTGCTGATAACATGCTTTTTAGGGACAGGGATGATGATGGTGTTCTTAAAGCAGAAGGGGATCACAGACATCCTAAGGGAGAGATTAAAAATGTCTGTAAAAACCTCCAATAGATGGCTAGCTTTCTGTTCTCTTTGTCTCTGTAGTCTGTTATTTTTTATTATTGTTTATGTGTAATAAATTGTAATTTGAATCAAATAAACACATTTTATTAAACAAATTATTTTTTGCTGAAGCAACTTTTTGTAATGTCTGTTTGATGCTTTACACAACAATGTCTTTATATTATCTTTTAGGAGTAATTTTGTAGATAAATTTGATGTGCGATTAATTCAATTAATTAATCGAAACATTATGTAATTAAATAGATGAAATATTTTAATTGACTGACAGCTACATACATACATAGTCATGGGCAAAAATATTGCCACTCTTGCAATTTTGCAACAATTTTCTGTGAGAAGGGTTGCATTTTCTGACAGAAATGCAAGGGTGCCAATAGTTTTGGCTATGACATTATATTACCTAAGGCTCAGTGTAAATGACCATTAAAATTCTCCCAATCCCTGACATATTTACCTACATCCATAGAGGGCGCTGTTGTCATAGAATGGTGCCGTGTGTGTGTGCTTTGGTGAACTTTCTACGTGAAACGGTGTTACGGTTTAACTGGTTACCGTGTTATCTGGTGACCAACTTCCTGGTTCAGGTGCTCTGCTCCAGATGTGATGGAACGGCCGCAGCAGTTTCGCCGATTCTAAAACCACAAACTGACGTGATATTAAGCTGTCTAATAAACGCACACTTGCTCATTACATGATTGTATGATCGCCCGTAGCGGCTGAAGTACGGAAAATAAACCAAAAAGTCTGCATGACACGGGTTTCGAACACGCGATAAAAACAGACGCACTGCGCAACACCAGTAACGAACGCACTGAGCTACAGATCATGTTGATTTAGTTTCGGATGTTCTCGGGGTGACATTATGTAGCTGGCTGAATCAGGGAAATGTGCCCGTGTTAACTTGTGACCTGTGTTTACATGTTATCAAAATTTATAGTAAAAGTATATTAACTTAGGCTACATTTTATGGTGTATTATGTTAAAGTACATTTCATGCACGCTCAGACACGGGTAAATTTGTGGCTATACTGTGGTTTAATTACAAACGCTATGATTAAACTATATTTACTATAGTAAAAACGGTACATTCTCTTCAGAGACTAGTTAATGCCTCGTTTGATGAATGTAATAACTTAATGTTATTTTCTCGCTGTTTTCCCTTTATTTTCTCGTAGAAATGGAAACGTAATAGGCTATATTGTTTGACAGTGGATGAAATGCAGTTATATTCTAGTCGAAACGCTGCGTGGTTAGCCATAACATTATATGAAATACAAACTTTAGTCAAAAAGCTGCATATACAGTTGTGTTCAAATTTATAACCTTGGTTAATGTGAAAATAAATCTGTATCATTAATCCTTTTTATTTCTTATTTTAAAAAATCACAAAAATCAAACCTTTCATTGTAGAATAGGATTTTAAAATGAGAGAGAAATCTGATTATGAAAAGTTTTTCTCTAATACACATTGGCCACTTAATCATACCCTTTTATGCAATACTTTTTGCAAACTCCTTTTGCCATTATAGGTTTTCACCTATAATGCCTGATATGTTTAGAGAACATCTGACGAGAGACCATTCTTTCAGAATCTCTCCAGACCATGCAGGTCCATGGTGGTTCTTCTCCTCTTCAGTGTACCCCACTCGTTTTCTATAGGGTCTAGGTCAGGGAACTCGGTTGGCCATGGCAGAAGCTTGTTTTTACTCTCAGTGATACATTTTTGTTTTGATTTTGATGTTTGTTTGTGGATCATTGTCCTGTTGGAAGATCCAACCATAGCCCATTATAAGTTTTCTAGCAGCTAGTTTTTTAATTTTCGAATTTTCTTGAATGTTTTCGTTATTTTTATTTAGGCTTTCTAACCCCATGATTTAACTGCATCTGCAATTCATCAGCTGTGATCCTTGGAGAGTCTTTGGCCACTCAAACTCTCCTCCTCGCCTTGCTTTGAGACAAAAAAGCCCCACGTCCTCTTCCAGATTTGTAAAATTTTATGTTGACTGGATTTAAGGTGCACTGCAGGTGAATGGGGTTAAAAATTAACTAATATTTAATTGTAATTATTGCCTTACCTACCCAGTTGATTGATTACACTGATAATTACAAATCTTTTTTGGTATTACAAGTTTTCTAAAATTTTAGGTTAAATATGCAAATGAGGCATTATTTAATGAAACATGCATTAATTTGCATACCTTTCTAGTACAAAAATCTAAATACTGGATAAAGTTAGTTTAAAAATTCTTGTTTAATTTTTCCTTGACAGAGTCAGAGAAATGTTTTTACAGAGGGAATTTTATGTATCTTATTTACTCCATAATTCAGAAAATACCAACAGACAGAAAACTATATTTCTTTTCACATTTTTATATTATATATAATCAAGCAAATTATATATGAACAAATCCCTCTGTAAAAACATTCAGAATATAGATAAGGAACAAAAATGTAAAGTTTGGTGTGTGTAAGTTTCTGAATTGGAGAATAATGGCTCAGTGTAAGATGAGAAAAAAATTTTTTTTTGAGAAAACAGCTTTTAAAAATATGTATTGTAATTGAAATCTATTGACACAAATAGGTCAAGTGTTATAAAAGAAACACTTAACAGTGTCTTTTGGGTGTTTTTTTTCCAAAAGTCCACTTAGCCCAAAATCTCAAGTTTGACAGTTGCCTGAAAAACTGCATTTTTGCCGCTTAAATGAAAGGTCATACAGTAGGCTATATATAGATGGATTAAATGGATAAAAATGTAGACTTATTTTCACGGCCTTCTTTTATCATATTCACCAAGGGTATGAACAATTTTGAGCACAACTGTTGACTAAAGTTTATATTTCATACAATGTTGTAGGCTAACCAAGCAGCGTTTCGACTAAAATATAGCGTGAGCGTGCATGAAAAGTACTTTAACATAATACACCATAAAATGTAAGTTAATATAATTTTACTATAAATTTTGATAACATGTAAACACAGGTCACAAGTTAACACGGGCACATTTCCCTGATTCAACAGCTACATAAAGTCACCCCGAGAGTAAAATCCTGACTTGAATCAAAAAATCCAAAACTAAATTAGCATGATCTGTAGCTCAGTGCGTTCGTTACTGGTGTCGCGCAGTGTGGCTGTTTTTAGCGCGTGTTCGAAACCCGTGTCATGCAGACTTTTTGGTTTATTTTCCGTACTACAGCCGCTACGGGCGATCATATAATTAATTTCTAATCTTTACAAGAATAACAAAATCATGTAATGAGCAAGTGTGCGTTTATTAAACAGCTTAACATCAGTTTGTGCTTTAAGAATCGGCGAAACTGCTGCGGTGGTTCCATCACATCTGGAGCAGAGCACCTGAACCAGGAAGTTGGTCAGCAGATAACACGGTAACCAGTTAAACCGTAACAACGGCATTCTGATTAACGCTACCGGTGAAGAAAGATGATCTTCTGTTTACATGCGGGTCAAATGTATGTTTAAAAGTATCTCCCTACCTCTTAGCTCCTGGCTGATGAAGGGCACAAGGTATTGTTTTAGTTTCTTTCTCTGTGGTAAACTTTGAGAGAATTTTAAAGTGTTTATTTAGTGATCTCATTAGAATGTCTAGCGGCTCGTTAGCATATATGCATATTTCAGATGTCAGTATTGTTTCTTTTGGTTCGCAATCCAGATAGATTGTTTACAGCAAAGCAGGTCTTCATTTGGCCATTTTATATGTTTTATGTTTTTCTCTCTAAATTGAGATCGTCAGTTTTAACAAAATTAATTGATTATAGCTTAGTTCATAAAGCACTCTAATGAACTCTAATAGCACTTGTTGCAATTTATAAAATCTTATAGGTCATTCAGGTTGCACTTCGAAGGAAGTTGTCAATGGTTAAAACTCATAAAAACTCATGTTACTATGGCTTGCTACAGTACAGTAAAGCAAAGATATTCATTTAGCTTGTTTACTAAAAATGTATCTCTTACTATAAATTGTCATTCAGATTGTAAATGTGCATTCGTTACTTTATAGGTTTGTAATAGGCATTTTTACACAATTTGCAAGCAGGTGTTTACTGTTTGTTTGTTTGTTTGTTTGTGTTTATGCAGCTCTTAAGATGTTTTTTTTTGGAAATTAAATCTTTATAAACATCAGTTCCTGAGAGTAAAGTGCATCTGTTCAGCTGGGAATGCTACACTCAGTGAAGGCATCCAATTGTAGCTGAAGGTTTCCTGCACATTCAGTCTTTTCTTTGCAAAGTAATTGAATCTGACCCCATTTTATTATGATCTTAAAATTTTAGGTTGGAATGTCAGTTGGTCATTTGTATAATAATTTTCTAAACATTTGTTCATTCTGTTTAAATCCTATTCTCATTTTTCTGGATTGTCATGTTGCCAGCCATTTTATGCAGATCTTTTATGTTCACATACTCGCCAGTATTGGACACTACACAGAGAACTGACTAACAGTAAAGTAATACTATTATTTAGCAAGGATGCTTTAAATTGATCAAATGTGATGATAAATACATTTGTAAAGTTACAAACGGATTTAAATGCTGTTCCTCTGAACTTTCTATTCATCAAAGAAACTTGAAAAAAATCTACTCAACTGTTTTCAACCTAATAATAATAATAATAATAATAATAATAATTAATATTTTTTGAGCAGTAATCAGAATATTTGAATGATTTCTACACTCAAGATTGGAGTAATGACGCTGAAAAATGTATCTTTGAAATCACAGGAATACAGTGCATTACTGCTATGAAAAAAAAGTTCAAAAACGTTTACCTGGTAGTGTATATATAGGCAACTTTTTCTAGCTTTTTATAAAAGTAATAATAATGATTTGTTTTTTATACTACAAACATAACAAGGCAGAATATTATCTATACTGTAATAAATGCTATGTCATTTAGCACTGCATTGTTTATATACTTTATTACCTGAAGATGACTTGAAAACACAAATAAACCATATATTGTCGCAATTGTGTATTTAATGTATTCATGTTTCCAAAAAAAAATCGTTTTTTTTTTTTCATACAGCAATAGCTGGACCCTTTTGACCATATTAGGGATTTCCTTGTACGACTTTCTGCACTAGAGCGCCCTCCGGCTTCGAGTATGAGTCATAGACTGTAAAAATGTATGAATGAAAAACACACTGCATGGAGTGTTTAGCGCTCTTGATGTTCATATCCTGTCATATCCTGGGTATGAATAATACAACAGGTCTACAACAGGTGGGGCTTAATCTAGGCCTCTGTCCATCTCAACTGGACTTTAGTCCGTTACTAGCCTGATGCCAATATGAGGTAACAAGGATACAACGCAATCTACTAGACAATCAGAAAGATACATAGCATGGAGTGTATAGATACACTCACTATACAGGCTCATCTGGCTACAGGAGACAGGAACTAACAATTGGAATTTACATTGATAGAGGCCTAGACTTTGAGAGTTTACAACTTTTAAGGACAGACGGTAATTACAAAATATCTCTAAACTCTTATGATCATTTTTACCTTTTAGTCTACCTGAGACATTTCAAATGATACCAAACTTGACGGTGAATATTACTTGCATTCATGTATTATATTTTGCTGTTGAGCATTCTGAGTGAGCTGAGTGAAGGGAAGGAAGTGGGGGACAAGAAACAAAGGTGAAGGAAGAATATGAAAAGAAGCTTTCCTGCATCTTCTCACAGTGACGTGGAAACAGATGTCTGCAGGTTAATACACTGTTTGTATTGTCCATATCTCAGAAGATCAAGCGTCTGAGGTTGTTTCACCCTTACAGCTTGCATATTTATAAATATGTAATCATTATGTGTCTCAGTTAAAATAATTTGTGTATGTTTGCAGAGATTTCATAATCACAGAAACATAAACATCTCTAATATAACCATAGCATCAGTGTTCACGTCAAACCAAGTTCTGCAGATGTTTCTGTCAGTGGTGTGGTTTGGTTGTAGATGATCTTGTGGTGGAAGTCACAGCATTTTGTGGGTTGTTTCTATATAGTGGGCCCCAATGTTCTGAGGCCAAAGAGTTACAGCAGTAATGGCTTACATTTTACTTGTTGCACTGGCTTCTTTTTGATCATTGAAGACATATTGTTATTTGTGCATTGCTAGCTTTAGAAGCTGCTTGTAGTGAGAAAATGACAGAAATGTTAAGAGCCCTAATAAAAGAGTTGAGCTGATGGCTGTGGTTTGACTTCTGCTCTGTTTCTGCTCTGTGGTTTTAACAAGAGTGGGGGAGATGGTTATACTTATTCTGTATCTTTAGTTTCATAAACCTCAAAACACTACTACAGGAGCAAAAGGTTCACAGCAGCATTTTCATTTACTTCCACTTCTTAGAAACACCATTCAATGTCAAATTTAAGAGTCTCTAGTTTCTTATATTTTATTTGACAGTAAAGTAACAATAGTACCAACTGGTAAAGCTACATTTCTAGTAAGATAATCTTTAGAGAAAAGAGACCAGGATGCAGTAATACTTTCATGACAGCAAAGTGGTTGCAGATTTTTATCTGATCATATTACAGAAATCATATTTTAAATAACCAAAAATAGATGGAACATGTGCAGAGTTTGACAGAATTTAATAACAAATACAATAGATCACTTGCTCATTTCAATCATTGTGTAAAAGCAGTTTAGTTGTCATTATCCAGAACGCTGCAATTAGAGATGAGAGAAAAACTCAAATAAGAGCAGGATTCATAATTAAGCCTACATTAGGATTCACTTCATGATTTTACCTGGTATTCACTTGTAATGAACCAGAAGACATTCTTTTCAAGGAGAAAAACAGCATTTACAACTTGCAAAAACCGACAGAGCAGCTACATTTGATAGCAGCTAAATTTCTTAGAATGGATCTCTTTTTCTTTCTATTTCTTCATGTATTTCTGTTTAGAGTTTTGTCTCCTTCCTCATCTCTACTTGTACTGTGACGTTCAGGAAGTGTCTGATAAAGTGCACACATCATTATTAAAACAGTCTATGAATGTGTCAGTATGGGGTCCAGTGCACTGCCTCTCATATTCTGTGAGTATTTCATGATATTCTACACTATATTTTGTTTTTAATACAGTATTCAGCTGAAGGTAAATGGTTGTGCTGTGTGTAGGAGGGTTTCAGTGCTTTTTGTGTTATTTATTGTTCAGTTTTAATGTAATGATATGTTACCTGTGGATCAGATACCGAGTTTCAGAGAACATGCATTTATCTGAGCTGCTGCTGAAAGATGGAGGCCCTGTGGACATGTGCTTTTCATTCTTCCTAGTTTAAGCAGTTCAGTTAAATCAGATGCATTTGTTAATATGAGTTTGGTGTTGTAAGATATTGTCTCTTTAAATATACTCTCCGTTAGAGATTCAGAGAGTTTGAGAACAGTGACGAAACATGCCAGTTTCTCTATCAATTGAAAATTTTGTGGCCCAAAAATACTTAAAAAAATGACTGAATGTCATTGCATTAAACAATATATCAAACAAATGACATCTGCCAAAAAATGATGTCAATGCTTTTCTTAAAATTAACGTTTTTTTCACTAAGTTTTAAGTCATTTTTAGTGGATGTGTGAAGTCAATTCTCATCACATTCTAAGCAGAAAAAAAACAGCTTTTTTTGAGCAGCAAATCAGAATGATTTCTGAAGGATCATGTGACTGGAGTAATGATGCTAAAAATTCAGCTTTGAAATCAAAGGAATACATTAAATTTCAAAATATATTTAAATAGAAAACCGTTATTTTTTAAAAAAAGTGGTGGTGGTTGATTTTTTTTTCTCAGTCCAGCCCTGTTTGAGTTGTTACTCAAATAAACTAGGTGTGAAAACACCCTTAGACTATTAAACCAAGTCAAAACAAGTGGCATTTAGGAAATGTAGCACAAGCACAATTTTCAAAATAGTTATGAAACAATAAATATGTTGTTTAAAAAGTGTTTACATATTCTACACTCATGGTGCGCACACATTAAGATTAGATGCCTGCCTTTGTTGCAAGTCCATATCAAGCACTTTACCGATTCAACTACTCTCTTCTTCTCCTCCTGTCTGGCTCTTTGGCCCACATCACTGCAGTGCAAACCTGTTTTTGTGAAAATGTGGGAAAAACAGATGGGCAAGATGTTGGCATGAAGATCTTTATATAGGCGGAGCAAAGTACTTCATTGCACATTGTGATAGGGTGGTTTACGCTGTCAATACAGGAAAAAAAAAAATGGCTGCTCGCTGTCCCTGCATGATGGTCCTTGGCAAAAAACAAAACAAAGAAAAACTTCTGTTAGCCCCTTAAGTGCATCAGCCCACCGGGAAAAAAGGACCTACAAATGAAACTTACTCAGACCACATCATTTTAGGCCCTTTTATAGCTTGATTGAGTCCAATTACAATGTGAAGTCAAAAGCATCAAAGTCATTTGCTGCTGGGTTTGGTTAATTTAAAATATTCTTTAGTGTTATTTTTATTTATTTTGTGGGGCTGCCATGTCACAATTAAGTTGATGGCAACATCAAGCAGGAAGTGATGCTGTGTTTTTTTTAACTATTTTGCCTCAGTGCCATTTTAAGTGGATGTGTGAAGTCTCCTCTGGTTCTTAGCAGAAAAACCACAGGTTCATCACATTGACAGTCAAAAAGTGTCTTTGGTGTTCATTCTCAACAATATATTTGTTTCATAATTTACTTAATACATACATCAATTTTTAATGATTCACTTTACATTGTGAACACAAAGCACTGGGGGTACTCCCAAAAAGTACAAAAATTATCCAAAAAAAAATTGAGAAGTTGTTATACCCTGTGTGAGCAAAGCCAGTAAGTTTTAGTACAATGTGATAACATTAACTTGCACTTCTTGAAAAAAGAAACGTCTCTATGGGTCAAAATGGCCTAAACACAGCATGAGGTTTAAATCGATGTTGTCAGCATTACACAGGAAGTGAGGCTGTATGTTTCTCAAACACTTTGACCTAATGTGGTTTGTACTTCTGTAGTTTGCTTTGTTCCAGTGAAGATTCAGTGCTCTGAAACAATGATCATAATCATACAGAAATACAAAATTATTAGCTTCTTATAAAATATTTCATTATTTTTCAAATAACTGTCAAGTGTTGTTTAACAGCATTTTTAAACATAATACTTTATTCAGGAAGCTTTTAGGGTTTGTAATACAAATAGAAATAAATGTATAACCAAGAATTTTAAAAGGCCTACTGGTCAAAATTATTAGCCCTGTGATGTTAATAGTCAATAGTGTATCCCTTTTGCTTGATAACTGCTTTTAGTCATTTTCTGTAGTTCTCAACAATTTTCAAGCATGTCTCCTGAGGAATGACAGCTAGGGTGACCACCCGTCCTGCTTTGCGTTGTTCCGCACAGCATTTTCACCCCTTGTCCCGCATGTCGCAATCTGAAGAAATATCCCGCATTTTCATGAGTCTGTTGATTTTTTTAATTATCATATTAAGAAAATATGTATGCATGCTTTTTTAAGAAAGCTTTTTTATTTTAATTTTTTTTTGCGGCGTAGTTTCCACGCAAAAGATGTACAGACCTCATGATCTACATTTACATTTACATTAGACATTTACATTTACATTTACATTTACATCAGACCTCATGATCTAGCACCACTGACAGAAATGGTCGAGCGCAGACGGAAAAACACGATATTTTTTGTCAATTTTAACAAATAAAAAAAATCGATGCAACTGTCAGATGTTACTTTGTTCTTATTTTAATAGTTCATTTGAGGCGGTTCTGTGGAGTTATTGTAATGACAAATGTCAAGAGCACATTATTGTAATGCCAGGGCACAATTCTTTCGCAGGTGAATTCTTTCACTCTCACATAAAACAGACGTGTTTTCTCTGTTTCATGTGCACGCTCAGAAACATAAATAAGCGCATATGACAACGGATGTCTATTAGTATTTATATAGCATAACAATGGAAAATGTATTTGTCTTGCATGTGTCCCACATTGTCCCGCAAAATCTCAAATATGTCCCGCAACAGAACTATTACCAGGTGGTCACCCTAATGACAGCCCATTCTTCCTTAGCAAATCTCTCAAGCTCCTCCAGATTTGTAGGTCTTCTGGCACAGACTCTGGACTTTAGTGTGTCCCACAGATTTTCTATTGGATTCAAGTCTGGCCTTTGTGCAGGCCAGTCAAGTACACCCACAGTGAGGTATGCTTTGGGTCGTTATCATGCTGGTAGCAAAATGTCGACCCAAACCAAGTTTTCTTGCAGACTGTCTGAGGTTGTCTTTCAAAATCTTCTTATAGTCTTCCTTTTTCATGTTTCCTTAAACCCTGACAAGATTCCCAGTTCCAAATGCACTGAAACATCCCCACAGCATTATACTCCCACCACCATGTTTCACTGTGGGAACGCTGTTCTTGGGGTTGAATGTCTCTCCCTTCTTTCTCCAAACATAGGCAACATCTCTATGGCCAAAAAGTTCTAGTTTTGTCTCATCTGACCAAAGAACACATTTCCAGTATGCATCACATTCCCCCAGGTTGTCCTTAGCAAACTTCATTCTAGCTTGGAGGTGTCTCTTCTTCAGAAGTGGAGTCTTTCTTGGTCTGCAACCTTGCAGTTCATTCCTGTGCAGGGCTCTAGTGACTGTCTTTGTTGAGACATCAATTCCAGACTTGTCTAGGTCATTCACTTGTGTCATGGCAGTTGTTCTTGGGTCTTTAGAAACCTCTCTCACTAGTTTTCTTTCCAAAGTTTTTGAAATCTTTCGCTTCCTGCCTCTGCCCGTCTTGTTCTCCACTGTGTTGGTCTCTTAAACTTCTTGATAATGCATCTCACTGCAGGTCTTGACACTTGAAAATGCTTTGATAAACGTGTGTATCCTTCTCCATCTTTATGAGCATTAACAATTCTTTCTCTCAAGTGGAAACTAATTTATTTTGTCTTTGCCATGATGACACTGCATATGATTTTACTAGTTGTTTCGCAAGATACTAATTCTCAGCTTAAAGAGCAATTTAAAGGCTTAACTAGGTTAATTAGGTTAATCAGGCAAATTAGGTTAATTTGGCAAGTCATTGGACAACAGTGGTTTGTTATATAGCTAATCAAACTAATAAGGTGGTTAATAATATTGACCTTAGCAAAAATAAATATTTATTTATTTTGTAATTATTTTATTCAAGCAACTATAAGAAATCAGACTTTCTCTAGAAGAAAAAAAAAAAATAGGAAATAATGTGAAAACATTCTCTTGCTGTTAAACATCACTTGGGGGGGGGCGCTGGTGAGTAGGCGATGGAGTAGAACGTGTTCGACAGAGCTCCTGCCTAATTTTTTATATAACTTTATATTACAATCGACATATCTTTGTAATTGTCTCCAGCACGATTTGTTACATATTCGGGCATACAATGTGAGTGACTAATGACTCTTGTACTGAGTGATGGCCTCTAAATTAAAAAAATATAAATACGGCGGACCCTCCAGTGCTAGGCCAAACACCCCCTCGACGCAAAGTGCAACTTCCGACCGCACATTGACTCCTCCAGACCTGACTAAGAGTGAAATGGATAAGGAAGAACTTAAATCGCAGATTCTGACGTCCTTAAAAGCGGATATATCCGAAGTTATAAGGATTGAACTCAAGAACTCTCTTGCTGATGACTTCGACTTTTTAAAGAGCGAACTTCAAGCAGTTAGAGCAGAAATAGCAAACAATGCAACGCTAATGCGATCTGACATTGAACAAATGAAAACTACCATTAAAGATATGGAAGGCAACATGTCTGTGTGGACTGATGAAGTGAATGAACTTCAAGCCGTGGTGAGCACTTTAAAGACGGAACTAAAAGAGCTGCGGGACAAATCCGAGGACATGGAGGGGAGGATGCGACGGTGCAATATTCGAATCGTGGGGGTCGCGGAAGGACCAAAATCAGCTTCCACGGAGGCGGTCTCTAAACTACTATCCGAAGTGTTGAAAATGGATAAAGAAGTTGTGATAGACCGCTCGCACCGCAGTCTGAGACCACTGGCCCCCGGAGGAAAGCCACGAGTGATCGTTGCAAAGCTACATTACTATCAAGATTGCGTCGAGATACTACGTCGATCACGAAGTCTAGCTCCGCTCCGGTACAACGGCGATTCCATTGCAATATTCCCGGATTATACGGCAAGTGTTGCTAAAGCTCGGGCCGCATTCACGGACGTCAGGAAGCTTCTGCGAGAACAACGAGGTGTTCGATATGGCTTACTTTTTCCTGCCCGATTGCGGATCACTCACAACGGCAAGGACAGTGATTTCCTGGACCCGGATAAAGCCATGGCCCACGTTAAGAAGTACATCGTTGCTGGGGATGAAACCGGAATATAACAGAAGATGCTGACATTTTCTTTTCCTTTCCAATATAAAACCGGTGGGACGTTAATAACTACTTGTTATAATACAGGAATGTTACATTCGTGTTTTTGATCTATGGTAACTGTTTTCATAGATGTCGTTCTATTTAGGGTAAATTGGGTAGGGGCTCTGCTTAGTTTGGTATAAGAGCTACCCGGAAAAGCACATAATGTGTGGATTTAATTTTGGGGGGTGTCTGGTTCATCAAGTTCAATCTGATGGCAAAGTTAGGGGTTATGTCAGACAATTATTTTATTTTATTTTATTTTTTGCTCTCTTTCTTTTAAAAGTTTACGTACTAATATTGAAGTCAGTGTACATCAGGATATTCGACTGTGAAATTGTATTGTTCTCAGGTCCATATGACCAACACTAAAGTGTCTTCACAAGCAAATGGTTGCTTAGTTAACATGGTGAGCTGGAATGTGAAATCTCTTAATCACCCTGTAAAACGTAAGAAAGTTTTTGCTCACTTGAAAAACCTCAAGACAGACATTGCATTCCTTCAGGAAACCCATTTGCGCATCTCTGACCACTGCCGACTTAGAGACAAGTGGGTGGGCCAGACATTTCATTCCAACTTTAAATCTAAAGCTAGAGGCGTGGCAATTATTCTTAGTAAAAACACACAGTTTGTGGCAAAGAGTGTTGAGTGTGATCCAGCTGGACGCTATTTAATCGTGGTGGGACATTTATATGGGCTTCCTGTTATTTTAGCCAATATATATGCCCCAAATTGGGATGATCACGTTTTCTTTAGTAATTTTTTTTCAAAAATGCCAAATATGGTAACACATCATCTGATTCTTGGTGGTGACTTTAACTGTGTTCTTTCCTCCACTCTGGATCGGAGTGCATCTAGGACTGCTTCCATATCTAAATCAGCGCATACAATTCAGAATTTTCTTAAAACATATGGAATAGCTGATGTTTGGAGGTTTCGTAACCCGTTAACCCGGGCGTATTCCTTTTTCTCCCCTGTACACAACTCATATTCAAGAATTGATTATTTTTTTGTAGACACATGCCTCTTGCCATCAATCATAAAATGTGATTATGAAGCTATAATTATTTCAGACCACGGCCCACTAGTCATGACAGTACGTATTGCCACCAAAGAACAAAATTACCGTCCATGGAGATTTAATTCCACTCTTTTATCAGATGAGACATTTGTAAATTTTATTATTTCTGAAATAGATTCCTTTATTATTACAAATACAACCCCTGAAATGTCAATGTCAACTATCTGGGAAGCATTGAAAGCATACCTTAGAGGCCAAATTATTTCTTTTTGTGTAGGTCAAAATAAAACTAGAAAGAAACGACTTAAAGAATTAACTAATCAGATTTTAGAACTTGATTCCATGAATAGTTGCTCACCATCTCCAGAAAGACTTAAACAACGGATGTTGTTACAAACCGAACTCAATTTGCTGGCAACTAAACAAGCTGAATACCTTATTTCTAAGCTGAGGTGTGATTATTTTGAGAATGGGGAAAAGGCTGGGAAACTATTGGCTCATCAGTTACGACAGCAATCAGTTCCTCATGTTATCTCTGCTATATATGATGAGAAAGCTATAATGCATACAGATAGCACAGAAATTAATGCCTGTTTTTACAAGTTTTACCAGTCATTATACTCCTCAGATTCACCTTCTGAACTGTCGACTTTAGAAGTTTTTTTTAACAAATTGGATATTCCATTGATAGGTTCTGAAAAAACAGTACAGTTAGACTCCCCAATTACAATTTCGGAAATAGAAGCAGCAATTGGGGGAATGCAGTCTGGCAAAACCCCAGGTCCAGATGGATACCCGACTGATTTTTTTAAAAAGTTCAGTGCTCAGCTTTCTCCATTATTACTGTCTGTTTTCGAAGAATCTTTAAAATCACAATCTTTACCGTGTACTATGCGTCAAGCAGTCATTTCTCTAATTCTTAAAAAGGAAAAAGACCCTACAAAATGTAGCTCATACCGCCCAATTTCACTCTTAAACACGGATGCTAAGATCTTAGCCAAGGTCCTAGCCCGACGAATGGAAGATGTTATCCCAGCAGTTATCTCACCTGATCAAACAGGCTTTATCAAAAATCGATATTCTTTTTTTAATACCCGACGTCTTGCAAATATTCTTTATAGCCCTTCTTTGCCTGGTACTTCAGAAGTTATTTTATCACTTGATGCCGAAAAGGCGTTTGACCGGGTAAAATGGGATTTTTTATTTTTTACACTTGAAAAGTTTGGCTTTGGGTCTAATTTTATTTCTTGGATAAAACTTCTATATTCATCCCCTTTGGCAACGGTACGTACTAATAATAATATATCATCCTTTTTTGAACTAAAGCGTGGCACTAGACAGGGCTGCCCCCTGTCGCCACTCCTCTTTGCTATCGCAATTGAACCCCTAGCCATAGCATTAAGGTCATCTACTAATATTAGAGGGGTGTGGAGAGGAAATTTGGAGCACAAAGTGTCCCTATATGCTGACGATATGTTATTGTTTATCTCTGACCCACCTTCAAGTCTTCCAAATTTACTAAAATTACTAGATGAATTTGGCCAGCTCTCTGGTTATAAACTTAATTATGAAAAGAGTGAACTAATGCCAATTAGACCCACAATTTCAGATATGCCCCCCTCTTCAATTCCATTTAAGATTAATACAAAAAAGTTTAAATATCTGGGGGTTTGGTTCACTAATAATTTTAAAGACCTTTATAAAACCAACTATCAACCTCTTCTTGACAAGTTGAAACAGGATTTGGGAAGATGGGACTCCTTACACCTCTCCCTAGGGGGAAGGATTAACATCATTAAGATGACCGTCTTGCCCAAGTTTTTATATATATTCCAGTGTTTGTCAATATTTCTTACTAAATCTTTCTTTCGTAATTTAAATGCTCAAATTATAAGTTTTATTTGGAATAAAAAGCGTCCTAGGGTAACGGATAAAATATTACAAAGACCTTACAGTTTGGGAGGTCTTGCCCTTCCAAACTTTATGTATTATTACTGGTCGGCAAATATTAGGGCAATTCTCTATCTGCTGCAGGAAGATGAGACAGTCAGTTGGGCACAGATAGAGAAATCATCTATTAAATACAGCCCATTGTCTGTACTGTGCTCTAAGTTACCATTAGCACACCCTTTGTCCAAATTTACATGTTCCCCACTTGTGTTACATTCTATCAAAATTTGGTACCAGTTTAGACGTCAATTTGCACTCACTGATCTCTCATTTGCCTCACCTGTAGCCCAGAACCATTTGTTTATTCCATCTATGACAGATGCAGGATTTCATATATGGTCAGAAAATGGTATTAGCTCATTGTATAATTTGTACATAGATGATACATTTGCCTCCTTTGAACAGTTAGTCCAGAGATTTGCTATTCCGAACACTCACTTTTATAGATATTTACAGCTTAGAAGTTTTGTATCATCAAATTCAAATTGTTTCCCCTGTTGTCCTCATAGCTCTCTCATTGATTCTATTCTTGATCACAGGTGTGGAGAAAAACAGTCTATTAGCAAAATCTATGGACTACTTAATCTACACAATCTGGCTACCTTAGAAATTTTAAAACAAAAATGGGAAAAAGAAATGGAGGACGAAATACCAGATGATGTCTGGCAGGAGGCAATTCAGAGAATACATTCTTCTTCTATTAGTCTTAGACACACGATTGTTCAGTTTAAAATTGTGCATCGTCTTCACTGGTCTAAGGACAGACTTGCTAAGATTAAAAGTGATGTGAATCCTACATGCGACCGATGTAAGCAAGCCCCTGCCACCTTATATCATATGTTTTGGTCATGCCCGAAATTGCTAGAATATTGGGGTTTAATTTTTGAGACCTTCTCTAAAATGTTTGCCAAAACTATTGCTCCGACTATGCTGACAGCAATATTTGGAGTTACCACTCAAGACTTTAATATAAGTAAATCCCATTCGAACGTCATTGCTTTTTGTTCGCTTCTAGCCAGGAGGTTAATTTTATATAAATGGAAAGATTCATCACCTCCAACATATAGACACTGGATTAAAGAGGTTATGTATAATATACAATTGGAAAAGCTACGATGCACTATGAAAGGGTCAAATAAGAGATTCTTTACTTCTTGGCAACCTTTTTTAACCTTTGTGGAGAACATTCCTGCTGAAGAATTACACTGAATGTAAACTGTACTTTTATTTATTTAATTTCTAAGTCTGACTGGTATAAAGGGTTGGGGGTGTGTTTTGTGTTTTGTTTTTTATCTGTTTGTTTTAATGTTTTGTTCCACTATGTAAAAATTAAAACAATAAAAAAAAATATATTAAAACATCACTTGGGAAATATTCTAAAAAAATGTAAAATTTCACAGGGGGCTAATAATTTTGTCTTCAACTGTTTCATATATATATATATATATATATATATATATATATATATATACACACATCCGGTCAAAATTTGGGGTCAGTAAATGTTTATTCATTCTTTTTTTTTTTTTTTTAAAGAAATGAATAAATTGTTACATTAATAAAAAGTGACATAATAGATTTACATTGCGAGAAAAGATTTATAGTTTGAATAAATGTTGTTCTTGAAAGAAAAAAATACAGGTTCAAAAAAAAAAAAAAAAAAAACATTGGCGGCACAACTGTTTCCAAAACTGCTAATTCTACTAATAATTCAGAATATCAGAATGATTTCTGAGAGATCATGTGACACTTAAGCCTGGGAAATTGAGTAACAACTGATGAAAAATCATCATTGCATCACAGGAATAAATTATATTTTAAAGTATATGAAAATAAAAACCATTATTTTCTATTGTAGTAACATTTTGTAATATTACAGTTTATTTTCTGTACTTTTGATAAAATATATGCAGCCTTGACTTCATTAAAAAAAACTGCAAGTCTTACTGACCCCAAACTTTTGAATGGTAGTGTATATATATATAATATGTGTGTGTGTGTGCAAGGCAAGTTTATTTACTTCATTATTTTATTTAAGTATATTTTTCTGGTATCGGTACTTTACTTCACTATTTATTTTTATGACTACTTTTTACTTCTTACATTTGTACACAATTATCTGTACTTTCTACTAGGGCTGTGCCGATAAACGATATCATATCGAATCGCGATAAAATATATGTCGATAACAATGATAAGCTCAAAGCATTTTTACTCGATATGGAATAATATAAGAGCCAATCACACAGCAGAAATATGCGACAACAGCCAAACAGCGTGCAGCTTTTAACGTTCACGTCCAAAAACAAAGTCAATTTCCTACGGCACTTTGCAGAGCAAACTCGACACAAGGACGAAAAAAATGAGTGGAGGCACCGACAAAAGTGAAACTAACCTCGAGTTATTATCTAAAAATTATGAAATTGTAAAAAAGTTAGCACGAATTCAGTTATATGAAAGTGGTTTGGCTATTTAAAAAGCGTCCCAAGGCAATTGTGTTTTCCAGTCGGGCTACCAAAATGTTTCATCGCCTTTTAAAGCACAGGGCTCCTGCAGATCCTTAAAAGCTTTGTATCAAATTTAAGGCCATAAAAAGTTTGAAATAAGTTTTAAATAGTATAAGAAAAGTCTCAATTGTAATGTTAAGAGGTGTCCTTAGAAACGTGTCGTTGGCATTTTCATTTCATCTTACCTATAATGCCTGATAAAACAGCGTTAATGAGCGCGGTGCTGCTTTGTGTACAGCTGTTACCGGGGGAACCTCTATTTTTCAGCACTACTAAAGCGCAACCTCGTGGCAGAGAATTAATTTGCATTTCTGCTGTTTACGGTCAGATTATTGCAAATATCGACCCATCTTTTACAGTGCTCTACAGTGCGACCATTTTACTCGCATTTGCGACTGAAAACTACTGCGTGCGACTGAAAAAATATTTAGAAGCACCATGTGCGAGTGACCCGATCAGCATATTTGTGTTTGCGCTAATGGGAGTTTCAAAGGTTTCTACATGTATTTGAAGCGTTGAGTAATGTATCACGGACATATCTGACGAATCCTTTCATAAACAAAATATAGAGAGTGTAAATAAGAGATTCATTATGCAGTGTAGAGAAATTCGTTGATTATGATGCATACCTGCCAACTTTTCAAAAAACCTTGGAGTGAGATTTTGTCAGGGGTGATCAAAATTATGCCGTGCATGCAGCCACAAAAGTTGGTGGTGCAGATATCAGAGAATTGGAATTAATTTGATATTGTACCCTGCATGCTGGTGGTTTGTGGGAAGGCCCGAAGCCGTTGATAGGGGCAGCCTACTGGAGATGGAAATTATTGGTTACATTCTGTGAAGCAGATATAGCTGAAGGTCCACCACCCCCAGAAAATTTTGGATTAAATAGATGTGATTTCCTGCATTTTAGTGGATTTTTGGGTGGTCTGCTAAAGATGTGCAATACCTGAACTTATTCTGATTTATGTGCGGCATAATGACTTGTAGGGCCTTCTAGACTTGAGCTGAACATTCAACCAGAAAACTATTGTTGTGCCTAAATGACTGCCTATGTACTGTACCACAATAAAGTCTTATACATAGACCAGTGTTTAAGATTTGACCTAGGTAGGTTGATTGATATTTTGATTAGAATGGCATTAAACTAATTCTTAACTGAAAACTAGGCTATGTTGTGAATAACTGTATTCTTAAGAGCACTGATGATTAATGTTCATCCAAAAACGACAAGATTATTTAGAGAGGGACATTCTTCATTCAAAGCCTTCCACAACATGGTCCCATCAGAAACAAATAAAGTGCAACAAATAAAGTGCTTAAACAGTACAACTTTTTCAAGTAATAAAGAGATGAATGCATTACAAAAATAACTAAAAATAAGGTATCAGATGCAGATCAAAAGCTGGGTAAAGTCCTTGTCTATGATCTGTGGGCATGGTTATACTGACCTGTGGCCTTCTTGGAGGCCTTGATGATATCTGAGGGGGGCTCCCATTTAAAGCAGGGCTCCAGATTGATTCTCATCAAAAGATTCTCGAGGTAGTTTGTAGTGATGTGACGTTTGACACCGAGGCTTCGAAGCTTGTATCAAAAAAACGAAACATCTCACAGTGAAGCATTGCACCAGAGCTTGATTCGTTTTGCCATAATCACGTGTTCTGTGACGTCCAAAGCTTCATTTTCACACACAACCACGTGACTGCTTCGTATTCTGATTCAAATAAGGCGAACCTCCTGCGCATGTTTCAGGTGTCATTCACTTCTTTGTCAAGAATAAATCATAATACGAATAAATATGTACATGTGTAGTTTTGTGCATGTTCACTGTGTAGTAATCCCCGCTTCACAAGCACTTTTAATAATATGATAATTCATAATAATAATCATTTTAACAATATTCTTCATTTATTGTGATCATATATGCCTACATGAACCATACTTGTACTTTCATAAGTTATTCACAGATTAATTCATACTTTGTGTAAGTAAAATGACACTTTTTTCGTTATATGGTTTTTGTAGCAAAAATTGGTTTATTATGAAACGATCCAAAAACCGCTTGGACATCTGGGTCGCAAAAGCACTTTTTTCCACCTTTGACCACAAGATGTCATTAGTGTGCAACGTGTTGAAAAGCTTCGAGTAATGAACCTTTTTACGATATAAAAGCTTAATTTTCCCATCACTAGTAGTTTGTCACGTTGTCTTTCGGGGTATCTCCTTCTGTCGCTAACTTCGGGGTGCAGCAGTAGACGCCACCAGCGGCATCTACCGTCGAGAAGTTTAAAAAGGAACGAACGAGTCTCGGGCCAAAATCGGATTTTTTTTGCGTGAGTAATTGGATGTGTGGCGTGAGAGCGTGTGAAAACAGGCAAAACCGTGTGTCACACGGCGAAAGCGTGAGAGTTGGCAACTTTGTGATGAACTAAGATGAGTGACAGCTTTTAATGATTTTTAAGCGAGTTTATAAGTTAAATATTATTTAATACATCAGAAAAAAAACAAGAAGTTGATATTAAGTGACTTACATTGACTATTGTCTAACACCATTGCCCGATTTGCCTTTTTTATAAATTATCCAGAGATTATTTCCATTCATAAAGACAGTCACTTGCGTCATTTCTGAATGAATCGGCTGTTCGAACGAATCAAATGAATATGATTCAGTAATTAAAATCAACGACTTACCGCCCTCTACCGGCAGTTGTAGTTTCATTTTTAAAGTATCTTTTCAGTTATTTAAATCATTTAATATTCTGTATTCAAAATGGTATATTAAAAACAATAATCTCAACATGAATTTATGAATTTGATTGCCCTCATGCCACTTCTGAGCCACATGACGCATATGAAAACACCTACAAGCCACTTTTGTGTTCTTCTGTGCCACCTCTGTAGTACAAATAAATTGTTAATAGTGATTTAATTTGATTGATAACTTATGCTTATTCTACTTGTTCTGATTCTGCTGTTTTAGTTAGACATATAAAGATTATAAATGTATATATTTTTAAATATAATTTAAATATAAAAGATTACATAATTTTAATTAAAAAAATGCCATTAAACAAACAAAATGCCCCTGAAAATCTTTAATTAGAAGAATTTTTATTGTTGATTAGATGGTGCTCCTAAATGTTTTAAGTTAGGAACACAAGTACTTCTAAAAAGAAAAGTAAGCGTTAGAGCCCTGTTTTATGCAGCAAACACATAGTTGTTTAGAGTTGTAAATGTGAAAGACATTAATGTGGCTTCTAAATATTTTTTTAGAATATTAAATATTTTTTATAGTTTTAGTTAATAAACTATACTTTAAAATGTAATTAATGAACCCATTTTTTGTGACTTCAGTCATAGTTGGAATACTCTTTTAAAGCTGGCAACATTAACAGTATATTTATCTAAATATATATCGTTATCGATCAATATGGGACAAAAATATCGAGATTACATTTTTGCCATAACGCCCAGCCCTACTTTCTACTCATTACATTTTCAAACCAGGCTCGTTATTTTAGTTTTAATCTGCAGTTAGTGAATCACATTCCACCCACTTCACCCACTCCTTATATTTAAATCCCCATATGTCATAAACTGTGTCTCCCAATGACCTGTTTTCAGCGTTGGTGCTAATGTGACATCACGTTAGCCACAGGTCCCGCCCACAAACTTCATAACAAAATCTGTAGGGTATTTTAAGGGGAAAACTTTACATTCACATGCTTGGGACATCAGAGATTTATTTTACATTTTTTTATTTTTTATGCATTTTGAAGTAAAATGTATCTGTCTGGTACACTTTGAGAGTTCAAAATTAAGAACTTATACACAGGTTCAGTGTGCAAAGCTGGTGAATTGACTTGTACTTAAAGTTAACTTAAAGGGAACTCTGTCCTCTTTTTTGTTGTAATATAGTGTCTCAGTCTATAAGTAAATAAATTAGTAATTTGTAAGTAAAATAAATGAAATAAAATTGATATACTTGCAAGCTAAATCTAATTTTAGCCACACTGGTGACTTAAGAAAATTTACCAACCATAAAGATTTTTTTCCTGGCCATGAAACAATTTTTGCAGTTGCTGCTACTACAAACATATTTAATACTGGACCAAAGAACCAACAACTGCATTTTAATCATTATACAATAAAAATGAAAGCGTTATTATTATTATTATTATTATTATTATTATTATTATTTTCAAATTTCAACTTGATTGTATCATTTCAGCATCTGAATCAAAAACAGAAGGTCTGACTTGACTTAAGCTTTGTGAAATAATGCTAAAGCCTTCATAAAACAAAAACGTCAGACTCACTCTCTGACAGCAGGTGGCGCTTATGGAACCAACGGGAAAAATGCAATCAAAACTTCTCTGAATTCAGTTCTTCCAATAAACAGTGAGCTTGCTCTGGTTGTACAGTATTTTCTTTGTCTGTGTCTGTTCATTTTAATCCTTGCTTATAAGAGTTAAACCTATGAGCTTTTATTTTGACAGAAACTGCAGCTGAGCTTTTATTTTAGTGGAAAACTCCAGCTTCAGTTAAAAACAGGTTTTCAAACGCCTCTCATTACAAATCTAATGAAATACTGTAAATATCTGCTTATTAAAATTGTGAAAATTATTGTAATGTGAAAACAATAAAACAAAGCACAACTGGTAGTCGCTGTATTCCCAAACGCGCTAAACTCACAGCACATTCAAAAACAGAGTTCACAGCATTGACTGTCAAAGGAGTCATTGACTGTGCATTGACTGTGGCAGGACAAATCAGACTGTGGTGGGGCGCCACATGCTAGTTAATGAGTGAGAAACACTGGTAATGGGTGCTTTTTACTTAAGTACATGTCTGAGCCCATACTGCTTTACTCTAACTTGAGTAAAAAAGTGAAGTCAGTACTTCTGCTTTTACCAGAATATTTTTAAACATGAGTATCTCTACTTCTTCTTGAGTGAAGGATGTGTGTATTTTGCCATCTCTGTTTATATAAAATAATATAAAAAAGCCATTAATTAAATGTTTTAAATAATTTAAAATTAATTAGAACAGTTAAGAATAAAAAAAAAGAGGCTACATATAATACAGTGCAATCACTGTGACGTAGCATAGAGCTCATTCAGTAAATGCACAGCTAAACAGCTATGTTTTGAGTCTAGATTTAAATGTTGCTACTGGTTTTGCACATTGATCTCTTCTGGCAGCTGATTCCAACTGTGGTTAGCAAAATAGCTAAAAAGCAGACTCCACTTGTTTGGTGTGAACCTTTGGTATTTCTAATTGACTCGATCCTAATGATCTGAGTATTTTAGGTTTATATTCAGTGAGCATATCTGCAATAAAAGTGACTGGAAGCCAGTGTAAGGACCCCAGGACTGGTGTGATATGCTCAGATTTTCTGCTTCTAGTAAGAATCCTGGCAGCAGTGTTCTGGATAAGCTGCAGCTGTCTAATGGTTTTCTTGGGAAGGCTGATGAGGAGACCATTACAATAATTCACCCTGTTGCCGATAAAGGCATGAACAAGTTTCTTCAAGTCTTGACTGGTGTTACGGCCCGTTTAACGGGTTAGACGTGCGCACATGTTGGTGACGGGATTCCAGTTACAACAGATCACCAAGGACACAAAACCATAAAGTTAAATGATTTATTAATGGAAAAATTAGAAAGAATATATATTAGGAAGTGGAGCAATGACTTCAGGGTGACCCAAGGCCAAAATAACAAACAAAACTCGCTCAAAAAATAAAGAAATATAAATAACCTGTAAACAAAGAAAATAAAGTTACAAATAACTTCCCTGTCTCCCTAAACATAAACACATCGCAAAGAATAAGTCAAAAACAAATGGCAGGTCACCCCTACGCTCCAAGATCTCAAAAAACAAAAATAACTGACTAACGAATAACATTACAAAAATATAACACTAAACCCAAAACAAATGATAAAACGGTTGGTGACCAGTTGTAGCGCTGGAATCCGGAGCTCCTCACGCCACTTTGCACACGCCAGAATGAGCTCGCCATCTTTCGGGACCTCCACCCTTTTTATAGTCAGCTGGTTCCAGGCTCACCAACCACGTAGCCCGTCGCTCAGCCAATAGGCTACCTGTACGCACACATACACACAAGCACATACACAAAGCGAATCACGCAGATGCTGAGGAACGTAACACTGGAAATAAAACATCTAATTCTTGCAATGTTTCTGAGATGATAGTATGCTGATTTAGTTATTACTTTGTCATGACTCCAGAATCACACCAAGATTCTTGATTGAGTTTTGTTGTTTGACCCCTAAAGTTGTTTGCTGCAGTTTTCACTTTGTTTAAAAGAAGAAAGTTTTGGCACATCCAACTGTTCATTTTATCAAAATGTATTGAAATGTATGCATCAACATGTATGTAAATATTTTAGAGGGAGTCAGTGTGGCTTTAGTCATTAGGCAATAAAGCTGTGCAAATCTGGGTGTCATCTCCGTACCTTTGATTGGCAGTTTGCTTTTTTCTCATTATGTGTCTCAGTGGGAGCATACTGTATACAGGCTAAACAAGAGTGGTGCAAAAATTGAGTCCTGAGGGACTTCACATGTCATGGATGTCCACTTAGACTCATGGTCTCCTATACTCACGTAATAACCTCTCTCTTCTAAGTATATCCTGAACCACTTGAGGACCATCCCAGAAAACCTGACCCAGTTTTCCAGTCTCTCTAGAAGTATGTTATGATCATCAGTGTCAAACGCAGCACTGAGATCTATAGGACCAGCACTGATATTTTGCCAGAATCAGTATTTAATGAAGTATCATTTATTATCTTTTTAAGCACTGTCTCTCTGTTGTGATGCGGTTGGAAACCAGACTGAAAATTGTCCAGGTGTCCATTTGAGTTTAAGAAGTTGTTCAGTTGTTAATTTATAAAGAAAACTCAAACTCAATACAAGCCAAAAAAACAAACAAACAAACAAACAAAAAACTTAAAGAGACATAAATTCACTGTCTGATGTCACACTGGTTGATGGGAATATCATCATGTGTTGTATTTTGTGAATCTCAGTGGTTCAAAGTGTTTCTCTGGGCAGTAGTGAATCTATCAGTGAATCGAGTCTCATATCAGTTCATTCAGTCCTGTGATGTCATTGTGTGTGTTGATGTTAAATGATGGACAATATCCACCATCGGTTCTCATGGATGAGCTTTAAAACACAGAAACTCAAGACACATTTCAATGATGTCCATTGTGATGAATGAATGGAAATGTTTCATATTTGTGTTTCTGCTGTTTTTAGTGCTGATGTCCCTCATCCACACTGGACTCACTCAAGGTACTGTGCATTACTGCAGTAATTTGATTTGTTAAACAAATGTGAATTGTGTTGTAGGAGTTTATTTGTCTACATGGATCACATGAGGATCCCACATTTATTAATTTGCTCATATTTTGCTGTCATACATCTTCAAGTAGCATCATTTGTCTGTGTAGGTCTACAAATTAAATTAAATAAAAAGCTTAATGTAGTTTACTGCAAAAATGTACATTGTAATTACTGACTTTGTGCAATTAACCCTTATTTCTTGACAAAATAATTCGTCTTTGTGATATAATTTGTCAAAATACATAAATAATAATAATAAAAAAACTTTTGTACATAAAAGTTTGACTTTGACAAAGAAGAATTTTTATTATTATATGTTTTAATAATCTCTCAATACTAATTTAAATAAGCCATTGAGTGATCATTGCAGCCATCTAGTGGCTGCAATGTTATTTTAAATAACATTATTTTATTTCAAGCTATTTTGTTTTATGGCAGCAATCTTGTCACCTTTATTTGTATAGCACTTATTACAATACAATGCAAGCCTCAAATTTATACATTAACAACAATTTATTAACCATCACCATTCTTTCCTTTTTTCCCTTTCCTTCTGTTCTTTTATAAAATATGGTGATATGCAATGTTATGTATATATTTACTTTATTACGTATTTACTAAACCATTACATACCACTAAATCATGGAGCATTGTCAGTTCTATCTACATGAATGAAGGTTAGAATAATAATAATAATAATAATAATAATAATAATAATAATAATAATAATAATAATAATAATAAAAAAAAAAGATTATTTAAAAAAATGATTATTACAAAATAATAATAATTTATGTAAAAATCCCACCAAAACTGCACATCCGAGGAGTAAAAACATTGATAAAGTGATTGATATTATAGATGAAGAAATTATATTAATAATAAATAATAATAAAAATATAATTTTACCTTCTGGGTTATGGGGAGACACCAAACATCCAGAGTGTACTTTCTAAACCCAGGGATCTCAAAGTGGAGAACTGTAAGTCTGTGACCTGTAGTATAATTTGATAATTTGATTACCACCAAGGAGAATAATAATAATAATAATAATAATAATAATAATAATAAACATGATAACATGTCATATGACAATATTTTTTTTAATGAACTGTTGTTATAATGTATAAGTTTTATGGTTTCAAATTACTCTTGATTACTACAGTTAAAACATCTACAGACAGAGAGAGAGAGAGAGAGAGAGAGTGGTTTAAAGCAAACACATACTTTCATGTGTCACAAACGACTGATCGTTATACTGTAAATGGAAACACTCTCACTATCACAGCTACTGTGTCTGATGAGGGTCAGTACTGGTGTAGAGGATACATAGATTAGAGAAGATTAGTCTCATCACAATCAAACTTCATTTCTCTCATTGTAAAGGGTGAGTTGAATATTATCATCTTCCTAAACTCTCTCTAATCATGAGAATGAAATTCAGTAGTGACACTGAATCTACAGTATAAGGTCCTGAAGTTCCTCAGCATAACATCTTAAATACTGTTAAATTAAAGAGAACAAAAACTAGCACATTCATTGCAAATATGATGATTGTTTCAGATGATCTGAGAATCACAATAAACCTGTAGAGAATCATCATCACTCCTCTTTAACATCAGTGTTACACAAAGAGTGTCTTAATGTAGGAATTCACTCAGTGATCCTTGAGGACCATCACAGATCAGTGTGGACTGTAACGGATTTGCAGAAGAAATCAATGAGAGAAAAAAAGTCAGGCAGGTCAGTTAAGAAATGCCCAAGTCTTTGATGGTCATTGAGGGAATATGTTTCTTAGTGAATCTGAATTCATGTGTCTGGTCTTCTGTAACTTGGCTGTTTCAGTAAGACAATGTTAGGTCCAAGTGAGGTTTAAAGATTTTTTAAACAAGACAAATCCAGCAATGAACAAAATAAACCAAATACAGGAACTGAAACAAATGCACACTATACATTCATATAAGACCAGACTATAAAAAAAGGAAACACTTTAGATCATATAGACCTTTTTCCTGAGTAAACGATGAACGCTGCCATTATGAAGTCTATTGTCAGATTGGATGCTCTTCTGTTCAAGTCTCCATAGGAACCCATTCAATTAGTGCCCATCTGTTTTAAATGTAGCTAAGGTCTGCAGCTTCATCTCATCTATACACACATTAAACTTTGAGGAGTGAGGCACTGACAAATGACAGTCATTGAGACATTGCAAGTGATGGCACTATGAAGCCATGTGCTTTTTAAAAGCATTTTAATAGGTTTAACGTTACGCTAATTTGACTACAAACACTGGAGACCAGAAATGCAAAGCATTCTTCAGGTTAAGAGTCTGATGTGACTTCTGCGTTCAGGAAAAACATCTTTAGACAAGACGGTACAGGTGTAGGCAATGAGTAGCCATGGTAACAGATGAGGGTGACTATGGAATCAAACAAGGTTGGCAAGGCAACAAGGGGAAAAAAGGAACTAAACCACTGATCTATAATACAGAACTGGATTACTCATAACATCATAAACGTGAAGCCACTGCACCACCATATTAGTATTCCCTAGTATTAGCATACATTCTATTGAATGAATGGGAAATTATATAATTTTAATGAGGAAACATCACAAAAAGCATTTTTATATCTATATTCTCACTGTACATTTTCACAATGCAAACATCCTAAGCATGTAAACAGTTATTTGTTTAATGTTGTGAATTTCCTCTGCTTATTAAAAATGTAAGTTAAAGTCTACACAATCACATACATCAGATGAACATGATAAACATCAGACGTTCAACATGTTTACAAATAACAAAGTGCTGACTCAGAAATCTGAATAAAGATTTATGCTTTGTATATCTTAATTCACCTTGTACAGTTATTCACTGTTTATGTATATAGTTAATTTTGTTATAGTGTTTTTACTCGTACAGATGGCTAACTGTATGTTTCAACAATAATTTTGTTAACAGTATTCATTTTGAAACAGGTAATGATTTGTTCATTGAATTAATAATCATTAATTCAACACATACATAACATTTTACTCACGTGGAAATGGTACTACTATTAGTAAATCATTATAGAATTTGCGTGATCTGTAAGAGTCTGAAATAGATGTTGCTCAATCAGGCACATTAAACATATGCACATCATAACTCTGAGAAATAACACTGACTACATACAATATGGATTTAAATACATGAAGCTTTATTTCAAAGATTTCATTTTCAATACAAGGAGCAATACAGTAACAGTGGCTTGTACTGTAGTATTTATTGTATATTCAAATCAATTTCAGATACTAATACCAGATATATGGTCATGTTTATTATATCCTGCATAGGTACATAAAGAAATATATTTTATATTTTGTGTTGCATCAGTTGCCTGTGTCTGCAAGTGTGCAGCTGACACACCCACTTAAACAATTTCAAAAGATCACTTATCCTACCTGAAAAGACCATATACATTCCAGATAACATCTTAAATAAAAAAATATTTACATACACATATCCTAAAAAATACTCCTGTGTGAATGATCTGCTTCAAATCGGGTGACTTTAGGTCAGTGGTTTGCATGTGAGTTAATGGTGCTCTAGGTTGGTAGGGAATAGTAAGATTGCGGATTGAACACTTCCAGTGTCTTCACTGCCTGACGACAGTTTAGAACGCAATGAGCGATCCACCCTGCATTCCACTCAGAAGGGATCATCCCTATGCCCTAATCCCTTCAAAGGGTTCACCCTCGAAGTAAGAGCTTCGGATTGAAGGGTGTAGGGGACCAAACAACTGTTTCTTGAAGTGCCCTTCTGCATCATCATCCCGTGACCACACGGAGGCGCCGTCATCATGCAAAGAATCTGCACAAAGGATCATGGGGGCAAGAAGTGTCCATCAGTTGTACCCTTTGAAATCCTTCATTCCGAAGGGCCCTTTGAAGTGGCTAGTTTTGAGCTCTTCGGTTTTCGAACGATTTGTGATTGTTTTCACTCTGAAGAGCCCTACTGAGGGCGATATATATAATTTGGAATGCACCACCAGTCATACAGAAAGTAAATTAAAAAACAATGGGAACAGAAAAACATTTCAACATAGAAGACCTTGAACAAAAGGCAGGGAGACACCAGACCATAATCATGACAGTATCATGGATAACAACAGTGTGTATCATTAAAAAATTTACCAAACATTTAAATAGATTTAATTTAGCATCAAAAATTGTGCATAACATATAATAAACACAGAAGCATATTATTCTAAAATTAAACTATATTTATATGAGCATTTCATGAATATTTATATTCTGGGGTCTCTATTGTCCTCTGCATGAGGGAGGTGAACCAAACCAAAGCCTATTCATGTCCATTAATGATGTAACACCAAATTTAGTGTTTTAATGAACATCAATGTTTGTTAACTCTTTATCATATGTCTTAAATGTAATAATTGAAAAATAAAACTTCCCATTTTAATTTAATTTATGAGAGTATCATATTGTGAGATCAGTTTCGTTTATTGAAGCAATTTGTGACATGAGTGGGCTCTGATGCTCCTGTACTGTCTTCCTGATGGCAAGAGCTGGAAGAGACTGTGGGAGGGATCAGCAGTGGGGGGTGGTCAACAGAATTCCTCTTGAAGTCCACCACAACCTCCTTTGTCTTACTCACATTGAGGGACAGGTTGTTTCCACCACACTCTTCAACCAGTTGTGCCACTTCCTTTCTGTAGGGAGTTTCATTGTTGTTGCCGATGAAACCTACCATAGTTGTGTCATCAGCAAACTTGATGATGTGGTCGGAGATGAACTTGGCAGTGCAGTCGTGGGTCAGCAGCGTGAAGCACACAGCCCTGTGGGGCACCTGGGTTAAGTGTGATGAGCTGAAGTGTTTGTTGATGAGCTGTTGTGGGATTATTGTATTAAATGTTGAGCTGAAGTCAATGAACAGCATTCTAACATGAGAGCCTTTGTTTTCTAAGTGAGTAAGAGCCAGGTGTAGGGTGGAGGAAATTGCATCGTCCGTGAAGCGGTTTGGATGGTATGCAAACTGGAGCGGGTCAAGTGTGTTGGGAAGATTAGATTTGATGTTTGATGTCTCAAAGCACTTCATCATGATTGGGGTCAGTGCTATGGGATGGTAGTCATTCAGACAGGACACGGGTGACTTTTTTGGTACTGGAACTGTGGAGGTGGATTTGAGACATGTGGGGTTGACTGCCTGGCTCAGCGCGGTGTTGAAGATTTCGGTTAGGAAATCAGTCTCTTAGTACACGGCACAGTCTCTTAGTACATGCCCAGGTATGTTGTCAGGACCTGCAGCTTTGCGTGGGTTAATCCTAGGGTCTTCCTTACGTTGGCTGGAGACAGACAGAGCACCTGGTAATTAAGAGGTGTGGGCAGTTTTTGTGCAGGTGTGTCATTCTGCATTTCAAACGGTGAATAAAATTGGTTGAGTGCATCTGGGAGGGATGTGTCATCATCGCAGGCCAGGGGCTTGTAATCAGTGATAGCCTGAATGGTTTGCCACAGACTCTGCGTGTCTTTGCTGTCATTAAAGTGATTTTTTTAATTTTTGTGCATACAAGCGTTTTGCTTTCTTGATGCAATGGGACAGATTGGCTCTTGCTGTTCTTGAAGGCTGCTTTGTCTCCTGATCTGAATCCATTATCTCTGGTCTTGAGCAGCCTACGAACCTCTGTTGTCATCCATGGCTTCTGATTTGCATGTGTGGTGATTGCCTTGGTGACTGTCACATCATCAATGCACTTTTTGATGTAAGCAGTCACTGTTTCGGTGTGCTCATGCAGGTCTGTGTGGTTGTTGTAAGTGGCCACCTCTTTGAACATGTTCCAGTCTGTGCACTGAAAGCAGTCCTGTAGTGTAGAGGTAGCATCATCTGGCCATACTGTGATCTGTTTTTGAAACAGTTTGGCAAGCGCTTGCCGCGCTGCTGTCGCCTCTCACACCGCTGGCGCCTCCATTTTGTGTGGGTGGTGTCAGTAGGTAAGGCCGTATTCTCGGGGTTTGGCTTTTGCAGTAAACAAAAGCCTCAGAGCTTCTCAGTCACAGTCGGTGAGATTGGTGGTTGCATGCATTGCCGATTTCCAAAAGCCTTTGGCGACCGTATATGTATTTTGGAGTTATTTTCAGACTTCTGTGTGGAGTGTGTTGGATCTAGTGATAATGTAAACCAGTTTTACCCTCCACTGAAGATCACACCAGGTGCTAAATTACTCCATGTGTGTCATAGAAGACATTTTTGCCCTCATCAGTCAGCCCTTACATTGCATTACACACTACAAAGTATTCAAAACCTGTTGTGTAAATGTATGAATAAATCATTTACAAATATTTCTGCATCCCCTAATCTAAAGTGTAAACTACTCGTCAGTTGTACATGTTTTACAAACCTGTCGGTTACAGGTTGTGTGTATATACACACTGGGGGGAAAGATCTATGAATGATGAGTAAACATTTACAACTGATGAATTGTTTACACATTAATTGTTTATTCATGATGTGATCTTCAGTGGAGGGTAAACATTTCAATGATTGACATTTCAATTATTTATAAATGATTAATAATATATTAACTAGTAACTTATTAACCATTTTCTAAGGATCTGTTTGATTATTTCATGATATGTTATTTTTTAAGATACTTACAACAGATTTGTAAATCATTAGCATATTAATAATCATTTGTGAACATATAGTGATGTTTTGTAAATTACTATTCATCATCTAATCACTTGTAAATGATTTATAACTTAATATACAAAGCATATATACAAATACTAACATCACTTATTGATCATTTATTAATGCATAGTCATGTTTTGTAAATGATTAGTTCATCATTAACTAATTACTGGTAAATGACTTACAACTGAACATTATTATAAAGTATTACCGATTTGTTTAAAAAAAATTATACACAAGCTGGTAAGAACAAAGTGAAAGAAAAAGAGGCTTGACTTTAAGACCTTTCTACTTGCCTAGAGAATTTGGCTGTATTTTGTTGTTCGTGGTATATATTCCACATAGCTGTAAATCTTCACAGGCAGCCAGCATGATGGCCGGCCATGTTCATTTTCAGCTCCGCTATTCGGATGCATCCGCAAACTGGAGACTGTGTTGCCAGGATTTTAATATGTGAAGACTTAAACAAGAAATAACAATACTCTTGATAAATACTTTGTCAATGTTAAGGATGCCTATATGTCAAAGTGTATGCCACTGATACTAAATTCTGACCACAATGTTATCTACATGATTCCTGTGTAAGACCAAACTTAGAAGCAAACCGGAAAATAAATTGATTAGATTGTGGTCTAATGAAAGTATAGAACAACTTATAACATTTTTTGATAGAACAAATTGGGAATTTTTTGATAATGTTTCACTTGATGAAAGAACCACAGTGTTTAATGATTACAAACATTTTTGTGTCGAGTTGGTTATAACTACAAAAGTTAAAGTTTAAAGTGTATTCAAATAATAAACCATATGTGACTAAAATCATTAATATATGTTATAAATTTGAGGAAAGTAGCATTTAAGAACAAAGATATCAAGGTATTTAAACAAATAGAAAGAGAGTTAAAAATTTAAATTGAAAGAAGCAAACCAAGTATATGGGAAGCATTTTGAGGAAGCATTTTAGATTAATAATGCTAAGAAGGTATGGGACATTATGAAAATCCAATGACTGGATCTTCTTCCTCAAATAAATCCAGTGTAACTGATAATGAACAATATATATATTTTCACTAGATTCGAATCAACAGGTAAATATGCCAAATGCAATGAAATAGATGCTGTGTCTCCAGTATTTGCAGAGAGAATTGTTTTTGAGGTAGATGATGTCAGGAAAGTGTTTCAGTCTATCAATAGAAAAAAATATGTTGGTCCTGATGGGTGCAGTGCAGGTCTTTTAAATAATCCTTTTAAATAAAAGGAGTTTAGACCAATAGCCCTTACTTCAGTAATTGGGAAATACTTGGAAAGATTGTTACTTCAGCATTTAGTTCAGATGGTTAAAGGCAAACTTGACCCTTGGCAGTTTGTCTATAAGAGAGGTTTCAGTACTGAAGATGCGGTTGCTACTTTAGTACATATTATTTCTAAACATCTAGATAAACCTACTACTGCCATAAGAACTGTTTCTAGATTTTTCCTCTGCATTTAACACAATACAGGTTGACATTTTGGTGTCAAAACTTGTACAGTTGGGCATAAATTACCATTTGGTATCTTATTTCTCACAAATAGAGTTCAGAGTTCATCTGCTAATATAACAAATGTTGGAGTACCTCAGGTTTGTGTCAGTTCGGCCATATGTTTTGCTTTATATTCAGATGATTTTCGATCTGAAAATCAACATATTTTAAAGTATTCTGGTGACACTGTTTTAATATCTGTGTTGAATGCTGTGGATAGTCCTGTGCTACATCAACAGGGTGTGACCAAATTGGTAGAAGGGTGTGAGAATAATGATCTTGTTATTAATGTGAGTAAAACGGAAGAACTCATATTTGTGTCCAGACTTGATGGTTGTACGTCACCTGTTGTCATTCATATTAAAAAATCAGACAGGTTAAAATGTACTAAAGTATTTAGGAGTGATGGTGGATGATATGTTGTCTTGGAAGGATCATATTGATACACTCTGTAACATAGTAAAGCAAAGAATTTACTTTTTTTTTCATCTTAGGTCTTTCACAGTGAGAAGGAAGATACTTTTGCTGTTCTTTATGTATGTGACTATTAGTATACTGCAATATTGTAACTCTATATGGTACAAGAGCCTATTGGTTAAGCTAAAAACACAATCGTTATCTGTTCAAAAGTTTGTTCAAGGATTGTTGTTCAGCCTTTTAAGAAGCTATATGATTTAGCCCAGTGGTTCCTAAACTTTTTTTTCCACGCCCCCTTTAAACCTATCAAAAAAATCTGTCCCCCATTCCTAAATCCCCTTCCCACCCAAGACTAACAAATAGTTTTACTAAACATTATGAAAAATTAATGAAAAACACCTGCAACACTTGAAACTTAAAATAGCATAGTGTTAGATCGCGCTCCCCATGCTTAGACAATTAAGATCCAGCCCCGGACGCCAGATTCCGTCAGGAAATAGCAGTTATTCCGGTAACAGAACAACTCGTCAGCCGAGTCGTCTAATACCCAAACCCTGTTTACAGGAGTTCTTGTCTGGTACCCAAAATACCCAAAACACTATTAACAGTCTTCTGTCAGCAAAGAAGTTGACTGAGGAAAAACCAGTGAAAGTGAAGAGCAGAAGCAGGAGATGAAGTAATGATGATACAAAGGAGCAAAGTTTATTGAATAGTCTTAGTTGCGTATGTCTCAATGCTCAGACTTCGTCTGAAGAACAGAAATTCAACAAGTATTGTTATAGCAAACGTCTTCACAACAACATCCCATAAACCTTGAGGTTCATAAACATTCCCTCAGATCTCTTATTCATGAAGACAAACAGCCCATGAAACCACAGTCTAAACAACAATGGAAAAAATATATATTAAAAACAACAATAATATAACATCATATAAATGATTAATCAATTAATGAATCAATGCAATCAATATATAAATGACTATAATGACTAATATAAATGATTAAATGGAATGATTAAATGATTAAATGATAAATGATTATAAATGAATAAAGGAATGAAGAATAAACTAAGAATATAAAAAACAGTAAAGTAAAAAGTAAAAAACAACACAAATGTATGGTTGCTCTCGTGAAGCAAAACACACAATTTGCATTTGAGGATCATCAGATCCTTCAATAGAGAGAATAACTGTTGTTGTTGTTATTATTATTATTATTATTATTATTATTATTAGGCCTAGTATCCTCTCAGTTATTTGTTTATTATTTATTTATTTATTACTTTCATGCTGTCACTAAGGCATAGGACACACAGGCCTTTCCTCCTCACCAACACAATTAACACCAATTTCTTCTCCAGACGCGAGCGGCAAAATACAGTAGAACCCATTATAATCAGCACCCACTATAAACCAATCACCATGTCTGCACCAGACTCTACAGTTGTCACGTCACACCACAATGCAACAGCTCTACACTGGACGCGACAAAATGACCATTGCAAATCATTTTTACTTTGTGTCAGTATGTCATAAATAGAGCAAGGCAGGGCCGGAGTGGGACTCCTTTTCAGCCCTGGAGTTTCAAGCCTTAGACCGGCCCACTTTAGTTCACGACTGACTATATTAAAATAACGTCATTTCCAATTCAGTGTCACTGGTGTAGTGGTGCCTGGAGAAGTGGGTATACGCTTCCTCCTCCTCCTCCTCCCACAAAAAAAAAAAAAAAAAAAGCCGTTTTGAACTTACCATTTGAACTCATTCGTTTACTGGATCCTTTGACACAGACATTGCGCACATGATCACGAGCGAATTTAATATTGAGAACGAAAAACTTTAATTTGTTCTGATCTAGCATTAGATATTGCTAAGCAAATCATTTAGCTCAAAAAAATCTCTACAATATGAAGCTAATAACGCAGTGTTTCCATAGGCTACCTATTTTTATGCACATTATGGAATATTGCATAAAAAAGGAAGATGAGCATAAATTCTAAAAATGTATGCACTCAACTAGTTTAAATTCTTATCCAGTAGGAAAACCTGCGCATGAACTACAATGGGAACACCTAATGCGCATTAAAAAATACATGTGACTTTGCGATGGGACTGCATAACTAGACTAACTAACGAACCGATCTCTTTGCACAGCATCTGAAATGTTTTGTCATTCTAAAATGCTTGAGCAAAGTCTCCTCGAAGTGCTTCTTTATAATTAGCTCTCAGATCTGCGTTCTCAAACAACAGACTCTGAAGAAAACATGACCGCGCTTCATCTGCGCGCTCTGAACCTTTTACAGTTCCGAATAATGTCTTATTCTTATCTATTTGACCAAAAATGACAGTATTTTAAGTTGTTTCTGTTACTATAAGGAAATAAATTCTAAGCGATCGTGGGAAATATTTGTATTCGTGCCGAATGAGAGATGTATCAGTGCGTTTCAGTTTCTCTTTAAATTCGTTTTGGTTTGACTTTTGTATGTTGTTTATAACGAATGCCATTAAAGTGTGTATCTTATTTTGTAATTTGTCCGTTTCTTTCCCATTATAATTTGCGTTTTATTTTATAATTGGTCTGTTTCTTAAATAAATTAGTTTTGGTTACACTAATGTTGTTTATAACGAATGCCATTATAATTTCTGTTTTATTTTATCATTTATATATAAAAATATGTACTACAATTTTATAACTGCTCATAATTGTGCTCCCCTATGAAAACGAAATGCCCCCCATTGAAGATTTTCTGGCGACGGCCCTGCTTTGACAGAAAAGTTTACAGGGGTTTATCTTTTCTAATCGTAAAAACATGCTTCTTTTATTTGTAAGGTATTGTTTTTGTTATTACAAACTGATTCAATAAATAATAATTAGTACTTTTCCACTCGTGCGCCTCCCCTAACATGCTCTCGCGTATGAACAGGCAGCATCTGGGGAGCGGGAGACAGAGCGGGCGCATCAGGCGCAATCATCAAACACATTTCAAAGCAAGCCGGCGCCACGTCATAATTAACCTGCAGGCTGCTTTCTGCTCATGGGGCTGCGAGAAAATAAATAAAAAGGGTGGATTTGCGGTAAAATAATGAATAAAAAGAGTGAGGCTATGGTAAAAAAAAATAAAAAATAAAATAAATATATAAAATAAAATAAAATAAAATAAATAAAAAGTGCGACTGGGACACCGGCCCTCGCAGCCAAAAAACGGACCGGCCCACCGGGAATTCTCCAGTTCCTCCCGATTAGCCAATCCGGGCCTGGAGCAAGGCATCAGATTAATGTCGAGGTTTGTTGTGCCGCTCCACATCCAGCATAGACAGCATGTTTGCAGCGATAGCTTTGTTGTGTCCCGTGTAGAGCTGTTGCAGTGTGGCACAACGAGAGCAAGACACATCTCCTTATATTTTGCTGCATTTAGCTTTTAAATGGCTGCCTGGAATGTAATTTATGGATTTTCTCGTCCCTTTCACATACCGATCCGTCTCCCATTCTACCATTCTAAGTTACGTCCATTGCACTTTTGAAAATAGTTGTGTGAACTGAAGAATTTTTTTTTAAATTATTTAGTGTTTGTTTGTTTTTAATATGAGGAAGATCTGTTTAATGTTCTGTTTTGTAGGGATTTAATATTGTTTCTGTTGAGTTTTGTGGGTTACAATTGTGCTGTATAGAATAAAGTATGTATAGGTTGAGGAAGGACTAAATTTTTTTTTTTTTTTTTTTTTGCTGCATGTTGCTTTTATTTAAAAGTCAGTAACTGTGTATTTGCTGATGCAGTGATGTTCATCCATGTGTGTTATTGCTAGCTGATTATTTCACTTAATTCAGTTCTGTGGTGTATGCAGGCAGAATAATGATACACAAGACACCTGTGTCTAATTAACTCGTGTCGTCTTTTTACTCTGAACTGAGCAGCTCAATACATCAATATATGAGTAACCACTAGAGGGCAGCCCTACAACAAAGAAATGATGATACCCAATGGTACATACATTACACTTTTCTCCCCCCTTAGGCCAATCACCCCAGGTAACAAAAACAAAATACATAATTGTAAACTTACTGCATTTCACTACAGTTAACTTTAACTTCAACAAAACTACAAATCAAGTCTTTGGGGAGGTTTCCTACATCTCTCAGGATAACGTCTCTGTGAACCTGGGTGAGGTTCAGATGTAACTGGAATCGTCACATCTGGTTTGTCACTGTGTGGTTCAGCACTGCTTACATTAACTGAGGTAGGAGCGACACTCTCAACAGCATCAGAGACCTTGTCATCTGAATCAGGGACATTGTCGGGTGAATCAGGGATTTCGTCTGTCGATCCACTAGCTGGTCTGCATGGCGTCTCCATGTGTTCTCTCCAACCTTCACTGTGTACATCAAAGGTCCAGTTCTGGTGGTGACAGTACCTGGTTGCCACTTTTCCAGTCGGTAGTCACGTGCCAAGACTTCTTGTCCCACTTCAAAGTTTCTCATTGGTCTATCCTTCATGTACTGGAATTGTTTGTTTTCCACATCACGCCGAACATCAGGTTTGATTAGATCCAAATGAGATCTCAAATTCCTCTTCAGGAACATCATCGCAGGTGTTCGACCAGTCGTGGAGTGTGTGGCATTTCTGTACATGAAAAGGAAGTTGTCTATTTTGTGTTGAAGTGAGATGTTCTCATTGTCCATTGCTTTCATTGCTTTCTTGAAGGTTTGTACAAACCTTTCAGCCAAACCATTTGTGGCAGGATGGTATGGTGCAGAAGTAATGTGCTTGACACCATTCAGCTTCATGAATTTCTGAAATTCATCTGAGACGAACTGCCGTCCGTTATCTGTGCAGATCTGCTCTGGCAGCCCATTTCTGGAGAATATTGTTCGTAGCACAGAAACAGTCTTTTCAGATGTAGTTGTCTTCATTGGGACAACTTCAGGCCATTTAGAATGCGCGTCCACGGCAACCAAGAACATGGAGTCCTTGAATGGTCCAGCAAAGTCAATGTGTACTCTTTGCCATGGTGTTGACGGCCATTCCCAGGGGTGCAAGGGAGCTAACGGTGTAGAGTTCTGTGTCCTTTGACATCCTGGACAAGACTTTGCCAGATCCTCAATCTGCTTGTCGATTCCCGGCCACCACATATAACTGCGGGCAAGATTCTTCATTTTCACAGTGCCCAAATGACCTTCATGCAGTGTGTCCAACATCTTATTGCGCAATTTGGTGGGAATGACAACTCGTAATCCACACATTAGAGTTCCTTGACACAAAGAAAGCTGTTCTCTCCTCGCTGAGAATTCTGGATAAAGTGAGTTTCCTTGCGTTGGCCATCCACGCACTGTGATGTCATAGACCTTAGACAATGTCGGATCATTTCGGGTCTCTCTCTGAATAATGGCATTTGTCACAGGAAACTGACTCACAAGTGAGGTATGAAACACGTCAGCTGGATCCATCGGATTTGACTCTGCCGTTAACTTCAATGGAAGACGTGACAAACCATCAGCATTTCCATGTAGTTTGGTGCCCTTGTATTCAATATCATATTGGTGAGCACCCAAAAAGAGTGACCAACGCTGCAGCCGTGCTGAGGCCATCGCTGAGACACCCTTTCGAATGTTGAAGATCGAGACTAGGGGCTGATGATCTGTGATCAGTGTGAACCGTTGACCATACAGATAATGGTGGAATTTTTTTACACCCCACACGAGACTAAGTGCTTCACGATCTATTTGTGCATAGTTACACTCTGCAGTCGTTAATGATCGAGATGCAAAAGCTATTGGCCTTTCAGTGCCATCTGGAAACTTGTGTGACAGCACTGCGCCAATTCCGTATGGCGATGCATCACACGCCAGTCTGATGGGCATAGATGGATTAAAGTGTGTCAGCACTACCTCCGAAGTTATGAGCCTTTTAGTCTTCTGGAAAGCTTCTTCGCAGCTGTTTGACCATTTCCACTGTGTCTTTGCTTGTAACAATGCGTTCAAAGGATGCAGTACAGTGGAGAGGTTTGGAAGAAATTTGTGATAATAGTTTACAAGTCCCAGATACGATCGAAGTTGAGACACATTCTGTGGGTGTGGTGCATTTAACACAGTTTCAATCTTGTCCTGAGACTTGTGTAGACCATCTTTGTCTATCACATGACCACAATAAGAAATCTAAGACTTAAAGAACTCACATTTTCTTTGTTGGCTTTTAGTCCATACTCACACAATCTCATCAGCACCTGTTGCAAGTTTTGGAGATGATCTGTATCATCCTTCCCCGATATCATCCAGGTAACACTGCGTTCCCGGGATACCCTGCAACACCTGGTCCATCGCTCTCTGCCACAAAGCAGGAGCAGAAGCAATTCCAAAAACAAGATGGTTGTACTGATAGAGCCTTTTATGCGTGTTGATTGTCAAGAATTTCTTAGATTGCTCATCCATCTCCATTTGAAGATAAGCTTGGGCCAGGTCAATTTTTGAGAAGTGTTCTCCACCAGACAAGGATGCAAAAATGTCTTCAATGCGTGGCAGGGGATACTGCACTGCATGAAGCACTGGATTAATGGTGACTTTAAAATCCCCGCAGATACGCACATCTCCTGCCTTCCCCTTTTTGATCACTGGGACTATGGGTGTTGCCCATTCGACCTTTGTCAGAATTCCCATTTTTTCCAAATTTTCCAGCTCTGCTTCCACCTTAGGCCGAATTGCGTACGGAACAGGGCGAGCTTTAAAGAATTTTGGAGAAGTGTTTTCATTTAACTCCAAATTCGCTTTTATTCCCTTAAGTGTTCCTATTCCTTTCTGAAACACGGGTTCTGCATTTTCTAAAACTCGCGTTAGAGTCTTTTGTGTCTCTTTGGTTGTGGCTTGCTGGGACACATCCAGTTTTTTTATTGCCTGCCAGTCCAGGGGTATTTTCCTTAGCCACTCACGTCCAAACAATGCAGGCCCTCCATTTTCCAATACATACAAGTCCAATTGCTGTTGATTTTCTTTGTACCTTACCGCTACTGGCAATTTCCCTTTTGGAGACACATTTTCACCGGTGTAGGTCTTTAATATCACTGATGTGCTTTGCAGTGGTATTTTTGAGAACAGTCGTTGGTAGTCAGCTGCTGAGATGACAGATAAGGCAGATCCAGTGTCTAACTCCATTTTTAGTTTGACTCCTGACACTTCTGGTGTAAGCCAAATGACTCTGCGATCTGTCTCCTTAATATTTTTTTTATTTTTTTTTTATGTGTCTCCTTAATATTGTACAGTTCCAAACAGGAAAGATCATCCGTACCGGAACTCGTACTTGCTTCATTTTCAGTCACTTGATGTACAGTGGCGGATTTACGCTTCACTTTGTATGTTCTGTCTTTTTGTATCCTTTGTCTATCCGTTTTGCATACACGTTCAATGTGCCCCTTTTTGTGACATTTCCTGCACTCTTTATCCTTAAACCAGCAATCGTTCGAATCATGAGACATTTTTCCACTGCGATAACATTTCTGTTTCCTGTCTGATTTCAGTGTCAGTTTATTTGTTGCACATTCCATTGATTTTTGTTGCAATTCCAATGCATCTTTTGCTGCAGTCTCCATGGATATTGCTATGTTCAGTGCACGCTTGAGTGTCAAGTCTTTTTCCGTTAACAGTCTTTTTTGTGTGCTTTCAGTGTGCATTCCACACACAAGTCTGTCTCTTAAAGCATCTGTAAGTCCAACTCCAAATTGACAGTATTCTGACAATCGGCGTAGCTCAGCTATATATTCAGAAATGCTTTCTCCTTTCACTTGGTTACGCTTATGGAATCTGAATCTTTCTGCGATTACTAACGGTTTGGGGTTCAAATGTTCATTTAAAATGTTCACTATTTGCTGAAACGTTTTATCTGCTGGCTTTTCAGGGGTTAACAAACTGCGGAGCAGTCCATATGTCTTCGCTCCCATCACGCTCAGCAAAACAGCCACTTTTTTATCATCTGCAACAGCATTGGCCTCACAGTATAACTCCACTCTTTCCACATAAGTTCCCCAATCCTCAGCATTATTATCAAATGGGGCGATCGTTCCAATCATCGACATTTTTGCTTATTAGCCGTGTCGTTTTACACTTAATTGGATCTCTTTCTGTGACTCACGCTGTCTTTTCACGATCTTTTTCTTCCTGTTTCATGTCCATTAAAGTGTTGGTGTCGCATCCGTGGATGTTGATCCAGATCTCGTCGCCAATTTTGTGGTGTATGCAGGCAGAAGAATGATACACAAGACACCTGTGTCTAATTAACTCGTGTCGTCTTTTTACTCTGAACTGAGCAGCTCAATACATCAATATATGAGTAACCACTAGAGGGCAGCCCTACAACAAAGAAATGATAATACCCAATGGTACATACATTACAAGTTCCAAATACACAAAGTATACCAGTGTTTTGATTTTAAATTAAGACTTAAATAGACTTTGTTTAGTAAGTAGAGCTTAAAGCAATTTTGTGAGATTTCAATATAATTATTTGGCTACCTTGTAAGCACTAGGATTTCATCCTGGAAATCAAAATAACTTTTACTGTTTTGTGTTGAAAAATAAATACATACATACATGCAGTACGTACATAAGAGTGACCAATAACACCTTTAAAAGAACTCAAGACTGCAGAATAGCTTGTTTTCAGTTAAATAAATTAATCAATAAATAATACAAAAGTGAGCAATAACACCTATACATGAACTCAACACTGCGTCACTGTACACTTACAGATAAACCACAGCTGACTCTGACTGTAAATCCTCAGAGTCCAGTGTTCACTGAAGACACAGTTACTCTGAGCTGTGATGTGGGACAGTCAGCTGGATGGACAATTCACTGGAGAAAAGACTCAAACCCTGAATACATTGATGCAGCAACTAAAACAATCGAGTTTGTGAGAGTCACTGATGGAGGAAGATACTGGTGCAAAGCACACAAAACTTTTTTCAAGACAACTTGAAGTGTTTGCTATAATTATGAAAACTACTGCCATACATTAACAATGCGCTGCCACCTATGTTAAACATCAAAAAGCAGTTTCATTTAGGTTTCACAAATCATCTGAAATATTTTAAACGTGAAGTGTGTTTTTGTTAATTTCACAGAGAGACCCAAACCTGTAGTTCGTGTTCATCCTGATAAAAGTGTGTTCAGTGGAGAAACAGTCACTCTCACATGTGACATACATGAGACTGGAGACTGGCATTACAGCTGGAATAAAGAAGGAAATCGAGTTAAGACCACAGGACAAAAGAAGTATATAATTACACCTGTGGATTTGTATCATAGAGGTGTGTACAGCTGTGAAGGAACTCAGTCAAAAGCACCAACATACTCACAGATGAGTGATGGAGTTACACTGACAGTGTCTGGTGAGTGTGTTCATTTATTCTTATATCAATTCAGAGCAAACAGATTGAGTAGTTAACCAGGTAAACCTGATCTTAGTTTGTCTAACCTATCACACTCCCAGATAGATCATGTTCTAGTTAAGAGTTTATAACAGATGTGAGTGCAGTGATGGTGCCAGAGAATAGCAGCATTTATTCAAAACAGAAATATAAGTCTTTACTATCACTTTGTTTTTCAGTTTAAAACATCATTGCTGAAAAAAGTATAATTTTCTTAAAATAATAATAATAATAAATCTTACTGATTCCAAACTGGTGATCAGCAATGTGTTTTGTAGCTCAATTTTTTTACACTCCTCTGTATCAGCCACATCTGTTCTTATAAGAGGGCTGGAGCAGTTCATTCATTATTCTGTTCAGAGGCAGAATTGTGTAAGACATTTCTTTATAGGACAGATGCAGTGCAGTGATCAGTGATAGTTGTTTTAGAGAGCTGAATGCAGTTACATTTACACACAGTTCACTTACTCTCCCTCATGTTCATCCAACCCCAGAAGACTTTGGTTAATCTTTGAAACACAAATTAAGACACTTTAAATGAAACCTGAGAGGCTTCTCTCCCTCGATTCAGAAATCAAAACGTCCAAAAAGTAGGTGAAAATGTGAGAAAAAAGCCTAAATTACAACTGTTTATCATATAAGTGATAGACTTGCATTAAACTGCTATTAACAACACCTTTATGACCTTTTTGTCATATGATTGTCACTCTGCACTGTAAACTCACATCTTGTGTGTGTTGTGTGTTATGAGTAAAACTTTGTTTTCTTTACAGGTTTACCCACATCTAGACTGACTGTGACACCAGACAATCCTGTATTCACTGGAGAGACAGTCGATCTGAAGTGTGTGATTGAGTCTTACAGGGACTGGAGATATGAGTGGTATAAAGGCAGCATAAACAATCCAGCTTCATCTGAGCGTTACACTGTAAACAGAGACACTCTCACTATCAGAGGAGCCACTAAGTCTGATCAAGATGAATACTGGTGTAAAGGACAGAGAGATAAAAGACCAAAGTCATCACATTTAAGCTCTGTTTATCTCACTGTAAAGGGTGAGTTGAATAGCATTATCCTCATAAACTCACTCTGCTACATGTATGGTCAATATGAATGTCACACTTTCTTTTGAGCAATTAATTCCATTTAATTTCACTTTTAACTTGTATAACCTAAATCTCATGACACAGAGACAAATGCTAAAATGCAGAAACAAGAGCTACTGGTGTAAATGCTAGATCTGATATGAAAATGTTTTTGTCTTTTTTTTTCACTGTCATCCATCATAAGCTTTAGTTGTACAATGACTTGACAGGGATGCACTGCTGCAGTAAAATACGATTCTCACTACCAGAACAGTATTTGACCAGAAAAGACATTATAACTAAGTGTAATGTGGGGTGTTTCAAAAGAGAGCAGGATCATTTATTAATAACACATAATCATTAGTAAATCCATATAACACAAACAAAAGCAAAGACAGAATAAAGCCAGAAAAAGGGTAAAAAAGGCAAGACTGCACTGAACACAACAGACAAGATATCCAACACCAGACAAAAAAAACAAACAAACAAAAAAAAAACCAAGGGATTTAAATACATTGTGTAACAAGAGGCTGATTATACATGGGGGGAAAAAAAAACAAAAAAAAAAAAAACACAAGAGCACCTGTGTTAACAAACAAGGCACTTAGCAAACATGAATCACCCACAGGAAGTGAACAGAGACAACAACAACAACAACAAAACATAATACAAGAGTCCTGAAACAGAAAGACAGAGAAACACAAGACGGCAATATAACACTCAAAGTTCAGATTGTCCAGTTGTTTCACAGTAGACCAGCAGAATAAACTTTAGTGAGTATTATACAGAGAAAAATAAAGTTGTACAAAAGTGGAAAGTTTCCCAGTGTTTATTAATCATCATTGTAGTTACACAAAACTACACTAACCCTTACTAGTGGAAAAAAAGGCGTCCATATTTTCAGTGTAAATAAATAAATACACACGTTATATGAGACCATCACTCTCCTCCACATCTTTCTTTTTTAACAGCAGTAATTACCAAGCCCGGCTCCAGAATCAAATCACTTATATATATATATATATATATATATATATATATATATATATATATATATATATATATATATATATATATATATATATATATATATAACCTACTAAACCTACCTGTCACTGGGGTCTAGCAAATTGTACGAATTAGCCACCTCATAAAATATGTATGAATTCCCATGAGATAGCATATATATATATATATATATATATATATATATATATATATATATATATATATATATATATATGCTATATTCTCTCACTGTTAAGTGTAAGATAAATATCATTGTTCTCCTAAACTTACTCTATGTCCACATATCTAGTTGAGAGACTTTGGTTTTGTTCAACATACTATTTTGCTAAATGAACATGACTCATAAACTGTATTTGGCCTACTACCTATTAATAGTATGTGAAACTTATCAAATTATGCAACAATAAATGATTCAAACTGTAGTAGCTACATTGTCATATGACCTCTTCACATGCAAATTAAATTCAGCACTCAAGAAAAACTGATCACAATACAGTGATGTGGTTAATATCAATATTTAATTAGTGTTCATATACTGATCACACTCAGCTCATTTAAAATCAATAATTGTTTTCATATGCTGTTCTTCATCTGTTCTTATAAGGGACTGAAGCAATTTATTTTTAGTCTGTATTCTCTTCAGATGCAGAACTGCATATTAAAATTTAGTAGCAACTTCACCATCTAAGTATTTCATGCATACTATGCACAAACTACCTGCAGTTGTACTAATGCAGACAAATACAAAGGTAAATCTGTCCTTGTTCTCCTGCAGATCCAAAGCCAAAGCCTGAACTCACATCAGATGCTGCAGGAGCTGCACTGACAGGAAACACAGTGACTTTGACCTGCCGCATGGATCTGTCCACTGGATGGGACTTTTACTGGTACAAACACACACTGAACTCTGAGACAAAGACAACAAAAATAAACTCCTACACAGTGAAGATTGATTCAGTGTCTGATGGAGGCCAGTTCTGGTGTAGAGCTGGAAGAGGGAAACCAGTCTACTACACACAATACAGTGATGCACTATGGGTAAATGTTACAGGTGAGAGAGAACATAGTATGTGACACAACATACAGATCACAGACAATATCTACAGAACTTCTAAATCATTGAATCCAAAAAAATAATAATCTGTGTTTGTACAGTGAGTCCTAAAGCTGTGGTGACGGTACGGCCTAATGAACGAGTGTTCAGAGGAGAAACAGTCACTCTCAGATGTGATATAAAGTGGGGAGGAGACACTGAGTGGACATACAGATGGGAAATAGAGGGAACAAACTACCAACATAAAAACTCTGTCAGCCGAATCTCAACACAAGAGTGGAACATCAGCAGTGTTAAAGACATTCACAGCGGTAAATACACCTGTACAGGACAGATGGGGACACAAAGCTCTCAGCGCAGTGATTCTGTTACACTGACTGTATCAGGTGAGTTTGTGTGTTTGTTCATTATTATCAGTGTGAACAGCTTCTCTCTCAGCTTGTCTGTGGCTCTATAACTCCTCATGTTTTGTTCAGCTGAAGTTCAGGCAGCAGTGCGAGTGTCTCCACAGCCGTGGCTGACTGAAGGAGACTCAGTGACTCTGATCTGTGAGGTTACAGGCTCCTCTACAGGCTGGACGTTCAGCTGGTTCAGAGATGATGATCATCTGTCAGACAGCAGCAGAGGAGCTGGAGGCTCTTACACTCTCAGTCCTGCTGCTCTTCAGCACACAGGAGTTTATACGTGCAGAGCAGAGAGAGGACGACCGGCCTTTAACACAAACAACAGCAGCACACAGCCACTGTGGATCACTGGTGAGTCTGTGTGACACTATTTATGCTTGTTCTCATCCGTATTCGTGTTGCATTCCAGTCACTGGCACAGGGTAAAGAAAAACATCTACAACCAATGGCAAACTCAAAAAACTGCTCTCATTTCCCTCTATAATAATCAGTCTAAACCTGATCAGAAGCACTATATCAAATACATACTCGTAATATATGCATAATAAGGCTTTTTGTATTTCAAACTTCAGTGCTTTGTGCTAAATTTGATCTTATTGATTTTATTACAAAACACAAGGGCTGTCCATTTTGAATGCTTTCTTCTTCTCAGGTGTTTCTCCTTCAGTGTCTCTGGTGGTCAGTCCTAACAGAAGTCAACACTTCTCATCTGACTCTCTCTCTCTGAGCTGTGAGGATCAGAGTAACTCTGCTGGATGGACAGTGAGAAGATACACAGACAGAAACACAGAAGATTGTTCAAAACAAACAGGATCTACATGTCGAATCGTCTCTCTCAGCACATCTGACACTGGAGTTTACTGGTGTCAGTCTGAATCTGGAGAAAAACATCATCCTCTCAACATCACTGTACATGGTGAGACCTGTTTCTAATCACACTTTCTAATCCAGACTACTGTAGATGGAATCAGTTTCATGCCAGCTGTTAAAAGTCTGACTACACAACATATTGTTTTGATGTCTTCTTACTATTTGCAGTAAGCACACATGTCTTGTATTGTGTAGATGGTGATGTGATTCTGGTGAGTTCTGTTGATCCTGTGATTGAGGGAGATACTCTGACTCTACACTGTTTACATCGATCTACAAACTCCCCGATCCTCAGAGCTGATTTCTATAAAGACGGATCACTCGTCCAGAATCAAACAACAGGAGAAATGAGCATCACTACTGTCTCAAAGTCACATGAGGGTTTCTACTACTGTAAAACAGAGAGAGGACAGTCACTCCACAGCTGGATCTCAGTCAGAGGTGAGTCTCTTTCAGCTGATTTGATTTTATTCATGAGCAATCATTTATTGACAGCTGTATTTATTATTTCACATAACTCACATTTACAAAAGTATTACTAACAAATCCCATATACTGAAATACAGTAAAATCATCAACACCTCAGAACCAACATCCTGATGAAGAGGGCATGTTATACCAGTCCTGTATTAAATTTTAATTATATATATTTTACTTTAGCTTAGATTATTTTTGGGGTAAACTTTTTCATTAATACAGACCTAATGGGACGTTAGATGAGATCTTATAGATCTTCAGTGCTTTTTGAAAGTCTTTAGGGGCTCTGTAATGTTGTTCAATAATGTGGTTGTGTTTTTTTTTCAGCATCATATTCAGGTCAGATTTCTGTCTTCAACATGCTCAGTTTTCTTCTGGCAGCTTGTCCGTATCTGCTGTCTACAGTCGTGCTGCTGTTCAAATGCTACAGAGCGAGAGGTAAAACTTCTGTCTGAACTGTCTCTCTCCCTCTGAGTGTCTTTTTCACAAACCATTTACATTTACTGACAGAAATGCCTTTACTCTCTGTCTTTTTATATGTTATAGGTCAATATATACAACAGATATCACAGGATGCTGGAGTTTCAGGTTGAAGGCTGGAAAATACTGTGGTCATGGCCAGTCCATCGCAAGACAAACAAACACACATTCACAGTCTCACTTATACAGACAATAGTGTCTGTAATTCACCTGTATATCATCATCTACTCCAAAAAGAGTTTATTAGAGTGTCAGTCAAATACTCTGCAAGCTATTGAAAGCTGCCTTTTAAAGACACTGGACAAACAAAAGTGTTAAATAAAAAATAAATACAGCAGTTTTTAACTCCTTTTGCAGGTCCATAATGATAAATGTTCAAACTGATGAAATATCAGCACAGAGATGTTTTTTTTTTTTTTTTTTTTGTTAATGCAGTTAACCTGATTGTCAATAAAATCTTAGACTGAGACATCACTAATATCAGATATATTAAAATTGTACTGAATGTAAGGAAAAGTTCATTATGACACTTTAATGAACAGACCTCCATCAACAACTGAACAACTTAAATGTTTACTGCTAACAACAATTAATAAAGTCAAATTACATCTTTAACACATGTATTTCATGTTCATGATACATTTTTTTAATATTAAACCATTTTGTTTAGATTTATTTTGTCTAAGAGTTTGTACTTTTTTAGCAAGTAAACGTAATTTTATTATAATTCATAAAATATTTTTGTTGTAAAATCTTTACAGATTTTAAAATTATTTTTATATTGTTAGAAATATTTCAGGACAAACATTTGCTGGACTGAAGCAACTTATTTTATCTGATTATCTGAGCAGTGTTTTAATGCTTTATAATTTGCAAAATTTAAATTACAATGTATTACCCAGATTGATTAGATATTTTTTTTACATGTCCAAGAAAAAACTGTAGCAAATTTATTTAAATTGTGTTTTTCCTTAAAGCATTTAGATATTTAAAGCATTAATATACGTTTGTAAATGTGAATTGATGTGATTGAATTTTTATTTTCATTTTGCACTAAATATTGCACACATGTATGGAAAAATACAAATTTAAATACAGAAATGCATTGTCATTTTGCATATTACATTTCAAATTGATTTTCTCTATCCAAATGTTCTTTGTATTTATTTATTTAATAAATGAAGTTACTGAGATTTAATCGAAGGGACGCAATTTGTCCTCTAGGGGTCTCCATTCTGCAAGATAAGGCATACCTGAATTCAGAAGTGTCTGTAAATTCAGACCTTTTTTATGTTATTTTATGTAACATAAATGCAAAAGTGATGGGATGAACAAGAAAGTTGACGTTCTAATCTTTCAAATTATATTATTACTCCACAAATTATATATCTATATATTTTTACAATAAATCTGATGATGCAAATTTGGTGGTGCAGAGTTGAAGAGATTAATAATCTGACTATAATTTCATCATTTTTGTCTTCATGGGGTTAAAATTGTTTTCTCTTCTTTCTGCACCTTCTACAGTCATGTATTACATGTTCTACTTTAACTACAACTCATATAATCTAGTTATTATAGCTCCACTTTTTGCTTGCCTCTTAAATTTTATCTGCTGCAGGTGAGTTCAATCATCCCTGCTCTCCGTCAAAAGAAGAACACAAAACAAAAAGACGTCCTCAGCACTCATTAGAATATTTTACTTTATTTTAGATGTAAGTCAATAACAAGCCAACATGTGAACGAGTAAACATTTATGTCAGTTTAATCCACGGAGTGAACGCGGATATGTACAAGGTTGTGTCTATATGTTTCATATGATTTTTGTGTAATAATCATGGTAAACGACTGGTCTTTTCCTCCATGTGTTAAATAAGTTTTTTTTGACAATGGCTTTAATGAAAAAAACATTGCTGATGAAACAAGATTGTTTCATTTAGAAGATATTTTGGTCAGTCTGAAGTACACAACACACCTGTCTGGTCTTCATCTCAGGTCACTACTGCTTCTTCAGTTTTTTTTTTTTTATTTTCAAATTAATTTATCAAATGTACAACATTAGTTTAAATAAATAAATCAATAAATGCATGAATGAATGAATTAATATATAATTTTGTCAAAAATGTCATTTTTAATTGTGCTATTTTGTACCATTTGTGTTATACAACATTTATTTCTGCATTATATATGTATTTATTTATTTATTTTTTACATTTATTTATACATTTCTACATTTCTGCATTTCTGTATTTCTGTGTTCATATGTTAATAAGGTAGGCGGTCCTAACCTCTCTCAGTGCAGGATTGGTTAAACAGGATCTCTGTCATTATGGCTGTACTACTGTGGATACTACTAGTACAAATAAGTGTATAAATAAATGTAGAAATATATAAATAAATGCAGAAATAAATGTTGTATAACACAAATGTTACAAAATAGCACAATTAAAAATGACACTTTTGACAATTATTCATTCATTCATTCATTCATTCATTCATTCATTCATTTATGCATTTATTTATTTCAGCATTGAATTATTTCTTTATTTATTTATTTCTATATTTATTTCAGCATTGAATTATTTATTTATTCATTCATTTATTTATGTATTTCTATATTTATTTATTTCAGCATTTAGTTATTTATTTACATATTCATTTATTTGTTAAATTATTTATGCATTTCTACATGTATTAATTAATTAATTAATTTATTTATTTATTTTTTTTTTTTTAAATGTATTTATTTATTTCTGCATTTAAGTATTTATTTTTTTATTTTTTTATACTTAAGTAATTTCTCGTCCTCCATACAGGCATGCTAGTGTGTTTTACGAAGAGGTTTTCAAGGGCCAATGTGAATAAATCTAGATTTAAAATGGAAAGAGACAAGATAGTCATGTCGTTTTGCATACGTTTTATTCTTATCCACAACGAAGTGAACATCACAGAGCTAAACACTCTCATGCAGTGTATGTTTCATTCATACTCGAAGTTGGAGGGCGCTCTTGCGCCGAAAGTCCATAAGTCAAATGTTGTGTGGCTCCACATGAATTTTATTCGGTGGGAAAGTGGACAAAATGGCCCTTTTCACCTGCTCTAGAGGGTTCCGGGGGAATGTCACCGATAAGAATATTTTGTTCATTTTAAATTTAAATGCATAAATCTGGTGCATTTTGATAGCAGAATCATATGACTAGATCAATGAATAAACATATGCTCTTGTAAACAATTTTGTGCTCTAGTAGTAATTTATTCATTGGTTGCATAGATGTAAATGTGATGTGGTATGGGACAATTTTCACTATATAAATTCTTATGAAAGCTAAATGCTATTCTGTCAAGAACAGGGAGTGATTTCCTCCTCGTCTTTTTATGTTTGATTATCATTAACGCTGATACTTAACTCTAGAGAGGAGACGCGAGATTGAGTTCACGAGAATGACACGCATTATTTAAAAAAACATTCTCAATGACCAAATATTTGACTGGAAAAATAGCCTGCAGGTGCATTTTAAATTGTTGTAACAAATCATCTTGTAATAAATGTCATTTCAGTTCCACTTTCTGAGTATGAATTATCATATGCAGCAAAAGACAGCAACACTCAAGCACTGTAAAACTCACAAACTCCACTGACAGTCTTCTCTCCTGTATGATTTAATGTGAGTCTATTCAGACCTTAGAACCGTACATCAGTTATGAGCTTCTGGAATGCTGGACCTCCTAACTGAACTCATTTTCAAAAATTGAACAGTATAAATAACAACAATAAACAACACAGATATTGCTTAATCTTAATAAATGCAAAGTCCAGCCATATCAAAGTAGGCTACTCTCTCAATATTCAAATTGCATAGAGACCAAATGTTTTCAGCTTGTTCCAGAGCCATAGACCAGTGGTTCCCAATTCCAGTCCTGGGGACCCCCTGCTCTGCACATTTTGCATGTCTCCCTTATTTAACACACCTGATTAATATCAACAGCTTGTTAGGGGAGAGAGCCATTAACTGAACTAATGAGCTGATGATCTGATTCAGGTGTATTAAATAAGGGAGACATGCAAAATGTGCAGAGCAGGGGGTCCCCAGGACTGGAATTGGGAACCACTGCCATAGACAACTACACAGCCTATTATAGCCTACATACTAATAATAGCATAGATATTATATGTGGCCTAATTTGTGCACATCAGGGAGTCGCTTTCAAAACGCAGGGTATTAAAACTGCTTTTGACTGCGCAGGCACGTTTTTATTTTTGGTTTGGATTTAACGATCGCACAAACTCTATGCGGTGCTGAGCGTGCAATCTACAATACATTATTTTTATCAGACTCTCTGCAATTAATCCTTCTTTAATGTTTCTTATGGGCCAGTGAGGGACTTTTTTGCGCTGAAGTAATATAAAATAATTAGGCGAGCCTGTGTGTTAATCCACACCTGTCTGATGGCAGTTTGATGATTGTGTGCTGGGTGACTGGGGTCAGCAATGATTTTGCGAGCCTTCCTCAGACATTGTGTGTAAAAGATGTCCTGTAAGGTGGGTAGTTTGGTGCCTATAATGATTCTGTCAGGATGCTTTCAATGATGCATCTGTAGAAGTTTGTGAGGATTTTTGTACTGGCCTCCTTGAACCCACATTCATTTATCCAGCAAGTTAAACACCTTCACGCAATAACTCCTAGAACCATGAGGTGATGTAAAGAGTGTAACTTTATCACATGAATGGTGTGAAAAGGGAATGCCTTATTAATAACTGTCTTTGGATTAATGAATGCTCAAAACATGAACAATCTGTTTTTGATTCAGTCTCTTTGTGATACCATCACTAATGGTATAGTCTTTACTGATGAGGTCACATTCTACTTTTTTGCGATACCTCATATGACCACAAGATGTCGCTTGGCTACATTATGTTACGCCTGGCAATGTCAGGTAGATTTTACTAATGACGTGACATGCAGAGACCAGGAAAGGTCATCAGAAATGTGCACAAGGAACTTGTTGCTCCTGACACTTTCCACAGCAGTTCAGTCAATGTGTAGGGGGCTGCAGCCGTCCACCTGCATCCTCCTGAAGTCCACGATCATCTCTTTAGTTTTGCTAATGTTGAGACAGAGGTTACTTTCCTTGCACCACTTAGATAATGATTTTACATCATCTCTGTAGACCATCTTATCACCATTCATGATGAGACCCAAGATGGAGGAATTATCAGCAAACTTAAAGAAGATGTTGGGGCTGTGACAGTCATGCGTGAACAGAGAGTACAGAAGGGGACTTAAAACACAAAGCTGTCGAGCAGCTGTGCTCAGAGTCAGCGTGGAAGATTGACAGTTCCCAATTCTCACCACTTGGGGTCTGCTCATCAGAAAATTCTAAATCCAGTTGCATAGTTGTGTGCTCAATCCTAAATCCTTACATTTTATGATAAGTTTGGCTGAGTGTATTGAAGGCAGAGCTATTATCAATGATCAACATTCTCAAGTGAGAGCATTGTGCATCACAAGACTGATGGCATCATCTGTCTAAATATTTTTGTGATATGCAAACTGGAGAGGATCCAAGGTATCAGGAAAAGAAGAGCAGATGTAATCTTTGACATTTCTCTCAAAACACTTTATGATGCTATAGAGGTCCGTGCTACAGGTTGGTAATCATTCAGGCTGCTGATAACATGCTTTTTAGGGACAGGGATGATGATGGTGTTCTTAAAGCAGAAGGGGATCACAGACATCCTAAGGGAGAGATTAAAAATGTCTGTAAAAACCTCCAATAGATGGCTAGCTTTCTGTTCTCTTTGTCTCTGTAGTCTGTTATTTTTTATTATTGTTTATGTGTAATAAATTGTAATTTGAATCAAATAAACACATTTTATTAAACAAATTATTTTTTGCTGAAGCAACTTTTTGTAATGTCTGTTTGATGCTTTACACAACAATGTCTTTATATTATCTTTTAGGAGTAATTTTGTAGATAAATTTGATGTGCGATTAATTCAATTAATTAATCGAAACATTATGTAATTAAATAGATGAAATATTTTAATTGACTGACAGCTACATACATACATAGTCATGGGCAAAAATATTGCCACTCTTGCAATTTTGCAACAATTTTCTGTGAGAAGGGTTGCATTTTCTGACAGAAATGCAAGGGTGCCAATAGTTTTGGCTATGACATTATATTACCTAAGGCTCAGTGTAAATGACCATTAAAATTCTCCCAATCCCTGACATATTTACCTACATCCATAGAGGGCGCTGTTGTCATAGAATGGTGCCGTGTGTGTGTGCTTTGGTGAACTTTCTACGTGAAACGGTGTTACGGTTTAACTGGTTACCGTGTTATCTGGTGACCAACTTCCTGGTTCAGGTGCTCTGCTCCAGATGTGATGGAACGGCCGCAGCAGTTTCGCCGATTCTAAAAGCACAAACTGACGTGATATTAAGCTGTCTAATAAACGCACACTTGCTCATTACATGATTGTATGATCGCCCGTAGCGGCTGAAGTACGGAAAATAAACCAAAAAGTCTGCATGACACGGGTTTCGAACACGCGATAAAAACAGCCGCACTGCGCAACACCAGTAACGAACGCACTGAGCTACAGATCATGTTGATTTAGTTTCGGATGTTTTGATTCAACTCAGGATTTTACTCTCGGGGTGACATTATGTAGCTGGCTGAATCAGGGAAATGTGCCCGTGTTAACTTGTGACCTGTGTTTACATGTTATCAAAATTTATAGTAAAAGTATATTAACTTAGGCTACATTTTATGGTGTATTATGTTAAAGTACATTTCATGCACGCTGAGACACGGGTAAATTTGTGGCTATACTGTGGTTTAATTACAAACGCTATCATTAAACTATATTTACTATAGTAAAAACGGTACATTCTCTTCAGAGACTAGTTAATGCCTCGTTTGATGAATGTAATAACTTAATGTTATTTTCTCGCTGTTTTCCCTTTATTTTCTCGTAGAAATGGAAACGTAATAGGCTATATTGTTTGACAGTGGATGAAATGCAGTTATATTCTAGTCGAAACGCTGCGTGGTTAGCCATAACATTATATGAAATACAAACTTTAGTCAAAAAGCTGCATATACAGTTGTGTTCAAATTTATAACCTTGGTTAATGTGAAAATAAATCTGTATCATTAATCCTTTTTATTTCTTATTTTAAAAAATCACAAAAATCAAACCTTTCATTGTAGAATAGGATTTTAAAATGAGAGAGAAATCTGATTATGAAAAGTTTTTCTCTAATACACATTGGCCACTTAATCATACCCTTTTATGCAATACTTTTTGCAAACTCCTTTTGCCATTATAGGTTTTCACCTATAATGCCTGATATGTTTAGAGAACATCTGACGAGAGACCATTCTTTCAGAATCTCTCCAGACCATGCAGGTCCATGGTGGTTCTTCTCCTCTTCAGTGTACCCCACTCGTTTTCTATAGGGTCTAGGTCAGGGAACTCGGTTGGCCATGGCAGAAGCTTGTTTTTACTCTCAGTGATACATTTTTGTTTTGATTTTGATGTTTGTTTGTGGATCATTGTCCTGTTGGAAGATCCAACCATAGCCCATTATAAGTTTTCTAGAATGGACAGCTAGTTTTTTAATTTTCGAATTTTCTTGAATGTTTTCGTTATTTTTATTTAGGCTTTCTAACCCCATGATTTAACTGCATCTGCAATTCATCAGCTGTGATCCTTGGAGAGTCTTTGGCCACTCAAACTCTCCTCCTCGCCTTGCTTTGAGACAAAAAAGCCCCACGTCCTCTTCCAGATTTGTAAAATTTTATGTTGACTGGATTTAAGGTGCACTGCAGGTGAATGGGGTTAAAAATTAACTAATATTTAATGGTAATTATTGCCTTACCTACCCAGTTGATTGATTACACTGATAATTACAAATCTTTTTTGGTATTACAAGTTTTCTAAAATTTTAGGTTTAAATATGCAAATGAGGCATTATTTAATGAAACATGCATTAATTTGCATACCTTTCTAGTACAAAAATCTAAATACTGGATAAAGTTAGTTTAAAAATTCTTGTTTAATTTTTTCTTGACAGAGTCAGAGAAATGTTTTTACAGAGGGAATTTTATGTATCTTATTTACTCCATAATTCAGAAAATACCAACAGACAGAAAACTATATTTCTTTTCACATTTTTATATTATATATAATCAAGCAAATTATATATGAACAAATCCCTCTATAAAAACATTCAGAATATAGATAAGGAACAAAAATGTAAAGTTTGGTGTGTGTAAGTGCTTCTGAATTGGAGAATAATGGCTCAGTGTAAGATGAGAAAAAAAAAAAAAGAATTTTGAGAAAACAGCTTTTAAAAATATGTATTGTAATTGAAATCTATTGACACAAATAGGTCAAGTGTTATAAAAGAAACACTTAACAGTGTCTTTTGGGTGTTTTTTTTCCAAAAGTCCACTTAGCCCAAAATCTCAAGCTTGACAGTTGCCTGAAAAACTGCATTTTTGCCGCTTAAATGAAAGGTCATACAGTAGGCTATATATAGATGGATTAAATGGATAAAAATGTAGACTTATTTTCACGGCCTTCTTTTATCATATTCACCAAGGGTATGAACAATTTTGAGCACAACTGTTGACTAAAGTTTATATTTCATACAATGTTGTAGGCTAACCAAGCAGCGTTTCGACTAAAATATAGCGTGAGCGTGCATGAAATGTACTTTAACATAATACACCATAAAATGTAAGTTAATATAATTTTACTATAAATTTTGATAACATGTAAACACAGGTCACAAGTTAACACGGGCACATTTCCCTGATTCAACAGCTACATAAAGTCACCCCGAGAGTAAAATCCTGACTTGAATCAAAAAATCCAAAACTACATTAGCATAATCTGTAGCTCAGTGCGTTCGTTACTGGTGTCGCGCAGTGTGGCTGTTTTTAGCGCGTGTTCGAAACCCGTGTCATGCAGACTTTTTGGTTTATTTTCCGTACTGCAGCCGCTACGGGCGATCATATAATTAATTTCTAATCTTTACAAGAATAACAAAATCATGTAATGAGCAAGTGTGCGTTTATTAAACAGCTTAACATCAGTTTGTGCTTTAAGAATCGGCGAAACTGCTGCGGTGGTTCCATCACATCTGGAGCAGAGCACCTGAACCAGGAAGTTGGTCAGCAGATAACACGGTAACCAGTTAAACCGTAACAACGGCATTCTGATTAACGCTACCGGTGAAGAAAGATGATCTTCTGTTTACATGCGGGTCAAATGTATGTTTAAAAGTATCTCCCTACCTCTTAGCTCCTGGCTGATGAAGGGCACAAGGTATTGTTTTAGTTTCTTTCTCTGTGGTAAACTTTGAGAGAATTTTAAAGTGTTTATTTAGTGATCTCATTAGAATGTCTAGCGGCTCGTTAGCATATATGCATATTTCAGATGTCAGTATTGTTTCTTTTGGTTCGCAATCCAGATAGATTGTTTACAGCAAAGCAGGTCTTCATTTGGCCATTTTATGTGTTTTATGTTTTTCTCTCTAAATTGAGATCGTCAGTTTTAACAAAATTAATTGATTATAGCTTAGTTCATAAAGCACTCTAATGAACTCTAATAGCACTTGTTTCAATTTATAAAATCTTATAGGTCATTCAGGTTGCACTTCGAAGGAAGTTGTCAATGGTTAAAACTCATAAAAACTCATGTTACTATGGCTTGCTACAGTACAGTAAAGCAAAGATATTCATTTAGCTTGTTTACTAAAAATGTATCTCTTACTATAAATTGTCATTCAGATTGTAAATGTGCATTCGTTACTTTATAGGTTTGTAATAGGCATTTTTACACAATTTGCAAGCAGGTGTTTACTGTTTGTTTGTTTGTTTGTGTTTATGCAGCTCTTAAGATGTTTTTTTTTTGGAAATTAAATCTTTATAAACATCAGTTCCTGAGAGTAAAGTGCATCTGTTCAGCTGGGAATGCTACACTCAGTGAAGGCATCCAATTGTAGCTGAAGGTTTCCTGCACATTCAGTCTTTTCTTTGCAAAGTAATTGAATCTGACCCCATTTTATTATGATCTTAAAATTTTAGCTTGGAATGTCAGTTGGTCATTTGTATAATAATTTTCTAAACATTTGTTCATTCTGTTTAAATCCTATTCTCATTTTTCTGGATTGTCATGTTGCCAGCCATTTTATGCAGATCTTGTATGTTCACATACTCGCCAGTATTGGACACTACGCAGAGAACTGACTAACAGTAAAGTAATACTATTATTTAGCAAGGATGCTTTAAATTGATCAAATGTGATGATAAATACATTTGTAAAGTTACAAACGGATTTAAATGCTGTTCCTCTGAACTTTCTATTCATCAAAGAAACTTGAAAAAAATCTACTCAACTGTTTTCAACCTAATAATAATAATAATAATAATAATAAAAATAATTTATATTTTTTGAGCAGTAATCAGAATATTTGAATGATTTCTACACTCAAGATTGGAGTAATGACGCTGAAAAATGTATCTTTGAAATCACAGGAATACAGTGCATTACTGCTATGAAAAAAAAGTTCAAAAACGTTTACCTGGTAGTGTATATATAGGCAACTTTTTCTAGCTTTTTATAAAAGTAATAATAATGATTTGTTTTTTATACTACAAACATAACAAGGCAGAATATTATCTATACTGTAATAAATGCTATGTCATTTAGCACTGCATTGTTTATATACTTTATTACCTGAAGATGACTTGAAAACACAAATAAACCATATATTGCCACAATTGTGTATTTAATGTATTCATGTTTCCAAAAAAAAATCGTTTTTTTTTTCATACAGCAATAGCTGGACCCTTTTGACCATATTAGGGATTTCCTTGTACGACTTTCTGCACTAGAGCGCCCTCCGGCTTCGAGTATGAGTCATAGACTGTAAAAATGTATGAATGAAAAACACACTGCATGGAGTGTTTAGCGCTCTTGATGTTCATATCCTGTCATATCCTGGGTATGAATAATACAACAGGTCTACAACAGGTGGGGCTTAATCTAGGCCTCTGTCCATCTCAACTGGACTTTAGTCCGTTACTAGCCTGATGCCAATATGAGGTAACAAGGATACAACGCAATCTACTAGACAATCAGAAAGATACATAGCATGGAGTGTATAGATACACTCACTATACAGGCTCATCTGGCTACAGGAGACAGGAACTAACAATTGGAATTTACATTGATAGAGGCCTAGACTTTGAGAGTTTACAACTTTTAAGGACAGACGGTAATTACAAAATATCTCTAAACTCTTATGATCATTTTTACCTTTTAGTCTACCTGAGACATTTCAAATGATACCAAACTTGACGGTGAATATTACTTGCATTCATGTATTATATTTTGCTGTTGAGCACTCTGAGTGAGCTGAGTGAAGGGAAGGAAGTGGGGGACAAGAAACAAAGGTGAAGGAAGAATATGAAAAGAAGCTTTCCTGCATCTTCTCACAGTGACGTGGAAACAGATGTCTGCAGGTTAATACACTGTTTGTATTGTCCATATCTCAGAAGATCAAGCTTCTGAGGTTGTTTCACCCTTACAGCTTGCATATTTATAAATATGTAATCATTATGTGTCTCAGTTAAAATAATTTGTGTATGTTTGCAGAGATTTCATAATCACAGAAACATAAACATCTCTAATATAACCATAGCATCAGTGTTCACGTCAAACCAAGTTCTGCAGATGTTTCTGTCAGTGGTTTGGTTTGGTTGTAGATGATCTTGTGGTGGAAGTCACAGCATTTTGTGGGTTGTTTCTATATAGTGGGCCCCAATGTTCTGAGGCCAAAGAGTTACAGCAGTAATGGCTTACATTTTACTTGTTGCACTGGCTTCTTTTTGATCATTGAAGACATATTGTTATTTGTGCATTGCTAGCTTTAGAAGCTGCTTGTAGTGAGAAAATGACAGAAATGTTAAGAGGCCTAATAAAAGAGTTGAGCTGATGGCTGTGGTTTGACTTCTGCTCTGTTTCTGCTCTGTGGTTTTAACAAGAGTGGGGGAGATGGTTATACTTATTCTGTATCTTTAGTTTCATAAACCTCAAAACACTACTACAGGAGCAAAAGGTTCACAGCAGCATTTTCATTTACTTCCACTTCTTAGAAACACTATTCAATGTCAAATTTAAGAGTCTCTAGTTTCTTATATTTTATTTGACAGTAAAGTAACAATAGTACCAACTGGTAAAGCTACATTTCTAGTAAGATAATCTTTAGAGAAAAGAGACCAGGATGCAGTAATACTTTCATGACAGCAAAGTGGTTGCAGATTTTTATCTGATCATATTACAGAAATCATATTTTAAATAACCAAAAATAGATGGAACATGTGCAGAGTTTGACAGAATTTAATAACAAATACAATAGATCACTTGCTCATTTCAATCATTGTGTAAAAGCAGTTTAGTTGTCATTATCCAGAACGCTGCAATTAGAGATGAGAGAAAAACTCAAATAAGAGCAGGATTCATAATTAAGCCTACATTAGGATTCACTTCATGATTTTACTTGGTATTCACTTGTAATGAACCAGAAGACATTCTTTTCAAGGAGAAAAACAGCATTTACAACTTGCACAAACCGACAGAGCAGCTACATTTGATAGCAGCTAAATTTCTTAGAATGGATCTCTTTTTCTTTCTATTTCTTCATGTATTTCTGTTTAGAGTTTTGTCTCCTTCCTCATCTCTACTTGTACTGTGACGTTCAGGAAGTGTCTGATAAAGTGCACACATCATTATTAAAACAGTCTATGAATGTGTCAGTATGGGGTCCAGTGCACTGCCTCTCATATTCTGTGAGTATTTCATGATATTCTACACTATATTTTGTTTTTAATACAGTATTCAGCTGAAGGTAAATGGTTGTGCTGTGTGTAGGAGGGTTTCAGTGCTTTTTGTGTTATTTATTGTTCAGTTTTAATGTAATGATATGTTACCTGTGGATCAGATACCGAGTTTCAGAGAACATGCATTTATCTGAGCTGCTGCTGATTGTGAAAGATGGAGGCCCTGTGGACATGTGCTTTTCATTCTTCCTAGTTTAAGCAGTTCAGTTAAATCAGATGCATTTGTTAATATGAGTTTGGTGTTGTAAGATATTGTCTCTTTAAATATACTCTCCGTTAGAGATTCAGAGAGTTTCAGAACAGTGACGAAACATGCCAGTTTCTCTATCAATTGAAAATTTTGTGGCCCACAAATACTTAAAAAAATGACTGAATGTCATTGCATTAAACAATATATCAAACAAATGACATCTGCCAAAAAATGATGTCAATGCTTTTCTTAAAATTAACGTTTTTTTCACTAAGTTTTAAGTCATTTTTAGTGGATGTGTGAAGTCAATTCTCATCACATTCTAAGCAGAAAAAAAACAGCTTTTTTTGAGCAGCAAATCAGAATGATTTCTGAAGGATCATGTGACTGGAGTAATGATGCTAAAAATTCAGCTTTGAAATCAAAGGAATACATTAAATTTCAAAATATATTTAAATAGAAAACCGTTATTTTTTAAAAAAAGTGGTGGTGGTTGATTTTTTTGTCTCAGTCCAGCCCTGTTTGAGGTGTTACTCAAATAAACTAGGTGTGAAAACACCCTTAGACTATTAAACCAAGTCAAAACAAGTGGCATTTAGGAAATGTAGCACAAGCACAATTTTCAAAATAGTTATGAAACAATAAATATGTTGTTTAAAAAGTGTTTACATATTCTACACTCATGGTGCGCACACATTAAGATTAGATGCCTGCCTTTGTTGCAAGTCCATATCAAGCACTTTACCGATTCAACTACTCTCTTCTTCTCCTCCTGTCTGGCTCTTTGGCCCACATCACTGCAGTGCAAACCTGTTTTTGTGAAAATGTGGGAAAAACAGATGGGCAAGATGTTGGCATGAAGATCTTTATATAGGCGGAGCAAAGTACTTCATTGCACATTGTGATAGGGTGGTTTACGCTGTCAATACAGGAAAAAAAACAATGGCTGCTCGCTGTCCCTGCATGATGGTCCTTGGCAAAAAACAAAACAAAGAAAAACTTCTGTTAGCCCCTTAAGTGCATCAGCCCACCGGGAAAAAAGGACCTACAAATGAAACTTACTCAGACCACATCATTTTAGGCTCTTTTATAGCTTGATTGAGTCCAATTACAATGTGAAGTCAAAAGCATCAAAGTCATTTGCTGCTGGGTTTGGTTAATTTAAAATATTCTTTACTGTTATTTTTATTTATTTTGTGGGGCTGCCATGTCACAATTAAGTTGATGGCAACATCAAGCAGGAAGTGATGCTGTGTTTTTTTTAACTATTTTGTCTCAGTGCCATTTTAAGTGGATGTGTGAAGTCTCCTCTGGTTCTTAGCAGAAAAACCACAGGTTCATCACATTGACAATCAAAAGGTGTTCATTCTCAACAATATATTTGTTTCATAATTTACTTAATACATACATCAATTTTTAATGATTCACTTTACATTGTGAACACAAAGCACTGGGGGTACTCCCAAAAAGTACAAAAATTATCAAAAAAAATTGAGAAGTTGTTATACCCCGTGTGAGCAAAGCCAGTAAGTTTTAGTACAATGTGATAACATTAACTTGTACTTCTTGAAAAAAGAAACGTCTCTATGGGTCAAAATGGCCTAAACACAGCATGAGGTTTAAATCGATGTTGTCAGCATTACACAGGAAGTGAGGCTGTATGTTTCTCAAACACTTCGACCTAATGTGGTTTGTACTTCTGTAGTTTGCTTTGTTCCAGTGAAGATTCAGTGCTCTGAAACAATGATCATGATCATACAGAAATACAAAGTTATTAGCTTCTTATAAAATATTTCATTATTTTTCAAATAACTGTCAAGTGTTGTTTAACAGCATTTTTAAACATAATACTTTATTCAGGAAGCTTTTAGGGTTTGTAATACAAATATAAATAAATGTATAACCAAGAATTTTAAAAGGCCTACTGGTCAAAATTATTAGCCCTGTGATGTTAATAGTCAATAGTGTATCCCTTTTCCTTGATAACTGCCTTTAGTCATTTTCTGTAGTTCTCAACAAGTTTCAAGCATGTCTCCTGAGGAATGACAGCCCATTATTCCTCAGCAAATCTCTCAAGCTTCTCCAGATTTGTAGGTCTTCTGGCACAGACTCTGGACTTTAGTGTGCCCCACAGATTTTCTATTGGATTCAAGTCTGGGCTTTGTGCAGGCCAGTCAAGTACACTCACAGTGAGGTATGCTTGGGGTCGTTATCATGCTGGTAGCAAAATGTCGACCCAAACCAGGTTTTCTTGCAGACTGTCTGAGGTTGTCTTTCAAAATCTTCTTATAGTCTTCCTTTTTCATGTTTCCTTCAACCCTGATGAGATTCCCAGTTCCAAATGCACTGAAACATCCCCACAGCATTATACTCCCACTACCATGTTTCACTGTGGGAATGGTGCTCTTGGGGATGAATGTCTCTCCCTTCTTTCTCCAAACATAGGCAATCTCTATGGCCAAAAAGTTCTAGTTTTGTCTCATCTGACCAAAGGACACGTTTCCAGTATGCATCACATTCCCCCAGGTTGTCCTTAGCAAACTTCATTCTAGCTTGGAGGTGTCTCTTCTTCAGAAGTGGAGTCTTTCTTGGTCTGCAACCTTGCAGTTCATTCCTGTGCAGGGCTCTAGTGACTGTCTTTGTTGAGACATCAATTCCAGACTTGTCTAGGTCATTCACTTGTGTCATGGCAGTTGTTCTTGGGTCTTTAGAAACCTCTCTCACTAGTTTTCTTTCCAAAGTTTTTGAAATCTTTCGCTTCCTGCCTCTGCCCGTCTTGTTCTCCACTGTGTTGGTCTCTTAAACTTCTTGATAATGCATCTCACTGCAGGTCTTGACACTTGAAAATGCTTTGATAAACATGTGTATCCTTCTCCATCTTTATGAGCATTAACAATTCTTTCTCTCAAGTGCAAACTAATTTATTTTGTCTTTGCCATGATGACAGTGCATATTATTTTGCTAGTTGTTTCGCAAGATACTAATCCTCAGCTTAAAGAGCAATTTAGGCTTAACTAGGTTAATTAGGTTAATCAGGCAAATTAGGTTAATTTGGCAAGTCATTGGACAACAGTGGTTTGTTATATAGCTAATCAAACTGATAAGTAAAGGGGGTTAATAATATTGACCTTAGCAAAAATAAATATTTATTTATTTTGTAATTATTTTATTCAAGGAACTATAAGAAATCAGACTTTCTCTAGAAGAAAAAAAAATAATAATAGGAAATAATGTGAAAACATTCTCTTGCTCTGTTAAACATTACATATACATTTTATATATATATATATATATATATATATATATATATATATACATATATATATGTAAGCAATAAGGTACGAGAGGCCGTGCTGTATCGTGAATAAATCACGGCTGAAGGGCGTTTTCGCGTCGTGCCTGCAACCCCTTCAGCCGTGATTTATTCACGATACAGCAAGGCCTCGAGTAAAATATGAATAATTAAAAATATGTATTCATATGTATATGTATTCATGTTTTCATTAAGTAAAATTATTAAGCCTTCCGCTGTAAAAAATAGTCTCTAACTGCAACCGAATGTTCATATATATATATAATTTTTTATTTATTTATTTTTTTTTTCCATTTCAATTCAATTGTATCATTTCAGTATCTGAATCAAAAACAGAAGGTCTGACTTGACTTAAGCTCTGTGAAATAATGCTAAAACAAAAACGTCAGACTCACTCTCTTACAGCAGGTGGCACTTATGGAACCAACGGGAAAAATGCAATCAAAACTTCTCTGAATTCAGTTCTTCCAATAAACAGTGAGCTTGCTCTGGCTGTACATTATTTTCTTTGTCTGTGTCTGTTCATTTTAATCCTTGCTTGCAAGAGTTAAACCTAAACCTATGAACTTTTATTTTGACAGAAACTGCAGTTGAGCTTTTATTTTAGTGGAAAACTCCAGCTTCAGTTCAAAACAGGTTTTCAAACGCCTCTCATTACAAATCTAATGAAATGCTGGAAACGTCTGCTTATTAAAATTGTGAAAATTATGGTAATGTGAAAACAAGAAAACAAAGCGCAACTGGTGGTCGCTGCATTTCCAAACACGCGCTAAACTCACAGCACATTCAGAAACAGAGTTCACAGCATTGACTGTCAAAGGAGTCATTGACTGTGGCAGGACAAATCAGACTGTGGTGGGGTGCCACAATCTAGTTAATGAGTGAGAAACACTGGTAATGGGTAATTTTTACTTAAGTACATGTCTAAGCCCATACTGCTTTACTTTAACTGGAGTAAAAAAGTGAAGTCAGTACTTCTGCTTTTACCAGAGTATTTTTAAACATGAGTATCTGTACTTCTACTTCAGTGAAGGATGTGTACTTTTGCCATCTCTGTTTATATAAAATAACATCAAAAAAGCAATTAATTAAATTTTTTAAATAATTGAGTGCAATCACTTTGACGTAGCATAGAGCTCATTTAGCAAATGCACAGCTAAACAGATTTTGAGTCTAGATTTAAATGTTGCTACTGATTTTGCACATCTGATCTCTTCTGGCAGCTGATTCCAACTGTGGTTAGCATAATAGCTAAAAGCAGACTCCACTTGTCTGGTGTGAACCCTTGGTATTTCTAATTATTAATTATTAATTTCTAATGATTAACTATTGGTATTTCTGAGCATTTTAGGTTTGTATTCAGTGAGCATCTGCTATGTATTGAGGTCCTAGGCCCTTGAGTGATTTATAAACTATTAATAATACTGTTAAATCAATCCTAAAAGTGACTGGAAGCCAGTGTAAGGACCTGAGGACTGGTGTGATATGCTCAGATTTTTTTAGTCAGAATCCTGACAGCAGTGTTCTGGATGAGCTGCAGCTGTATAATGGTTTTCTTGGGAAAGCCAGTGAGGAGACCTTTACAATAATCCACCTGCTGCTCATAAAGGCATGCACATGTTTCTCCAAGTCTTGACTGGAAACAAAACATCTAAATCTTGCGATGTTTTTGAGATGATAGTATGCTGATTTAGTTATTACTTTGACATACTGAAACTTAGGTCTGACTCCAGAATCACACCAAGATTCTTTTTTGTTGTTTGACCCCAAAAGTTATGTTTGTTTCAGTTTTCTCTTTGTTTAACTGAAGACAGTCTTGGCACATCCAACTGTTAATTTCATAAGTGCATTGGCAGAATGAGTCAGTGTGGCTTTAGTCATTAGGGGATAATGCTATGTAAATCTGGTCTCCATATCTTTGATTGGCAATTAGCTTTTTTTCTCATTATGTGAGCATATTGTATACAGGCTGAACAAGAGTGGTGTAATAACTGAGTCTTGAGGGACTCCACATGTCATGGATTTCCACTTAAACTCATGGTCATCTATACTCACATAATAACCTCTCTCTTCTAAGTATGACCTGAACCATTTAAGGACCATCCCAGAAAGCCTGACTGAGTTTTCCAGTCTCTCTAGAAGTGTGTTATGATCATCAGTGTCAAACGCAGCACTGAGATCTAGTACCAGCACTGATATTTTGCCAGAATCAGTATTTAATTGAGTATCATTTTTTATCTTTATGAGTGCTGTCTCTGTGCTGTGATGTGGTTGGAAACCAGACTGAAAATTATGAGTTTAAGAAGTTGTTCATTTGATCATTTATAAAGAATACTAAAGAAAACTCAAATGCAAAGCAAGCAAAAAAACACTTAAAAAGACAGAAACTCACTGTCTGATGTCACATTGGTTGATGAGAATATCATCATGCGTTGTATGTTATGAATCTCAGTGGTTCAAAGTGCTTCTCTGGGCAGAAGTGAATCTATCAAGCTACTTTCACACTGCCCGTTGATTCCGGAAAATTGCCATAACATTGCCGGAGTGCCTTCTGTGTGAATGCAACCACGTCCCGGGATTGATTCCGGCAATGATTCCGAGTTGGGGATCTAGTTGCCGGGATCAGTCCCGGAAGGAGCGCTGTGTGAACAAAAGCCAGAACCAATGCCGTAAAGGCTATGTAAAAGTGAAGACACACGTTATTGTGTGACTCTTTTACCGAATGTTTTGAAGGCAGCTCTTCTTACTACCCGCGCTGAAGTGCACGTTATTATAAACTAATAAACTAAACGGCATTATAAAATAATGTTCTCATGTCACGTGTCTTCACAGGATCTTTATGGGTTGTGTGTGAACGCACGCGGAGATTCCAGAAAATTACTGGCAGTGTGAATGAACCAAAATCAAACAATCCCAGGACAATTCCCGGTTCGCATTACCCGTGTATTTTCCAGAATCTCTGTGTGAAAGAGGCTTCAGTGAATCGAGTCTCATAATAGTTCATTCAGTCCTGTGACATCATTGTTTGTGTTGAAGTTAAATGATCGAGAAAATCCACCATCGGTTCTCATGAATGAACTTTAAAACACAGAAAACCACTTTCAGTTGAAACTCAAGACATGTTTCAGTGATGTGTGTTGCGTTGAATGAATTAAAATGCTTCTGCTGTTTTTAGTGCTGATGCCCCTCATCCACACTGGACCCATTCAAGGTACTGTGCATTACTGCAGTAATTTGATTTGTTAAACAAATGTGAATTATGTTGTAGTAGTTTATTTGTCTACATGGATCACATGATGATCCAACATTTGTTTATTTGCTGATATTTTACGTCTATATTTTGCTGTCATACATCTTCAAGTAGCGTCATTTGTCTGTGTAGGTCCTCATGCTGCTAAAACACTGCTATTTCTACAGTTCATGAGGAAGGTAAAATAAAGTAAAGTAAAATAAAATTAAATTAAATTAAATTAAAAGCTTATTGTAGTTTACTGCAAAAGTTTACATTGTATTTACTGACAGTGTGCCATTAACCCTTATACCCATGACCAAATAATTCCTCTTTGTGATATAATAAAATAAAATAAAATATTGTAACATAATTGCAAAAATGGTACTTCTGTACAAAAAAGTTAAACTTTGACAAAAAGTCATTTTTATTATTAGAACGGTGTTTTAATAACGTCTCAAAACTAATTTAAATGAGCCATTGAGTGATCATTACAGCCATCTAGTGGCTGCAGTGTTATTTTAAATAACATTATTTTATTTCATGCTATTTTGCAAAAAACCCACCAAAACTGCACATCTGTGGAGTAAAATTGACTGTAGAGTGATTGATATTACAGAAGAAATAATAATAATAATAATACTTTTTTTTTTTCCTTCTGTGTTATTGGGAGACACCAAACATCCTGAGTGTTCATTCTAAACCCAGGGATCTCAAAGTGGAGAACAGAAAGTCTGATTACCACAAAGGAGAAATAAAATAAAATAAATAATGATGTCAATTAAAAAAAAAAAAAAAAAAAAAAAAAAAAAAAAAAAAATATATATATATATATATATATATCAGACAGGACTAGAACCCTCCAGGGCAGCACGAAAGCCCCCCAGGGTGGAGCAGACAGGACAGGAACCCTCCAAGGCAGAGCATAAGAGAGGGGTTATGGGAAATGGAGTCTCTACAGAGTCTAACTTGTTGTTGTTGTAAACTTGTTGTTGTTCATCTGTGTTAGTTGTAGGAGGCTGATAACAGACTGTAACGATAGCCCCAGAGACGAGACAGGAGGCGTGCGGATCCAAAAGCAGACCTTTATTTGAATACATACTCATAGTCAGGCAGGCGGGAGGTCAGACAGGGGCGAGTGGGAACAAAACAGGTAATCCGAGAATCGTGGTCAGGAGGTCAGGTCCGAAGGATCGGGAAACCAGGAGACCAGAACAAGGAAAACGCTCGGAAATAACAGCCGGGGCAAGTTATGACTTCGTAAAGGTGGAACAGAAATGACGCTCTATTTATACAGGAAGTGACAGTGGGGTAGAGGTGAGAGGTGACGAATGGGGCATAAGAGAGGGGTTATGGGAAATGGAGTCTCTACAGAGTCTATGCAAAAACACAGTGGAGGGGTGGCTCCCTCTAGAGGGGAGAAAAGGGAGCCACAACGGTACAGTTCGTGACAGAGCCCCCCCCCTTAGGAGCGGCTTCCAGACGCTCCAAACAGTCCAACAACAACAGGGAAGGGAGGGGCGGGGCAGAATGCAGATGGGTGGGCCAGGTCCACGTGGGCTGACGGGGTTAGGAAAGGCACATAGTCCAGAAGGTGCTGAAACGGCAGCATAACAACAGAGCTGCCTGAAAAACTCAGGAGACCACCAGAATGCGGCAGACAGATTCCAGGGCGGAGCCGACGGCTCAGACGCCCACCAGGGTGGTTCAGGCGGGTCGGACGCCCCCCAGGGTGGAGCAGACAGACTCCAGGGCAGAGCAGACGCCCTCCAGGGCAGAGCAGACGCCCTCCAGGGCAGAACAGACGAATCAGATGCCCACCAGGGCGGATCAGGCGAGTCAGACGCCCTCCGGGGCGGATCAGACAGGACTAGAACCCTCCAGGGCAGCACGAAAGCCCCCCAGGGTGGAGCAGACAGGACAGGAACCCTCCAAGGCAGAGCATAAGAGAGGGGTTATGGGAAATGGAGTCTCTACAGAGTCTATGCAAAAACACAGTGGAGGGGTGGCTCCCTCTAGCGGGGAGAAAAGGGAGCCACAACGGTACAGTTCATGACACAGACAGTTAGAAGTTTGATATTAGTTTTCCATTTTGTCTGAACAGTATTATTACCTCATGAATGAACTCTTTTAAAAGAAATGCTTTTTTGAAACCTCTGACTGAAAACAGTCTCACTTACCAGCCAGAACAGACACTGTTCAATAATGTTTTAATAACTTCATAATTTCAAAATCCAGTTGAACTGACAAAGCAAATAAATAATAAAAAAAACATTTTATTACAACATTCATCAAGATATTAATTGTATCACTATCAACTATAAGTAAGTTTTCTAGAGTCTGTTTTGTATTTTCTTCTGTTCACAGCATTACCTAGATCTACACTGACTGTGACACCAGACAGTACTGTATTCACTGGAGAGACAGTCAGTCTGAAGTGTGTGATTGAGCCTCATTACAGTGACTGGAGATATGAGTGGTATAAAAGCAATTCCTACAACACTGTAACATTACAGAGGTCTGAGCATTACACTGTAAACAGAGACACTCTCACTATCAAAAAAGTAATTACATCTGATCAGGATCAGTACTGGTGTAGCGGACAGAGAGATGGAGAACCAACATCATCACAGCCAAGCTATGCTGTTTCTCTCATTGTAAAGGGTGAGTCGAATATCATCATCTTCATAAACTCTCTCTCTCTTTTACATGAAAATGAGATTTAATAGTGACATTGAATCTACAAGCTCCTGAAGTTCCACGGCATAAAATATAAAACGCTGTTAAATTAAAGATAATGAACAATAACACACATTTACTGTAAGACTGATTATTGTTTCAGATGATCTGATGTTGAATCACATTAAACCTGTAGTAAATCAGACAGAAAAGAGACCATCATTCTTCTCTTTAACATCAAAGAGTGTCATAATGTAGTCATAAAAAAAAAAAAAAAAATAATAATAATCATCGAGGACCATCACAGACCAGTGAATCCATAGCAGAAGATATAGCAGATTTAGTTAAGAAATGTTCAGAAGGTCTTAAATGATCCTTGAGTGAGTTTCTGGTGAAGCTGAATTAAAGTGACTGCTGGATACATGAGTGTCTTGTGATCTGTAATGTGTCTGATTCAGTAAAACACAATGTTGGATCCAAGTGCAGTTTAAAACGTATACAAACAAGACAACAAAAGTAAACCCAGCAATGAACAAGATAAACCAAATGCAGGAACTGAAACAAATGAACACTACACATTCATATAAGACCAAACGATAAAGAAGAGAAACACTGGAGATCATACAGACAACAACAGACAGGTGTAGGCAATGAGTAGCCATGGCAACAGAGGAGGGTGACTATGGAAATAAACAAGGTAGACAAGACAACAAGGGAAACAGCAACTAAATACAGGAAGTGAATCCAAAAACAATGGGAACAGAAAAAAACACTTCAGCATAAAAGTCCTTAAAAAGAAGAGAGGGAAACACCAAACCATAATCATGACAATATCATGGATAACAACAGAGATGGGCGTAAATACATAGAAATGTATTTAAAATGAAAATACAAAATACTGAGTGGAAAAATGTATTTAAATACAAATACAAAATACTGTGTAAAAAAAAATTATTTAAATACAAATACAGTATTTTGTATTTTTAAAATACACAAAATACATATGAAATTGGCCATCAAGTGCAGGCATCCCTATTAAGCTGAAATATATCTGGACATATTCTGAATGCAAAACAAAAACATTTAGATGTATACAACTGATTAGAAATGATCTTCCCTTCCCCTGCCCTGTAGGAAAAACAAAACTAAATTTTTAACTATCAAAACTGATTGGCTAACAGCTAACGCTAGTTTTCTCCTACACGTGTCAGTGCTTTTTTATTCTTTCATGTTTACTGAAGGCAAATCTGAACGATGCACCATTTTAACTTTAATCAACAAGGAATTGATCATGATGACACCCTTACCTTAATGCAGAAAACTGAGAAAAGTCGCTGATCCAATGCTGACTCTGCTGCATGAGTGTTAAAGGGATAGTTCACTTTGAAATTAAATGTTGATATGTTTTAGCTTACCCCAAGGGCATCCAAGATGTAGGTGTCTTTGTTTCCGCAGTAGTTTCAATGTTGATATTTTTAGGTCCAACCGTTCTTGTCTGTCAGTCATATAATGCATGCCTATGGTCACCTCATCAAAGAAAATGCACAGATTCAAATTAAACAGTCCAAATTAAACAATTTCCCATTGTAAGTACACATTGATGACCTAAGACACGAAATGATTAGTTTGTGTGAAAAAACAAACAGTATTTATATACCTCAGTTTTTTACTTCTTGAAAAACATCATGTCCAAGTTGGAGGGAGCGAGCTTCCTGGTGTGTGAGTGCGAACTCCCGGAAAGCACCGGAAGTGATCTCTCTTGCACGTGAACGTCACTAATTGTTTACACAGAACAGAGATTGTAGGTAAGACGGCTAACAGAAATGGTACTAGTTTGTGCTTATCCGGAATGTTTTAAACAAGAAATGTTTATATATATATATAAAAAATGTTTAGGGATGTTTAAAAAGAAAAGAATTGCGTATGCTCGCGCGAGAGGATGTTTTTCAAGAGGTAAAAAAAACAATATAAATACTGTTCGTTTTCTCACACAAACCGCTCGTTTCGTGTCTTAGGTCATCAATGTGTACTTACGGTGTGGAATTGTTTAATTTTGACTGTTTAATTTGAATCTGTGCATTTTCTTTGATGAGGTGACCGTAGGCATGCATTATATGACTGACAGAAAAGAACGGCTGGACCTAAAAATATCAAAATTTTAACTACTGCGGAAACAAAGACACCTACATCTTGGATGCCCTTGGGGTAAGCTAAAACATATCAAAATTTAATTTCAAAGTGAACTATCCCTTTAAGGTTGGGGGAGGGGTGTGTCTGAACTAAATCAGCACCCTGATAAAGAGGTTGATTGGCACAAAGTATTTTATGTATTTTGAAAATACAAAATACTCATCTTAAATGTATTTAAATACAAATTACATTAGATTTTTCCCAAAGACTTTAAAATACAAAATACAAAATAGTATTTTGTATTTCAAATACGTATTTTAAATGCATTTATCTAAAATACTGCCCATCCCTGGATAACAACAGTGATACCATTTAAAAATGAACTTTGAAATTAATTTATATAGATTTCATTTAGCATCAGAAATGGTTATAAAATATAATGAACCCAGAAGGTCACACATTTGAGCTTCCATGTTTTGTTGTAATTTATTATGAATCAATTAAATAAAGTTCACGCTTTCCAAATCCAATCTTGGTTTTGACCTGGATCAAATTGAAGACACATTTATGTAGATTGGGAGCTGCATTCTCTTCACAAACTAAAGTCATCCACTGTGTCTTATATGATTTAGTGTTTGTTTGTTTGATGGTTTTTAATATGAGGAAGATCCGTTAGTTTAATTTTCTGTTATGTTGGGATTTAATAGTGTTTCTGTTGAGTTCTGTGGGTTACAATTGTGCTGTATAGAATAAAGTCTGTGTTTAGGCTGTGGACAGACTAAAACATGTTGAAACATGCTGCATGTTGCTTTTAAAAAACAGTCAGTAACTATTTTCTGATGCAGTGATGTTGATGCATGTGTGCTGTTGCTAGCTATTTCATTTAATTTAGTTCATGTCAACTACTGCCATACATTAACAATGCACTGTCACCTTTAAACATCCAAAAAACAAAAAAAACAAAAGCAGTTTCATTTAGGTTTCATAAATCATCTGAAATATTTTAAAAAGTGAAGTGTGTTTTTGTACAGCTCTACAGCACACAGGAGTTTATATGTGCAGAGCAGAGAGAGGACAACCGGCCTTTAACACAAACAACAGCAGCACACAGCCACTGTGGATCACTGGTGAGTCTGTGTGACACTATTTATGCTTGTTCTCATCCGTATTTGTGTTGCATTGCAGTCACTGGAACAGGGTAAAGAAAAACATTTACAACCAATAGCAAACTCAAAAACCTGCTCTCACTTCCCTCCAGTACTAAACCATGATAAAGCACTATATCAAAAACATACTCATAATATATGCATATTAAGTTTTTTCAAACTTTAGTGCTTATTTGTAAATTTTATCTTAATTGTATTTCCTTCCTTGTTACAGATGATTTCAGGGCTCGCAAAATCCCGACGTCCCGTGTTGGAATCATTAACCCTTACTGTATAAACATTTTGTTAATCAAAAGCAGAGGTATTTCATGCAGACATTGATCAGGGCTATTATCAATGTCTGCAGGAATACCTGTGCATTTTCCAGCTTTCTAATGCTAAAAAAAGCATGTTTTTCACACTAGCTGTGCAAAGGGCTATTGCAAACGATGTAAAGTGAGCCATAACCACTAATATAAACATTAAATAATATCAACGTCTACATTCACTATATTATCCAATCTCTGCTGTAGCGCCCATGTCCTAAATTCCCAGAATGTATTGTCGCTGTGATGACACATTCCCCCTGGCCACCCCCATTAGTGGCGGAGCCAGGGGGTGGCCAGGGGTGGCCGCGGCCACCATGCAGGCCCGGATTGGCTAATCGGGAGGACCGGGAGAATTCCCGGTGGGCCGGTCCGTTTTTTGGCTGCGAGGGCCGGTGTCCCAGTCGCACTTTTTATTTATTTTATTTTATATATTTATTTATTTTTTACCATAGCCTCATTCTTTTTATTCATTATTTAACCGCAGCTCCACTCTTTTTATTTATTTTCTCGCAGCCCCGTGAGCAGAATGCAGCCTGCAGGTTAATGATGACGTAATTATCATTCGAGTGCCCCGACAGCGGCACCTTGCTCAACAGCAAAATCAGTTGTTAAGAGATACGCGTCGCGAGAGATGAAAAAATTTATAATAAAAAGAACAACAACACATGAAGACGATGAAACGTCCGGTAAATTATCGTTAAGCTAGTTAGGAGCAGTGCAAAACAATGATGTCTGCAAACCACCCACTGTTAGAGATTTTCCTGTATTTTTACAGTAAGTTACTGGCAGCAAGGTTGCCAGCAAGTTACTGTATTTTGTTTTACAGCACTGTACTGTAAAACAAGATACAGTAACTTGCTGGCAACCTTGCTGCCAGTAACTTACTGTAAAAATACAGTATTTTTACAGTAATTTATAATTTGTTTCTACTGTAATTTGCTATTGTGTAATTATTATTGATTATTGTGTAGTTGGAATAGCACATACATAAAGTTATAACATACAATTGTGATACTACTATAATTCAGATTAACATTACAAATTAAAAGACAATCCAAACATATTTACAAAAGTATTTTTATTAAAAGTTTTAAAACATTTCAGTATGGTGTTTGCCACCCAGAGTACAGTGCATCAACGATTTACAGCCATGAAAGCATTTTAAGTAGAATATAAATGAAACAAACACATGCATCTTGAGAGCTGAATTGGCAATCAATGTCCTAAGAGAGAACCTGATTTTTCTTAAAACTATCTTAAAGTTAAACTATCTTAAAATTAGCAAAAACAACAAGAAGTGTTTCATAACCATCGTCCCTAAATGCAGGGCATGTGGGTGGTGGCAAACAGGCCACTGTCCCTCTCTGTGAAGTCCACCTTTTAAACAAATCATTTTGGATTGAATGAAGCTGTTGACATGCAATCAGTTTGTGATAGATTGTTTAGTGATAGTCATGAGTCCCTTGTTTGTCCTGAACATCCTGCTCACAGTTCACTATGTTTAATATGATGCAGACAGTCCAGTATAAGTGCTAGGATCAAGATTGGTTTTATATAACAGAAATAACACATACATTTAACGTCTATAGAATGTTTTTTAACATGGTAATGTTTAATTTTTTTATTTAATTTTAATTTTTTTTTTTGCTTATGTGTATTATTCATGTCAGTCAGTAAAATGTGAGAACCATGAAGAGAAAGGCAGCATATATAGCATCCTTCTTAAGGAAGAGTAGCAAAAAGCTTTATGACTAAAGACTAAGAATTATGACTAAACATTTTATGTTCATTTAAATTAATTGTAATTAAAATTAAAGTATTGTAGCAATTGCCCATTATACATCATTGTGATTTAGGCACTTACAATACTTAAAAGTATTTTATGGTACCATTTTTGCTTGTATAATGAAATTAAATGTGCCACCCCAGAGTAACTGCTGGCCCCTTTACTCTTTAAAAATGAACAGACAGCATGGGGAAAATAATGAATGAAAATTCTGTAGCATAGATGAAAAATAAATAAATCAATACAGTTGAAAATTCAGAATGTGCAAAATTTATAAGAGGGATATAACAGATAAAATGCATGTTATTGTATATTTAGTACTGACCCGAATAAGATATTTCACATAAAAGATGTTTACATATAGTCCACAAAACAAAATAATAGTTTAATTTATAAAAAGTATCTATTCAAAAGTTTACATACCCTTGATTCTTAATACTGTGTTATTATCTGAATGATCCACAGTGATCAGTTTGTGATGGATTGTTTAGTGATAGTCATGAGTCCCTTGTTTGTCCTGAACATCCTGCTCACAGTTCTTTAGAAAAATCCTTCAGTTCGCAAAAATTACTTGGCTTTCCAGAATTTTTTGTATTTGAACCCTTTCCAACAATGGCTGCATGATTTTGAGATCCATCTTTTCACACTGAGGACAACTGAGGGACTCATATGCAACTATTACATAAGATTCAAACTCTCACTGATGCTCCAGAAGGAAACATGATGCATTACAACTATAAAATTAGAAGATCAGGGTAAATTTAACTTTAAATGCTGTCTTTTGCTAAACATTTAAGTACAGTATCTTCTGTAGCTTCTGAAGGGCAGTACTAAATAAAAAAATATATATATTTAGGCAAAATAAGAAAAATTTACACATCTTCATGCTGTTCAAAAGTTTTCACCCCTTAATGGATTGTGTTTCCTTCTGGAGCATCAGTGAGTGTTTGAACCTTCTGTAATAATTGCATATGAGTCCCGCAGTTGTCCTCAGTGTGAAAAGATGGATCTCATCATACAGTCAAAATTATATAATTATAAATTCAGCTATTATTTTCTCTTTTGTGGACTATATGTAAACATCTTTTATGTGAAATATCTTAATCAGGTCAGTACTAAATAAAAATAACGTATTCTGTATGATCCTTTTATTTTGGTAAATAATTAACATTTTGCAGATTCTGCAAGGTGTATGTAAACTTTTGAATTCAACTGTAAATAAAATGTTATTAATTTAAATAATACTTACAAAAAAATAAACTGCCTTGTGACAGCATTCCTTCTCCGCAGGGTGCACAGACAAGTGGACCACACTGCATGGCTGCAAAAAAATCAAATAAATTTGATTCAGTAATGTGTTAGCCTACTTGTTGATAATGTATAGGCTAAAGTCACATAGACTGATGCCTATACATGAGTATTTCATACACTCCAACAATACATCAGAGTTGTTTAAAAAAGCATTATGTTTGACATTGCTGAAGATTTTGGCATGCATTTTATTTGTCTTTGTTGACTTATTGATCGTTATACACAGCTACAAAACTGATCTCCCGCCTAAATAATGTTAATAAACTGTAACATTACCAACATCTCTGACCCCAAACCACACATGTACATCTGCAAGTGAAATTATATTTATATTTATATATACTATGTCCAGTATTAACCGCGACCGTGAAGCGAACCGCAAATATATATATATTGCACACCATAAACTTATATTAAAACGTGCTCGTGTTTGTCAATGGCATACTCGAATTGGGCAACACTGTAAAAGGGATCCCTATAGAGATAGACAATTGTTTAATCGTAACAAATATCCCTTTTGTTTAAACACAAACTGCCGTTTATCGGTCTTTGTCATTGACAAACACGGTCATTTTACCTCACATACGTTAATTTACCACAGTAAAGCAAGCTTCGTTCAAACTCGACAGAAACCGAACAAAACTTACCAAAACGGACTCGGTTTGCCTTTCCACAGTTCCAGCAAGCATTGACTCTAGTTTTGGTCAAAATAAACCATAAACTAATTCGCTAGATATGGAAATGTCGTGATTCGTGAAGGCAGCGGGAGATTCGACTCACAGAGTTTACAGCACTGAGAAAAAAGATTATAACGACCGCGGCTAAACTTGCGGTTTCATTACACACTAAAAACCATGTACACTATATGATAAAAACCTGATATTAAATTTAACTTACCGAACTTGCAGAAATCTTCCGTTCTGCTTCTCTCTCCGGTCCGCAGCAGTTGTGTTCTGTCTGTGTGATCTGACCACAGGTGGCGCCGGCGCGCTATTTACAGCAGTATTGCGTGGCGTATTAAAGTTAGGCTACAGCAAGGTTACAGCAACACTAAAATGTACTGTAAAATATTCCCGCCGAATCAAAATAACCCATAATGCAATATAAATTACAGTATTTTACTGTAATATATAAATGTGGTATCGTACTGTAGGTTTTTACAGTAATGTGCTGCTAAATCTACAGTGATTTCTAACAGTGCCGTTCATGTTTGTATCGAACTTTCTCTTGTACTGTAGCTCTTCAGCAGCAGCAGCCTCTAGTCCAGTTTATTTATGAGCACTACAGAAAATAGATTCTGATAGCCTACTGTTAAACATTACACTGTGTTAACTGTTCAAATAAATATTAAATAAATAAATATTACCCACTTCTAATACCCTCCGATGCCCATCATTGGTGTCCTGCATTAGCCAAAACCATGACTGTCCACCACATCCAGACATAAAATAATAAATGCAAATATTCACTAAAAACACCCAGTAAAGACAGTGATGATGCTGCCAGAAACGTGGCGCCGGCTTGCTTTGAAATGTGTTTGATGATTGAGCCTGATGCGCCCGCGCCCGCGCCCGCTCTGTCTCCCGCTCCCCAGATGCTGTCTGTTCATACGCGAGAGCATGTTAGCGGAGGCGCCCGAGTGGAAAAGTACTAATTATTATTTATTACTGATTTGAATCAGTTTGTAATAACGAAAACAATACCTTACAAATAAAAGAAGCAGGTTTTTACGATTAGAAAACCGTAAACTTTTCTGTCAAAGCAGGGCCATCGCCAGAAAATCTTCAATGGGGGGCATTTCGTTTTCATTGGGGAGCACAATTATGAGCAGTTATAAAATTGTAGTACATATTTTTATATATAAATGATAAAATAAAACACAAATTATAATGGCATTCGTTATAAACAACATTAGTCTAACCAAAACTAATTTATTTAAGAAACAGACCAATTATAAAATAAAACGCAAATTATAATGGGAAAGAAACGGACAAATTACAAAATAAGAGACACACTTTAATGTCATTCGTTATAAACAACATACAAACGAAAAACGAATTTAAAGAGAAACTGAAACGCACTGATACATCTCTCATTCGGCACGAATACAAATATTTCCCACGATCGCTTAGAATTTATTTCCTTAGGCTATAGTAACAGAAACAACTTAAAATAAATACTATGTCATTTTTGGTCATATAGATAAGAATAAGACATTATTCGTAACTGTAAAAGGTTCAGAACGCGCAGATGAAGCGCGGTCTGTTTTCTTATGTTCAGAGTCTGCTGTTTGAGAACGCAGATCTAGGAGCGTACTATACCCACTTCTCCAGGCACCACTACACCACTGTTGGAAATGACGTTATTTTAATATAGTCAGTCCTGAACTAAAGTGGGCCGGTCTAAGGCTTGAAACTCCAGGGCTGAAAAGGAGTCCCACTCCGGCCCTGCCACCATGGATATAATCACGGCCACCCCATTGGCCACCCCGCTGGTAATTGCGTTTTTAAGAGACGAAAATAATTTTTCAGATATTGATCTAGGAGAACCTCGATCATGTCTATACCAACTATACGATAATGTTTTGACCGCAAAACTCTCGCGACACTCACCGAACTGAAAAATAGCGCGGTTCTCCAGCTTTCATTAAAAAGTGGGAGACGAGGAATACAGCGCTGCAGTTTAAATCTTGGTGTCTGGATAACAACTCTGAGCATTTGAGAACAACATTCTATCAGGTGATCTATTCAGCCCAGTTTTATCAATATCCTTGTGTAAGTGAACAGAAGTTAGGAAGCAGTAAGCTTTACATTAGTTGAGTTAACGTTAGATGTTTAGAACTATTGTCACGTTATCTAGAGCTTTAGGAAATGTTTAGGATATTTTTATCACAAACTATGTTTAATATGATGCAGACAGTCCAGTATAAGTGCTAGGATCAAGATTGGTTTTATATAACAGAAATAACACATACATTTAACGTCTATAGAATGTTTTTTAACATGGTAATGTTTAATTTTTTAATTTAATTTTAATTTTTTTTTTTGCTTATGTGTATTATTCATGTCAGTCAGTAAAATGTGAGAACCATGAAGAGAAAGGCAGCATATATAGCATCCTTCTTAAGGAAGAGTAGCAAAAAGCTTTATGACTAAAGACTAAGAATTATGACTAAACATTTTATGTTCATTTAAATTAATTGTAATTAAAATTAAAGTATTGTAGCAATTGCCCATTATACATCATTGTGATTTAGGCACTTACAATACTTAAAAGTATTTTATGGTACCATTTTTGCTTGTATAATGAAATTAAATGTGCCACCCCAGAGTAACTGCTGGCCCCTGCCTGGCCACCCCTATAAAAAAAAATCCCTGGCTCCGCCACAGCCTATTTATTGTCCAGTTTTGGCCTATATTGATTTCTTGCCTTTTTAATAGGTGATATGAAGCAGACGCGACTGTGTAAAGACAAAATCTGGTCAATTAATCTAAGCATTAATTTTGTCATTAATTGTCCAGTTTTAATAAATAAATTGAATAATAAATAAATAGATAAACAGAGTTAAAATAAATGAAACATGGTGAAAAATTCATTTGAGTTTAAATTTTTATATCTCACTTCTAGATATTGCAGTGTTACATTTCGTGGTGAAAAATGACTGAATGAATAGTGTGCCCCCTAAAAACACAAGTGGCCCCTGTCTGCCCCCCCCCCCCCCAGGTCCTGTGCTCTAGAACCGCCACTGAACGCGGCACGGATGTCTATATGAACGTAGGCTATCTGAAACGAACCGACTGTCCTCGGAAACGTGTCGTTGGCATTTTCTTACCAATTATAAAACAGCGTTAATGAGCGCGGTGCTCCTTTGTGTAAAGCTGTTACTAAGGAAACCGCAGCGTTCCTAAAGCGCCACCACATGGCAGAGAATGATTTTGCATTTCCAATAAATTTTTCAGCGGTTTATGGTCAGATTATTGCAAATATCGACCCATGGTTTTATGCAGCAAATACATAGTTGTAAATGTGAAATAAGTTAATGTGTCTTCTAAAAGTCCAGACAATTAAGACAGTAATATTTATGTTTGAATACATTATAATACATTATATACTTGAGTTATCCCTTTTAATGGTCTAAACCTGTATTTGAACTGTAAATCATGTCATCTTATGGCTTAATACATTACCTGATTTTCTATTTTTTTTTTTTTTTTTTAATGTTAAATTAATTTTCGGGCTACCAAAATCTGAAGAGTACCAGCCCGAAGGGCTACCAGAGATTTTGAAATTTTGCGAGCCCTGGATTTTATTACATAAACATGTGTGCTGTCAGTTTTGTATGATATTTTCTTCTTCTCAGGTGTTTCTCCTTCAGTGTCTCTGGTGGTCAGTCCCAGCAGAAGTCAACACTTCTCATCTGACTCTCTCTCTCTGAGCTGTGAGGATCAGAGTAACTCTGCTGGATGGACAGTGAGAAGATACACAGAGAGAAACACAGAAGATTGTTCAAAACAAACAGGGTCTACATGTCGAATCGTCTCTCTCAGCACATCTGACACTGGAGTTTACTGGTGTCAGTCTGAATCTGGAGAAAAACATCATCCTCTCAACATCACTGTACATGGTGAGACCTGTTTCTAACTCACACTTTCTAATCTAAATTATAAAAATCTCACATTTTCCACTAATGGTTTTCTGTACAGCTGATCACAGACTGACAATACTGAATGATTATGATTATATTATAGTTTTCACATTCATCAGACAGTCTTCTTTCCATTTAAATGGACAGTTTTTGTCCAGACTACTGCACATGGAATCAGTTTCATGCCAGCTGTTAAAAGTCTGACTACACAACACATTGTTTTGATGTCTTCTTACTATTTGCAGTAAGCACACATGTCTTGTGTTGTGTAGATGGTGATGTGATTCTGGTGAGTTCTGTTAATCCTGTGATTGAGGGAGATACTCTGACTCTACACTGTTTACATCGATCTACAAACTCCCCGATCCTCAGAGCTGATTTCTATAAAGACGGATCACTCGTCCAGAATCAGACGACAGGAGAAATGAGCATCACTACTGTCTCAAAGTCACATGAGGGTTTCTACTACTGTAAAACAGAGAGAGGACAGTCACTCCACAGCTGGATCTCAGTCAGAGGTCTGGAAATAATGAGCAACTTTATGTAAGTTTGTAATATTATCATACAGCATGTCACTAACAAATAGATCTTGTCTTGTTCTCCAATCTCAGCAGCTTCATCATTTTCTCTTCTGGTCACTGCTGTGGTTGTGGGATTGAGTGTTTGCCTGTTGTTCTTCATCTCACTGGTGCTGCTGTGGAGATACAAGAAGAACAAAGGTGTGAAGCAGTTCTTAACATTTTGTATGAACAGCTACAAATGAAAGATACAGTCTCTGAATAAAGCTTCATGAAAATGTCAGCAGAAAGAGTAACTGTAATCACTGCAAATACTCTTAAGTGACCATAATGCTCTTTGTTTCTATTATAGATCAGCAATGTAACTTTAACCAGACATCAGATACTAAGAATTCTGCAGAATCTGAAATAGAAAACTCTCCTCTACAGTCTGGTCAGCCTCAATAACTAAACATTTAAAGGGACAGTTCACACATCAAAATGAATTAATGTGTTTTCAAATCTGTATGACATTCAATCATCTGTGGAACACACAAAATATATGGACACCAGCTTTATCTCTCTCTCTCTTCAAAACTGTCTACATTGTTTACAGTCCAGCAGGTCTAAATGAGAAAGACAAAAGGTTTAGTCTTAAACATGTTGGCTTTTTTTTAAAGATGTTCCAGAGACATTGGCAGATGTTGCATATTCAGAGGTCACTTTCAAGAGAAACAAGAAAAAGATGGACAAAGGTAAAAATAATAAACCTAATTTCACCTGTACAACAAATTCATCAAAAGAACATTAATGCATTCATTTTAATAAATTATTATTCTATATTTTTTTCAGATGATAGCATGGGAGAGCAAAATAATGTGACATACTCAGAAGTCAGGAAAAAAGTAAAGAAATCCAAAAACAAAGGTGAGATTTAGTTTTGTCTAAATTACTATATTTCGAGCATGTTCTGAATAATCTGATTGATCTTCTGTTTTGTATTAGATATTAATACTGCAGGACCCAGTGATCTGGTTTATGCACAGACTGATATACAAGACAAAAAGAAAACCAAGAGCAAAGGTAAACACAACCTGTCTGCATGAATCATCACATTTAACTCAGATATAATGATTTTATAATATCAGGAAAATAACCCTTTACAATCAAAAACAACATTGATGAAGCCAATTTACTTTGTTCCAGAAATGTAACACAAAAATCATAACAATCACATCTGCCTATTTTTATGATCTGTATTCACAAATTTAGAAATAAATAATCCAGGCCAAACAGACTACTAGAGAGTCAGATAACTAACCTGTTGTTGTTTTTTTTTATTATTATTATTATTATTATTATTATTATTATTATTATTATTATTATTATTATTATTATTATTATTATAGGTGCTGGACTTCGTGATTTTATGATTGAAATGAAATCTAAAGACAAACAAAGAGGTGAATAATATTATAAACATTTTAAAAGAACCTGCTGAAAATAATTAAATAAGGTTCTCAATCATAATTCTGTTGACTGGAAATTACATTCACACTTATTACTCAATATATTGATTAACATTTTTAATCAATATACACTTATGTAGCTTCTTTGTGGTTTGAAAGCCACTGTTCCTTCTTCATACGATCATGGATTATCCTGATTATCAGTTATTAGTGTTGCAGATGTATGTTAATTCATTCCATGTCTCTTATTCTCCATCAGGGAAGAGCAGTGAGTCTGAAAACACTTTTTACTCTGAACTGAAGCACAACACAGATAAAGGTGAGAGAAACACAAAGTCGAGCTTCATCACTATTACAATCAAACCACTAACCTTCAATATTAAACATCAAGCACTGTTTCTGCTACAGATCAGAATCATTCCTAAACTCATGAGGTTCATTGATGAAATATAAAGCCCTTACATTTTATAATTATTTATTATTGTTTATCATTTCTGCTTTTCAGGTGCTGATGATGCATCTTATGCTCAACTTATTAGGAAGAAGAATAAAACATGTAAGAATTGTTACATTTGTACAATAATTTCTCAATAGCTGAATAGCTTGTTCATGCAAATTGTGGCATATATTGATTATTTTACACTATAAATGAGCTTTAAGTGATACAGTTCAGTTACTTTTGAGGTTCATCGTAATCTTAAAACTGTAAATCTTCAGCAGAATGAGCTCAGTTTTCACATCACCTGCATAATGCATCATCTTGAATCTGTATTATTTGTTTAAAGGTCGCTGAGTGCAGTGAAGACAACAGACGAAGATTCACAGTAACTCTTGCATTGCTTAAGAAATTAATCTGAGTGAACTGCTTATGCACATGCTTGATTGAAATACATTTATGCACCATGTTATCTGGACACATAGCATGCAAACACATAAATATGTCTATATTGTAAGATAAATCATATTCTCCAGTTATGTTTAACACAGGTAAAACTGCCTGAAATGTTATTACATTAATTGCTGTGCAACACCAATAGAATTAAATAAATGTTTTCACTGGGCACTTTGTTAATAATAAGAGTTATATACAATGTGTTTTAGTCTTATAAAATAATGCCTGAGGTGTTTTTGCCAAGACAGACAGAGATTCCTCTGACGAGGACGCCGGCTCTTTTCCCCCTGTTTCGGCGGCGTTTTTTGGTCGCGGTCGTGCGGCCCAGACAAAAGGCTCTGATGCTGTGTCTGTAAACAAAACTCCGGCGTTCAAGAACTCAAAGTCTGGTTTGCGTTGCGCGACAAAGCTTCCAATGTTTAAAAGCGTGTGTCTATCGTAGACAGTTAGACTAACCACGTCCAACACGTAAAACAACAATGAAAAAACAACAAAAACAAACGAAAAACTGCAAAGTTTTTCCGGAGCTCGCAACACGGCTGCCATGCTCGGCGCCATCTTGGAACGTACTCAGACACGGTTACGTGCTTCATCAGGAAGTGTATAGAAGACGTAGTGCCGACAAAAACTATCCGCATCTACCCCAACCAAAAACCATGGATTAACAGCGATGTTCGAGCAGCCTTGTCAGCGCGAACATCTGCTTTTAAATCCGGATACCCTGATGACTACAAGCAAGCTAGTTACAGTCTTAGGAAATCCATAAAAGCAGCCAAAAGACAATATAAAAACAAAGTTGAAGAACAGTTCACCACCAATAACACAAAGGGCGTGTGGCAGAGCATCAGTAACATCACAGATTTCAAAGGGAATAAACCAGCTACTGTGAACATTGCCGCCTCTCTACCGGATGAGCTTAACCATTTTTACGCTCGTTTCGAGGCTCATAACACCGCCCACACAGAGAGCGCTCCCGCGGCTGCTGCAGACGAGACGAGTGCACTGTCCGTCTCTGTCGCGGATGTAACCCGATCCTTCCGACGGGTGAATATTCGCAAAGCTGCGGGCCCTGATGGCATCCCAGGCCGTGTGCTCCGAGCATGCGCATTCCAACTAGCTGGGGTTTTCACAGACATCTTCAACCTCTCCCTCTCTCTGTCTGTTGTTCCCTCATGCTTCAAAAAATCCACCATTGTGCCCATACCAAAGAAAAATAAAGTCACATGCTTGAATGACTGGAGGCCCGTTGCTCTGACACCCATTTTTAGCAAGTGTTTCGAGAGACTCATCAGAGACTACATCTGCTCTGTGCTGCCTGCCTCTCTGGACCCGCTACAATTTGCATATCGTAGCAACCGTTCCACAGATGATGCTATTGCTTTCACCCTACACACTGCTCTCTCCCACCTGGAAAATAAGAACACCTATGTGAGAATGCTGTTTGTGGACTACAGCTCAGCATTTAACACCATAGTGCCTGCAACACTTGTCACAAAGCTCCAGACTCTGGGACTGAACAGATCTCTGTGCAGCTGGATCCTGGACTTTCTGACAGGCAGAAGTCAGGTGGTCAGAATGGGCAACAACTCTTCATCCCCGCTGACCCTCAATACCGGTGCTCCTCAGGGTTGTGTCCTCAGCCCACTCCTGTACACACATGACTGTACAGCCACACACAGCTCAAACGTCATCGTCAAATTCGCTGATGACACAACGGTGATAGGCCTGATCACCAACAATGATGAGACAGCCTACAGAGAGGAAGTGAGCACCCTGACTAAATGGTGTCAGGAGAACCACCTCTCTCTCAACATCGACAAGACCAAGGAGCTGGTGGTGGATTTCAGGAGAAAGAGCATAGAACACACACCCATCACCATCGACAAGACACCTGTGGAGCGGGTTAACAGCTTTGAGTTCCTCGGCGTTCACATCAGCGAGGATCTCACATGGTCTGCCCACACAGATGCAGTGCTAAAGAAGGCACATCAACGTCTCTTCTTCCTGAGACGGCTGAGGAAGTTTGGAATGAGCCCCAGCATCCTCAGAACATTCTACACCTGCACTGTGGAGAGCATCCTGACTGGCTGCATCACTGCCTGGTTTGGTAACAGCACCGCTGGCAATCGGAAAGCTCTGCAAAGAGTTGTGCGAACTGCCCGCCATATTGTTGGAGGTGAGCTTCCCTCCCTCCAGGACATATACACCAGGCGGTGTATAAGAAAAGCGCGGAGGATCATCAGTGACTCCAGCCACCCATCCCATAAACTGCTCTCTTTGTTGCCCTCAAGAAGACGCCTCCGTAGCATCCGATCCCGCACTAGCCGACTGAGGGATAGCTTTTTCCCTCAGGCTATCAGGTTAACGAACAACCAGAACTGATACACCTACAGCATACTTTCACCATACAGAATGTCATGCTACACAGTCCAACTTGGAACTACGCACACATTGCACTTCACCATACAATGCACATTCATGTCTCTACATATCCAGTGTACTTATTATTTGTATCTGTATTTATAATTTAATGCACCTTCGCATCGCTGGTTAAGATAACATATGCTTACTGCGTACTGTACTGCAACATTTGCACTGCTTCCCCACCCCCCATCTCCTTATTTGCACAATCTCCTGACAGATGTCCAACTCGTACTTGTACTGTCAACTGTACACTGTGTGTACTGAATATATGTATGTGTATATTGCACACTGCCATCTATGTAAATCTGTATATAAGGGTATTGTCTATATGTAATATCGTATTGTATTGTCATATGTAAACTGTCACTGCATTGTCTGGAGCACGCTCCTAAGAATTTCACTCACCTATGCACAAGTGCTGTGGTGATGTGACAATAAAGTGATTTGATTTGATTTGATTTGATTTGATTATATTTGTTGCATGAGTATATTTTCATTTACTTATTTTTACAGTCATAAATGTTAAGATATTTCATGTTTTTCATATGAAAAGCAAATGCTATTTTTTGCTACAGTTAATGAAGTGTGAGATTTAGATTTGCTAAATAAACTTAATTAAAAACAAACAAATGAAAAAAAAAATTTTGTTTGCAGGACTTTTTCACAATTGTTAACAGGGGCATTTTAAGCATAATCATAATTCTTTGTTATTAGCACAAAATGTGTAAATCTTTTCGAACAGTGGCTGGAGTGGAGAAAACATGAATTACTTTAGAAATGATTTAGTTTTTAAAAGTGAGCTAAATGAGTTTGGAGACATTTGGGACACTTTCCTAGATTATTATGAAAATGAGTCATTATTAAAGAATGACTGACTGAATGATACATGTTTATTAAGTGACTGCACTGAATATTTGAATGATGATAAAGCCTAGTTGAACTGTAATATGCATTTACATCTCTCAGATGTGTAGTGTTCAGTTAATTCCTCAGTGGATTGTTGAATCATATATTTTGTTGTTATATTTTAAGCATTCCTGTAGCTCAAACAGTAGAGAATGCCAATGCAATGCCAAGGTCATGGGTTTGGTTTCCAAGAAACACATGAAGCAATTAAATGAATACACTCACAGCAATGGTACAGAAGAACCATTTCTGATTTCCCAAAGTAGCTTTCAGTGAAGAGTTCTTGAAAGAACCACATTCTCTAAACCTGACAAACATTTTAATGATCTAAAGAACCTTTTTCCACTATAAAGAACCTTCTTTTTTTTTTTTTTTTTTGCAATGGAATGGTTTAGTGGATGTTAAAGATTCATCATGGAAGCAACTATGCCAAGCGACTTATGACTGCTTTTGTGGTCCAGGGTCACAAATAGGTCCCACAGACCAGAACACCATTAAAATTAAAATACTGTTAAAAGTGTACCTTTAATGCAATATAAGTCACTTGAGATAAACATATCTGCCAAATACATAAATGTCAAAAAAAAAAAAATATATATATATATATATATAGATCTTTTCATATATATATATTTAGTTAGGAATTACATTAAATTTTCAATTTGAAACATCCATATTTGAAAAAAAAAAAAAAAAAAACAAGGTTGAAGTTAGCACTACTGCATATTACTGTGGGCAGTTTAATCATAAAACAGTTGTCAAATATTAAATGTTTTGCTACTAAAATTGCACTTTGCTTCAAGTGTTTATGTATTGAAGCCCTGCGCGGGACTGTTTTCTTCATTTCTGACCATTACCATTTACTCATGCAAACATTCTAATATTGCATATATTTTCCGTGCATCAGGGAGCTGCTATCAATATGCGGAGCAGTGGCGGCTGGTCAATAGGGGGTGCTGATTAGTCAAATTAGCCAAGGAAGAAGACTACTTCAACATGTTAAAAATAAATTTAATATATGCAAAAAATCACTAAATTTCATTATTTAGTCATACTATTTGACTGGTAGTCATGTTAGCACCTATTAAAAATAAAAATAAAAATCTGAACGGTTTTTCATTTGTTCATGTGTGCGGGGTCCATCCAAATTGCGGTAAGACTATGACGTCGCCTTGTAGGCCAATCAGCTGTTAGCATCGCACTGGTTCCGTCAATATTCCCATAGGCTTTTAGATTATCCCAAAAAAATAAACTCTGTGTTCAACCATAGTTCATGAAATGTACACGTTTTGTGAATCTTTTCATATATATTAATAAATACAAAACTAGAGCCAAACTAAAACTGAAATGAAACTTTAATATAAATTAAACAATCATAACTAAAACGCATACAAAACCACGTATTTCTGTACATTTCGAAATTAGGTGCATTAAAAGTAAATAAATCTTTCATTGATATTAATACTTTAATGAAAAAAAATGAGTCTCCAACAGCAGAGTAAGCAAGTTTTTGATTATGGCAAAATTACATTTATTTTAGTGAATAAAGTACCACGTTTCAACTGTCATTTTGTTTGGGTGTTTACACAAAATGTTATTTTATCCTTGCTTCTAGAAAATCCTCAGTCTTTCTGCTTTCTGACTGCTTCATGTGGCCGTAAACATTTCATTTTAATGTGACTTCAAGCATGCATCATTAAAGTTGAACTGCGACCACGCAAAGCCAGTAAATGTGCTGTTTACACTGGAATAAACTAAACGAAACATTAATAACAAAGAGTATTATTATTAACATATATTAAACTTATTTTTAACAATAAGGTAAACTAATATTTAGATTATTCCATGTAAACAGCACATTTACCGGCTTTATGTGGTTTTACTGTGGATTTTCTAGAAGCAAGCATTTTCAACAAAATGATAACTGAAACATACTATTTTGTAACTAAAATAAATTTAATTTTACCATAATCAGAAACTTAACTACACTCAAATATTCATATTAATTAAGGATTTATTGACTTTTAATGCACCTTATTTGTAAATGTATCGAAATACTTGGTTTTGTATGTGTATTATATTGCATATGTTTTCCGCGCATCAGGGAGCCGCTATGCGGAGCAGTGGCAGCTGGTCAATAGGGGGTGCTGATTAGCCAAATTAGCCAAGGAAGAAGACTACTTCAACATGTATCCTGTAGCTACTACAAATTATACTCAAATTATAAAATACTATAAATTGATCAACTGTTCAGCATGATGACATTTAATGTCTCTGACAGCGCCTGTAGTCCCATTTAGCAACTTGTTAGCAAACCGTCTTTTTAAAGAATCACGTTTTTAAAAAAAAAAATTCACGAGTGTGGTGTAACTGGTGTTTTTTATGTTGTAGAATAAAATGTGAAAGTATCTTGAGCTTGTGTTAAACACAGACCTTATTTAAGGGATTTAACCAAAATCCCATTCAAAAAAGCCATTGACTTTGGGATGATGCAACCGGAAGTGCTAAAATGCTAACTCGCTTCTGGATTTTTGCCCTGTCCCAAATGGCACCCTAAACCCTTGCAGTCTTCCTCTGAGTCTGCACTTTGGTGACGTCATGCCGCTTTGACTGTCGGGTAGAAGTCTCCTGCGGAGCTCGCACCAGTGCGGGTTCGGCAGAATTGCGCATCGAGGGCGCAAAATGGCCGCAAAGGGGGCGTTCGCGAGCAAACTGAATGAGATACACGGTCTCGTGGACTTAATGGACACACGTACGAAACGGCCATTGTAAGTCTGTAAGACTGCAAGTACACATGAAGTGTTTCATTTGGGACAGGGCCAAAGTGACATTACAGTTCCTCCACTCTACTGAGGCTGAGCTCTAATTGGCTTGTTTCAGATTTTCCTCAGTGCGCAGAGCACAGCGCCCCAGACCCTCCCAATTTAGATCTTAACCAATCAATATCGTTTTTATATATTTATAGCATTATTAAATATATCATTATTAATTATGCCAAAATAATGCTAATTTAAATGTTTCAAAAGTTTACTTGCATTTCATAATATTATGTCATGCATCCCACAAGCTGTTAAGTGTAACATTCATACACAAACGATATTGACTCTTTTATTTTACAAAGAAAAGTGCAATTACAATTCCCAACCGCTAGATGGCAATTTTAGCCCTACCGAGACATGACTGCTGGCAACGCGAGACTTGACAGTTAGTAGGAATCACCGCTGCGAGATCTCGCAATTTCAGCTTTTTAAATTTTGTTTTTGTATGAGACAGCACTAAGTTTACTTGTCGGAGAGCAACGGGACAAACGATAAAGGACATTCCTATGTGGTCTTGTAAGTATCCGTGTTTTTATATCTCACATGCTTCTCTTTTTCTTTCTATATCTTCAGAGTAAACTGTGTAGAGTTCTGTCTCCTCCCTCATCTCTTCTCGAATTGTGAAACACAGGAAGTGTCTGATTTAGCGCACACATGTCTGTTAAAACAGTTTATTGATGCTTTAGTATGGGGTCCAGTGCACTGCCTCTCATACTCTGTAAGTATTTTATGTATTCTACACTTTATGTTCTGGTTTTCTGTCACTTTTAAATTTTTAAATAAATATATTTAAATTTCACTTATATATATATATATATATCGCCCCCTACCCTCAACCTTCAATTGGGCGGAGCACCAGGTTCAACTGTTTGTCTCTCGACTTTATTGTCCCTCCTAATACCCTTTATAAATACTGTAACACTAGTTATGTGGATTTACCCTCTTATAAATTCAGATTTTTGCCACAAACAGTCAATCCAAAGGGAATAACCTCAATCGACAAGAAGGTAGGCTAAGTTTAAGTAAACTAACGAGTAGTTTTATGAATAAACAACCAGGAAATTTGGGTTAAAGTTGTTGTATGTACCAAAGGAAAATCAATAAAGATAGAAATGAAATTGGAAAAAGGGTCCGCTGTATATTTCTTTCTTCAAAAAAAAAAAAAAAAAAAAAAAACGCTTTTCCTATCGGCTCAGAGCCAAGGTCTCAAGCTTCAAAATACCCCATAGAATAGGAATGAAATTCACATTAAGAGCATACAACACTATGAGGAGCAGCAAAAGACTTACTTTAAACAAAAAAACAGGAGAATCAGATCTCAAAGATACTCTCAGATTGGTTCAAAACTCAAACAATAATATATAATATCAAAGTATCCTTATAGGAGGTCGATAGAGCACGTACAATTAGTAGTAAAAGTCAATAAACATGCGTGGGCCCACACACACCCTAACCTGTTGCAGGCCTGTAACGTTGCTGGGGAGCGTAGGGGCCTTGAAAACAGCAAATGGCCTCTTCACTCACATGAGCCAAACAAACAAACAGATCACCTGAATGCCACTAAAGGCAGCTGAACTCCGCGTTGTCTGCGTGTTCCTCACATACAGCGGCAGATCGTCCTATAGTCTCAATCGTCAATCAGCAAACGGCAGCGCGATCCTCCCTCACCCTGAATACACCACTCCCCGTGGGATGCAAAGTCAGGTCTGGTCCAGGTTCCACTCAGTCACCTCCTCAAATAAACTAAATGCAGCGACTGATAGAAAGCAGTCAGTCAGAAGGCTCTCCCTTTCAGTCCCGAATATGAACGAAGTTTTGTACTGCTCGTAGCTAGGGTTGCCAACCGTTCCGTATTTAAGACATAAAAGCAGCGTTCCGCATTAATCCCATACGGAACGCAGTTTGTCCCGTATAATCTATATGCAGAGTATATATACAATGAATGTGGAGTTAAAGTCTGAGCAAGGTAGCGGTATACAGTTGCTTAATTAAAGAGTGAATCTAAATATTTAACTGTTTCAAGAGATGTGTGCGTGCGTGTGTCTGTCTGTTTGTGCGTGTCTATGCGTGCGTGCTGATGAGAGCTCTGTGTCACTGAGTGTTGCTGCACGTTACCTGGATGCTCTGTTGAACTCATGAAAAGCGAACTGCTTATCACCATTAACACACCATGATATGAATTTTATAAAACAGTACCTACTTCAAGACAAACAAATTCTTGCTACTGCAAGAAGTGAGAAGAAGTACTCATGGAAAAATGATTGGGCTTTGAGAAGCAAAGAAAGAAAAACTTTTAATCTGTTAAACTTTTGCACTTTTGTTTGCATTGTTCATACAAATGTGGAACAAAAAACATTTCTAGATTTACTGTAAAGTAACATTTCCACATGCATGTTTAAATGTAATTAGTTGCTGTTAATATAAAATGAGTTTATCAAATCCTGTACTTTTTATTGCACAATACATAAGAATTACAGTTGTTAAAAGATTAACGCACTTTTAAATAAAAATTACAAAATGCATTTAAAAGAACAATTTGTTTCTCGTCACAGTCACAATTTTATGGTGGTAAAATACTTTACTCATATACATGGTTTGTGTGTATGGTGTGTGACATTTTTGTATTACATAATTCTTTTTAGAATTAAATTGTACACAAATAGGTAAAAAAAAAATGTGTTTATGTCTGAGATTAATTTTAGCATTTAATTCAAGCAAAAAAAGATACTTTTTTGAATGTCCCTTATTTTCCTATAAAGAACGAAGATCGTCCCTTATTTTCCTTTGCAGAAGTTGGCAACCCTACTCGTAGCCGCGAACACGGAAGAAACGAATTGTAAATAAACTCTTGTACAGAGTATTAAACACAAAACCAACCAACAGAAGGGGTCCCAACACTTATAGCGCCTAAAATGACTGTTTAACACACTTTGTCAGTGGTTATATCTTCTGTATTTAGCTTAAACTCACAGGCAAACCAGACCTCTCGTTTCGATCGGTAACTCTCCGCTCTCTCCTCTTTCTCTAACCAGCATTCTTCTTATACTCACAGGGCGGGAGTAAACGGAAATTCATCCAATTACAAATGAACAAAGAAACTTGATAGGCAAAGACACGTTTTGAGACAGTGCATGACTAACAAAATGTATAGTTTGCCGTAACTGTTAAAGGGGAATTACACTTATATGTGAATAGATGTAAAAAAAATTATGTAATGATACATGTGCATCAAACCCTTTACAAATACCCCTGACAACCCAAAAATAAGGCTAAATAGGGCTTAGATAATCCTAGCCGGGCTACATACAAAATGTGCAGGGCAGGGGTGCCTCCAGGACAGGTTTGAAAACCACTGGTATAGTCGGTACTAGGGCTGCACGATACATCGTTTCTGCATCGATATCGCGATGTGCTCATCCGGAATAGTCACATCGCAGGACGTGCGATGTTTAGTAGCCTATACTGATCGTTATATTTATTTACAGGCTACTGATCGTCTTTTCTTTGCTTACACACAGACACCTTGTCTACACCGGACGCCGCAACTAGTAAAGTGAAAGTCTGTCTAAACACTGGACGCAACAAAAGCGACTGTTGCATATCATTTGAATTTTGTGAGTACACATAAATGGAACGCGGCAGTTTACTTTCGGGTATTTGACGTGCCGGGCCGCATCCAGTGCAGGGAGCATCATTATAATGACTTCTACAGTATTTTGTCGACGCTCGCGCCCGGTGTTGACACGGTGAAAGCCACGCAGATGCATGTGAACACAGAATTCCGTTCACTTGCGCTGCTATTTTATGCCTGAAATGACACATACACGCGAAACTATGTCAAAATACAGGTCTCTGCAAGTATCCTTGTAACTGCTTGTGGCTTAGGTGAAGATAAACAATTGAGAAAGAAAATGGATGTGTAACAGGTTCACAGCAGTTTAATGTTCCTGAGCTTTCTGTGTCATGAATGTTAATCAAACAGCAAAACACAGAGAAAAATCGCTTTTTAGCTTTGACACAGATTTATTAGATTACATTTATACAGTGAAGAATATGCAGTGCAATTTTACATTTGATTATTCAATTTCTGTACCTGAATACTGTTAGACTATGAAGTTTTTTATTTTATTTGTATCTTTGTTCTATTAACTTTATCTATGTTTGTAATTTGTTTATTTTCAATGCTGATTTACTCAGCTATAAAATCATCCAATTTTTTTCCAAAGAGCTATTCAAGTAATCTGATGATTTTTTATTTTCATATCGCAATATTTATCGCAGAAAAACAAAATATCGCAATGTGAGTTTTTTCCAATATTGTGCAGCCCTAGTTGGTACACTAACAAAAATAGGGCACAATGTAGTATGTCAATATAAAGGAATTTTCCGTATTGATTTTTAAATTTTTTCGTGTTTTTTTTTTTTTTGTGGTTGGAGACTGATGGCAAAAAAAAAAAAATAGTAGGGCTAATATAATATGTCCTCTATGAACTGCGTTTGTGAATATTATGTATCAAATGTATGCTTTAAAGTAGGGTAATCATAGCAGGTTTCATCCATATTCTGTCTGTTTAAATGTCTGCGTTTAGCTTTAAATGGCGTCTTTGACAGACATACCTTTATATAACAGTTTTGAGAGTTGTCCTTTATACAGTGTGTGACATTGTAAAGACTGTCAGTCTATTCCTCACAGACTCACTGTCATCCGTATTAAATTCAATATGGCATCTGGATTGCTTGCGCTAATAAGTAAAACAATGAATTTTTATGAAATCATTTCATAATATAAATAGACTACCCTAAAATTTAGGGCCCATATTCAAAAGAAAAATCACAAAACAAACATCTTACCACTAAGAGTTCTCCTAAATAGCAGCGATTAGCAAATTAGCAAAGAGTTTTCTCTTAAAACTTCAAATAAAGTTTAAAAATAAAATGTTGCCACATTCAATTAAATATTTTAAAATGCAGGCTAAGTGTCACTAATTAAACAAGTATGTATTTAGCAATTGTCAATAAACAATTAGCTGATATGCATATAAACAGCCTTTTTATTAACAGAATAGAGTAATCATGGCTGATAGTAAGACATGCAGATGTAAAAGAAAACCAAAATGGATGCAAGAACAGCTGTTACTTCTTGTTAATGAAAACAAGGATGCAATCAAAGGACAATTTGGAGTTGGGATGACATCTGAAACCAAAAATGTTGTGTGGGAAAACTTATGTGTGCAAATAAATGCAGAGTGTTTCTAAAAAATTTAAGTTCCAAAGCAGAAAATTATAATTGTTTTTAAGATTTTCTCCTAAATCGTTTATGATCTACTTTTAGCCTTACAGTGATTTGTAAGGCCCAGATTCATGAATCATTGTCTAAAGAAAATAAAATACAACATACAAAGCAGTCCTCAGGGTCTATAACCAGCAGAGGGCAGATGTCTGATACATTTACCGTCTTTTGACAGTGAAATAATATATTAGGTATATAGGAAGATCTAAAGATTTTGTGGGAACACACAAATGATATCTGTATTCTCTCATGTACAAGTTTGTCCTGTTATAGTTTACTTGCACATTCCAATCCTGGAAATGTGAAGAGAGTCTATTAATTGCTCCACAAAGGACACAAGACATGAAACATCCTGAGGATGTTTGAGCAAGATATTAATCACATTGTACATTTCAACAGAGCATCTCATTTTATTAATATGTATTACACATTTCTTATTTCACAAAACTTCAACAACAGATTTGTCTGAAGCCCTGCAACCCTGCAAACACGTCCACTTGGGGCCCACATGGGCCTCACTTGGGCTAGTTGGGCTTTAGCTGGGCATGGGCTCACAGTGGGCTTTGTCGTTGGGCCCCACATGGGCAGTAGGTGGGCTAAATTAATTATGGCTCCAGTTGGGCTCCACTCCTAAGATATTACCAATTCAAATTTGATTATGTCAGACATGCTATTTTCTAACAATAGCCACTGGGCTAGGTCCATTTTTTTATACAAATTTTATTAGACTATTAAAATTTTAAGCTATTTAGAAGCCACAGCAATTTAGTGGTCTTAAGTACTATATGACTTTCAACAGACAAGTTTGGCACATCAGGTTTTTCCACAAAATATTCAAATATGGTTCAAACCCTAAAGTAAGCAGTGCGCACTTTGTGCAGTGCACTCTGTGCAGCGCTCATCCGGAAAGCTCCACCCCCATCACAACTTTGCCGCCTTTGAGTCTTAAGGATTCATTACAGTTTTGCGTGGACAAAAGACAGGTAAGAAACTCAATGTATAATAAACAGGGGATGATTTTACCGTATGATGTATGTTAACCAAAACCTTTTTTTGGAAAGTATTAAGTTAGTTAAGAGTTCTGGAACTAGCTTTTAGTGAGGTAGCTGTGTAACGTTAGCTTTGGTAACTTAAATCTTAAAGCATGGCGTTGAACAGACGAGTTTAATTTATTAATTCAATATCATGCATATGTTGAGCTTATTTTGAGTTGTTGAATTGAATATATTTAGAAGAATTTGGTTGTGAACTTGTTAGCAAAGGCAGATGAACAGTTAATATCAAGCTGTAAAATACAAATTTCTCCGCTTTTACCAGCTGGTGAGGTTTTAATGTTTGCACTTGTTGCATTTACATTTAACGTTAAAGCAAAAACGCTGATGAAAGTCCATTTGAATGTCAGCAATGTTTTATCGGCTAAGGCACTCCCGCCAGGATTTGAATCCCGTGGCCGCGGGAAGCAGAGTTTAACTGCTGCACTACGAATTCACCTCTTAAATGGAACAAATAGCGTCGTGGAAGGGTTTATATGTATACAAATAGATGTGTGCATTCCTGAAGGGGGAATGGGGTGTTGGAACAGATGTTAAAAATCCATGTGATGGTCTCTTTTGTACCCAGAGTGTTGTCATACTGTATATAGATCAGTCATGGAAATTCTCTGGTGGAAATGTGTACGAACCCTGTGTATAGTGGTATCACTTGTTTTATATATATTTTTAACCACCTGTTTTTAAAATGCTTTAACTCATTGATTGTGCTTGTATATTATAAATTTCTAGGCGAGTGATTTTGTCCAGTGAGGATGAGGATGATGACAATTGGTCCGGCAGTCAAATCAGGCCTACACCTCCATCCACCCTTAGGTAATCACCTCCACACTGTAAAAAAAAAATTACCATTTTAGTGATGATATTTTCCTTTGGTTGGGTGGTTTGATTCTTGGGTGGTTTGGTCTTTGAACAGTGTTTAGCAAAATCCCAGAAACCAAGATAATCAAGTTTTCAGCCTCTTGAACTAGAATAAATCACTAATCTGATCTAATTTCTGACCAAAAAAAAATTTGAACATCTGAACCTGTTTATTCTTAAGAACTTCTTACAAAATGTTGAATTGGCTCAACTACAAAATAATTACTGCAGAATAGTGGCACATCAAGAAATAATGTCAAGTTGCGAAATTGGTATTAAGATTTTTTTTGTTGTACAAGACTTTTTACAGTGTGGATTTCTGTACAGTGCATCCACCCTCAGGTCTGTGCAGACACCTGCACCACCTCCATCCACCCTCAGGTCTGTGCTGACACCTGCACCGCCTCCATCCACCCTCAGGTCTTCAACTCCATCTGCTAGGCTGACACTTCCACCACCTCTGGGTAACCTTAGATGGCCCGATGTTTCAACCCATCACCACGTCACCATGTTACCAGAAGCCCCTCGTAGACAAATCAGGGACAACATGTTTGTTCGCATCTTAACACTGCTTGAGGAGATGAAAGAGACTCAAAAAATCCAAGGGAGGATGCTCCAAACGCTTCTACAACAGCGTGGCAACATCAGCACCACTGTCTCTTCTACCCCAGAGGGTTTTCCCCTAAAGACAGTTAGAGATGTGGAATTAATGGAAGAAAAACTGGCAAACCCAAACTTCATGGCCGAACTGGTATGTATGTTAAGTCTAAAAATCTACAAGGCTTTTTTTTTTTTTTTGCGTGTCTCAGGCTTTACCACCAAAGTAAAATAAATGTCTTAAACCTTGTATTTTTTAAATAAGTTTTATTAATAAAGGCATAGAACCAGTTTATTTGTAGTGTACTGACAGTAGTTTTATATAATTAGTTTATTAATTAAATTAATAAAAAGGCAAAAAGACCTTGAGATATGTTTGGTAATTGTACCTGAATGAATTAAAAAAAATTAATTTGCTATATTTCAGATTAATATATTTGTTTTTCTTCATTTTAATTAACACTAACTTTATTCTCATCTAAATTATAAATACTTTATTTCTGTATAAAATAATACTGCCATTAAAAACATTAGATTTTTCTTTTTTAATCAATGTAGAATGTGTAACTTAAAAATAAACTGATTAGTGCTCTGTTTAAGAAATTAAAACCAATGCAATATGATAAATGTCAAAAAGATGGCACCGACAGACTGTTTTTAAATGGGGTTGGATAAATATTTTTACCTTTTTAAACTGATTTTGATTGGGTGACAATTGTAGGTTACAGTTTGACAAAAGCACAGTATTATATTTTTATTGCAAATGTACAGAAATATAAGTTGACACCTTGCAGTTTGAATGATGTCCTGTATGAAGAAAATGACAGAGTATGTTTTTATGTTTCCACTGTTCGATCGCGCCCGTGCCTCTCTCTCTCTCTCTCTCTCACACACACACACACACACACACACACACAACATTTGCCAGCATTGCAATGTTGACATCGCAGCATGTTTATTAACGACAGAGCTTCAGAGCTAAGGCAGGGCTACAGATTAGGTGTCCCTAGAGTACCCGCGTATCTAGCAGTAGTTCCACATTACATTAATTTGCACGCAAGTTTTATTTATTTTTATACTGTGTATTCTCTGTGTATATTCATGCACTGTACCGTGACACCCGTACCATTTCGGTTCAATATGAATACATGTACCGTTCCACCCCTAGCTCACACCCATGCTTCTGGCAGTTCTTTCATGTTGAGTGGTTTACTCAAGTGAGAAATATACTGTAGATAAATTTGCTTTGTATTGCCTTTGTTCTCCCTCAGGTTGCAGCTGTGACTGACATAGGGGGGGCGACTGTTGACGAGGCCACAAAAAGGATGATGACCTTCCTCCTAGACCATGCCCTATCCAGGCAGTATAACTTTCTGGGCCGAAATGGGAAGAGGGAGTTCAAGGCCTTAAAACTGTATGAAGTAATATACGGTAGGTGTGCATAATGTGGATAATGTTTTAAGTTGTACCGATAATAGAAAGGTGTCACTATACCCTAACACAGAGGTCTTCAATCCTGCTTCTGGAGGGCCACTGTCCTGCAAAGTTTAGTTCCAAGCCTAATCAAACCCACCTGAATCAGCTCGTCAAGCTCTTCAGAATCACTTGAATATTCAAAGGCAGGTGTGATGAAGCAGGCTGGAACTAAACTCTGCAGGATAGAGTTTCCCTAACATTCTCCCGTGATAAACATGTATATAAACATGTCGATTTTAAATATTGTGAATGTTGCTTTTGTTGTCCTGGCTCGCACATGTCTCTCAGTTGCTTAGCTTGTGTGTTCAAGAGAATGTTGTTTATTTCTAATAATCTTAATTTATATAGCTTTTTTCTTAAGATAGTTTTCTTTACAGTCCTGGCTAAGAGTTGTGTTGGCACATATGAAATAAGTGACCGTTATATTTGTTTCTTGAAGGAGGCTTAAAGAAAAATGCCATGACCAGCCAAATCACCCGTAAAGATGCCGAGAAGGCAGTCTCCAAGTGGCTCATTGGTGCTAGGGACCGTGGGGGTAATAGACAGGCCCGACAGGCAACCCCTCAACAAGGACTTTAGACTTCAGGCCCATTTGAGGTGGAAAGAAACTAATTCTGTCTGTGACAGTGAGGGAACACTACAAACGCATGTTGTAATAAATTTTACTTAAATAAAAACATAATTAATTGTATTACTGGTCTCTTTATTGTAGCTTGTTTAACCAAAGGTTTTCGGGTCTGTGGGACCCATTTTCAATGTTTGCTAACAGAAAAGGTTATGCTATTTATTATTTCTTCTAACTCAAGCATTGGCCGTGGCTCATTTTCTGTGAAGAACAAACAACTTATTTTCAATGACTGCACATGGTACACCCTCCAACACATAACTATTACATATGAGGTATTCGGGTCTACTGGACCCGAGTGTAATAATTGTAGGTGCTATGAAACTTAACTGTGTCGTCTTCTTAACTGGACCTGCTGTGTGTGTCTTGTCTGTGTGCGCGAATGTTGTCTTTCTGCACCTGCTATTCCCACATTAATTTACAAAATTGTTACATTTCAAGCACTTTAACCTGTTCTGATTAAGTTCTAAGAAATGAGCACCAATAATGATCAAAAAACTAGTTACTATTTTTTTTTTAATAAGTGAATTTCGTTGTTTTCTCACAAAAAAAATATGATCATATGATCATAATTGTGATCTTACAGGGGTAAATGGCAAATAAGAGCCATAAATTATGTATATGCCATTGGTAATATTGAGCTAAAGTAAACATCTATTAAGTATTTTTACATAAATTGTTATGGTTGTATTGATTTAAAAGCCTAATAATATGGGTCCACCAGACCCGGGAATATTGGCTGTGTAAGAAAAATATTAACATCGTACAATTGTTAAAGAACTGTATAGTCTGACTGTAAAATAGGCCCCAAAAATGAATTTGTTAGCTCATAATAATAATGGTTATTACCCATATGGGTAGAAGCAGGGACCCATAATCAGCCCATATGGGGCCCAGTTAAAGTGGGCCCCATATGGGAGAAACCTGGGTTGCCCATGTGGGTTTTAGCTAGGGCCCATGTGAAGCCCACCTTCAGCCCATCTGGGCTTGCCCACATGGGGCCACCATGGAACCCCTGGACAAAATTAACTGGGCCCCATCTAGGCAGCCCAGATGGGGCCCACTCACCAGCCCATATCCATGCCTTATGGGCCCCACATGGGTGTGTTGACAGGGAATGCTCTCATTTTCTCAAAAAATCTGTGTTTGTTAATTATACTCTGTGCATTCCTCTGCTTGTAAAGAAAACATATTCTTGTAGCTTTATAAAATTATTGTTGAACCATTGATGTCACTAGATGTCACAGAAAAGACTCGGGTGATAGTGATGATGAAAAAGACTTGAATTTTATTATTTGACAAAACGAAACAAAAGAAAAGATCTTTGGCATAGGCTCCATACATAGCTAGGGTCGGTAAATTGTAGATTCCAGCTATCACTGCCAGATGAAGGCAGGGGCGGAGCCTACCCCAAAAGAAAGTAAATGAAATACCCACCCGATGGAGTAATCCTTTAAAGATCCTAGAATATTCAAGACAATCAAAGAGAATAATTAGACGGTAAAGAAAATCTGTATTAGATAATTAACTAAAGTAAGACGTTGATGGGCTATTCTAGGCCGTGCAGAAAGGGAGGCTACGATAGGTCTTCGTCACACGTAGAAAGGTGTGATAGTGATAGAGGCCACGATAGGCTGGACAGTGTTTAGAAGTGATAAAGGCCATGATAGGCCGCAGTGAGAAAAGGCCACGATAGGCCGCAGTGAGAAAAGGCCACGATAGGCCGCAGTGAGGAAAGGCCACGATAGGCCGCAGTGAGAAAAGGCCACGATAGGCCGCAGTGAGGAAAGGCCACGATAGGCCGCAGTGAGGAAAGGCCACGATAGGCCGCAGTGAGAAAAGGCCACGATAGGCCGCAGTGAGGAAAGGCCACGATAGGCCGCAGTGAGAAAAGGCCACGATAGGCCGCAGTGAGGAAAGGCCACGATAGGCCGCAGTGAGAAAAGGCCACGATAGGCCGCAGTGAGAAAAGGCCACGATAGGCCGCAGTGAGGAAAGGCCACGATAGGCCGCAGTGAGGAAAGGCCACGATAGGCCGCAGTGAGAAAAGGCCACGATAGGCCGCAGTGAGGAAAGGCCACGATAGGCCGCAGTGAGGAAAGGCCACGATAGGCCGCAGTGAGAAAAGGCCACGATAGGCCGCAGTGAGGAAAGGCCACGATAGGCCGCAGTGAGAAAAGGCCACGATAGGCCGCAGTGAGGAAAGGCCACGATAGGCCACAGAGAAAAAGGCCACGATAGGCCGCAGTGAGAAAAGGCCACGATAGGCCGCAGTGAGGAAAGGCCACGATAGGCCACAGAGAAAAAGGCCACGATAGGCCGCAGTGAGGAAAGGCCACGATAGGCCGCAGTGAGAAAAGGCCACGATAGGCCGCAGTGAGGAAAGGCCACGATAGGCCGCAGTGAGGAAAGGCCACGATAGGCCGCAGTGAGGAAAGGCCACGATAGGCCGCAGTGAGGAAAGGCCACGATAGGCCGCAGTGAGAAAAGGCCACGATAGGCCGCAGTGAGGAAAGGCCACGATAGGCCGCAGTGAGAAAAGGCCACGATAGGCCGCAGTGAGGAAAGGCCACGATAGGCCACAGAGAAAAAGGCCACGATAGGCCGCAGTGAGGAAAGGCCACGATAGGCCGCAGTGAGAAAAGGCCACGATAGGCCGCAGTGAGAAAAGGCCACGATAGGCCGCAGTGAGGAAAGGCCACGATAGGCCGCAGTGAGAAAAGGCCACGATAGGCCACAGAGAAAAAGGCCACGATAGGCCGCAGTGAGAAAAGGCCACGATAGGCCACAGAGAAAAAGGCCACGATAGGCCGCATTGAGGAAAGGCCACGATAGGCCACAGAGAAAAAGGCCACGATAGGCCGCAGTGAGGAAAGGCCACGATAGGCCACAGAGAAAAATGCCACGATAGGCCGCAGTGAGGAAAGGCCACGATAGGCCGCAGTGAGAAAAGGCCACGATAGGCCACAGAGAAAAAGGCCACGATAGGCCGCATTGAGGAAAGGCCACGATAGGCCACAGAGAAAAAGGCCACGATAGGCCGCAGTGAGGAAAGGCCACGATAGGCCACAGAGAAAAAGGCCACGATAGGCCGCAGTGAGGAAAGGCCACGATAGGCCGCAGTGAGAAAAGGCCACGATAGGCCGCAGTGAGGAAAGGCCACGATAGGCCGCAGTGAGAAAAGGCCACGATAGGCCGCAGTGAGGAAAGGCCACGATAGGCCACAGAGAAAAAGGCCACGATAGGCCGCAGTGAGAAAAGGCCACGATAGGCCGCAGTGAGGAAAGGCCACGATAGGCCACAGAGAAAAAGGCCACGATAGGCCGCAGTGAGAAAAGGCCACGATAGGCCGCAGTGAGGAAAGGCCACGATAGGCCGCAGTGAGGAAAGGCCACGATAGGCCGCAGTGAGGAAAGGCCACGATAGGCCACAGAGAAAAAGGCCACGATAGGCCACAGAGAAAAAGGCCACGATAGGCCGCAGTGAGAAAAGGCCACGATAGGCCGCAGTGAGGAAAGGCCACGATAGGCCGCAGTGAGAAAAGGCCACGATAGGCCGCAGTGAGGAAAGGCCACGATAGGCCACAGAGAAAAAGGCCACGATAGGCCGCATTGAGGAAAGACCATGATAGGCCGCAGTGAGGAAAGGCCACGATAGGTTACGAATAAGGACCAAGCTTGTGTGTAGGCTTTAAGCGTAGTAGGTGCGACACCTTTCGCGATATAATGCCTGGCTGAGTTTAACAGACCATTGTAAAAAACGTCTAGTTTAGCAGGATTTCTGACAGGTTCGGGCAAGGAGTCGAGTGCTGCTTGGCTGATGGACAAAGTCGTATGTAAGCCTGGAAATTAAAATGAGACAGAGCATCAGCTGTGGTATTACAGTGACCAGGAATGTGAAGAGCTTGAAATATGAAATTGTAAATAACTGACTGCCAGGTCAGTCTTCTCAAAATCGGCATGATTAAAGGGCAAGCAGATCTCCCTTTATTGATAATGGTAATGGTAGCTTCATTATCGCAAAACAAAATAATGCGTTTACGAGACCATTCCGCGCCCCAGAGAACGCTGGCTATCGCAATGGGATAGATTTCATAAAGAGCCAATGACACGGGGCCTGAAGAGTGGTTAGGAAAATCCTTTGGCCAAGTTTCGGCAAACCATTGTCCTTGAAAAAAAAAAAAATAAATAAAAAAAACGATGGAGGGAGCGGCATCTGTGAAAAGCTCTAAATTGTGCGATGACTCGGAAACACTGTTGTAAAAAAAAGAGATGCCATTCCAATTGTTTAGCAAATGAGTCCAAAATTTGAGATCGGACAAGCATCCTGCATCTAGTTGAACCAAATCGTGTAAATTTGGTATGGAATGCGCTAAAGTTAGGAGTCGAGATATAAAGGATCTGCCTTGTGGGATAATACTCATGGCAAAGTTTAAATGCCCGAGCAGAGAAAGCATGTCTCGTTTTGATACAGAAGGAAGAGATGAAAAAGTCTCCATGAACGATCTAATTCTGAGAAGTTTTTCAATTGGGAGAGAAGCCTGCATTTTAATCATGTCGAGTAAAATACCCAGGAATTCGAGAGAAGTTGATGGACCAAGCATTTTCTCTTTGGACAGAGGAACACCAGCTTCACTGAAAACCTGCTTAAGACTGTCCAGTACTCGAGTTTGGGATGAAGGAAAGTCAATAAGCAAAAAATCATAGAGCAAATGCCGGCTAACTTGATTAACTGAATAGGGTTGTCGACCGAAGCATAGTGTAAGGAAAAAGGGTCTAAGGGAATACATTTGTTGACACTTGCTGTGTAGTCTGAATAAGGAGAGGACATATTGAAAATTAGACATTTCTTTCCTGAATATTTACGGGTAGCAACTCCAAGAGAATTAACCCTAAAAGGACTGAAAGAAGGAGAGGTGAAAGGACCGATAACATAACCTTTATTAACTTCTTTCTCATGTAAGGTAGAGACCACATCTGGCTCGGCGAGCGCAGATTGTAAATTTTTTGCTACAAAAGAGGTTGAGAGAGAAGAAAGGACTTCTACCCGAAACCCTTGGGATAGACCTGTGATTAGGAAATCAACAAAAGAGGGATCGGGGTGAGAGGGGAGAACCCAGCGTTAGGTGAACAGTGGATACAGTTCCTTTTTCCGGGGCAGCAATGGAGTTTAGCAAGTATGTGTTTCATATAACGTTACGAGGACCAGTTCGACGCTGGATTTTCACATTGTTTGATACTGAAAGTCAGAGCGGTCCCAGCTATAAAAGATCCTGGTAATGATTTACAACTGCAGATGGTAAGTGAAACAGCATTAAATGTCTGTTTTTTTGGCAATTCTAACCTGATGGTCAAATTTGGCTCCGCCCATGGCGTGCCTCCAGAAGTTCGGCTTTTTCCTGAGAAAATCGGAAAGCTGTATTTTTCTTTCATAAATATAATAAAACTAAAGACTTTTGGAGATATTAAGGATACATTACTACTCTATAGGTACTCAGGATTAACATGAGATTAGGTGAAACTGTGCATGTTATGTACCCTTTAAGAATAGGATGCCCTATTGTGCTTACATTAGCAGCACCATGGACAGTGTCTGGAACTCAGCTATCATAAGCTTTAGGGCAGAAAGGAGCCGAGTGAGAGCTGCAGATAGCACATGCTAAGATTTTCTGGCCACCAAAGTTTCAAACTAAAAGTTCAGTGTCCATAATTCTTGAATTGTACAGAGTAACGAAAGATGCAGATTTAGCAGAGAAGGATTGTGGTATTCGTAAAATATTGTTGATTGAAATTAGCTATCATAGCCAAGTAAAGATCTAACTCTTCCCTACGCTCGAGGAAAGCTTGACATAAAATATCTCTGTAGATACTGAAAGCGATAACAAATTCCCCGAATGAGAGTTTACACTGCAGTCTGGGATCTGACGTTTTGAGGAAAACTGCCACGTCACCACAATCCACCGTTTGCCAGTCAGCTGCGGGTGACAGAAGCAGCAGGGAAGCAAGGTTAATGTCTTTACCTTGGATGATATTTTGTCTTATTTGAGGGGACACTGTAACAGCGGCAGGAGAGACAAAACGCCTACCGAATGCTTGAGCTGGAACAGCAGTGGATAAACTGAAGTGTGATGTCGTAGGTACGGCATTAACAACTTGGCTGGAGGTGTTGACCGACAGTTGATTAGGAACTTGTAAACCCGAAGATGCAGAGGGGGTACTCGAGGGTGAGTTAGATCCGAAAGTGGTGGAAGAGGCCTGGAGGGAGCTTGAAGAACTTGTAGGAGGAGTCACACCTGGAGCACAGCCAGCAAACACATACAGCAGAATTAAGCCATGACTGCTGTAGCCTATATCCAGCTTAGGCGCGTTCTCCCTTTATGTTTAATTTACTCTTTTAACGACAGCTTGGTAAATCTTTTGGCGATCAAATAGTCAAATAGTCAATATCACTACTCATCATAAGTACTTGGTACATTATCAGAACAGTGGGAGAAGTTCAAACTAATATTACGTAATTTACGTCTCTATATACCAGAAGGGAGGCTACCCTGCAAACAAGCCTCTAAGAATTTGCTCATTGGCGAAGTGTTGACCCTTTAGCGCTGGCCCTGCATGGGCAGCCCTCACTTAGCCCCCAGGAAGCCCTCACTAGGCCCACACAGGGCCTGCACTATTAATCTACTACAACACTAAATCTGTTTTACTTTAAATACTTTTCAGCAACTATAAATTAGTCTTTGAAAAAACTGTTATTATACATCTGAAATGGACGCAGTCACCACATAACTAATGTCTGTATTGTCAAAAATGTACAGTAGTCAAATGGATTTAAAATCTATTAATTTATTAAATACAAAATAGAAAACATTCAATTCAGGTCAATACAGCTGTATTTACAAAAATGTAAATACACAAAAGTAAAAAAAAAAAAAAAAAGAAAGAAAGCAAACAAAGCAATATAAGATTGTAGGACAGGGGTACTCAACCCTGTTCCTAGAGATCTACCTTCCTGCAGAGTTTATTTCCAACACTGTTCAAACACACCTAAGGAAGAAAACTGCCCACAAACTTCTTATTAACAAGGCTTATGTCTGTTACACCTCAAATATGGCATGTGAGATATACTTTCCTGCAGAGTTTAGCTCCAACTTTGATCAAACTCACCTACCTGTGATTTTCTAATGATCCTGGAGACATTGATTAGCATGTTCAGGTGTGTTTGATTAAGGTTAGAGCTGAACTCTGCATGAATGTGGACAGTCTGCTAGTGTAGGCTGCTTTCAGAGAGCCTGCGGTGAGTCCAAAGCTGTGGGCCTCTCCTGGGCAAGCCCACACTGGGCCTGTTTATGTTTGGTGTGGGCTGGCCCTAGCCCACTGTGCCTGCAAAAAGCCAGCATGGTCCCTGCAAGGACATGTTTGCAGGGTAGCCTCCTCAGCACTGAAAGTGAACACTCGATAGTGATTGGCTTTTTTTTTTTTAACCAACGGAGGCACCAGAGCTCAGCTCTCCATCAGCCTCCCCTTTTCTATCACTTAGCGGTTTTAATTACATCAGCAGATTCGGCACATTTGCAATAGGAAGGCAGACCTTTCCAACTTCAGTAACATGTATATAAAATTACCAACAAAAACATACACATTCTGAGACATGAACTTAATGAGTTGTGAATTTTATTAATATTAAATCGTCCTCCTCCCATTTTCACTTCAAAATTATGGGGAAGCTGTGCCCCATTCAGAACCATGTTCAGAATATGGTTGTTTCTTTATTAAACATAATGAAAATACATACATATACTTGCAATGATTAATGGTGAATAGCGGGTGTAAACGAGGACGATGCTCAGAGCAAGGGTTGCTGCCATTCAAATCCAAGAAAGTTTTCCATGAAGTCAGATTTGAGCGATAATCTGACGTCCAAAAGTCAATCAAATTTAATAAGGAGAGACATTTGTCAAAAGCTGAAGGTTTATAACTCAGATCAAACTGACACTTTTTTCACTATTGTCACCAACATGGCAACATGATTGTATTTAATTTGTAACCTTTTTTTATGTGATACATTCATTTGGCCTTAGATAACATGTTGGCCGTAAATTTTAGATACATTTTGCAGACAAAACATTTTGAAGCCATAGCATAATTGTTGCGCGTCTCCGACCAACACAGCAGTGTTTGGTTTCGTTTTACACACAGTGTGAACCAGTGATTCAGAGAGCCATTTACTTCATTCCTGAATGAATCAAAGACATTAAATGCCAACTGCTGGCAGATATAGAGTATAATTGCATTGAGAAGAAGAAGAAGAAGAAGAAGAAGACATAAAAAATAAGAAGAATAAAAATAAAAACATTAAAAGGATATTTCACCAAAAAAAAAGACAATCTAACCCTAAACCTAACCCTAATGCAAATATTCACTAAAACACGAAGTAAAGACGTGATGATGCACCCGCTCTGTCTCCGGCTCCCCAGATGCTGCCTGTGCATAAGCAAGAGCATAGGCGCCGATTTATGTTTCTGCCAGTGGGTGCTCAACACTGTATCTCATATCTGTTTACAATAAACCCTTATTCGCACGTACACATATCCGAGGGAGCGCAGAGCCATGATCTCTATATAGGAGAGTAAACCTGCAGCAAACAAAGAAAGTGTAATATGGACACCCTCTATCATATTACAATAATGCACTCTTGATATTTGCCATTAAAGTAACGCCAATAACTGCCTCAAATAAACTAATGAAAATAAAGTCATACAAGCTACAATACACTTCTAATTGGTTAAAATGACCTGAGAATATCTTATGTTTTTCCGTGGGTGCTTGATCATTTTCATGGGTACGCGTATACCCACTTCTCCAAGCACCACTACACCACTGTCTGTGTGTGTGTATAGGCTATATATATATATATATATAAATTAATGGGCATCCTTGCAATTCTGTCAGAAAATGCAACCCTTCTCTCAGAAAATTGTTGCAGTTGCAAATATTTTGGTACTCACATGTTTATTTTTTTTATTTTATTTGTTTTGCATTGGAACAACACAAAACAACAGAAAAGAAAAGTTTCCCTTTGGAAACAATAGCGGAAATTAATTGTTTCCTGTAACCATGAGTTTCTTACACCTCTCTACTGGAATTTTGAACCACTCCTTTTTTGGATTTGAATTATGCCTTTCCCCACATGCTGTTTTGAGATCTCTCCACAGGTGTTCTATGGGATTCAGATCTGGACTCATTGCTGGCCATTTCAGAACTCTCCATTGCTTTGTTTGTAATCATTTCTGAGTGCTTTTTGAAGTTTGTTTCAGGGCATTGTCCTGAAACAAACTCAGCTGTCTGACACTAATCATCAGATTTCATGATACTATTCACAGAGTCAAGGCATCCTGTGCCAGAAGTAGCAAAGCAACCCCAAAACATCTTTGAACCTCCCCCATGTTTGACTGTGGGGACTGTGCTCTTTTCTTTGAGGGACTGGACTCATTTCTTTTTCTGCAAACAGTGGCATGATGTCCTTTACCAAAAAGCTCTACTTTTGTCTCATCTGTCCACAGTACGTTGTCCCAGAAGGGCAGACAACAGTTGAGACTGAATTGTATTGAAGGCGCTCAAAGTCAAAGAATGTGAACCTCACAGATGCATCAGTAGTGTTCAGATGTGTATAGGTCCTCTGTAACATGTAAATGAGAGCATCATCTAAACCAATATAAGGCTGATATGCAAACTGTAAGGAATCCATATAAATTGACACATTAGCCTTGATGTAAAAAAGGACCAGTCTCTCAAACGTCTTCATAATATGTGAGTTAAGCACTACAGGTCTAAAATCGTTATGATTAATAGGGTGCCTCTTCTTGGGGACAGGGACCAGACAAGACATTTTCCACAGTCCAGGAACCTAAGTACAAGCTCAGGTTAAACAGGTATGTAAAAATACCACACAACTGTGCAGAGCTGGTCTTCAACAATCTGGGCTAATACCATCTGGCCCCACTGCTTTCCCCAGCTTCCCTTGGCAAGTAATATGGTCTTATGGTATTATGGGGCAGCCGTGGCCTAATGGTTAGGGAGTCGGACTTGTGACTGAAAGGTTGCAGATTCGAGTCCCAGGTCCGGCAGGGACAAATTCCGAGTATGGGTCACCATACTTGGCCACACGTCACGTCACTTTCACTTTCACTTAAACTAGCTGCCAACAGTTCAATAATTTATTACATATATGCTCTACATATAGTGGCATGACTGGGATTACACCACTTTTCATTGACGAGCAGAATAAGCCCCCCTTCCTTTCTGCTTACCGCTCGATTCAACATCCCTGTCTGCCCATATCGTCCGGAAACCAGTAAAGCTGGTCAAAAATTCGGGAATGCTGTCTGTCAGCCACGTCTCAACCAAACATATAAGGCTGCTCTCCCGATATGTTTTCTGGTTCCTTACAAGAGTTTCTAGCTCCTCATACTTGTTAGTTAAACAGCGAACATTTCCCACGGTTGAAAGTCTCTCACCATGCTCTCTCTCTCTGCGCCCCTTATTCCTCTTCACCCCTGTACGAGTTCTGCAATGTCTCCTCCATAATATTTCCTCAGGGATGTCGTGTTTGATCCCAAATTTTGAATCATGAACCAGGTCTAACAGTTCCTGTTGGGTATATACCAAAAGTCTGCAGTCTTCAGCACATATAGATTTTTCAAATGTCGAGTCCACATTAGTCAAGTTCATATCCGCAATAAAAACAATGCAGTTGTTAAAATGCTACAAACATACAGCTGCCTCACCGGCGCCACCGGATGTTAATTCTCTTGATGATATTGTGCACAGTGGACACAGGAGCATTAAGATCTCTGCGGATGGACTTGTAACCTTAAGTTTGTCCATGTTTTTCCACATTTTTTAAAAAATCCACAGACAACTCTTTACACTTCTTCCTTTTCTCCATGCTTAGTGTGACACAAAAGACACACAACAAGAGTCTTTTCTTCATTTTAATTGGTAGCAAGTGTGATTACTGTATTGCCCACACCTGTTACTTGCCACAGGAGTGTCTAAACACAAATTACAGGAGCATCACATGCTTGAAAAGCAATTAGTTTTTTTTTTTTTTACAATTTGGCAAGGTGCCAATAATCTTGTCCAGTCCATTTTATCAATCTTGAATTATCTTCTCTTTTTTTTTTTTTTTTTTTTTTCAGTGCATGTATTATCTAAGGCCCAATGAATGTATCTAATTGTAGCTGAAGGTTTCCTGCACATTCAGTCTTTTCTTTGCAAAGTAATTTAATATCAATTCAATTATAATCAACTTTATTTCTAACCAATGGTCATGACCACTAGTACAATAAACAGAGGTAAAGCCCACCCAAATGGTTGAACAACATCCAGTTGACATAAACTGAATTTCCCTTTTTTTCCCCACAGTCTAAGTACACTTAAACTAATGGCAAGTGTTAGCCAGATCTCTAAAATCTCTAAATCTCATTTGGTGTGCCCCATGCTCCATCCCAACTGAACTTTAGTCCGTTATTAACGTGACACCCATATGAGGTAACAAGAATACAGTGTGATCTATTACAGTCACCCTATGGGCTCATCTGGCTACAGAATCACCCTGATCCTCTTGCAACATTTTCTTAAGTACTTAGACCAAGACAAACATGGAGACAGGAACTACCAGTGGAATTTGCATTGATTGAGGCCTAGACTTGGAGAGTTCACAACTTTTGAGGACAGATGGTAATTTACATGAAAAGCACTGGTAAAGGACAGACCCTCTACAGTAAGCAATATATCTCTAAACTCGTATGATCTTTATTACCTTTTAGTCTATCTCTTGTAAGGTGGAGAACATTGTACCAGTCACACTGAGACATTTCAAATGATACCAAACTCACATTCATGCATTGTATTTTGCTATTGAGCATTCTGAGTGAGCAGAGTGAAGGGAAGGAAGTGGGGGGCAAGAAACAAAAGGAAGGAAGTGAACATATGAGTAGCTACACAGAGGACACTAGCTGCTCTGTCTAGTGTGTCAGTGCGCCTGCGCCAAAGGTGTGCTTCAGCTCGTGGAAACCAGTAATATAAATATCTTAAATAAACCATATGATGAATAATCACCACATAGATTATGACTTCTGAACATAACTATGATAAATGTGAGGTAACTAGTATGCAAATATATACATGAACATATTTAAGTGCTAGTTCGTGTTTGTCACTCACATATATTAACAGACATTCGGCCAGGTAAACATGCATCAACAAAGAGGATGGAGGAATGAAGCGTATACCTACTTCTCCAGGCACCACTACACCACTGAGGGAGAGATGACCTGCGCGTCTTGTCCAGAGCGCTGATTGGCTCACTGAAAGGATGCTGAAACCGATGCGTCAACGTAGCTGATACAAAAGGAAACCAAGATTCTTAAATATATTCTTATTAGTGGCCTTTTTTACAGGATGAATATGTGAGAAAAGTAACTTTCCTGCATCTTCTCAGAGTGAGATGTGGAAACAGATGTCTGTATGTTAATACACTGTTTGATGCTATGGTTATACTATATATAATACAGTGTTCACAGTCAAACCAAGTTTGGCAGATGTTTCTCTCAGTGGTGTGGTTTGGTTGTAGATGTATTTTGTAGTGGAAGTCACAGAATTTTGTGGGTTGTTTCTATATAGTGGGCCTCAATTTTCTGAGGCCAAAGAGTTACATCAATAACGGCTGACATTTTACTTGTTGCACTGGCTTCTTTCTGATCATTGAAAACATATTGTTATTTGTGCATTGCTAGATTTAGAAGCTGCGTGTAGTGAGAAAATGACAGAAGTGTTAAGAGGCCTAATAAAAGAGTGGAGAAGTGATTCTCTCATAAACCTTAAGATACTACCACTAGAGCAAAAGTTTTACAGCAACATGTGCATGTCATTTTCATTACATTTTCATTCTTCTTAGAAATCCATCTGTCTAATATCAAATGTAAAATTCTCAGTTTTCTTATATTTAATACTCAAGCAATAATAGTACTTATACTGGTGAAACACAACTTCTAGTGAGAGCTTCTTCCAGTATTGTTCTCCATATCGATAGTTAAACAAGTCCAGCACCTGAGATGATCACCCTTTGATAGCTTTTGACAGCCCTGCTACAGCCTTTGGTTGTGGCAAGTGTTTATGGACGACTTTATATCATGCTACAATTGCACTGATTGGATTGATTGGGCTCTTACTAACTATTTATTATCATATAGTGCAATTGCCAACCTTTAGAGGCTGCTTGCAGTGAGAAAATGACAGAAATGTCAAGAGGCCTAATAAAAGAGTTGAGCTGATGGCTGTGGTTTGACTTCTGCTCTGTTTCTGCTCTGTGGTTTTAACAAGAGTGGGGGAGATAGTTATTCTTATTCTGCATCTTTAGTTTTATAAACCTCAAAGGTTACACTTTATTTTGATAGTCCACTTTAGACATTCTACTAAGTGTAAGTAACTTTGTAGCTACATGTCAACTACTTGTCAACTACATATCAACTAAATCTCATTATTTGCAACTACATGTCCACTAACTCTCAGAGTAGAATTTAGGGTTAGTTTAGGGTAGGTTTAGGGTTAGTTGAATAAGTTGACAAAGAAAGTGTTAGAAGATAATAAGCAGACAGTCTACTAATACTCTACTAACTGCTAGTTGACATTTTGTTGCAAAGTTAATTACTGTTAGTAGAATATCTAAAGTGGACTATCAAAATAAAGTGTTACCACCTCAAAATACTACTACAAGAGCAAAAGATTCACAGTAACATTTTAATTTACTTCCACATCTTAGAAACACCATTTAATGTCAAATTTAAGGATCTCTGATTTCTCATATTTTATTTGACCATAAAGTAACAATAGTACCAACTGGTAAAGTTACATTTCTAGTAAGAGAACTTTTAGAGAAAAGAGACCAGGATGCAGTAATACTTTCATGACAGCAAAGTGGTTGCAGATTTTAAATAACCAAAAATAGATAGAAAATATGCAGATTTTGACAGAATTTATTAACAAATACAGTGGATTACTTGTTCATATCAATCATTGTGTAAAAGACACAGCAATAGTAGATGAGAGAAAAACTCAAATAAGAGCAGGATTCATGAGTAAGCCTACATTAGGATTCACTTCATGATTTTACTTGATATTCACTGGTAATGCAGTGTCAGAACAATTACCAGAAGACATTCTTTTCAAGAAGAAAAACAGCATTTACAACTTGCACGCACTGACAGAGCAGCTACATTTCATAGAATGGATCTCTTTTTCTTTCTATTTCTTCATGTATTGAGTTTTGTCTCCTCCCTCATCTCTACTTGTACTGTGACGTTCAGGAAGTGTCTTATATAGTGCACACATCATTATTAAAACAGTCTATGAATGTGTCAGTATGGGGTCCAGTGCACTGCCTCTCATATTCTGTGAGTATTTCATGATATTCTACACTATATTTTGTTTTTAATGCAGTATTCAGCTGAAGGTAAATGGTTGTGCTGTGTGTAGGAGGATTTCAGTACTTATTGTGTTATTTATTGTTCAGTTTTAATGTGATGATATGTTACCTGTGGATCAGATACAGAATTTCGGAGAACATGCATTTATCTGTGCTGCTGCTGATTGTGAAAGATGGAGGCCCTGTGGACATGTGCTTTTCATTCTTCCTAGTTTAAGCAGTTCAGTTAAATCAGATGTATTTGTTAATATGAGTTTGGTGTTGTAAGATATTGTCTCTTTAAATAGACTCTCCATTAGAGATTCAGAGAGTTTGAGAACAGCAGCGAAACATGCTAGTTTATCAATTGAATATGAATTGTTCATATAGTGGACCAAAAATACTTACAAAAATGACTGAATGTCATTGCATTAAACACAATATATCAAACAAATGACATCTGAAAAAATTAATCAAAATTAATGGTGGTTTTATTTTTTATTTGTCATTTATTTATTTTTCAATACATTTTAACTTGTTTGTTTCAATGTCATTTTCAGTGGATGTGTGAAGTCAAATCTCCTCACATTCTAAGCAGAAAAAATACATGTTCCACTAATGCTTGATCATCTTGGTCTTCATTTTAATAAAATGCAAATTCGTCACATGCGATTTTTCACCAAGTCAAGTGTGTTCATAGAGGTTTCAATGAACCAATGTGAATAAATCTAGATTTAAATAAAAAAAAAAAGACATGATATTGTCGGACCTGACGTTTTATTCTTATCCAAAACAACCAGATGCAACGATACCTACAGTCAAATGTTTTTGAACAGTATAATTTTTAATGTCTTTTTTTTTGTAATTCACTTCTGCTCAAATATTTTTACCATTTAAAATAACTGCTTTCTATTTGTCACATGGTCATTTAGAAATCATTCTAATGTGCTGATTTGCTTTTCTATTTTCTATTATTATTATTATTATTATTATTATTATTATTATTATTATTATTATTTAAAATGGTTGAGTACAATTTTTTTCAGGAATCTTTGATGAATAGAAAGATTCAAAGATCAGCGTTTGTCTGAAATAAAAAGCTTTTGTAACATTATAAACTATAATAGAAATTACTTTTATTTAGCAATGATGCTTTAAATTAATCAACAAATGATAAAGACATTTAAAATTTTACAAAATATTTCTATTTCAGATAAATGCTGTTCTTCAGAACTTTCTATTCATAAAAAAAAACTGACAAATTCTATTCGGATGTTTTCTACAACAACAACAACAACAACAACAACAATAATAATAATAATAATAAATGTTTTTTTGAGCAGCAAATCAGAATGATTTCTGAAGGATCATGTGACTGGAGTAATGATGCTAAAAATTCAGCTTTGAAATCACAGGAATACATTACATTTTAAAATATATTTAAATAGAAAACCATTATTTTAAAAAAAGTGGTGGTGGGCCGCCTGGACCAAAAAATGTCAGGGATGATTTTTTGTCCCAGTCCAGCCCTGTTTGAGGTGTTACTCGAATAAACTAGGTGTGAAAACACCCTTAATCAATTAAATCAAGTCAAAACAAGTGGCATTTAAGAAATGTAGCATAAGCACAATTTTCAAAATAGTTATGAAACAATAATTATGTTGTTTAAAGAGTGTTTACGTATTCTACACTCATGGCGTGTGCACACATTAAGATTAGATGCCTGCCTTCGTTGTGAGTCCCTATCAAGCACTTTACTGATTCAACTACTCTCTTCTTCTCCTCCTGTCTGGCTCTTTGGCCCTCATCACTGCAGTACAAGTCTGTTCTTGATAAATCTGCTGTGGAAACATGGAAAAAGCCGACGAGGAAGATGTTGGAGTGAAGATCTTTATATAGGCGGAGCAAAGTACTTCATCGCACATTGTGATAGGGTGGTTTACGCTGTCAATACAGGAAAAAAAAACAATGGCTGCTCGCTGTCCCTGCATGATGGTCCTTGGCAAAAAACAAAACAAAAAAAAAAAAACTTCTGTCAGCTCCTTAAGTGCATCGGCCAACTGAAAAAAAAGGACCTACAAATGAAACTTACTCAGACCACATCATTTTAGGCCCTTTTATAGCTTGATTGAGTCCAATTACAATGTGAAAACAAAAGCATCAAAGTCACTCGCCGCTGGTTTCCTTTCTGATTCACTTTAACTGAACTGGGTTTGGTTGATTTCAAATATACTATATTATTTTTATTTAATTTGGGGGGCTGCCATGTCACAGTTAAGTTGATGGCAATGTCAAACAGGAAGTGATGCTGTGTTTTTTAAACACTTTGACCTAATGTGGTTTGTCGTCTGTAGTTTGTTTTGTTCTAATGAAGCATCAGTGGTGTGAAACACTGATCACAGTAATGCAAATATTTGCTTGTAATGTCTCTGTTCTATGATTTTAACCAGAGTGGAGAAGATAGTTATTCTTATTCTGCATCTTTAGTTTCATAAACCTCAAAATACTACCACAAGCATAAAAGATTCACAGCCACATGTGCATGTCATTTTCATTACTCCTTCTTAGAAATCCATCTGTCTAATATTACATTTAAGAGTCTCTGTTTTCTTATAAATTCTAGTGAGAGCTTCTTCCACTTCTTTTTCTCCATATAATTTTCAATTATTTTTAACCAGTTTGGCTCAGCGTTATTTTTAGCAGATGTGTGAAGTCAGTTCTCCTCTGGTTCTTAGTAGAAAACCACAGCTGTAGTTCATCACATTAACACATGAACATATTCCATGTCTGACAATCAAAAAGTGTCTTTGGTGTTAATTTTGAACAACATATTTGTTTTATAATTTACTTAATATGCATACTCATTTTTAATTTATTTATTTTTTATAAAAAAATAAAATAATAATAATGATTCTATTAAGTCAATTTACATTGTGAACACAAAGCACTGAGGTCATTCACTGCTGGTTCACTTTCTGGATCGTTTTAAATGAACTGGATATGGTTTATTTAAAATATACTTAATGTATTAACAAAATATACATTTTATTCATTTTAAGGCCACTATAATGTCACAGTTAACCCTTGTAACACTGTTGAAAACCCTATAGCACCTCGAGTGTTCCTGCTCAAAATGGCCGGCCTTTAAAAAATGCTTGTAAGTCTCTTACTGTACTATATTATCACCAAATATTGAATTCAATCTTTATTATTAATCTGCATTATTAATCCATGCTCTGTTCTCATTCAGAGAAAAAAAAAAATTGTGGATAATTTTGTCAGTTCAATAAAATATGAAAATAATTTGCAGTTTATCACACTTGTGTGCTTTAGACTCAGATCATGCCTACAATGGTTATGGTTTAATAAAAAAATAATAAAATAAAATGCTCTATTGGTCAAAATGGCCTGAACACAGCATGAGGTTTAAATCGATGTTGTCAGCGTTAAACAGGAAGTGAGGCTGTATGTTTCTCAAACACTTGCACTTCTGTAGTTTGCTTTGTTCCAGTGAAGATTAAATGTATGTAAGCAATAAGGTACGAGAGGCCTTGCTGTATCGTGAATAAATCATGGCTGAAGGGTGTTGTTAGGCACGACGCGAATCGTTTATAAAACGGTTTGTATTTGAGCTTCATGAAATGACGCATTTAAGAACATTTGGTTGCAGTTAGAGATTTTTTACAGTGGAAGTGCTTAATAATTTTACTTAATGAAGGGGTTGCAGGCACTCTGCTTTACTTCACTATTTATTTTTATGACTACTTTTTTACTTCTTACATTTTTACACAATTATCTGTACTTATACTTATTTTAGTTTTAATTTGCATTTAGTGAATCACATTTGATAACAAAGCTCTAATAAATCATGGATTGTTTAGTCTTTACTGGCTACGTGATTCGGCTCGCAAGCGCGCTTGTTTCCACCAAACGGTTTCTATCAAAGTAGGGTAGACCAGGAACAGTTGGTACAAGGGTACGGTTGAGACACCTTAAATAACTTCTGTGCCCAATAAGTCTGATCTGAGATATGTGCTTCGCATATGTGTATTATCAAATTCACCATGATCGAAGAGGGTGCTAATTCACATGTGCGATGCAAATATCACATATCAGACTTTTGTGGCGCACTGAAGTTATTTAAGGTGTCTCAACTGTAGCCCTGTACACCTGGGCTACTCTAATCAATGCAAGAGACTCGAGAACAGAGTGGAAGCGTTCGGGGGGATCAGAGAGGCAAAACTACTGACCTGTTCAGGACCTGTTTAAGTGCAGGTCAGTTTCATCTGTAAACAGGCTACTGTAGTATTGTCTTTGTTAACTTAGTTAAGCATTAAACTACTAGCAACTCTTAGCAGTAGCACCCAAAGTATAATACTGTAAACTAAACTAAATTACTATCAGCACTCAAAATACTCTATGGTCAAGGACATCATTATTGTTATCTGTAAGGTTACAGTAGTAATTTAGCAAACAAATGTTATAAAACATCATTTTGTAATACGTTTAGAGGGAGCTAGAGCAGAAAACAACACAACCCTTATGAAAATTAAAACCAAAAAACGTTTACTATAGTTAAACCATGGTAACCACAAATGAACCATGGTTTTGCTACACTAACTATAGTTTAACCATGAGATGTGTAGTTAAACTATTGTAAATTAAACTGTAATCAATCAATCTGGCAAAAAAACAAAACATGATTACTTTACTTTTATTGTAATAAACCATGGTTCATTTTGTAAAGAGAAAAATATGACTCATGCTAATGCAACAATATGTTCAGCATTAGGATTTTTCTGTAAAGATATTGTCATGATGTAATCATTATTGTACTAATTTTGACATTTAGGCAATTTAGAAAATATAGATTTGTTATCTATAGTATTTAAGTCATTTTAAGATTAAACATCAAAACATAATGTGATACTTTAAACTGAACTAAAATAAGTTATGTTATGCAAACAGAATATAACGAGGTGGTTGTTTTGCAACAAGGTGGAGACAGTTCTGTTAATAACAGTAAAGGGTTGATGGGAAAAGTGACAGGTACATTAGTGAAAAAAAAAATAGTGAAAAAAGCAAACACACACAAATTGAAATGCAGAGAGAAGAGAGATATCATGGAAAATGAGGAGACTGAAAAGGAAAATGGAAGTGAAGGTGCAGTTGAACAGAGAACATGGCCCCAGCCTAAGGTTTTAAACCTTTATTTAAAAATGATGGGCATAAAAAAAAAAATTGGGTTGACCATGGTTTCAGAATTTGTTGTGGGTGTATGGGATGGCCTGGATGAGTGTGAGTTTTCCCAGCCTGAAATTTTGCCCCAGTCCCACCCTGTTTATCCTTGATACATTCATTAGCTAACAAATTTTATTTGTAAATGTAAGTTATATTGTATTTAATGTGTCAAAATGACGTGAGGTGCAGCATAACACTTTTTGTGAGACTAGGTGGACCTCGACTTTTTTTATACATTTTAAAGTTAAATTTATCTGTCTGGTACACTTTGAGAGTTCAAAATTAAGAGCTCCAACACAGGTTCAGTGTGCAAAGCTGGTGAATTGACTTGTACTTAAAATTTAAAGGGAACTCTGCCCTCTTTTTAGTTGTAATATAGTGTTTCAGTCTAAATTACACTCACACTGGTGAATTTCAAAGCCAAATAAATTAGAATATAATAATAATCATTTTATATTATTATTCCTAGCAATAGCCATATATTGTAAAAAAAATAAAATAAATAAATAATAAAATAAAATACAAAAATAAATAAATCACTGTAAAAAAAAAAAATATAATTAGTAATAGTAAGTGAAATAAATGAAATAAAATTGATATGCTTGCAAGCAGGGAAAAATTACCAACCATAAATATATATTTTTTTTTTCCTGGCCACAAACTATTTTTACAGTTGCTGCTACTACAAACATATTTAATAATGGACCAAAGAACCAACCACTGCATTTTAATCATGATACAAACAAAAATGAAACACACATGTAGTATGAGCAGTTGTTTTCATTTCAATTTAATTGCATCATTTCAACATCTGAAACAAAACAGAAAGTCTGACTTGACTTTAGACTTGTGAAATAATGCTAAAACCTTCATAAAACAAAACAAAACAAAACAAAAAAAACGGCAGACTCACTCTCTGAGAGCAGGTGGCACTTATGGAACCAAAGGGGAAAATGCAATCGTGCTAAACTCACAGCAGCACATTACAGAGTTCACAGCATTGACTGTCAAAGGAATCATTGACTGTGGCAGGACTAATTAGACTGTAGTGGGGCGCAACACTCTAGTTACTGAATGGGAAACACTGGTAATGGGTACTTTTTACTTAAGTACATGTCTGAGCCCATACTGCTTTACTCTAACTTGAGTAAAAAACAGAATATTTTTAAACATAAGTATCTGTACTTCTACTTGAGTGAAGGATGTGTGTACTTTTGCCATCTCTGTTTACATAAAATAATCTCAGAAAAGCAATACATTATTATTTTTTTTAATGATTTAAAATTAATTAAAACAGTTGAGTTAAAAAAAATGAGGCTACATATAATAGAGTGCAATCGCTGTGATGTAGCATAGAGCTCATTCAGTAAATGCATGGCTAAACAGATGTGTTTTGAGTCTAGATTTAAATGTAGCTACTGATTTTGCACATCTGAGTATATACAGGCTAAACAAGAGTGGTGCAAAAATTTCATCTTGAGGGACTCCACGTATCATGGATGTCGACTTAGACTCATGGTCATCTATATCATCCTATCTATACATAATAACCTCTCTCCTCAAAGTATGACCTGAAACATCTGAGGACCATCAAAGCCTGACCCAGTTTTCCAGTCTTTCTAGAAGTATGTTATGATCGCAGTGTCAATGGCAGCACTGAGATTTAGTAGTACCAAAATTTATATTTTGCCAGAAGCAGAATTTAAGCAAACATAATTTATTATCTTTTTGATCGCTGTCTCTGTGCTATGACTGAAATTTGACTTTAAGAAGTTGTTGATGAGAGTATCTTCATGTGTTGTATGTTGTGAATCTCAGTGGTTCAAAGTGCTTCTCTGGTCAGCAGTGAATCTATCAGTGAATCAAGTCTAATATCAGTTCACAAATCCTGTGACATCATTGTGTGTGTTGATGTTAAATGATGGAGAATTTCTACTATTGGTTCTCATTGATGAGCATCAAAACACAGAAAAACACTTTCAGTTGAAACTCTAGTTCAGTGATTTGCATTGTGATGAATGAATGGAAATGTTTCATAATCGTGTTTCTTCTGATTGTAGTGTTGTTGATCATCATCTACTCTGGACTCACTCAAGGTACTGTGTGTTACTGCAGTAAATTTAATTTATAAATCTGTGAATTGTGTTTATTTGTACATTGTTCACATGAGCAACCCACATTTGTCTCTATGCTGATAATTTGTGTCTATATTTTGCTGTCACACATTCCTCTCTGTAGCTTTGAAAAAGTGTGTGTGTGTGTGTGTGTGTGTGTGTGTGTGTGTATATATATATATATATATATATATATATATTTCTAATAATGACGTTATAATGTCTCCACATAAATCTAAATGAGCCATTGAGTGATCATTACAGCCATCTAGTGGCTGTAGTTGAAATGTCATGTTATTTTATTATATGGCAGCAATCTAGGACTAAACAATAGCACAAATGTCATCTTCATGAAGTAAAGTTGGAATATACATCAAAAGTTAAACCAAAACTGCACAAATGTAGAAAGAAGATCCAAGATCTAGAGTACTAAACATATGCTTAAACACTGTTAGAATTATGAAGGGGTCCCAAGTACACAGTTGGCAGTAAAAGTAGCTAATCTTTTTTACTTCATTTCATTTTACTCATGATTAAATGCAAATGTGAATGCCTTATTGAAACCTATAAAACAGTCCCACCTAACAGTCAGAACATGAACTGTTCAATAATGTTTCAACAGCTTTCCATTTTAACTTCCAATTTACAAATTTGACGAAACAAATAAACAATAAAAACATTTTATTTCAGCTTTTATCATAACATAGCAAACGTTAGGGGCCTAATGGTTAGGGAGTCTGACTTGTGACCAAGAGGTTGCGAGTTCGAGTCCCAGGTCCGGCAGGGATTGACGGTGGGGGGAGTGAATATCCAGCGCTCTCTCCATCGTCAATACCACGACTGAGGTGAGACCCTTGAGCAAGGCACCGAACCCCCAACTGCTCCCCGGGCGCCGCAGTAATGCAATGGCTGCCCACTGCTCCAGGTGTATGTTCACGCTGTGTGTGTGTGTGTGTGTGTGTGTGTGTGTGTGTGTGTGTTCACTACTGTGTGTGTGCACTTGGATGGGTTAAATGCAGAGCACAAATTCCTAGTATGGGTCACCATACTTGGCCTCACGTCTCGTCACTTTCACTTTCACTTTCGTTAATCATAACTGTATCACTATCGACTTCATTAAGTGAGATATTCAGTTTGGGGACTGCTTTCTTCTGTTCACAGCTTTACCCAAACCTACACTGACTGTGACACCAGACAATACTGTATTCACTGGAGAGACAGTCAGTCTGAAGTGTTCAATTGAGTCTGATCACAGTGACTTGAGATATGTGTGGCATAAATACACCACAAACAAGCCAATGTCACTGACACCTGATCGTCACACTGTAAACAGTAACACTCTCACTATCAGAGGAGTGATTAAGTCTGATGAGGATCAGTACTGGTGTAGAGGACAGAGAGATGAAAAAACAGTGTCTGATGTTAGCCCTGCTGTTCATCTCTATGTGAAGGGTGAGTTGAACATCATTATCCTTCTAAACTCCCTCTAGGTAACATTTTACAATACATTTACATATAAAAATATACTAATACCTGAATTAATACTTACTTCAACATGAGCTCATGATTAGTGAAGACATGAGTTAATTATGAATAAAAAGTGATTCTTAATTACAACTGGAGTCATATGGATTCATGCATGAAATCGGAGCCTTATCTACATGTTAGTACATGTTTGATAGTTAATGCATTAAACAACATTTAGGGGTTAACTAAATCAAACATTTATACAAAAAAAGGAATAAAAACATTTTGACTATCAAATAAATGTAAACAATTTAATATTGTCATCATCATAAACATTACTGAATGACGCAGGATCAGTTTGTCATTATTTGTCAGGGAATTATCTGGTCCCCTGTTGTACTAACACATTGTCGCTGTCGGGCGGAATCCTCGTATCTCCAAAACCGCCATTTTTCAGGAAATGAAAAAAACTGCATATTTTTTGAGTTATTAAATATTTTATCGTTAAAGTTGGTATTATACCATATATTGCTATCATACACTGTTGTGTACCAACATTAAGACAACATTTCCCCAAAATCATGTTTTATCGGAGATACGAGGTTTTATGACTTGGGAGCAGGGAGATACGAGATTACGCCGTCATTGATAAGAATGGTACAGACACAGACTTCGCTGCTGCCAGCAGTGTTCATCAAAGTCTGCGGTCGCGTTGAGCCTTTTGACAAGAGAAAAGGCTTCAATAGTTAACCAAAGCTAACGACTGTGGTTACATACATCTTCCTAAACTCGATTTTAAAGGTTTAAGAGCTGGGTCATTCTACAGAAACGTCCACTTTTCTGTCCCTAGACTTATACAGATATATTACAATTGAAATATACATTAGGATTACAGTTTTTTCAGATTTTAAGATGAAACAATATATTATGTGAACAATCACACCTTCCTGAGCCATCAACATGGCATTATTTTTTATTTATTAATTACATAGTATTCGTAAGTACCGTAAAACTGCTTGTCCCCACAGCCATGTACAGAGGGAAAGTGCTTTATTTTGAGGTCAAAAACAAGATTTTCAACCATTTAAAATACAAAAGTCTATTCATAACTATAAAATATATAATGTAAATGGCATAAAAAAACTAAATATTAAATAAATATTATAAAATATATAACGAAAACATTTGTCCCTTGAAGTTATGTCACTGGTGTTACGCTTAACAAAAGTGTTTTATTTTGGAATAAAAAAATCACACTGATGACATTACTCGACATGTTTCTTCCTATTTCTTGAAGATCTATGAAGGCAGGCCATGGTAAGTCCACTGTTTCTTTTCAGTTATCAGAAATGTTCTCATTTATCTCATGATTTCGTATGAAGCTTTTAGTTGACGTCACTGGTGTGACCTACTTTATTGTTATGAAACTGTAAGAAAAACTGAGTACAAATGGATAAAACTACTTAATTTAGTAAGTATATCATGTTTGACAACATGTGGTTTGATACCTAGCATCAGCCATTTAATAAAATGCATTTTTCATGAAAATTGTCACTGGTGTTACTGTCACTGGTGTTACCTTCCTTATACATAACACCAGTGATGATCAGTAACACCAGTGACTCCCATTTTAGATAAACTTAATTCAAAGCTATTTATTTAGTTCTTTTCACATAAACTAGCACTAAGATTTTGTGATTCTAACTTTTCTTTAGCATTGTTAATTATCCTTTGGTCAGGAATGGCTAAATTGAGTGCAGCTGAGAAGCAGCGACTTTACAGACAGCATAGGGATGCTGATCCTGAACACAGAGCAGAAAACTTGCAGAAAAGAAAAAGTTATTTTACAGACATTTGAAACAAAACAGAGAAAGAGAATAAGTGATTTAAAAGATAAGTTCATATTCAGAACAAAAATTTACAGCTAATGTACTTACCCCCTTGTCATCCAAGATGGTCATGTCTGTCTTTCTTCAGTCGTAAAGAAATTAATTTTTTTAAAGATAAACATTTCAGGATTTCTCTCCATATAATGGACTTCTATGGTGCCCCCGAGGTTGAACTTCTAAAATGCAGTTTAAATGCAGCTTCAACTGGCTTATATGATCCCAGCCGAGGAAGAAGGGACTTATCTATGGATAATGTGTATACTTTTTCCTCAAATAGCATAATTTCTTTATGACTCAGAAAGAAAGACATGAACATCTTGAATGACAAGGGGGTGAGTAATCTACATTATTTGTAGATTTTTGTTCTGAAAGTGAACTAATCCTTTCAGTAAAAGGTGCAAGAGAAGTGAAAGTAAGACATGGAGGGTTCATCAAAAAAGATACAAGCAAAAAATCAGAGCAGGAGCATTGCTCCCCCATCATCATCAGATAGATCACCTAGCCTAGCATTTCAGTGAACAAGCTGAACTTACAAATATAGAAATCAAAGGTGAAAGGCGAACAGGCACTGAATAAGCATTCAGTTTAAATTGCTAAGCGATTCTGGGAGTTCATTATGGGGCAGTTGGGCAAGTAAATTAAGGCACCATGAAATGTAAAATGATTACAGTCAGAAATGTACACCCCTTAGTCATAACAAAGTGTAAGTGTATGATATAAATTAAGAGTGGGCATCTGTAGATAGTCAATGTACTGTACTCTTTTGTACATTTTAGTTGTTTTAGTTCAAGTGTTGAAATGATGTTTATGTTCTTTTACTAACTATTTTCACTAGTTGGCAAATGTATGCCAAATGTAATAATTTAGTAATTGTTAATTATAGTTGAAGAATGTCTTATGAATGTCACTGGTGTTACTGTGTGTCACTGGTGTTACCGTGTGTTTTTCTTTGTCACATTCTATAAAACATGTCACATATGACATAATAATAATTTTACATCTATTGAATTATGCTAAATTCAAGAGTTAAAATTTAAAGGATTTAATCATTATTTGTTTATAACTGTTTTTTAAATATTTTCATTTTTATAGCGAATACATGTTGTTGCAAATGAACTAACATCATTCAGTCACACTTTTAACAAACCTGATTAAAATAAATAAAACATAATCTCCCTATTTGTTGCATTATTGTTATTTTTTTGTATCTCTGACTACACATGCTGAAAAAAAGTGAAATAGAATTTCATAAAAACCTTTAAAATTACCAAAGTAGTAAGGTAACACCAGTGACAAAACAAGGGGACATGCAGACTTTAAATAAATGTACAAAAAAAAATTTAAAAAACATTAAGCTGACCTTTATGTGTATTCATGAAGTCAAAAGGTAATCTAATAATGTGGTCTATGTTTAAATATTAAAACAAGAAAAAAAAATTAAGACATTTTGCCATACCAAAAGTGGACGTTTCTGTAGAATGACCCAGCTATGATGCAATACAAAAAAAACTGAGTCCGTCTTTTTTCCCCTTAATTCTTCCAGAACAGCTTATAGCCTACTACTGTTTCAGCTATTAACATAGTTACGTTTTGTATGTAATGCCAAAGTGGTTATATTTCGTTTTGTTTTCTTATTAAGTTAATTTAGAAAAACTTTTGGAGCATTTTTTTGTTCGTTAAATATCAGTTTGTTTGTTTGTTTGTTTGTTTGTTTTTACGAACAGCGGCCAGCGGAAGACTTTTGCCTTTTAGCCTAAATCATTACGACTTGCATAAAATAAAATCTATAGATCTAAAACAGTTAAAGTAGCTATAGAACAATTTTAGTTTAAACATTAAACCTAGATAAATGTGCGCTATTATGTGAATATTGTTTTTGAAGAGGAGAAGCTGAAATCGCTTTGCAGGACATGAGGAGTCAGCGCGATCACATTTTTCAGCGAATAGGCTACATGCCTCACAAACATGACAAATAAATAAATAAATAAATAAATAAATAAATAAATAGAAAGCTTTAAATTATTACTTAACGAAATAAAACAAATCAGAAAAAAACGCTTTCATTATGTAATCCGGAAAGATGCTTTCCTTCAAAAGTTGCGTCCAAAGAAGAGATTGCGAGTCAGGGTCTTTGCGACATTATCTCAGAATACACTAGTTTATTAATGGATCATTCAAATATCTCCTTACTGTTTCCACCGACACATTCAATGCTAATTATTTTTACCGGTGCTTTGTGACAAGAAGATGGAATGGGACATATGCCCCGAAGCTCCAGCGGAGTGAAGAAAAGGTGGAGATAGGAGCTCTTCTCAGACAGTTGAAGTGTTCAAATGAGTTAAGAGATTTGCTCTCAAGCTATTTTCAACACTTTAGATTGGTTAATAATTTGTAAAAATCACAGATCCACGTGGGCACTGACCAATAGCATCGATTTGTGAAAAAATATGAAATTTACAAAATTTGGACATACGAGGTTTCCGCCCGACAGCGACGACATGTATGTTTTAGAAATAAGTCATGAGCTAGATTTAGTTAATAGTTCATAGTGAATTAATGATGATGTGCTCCTCAAGTAAAGTCATGACAAAATAATGCATTAACAAGGCATGAGTTGATGCTAGTGTATGGATAGTTAATAATGAGTTAATAATGATGAGCCCCTTAAAGTAAAGTTATTATATAATGCTGCACTTACAAACCATGAACTAAAATAAAAAATAAGTTTAGTAAGAGTGCCATGCTTTACATAACCAGTACAAAAATCAAAGATAAAAATGAGCTGTAGTTTTATTTTAATATGTCTTGTTTTATTTTGTATAATTAAACATGGACTCAAAAGCTCAAACATGTAAAGACAAACATAAGGCACCATTACATGTAAAATATGGTTTTAAAACAAGTTTTAAACCAATGTAATGCACCAAAAATATATATATATATAAAATAAATAAATAAATAAAAAATGGTGCGTACAATATAATAAACCCAGAAGGTCACACATTTAAGGTCAATTTGTATTAATTTATTATTAAATAAATTCAATAAAATATATTATTTCATAAAATACAAGTTGATTGAGATTCAGTTGCTCCTCATATATGGTTGTAGTTGGAGGTCTTCAGCTCTCCTTCACCAGGAGCTTCATTCTGCTTTCTGTGGCGACTCAGAGGTGTTTGTCTGAGGATGTGACAGAGACAGAGTACCAAAGTATGAAACGGGACATTGATTTCATATATGTCCACAGTAGAGGACACCAGGACTTCATGTTTTCAGAAACACAACAATAGGGAAATAAATTATATATCAATATTCCTATGGAAAGATATGAAAATCTTGCCAATTTTTACTCCTGTTGGTAGACTTCAGTTTTCATTATGTGTTGCCCCAAAAACACATTAATATGCAAATTAGATACAGTGCATAGATACATTGTACATAATGGGACAACATGTTTATGGCTATTTTACACACATATTGTGGAGCAAAAGCAAATCATTCTGTTATATATTCCATAACATAGTTGAGGATCATCTTAATATAAAGTTTATACTGATTTGGTATACAACATAAATTCTATAGTTTTATTTTTTTGCCTTTTCATGTCTATCCGTGTCTTTATATATATATATATATATATATATAAAAAAGAACTGTTTTTCTCTATAAAGGACATAGCATAACATATGAATATCTTATTTTTATGTTGTTTGTCCATTTTTTCTAATGCTCTGAACAATGTAATAACATGGGGAAAGAATAAAAAATTTTCTTCTTCTATTTTTTATTTTTTTTTTTTTAGTCAGGAGGATGTCATTGTTCTGCTAAACTCATTTTATTATGATCACATATCTAATGAAGAGATGTTCTGATTTTGTTCAGAAATACAAGCTTAATTAATTCAGCTCAGGTTATACTCACCAAAAAAAAAAAAAAAAAGAAAGAAAAAAGAAACATACTGGTGTTTATCTGTCACAACATTATCCAGTAATTTTACAGCATTTCTGTTAGAACACAACACAAGTGTAGAATACAAAGTACAGATAAAACACCTGTAAAATTCATTCAAATTAATGCAATACATTGTGGCCTATTTTTACCATTTCTGGAGCACTGTATTCTGCCTGTTTTTTCAGAATGTGTAAAACAGAACACATTCTGCAACAGAACAAACAAATCCATCTGACTTGTGAACACGTCACATTCAGCACCCTTTTTTTGGCTCAGTACTTTTTATATATTCTTCTGTAGCAGTGGCATCTGTTCTTATAAGAGGACTGAAGCCATTCACTTTTAATTGTTCTGTCATTATTCTGTTTAGATGCAATACTACATGTTTGTGTGTGTTTTTGTGGACAAAACTTTCCATTGTTATGATCACTGACATCTTTGGTATTTTCTTTAGTCACTGTTGCTTTGGTTACTGATGATATTCATGACTTATAAGAATAGAAGTGAACTTGAATGACATCAATACAGATGTTTCGAAGTCAGAGAGCATGAGGAGACTTACAGATAATGATGTTAAATGAGTTCATGAAGTCTTGATAGTATGTTGAAGTTGATTGAGATTCAGTTGCTCCTCATATGAGCTTGTAGTAGTAGGTCTTCAGCTCTCCTTCAGCAGGAGCTTCATTCTGCTTTCTATGGTGAGTCAGAGGTGTTTGTCTGAGGAAGTGACAGAGACAGAGCCTCCTCAAAAACTAATGACTGGACAAAAAAAGCAAAACACAACAAATCCCATGAAACATAAGATAAAATAATGAATTGCAGTTTTGTAACACATTTACAAAACATTTTTCACTGTAAGTGCTGTTTTAGTCACTTCTTGGTTGTTTTTCTTTTTTTTTTTTTCAGATTTACCCACATCTACTCTAACTGTGACACCATACAGTCCTGTATTCACTGGAGAGACAGTCAGTCTGAAGTGTGTGATTGAGTCTAACAATGACTGGAGAAAGAGAAATGGCCTGACAAATGACCAGAGATATGACTGGGCATATTACCAGATGCATGAGTGGAGATATGAGTGGTATAAAGGCAACAGAAACAATCCAATGTTACAGACGTCTGAGCGTTACACTGTAAACAGAGACACTCTCACTATCAGAGGAGCTACTGAGTCTGATCAGGATCAGTACATGTGTAGAGGACAGAGAGATAAAAGACCAAAATCATCACCTTTTATTACTGTTTCTCTCATTGTGATGGGTGAGTTGAGTATCATTGTAAACTCACTGTACTATGTCTATATATCTTGTCGAGAGACTGTGTTTTGTTTAAAATCAATATCTGTTCATATGTGTATTAATACAGAGAGACCAAAACCTGTAGTGAAGGTGAGTCCAGATCAGCGTGTGTTCAGAGGAGAGACAGTCACTCTCACATGTGACATACAGAGAGGAGGAAACATTCAGTGGACATACAGCTGGTTTAAAGATGGTTCAGTCATCAGAGACATCACTGAGAGAGTCTACACCATCACATCTGTGTCTGATAGTGGAGAATACAGCTGTAGAGGACAGAGATCAGACTCACAGAGATTAGACATCAGTGCTGCTGTTACACTGACTGTATCAGGTGAGTGATCATATTCACATCTGTGTAATCATTTTTATCAATATTTGTGGTTTCAGTATTTCATGTATTTTTTGCACAAATAACTTGAAGTCAAATGCAACCAACCAAACAATACACAATATGCCCTGATACAATGCAGTCACAACTAAACTACTCTAATTATTATATATATATATATATATATATATATATATATATATATATATGTATATATATATACACATATATATATATATATATATATATATATATATATATATATAGGTGACGTGTTAAAATCTCTATATCCTAATGAAACATGTCCCCAAACACACTACAGAAAACCATTATGTCATGGTTTTAATGGTTAAAAGTTGATGGTTTGTTATGTTTGTAATGGTATTTGTAGTGGAAACCATGATAATTTCTACTGACTTCTCTATTGAAACAATGAGATTGTTTCTATTGTTTTTCTTGTTTTGTTTTGTTTTTCCCCTAGCAGAGAGGATAGTTTGTGATTTGGTCTTTACTTAAAAGTCCTCTTGACTACTCCAAATGTTTCACATATTTAAGAGCTAGTTTTAGCATTAAAACCCTTTGTGAAAGACTCTCATAGCAAAAATGTAGACGTCCTAAATTTAGGAATGACCCATTATTTTTTCAGATTTTCTCCTAAATCTGCAGCTTATGAGCTACTTTTAGTCTTAAGATTTTGTGAATATGGGCCCTGAATCTGTTCTTGTTCTCCTGCAGATCTAAAGCCAAAGCCTGAGCTCACATCAGATCCTGCAGGAGCAGCACTGACAGGAAACACAGTGACTTTAACCTGCCGCATGGATCTGTCCACTGGATGGGACTTTTACTGGTACAAACACACACTGAACTCTGAGACAAAGAAGACAATAACAAACTCCTACACAGTGAAGATTAATTCAGTGTCTGATGGAGGCCAGTTCTGGTGTAGAGCTGGAAGAGGAAAACCAGTCTACTACACACAATACAGTGATGCACTGTGGGTAAATGTTACAGGTGAGAGAGAACATAGTATGTGACACAACATACAGATCACAGACAATATCTACAGAACTTCTAAAACACTGAATCAAAAAATAATGCAATAATCTGTGTTTGTACAGTGAGTCCTAAAGCTGTGGTGACGGTACGACCTGATGAACGAGTGTTCAGAGGAGAAACAGTCACTCTCAGATGTGATATAAAGTGGGGAGGAGACACTGAGTGGACATACAGATGGGAAATAGAGGGAACAAACTACCAACATAAAAACTCTGTCAGCCGAATCTCAACACAAGAGTGGAACATCAGCAGTGTTAAAGACATTCACAGCGGTAAATACACCTGTACAGGACAGATGGGGACACAAAGCTCTCAGCGCAGTGATGCTGTTACACTGACTGTATCAGGTGAGTTTGTGTGTTTGTTCATTATTATCAGTGTGAACAGCTCCTCTCTCAGTTTCTCTGTGGCTCTATAACTCCTCATGTTTTGTTCAGCTGAAGCTCAGGCAGCAGTGCGAGTGTCTCCACAGCCGTGGCTGACTGAAGGAGACTCAGTGACTCTGATCTGTGAGGTTACAGGCTCCTCTACAGGCTGGACGTTCAGCTGGTTCAGAGATGATGATCATCTGTCAGACAGCAGCAGAGGAGCTGGAGGCTCTTACACTCTCAGTCCTGCTGCTCTACAGCACACAGGAGTTTATACGTGCAGAGCAGAGAGAGGACGACCGGCCTTTAACACAAACAACAGCAGCACACAGCCACTGTGGATCACTGGTGAGTCTGACTGACACTATTTATGCTTGTGTTCATCTGTATTTGTGTTCAATCTCAAAAACCTGCTCTCACTTCCCTCTATAACAATCAGTCTATACCAGATCAGAAGCACTATATCAAATACATACTCGTAATATATGCATAATAAGGCTTTTTGTATTTCAAACTTTAGTGCTTCATGCTAAATTTGATCTTATTGGTTTTATTACAAAAACACAAGGGCTGTCAATTTTGAATGCTTTCTTCTCCTCAGGTGTTTCTCCTTCAGTGTCTCTGGTGGTCAGTCCCAGCAGAAGTCAACACTTCTCATCTGACTCTCTCTCTCTGAGCTGTGAGGATCAGAGTAACTCTGCTGGATGGACAGTGAGAAGATACACAGCCAGAAACACAGAAGATTGTTCAAAACAAACAGGATCTACATGTCGAATCGTCTCTCTCAGCACATCTGACACTGGAGTTTACTGGTGTCAGTCTGAATCTGGAGAGAAACGTCATCCTCTCAACATCACTGTACATGGTGAGACCTGTTTCTAATCACACTTTCTAATCCAGACTACTGTAGATGGAATCAGTTTCATGCCAGCTGTTAAAAGTCTGACTACACAACATATTGTTTTGATGTCTTCTTACTATTTGCAGTAAGCACACATGTCTTGTGTTGTGTAGATGGTGATGTGATTCTGGTGAGTTCTGTTGATCCTGTGATTGAGGGAGATACTCTGACTCTACACTGTTTACATCGATCTACAAACTCCCCGATCCTCAGAGCTGATTTCTATAAAGACGGATCACTCGTCCAGAATCAGACAGGAGAAATGAACATCACTACTGTCTCAAAGTCACATGAGGGTTTCTACTACTGTAAAACAGAGAGAGGACAGTCACTCCACAGCTGGATCTCAGTCAGAGGTGAGTCTCTTTCAGCTGATTTGATTTTATTCATGAGCAATCATTTATTGACAGCTGTATTTATAATTTCACATAACTCACATTTACAAAAGTATTACTAACAAATCCCATATACTGAAATACAGTAAAATCATCAACACCTCAGAACCAACATCCTAATGAAGAGGGCATGTTATACCAGTCCTGTATTAAATTTTAATTATATATATTTTACTTTAGCTTAGATTATTTTTGGGGTAAACTTTTTCATTAATACAGACCTAATGGGACGTTAGATGAGATCTTATAGATCTTCAGTGCTTTTTGAAAGTCTTTAGGGGCTCTGTAATGTTGTTCAATAATGTGGTTGTGTTTTTTTTTCAGCATCATATTCAGGTCAGATTTCTGTCTTCAACATGCTCAGTTTTCTTCTGGCAGCTTGTCCGTATCTGCTGTCTACAGTCGTGCTGCTGTTCAAATGCTACAGAGCGAGAGGTAAAACTTCTGTCTGAACTGTCTCTCTCCCTCTGAGTGTCTTTTTCACAAACCATTTACATTTACTGACAGAAATGCCTTTACTCTCTGTCTTTTTATATGTTATAGGTCAATATATACAACAGATATCACAGGATGCTGGAGTTTCAGGTTGAAGGCTGGAAAATACTGTGGTCATGGCCAGTCCATCGCAAGACAAACAAACACACATTCACAGTCTCACTTATACAGACAATAGTGTCTGTAATTCACCTGTATATCATCATCTACTCCAAAAAGAGTTTATTAGAGTGTCAGTCAAATACTCTGCAAGCTATTGAAAGCTGCCTTTTAAAGACACTGGACAAACAAAAGTGTTAAATAAAAAATAAATACAGCAGTTTTTAACTCCTTTTGCAGGCCCATAATGATAAATGTTCAAACTGATGAAATATCAGCACAGAGATGTTTTTTTTTTTTTTTTTTTTTGTTAATGCAGTTAACCTGATTGTCAATAAAATCTTAGACTGAGACATCACTAATATCAGATATATTAAAATTGTACTGAATGTAAGGAAAAGTTCATTATGACACTTTAATGAACAGACCTCCATCAACAACTGAACAACTTAAATGTTTACTGCTAACAACAATTAATAAAGTCAAATTACATCTTTAACACATGTATTTCATGTTCATGATACATTTTTTTAATATTAAACCATTTTGTTTAGATTTATTTTGTCTAAGAGTTTGTACTTTTTTAGCAAGTAAACGTAATTTTATTATAATTCATAAAATATTTTTGTTGTAAAATCTTTACAGATTTTAAAATAATTTTTATATTGTTAGAAATATTTCAGGACAAACATTTGCTGGACTGAAGCAACTTATTTTATCTGATTATCTGAGCAGTGTTTTAATGCTTTATAATTTGCAAAATTTAAATTACAATGTATTACCCAGATTGATTAGATATTTTTTTTACATGTCCAAGAAAAAACTGTAGCAAATTTATTTAAATTGTGTTTTTCCTTAAAGCATTTAGATATTTAAAGCATTAATATACGTTTGTAAATGTGAATTGATGTGATTGAATTTTTATTTTCATTTTGCACTAAATATTGCACACATGTATGGAAAAATATAAATTTAAATACAGAAATGCATTGTCATTTTGCATATTACATTTCAAATTGATTTTCTCTATCCAAATGTTCTTTGTATTTATTTATTTAATAAATGAAGTTACTGAGATTTAATCGAAGGGACGCAATTTGTCCTCTAGGGGTCTCCATTCTGCAAGATAAGGCATACCTGAATTCAGAAGTGTCTGTAAATTCAGACCTTTTTTATGTTATTTTATGTAACATAAATGCAAAAGTGATGGGATGAACAAGAAAGTTGACGTTCTAATCTTTCAAATTATATTATTACTCCACAAATTATATATCTATATATTTTTACAATAAATCTGATGATGCAAATTTGGTGGTGCAGAGTTGAAGAGATTAATAATCTGACTATAATTTCATCATTTTTGTCTTCATGGGGTTAAAATTGTTTTCTCTTCTTTCTGCACCTTCTACAGTCATGTATTACATGTTCTACTTTAACTACAACTCATATAATCTAGTTATTATAGCTCCACTTTTTGCTTGCCTCTTAAATTTTATCTGCTGCAGGTGAGTTCAATCATCCCTGCTCTCCGTCAAAAAAAGAACACAAAACAAAACGACGTCCTCAGCACTCATTAGAATATTTTACTTTATTTTAGATGTAAGTCAATAACAAGCCAACATGCGAACGAGTAAACATTTATGTCAGTTTAATCCACGGAGTGAACGCGGATATGTACAAGGTTGTGTCTATATGTTTCATATGATTTTTGTGTAATAATCATGGTAAACGACTGGTCTTTTCCTCCATGTGTTAAATAAGTTTTTTTGACAATGGCTTTAATGAAAGAAACATTGCTGATGAAACAAGATTGTTTCATTTAGAAGATATTTTGGTCAGTCTGAAGTACACAACACACCTGTCTGGTCTTCATCTCAGGTCACTACTGCTTCTTCAGTTTTTTTTTTATTGTCAAATTAATTTATCAAATGTACAACATTAGTTTAAATAAATAAATCAATAAATGCATGAATGAATGAATTAATATATAATTTTGTCAAAAATGTCATTTTTAATTGTGCTATTTTGTACCATTTGTGTTATACAACATTTATTTCTGCATTATATATGTATTTATTTATTTATTTTTACATTTATTTATACATTTCTACATTTCTGCATTTCTGTATTTCTGTGTTCATATGTTAATAAGGTAGGCGGTCCTAACCTCTCTCAATGCAGGATTGGTTAAACAGGATCTCTGTCGTTATGGCTGTACTACTGTGGATACTACTAGTACAAATAAGTGTATAAATAAATGTAGAAATATATAAATAAATGCAGAAATGTTGTATAACACAAATGTTACAAAATAGCACAATTAAAAATGACACTTTTGACAATTATTTATTCATTTATTCATTCATTCATTCATTCATTCATTCATTTATGCATTTATTTATTTCAGCATTGAATTATTTCTTTATTTATTTCTATATTTATTTCAGCATTGAATTATTTATTTATTCATTCATTTATGTATTTCTATATTTATTTATTTCAGCATTTAGTTATTTATTTATATATTCATTTATTTGTTAAATTATTTATGCATTTCTACATGTATTAATTAATTAATTTATTAATTTATTTATTTTTTAAATGTATTTATTTATTTCTGCATTTAAGTATTTATTTTTTTATTTATTTATACTTAAGTAATTTCTCGTCCTCCATACAGGCATGCTAGTGTGTTTTACGAAGAGGTTTTCAAGGGCCAATTTGAATAAATCTAGATTCAAAATGGAAAGAGACAAGATAGTCATGTCGTTTTGCATACGTTTTATTCTTATCCACAACGAAGTGAACATCACAGAGCTAAACACTCTCATGCAGTGTATGTTTCATTCATACTCGAAGTTGGAGGGCGCTCTTGCGCCGAAAGTCCATAAGTCAAATGTTGTGTGGCTCCACATGAATTTTATTCGGTGGGAAAGTGGACAAAATGGCCCTTTTCACCTGCTCTAGAGGGTTCCGGGGGAATGTCGCCTATAAGAATATTTTGTTCATTTTAAATTTAAATGCATAAATCTGGTGCATTTTGATAGCAGAATCATATGACTAGATCAATGAATAAACATATGCTCTTGTAAACAATTTTGTGCTCTAGTAGTAATTTATTCATTGGTTGCATAGATGTAAATGTGATGTGGTATGGGACAATTTTCACTATATAAATTCTTATGAAAGCTAAATGCTATTCTGTCAAGAACAGGGAGTGATTTCCTCCTCGTCTTTTTATGTTTGATTATCATTAACGCTGATACTTAACTCTAGAGAGGAGACGCGAGATTGAGTTCACGAGAATGACACGCATTATTTAAAAAAACATTTTCAATGACCAAATATTTGACTGGAAAAATAGCCTGCAGGTGCATTTTAAATTGTTGTAACAAATCATCTTGTAATAAATGTCATTTCAGTTCCACTTTCTGAGTATGAATTATCATATGCAGCAAAAGACAGCAACACTCAAGCACTGTAAAACTCACAAACTCCACTGACAGTCTTCTCTCCTGTATGATTTAATGTGAGTCTATTCAGACCTTAGAACCGTACATCAGTTATGAGCTTCTGGAATGCTGGACCTCCTAACTGAACTCATTTTCAAAAATTGAACAGTATAAATAACAACAATAAACAACACAGATATTGCTTAATCTTAATAAATGCAAAGTCCAGCCATATCAAAGTAGGCTACTCTCTCAATATTCAAATTGCATAGAGACCAAATGTTTTCAGCTTGTTCCAGAGCCATAGACAACTACACAGCCTATTATAGCCTACATACTAATAATAGCATAGATATTATATGTGGCCTAATTTGTGCACATCAGGGAGTCGCTTTCAAAACGCAGGGTATTAAAACTGCTTTTGACTGCGCAGGCACGTTTTTATTTTTGGTTTGGATTTAACGATCGCACAAACTCTATGCGGTGCTGAGCGTGCAATCTACAATACATTATTTTTATCAGACTCTCTGCAACTAATCCTTCTTTAATGTTTCTTATGGGCCAGTAAGGGACTTTTTTTTGCGCTGAAGTAATATAAAATACTTAGGCGAGCCTGTGTGTTAATCCACACCTGTCTGATGGCAGTTTGATGATTGTGTGCTGGGTGACTGGGGTCAGCAATGATTTTGCGAGCCTTCCTCAGACATTGTGTGTAAAAGATGTCCTGTAAGGTGGGTAGTTTGGTGCCTATAATGATTCCAGCTGCTCTCACGACTCTCTGGAGATCCTTGTGATCACTGATGGATCAGCTTCCATACCAGACAACCAAGCACCCTGTCAGGATGCTTTCAATGATGCATCTGTAGAAGTTTGTGAGGATTTTTGTACTGGCCTCCTTGAACCCACATTCATTTATCCAGCAAGTTAAACACCTTCACGCAATAACTCCTAGAACCATGAGGTGATGTAGAGAGTGTAACTTTATCACATGAATGGTGTGAAAAGGGAATGCCTTATTAATAACTGTCTTTGGATTAATGAATGCTCATAACATGAACAATCTGTTTTTGATTCAGTCTCTTTGTGATACCATCACTAATGGTATAGTCTTTACTGATGAGGTTACATTCTACTTTTTTGCGATACCTCATATGACCACAAGATGTCGCTTGGCTACATTATGTTACGCCTGGCAATGTCAGGTAGATTTTACTAATGACGTGACATGCAGAGACCAGGAAAGGTCATCAGAAATGTGCACAAGGAACTTGTTGCTCCTGACACTTTCCACAGCAGTTCAGTCAATGTGTAGGGGGCTGCAGCCGTCCACCTGCATCCTCCTGAAGTCCACGATCATCTCTTTAGTTTTGCTAATGTTGAGACAGAGGTTACTTTCCTTGCACCACTTAGATAATGATTTTACATCATCTCTGTAGACCATCTTATCACTATTCATGATGAGACCCAAGATGGAGGAATTATCAGCAAACTTAAAGAAGATGTTGGGGCTGTGACAGTCATGCGTGAACAGAGAGTACAGAAGGGGACTTAAAACACAAAGCTGTCGAGCAGCTGTGCTCAGAGTCAGCGTGGAAGATTGACAGTTCCCAATTCTCACCACTTGGGGTCTGCTCATCAGAAAATTCTAAATCCAGTTGCATAGTTGTGTGCTCAATCCTAAATCCTTACATTTTATGATAAGTTTGGCTGAGTGTATTGAAGGCAGAGCTATTATCAATGATCAGCATTCTCAAGTAGGGGTTCTTCTTATCCAGGTGTGTGAGAGCATTGTGCATCACAAGACTGATGGCATCATCTGTCTAAATATTTTTGTGATATGCAAACTGGAGAGGATCCAAGGTATCAGGAAAAGAAGAGCAGATGTAATCTTTGACATTTCTCTCAAAACACTTTATGATGCTATAGAGGTCCGTGCTACAGGTTGGTAATCATTCAGGCTGCTGATAACATGCTTTTTAGGGACAGGGATGATGATGGTGTTCTTAAAGCAGAAGGGGATCACAGACATCCTAAGGGAGAGATTAAAAATGTCTGTAAAAACCTCCAATAGATGGCTAGCTTTCTGTTCTCTTTGTCTCTGTAGTCTGTTATTTTTTATTATTGTTTATGTGTAATAAATTGTAATTTGAATCAAATAAACACATTTTATTAAACAAATTATTTTTTGCTGAAGCAACTTTTTGTAATGTCTGTTTGATGCTTTACACAACAATGTCTTTATATTATCTTTTAGGAGTAATTTTGTAGATAAATTTGATGTGCGATTAATTCAATTAATTAATCGAAACATTATGTAATTAAATAGATGAAATATTTTAATTGACTGACAGCTACATACATACATAGTCATGGGCAAAAATATTGCCACTCTTGCAATTTTGCAACAATTTTCTGTGAGAAGGGTTGCATTTTCTGACAGAAATGCAATGGTGCCAATAGTTTTGGCTATGACATTATATTACCTAAGGCTCAGAGTAAATGACCATTAAAATTCTCCCAATCCCTGACATATTTACCTACATCCATAGAGGGCGCTGTTGTCATAGAATGGTGCCGTGTGTGTGTGCTTTGGTGAACTTTCTACGTGAAACGGTGTTACGGTTTAACTGGTTACCGTGTTATCTGGTGACCAACTTCCTGGTTCAGGTGCTCTGCTCCAGATGTGATGGAACGGCCGCAGCAGTTTCGCCGATTCTAAAACCACAAACTGACGTGATATTAAGCTGTCTAATAAACGCACACTTGCTCATTACATGATTGTATGATCGCCCGTAGTGGCTGAAGTACGGAAAATAAACCAAAAAGTCTGCATGACACGGGTTTCGAACACGCGCTAAAAACAGCCGCACTGCGCAACACCAGTAACGAACGCACTGAGCTACAGATCATGTTGATTTAGTTTCGGATGTTTTGATTCAACTCAGGATTTTACTCTCGGGGTGACATTATGTAGCTGGCTGAATCAGGGAAATGTGCCCGTGTTAACTTGTGACCTGTGTTTACATGTTATCAAAATTTATAGTAAAAGTATATTAACTTAGGCTACATTTTATGGTGTATTATGTTAAAGTACATTTCATGCACGCGCAGACACGGGTAAATTTGTGGCTATACTGTGGTTTAATTACAAACGCTATCATTAAACTATATTTGCTATAGTAAAAACGGTACATTCTCTTCAGAGACTAGTTAATGCCTCGTTTGATGAATGTAATAACTTAATGTTATTTTCTCGCTGTTTTCCCTTTATTTTCTCGTAGAAATGGAAACGTAATAGGCTATATTGTTTGACAGTGGATGAAATGCAGTTATATTCTAGTCGAAACGCTGCGTGGTTAGCCATAACATTATATGAAATACAAACTTTAGTCAAAAAGCTGCATATACAGTTGTGTTCAAATTTATAACCTTGGTTAATGTGAAAATAAATCTGTATCATTAATCCTTTTTATTTCTTATTTTAAAAAATCACAAAAATCAAACCTTTCATTGTAGAATAGGATTTTAAAATGAGAGAGAAATCTGATTATGAAAAGTTTTTCTCTAATACACATTGGCCACTTAATCATACCCTTTTATGCAATACTTTTTGCAAACTCCTTTTGCCATTATAGGTTTTCACCTATAATGCCTGATATGTTTAGAGAACATCTGACGAGAGACCATTCTTTCAGAATCTCTCCAGACCATGCAGGTCCATGGTGGTTCTTCTCCTCTTCAGTGTACCCCACTCGTTTTCTATAGGGTCTAGGTCAGGGAACTCGGTTGGCCATGGCAGAAGCTTGTTTTTACTCTCAGTGATACATTTTTGTTTTGATTTTGATGTTTGTTTGTGGATCATTGTCCTGTTGGAAGATCCAACCATAGCCCATTATAAGTTTTCTAGCATGGACAGCTAGTTTTTTAATTTTCGAATTTTCTTGAATGTTTTCGTTATTTTTATTTAGGCTTTCTAACCCCATGATTTAACTGCATCTGCAATTCATCAGCTGTGATCCTTGGAGAGTCTTTGGCCACTCAAACTCTCCTCCTCGCCTTGCTTTGAGACAAAAAAGCCCCACGTCCTCTTCCAGATTTGTAAAATTTTATGTTGACTGGATTTAAGGTGCACTGCAGGTGAATGGGGTTAAAAATTAACTAATATTTAATGGTAATTATTGCCTTACCTACCCAGTTGATTGATTACACTAATAATTACAAATCTTTTTTGGTATTACAAGTTTTCTAAAATTTTAGGTTTAAATATGCAAATGAGGCATTATTTAATGAAACATGCATTAATTTGCATACCTTTCTAGTACAAAAATCTAAATACTGGATAAAGTTAGTTTAAAAATTCTTGTTTAATTTTTTCTTGACAGAGTCAGAGAAATGTTTTTACAGAGGGAATTTTATGTATCTTATTTACTCCATAATTCAGAAAATACCAACAGACAGAAAACTATATTTCTTTTCACATTTTTATATTATATATAATCAAGCAAATTATATATGAACAAATCCCTCTGTAAAAACATTCAGAATATAGATAAGGAACAAAAATGTAAAGTTTGGTGTGTGTAAGTGCTTCTGAATTGGAGAATAATGGCTCAGTGTAAGATGAGAAAAAAAAAAGAATTTTGAGAAAACAGCTTTTAAAAATATGTATTGTAATTGAAATCTATTGACACAAATACGTCAAGTGTTATAAAAGAAACACTTAACAGTGTCTTTTGGGTGTTTTTTTTCCAAAAGTCCACTTAGCCCAAAATCTCAAGCTTGACAGTTGCCTGAAAAACTGCATTTTTGCCGCTTAAATGAAAGGTCATACAGTAGGCTATATATAGATGGATTAAATGGATAAAAATGTAGACTTATTTTCACGGCCTTCTTTTATCATATTCACCAAGGGTATGAACAATTTTGAGCACAACTGTTGACTAAAGTTTATATTTCATACAATGTTGTAGGCTAACCAAGCAGCGTTTCGACTAAAATATAGCGTGAGCGTGCATGAAATGTACTTTAACATAATACACCATAAAATGTAAGTTAATATAATTTTACTATAAATTTTGATAACATGTAAACACAGGTCACAAGTTAACACGGGCACATTTCCCTGATTCAACAGCTACATAAAGTCACCCCGAGAGTAAAATCCTGACTTGAATCAAAAAATCCAAAACTAAATTAGCATGATCTGTAGCTCAGTGCGTTCGTTACTGGTGTCGCGCAGTGTGGCTGTTTTTAGCGCGTGTTCGAAACCCGTGTCATGCAGACTTTTTGGTTTATTTTCCGTACTGCAGCCGCTACGGGCGATCATATAATTAATTTCTAATCTTTACAAGAATAACAAAATCATGTAATGAGCAAGTGTGCGTTTATTAAACAGCTTAACATCAGTTTGTGCTTTAAGAATCGGCGAAACTGCTGCGGTGGTTCCATCACATCTGGAGCAGAGCACCTGAACCAGGAAGTTGGTCAGCAGATAACACGGTAACCAGTTAAACCGTAACAACGGCATTCTGATTAACGCTACCGGTGAAGAAAGATGATCTTCTGTTTACATGCGGGTCAAATGTATGTTTAAAAGTATCTCCCTACCTCTTAGCTCCTGGCTGATGAAGGGCACAAGGTATTGTTTTAGTTTCTTTCTCTGTGGTAAACTTTGAGAGAATTTTAAAGTGTTTATTTAGTGATCTCATTAGAATGTCTAGCGGCTCGTTAGCATATATGCATATTTCAGATGTCAGTATTGTTTCTTTTGGTTCGCAATCCAGATAGATTGTTTACAGCAAAGCAGGTCTTCATTTGGCCATTTTATGTGTTTTATGTTTTTCTCTCTAAATTGAGATCGTCAGTTTTAACAAAATTAATTGATTATAGCTTAGTTCATAAAGCACTCTAATGAACTCTAATAGCACTTGTTTCAATTTATAAAATCTTATAGGTCATTCAGGTTGCACTTCGAAGGAAGTTGTCAATGGTTAAAACTCATAAAAACTCATGTTACTATGGCTTGCTACAGTACAGTAAAGCAAAGATATTCATTTAGCTTGTTTACTAAAAATGTATCTCTTACTATAAATTGTCATTCAGATTGTAAATGTGCATTCGTTACTTTATAGGTTTGTAATAGGCATTTTTACACAATTTGCAAGCAGGTGTTTACTGTTTGTTTGTTTGTTTGTGTTTATGCAGCTCTTAAGATGTTTTTTTTTTGGAAATTAAATCTTTATAAACATCAGTTCCTGAGAGTAAAGTGCATCTGTTCAGCTGGGAATGCTACACTCAGTGAAGGCATCCAATTGTAGCTGAAGGTTTCCTGCACATTCAGTCTTTTCTTTGCAAAGTAATTGAATCTGACCCCATTTTATTATGATCTTAAAATTTTAGGTTGGAATGTCAGTTGGTCATTTGTATAATAATTTTCTAAACATTTGTTCATTCTGTTTAAATCCTATTCTCATTTTTCTGGATTGTCATGTTGCCAGCCATTTTATGCAGATCTTGTATGTTCACATACTTGCCAGTATTGGACACTACACAGAGAACTGACTAACAGTAAAGTAATACTATTATTTAGCAAGGATGCTTTAAATTACTCAAATGTGATGATAAATACATTTGTAAAGTTACAAACGGATTTAAATGCTGTTCCTCTGAACTTTCTATTCATCAAAGAAACTTGAAAAAAATCTACTCAACTGTTTTCAACCTAATAATAATAATAATAATAATAATAATAATAATTTATATTTTTTGAGCAGTAATCAGAATATTTGAATGATTTCTACACTCAAGATTGGAGTAATGACGCTGAAAAATGTATCTTTGAAATCACAGGAATACAGTGCATTACTGCTATGAAAAAAAAGTTCAAAAACGTTTACCTGGTAGTGTATATATAGGCAACTTTTTCTAGCTTTTTATAAAAGTAATAATAATGATTTGTTTTTTATACTACAAACATAACAAGGCAGAATATTATCTATACTGTAATAAATGCTATGTCATTTAGCACTGCATTGTTTATATACTTTATTACCTGAAGATGACTTGAAAACACAAATAAACCATATATTGTCGCAATTGTGTATTTAATGTATTCATGTGTCCAAAAAAAAATGCGTTTTTTTTTTTTCATACAGCAATAGCTGGACCCTTTTGACCATATTAGGGATTTCCTTGTACGACTTTCTGCACTAGAGCGCCCTCCGGCTTCGAGTATGAGTCATAGACTGTAAAAATGTATGAATGAAAAACACACTGCATGGAGTGTTTAGCGCTCTTGATGTTCATATCCTGTCATATCCTGGGTATGAATAATACAACAGGTCTACAACAGGTGGGGCTTAATCTAGGCCTCTGTCCATCTCAACTGGACTTTAGTCCGTTACTAGCCTGATGCCAATATGAGGTAACAAGGATACAACGCAATCTACTAGACAATCAGAAAGATACATAGCATGGAGTGTATAGATACACTCACTATACAGGCTCATCTGGCTACAGGAGACAGGAACTAACAATTGGAATTTACATTGATAGAGGCCTAGACTTTGAGAGTTTACAACTTTTAAGGACAGACGGTAATTACAAAATATCTCTAAACTCTTATGATCATTTTTACCTTTTAGTCTACCTGAGACATTTCAAATGATACCAAACTTGACGGTGAATATTACTTGCATTCATGTATTATATTTTGCTGTTGAGCACTCTGAGTGAGCTGAGTGAAGGGAAGGAAGTGGGGGACAAGAAACAAAGGTGAAGGAAGAATATGAAAAGAAGCTTTCCTGCATCTTCTCACAGTGACGTGGAAACAGATGTCTGCAGGTTAATACACTGTTTGTATTGTCCATATCTCAGAAGATCAAGCGTCTGAGGTTGTTTCACCCTTACAGCTTGCATATTTATAAATATGTAATCATTATGTGTCTCAGTTAAAATAATTTGTGTATGTTTGCAGAGATTTCATAATCACAGAAACATAAACATCTCTAATATAACCATAGCATCAGTGTTCACGTCAAACCAAGTTCTGCAGATGTTTCTGTCAGTGGTGTGGTTTGGTTGTAGATGATCTTGTGGTGGAAGTCACAGCATTTTGTGGGTTGTTTCTATATAGTGGGCCCCAATGTTCTGAGGCCAAAGAGTTACAGCAGTAATGGCTTACATTTTACTTGTTGCACTGGCTTCTTTTTGATCATTGAAGACATATTGTTATTTGTGCATTGCTAGCTTTAGAAGCTGCTTGTAGTGAGAAAATGACAGAAATGTTAAGAGCCCTAATAAAAGAGTTGAGCTGATGGCTGTGGTTTGACTTCTGCTCTGTTTCTGCTCTGTGGTTTTAACAAGAGTGGGGGAGATGGTTATACTTATTCTGTATCTTTAGTTTCATAAACCTCAAAACACTACTACAGGAGCAAAAGGTTCACAGCAGCATTTTCATTTACTTCCACTTCTTAGAAACACCATTCAATGTCAAATTTAAGAGTCTCTAGTTTCTTATATTTTATTTGACAGTAAAGTAACAATAGTACCAACTGGTAAAGCTACATTTCTAGTAAGATAATCTTTAGAGAAAAGAGCCCAGGATGCAGTAATACTTTCATGACAGCAAAGTGGTTGCAGATTTTTATCTGATCATATTACAGAAATCATATTTTAAATAACCAAAAATAGATGGAACATGTGCAGAGTTTGACAGAATTTAATAACAAATACAATAGATCACTTGCTCATTTCAATCATTGTGTAAAAGCAGTTTAGTTGTCATTATCCAGAACGCTGCAATTAGAGATGAGAGAAAAACTCAAATAAGAGCAGGATTCATAATTAAGCCTACATTAGGATTCACTTCATGATTTTACTTGGTATTCACTTGTAATGAACCAGAAGACATTCTTTTCAAGGAGAAAAACAGCATTTACAACTTGCACAAACCGACAGAGCAGCTACATTTGATAGCAGCTAAATTTCTTAGAATGGATCTCTTTTTCTTTCTATTTCTTCATGTATTTCTGTTTAGAGTTTTGTCTCCTTCCTCATCTCTACTTGTACTGTGACGTTCAGGAAGTGTCTGATAAAGTGCACACATCATTATTAAAACAGTCTATGAATGTGTCAGTATGGGGTCCAGTGCACTGCCTCTCATATTCTGTGAGTATTTCATGATATTCTACACTATATTTTGTTTTTAATACAGTATTCAGCTGAAGGTAAATGGTTGTGCTGTGTGTAGGAGGGTTTCAGTGCTTTTTGTGTTATTTATTGTTCAGTTTTAATGTAATGATATGTTACCTGTGGATCAGATACAGAGTTTCAGAGAACATGCATTTATCTGAGCTGCTGCTGATTGTGAAAGATGGAGGCCCTGTGGACATGTGCTTTTCATTCTTCCTAGTTTAAGCAGTTCAGTTAAATCAGATGCATTTGTTAATATGAGTTTGGTGTTGTAAGATATTGTCTCTTTAAATATACTCTCCGTTAGAGATTCAGAGAGTTTGAGAACAGTGACGAAACATGCCAGTTTCTCTATCAATTGAAAATTTTGTGGCCCAAAAATACTTAAAAAAATGACTGAATGTCATTGCATTAAACAATATATCAAACAAATGACATCTGCCAAAAAATGATGTCAATGCTTTTCTTAAAATTAACGTTTTTTTCACTAAGTTTTAAGTCATTTTTAGTGGATGTGTGAAGTCAATTCTCATCACATTCTAAGCAGAAAAAAACTGCTTTTTTTGAGCAGCAAATCAGAATAATTTCTGAAGGATCATGTGACTGGAGTAATGATGCTAAAAATTCAGCTTTGAAATCACAGGAATACATTAAATTTCAAAATATATTTAAATAGAAAACCGTTATTTTTAAAAAAGTGGTGGTGGTTGATTTTTTTGTCTCAGTCCAGCCCTGTTTGAGGTGTTACTCGAATAAACTAGGTGTGAAAACACCCTTAGACAATTAAACCAAGTCAAAACAAGTGGCATTTAAGAAATGTAGCACAAGCACAATTTTCAAAATAGTTATGAAACAATAAATATGTTGTTTAAAAAGTGTTTACATATTCTACACTCATGGCGTGTGCACACATTAAGATTAGATGCCTGCCTTTGTTGCAAGTCCATATCAAGCACTTCACCGATTCAACTACTCACTTCTTCTCCTCCTGTCTGGCTCTTTGGCCCTCATCACTGCAGTACAAACCTGTTCTTGATAAATCTGCTGTGAAAATGTGGGAAAAACAGATGGGCAAGATGTTGGCAAGAAGATCTTTATATAGGCGGAGCAAAGTACTTCATTGCACATTGTGATAGGGTGGTTTACGCTGTCAATACAGGAAAAAACAAAACAAAGAAAAACTTCTGTTAGCCCCTTAAGTGCATCAGCCAACTGGGAAAAAAGGACCTACAAATGAAACTTACTCAGACCACATCATTTTAGGCCCTTTTATAGCTTGATTGAGTCCAATTACAATGTGAAGTCAAAAGCATCAAAGTCATTTGCTGCTGGGTTTGGTTAATTTAAAATATTCTTTAGTGTTATTTTTATTTATTTTGTGGGGCTGCCATGTCACAATTAAGTTGATGGCAACATCAAGCAGGAAGTGATGCTGTGTTTTTTTTAACTATTTTGTCTCAGTGCCATTTTAAGTGGATGTGTGAAGTCTCCTCTGGTTCTTAGCAGAAAAACCACAGGTTCATCACATTGACAATCAGAAAGTGTCTTTGGTGTTTATTCTCAACAATATATTTGTTTCATAATTTACTTAATACATACATCAATTTTTAATGATTTACTTTACATTGTGAACACAAAGCACTGGGGGTACTCCCAAAAAGTACAAAAATTATCAAAAAAAAAAGTTGTTATACTCTGTGTGAGCAAAGCCAGTAAGTTTTAGTACAATGTGATAACATTAACTTGCACTTCTTGAAAAAAGAAATGTCTCTATGGGTCAAAATGGCCTGAACACAGCATGAGGTTTAAATCGATGTTGTCAGCATTACTCAGGAAGTGAGGCTGTATGTTTCTCTAACACTTTGACCTAATGTGGTTTGTACTTCTGTAGTTTGCTTTGTTCCAGTGAAGATTCAGTGCTCTGAAACAATGATCATAATCATACAGAAATACAAAATTATTAGCTTCTTATAAAATATTTCATTATTTTTCAAATAACTGTCAAGTGTTGTGTAACAGCATTTTTAAACATAATACTTTATTCAGGAAGCTTTTAGGGTTTGTAATACAAATATAAATAAATGTATAACCAAGAATTTTAAAAGGCCTACTGGTCAAAATTATTAGCCCTGTGATGTTAATAGTCAATAGTGTATCCCTTTTGCTTGATAACTGCCTTTAGTCATTTTCTGTAGTTCTCAACAAGTTTCAAGCATGTCTCCTGAGGAATGACAGCCCATTCTTCCTTAGCAAGTCTCTCAAGCTCCTCCAGATTTGTTGGTCTTCTGGCACAGACTCTGGACTTTAGTGTGTCCCACAGATTTTCTATTGGATTCAAGTCTGGGCTTTGTGCAGGCCAGTCAAGTACACCCACAGTGTGGTATGCTTGGGGTCGTTATCATGCTGGTAGCAAAATGTCGACCCAAACCAGGTTTTCTTGCAGACTGTCTGAGGTTGTCTTTCAAAATCTTCTTATAGTCTTCCTTTTTCATGTTTCCTTCAACCCTGATGAGATTCCCAGTTCCAAATGCACTGAAACATCCCCACAGCATTATACTCCCACTACCATGTTTCACTGTGGGAACGGTGCTCTTGGGGATGAATGTCTCTCCCTTCTTTCTCCAAACATAGGCAACATCTCTCTGGCCAAAAAGTTCTAGTTTTGTCTCATCTGACCAAAGGACACGTTTCCAGTATGCATCACATTCCCCCAGGTTGTCCTTAGCAAACTTCATTCTAACTTGGAGGTGTCTCTTCTTCAGAAGTGGAGTCTTTCTTGGTCTGCAACCTTGCAGTTCATTCATGTGCAGGGCTCTAGTGACTGTCTTCAGTGAGACATCAATTCCAGACTTGTCTAGGTCATTCACTTGTGTCATGGCAGTTGTTCTTGGGTCTTTAGAAACCTCTCTCACTAGTTTTCTTTCCAAAGTTTTTGAAATCTTTCGCTTCCTGCCTCTGCCCGTCTTGTTCTCCACTGTGTTGGTCTCTTAAACTTTTTGATAATGCATCTCACTGCAGTTCATGACACTTGAAAACGCTTTGATAAACGTGTGTATCCTTCTCCATCTTTATGAGCATTAACAATTCTTTCTCTCAAGTGCAAACTAATTTATTTAGTCTTTGCCATGATGACAGTGCATATTATTTTGCTAGTTGTTTCGCAAGATACTAATCCTCAGCTTAAAGAGCAATTTAGGCTTAACTAGGTTAATTAGGTTAATCAGGCAAATTAGGTTAATTTGGCAAGTCATTGGACAACAGTGGTTTGTTATATAGCTAATCAAACTGATAAGTAAAGGGGGTTAATAATATTGACCTTAGCAAAAATAAATATTTATTTATTTTGTAATTACTTTATTCAAGGAACTATAAGAAATCAGACTTTCTCTAGAAGAAAAAAAAATAATAATAGGAAATAATGTGAAAACATTCTCTTGCTCTGTTAAACATTACATATATATATATATATATATATATATATATATATATATATATATATATATATATATATATATATATATATATATATATATATATGTGTGTGTATATATAATATATAATATATATATATATATAATATATAATATATATATATATATATATATATATATCGTGATTTATTCACGATACAGCAAGGCCTCGAGTACCTTATTGGTTTTATAAAACGGTTACCACACAATGCAAATATTAAAAATATGTATTCATGTTTTCATTAAGTAAAATTATTAAGCCTTCCGCTGTAAAAAATAGTCTCTAACTGCAACCGAATGTTCATATATATATATATATATTTTTTTATTTATTTATTTATTTTTTCCATTTCAATTCAATTGTATCATTTCAGTATCTGAATCAAAAACAGAAGGTCTGACTTGACTTAAGCTCTGTGAAATAATGCTAAAACAAAAACGTCAGACTCTGAATTCAGTTCTTCCAATAAACAGTGAGCTTGCTCTGGCTGTACATTATTTTCTTTGTCCGTGTCTGTTCATTTTAATCCTTGCTTGCAAGAGTTAAACCTAAACCTATGAACTTTTATTTTGACAGAAACTGCAGTTGAGCTTTTATTTTAGTGGAAAACTCCAGCTTCAGTTCAAAACAGGTTTCGCCTCTCATTACAAATCTAATGAAATGCTGGAAACGTCTGCTTATTAAAATTGTGAAAATTATGGTAATGTGAAAACAAGAAAACAAAGCGCAACTGGTGGTCGCTGCATTTCCAAACACGCACTAAACTCACAGCACATTCAGAAACAGAGTTCACAGCATTGACTGTCAAAGGAGTCATTGACTGTGGCAGGACAAATCAGACTGTGGTGGGGTGCCACAATCTAGTTAATGAGTGAGAAACACTGGTAATGGGTAATTTTTACTTAAGTACATGTCTGAGCCCATACTGCTTTACTTTAACTGGAGTAAAAAAGTGAAGTCAGTACTTCTGCTTTTACCAGAGTATTTTTAAACATGAGTATCTGTACTTCTACTTCAGTGAAGGATGTGTACTTTTGCCATCTCTGTTTATATAAAATAACATCAAAAAAGCAATTAATTAAATGTTTTAAATAATTGAGTGCAATCACTTTGACGTAGCATAGAGCTCATTTAGCAAATGCACAGCTAAACAGATTTTGAGTCTAGATTTAAATGTTGCTACTGATTTTGCACATCTGATCTCCTCTGGCAGCTGATTCCAACTGTGGTTAGCATAATAGCTAAAAGCAGACTCCACTTGTCTGGTGTGAACCCTTGGTATTTCTAATTATTAATTATTAATTTCTAATGATTAACTATTGGTATTTCTGAGCATTTTAGGTTTATATTCAGTGAGCATCTGCTATGTATTGAGGTCCTAGGCCCTTGAGTGATTTATAAACTATTAATAATACTGTTAAATCAATCCTAAAAGTGACTGGAAGCCAGTGTAAGGACCTGAAGGACTGGTGTGATATGCTCAGATTTTTTAGTCAGAATTCTGACAGCAGTGTTCTGGATGAGCTGCAGCTGTATAATGGTTTTCTTGGGAAAGCCAGTGAGGAGACCTTTACAATAATCCACCTGCTGCTCATAAAGGCATGCACATGTTTCTCCAAGTCTTGACTGGAAACAAAACATCTAAATCTTGCAATGTTTTTGAGATGATAGTGTGCTGATTTAGTTATTTCTTTGACATACTGAAACTTAGGTCTGACTCCAGAATCACACCAAGATTCTTGATTATTTTTTGTTGTTTGACCCCAAAAGTTATGTTTGTTTCAGTTTTCTCTTTGTTTAACTGAAGACAGTCTTGGCACATCCAACTGTTAATTTCATAAGTGCATTGGCAGAATGAGTCAGTGTGGCTTTAGTCATTAGGGGATAATGCTATGTAAATCTGGTCTCCATATCTTTGATTGGCAATTAGCTTTTTTCTCATTATGTGAGCATACTGTATACAGGCTGAACAAGAGTGGTGTAATAATTGAGTCTTGAGGGACTCCACATGTCATGGATTTCCACTTAAACTCCTGGTCTCCTATACTCACATAATAACCTCTCTCTTCTAAGTATGACCTGAACCATTTAAGGACCATCCCAGAAAGCCTGACTGAGTTTTCCAGTCTCTCTAGAAGTATGTTATGATCAACAGTGTCAAACGCAGCACTGAGATCTAGTACCAGCACTGATATTTTGCCAGAATCAGTATTTAATCGAGTATCATTTATTATCTTTATGAGTGCTGTCTCTGTGCTGTGATGTGGTTGGAAACCAGACAGAAAATTATGAGTTTAAGAAGTTGTTCATTTGATAATTTATAAAGAATACTAAAGAAAACTCAAATGCAAAGCAAGCAAAAAACACTTAAAAAGACAGAAACTCACTGTCTGATGTCACATTGGTTGATGAGAATATCATCATGCGTTGTATGTTATGAATCTCAGTGGTTCAAAGTGCTTCTCTGGGCAGGAGTGAATCTATCAAGCTACTTTCACACTGCCCGTTGATTCCGGAAAATTGCCGTAACATTGCCGGAGTGCCTTCTGTGTGAATGCAACCACGTCCCGGGATTGATTCCAGGAATGATTCCGGGTTAGGGACCTAGTTGCCGGGATCAGTCCCAGAACGAGCGCTGTGTGAACAAAAGCCAGAACCAATGCCGTAAAGGCTATGCAAAAGTGAAGATGCATGTTATTGTGCGACTCTTTTACAGAATGTTTTGAAGGCAGATCTTCTTACTATTCGTGCTGAAGTGGAAATCATTCGCCAGTTTAGTGAAACGGTACACGTTGCATTATAAACTAATGTTCTCATGTCACGTGTCTTCACGGGATCTTTATGGGTTGTGTGTGAACACACGCAGAGATTCCGAAAAATCACTGGCAGTGTGAATGAACCAAAATCAAAAGATCCTGGGACAATTCCCGGAACGCATTACCCATGTATTTTCCGGAATCTTCAGTGAATCGAGTCTCATATCAGGTGTGGTGTCTCAGAAGACTACGCCGGATAGTCCGGTGTGCTGAGCGGATCATTGGTACAACCCTCCCCACTCTTCAAGATCTGTACCTGTCCAGAGTGCGCAAAAGGGCTAGTAAAATCACTCTGGACCCCTCACATCCCGCACACTCGCTTTTTGAACTGTTGCCATCTGGTCGACGCTACAGAGCCCTGAGCACTAGAACGACCAGGCACAGGAACAGTTTCTTCCCTCAAGCAGTCCATCTCATGAACACTTAAAAAAAAAAATAATAACACAGAACAATAACACTATTATACACTCATTCATTTATTTAAAACACATACTTGTTTACATTTCTCATTTCTAATTTGCACCTGTACATAATAAATTGTTTACATTTGTCTATTTTTTAGTTTATTTAAATTGTATATTGAGTATTTGCTTTTTTGCACTTTTTTCTGTATATTTTCTGTATATTTGTATATTGTTCTTTTATTATCTGTGTGTCTTTTCTTGTCATTGTCATTCTGTTGCACTGTGGAGCTTCTGTCACTAAAACAAATTCCTAGTATGTGCAAACATACCTGGCAATAAAGCTCATTCTGATTCTGATTCTGATTCTGATTCTGATTCGGACACGGACCGGGTTCTGTGTTTGGCATTGATCATCACTGCTGGATTTCAGCTTTGACTAATTTGAAATTTCGGGAAAAAATACTGAGGACATGACCTCGGTGTCCTCAATGGTAGATACGGCCATGCTAGAGTCTGTTTTGTGTTTTCTTCTGTTCACAGCATCTACACTGACTGTGACCCCAGACAGACCTGTATTCACTGGAGAGACAGTCAGTCTGAAGTGTGAGATTGAGCCTGATTACAGTGACTGGAGATATGAGTGGTATAAAAGCAATACCTACAAAAGTGTAATTTTACAGCTGTCTGAGCATTACACTGTAAACGGAGACACTCTCACTATCAAAGAAGTAATTACATCTGATCAGGGTCACTACTGGTGTAGAGGACAGATAGATGGAGAACCAACATCATCACAGTCGAGCTCTGCTGTTTCTCTCATTGTAAAGGGTAAGTTGTTGAATATCATCATCTTCATAAACTCTCTTTTTTACACGAAAATCAGATTTAATTGTGACACTGAATCTACAAGCTCCTGAAGTTCCTCAGCATAAAATATAAAACATGCTTAAATTAAAGAGAACAAACAATAACACAGATTCACTGTAAGACTGATTATTGTTTCAGATGATCTGATGTTGAATCACATTAAACCTGTAGTAAATCAGACAGAAGATAGACCATCACTCTTCTCTTTAACATCAAAAAGTGTCATAATGTTGTCATAAAAAATAATAATAATAATAATAATAAAATAATAATAATCCCCGAGGACCATCACAGATCAGTGATTCCATAGCAGAAGAAATCAATGAGAGAAAAGTCAGCCAGGTGAGTTAAAAAATGTCCAGAATGTCTAAAATGATCCTCGAGTGAGTTTCTGGTGAAGCTGAATTAAAGTGACTGCTGGATACATGAGTGTCTTGTGTTCTGTAATGTGTCTGATTCAGTAAAACACAATGTTGGATCCAAGTGCAGTTTAAAACGTATATAAACAAGACAACAAAAGTAAACCCAGCAATGACCAAGACAAACCAAATACAGTAACTGAAACAAATGCACACTATACATTCATATAAGACCAGACAATAAAGAAGACAAACACTGGAGATCATATAGACAAGAACAGACAGGTGTAGGCAATGAGTAGCCATGGCAACAGATGAGGGTGACTATGGAAACAAACAAGGTAGGCAAGGCAACAAGGGAAACAGGAACTAAATACAGGAAGTTAATCCAAAAACAGTGGGAACATAAAAAAAACACTTAAGCATAAAAGTCCTTAAACAGACGACAGGAAACACCAGACCATAATCATGACAGTATCATAGATAACAACAGTGTGTACAGTTTAAAAATGAACTAAACATTTTAATAGATTTAATTTAGCATCAGAAATTGTTATAAAATATAATGAACCCAGAAGGTCACACATTTGAGCTTCCATGTTTTGTTGTAATTTATTATGATTCAATTAAATAAAGTTCACGCATTCACGCATTGTTTAGGTTGTGGATGGACTAAAACATGTTGATTTTATGCTGCATGTTGCTTTAAAAAAAGTCAGTAACTGTATTTGCTGATGCAGTGATGTTGATGCATGTGTGCTGTTGCTAGCTGACTATTTCATTTAATTTAGTTCAAGAAAACTACTATACATTAACAATGCACTGTCAGTTAAACATCAAAAAACAAAAGCGGTTTCATTTAGGTTTCACAAATCATCTGAAGTGTGTTTTTGTTCATTTCACAGAGAGACCCAAACCTGTAGTTCATGTTGATCCTGATGAAAATGTGTTCATAGGAGAGATGGTCACTCTGTCATGTGACATACAGGGAACACAAGGCTGGCAGTACAAATGGTATAAAGACAGAAATCAAAATTACATTGTACAGCATAATCAGAAGTATATAATCACAGCTGTGGATGGGTATCATGGTGGTGTGTACAGCTGTAAAGGAACTCAGTCAAAAGCACCAACATACTCACAGATGAGTGATGGAGTTACACTGACAGTATCAGGTGAGTTCTTGAATCTCAACATTGAGTCCGAAAAAGGACGGGGAAGTTTGGGTCCAAGGTGATTATTCTTTGAAACCTTGTTGGATTTACTTCTGGGAATCAGTATAAACCATGGTTTTCTGTGCAAACCAAAATATATAAATACAAATAAAAATAAATATGAGAAATATTTCTGAATATGACCACCTATAAATGAACTCAACACTGCATCACTGTACACTTACAGAGAAACTACAGCCGACTCTGACTGTAAAACCTCAGGGTCCAGTGTTCACTGGAGACACAGTTACTCTGAGCTGTGATGTGGGACAGTCAACTGCATGGACAATTCACTGGAGAAAAGACTCAAACCCTGAATACACTGATGCAGCTACTAAAACAATCAGGTCTGTGAGCGTCTCTGATGAAGGAACGTACCGGTGCAGAGCAAAACGAGGAAAATACTACAGCGAGTTCAGTACAGCTGAGATAACAGTTAATGGTCAGTGCTCTCTTGCTTTCTATATATTTTTTTTTTAAATGGAAGACAACGTAATGTGTTTGTTATAGACATGATTATTACTGCCATAGCCTATATTAACACTGTGCTGTCAGTTAAACAAAATGTCACATAATAATAAAATAATAATAATAATAATAAAAATAATAATAATAATAATTTAGGCTGCACAGATCATCTCAGATAGTTTCAGACACATGAAGTGTGTTGTTTGCTCATTTCACAGAAAGACCCAAACCTGTAGTTCATATTGATCCTGATGAACATGTGTTCATAGGAGAGATGGTCACTCTCACATGTGACATACAGGGAACACACGACTGGCAGTACAACTGGTATAAAGGCAGAAATCTAAATTACATTGTAGGAATAGTTCAGAAGTATGTAATCTCAACTGTGGATTGGTCTCATAGTGGTGAGTACAGATGTGGAGGAACTCAATCAAAAGCACCAACATACTCACAGATCAGTGATGGAGTTAAAATGACAGTATCGGGTGAGTGTGTTAATTTTTCCTTTCTTCATTTCAAAGCAAACAGATTGATTAGTTAACCAGGTAAACCTGATCTTAATTTGACTCATGTATATAACACTCCCAGATGTTCTAGTTAAGAGTTTATAACAGATATGGGACCAACCGGCTGTGAGTACAGTGATGGTGACAGAGAATAGCAGCATTTATCTTTTCTAACAAAATACTATCACTTTTTTTAATCAGATTGATTACTGATTTCAAACATCTGATAAGCAGTATATTTTTGAAGCTCATTATTTCCACATCTGTTCTTATAAGAGGATTGAGCAGTTCACTTTAGTTTTTATTCTATTCAGATGCAGAATTGTGTAAGACAGTTCTTTATAGGACAGATGCAGTGGAGTGATCAATGATAGTTGTTTTAGAGAGCTGAATGCAGTTATATTTACACAGAGTTCATTTACTCTTTCTCTTTGGTTAATCTTTGAAACACAAATTAAGACACTTTAAATGAAACCTGAGAAGTTCCTGTCCCTCCATTTGGAAAATAAAACTTGAAAAAGCATGTGAATATGTGGGAAACCAAAATTACATCTGTTTATCATATAAGTGATTGTATCTCTTGACAAGACTTGGATTAAACTGCTATTCATATGGATTTGTATTACAACACCTTAATGACATTTTGTCATGATTGTCACTCTGCACTGTAAACTCATGTCTTGTGTGTGTTTTGAGCCATTTTGTTTTCTTTACAGGTTTACCCACATCTAGACTGACTGTGGCACCATACAATCCTGTATTCACTGGAGAGACCGTCGATCTGAAGTGTGTGATTGAGTCTTACAGTGACTGGAGATATGAGTGGTATAAAGGCAGCACAAACAATCCAGTGTCAACTGAGTTTCACACTGTAAACAGAGACACTCTCACTATCAGAGGAGCTACTGAGTCTGATCAAGATAAATACTGGTGTAAAGGACAGAGAGATAAAAGACCAAAATCATCACTTTTAAGCTCTGTTTCTCTCATTGTGAAGGGTGAGTTGAATAGCATTATCCTCATAAACTCACTCTGCTACATGTATGGTCAATATGAATGTCACACTTTCTTTTGAGCAATTAATTCCATTTAATCTCACTTTTAAATTGTATAACCTAAAACTCATGACACAGAGACAAATGCTAAAATGCAGAAACAAGAGCTACTGGTAAAAATAGCTGAATGTAAATGCTAGATCTGATATGAAAATGTTTCTGTGTCCTTTTTTTTCACTGTCATCCATTACAAACTTTAATTTTTTACAAAGGGAAGCACTGCTGCAGTAAAATTCTCACTGCCAGAACAGTATATGTGACCAGAAACAAAGACATTATAACATTCTAAGTGTAAGGTGGGGTGTTTCAAGAAAGATAATTTATTAACGACACATAATCAATAGTAAAGCAATACAGCAAAGACAAAGGCAAAAAATGAAATAAACACAGACAAAGGGTAAAGAAGGCAAAGCTGCACTGAACACAACACAGACAAGATATCCATAAAGGACAACACCAGACAAAGAACAAGAAAAAATACTGGGGGTTAAATACATTGTGTAACTGATTTAAAAAAAAGCTGAAAGAGGCTAACTGTGAAGTAACTGTGGTAACAAAAAATGCACTTAGCAAACAGGAACTAGACACAGGAAAAGACCAGAGACAACAAAAAAATTAGACTTCAAAACAAGAGTCCTTAAACAGAAAACACAGAAACACAAGACTGCAATATAATACTGAAATATAGACAGAAAGTTCAGCCTGTCCAGTTGACAGATGGGCAGAATAAACTTTAGTGAATATTATACAGAGAAAAATAAAGCTGTAAAAAAGTGGAACATTTCCCAGTGTTTATTAATTGTTATGGCAGTTACATTTAAAGGTTTTTTTTTTTTTTTTCCTAACCCTAACTAGTGGGAAAAAAAGCCTGTATTTAAAGTTCTCCGTGTAAATAAATACATAAATAAATGCACACACTATAACCATCACTCTCCTCCACATCTCTCCTCTTGAACATCAGTGTTACACAAAAACTCAAATGATCAGATCATGTTTTCTGACTAGTTCAGTGAAAGAAATCTGTCTTTTTTTCTTCACAGCATTACCCACATCTGGACTGACTGTGACACCAGACAATCCTGTATTCACTGGAGAGACAGTCAATCTAAAGTGTGAGATTCAGTCTTATATCTGGAGACAGAGAAATGGCCTGACACATGCCTGGACACCTGAGATATGGATATATGTGTGGTATAAAGGCACAGACAGTGTAATGTTACAGATGTCTGAGCGTTACACTGTAAACAGGGACACTCTTACTATCAAAGGAGTGGTTACATCTGATCAGGGTCAGTACTGGTGTAGAGGAAAGAGAGATGAAAGACCAAAATCATCACATTTAAGCTCTGCTGTTTCTTTCACTGTTAAGGGTGAGTTAAATATCATTGTTCTCCTAAACTTCCTCTATGTCCACATATCTAGTCGAGAGACTGGTTTTGTTCAACATATTATCTTGCTAAATTAACATGACTCATACTACCTGTTAATAGTATGCGAAACTGGTCACATTTTGCAACAATAAATGATTCAAACTGTAGTAGCTACATTGACACATGACCTCTTCACATTGCAAATTAAATTCAGCACTCAAGGAAAACTGATCAAAATACAGTGATGTGTTGTATATCAATAGGGTGACTTAAGGTTGATTGGGACACTTTTTCCAAGTCATTTCAATGAAAAAAAGTGTCCCAATCAACCTGAATTCACCCCTGTTTAATTAGTGTTCATATACTGATCACACTCAGCTCATTTAAAATCAATAATTGTTTTCATATGCCACATCTGTTCTTATAAAGGACTGAAGCAATTTATTTTTAGTCTCTATTCTCTTCAGATGCAGAGCTGCATATTAAAATTTAGTAGCAACTTCACCATCTAAGTATTTCATGCATATTATGCACAAACTCCTGCAGTTGTACTAATGCAGACAAATACACAGGTAAATCTGTCCTTTTTCTCCTGCAGATCCAAAGCCAAAGCCTGAACTCACATCAGATCCTGCAGGAGCTGCACTGACAGGAAACACAGTGACTTTGACCTGCCGCATGGATCTGTCCACTGGATGGGACTTTTACTGGTACAAACACACACTGACCTCTGAGACAAAGAAGACAAAAAAAATGAACTCCTACAAAGTGAAGATTGATTCAGTGTCTGATGGAGGCCAGTTCTGGTGTAGAGCTGGAAGAGGGAAACCAGTCTACTACACACAATACAGTGATGCACTGTGGGTAAATGTTACAGGTGAGAGAGAACATAGTATGTGACACAACATACAGATCACAGACAATATCTACAGAACTTCTAAAACACTGAATCAAAAAATAATGCAATAATCTGTGTTTGTACAGTGAGTCCTAAAGCTGTGGTGACGGTACGACCTGATGAACGAGTGTTCAGAGGAGAAACAGTCACTCTCAGATGTGATATAAAGTGGGGAGGAGACACTGAGTGGACATACAGATGGGAAATAGAGGGAACAAACTACCAACATAAAAACTCTGTCAGCCGAATCTCAACACAAGAGTGGAACATCAGCAGTGTTAAAGACATTCACAGCGGTAAATACACCTGTACAGGACAGATGGGGACACAAAGCTCTCAGCGCAGTGATGCTGTTACACTGACTGTATCAGGTGAGTTTGTGTGTTTGTTCATTATTATCAGTGTGAACAGCTTCTCTCTCAGTTTCTCTGTGGCTCTATAACTCCTCATGTTTTGTTCAGCTGAAGCTCAGGCAGCAGTGCGAGTGTCTCCACAGCCGTGGCTGACTGAAGGAGACTCAGTGACTCTGATCTGTGAGGTTACAGGCTCCTCTACAGGCTGGACGTTCAGCTGGTTCAGAGATGATGATCATCTGTCAGACAGCAGCAGAGGAGCTGGAGGCTCTTACACTCTCAGTCCTGCTGCTCTACAGCACACAGGAGTTTATACGTGCAGAGCAGAGAGAGGACAACCGGCCTTTAACACAAACAACAGCAGCACACAGCCACTGTGGATCACTGGTGAGTCTGTGTGACACTATTTATGCTTGTTCTCATCCATACTTGTGTTGAATTCCAGTCTCTGGAACAGGGTAAAGAAAAACATCTACAACCAATAGCAAACTCAAAAACCTGCTCTCACTTCCCTCCAGTACTAAACCATGATAAAGCACTATATCAAAAACATACTCATAATATATGCATATTAAGTTTTTTCAAACTTTAGTGCTTATTTCTAAATTTTATCTTAATTGTATTTCCTTCCTTGTTACAGCTGATTTCAGGGCTCACAAAATCCCGACGTCCCGGGCTATTGTGTTTTCCAGTCGGGCTACCAAAAGTTTCACCGCCCTGCCCGGCAGGCTATCTTAAACTAGAGGGCTCCTGCAGGTCCTTAAACACTCCTCAATTTAGCTGTAGGCTATCAAATTTAAGGCCATAAAAAGTTTTAGATATGTTAAATAGTATAAGAAACATCTTAATTATAATTTTAAGAGGTCTTACAGTTGCGCACGGAAAGACGAGAATCGCGATAGGGCTGGATTAAACTTCAAAAGGCAATGATGTCACTGAATAAATATGCGCGCTGCACCTTGCAAAGTCAAAACGCGGCCGGAGGGGCCAGTGCCCCCGTGTCAACAAGCTTGGCCCCCCCTCTGGCCCCCCTAAATTTAGAATCGTATCCCACCAAACAAATCGTATCACACCAAAACAATGCACAGTTTGTCCTGTGGGTGGCAGTAATCGGAAAAAAGTAATTAATTGTGCCAACTTTTTACATCAAGAGGAAATCAAACCACAGAAGATTCATCATTCACATTTTGTCAGAGCTACACAACAACAACAAAAAGATCCAGGTAACAAAAATATTTTAATTGTCATGTTAACGAAGTGAAAAACAGCGCTCAGCACAAAAAAAAAAAAAAAAAAAAAACGCTAAGCACACTCCTGACGTTTTTAAAAACGCGGTGCTTCCATTTAGAGCATTGGTCTCAAACTCAATTCCTGGAGGGCCACAGCTCTGCACAGTTTCGGTCCAACCCTAATCAAACACACCTGATCCAGCTAATCAAGGCTAATCAAGCTCTTCAGGTTAACTAGAAACTTCCAAGCAGGTGTGAGTTGGAGCTGGTTGGAGCTAAACTGTGCAGAGCTGCGGCCCTCCAGGAATTGAGTTTGAGACCTCTGGTTTAGAGCAACTGAAAAAAATACGCCAGCCTCAGGGGAAAAATGCTTTGGTGGACTGAACGCGGCACGGATGTCTATATGAATGTAGGCTATCTGAAACGAACCGACTGTCCTCGGAAACGTGTCGTTGTCATTTTCTTACCAATTATAAAACAGCGTTAATGAGCGCGGTGCTCCTTTGTGTAAAGCTGTTACTAAGGAAACCGCAGCGTTCCTAAAGCGCCACCACATGGCAGAGAATGATTTTGCATCTCCAATAAATTTTTCAGCGGTTTATGGTCAGATTATTGCAAATATCGACCCATGGTTTATGCAGCAAATACATAGTTGTAAATGTGAAATAAGTTAATGTGTCTTCTAAAAGTCCAGACAATTAAGACAGTAATATTTATGTTTGAATACATTATAATACATTATATACTTGAGTTATCCCTTTTAATGGTCTAAACCTGTATTTGAACTGTAAATCATGTCATCTTATGGCTTAATACATTACCATACATTGTTCAACCCTACTCATACTGTTCATTTTACTTGTGCAGCTGTTAAAAAGGGTCATAAATTGCCTTAAATTGATTTTTAAAAATTATCCTATAAATACCTGTAAATAGTGACATAAAATTCCTTCCTTGATATTTGTGTATTGAAAATATTTTTGACTGATATTTAGAGTCCTATCTGATTTTCTATTTTTTTTTTTTTTTTTTTTTTTAATGTTAAATTAATTTTCGGGCTACCAAAATCTGAAGAGTACCAGCCCGAAGGGCTACCAGAGATTTTTAAATTTTGCGAGCCCTGGATTTTATTACATAAACATGTGTGCTGTCAGTTTTGTATGATATTTTCTTCTTCTCAGGTGTTTCTCCTTCAGTGTCTCTGGTGGTCAGTCCCAGCAGAAGTCAACACTTCTCATCTGACTCTCTCTCTCTGAGCTGTGAGGATCAGAGTAACTCTGCTGGATGGACAGTGAGAAGATACACAGCCAGAAACACAGAAGATTGTTCAAAACAAACAGGATCTACATGTCGAATCGTCTCTCTCAGCTCATCTGACACTGGAGTTTACTGGTGTCAGTCTGAATCTGGAGAAAAACATCATCCTCTCAACATCACTGTACATGGTGAGACCTGTTTCTAACTCACACTTTCTAATCTAAATTATAAAAATCTCACATTTTCCACTAATGGTTTTCTGTACAGCTGATCACAGACTGACAATACTGAATGATTATGATTATATTATAGTTTCCACATTCATCAGACAGTCTTCTTTCCATTTAAATGGACAGTTTTTGGCCAGACTACTGTACATGGAATCAGTTTCATGCCAGCTGTTAAAAGTCTGACTACACAACACATTGTTTTGATGTCTTCTTGCTATTTGCAGTAAGCACACATGTCTTGTGTTGTGTAGATGGTGATGTGATTCTGGTGAGTTCTGTTGATCCTGTGATTGAGGGAGATACTCTGACTCTACACTGTTTACATCGATCTACAAACTCCCCGATCATCAGAGCTGAGTTCTATAAAGACGGATCACTCGTCCAGAATCAGACGACAGGAGAAATGAGCATCACTACTGTCTCAAAGTCACATGAGGGTTTCTACTACTGTAAAACAGAGAGAGGACAGTCACTCCACAGCTGGATCTCAGTCAGAGGTCTGGAAATAATGAGCAACTTTATGTAAGTTTGTAATATTATCATACAGCATGTCACTAACAAATAGATCTTGTCATGTTCTCCAATCTCAGTATCTTCATCATCTTCTCTTCTGGTCACTGCTGTGGTTGTGGGATTGAGTGTTTGCCTGTTGTTCTTCATCTCACTGGTGCTGCTGTGGAGATACAAGAAGAACAAAGGTGTGAAGCAGTTCTTAACATTTTGTATGAACAGCTACAAATGAAAGATATAGTTTCTGAATAAAGCTTCATGAAAATGTCAGCACAAAGAGTAACTGTAATCACTGCAAATACTCTTAAGTGACCATAATGCTCTTTGTTTCTATTATAGATCAGCAATGTAACTTTAACCAGACATCAGATACTAAGAATTCTGCAGAATCTGAAATAGAAAACTCTCCTCTACAGTCTGGTCAGCCTCAATAACTAAACATTTAAGGGGACAGTTCACACATCAAAATGAATTAATGTGTTTTCAAATCTGTATGACATTCAATCATCTGTGGAACACACAAAATATATGGACACCAGCTTTCTCTCTCTCTCTCTTCAAAACTGTCTACATTGTTTACTGTCCAGCACGTCTAAATGAGAAAGACAAAGGTTTAGTCTTAAACATGTTGGCTTTTTTTTAAAGATGTTCCAGAGACATTGGCAGATGTTGCATATTCAGAGGTCACTTTCAAGAGAAACAAGAAAAAGATGGACAAAGGTAAAAATAATAAACCTAATTTCACCTGTACAAAAAATTAATCAAAAGAACATTAATGCATTCCTATTAATAAATTATTATTCTATATTTTTTTCAGATGATAGCATGGGAGAACAAAATAATGTGACATACTCAGAAGTCAAGAAAAAAGTAAAGAAATCCAAAAACAAAGGTGAGATTTAGTTTTGTCTAAATTACTATATTTCGAGCATGTTCTGAATAATCTGATTGATCTTCTGTTTTGTATTAGATATTAATACTGCAGGACCCAGTGATCTGGTTTATGCACAGATTGATATACAAGACAAAAAGAAAACCAAGAGCAAAGGTAAACACAACCTGTCTGCATGAATCATCACATTTAACTCAGATATAATGATTTTATAATATCAGGAAAATAACCCTTTACAATCAAAAACAACATTGATGAAGCCAATTCACTTTGTTCCAGAAATGTAACACAAAAATCATAACAATCACATCTGCCTATTTTTATGATCTGTATTCACAAATTTAGAAATAAATAATCCAGGCCAGACAGACTACTAGAGAGTCAGATAACTAACCTGTTGTTTTTTTATTAATAATAATAATAATAATAATAATAATAATAATAATATTATTATTATAAGTGCTGGACTTGATTTTATGATTGAAATGAAATCTAAAGACAAACAAAGAGGTGAATAATATTATAAACATTTTAAAAGAACCTGCTGAAAATAATTAAATAAGGTTCTCAATCATAATTCTGTTGACTGGAAATTACATTCACACTTATTACTCAATATATTGATTAACATTTTTAATCAATATACACTTATGTAGCTTCTTTGTGGTTTGAAAGCCACTGTTCCTTCTTCATACGATCATGGATTATCCTGATTATCAGTTATTAGTGTTGCAGATGTATGTTAATTCATTCCATGTCTCTTATTCTCCATCAGAGAAGAGCAGTGAGTCTGAAAACACTTTGTACTCTGAACTGAAGCACAACACAGATAAAGGTGAGAGAAACACAGAGTTGAGCTTCATCACTATTACAATCAAACCACTAAACTTCAATATTAAACATCAAGCACTGTTTCTGCTACAGATCAGAATCATTCCTAAACTCATGAGGTTCATTGATGAAATATAAAGCCCTTACATTTTATAATTATTTATTATTGTTTATCATTTCTGTTTTTCAGGTGCTGATGATGCATCTTATGCTCAGCCTATTAGGAAGAAGAATAAAACACGTAAGAATTGTTACATTTGTACAATAATTTCTCAATAATTGACAAGAAGCTCATAATTTGCACTTGTTCATGCAAATTGTGGCATATATTGATTATTTTACACTATAAATGAGCTTTAAGTGATACAGTTCATCGTAATCTTAAAACTGTAAATCTTCAGCAGAATGAGCTCAGTTTTCACATCACCTGCATAATCCATCATCTTGTATCTGTATTATTTGTTTAAAGGTCGCTGAGTGCAGTGAAGACGAAGATTCACAGTAACTCTTGCATTGCTTAAGAAATTAATCTGAGTGAACTGCTTATGCACATGCTTGATTGAAATACTTTAGAGGCATTTATGCACCATGTTATCTGGACACATAGCATGCAAACACATAAATATGTCTATATTGTAAGATAAATCATATTCTCCAGTTATGTTTAACACAGGTAAAACTGCCTGAAATGTTATTACATTAATTGCTGTGCAGCACCAATAGAATTAAATAAATGTTTTCACTGGGCACTTTGTTAATAAGAGTTATATACAATGTGTTTTAGTCTTATAAAATAATGCCTGAGGTGTTTTTGCCAAGACAGACAGAGATTATATTTGTTACATGAATATATTTTCATTTACTTATTTTTACAGTCATAAATGTTAAGATATTTCATGTTTTTCATATGAAAAGCAAATGCTATTTTTTGCTACAGTTAATGAAGCGTGAGATTCAGATTTGCTAAATAAACTTAATTAAAAACAAACAAATGAAAAAAAAAAATCTTTTCTTTGCAGGACTTTTTCACAATTGTTAACAGGGGCATTTTAAGCATAATCATAGTTTTTTGTTATTAGCACAAAATGTGTCAATCTTTTCGAACAGTGGCTGGAGTGGAGAAAACATGAATTACTTTAGAAATGATTTAGTATTTAAAAGTGAGCTAAATGAGTTTGGAGACATTTGGGACACTTTCCTAGATTATGAAGAAAATGAGTCATTATTAAGAAAGAATGACTGACTGAATAATACATGTTTATTAAGTGACTGCACTGAATATGTGAATAATAATAAAGCCTAGTTGAACTGTAATATGCATGTACATCTCTCAGATGTGTAGTGTTCAGTTAATTCCTCAGTGGATTGTTGAATCCTATATTTTGTCGTTATATTTTAAGCATTCCTGTAGCTCAAACAGTAGAGAATGCCAATGCAATGCCAAGGTCATGGGTTTGGTTTCCAAGAAACACATGAAGCAATTAAATTAATATACTCACAGCGATGGCACAGAAGAACCATTTCTGATTTCCCAAAGCAGCTTTCAGTGAAGAGTTCTTGAAAGAACCACATTCTCTAAACCTGACAAACATTTTAATGATCTAAAGAACCTTTTTCCACTATAAAGAACCTTCTTTTTTTTTTTTTGCAATGGAATGGTTCAGTGGATGTTAAAGATTCATCATGGAAGCAAATATGCCAAGCGACTTATGACTGTGGTCCAGGGTCACAAATGGGTCCCACAGACCAGAACACCATTAAAATTAAAATACCGTTAAAAGTGTACCTTTAATGCAATATAAGTCACTTGAGATAAACATATCTGCCAAATACATAAATGTCAAAAAAAAAAAAAAAAAAAAAAAATGTATATATATATATATATATATATATATATATATATATATATATATATATATATATATATAATAATTTTTTTTTTTACTCTTTTAAGGCATACAAAGCGGTGAAAAAATGGTCTGGGCTAGAAATATTTGCAAATAATATTTTTAAATCTTTATGTTCACTCTTGTTTGTATGCTACTATGTTGAAAATGCAAAATGTTTGTCTCGTCACATTCAGTTAGGAATTACATTACATTTTCAATTTGAAACATCCATATTTGAAAAAAAAAAAAAAAAAAAACCTTGAAGTTAGCACTACTGCATATTACTGTGGGCAGTTTAATCATAAAACAGTTGTCAAATATTAAATGTTTTGCTACTAAAATCGCACTTTGCTCTTACAACAATGAACTGATGCTTCAAGTGTTTTTGTATTGAAGCCCTGCGTGGGACTGTTTTCTTCATTTCTGACCATTACCATTTACTCATGCAAACATTCTAATATTGCATATATTTTCCGTGCATCAGGGAGCCGCTATCAATATGCGGAGCAGTGGCGGCTGGTCAATAGGGGGTGCTGATTAGTCAAATTAGCCAAGGAAGAAGACTACTTCAACATGTTAAAAATAAATTTAATATATGCAAAAAAATCACTAAATTGCATTATTTAGTCATACTATTTGACTGGTAGTCATGTTAGCACCTATTAAAAATTAAAAAAAATCTGAACGGTTTTTCATTTCTTCATGTGTGCGGGGTCCATCCAAATTGCGGTAAGACTATGATGTCGCCTTGTAGGCCAATCAGCTGTTAGCATTGCACTGGTTCCGTCAATATTCCCATAGGCTTTTAGATTATCCCCCCCAAAAATAAGCTCTGTGTTCAACCATAGTTCATGAAATGCACACGTTTTGTCCATCTAGATCATTTTCACAATATAATATATTTTGTATGAATTTTGGAGCCTAAATACAAAGGCAGAACTAAAAAGCTAAACTTAACGAACTACACCACGGTCGCTCACATTCAACGTCTCTACCGCTATCGACAACTATTTCAAACTTATTTTTAAAATCATGTTCAGTAAAAAGGATTTACTCTGTGGATGAATGTTATTCCACGTTACGTGAATCTTTTCATATAAAATTAATAAATACAAAACTAGAGCCAAACTAAAACTGAAATGAAACTTTAATATAAATGAAACAATCATAACTAAAACGCATACAAAACCACGTATTTCTGTACATTTTGAAATTAGGTGCATTTAAAGTAAATAAATCTTTCATTGATATTAATACTTTAATGAAAAAAAAATGAGTCTCCAACAGCAGAGTAAGCAAGTTTTTGATTATGGCAAAATTACATTTATTTTAGTGAATAAAGTACCACGTTTCAACTGTCATTTTGTTAGGGTGGTTACACAAAATGTTATTTTATCCTTGCTTCTAGAAAATCCTCAGTCTTTCTGCTTTCTGACTGCTTCATGTGGCCGTAAACATTTACTTTTAACGTGACTTCATGCATGCATCATTAAAGTTGAACTGCGACCACGCAAAGCCAGTAAATGTGCTGTTTACACTGGAATAAACACTAAATTAAAACTAACATTAATAACAAAGAGTATTATTATTAACATATATTAAACTTATTTTTTAACATGTTGAAGTAGTCTTCTTCCTTGGTTAATTTGGCTAATCAGCACCCCCTATTGACCAGCCGCCACTGCTCCGCATAACGGCTCCCTGATGTGCGGAAAATATATGAAAATACACATACAAAACCAAGTATTTCGATACATTTACAAATAAGGTGCATTAAAAGTCAATAAATCCTTAATTAATATGAATATTTGAGTGAGCAAGTTTCTGATTATGGTCAAATTAAATTTATTTTAGTTACAAAATAGTATGTTTCAGCTATCATTTTGTTGAAAATGCTTGCTTCTAGAAAATCCACAGTAAAACCACATAAAGCCGGTAAATGTGCTGTTTACATGGAATAATCTAAATATTAGTTTACCTTATGGTACAAACCCAGAGTCTCTGCTGGTTCAGTAATAAAACAAGCATCTTCCATATAAACTTGTGGTTGCATTTCGGGGCAAAGCAAAAAAAAAAAAAAAAAAGCATTGTTAAACAACAATATAAAATACGGGGAACCCTACTTGTTATCCTACAAGTATCCTGTAGCTACTACAAATTATACTCAAATTATAAAATACTATAAATTGATCAACTGTTCAGCATGATGACATTTAATGTCTCTGACAGCGCCTGTAGTCCCATTTAGCAGCTTGTTAGCAACCGTCTTTTTAAAGAATCACGTTTTAAAAAAAAAAATTCACGAGTGTGGTGTAACTGGTGTTTTTTATGTTGTAGAATAAAACGTGAAAGTATCTTGAGCTTGTGTTAACCACAGACCTTATTTAAGGGATTTAACCAAAATCCCATTCAAAAAAGCCATTGACTTTGGGATGATGGAACCGGAAGTGCTAAAATGCTAACTCGCTTCTGGATTTTTGCCCTGTCCCAAATGGCACTCTAAACCCTTGCAGTCTTCCTCTGAGTCTGCACTTTGGTGACGTCATGCCGCTTTGACTGTCGGGTAGAAGTCTCCTGCGGAGCTCGCACCAGTGCGGGTTCGGCAGAATTGCGCATCGAGGGCGCAAAATGGCCGCAAAGGGGGCGTTCGCGAGCAAACTGAATGAGATACACGGTCTCGTGGACTTAATGGACACACGTACGAAACGGCCATTGTAAGTCTGTAAGACTGCAAGTACACATGAAGTGTTTCATTTGGGACAGGGCCAAAGTGACATTACAGTTCCTCCACTCTACTGAGGCTGAGCTCTAATTGGCTTGTTTCAGATTTTCCTCAGTGCGCAGAGCACAGCGCCCCAGACCCTCCCAATTTAGATCTTAACCAATCAATATCATTTTTATATATTTATAGCATTATTAAATATATCATTATTAATTATGCCAAAATAATGCTAATTTAAATGTTTCAAAAGTTTACTTGCATTTCATAATATTATGTCATGCATCCCACAAGCTGTTAAGTGTAACATTCATACACAAACGATATTGACTCTTTTATTTTACAAAGAAAAGTGCAATTACAATTCCCAACCGCTAGATAATTTTAGCCCTACCGAGACATGACTGCTGGCAACGCGAGACTTGACAGTTAGTAGGAATCACCGCTGCGAGATCTCGCAATTTCAGCTTTTTAAATTTTGTTTTTGTATGAGACAGCACTAAGTTTACTTGTCGGAGAGCAACGGGACAAACGATAAAGGACATTCCTATGTGGTCTTGTAAGTATCCGTGTTTTTATATCTCACATGCTTCTCTTTTTCTTTCTATATCTTCAGAGTAAACTGTGTAGAGTTCTGTCTCCTCCCTCATCTCTTCTCGAATTGTGAAACACAGGAAGTGTCTGATTTAGCGCACACATGTCTGTTAAAACAGTTTATTGATGCTTTAGTATGGGGTCCAGTGCACTGCCTCTCATACTCTGTAAGTATTTATGTATTCTACACTTTATGTTCTGGTTTTCTGTCACTTTTAAATGTTTAAATAAATATATTTAAATTTCACTTATATATATATATCGCCCCCTACCCTCAACCTTCAATTGGGCGGAGCACCAGGTTCAACTGTTTGTCTCTCGACTTTATTGTCCCTCCTAATACCCTTTATAAATACTGTAACACTAGTTATGTGGATTTACCCTCTTATAAATTCAGATTTTTGCCACAAACAGTCAATCCAAAGGGAATAACCTCAATCGACAAGAAGGTAAGTTTAAGTAAACTAACGAGTAGTTTTATGAATAAACAACCAGGAAATTTGGGTTAAAGTTGTTGTATGTACCAAAGGAAAATCAATAAAGATAGAAATGAAATTGGAAAAAGGGTCCGCTGTATATTTCTTTCTTCAAAAAAAAAAAAAAAAAAAAACGCTTTTCCTATCGGCTCAGAGCCAAGGTCTCAAGCTTCAAAATACCCCATAGAATAGGAATGAAATTCACATTAAGAGCATACAACACTATGAGGAGCAGCAAAAGACTTACTTTAAACAAAAAAACAGGAGAATCAGATCTCAAAGATACTCTCAGATTGGTTCAAAACTCAAACAATAATATATAATATCAAAGTATCCTTATAGGAGGTCGATAGAACACGTACAATTAGTAGTAAAAGTCAATAAACATGCGTGGGCCCACACACACCCTAACCTGTTGCAGGCCTGTAACGTTGCTGGGGAGCGTAGGGGCCTTGAAAACAGCAAATGGCCTCTTCACTCACATGAGCCAAACAAACAAACAGATCACCTGAATGCCACTAAAGGCAGCTGAACTCCGCGTTGTCTGCGAGTTCCTCACATACAGCGGCAGATCGTCCTATAGTCTCAATCGTCAATCAGCAGCGCGATCCTCCCTCACCCTGAATACACCACTCCCCGTGGGATGCAAAGTCAGGTCTGGTCCAGGTTCCACTCAGTCACCTCCTCAAATAAACTAAATGCAGCGACTGATAGAAAGCAGTCAGTCAGAAGGCTCTCTCCCTTTCAGTCCCGAATATGAACGAAGTTTTGTACTGCTCGTAGCTAGGGTTGCCAACCGTTCCGTATTTAAGACATAAAAGCAGCGTTCCGCATTAATCCCATACGGAACGCAGTTTGTCCCGTATAATCTATATGCAGAGTATATATACAATGAATGTGGAGTTAAAGTCTGAGCAAGGTAGCGGTATACAGTTGCTTAATTAAAGAGTGAATCTAAATATTTAACTGTTTCAAGAGATGTGTGCGTGCGTGCGTGTGTCTGTCTGTTTGTGCGTGTCTATGCGTGCGCGCTGATGAGAGCTCTGTGTCACTGAGTGTTGCTGCACGTTACCTGGATGCTCTGTTGAACTCATGAAAAGCGAACTGCTTATCACCATTAACACACCATGATATGAATTTTATAAAACAGTACCTACTTCAAGACAAACAAATTCTTGCTACTGCAAGAAGTGAGAAGAAGTACTCATGGAAAAATGATTGGGCTTTGAGAAGCAAAGAAAGAAAAACTTTTAATCTGTTAAACTTTTGCACTTTTGTTTGCATTGTTCATACAAATGTGGAACAAAAAACATTTCTAGATTTACTGTAAAGTAACATTTCCACATGCATGTTTAAATGTAATTAGTTGCTGTTAATATAAAATGAGTTTATCAAATCCTGTACTTTTTATTGCACAATACATAAGAATTACAGTTGTTAAAAGATTAACGCACTTTTAAATAAAAATTACAAAATGCATTTAAAAGAACAATTTGTTTCTCGTCACAGTCACAATTTTATGGTGGTAAAATACTTTACTCATATATACATGGTTTGTGTGTATGGTGTGTGACATTTTTGTATTACATAACTCTTTTTAGAATTAAATTGTACACAAATAGGTAAAAAAAAATGTGTTTATGTCTGAGATTAATTTTAGCATTTAATTCAAGCAAAAAAGATACTTTTTTTGAATGTCCCTTATAATGTCCCTTATTTTCCTATAAAGAACGAAGATCGTTCCTATAAAGAAGAAGTTGGCAGCCCTACTCGTAGCCGCGAACACGGAAGAAACGAATTGTAAATAAACTCTTGTACAGAGTATTAAACACAAAACCAACCAACAGAAGGGGTCCCAACACTTATAGCGCCTAAAATGACTGTTTAACACACTTTGTCAGTGGTTATATCTTCTGTATTTAGCTTAAACTCACAGGCAAACCAGACCTCTCGTTTCGATCGGTAACTCTCCGCTCTCTCCTCTTTCTCTAATCAGCATTCTCCTTATACTCACAGGGCGGGAGTAAACGGAAATTCATCCAATTACAAATGAACAAAGAAACTTGATAGGCAAAGACACGTTTTGAGACAATGCATAACTAACAAACTTTATAGTTTGCCGTAACTGTTAAAGGGGAATTACACTTATATGTGAATAGATGTAAAAAAATATGTAATGATACATATGCATCAAACTCTTTACAAATACCCCTGACAACCCAAAAAATAAGGCTAAATAGGGCTTAGATAATCCTAGCCGGGCTACATATATATATATATATGTGTGTGTGTGTGTGTGTGTGTGTGTGTGTGTGTGTGTGTTAACTTAGATTTGTTCGTAAAATAATAAATAATAATAAATGTTTTTTTTTTTTTTTTTTTTTTTGATACAACATTGAATCATTGAACACTTAATTATTTTTATTAACTAATAAACTAGTTAAACTACACATACTAAACAATTAGAGTTTTAAGCAGTGTATAGTCCAGTGGTTTTCAAACCTGTCCTGGAGGCACCCCTGCCCTGCACATTTTGCATGTCTCGCTTATCTAACACACCTGATTCAAATCATCACTTCATTAGTGGAGACTCCAAGACTTGATTTGACCCAAATCATTTGGGTGTGTCTAATAAGGGAGACATACAAAATGTGCAGGGCAGGGGTGCCTCCAGGACAGGTTTGAAAACCACTGGTATAGTCGGTACTAGGGCTGCACGATACATCGTTTCAGCATCGATATCGCGATGTGCTCATCCGCAATAGTCACATCAGAGGACGTGCGATGTTTAGTAGCCTATGCTGATCGTTATATTTATTTATAGGCTACTGATTGTCTTTTCTTTGCTTACACACAGACACCTTGTCTACACCGGACTCGACAGCTGTCGTGTCGCGCTGCCTGTGCCGCAACTGAAAGTCTGTCTAAACACTGGACGCGACAAAAGCGTCTGTTGCATATCATTTGAATTTTGTGAGTACACATAAATGGAACGCGGCAGTTTACTTTCGGGTATTTGACGTGCCGCGCCGCATCCAGTGCAGGGAGCATCATTATAATGACTTCTACATTATTTTGTCGACGCTCGCGCCCGGTGTTGACACGGTGAAAGCCACGCAGATGCATGTGAACAAGGAATTCCGTTCACTTGCGCTGCTATTTTATGCCTGAAATGACTCATACACGCGAAACTATGTCAAAATACAGGTCTCTGCAAGTATCCTTGTAACTGCTTGTGGCTTAGGTGAAGACAAACAATTGAGAAAGAAAATGGATGTGTAACAGGTTCACAGCAGTTTAATGTTCCTGAGGCTTTCTGTGTCATGAATGTTAATCAAACAGCAAAACACAGAGAAAAATCACTTTTTAGCTTTGACACAGATTTATTAGATTACATTTATACAGTGAAGAATATGCAGTGCAATTATACATTTGATTATTCAATTTCTGTACCTGAATACTGTTAGACTATAAAGTTTTTTATTTTATTTGTATCTTTGTTCTATTAACTTTATCTATGTTTGTAATTTGTTTATTTTCAATGCTGATTTACTCAGCTATAAAATCATCCAATTTTTTTCCAAAGAGCTATTCAAGTAATCTGATGATTTTTTATTTTCATATCGCAATATTTATCGCAGAAAAACAAAATATCGCAATGTGAGTTTTTTCCAATATTGTGCAGCCCTAGTTGGTACACTAACAAAAATAGGGCACAATGTAGTATGTCAATATAAAGGAATTTTCTGTATTGATTTTTCAATTTTTTCGTTTTTTTTTTTTTTTTGTGGTTGGAGACTGATGGCAAAAAAAAATAGTAGGGCTAATATAATATGTCCTCTATGAACTGCGTTTGTGAATATTATGTATCAAATGTATGCTTTAAAAGTAGGGTAATCATAGCAGGTTTCATCCATATTCTGTCTGTTTAAATGACTGCGTTTAGCTTTAAATGGCGTCTTTGACAGACATACCTTTATATAACAGTTTTGAGAGTTGTCCTTTATACAGTGTGTGACATTGTAAAGACTGTCAGTCTATTCCTCACAGACTCACTGTCATCCGTATTAAATTCAATATGGCATCTAGATTGCTTGCGCTAATAAGTAAAACAATGAATTTTTATGAAATCATTTCATAATATAAATAGACTACCCTAAAATTTAGGGCCCATATTCAAAAGAAAAATCACAAAACAAGCATCTTACCACTAAGAGTTCTCCTAAATAGCAGCGATTAGCAAATTAGCAAAGAGTTTTCTCTTAAAACTTCAAATAAAGTTTAAAAATAAAATGTTGCCACATTCAATTAAATATTTTAAAATGCAGGCTAAGTGTCACTAATTAAACAAGTATGTATTTAGCAATTGTCAATAAACAATTAGCTGATATGCATATAAACAGCCTTTTTATTAACAGAATAGAGTAATCATGGCTGATAGTAAGACATGCAGATGTAAAAGAAAACCAAAATGAATGCAAGAACAGCTGTTACTTCTTGCTCAACTTTTTAATGAAAACAAGGATGCAATCAAAGGACAATTTGGAGTTGGGATGACCTCTGAAACCAAAAATGTTGTGTGGGAAAACTTATGTGTGCAAATAAATGCAGAGTGTTTCTAAAAAATTTAAGTTCCAAAGCAGAATATTATAATTGTTTTTAAGATTTTCTCCTAAATCGTTTATGATCTACTTTTAGCCTTACAGTGATTTGTAAGGAGCAGATTCATGAATCATTGTCTAAAGAAAATAAAATACAACATACAAAGCAGTCCTCAGGGTTTATAACCAGCAGAGGGCAGATGTCTGATACATTTACCATCTTTTGACAGTGAAATAATATATTAGGTTTATAGGAAGATCTAAAGATTTTGTGGGAACACACAAATTATATCTGTATTCTCTCATGTACAAGTTTGTCCTGTTATAGTTTACTTGCACATTCCAATCCTGGAAATGTGAAGAGAGTCTATTAATTGCTCCACAAAGGACACAAGACATGAAACATCCTGAGGATGTTTGAGCAAGATATTAATCACATTGTACATTTCAACAGAGCATCTCATTTTATTAATATGTATTACACATTTCTTATTTCACAAAACTTCAACAACAGATTTGTCTGCAGCCCTGCAATGCTCTCATTTTCTCAAAAAATCTGTGTTTCTTAATTATACTCTGTGCATTCCTCTGCTTGTAAAGAAAACATATTCTTGTAGCTTTATAAAATTATTGTTGAACCATTGATGTCTCTAGTGGTGGCTCATGGGTTTTAAAATAGTTCTACCAGAAAAGACTCGGGTGATAGTGATGATGAAAAAGACTTGAATTTTATTATTTGACAAAACGAAACAAAAGAAAAGATCTTTGGCATAGGCTCCATACATAGCTAGGGTCGGTAAATTGCAGATTCCAGCTATCACTGCCAGATGAAGGCAGGGGCGGAGCCTACCCCAAAAGAAAGTAAATGAAATACCCACCAGATGGAGTAATCCTTTAAAGATCCTAGAATATTCAAGACAATCAAAGAGAAAAGTAAATCAAAGAGAACAGGAAAGAACAGTAAAGAAAATCTGTATTAGATAATTAACTAAAGTAAGACGTTGATGAGCAATTCTAGGCCGTGCAGAAAGGGAGGCTACGATAGGTCTTTGTCACACGTAGAAAGGTGTGATAGTGATACAGGCCAAGATAGGCCAGACAGAGTTTAGAGGCCACGATAGGCTGGACAGTGTTTAGAAGTGATAAAGGCCATGATAGGCCGCAGTGAGAAAGGCCACGATAGGCCACAGTGAGGAAAGGCCACGATAGGCCGCAGTGAGTAGAGGCCACGATAGGCAGCAGTGAGAAAAGGCCACGATAGGCCACAGTGAGGAAAGGCCACGATAGGCTGCAGTGAGGAAAGGCCACGATAGGCAGCAGTGAGAAAAGGCCACGATAGGCAGCAGTGAGAAAAGGCCACGATAGGCCACAGTGAGGAAAGGCCACGATAGGCCGCAGTGAGGAAAGGCCACGATAGGCCGCAGTGAGTAGAGGCCACGATAGGCAGCAGTGAGAAAAGGCCACGATAGGCCACAGTGAGGAAAGGCCACGATAGGCCGCAGTGAGGAAAGGCCACGATAGGCCGCAGTGAGTAGAGGCCACGATAGGCAGCAGTGAGTAGAGGCCACGATAGGCAGCAGTGAGAAAAGGCCACGATAGGCCACAGTGAGGAAAGGCCACGATAGGCCGCAGTGAGGATAGGCCACAGTGAGGAAAGGCCACGATAGGCCACAGTGAGGAAAGGCCACGATAGGCCGCAGTGAGGATAGGCCACAGTGAGGAAAGGCCACGATAGGCCACAGTGAGGAAAGGCCACGATAGGCCACAGTGAGGAAAGGCCACGATAGGCCGCAGTGAGTAGAGGCCACGATAGGCCGCAGTGAGTAGAGGCCACGATAGGCAGCAGTGAGAAAAGGCCACGATAGGCCACAGTGAGGAAAGGCCACGATAGGCCGCAGTGAGGAAAGGCCACGATAGGCCGCAGTGAGAAAAGGCCACGATAGGCAGCAGTGAGGAAAGGCCACGATAGGCCGCAGTGAGAAAAGGCCACGATAGGCCGCAGTGAGGAAAGGCCACGATAGGCCGCAGTGAGAAAAGGCCACGATAGGCCGCAGTGAGGAAAGGCCACGATAGGCCGCAGTGAGGAAAGGCCACGATAGGCCGCAGTGAGAAAAGGCCACGATAGGCCGCAGTGAGGAAAGGCCACGATAGGCCGCAGTGAGGAAAGGCCACGATAGGCCGCAGTGAGAAAAGGCCACGATAGGCCGCAGTGAGGAAAGGCCACGATAGGCCGCAGTGAGGAAAGGCCACGATAGGCCGCAGTGAGAAAAGGCCACGATAGGCCGCAGTGAGGAAAGGCCACGATAGGCCGCAGTGAGGAAAGGCCACGATAGGCCGCAGTGAGAAAAGGCCACGATAGGCCGCAGTGAGGAAAGGCCACGATAGGCCGCAGTGAGGAAAGGCCACGATAGGCCGCAGTGAGGAAAGGCCACGATAGGCCGCAGTGAGGAAAGGCCACGATAGGCCGCAGTGAGTAGAGGCCACGATAGGCCGCAGTGAGGAAAGGCCACGATAGGCCGCAGTGAGGAAAGGCCACGATAGGCCGCAGTGAGGAAAGGCCACGATAGGCCGCAGTGAGTAGAGGCCACGATAGGCAGCAGTGAGGAAAGGCCACGATAGGCCGCAGTGAGGAAAGGCCACGATAGGCCGCAGTGAGAAAAGGCCACGATAGGCCGCGGTGAGAAAAGGCCACGATAGGCCGCGGTGAGGAAAGGCCACGATAGGCCGCGGTGAGGAAAGGCCACGATAGGCCGCGGTGAGGAAAGGCCACGATAGGCCACGGTGAGGAAAGGCCACGATAGGCCGCAGTGAGAAAGGCCACGATAGGCCGCAGTGAGAAAAGGCCACGATAGGCCGCAGTGAGAAAGGCCACGATAGGCCGCAGTGAGGAAAGGCCACGATAGGCCGCAGTGAGAAAAGGCCACGATAGGCCGCAGTGAGGAAAGGCCACGATAGGCCGCAGTGAGTAGAGGCCACGATAGGCCGCGGTGAGGAAAGGCCACGATAGGCCGCAGTGAGAAAAGGCCACGATAGGCCGCGGTGAGAAAAGGCCACGATAGGCCGCGGTGAGGAAAGGCCACGATAGGCCGCGGTGAGGAAAGGCCACGATAGGCCGCGGTGAGGAAAGGCCACGATAGGCCGCGGTGAGGAAAGGCCACGATAGGCCGCAGTGAGAAAGGCCACGATAGGCCGCAGTGAGAAAAGGCCACGATAGGCCGCAGTGAGGAAAGGCCACGATAGGCCGCAGTGAGAAAGGCCACGATAGGCCGCAGTGAGAAAGGCCACGATAGGCCGCAGTGAGGAAAGGCCACGATAGGCCGCAGTGAGAAAAGGCCACGACAGGCAGCAGTGAGTTGCATGTAGTTGAACCAAATCGTGTAAATTTGGTATGGAATGCGCTAAAGTTAGGAGTCGAGATATAAAGGATCTGCCTTGTGGGATAATACTCATGGCAAAGTTTAAATGCCCGAGCAGAGAAAGCATGTCTCGTTTTGATACAGAACGAAGAGATGAAAAAGTCTCCATGAACGATCTAATTCTGAGAAGTTTTTCAATTGGGAGAGAAGCCTGCATTTTAATCATGTCGAGTAAAATACCCAGGAATTCGAGAGAAGTTGATGGACCAAGCATTTTCTCTTTGGACAGAGGAACACCAGCTTCACTGAAAACCTGCTTAAGACTGTCCAGTACTCGAGTTTGGGATGAAGGAAAGTCAATAAGCAAAAAATCATAGAGCAAATGCAAAACAAAAAGAAGTTTACAGACATTTAAGAGGATCCAGCACAGGGCTTCTGAGAGACAGTTAAATAATTTTGGACTACTCCGGCACCCGAAGGTAAGTCTGACTGCAAAGTAAAATTTTGAATTCCATTTAACACCAAAGAGAGCCCAATCAGAAGGATGAATCGGTATAATTTTAAAGGCGTCTGTGATATCAGCTTTAGCCAAGCTTCTTGGCCGGCTAACTTGATTAACTGAATAGCGTTGTCGACCGAAGCATAGTGTAAGGAAGAAGGGTCTAAGGGAATACATTTGTTGACACTTGCTGTGTAGTCTGAATGAGGAGAGGACATATCGAAAATTAGACATTTCTTTCCTGAATATTTACGGGTAGCAACTCCATTAGAATTAACCCTAGAAGGACTGAAAGGAAGCGAAAGGTGAAAGGACCGATAACATAACCTTTATTAACTTCTTTCTCATGTAAGGTAGAGACCACATCTGGCTCGGCGAGCGCAGATTGTAAATTTTTTGCTACAAAAGAGGTTGAGAGAGAAGAAAGGACATCTACCCGAAACCCTTGGGATAGACCTGTGATTAGGAAATCAACAAAAGAGGGATCGGGGTGAGAGGGGAGAACCCAGCGTTAGGTGAACAGTGGATACAGTTCCTTTTTCCGGGGCAGCAATGGAGTTTAGCAAGTATGTGTTTCATATAACGTTACGAGGACCAGTTCGACGCTGGATTTTCACATTGTTTGATACTGAAAGTCAGAGCGGTCCCAGCTATAAAAGATCCCGGTAATGATTCACAACTGCAGATGGTAAGTGAAACAGCATTAAATGTCTGTTTTATTGGCAATTCTAACCTGATGGTCGAATTTAGCTCTGCCCACGGCGTGCCTCCAGAAGTTCGGCTTTTTCCTGAGAAAATCGGAAAGCTGTATTTTTCTTTCACAAATATAATAAAACTAAAGACTTTTTGGAGATATTAAGGATACATTACTACTCTATAGGTACTCAGGATTAACATGAGATTAGGCGAAACTTTGCATGTTATGTACCCTTTAAGAATAGGATTAGCAGCACCATGAACAGTGTCTGGAACTCAGCTATCATAAGCTTTAGGGCAGAAAGGAGCCGAGTGAGAGCTGCAGATAGCACATGCTAAGATTTTCTGGCCACCAAAGTGGCAAACTAAAAGTTCAGTGTCCATAATTCTTGAATTGTACAGAGTAACGAAAGATGCAGATTTAGCAGAGAAGGATTGTGGTATTCGTAAAAGAGCATACCCTCATATCGTTGATTGAAATCAGCGATCATAGCCAAGTTAAGATCTAACTCTTCCCTACGCTCGAGGAAAGCTTGACATAAAATATCTCTGTAGATACTGAAAGCGATAACAAATTCCCCAAATGAGAGTTTACACTGCAGTCTGGGATCTGACGTTTTGAGGGCCACGTCACCACAATCCACCATTTGCCAGTCAGCTGCGGGTGACAGAAGCAGCAGGGAAGCAAGGTTAATGTCTTTACCTTGGATGATATTTTGTCTTACTTGAGGGGACACTGTAACAGCGGCAGGAGAGACAAAACGCCTACCGAACGCTTGAGCTGGAACAGCAGTGGATAAACTGAAGTGTGATGTCGTAGGTACGGCATTAACAACTTGGCTGGAGGCGTTGACCGGCAGTTGATTAGGAACTTGTAAACCCGAAGATGTAGAGGGGGTACTCGAGGGTGAGTTAGATCCGAAAGTGGTGGAAGAGGCCTGGAGGGAGCTTGAAGAACTTGTAGGAGGAGTCACACCTGGAACACAGCCAGCAAACACATACAGCAGAATTAAGCCATGACTGCTGTAGCCTATATCCATCTTAGGCGCGTTCTCCCTTTATGTTTAATTTACTCTTTTAACGACAGCTTGGTAAATCTTTTGGCGATCAAATAGTCAAATAGTCAATATCACTACTCATCATAAGTACTTGGTACATTATCAGAACAGTGGGAGAAGTTCAAACTAATATTACGTAATTTACGTCTCTATATACCAGAAGGGAGGCTACCCTGCAAACAAGCCTCTGAGAATTTGCTCATTGGCGAAGTGTTGACCCTTTAGCGTTGGCCCTGCATGGGCAGCCCTCACTTAGCCCCCAGGAAGCCCTCACTAGGCCCACACAGGGCCTGCACTATTAATCTACTACAACACTAAATCTGTTTTACTTTAAATACTTTTCAGCAACTATAAATTAGTCTTTGAAAAAACTGTTAATATACATCTGAAATGGACACAGTCACCACATAACTAATGTCTGTATTGTCAAAAATGTACAGTAGTCAAATGGATTTAAAATCTATGGATTTATTAAATACAAAATAGAAAACATTCAATTCAGGTCAATACAGCTGTACAGTTGGCTGTACAATACAGCCAAAAATGTAAATACACAAAAGTAAAAAAAAAAGAAAGAAATCAAACAAAGCAATATAAGATTGTAGGACAGGGGTACCCAACCCTGTTCAAACACACCTAAGGAAGAAAACTGCCCACAAACTTCTTATTAACAGGCTTATGTCTGTTACACCTCAAATATGGCATGTGAGATCTACTTTCCTGAAGAGTTTAGCTCCAACTTTAATCAAACTCACCTACCTGTGATTTTCTAATGATCCTGGAGACATTGATTAGCATGTTCAGATGTGTTTGATTAAGGTTAGAGCTGAACTCTGCATGAATGTGGACAGTCTGCTAGTGTAGGCTGCTCTCAGAGAGCCTGCGGTGAGTCCAAAGCTGTGGGCCTCTCCTGGGCAAGCCCACACTGGGCCTGTTTAAGTTTGGTGTGGGCTGGCCGTAGCCCACTGTGCCTGCAAAAAGCCAGCATGGTCCCTGCAAGGACATGTTTGCAGGGTAGCCTCCTCAGCGCTGAAAGTGAACACTCGATAGTGATTGGCTTTTTTTTTTTTTTAACCAACGGAGGCACCAGAGCTCAGCTCTCCATCAGCCTCCCCTTTTCTATCACTTAGCGGTTTTAATTACATCAGCAGATTCGGCACATTTGCAATAGGAAGGCAGACCTTTCCAACTTCAGTAACATGTATATAAAATTACCAACAAAAACATACACATTCTGAGACATGAACTTAATGAGTTGTGAATTTTATTAATATTAAATCGTCCTCCTCCCATTTTCACTTCAAAATTATGGGGAAGCTGTGCCCCATTCAGAACCATGTTCAGAATATGGTTGTTTCTTTATTAAACATAATGAAAATACATACATATACTTGCAATGATTAATGGTGAATAGCGGGTGTAAACGAGGACGATGCTCAGAGCAAGGGTTGCTGCCATTCAAATCCAAGAAAGTTTTCCATGAAGTCAGATTTGAGCGATAATCTGACGTCCAAAAGTCAATCAAATTTAATAAGGAGAGACATTTGTCAAAAGCAAAAGGTTTATAACTCAGATCAAACTGACACCTTTTTTCACTATTGTCACCAACATGGCAACATGATTGTATTTAATTTGTAACCTTTTTTATGATACATTCATTTGGCCTTAGATAACATGTTGGCCGTAAATTTTAGATACATTTTGCAGACAAAACATTTTGAAGCCATAGCATAATTGTAATCATAAACTCCGACCAACACAGCAGTGTTTGGTTTCGTTTTACACACAGTGTGAACCAATGATTCAGAGAGCCATTTACTTCATTCCTGAATGAATCAAAGACATTAAATGCCAACTGCTGGCAGATATAGAGTACAGGTCCTTCTCAAAAAATTAGCATATTGTGATAAAGTTCATTATTTTCTGTAATGTACTGATAAACATTAGACTTTCATATATTTTAGATTCATTACACACAACTGAAGTAGTTCAAGCCTTTTTTTTTTGTTTTAATATTGATGATTTTGGCATACAGCTCATGAAAACCCAAAATTCCTATCTCAAAAAATTAGCATATCATGAAAAGGTTCTCTAAACGAGCTATTAACCTAATCATCTGAATCAACTAATTAACTCTAAATACCTGCAAAAGATTCCTGAGGCTTTTAAAAACTCCCAGCCTGGTTCATTACTCAAAACCGCAATCATGGGTAAGACTGCCGACCTGACTGCTGTCCAGAAGGCCATCATTGACACCCTCAAGCAAGAGGGTAAGACACAGAAAGAAATTTCTGAATGAACAGGCTGTTCCCAGAGTGCTGTATCAAGGCACCTCAGTGGGAAGTCTGTGGGAAGGAAAAAGTGTGGCAGAAAACGCTGCACAACGAGAGGGGGACCTGCGGAAGCAGTGGACTGAGTCTGGAGTAGAAACATCCAGAGCCACCGTGTACAGGCGTGTGCAGGAAATGGGCTACAGGTGCCGCATTCCCCAGGTCAAGCCACTTTTGAACCAGAAACAGCGGCAGAAGCGCCCGACCTGGGCTACAGAGAAGCAGCACTGGACTGTTGCTCAGTGGTCCAAAGTACTTTTTTCGGATGAAAGCAAATTTTGCATGTCATTCGGAAATCATGGTGCCAGAGTCTGGAGGAAGACTGGGGAGAGGGAAATGCCAAAATGCCCGAAGTCCAGTGTCAAGTACCCACAGTCAGTGATGGTCTGGGGTGCCATGTCAGCTGCTGGTGTTGGTCCACTGTGTTTTATCAAGGGCAGGGTCAATGCAGCTAGCTATCAGGAGATTTTGGAGCACTTCATGCTTCCATCTGCTGAAAAGCTTTATGGAGATGAAGATTTCATTTTTCAGCACGACCTGGCACCTGCTCACAGTGCCAAAACCACTGGTAAATGGTTTACTGACCATGGTATTACTGTGCTCAATTGGCCTGCCAACTCTCCTGACCTGAACCCCATAGAGAATCTGTGGGATATTGTGAAGAGAAAGCTGAGAGACGCAAGACCCAACACTCTGGATGAGCTTAAGGCCGCTATCGAAGCATCCTGGGCCTCCATAACACCTCAGCAGTGCCACAGGCTGATTGCCTCCATGCCACGCCGCATTGAAGCAGTCATTTCTGCAAAAGGATTCCCGACCAAGTATTGAGTGCATAACTGAACATAATTATTTGAAGGTTGACTTTTTTTGTATTAAAAACACTTTTCTTTTATTGGTCGGATGAAATATGCTAATTTTTTGAGATAGGAATTTTGGGTTTTCATGAGCTGTATGCCAAAATCATCAATATTAAAACAAAAAAAAAGGCTTGAACTACTTCAGTTGTGTGTAATGAATCTAAAATATATGAAAGTCTAATGTTTATCAGTACATTACAGAAAATAATGAACTTTATCACAATATGCTAATTTTTTGAGAAGGACCTGTATAATTGCATTGAGAAGAAGAAGAAGAAGAAGAAGAAGACATAAAAAATAAGAAGAATAAAAATAAAAACATTAAAAGGATAGTTCACCAAAAAAAAGACAATCTAACCCTAAACCTAACCCTAATGCAAATATTCACTAAAACACGAAGTAAAGACGTGATGATGCACCCGCTCTGTCTCCAGCTCCCCAGATGCTGCCTGTGCATAAGCAAGAGCATAGGCGCCGATTTATGTTTCTGCCAGTGGGTGCTCAACACTGTATCTCATATCTGTTTACAATAAACCCTTATTTGCACGTACACATATCCGAGGGAGCGCAGAGCCATGATCTCTATATAGGAGAGTAAACCTGCAGCAAACAAAGAAAGTGTACTATGGACACCCTCTATCATATTACAATAATGCGCTCTTGATATTTGCCATTAAAGTAACGCCAATAACTGCCTCAAATAAACTAATGAAAATAAAGTCATACAAGCTACAATACACTTCTAATTGGTTAAAATGACCTGAGAATATCTTATGTTTTTCCGTGGGTGCTTGATCATTTTCATGGGTACGCGTATACCCACTTCTGCAGGCACCACTACACCACTGTCTGTGTGTGTGTATAGGCTATATATATATATATATATATATTAATGGGCATCCTTGCAATTCTGTCAGAAAATGCAGCCCTTCTCTCAGAAAATTGTTGCAGTTGCAAATATTTTGGTACTCACATGTTTATTTTTTTATTTTATTTGTTTTGCATTGGAACAACACAAAACAACAGAAAAGAAAAGTTTCCCTTTGGAAACAATAGCAGAAATTAATTGTTTTCTGTAACCTTTCCTTTCAGGGCATTGTCCTGAAACAAACTCAGCTGTCTGACACTAATCATCAGATTTCATGATACTATTCACAGAGTCAAGGCATCCCGTGCCAGAAGTAGCAAAGCAACCCCAAAACATCTTTGAACCTCCCCCATGTTTGACTGTGGGGACTGCGCTCTTTTCTTTGAGGGACTGGCCTCATTTCTTTTTCTGCAAACAGTGGCATGATGTCCTTTACCAAAAAGCTCTACTTTTGTCTCATCTGTCCACAGTACGTTGTCCCAGAAGGGCAGACAACAGTTGAGACTGAATTGTATTGAAGGCGCTCAAAGTCAAAGAATGTGAACCTCACAGATGCATCAGTAGTGTTCAGATGTGTATAGGTCCTCTGTAACATGTAAATGAGAGCATCATCTAAACCAATATAAGGCTGATATGCAAACTGTAAGGAATCCATATAAATTGACACATAAGCCTTGATGTAAAAAAGGACCAGTCTCTCAAACGTCTTCATAATATGTGAGTTAAGCACTACAGGTCTAAAATCGTTATGATTAATAGGGTGCCTCTTCTTGGGGACAGGGACCAGACAAGACATTTTCCACAGTCCAGGAACCTAAGTACAAGCTCAGGTTAAACAGGTATGTAAAAATACCACACAACTGTGCAGAGCTGGTCTTCAACAATCTGGGCTAATACCATCTGGCCCCACTGCTTTCCCCAGCTTCCCTTGGCAAGTAATATGGTCTTATGGTATTATGGGGCAGCCGTGGCCTAATGGTTAGGGAGTCGGACTTGTGACTGAAAGGTTGCAGATTCGAGTCCCAGGTCCGGCAGGGACAAATTCCGAGTATGGGTCACCATACTTGGCCACACGTCACGTCACTTTCACTTTCACTTAAACTAGCTGCCAACAGTTCAATAATTTATTACATATATGCTCTACATATAGTGGCATGACTGGGATTACACCACTTTTCATTGACGAGCAGAATAAGCCCCCCTTCCTTTCTGCTTACCGCTCGATTCAACATCCCTGTCTGCCCATATCGTCCGGAAACCAGTAAAGCTGGTCAAAAATTCGGGAATGCTGTCTGTCAGCCACGTCTCAACCAAACATATAAGGCTGCTCTCCCGATATGTTTTCTGGTTCCTTACAAGAGTTTCTAGCTCCTCATACTTGTTAGTTAAACAGCGAACATTTCCCACGGTTGAAAGTCTCTCACCATGCTCTCTCTCTCTGCGCCCCTTATTCCTCTTCACCCCTGTACGAGTTCTGCAATGTCTCCTCCATAATATTTCCTCAGGGATGTCGTGTTTGATCCCAAATTTTGAATCATGAACCAGGTCTAACAGTTCCTGTTGGGTATATACCAAAAGTCTGCAGTCTTCAGCACATATAGATTTTTCAAATGTCGAGTCCACATTAGTCAAGTTCATATCCGCAATAAAAACAAGTTAAAATGCTACAAACATACAGCTGCCTCACCGGCGCCACCGGATGTTAATTCTCTTGATGATATTGTGCACAGTGGACACAGGAGCATTAAGATCTCTGCGGATGGACTTGTAACCTTAAGTTTGTCCATGTTTTTCCACATTTTTTAAAAAATCCACAGACAACTCTTTACACTTCTTCCTTTTCTCCATGCTTAGTGTGACACAAAAGACACACAACAAGAGTCTTTTCTTCATTTTAATTGGTAGCAAGTGTGATTACTGTATTGCCCACACCTGTTACTTGCCACAGGAGTGTCTAAACACAAATTACAGGAGCATCACATGCTTGAAAAGCAATTAGTTTTTTTTTTTTTTACAATTTGGCAAGGTGCCAATAATCTTGTCCAGTCCATTTTATCAATCTTGAATTATCTTCTCTTTTTTTTTTTTTTTTTTTTTCAGTGCATGTATTATCTAAGGCCCAATGAATGTATCTAATTGTAGCTGAAGGTTTCCTGCACATTCAGTCTTTTCTTTGCAAAGTAATTTAATATCAATTCAATTATAATCAACTTTATTTCTAACCAATGGTCATGACCACTAGTACAATAAACAGAGGTAAAGCCCACCCAAATGGTTGAACAACATCCAGTTGACATAAACTGAATTTCCCTTTTTTTCCCCACAGTCTAAGTACACTTAAACTAATGGCAAGTGTTAGCCAGATCTCTAAAATCTCTAAATCTCATTTGGTGTGCCCCATGCTCCATCCCAACTGAACTTTAGTCCGTTATTAACGTGACACCCATATGAGGTAACAAGAATACAGTGTGATCTATTACAGTCACCCTATGGGCTCATCTGGCTACAGAATCACCCTGATCCTCTTGCAACATTTTCTTAAGTACTTAGACCAAGACAAACATGGAGACAGGAACTACCAGTGGAATTTGCATTGATTGAGGCCTAGACTTGGAGAGTTCACAACTTTTGAGGACAGATGGTAATTTACATGAAAAGCACTGGTAAAGGACAGACCCTCTACAGTAAGCAATATATCTCTAAACTCGTATGATCTTTATTACCTTTTAGTCTATCTCTTGTAAGGTGGAGAACATTGTACCAGTCACACTGAGACATTTCAAATGATACCAAACTCACATTCATGCATTGTATTTTGCTATTGAGCATTCTGAGTGAGCAGAGTGAAGGGAAGGAAGTGGGGGGCAAGAAACAAAAGGAAGGAAGTGAACATATGAGTAGCTACACAGAGGACACTAGCTGCTCTGTCTAGTGTGTCAGTGCGCCTGCGCCAAAGGTGTGCTTCAGCTCGTGGAAACCAGTAATATAAATATCTTAAATAAACCATATGATGAATAATCACCACATAGATTATGACTTCTGAACATAACTATGATAAATGTGAGGTAACTAGTATGCAAATATATACATGAACATATTTAAGTGCTAGTTCGTGTTTGTCACTTCTCCAGGCACCACTACACCACTGAGGGAGAGATGACCTGCGCGTCTTGTCCAGAGCGCTGATTGGCTCACTGAAAGGATGCTGAAACCGATGCGTCAACGTAGCTGATACAAAAGGAAACCAAGATTCTTAAATATATTCTTATTAGTGGCCTTTTTTACAGGATGAATATGTGAGAAAAGTAACTTTCCTGCATCTTCTCAGAGTGAGATGTGGAAACAGATGTCTGTATGTTAATACACTGTTTGATGCTATGGTTATACTATATATAATACAGTGTTCACAGTCAAACCAAGTTTGGCAGATGTTTCTCTCAGTGGTGTGGTTTGGTTGTAGATGTATTTTGTAGTGGAAGTCACAGAATTTTGTGGGTTGTTTCTATATAGTGGGCCTCAATTTTCTGAGGCCAAAGAGTTACATCAATAACGGCTGACATTTTACTTGTTGCACTGGCTTCTTTCTGATCATTGAAAACATATTGTTATTTGTGCATTGCTAGATTTAGAAGCTGCGTGTAGTGAGAAAATGACAGAAGTGTTAAGAGGCCTAATAAAAGAGTGGAGAAGTGATTCTCTCATAAACCTTAAGATACTACCACTAGAGCAAAAGTTTTACAGCAACATGTGCATGTCATTTTCATTACATTTTCATTCTTCTTAGAAATCCATCTGTCTAATATCAAATGTAAAATTCTCAGTTTTCTTATATTTAATACTCAAGCAATAATAGTACTTATACTGGTGAAACACAACTTCTAGTGAGAGCTTCTTCCAGTATTGTTCTCCATATCGATAGTTAAACAAGTCCAGCACCTGAGATGATCACCCTTTGATAGCTTTTGACAGCCCTGCTACAGCCTTTGGTTGTGGCAAGTGTTTATGGACGACTTTATATCATGCTACAATTGCACTGATTGGATTGATTGGGCTCTTACTAACTATTTATTATCATATAGTGCAATTGCCAACCTTTAGAGGCTGCTTGCAGTGAGAAAATGACAGAAATGTCAAGAGGCCTAATAAAAGAGTTGAGCTGATGGCTGTGGTTTGACTTCTGCTCTGTTTCTGCTCTGTGGTTTTAACAAGAGTGGGGGAGATAGTTATTCTTATTCTGCATCTTTAGTTTTATAAACCTCAAAGGTTACACTTTATTTTGATAGTCCACTTTAGACATTCTACTAAGTGTAAGTAACTTTGTAGCTACATGTCAACTACTTGTCAACTACATATCAACTAAATCTCATTATTTGCAACTACATGTCCACTAACTCTCAGAGTAGAATTTAGGGTTAGTTTAGGGTAGGTTTAGGGTTAGTTGAATAAGTTGACAAAGAAAGTGTTAGAAGATAATAAGCAGACAGTCTACTAATACTCTACTAACTGCTAGTTGACATTTTGTTGCAAAGTTAATTACTGTTAGTAGAATATCTAAAGTGGACTATCAAAATAAAGTGTTACCACCTCAAAATACTACTACAAGAGCAAAAGATTCACAGTAACATTTTAATTTACTTCCACATCTTAGAAACACCATTTAATGTCAAATTTAAGGATCTCTGATTTCTCATATTTTATTTGACCATAAAGTAACAATAGTACCAACTGGTAAAGTTACATTTCTAGTAAGAGAACTTTTAGAGAAAAGAGACCAGGATGCAGTAATACTTTCATGACAGCAAAGTGGTTGCAGATTTTAAATAACCAAAAATAGATAGAAAATATGCAGATTTTGACAGAATTTATTAACAAATACAGTGGATTACTTGTTCATATCAATCATTGTGTAAAAGACACAGCAATAGTAGATGAGAGAAAAACTCAAATAAGAGCAGGATTCATGAGTAAGCCTACATTAGGATTCACTTCATGATTTTACTTGATATTCACTGGTAATGCAGTGTCAGAACAATTACCAGAAGACATTCTTTTCAAGAAGAAAAACAGCATTTACAACTTGCACGCACTGACAGAGCAGCTACATTTCATAGAATGGATCTCTTTTTCTTTCTATTTCTTCATGTATTGAGTTTTGTCTCCTCCCTCATCTCTACTTGTACTGTGACGTTCAGGAAGTGTCTTATATAGTGCACACATCATTATTAAAACAGTCTATGAATGTGTCAGTATGGGGTCCAGTGCACTGCCTCTCATATTCTGTGAGTATTTCATGATATTCTACACTATATTTTGTTTTTAATGCAGTATTCAGCTGAAGGTAAATGGTTGTGCTGTGTGTAGGAGGATTTCAGTACTTATTGTGTTATTTATTGTTCAGTTTTAATGTGATGATATGTTACCTGTGGATCAGATACAGAATTTCGGAGAACATGCATTTATCTGTGCTGCTGCTGATTGTGAAAGATGGAGGCCCTGTGGACATGTGCTTTTCATTCTTCCTAGTTTAAGCAGTTCAGTTAAATCAGATGTATTTGTTAATATGAGTTTGGTGTTGTAAGATATTGTCTCTTTAAATAGACTCTCCATTAGAGATTCAGAGAGTTTGAGAACAGCAGCGAAACATGCTAGTTTATCAATTGAATATGAATTGTTCATATAGTGGACCAAAAATACTTACAAAAATGACTGAATGTCATTGCATTAAACACAATATATCAAACAAATGACATCTGAAAAAATTAATCAAAATTAATGGTGGTTTTATTTTTTATTTGTCATTTATTTATTTTTCAATACATTTTAACTTGTTTGTTTCAATGTCATTTTCAGTGGATGTGTGAAGTCAAATCTCCTCACATTCTAAGCAGAAAAAATACATGTTCCACTAATGCTTGATCATCTTGGTCTTCATTTTAATAAAATGCAAATTCGTCACATGCGATTTTTCACCAAGTCAAGTGTGTTCATAGAGGTTTCAATGAACCAATGTGAATAAATCTAGATTTAAATAAAAAAAAAAAGACATGATATTGTCGGACCTGACGTTTTATTCTTATCCAAAACAACCAGATGCAACGATACCTACAGTCAAATGTTTTTGAACAGTATAATTTTTAATGTCTTTTTTTTTGTAATTCACTTCTGCTCAAATATTTTTACCATTTAAAATAACTGCTTTCTATTTGTCACATGGTCATTTAGAAATCATTCTAATGTGCTGATTTGCTTTTCTATTTTCTATTATTATTATTATTATTATTATTATTATTATTTAAAATGGTTGAGTACAATTTTTTTCAGGAATCTTTGATGAATAGAAAGATTCAAAGATCAGCGTTTGTCTGAAATAAAAAGCTTTTGTAACATTATAAACTATAATAGAAATTACTTTTATTTAGCAATGATGCTTTAAATTAATCAACAAATGATAAAGACATTTAAAATTTTACAAAATATTTCTATTTCAGATAAATGCTGTTCTTCAGAACTTTCTATTCATAAAAAAAAACTGACAAATTCTATTCGGATGTTTTCTACAACAACAACAACAACAACAACAACAATAATAATAATAATAATAAATGTTTTTTTGAGCAGCAAATCAGAATGATTTCTGAAGGATCATGTGACTGGAGTAATGATGCTAAAAATTCAGCTTTGAAATCACAGGAATACATTACATTTTAAAATATATTTAAATAGAAAACCATTATTTTAAAAAAAGTGGTGGTGGGCCGCCTGGACCAAAAAATGTCAGGGATGATTTTTTGTCCCAGTCCAGCCCTGTTTGAGGTGTTACTCGAATAAACTAGGTGTGAAAACACCCTTAATCAATTAAATCAAGTCAAAACAAGTGGCATTTAAGAAATGTAGCATAAGCACAATTTTCAAAATAGTTATGAAACAATAATTATGTTGTTTAAAGAGTGTTTACGTATTCTACACTCATGGCGTGTGCACACATTAAGATTAGATGCCTGCCTTCGTTGTGAGTCCCTATCAAGCACTTTACTGATTCAACTACTCTCTTCTTCTCCTCCTGTCTGGCTCTTTGGCCCTCATCACTGCAGTACAAGTCTGTTCTTGATAAATCTGCTGTGGAAACATGGAAAAAGCCGACGAGGAAGATGTTGGAGTGAAGATCTTTATATAGGCGGAGCAAAGTACTTCATCGCACATTGTGATAGGGTGGTTTACGCTGTCAATACAGGAAAAAAAAACAATGGCTGCTCGCTGTCCCTGCATGATGGTCCTTGGCAAAAAACAAAACAAAAAAAAAAACTTCTGTCAGCTCCTAAAGTGCATCGGCCAACTGAAAAAAAAGGACCTACAAATGAAACTTACTCAGACCACATCATTTTAGGCCCTTTTATAGCTTGATTGAGTCCAATTACAATGTGAAAACAAAAGCATCAAAGTCACTCGCCGCTGGTTTCCTTTCTGATTCACTTTAACTGAACTGGGTTTGGTTGATTTCAAATATACTATATTATTTTTATTTAATTTGGGGGGCTGCCATGTCACAGTTAAGTTGATGGCAATGTCAAACAGGAAGTGATGCTGTGTTTTTTAAACACTTTGACCTAATGTGGTTTGTCATCTGTAGTTTGTTTTGTTCTAATGAAGCATCAGTGGTGTGAAACACTGATCACAGTAATGCAAATATTTGCTTGTAATGTCTCTGTTCTATGATTTTAACCAGAGTGGAGAAGATAGTTATTCTTATTCTGCATCTTTAGTTTCATAAACCTCAAAATACTACCACAAGCATAAAAGACTCACAGCCACATGTGCATGTCATTTTCATTACTCCTTCTTAGAAATCCATCTGTCTAATATTATATTTAAGAGTCTCTGTTTTCTTATAAATTCTAGTGAGAGCTTCTTCCAATTCTTTTTCTCCATATAATTTTCAATTATTTTTAACCAGTTTGTCTCAGCGTTATTTTTAGCAGATGTGTGAAGTCAGTTCTCCTCTGGTTCTTAGTAGAAAACCACAGCTGTAGTTCATCACATTAACACATGAACATATTCCATGTCTGACAATCAAAAAGTGTCTTTGGTGTTAATTTTGAACAACATATTTGTTTTATAATTTACTTAATATGCATACTCATTTTTAATTTATTTATTTTTTATAAAAAAATAAAATAATAATAATGATTCTATTAAGTCAATTTACATTGTGAACACAAAGCACTGAGGTCATTCACTGCTGGTTCACTTTCTGGATCGTTTTAAATGAATTGGATATGGTTTATTTAAAATATACTTAATGTATTAACAAAATATACATTTTATTCATTTTAAGGCCACTATAATGTCACAGTTAACCCTTGTAACACTGTTGAAAACCCTATAGCACCTCGAGTGTTCCTGCTCAAAATGGCCGGCCTTTAAAAAATGCTTGTAAGTCTCTTACTGTACTATATTATCACCAAATATTGAATTCAATCTTTATTATTAATCTGCATTATTAATCCATGCTCTGTTCTCATTCAGAGAAAAAAAAAAATTGTGGATAATTTTGTCAGTTCAATAAAATATGAAAATAATTTGCAGTTTATCACACTTGTGTGCTTTAGACTCAGATCATGCCTACAATGGTTATGGTTTAATAAAAAAATAATAAAATAAAATGCTCTATTGGTCAAAATGGCCTGAACACAGCATGAGGTTTAAATCGATGTTGTCAGCGTTAAACAGGAAGTGAGGCTGTATGTTTCTCAAACACTTGCACTTCTGTAGTTTGCTTTGTTCCAGTGAAGATTAAATGTATGTAAGCAATAAGGTACGAGAGGCCTTGCTGTATCGTGAATAAATCATGGCTGAAGGGCGTTGTTAGGCACGACGCGAATCGTTTATAAAACGGTTTGTATTTGAGCTTCATGAAATGACGCATTTAAGAACATTTGGTTGCAGTTAGAGATTTTTTACAGTGGAAGTGCTTAATAATTTTACTTAATGAAGGGGTTGCAGGCACTCTGCTTTACTTCACTATTTATTTTTATGACTACTTTTTTACTTCTTACATTTTTACACAATTATCTGTACTTATACTTATTTTAGTTTTAATTTGCATTTAGTGAATCACATTTGATGATAAAGCTCTAATAAATCATGGATTGTTTAGTCTTTACTGGCTACGTGATTCGGCTCGCAAGCGCGCTTGTTTCCACCAAACGGTTTCTATCAAAGTAGGGTAGACCAGGAACAGTTGGTACAAGGGTACGGTTGAGACACCTTAAATAACTTCTGTGCCCAATAAGTCTGATCTGAGATATGTGCTTCGCATATGTGTATTATCAAATTCACCATGATCGAAGAGGGTGCTAATTCACATGTGCGATGCAAATATCACATATCAGACTTTTGTGGCGCACTGAAGTTATTTAAGGTGTCTCAACTGTAGCCCTGTACACCTGGGCTACTCTAATCAATGCAAGAGACTCGAGAACAGAGTGGAAGCGTTCGGGGGGATCAGAGAGGCAAAACTACTGACCTGTTCAGGACCTGTTTAAGTGCAGGTCAGTTTCATCTGTAAACAGGCTACTGTAGTATTGTCTTTGTTAACTTAGTTAAGCATTAAACTACTAGCAACTCTTAGCAGTAGCACCCAAAGTATAATACTGTAAACTAAACTAAATTACTATCAGCACTCAAAATACTCTATGGTCAAGGACATCATTATTGTTATCTGTAAGGTTACAGTAGTAATTTAGCAAACAAATGTTATAAAACATCATTTTGTAATACGTTTAGAGGGAGCTAGAGCAGAAAACAACACAACCCTTATGAAAATTAAAACCAAAAAACGTTTACTATAGTTAAACCATGGTAACCACAAATGAACCATGGTTTTGCTACACTAACTATAGTTTAACCATGAGATGTGTAGTTAAACTATTGTAAATTAAACTGTAATCAATCAATCTGGCAAAAAAACAAAACATGATTACTTTACTTTTATTGTAATAAACCATGGTTCATTTTGTAAAGAGAAAAATATGACTCATGCTAATGCACCAATATGTTCAGCATTAGGATTTTTCTGTAAAGATATTGTCATGATGTAATCATTATTGTACTAATTTTGACATTTAGGCAATTTAGAAAATATAGATTTGTTATCTATAGTATTTAAGTCATTTTAAGATTAAACATCAAAACATAATGTGATACTTTAAACTGAACTAAAATAAGTTATGTTATGCAAACAGAATATAACGAGGTGGTTGTTTTGCAACAAGGTGGAGACAGTTCTGTTAATAACAGTAAAGGGTTGATGGGAAAAGTGACAGGTACATTAGTGAAAAAAAAAATAGTGAAAAAAGCAAACACACACAAATTGAAATGCAGAGAGAAGAGAGATATCATGGAAAATGAGGAGACTAAAAAGGAAAATGGAAGTGAAGGTGCAGTTGAACAGAGAACATGGCCCCAGCCTAAGGTTTTAAACCTTTATTTAAAAATGATGGGCATAAAAAAAAAAATTGGGTTTCAGAATTTGTTGTGGGTGTATGGGATGGCCTGGATGAGTGTGAGTTTTCCCAGCCTGAAATTTTGCCCCAGTCCCACCCTGTTTATCCTTGATACATTCATTAGCTAACAAATTTTATTTGTAAATGTAAGTTATATTGTATTTAATGTGTCAAAATGACGTGAAGTGCAGCATAACACTTTTTGTGAGACTAGGTGGACCTCGACTTTTTTTATACATTTTAAAGTTAAATTTATCTGTCTGGTACACTTTGAGAGTTCAAAATTAAGAGCTCCAACACAGGTTCAGTGTGCAAAGCTGGTGAATTGACTTGTACTTAAAATTTAAAGGGAACTCTGCCCTCTTTTTAGTTGTAATATAGTGTTTCAGTCTAAATTACACTCACACTGGTGAATTTCAAAGCCAAATAAATTAGAATATAATAATAATCATTTTATATTATTATTCCTAGCAATAGCCATATATTGTAAAAAAAATAAAATAAATAAATAATAAAATAAAATACAAAAATAAATAAATCACTGTAAAAAAAAAAAAGTAAATAAATGAGTAATTAGTAAGTGAAATAAATGAAATAAAATTGATATGCTTGCAAGCAGGGAAAAATTACCAACCATAAATATATATTTTTTTTTTCCTGGCCACAAACTATTTTTACAGTTGCTGCTACTACAAACATATTTAATAATGGACCAAAGAACCAACCACTGCATTTTAATCATGATACAAACAAAAATGAAACACACATGTAGTATGAGCAGTTGTTTTCATTTCAATTTAATTGCATCATTTCAACATCTGAAACAAAACAGAAAGTCTGACTTGACTTTAGACTTGTGAAATAATGCTAAAACCTTCATAAAACAAAACAAAACAAAACAAAAAAAACGGCAGACTCACTCTCTGAGAGCAGGTGGCACTTATGGAACCAAAGGGGAAAATGCAATCGCGCTAAACTCACAGCAGCACATTACAGAGTTCACAGCATTGACTGTCAAAGGAATCATTGACTGTGGCAGGACTAATTAGACTGTGGTGGGGCACAACACTCTAGTTAATGAATGGGAAACACTGGTAATGGGTACTTTTTACTTAAGTACATGTCTGAGCCCATACTGCTTTACTCTAACTTGAGTAAAAAACAGAATATTTTTAAACATAAGTATCTGTACTTCTACTTGAGTGAAGGATGTGTGTACTTTTGCCATCTCTGTTTACATAAAATAATCTCAGAAAAGCAATACATTATTATTTTTTTTAATGATTTAAAATTAATTAAAACAGTTGAGTTAAAAAAAAATGAGGCTACATATAATAGAGTGCAATCACTGTGATGTAGCCTAGAGCTCATTCAGTAAATGCATGGCTAAACAGATGTGTTTTGAGTCTAGATTTAAATGTAGCTACTGATTTTGCACATCTGAGTATATACAGGCTAAACAAGAGTGGTGCAAAAATTTCATCTTGAGGGACTCCACATATTATGGACGTCGACTTAGACTCATGGTCATCTATATCATCCTATCTATACATAATAACCTCTCTCCTCAAAGTATGACCTGAAACATCTGAGGACCATCAAAGCCTGACCCAGTTTTCCAGTCTTTCTAGAAGTATGTTATGATCGCAGTGTCAATGGCAGCACTGAGATTTAGTAGTACCAAAATTTATATTTTGCCAGAAGCAGAATTTAAGCAAACATAATTTATTATCTTTTTGATCGCTGTCTCTGTGCTATGACTGAAATTTGAGTTTAAGAAGTTGTTGATGAGAATATCATCATGTGTTGTATGTTGTGAATCTCAGTGGTTCAAAGTGCTTCTCTGGTCAGCAGTGAATCTATCAGTGAATCAAGTCTAATATCAGTTCACAAATCCTGTGACATCATTGTGTGTTGATGTTAAATGATGGAGAATTTCTACTATTGGTTCTCATTGATGAGCATCAAAACACAGAAAAACACTTTCAGTTGAAACTCTAGTTCAGTGATTTGCATTGTGATGAATGAATGGAAATGTTTCATAATCGTGTTTCTTCTGATTGTAGTGTTGTTGATCATCATCTACTCTGGACTCACTCAAGGTACTGTGTGTTACTGCAGTAAATTTAATTTATAAATCTGTGAATTGTGTTTATTCGTACATTGTTCACATGAGCAACCCACATTTGTCTCTATGCTGATAATTTGTGTCTATATTTTGCTGTCACACATTCCTCTCTGTAGCTTTGAAAAAGTGTGTGTGTGTGTGTGTGTGTGTGTGTGTGTGTATATATATATATATATATATATATATATATATATTTCTAATAATGATGTTATAATGTCTCCACATAAATCTAAATGAGCCATTGAGTGATCATTACAGCCATCTAGTGGCTGTAGTTGAAATGTCATGTTATTTTATTATATGGCAGCAATCTAGGACTAAACAATAGCACAAATGTCATCTTCATGAAGTAAAGTTGGAATATACATCAAAAGTTAAACCAAAACTGCACAAATGTAGAAAGAAGATCCAAGATCTAGAGTACTAAACATATGCTTAAACACTGTTAGAATTATGAAGGGGTCCCAAGTACACAGTTGGCAGTAAAAGTAGCTAATCTTTTTTACTTCATTTCATTTTACTCATGATTAAATGCAAATGTGAATGCCTTATTGAAACCTATAAAACAGTCCCACCTAACAGTCAGAACATGAACTGTTCAATAATGTTTTAACAGCTTTCCATTTTAACTTCCAATTTACAAAATTTACAAAATTGACGAAACAAATAAACAATAAAAACATTTTATTTCAGCTTTTATCATAACATAGCAAACGTTAGGGGCCTAATGGTTAGGGAGTCTGACTTGTGACCAAGAGGTTGCAGGTTCGAGTCCCAGGTCCAGCAGGGATTGACGGTGGGGGGAGTGAATATCCAGCGCTCTCTCCATCGTCAATACCACGACTGAGGTGAGACCCTTGAGCAAGGCACCGAACCCCCAACTGCTCCCCGGGCGCCGCAGCAATGCAATGGCTGCCCACTGCTCCAGGTGTATGTTCACGCTGTGTGTGTGTGTGTGTGTGTGTGTGTTCACTACTGTGTGTGTGTGCACTTGGATGGGTTAAATGCAGAGCACAAATTCCTAGTATGGGTCACCATACTTGGCCTCACGTCTCGTCACTTTCACTTTCACTTTCGTTAATCATAACTGTATCACTATCGACTTCATTAAGTGAGATATTCAGTTTGGTGACTGCTTTCTTCTGTTCACAGCTTTACCCAAACCTACACTGACTGTGACACCAGACAATACTGTATTCACTGGAGAGACAGTCAGTCTGAAGTGTTCAATTGAGTCTGAGCACAGTGACTTGAGATATGTGTGGCATAAATACACCACAAACAAGCCAATGTCACTGACACCTGATCGTCACACTGTAAACAGTAACACTCTCACTATCAGAGGAGTGATTAAGTCTGATGAGGATCAGTACTGGTGTAGAGGACAGAGAGATGAAAAAACAGTGTCTGATGTTAGCCCTGCTGTTCATCTCTATGTGAATGGTGAGTTGAATATCATTATCCTTCTAAACTCCCTCTAGGTAACATTTTACAATACATTTACATATAAAAATATACTAATACCTGAATTAATACTTACTTCAACATGAGCTCATGATTAGTGAAGACATGAGTTAATTATGAATAAAAAGTGATTCTTAATTACAACTGGAGTCATATGGATTCATCGGAGCCTTATCTACATGTTAGTACATGCTTGATAGTTAATGCATTAAACAACATTTAGGGGTTAACTAAATCAAACATTTATACAAAAAAAGGAATAAAAACATTTTGACTATCAAATAAATGTAAACAATTTAATATTGTCATCATCATAAACATTACTGAATGACGCAGGATCAGTTTGTCATTATTTGTCAGGGAATTATCTGGTCCCCTGTTGTACTAACACATCGTCGCTGTCGGGCGGAATCCTTGTATCTCCAAAACCGTCATTTTTCAGGAAATGAAAAAAACTGCATATTTTTTGAGTTATTAAATATTTTATCGTTAAAGTTGGTATTATACCATATATTGCTATCATACACTGTTGTGTACCAACATTAAGACAACATTTCCCCAAAATCATGTTTTATCGGAGATACGAGGTTTTATGATTTGGGAGCAGGGAGATACGAGATTACGCCGTCATTGATAAGAATGGTACAGACACAGACTTCGCTGCTGCCAGCAGTGTTCATCAAAGTCTGCGGTCGCGTTGAGCCTTTTGACAAGAGAAAAGGCTTCAATAGTTAACCAAAGCTAAGGACTGTGTCACATACATCTTCCTAAACTCTATTTTAAAGGTTTAAGAGCTATGATGCAATACAAAAAAAACTGAGTCCGTCTTTTTTCCCCTTAATTCTTCCAGAACAGCTTATAGCCTACTACTGTTTCAGCTATTAACATAGTTACGTTTTGTATGTAATGCCAAAGTGGTTATATTTCGTTTTGTTTTCTTATTAAGTTAATTTAGAAAAACTTTTGGAGCATTTTTTTGTTCGTTAAATATCAGTTTGTTTGTTTGTTTGTTTGTTTGTTTTTACGAACAGCGGCCAGCGGAAGGCCAGCCTTTTAGCCTAAATCATTACGACTTGCATAAAATAAAATCTATAGATCTAAAACAGTTAAAGTAGCTATAGAACAATTTTAGTTTAAACATTAAACCTAGATAAATGTGCGCTATTATGTGAATATTGTTTTTGAAGAGGAGAAGCTGAAATCGCTTTGCAGGACATGAGGAGCCAGCGCGATCACATTTTTCAGCGAATAGGCTACATGCCTCACAAACATGACAAATAAATAAATAAATAAATAGAAAGCTTTAAATTATTACTTAACGAAATAAAACAAATCAGAAAAAAAACGCTTTCATTATGTAATCCGGAAAGATGCTTTCCTTCAAAAGTTGCGTCCAAAGAAGAGATTGCGAGTCAGGGTCTTTGCGACATTATCTCAGAATACACTAGTTTATTAATGGATCATTCAAATATCTCCTTACTGTTTCCACCGACACATTCAATGCTAATTATTTTTACCGGTGCTTTGTGACAAGAAGATGGAAGGGGACATATGCCCCGAAGCTCCAGCGGAGTGAAGAAAAGGTGGAGATAGGAGCTCTTCTCAGACAGCTGAAGTGTTCAAATGAGTTAAGAGATTTGCTCTCAAGCTATTTTCAACACTTTAGATTGGTTAATAATTTGTAAAAATCACAGATCCACGTGGGCACTGACCAATAGCATCGATTTGTGAAAAAATATGAAATTTACAAAATTTGGACATAGGAGGTTTCCGCCCGACAGCGACGACATGTATGTTTTAGAAATAAGTCATGAGCTAGATTTAGTTAATAGTTCATAGTGAATTAATGATGATGTGCTCCTCAAGTAAAGTCATGACAAAATAATGCATTAACAAGGCATGAGTTGATGCTAGTGTATGGATAGTTAATAATGAGTTAATAATGATGAGCCCCTTAAAGTAAAGTTATTATATAATGCTGCACTTACAAACCATGAACTAAAATAAAAAATAAGTTTAGTGAGAGTGCCATGCTTTACATAACCAGTACAAAAATCAAAGATAAAAATGAGCTGTAGTTTTATTTTAATATGTCTTGTTTTATTTTGTATAATTAAACATGGACTCAAAAGCTCAAACATGTAAAGACAAACATAAGGCACCATTACATGTAAAATATGGTTTTAAAACAAGTTTTAAACCAATGTAATGCACCAAAAATATATATATATATATAAAATAAATAAATAAATAAATAAAAAATGGTGCGTACAATATAATAAACCCAGAAGGTCACACATTTAAGGTCAATTTGTATTAATTTATTATTAAATAAATTCAATAAAATATATTATTTCATAAAATACAAGTTGATTGAGATTCAGTTGCTCCTCATATATGGTTGTAGTTGGAGGTCTTCAGCTCTCCTTCACCAGGAGCTTCATTCTGCTTTCTGTGGCGACTCAGAGGTGTTTGTCTGAGGATGTGACAGAGACAGAGTATCCTCAAAAACACAGATCAAAAAGCTAATGACTAGACAAAAGTACAACAGAATAACTTATAAAATTTTAAGAACTTATGAAATTATTTTCCCTGAAGGTACTTGTTTATTAATTTATTTCGTTCTGTACAGATTTACCCACATCTACACTGACTGTGACACCAGACAGTCTTGTATTCACTGGAGAGACAGTTAATCTGAAGTGTGAGATTGAGTCTTACAGTGACTGGAGATATAAGTGGTATAAAGACAACACTGAAGTGTCTGAGCGTTACACTGTAAATGGAAACACTCTCACTATCAGAGGAGCTACTGAGTCTGATGTGGGTCTGTACACGTGTAAAGGACAGAAAGATGAAAGACCAAACTCATCACAATCAAGCTCTGCTGTTTCTCTCTCTGTGAAGGGTGAGTTGAATATCCTCCTGAAATGGTGTTTTGTCCATTGTAGAGATGACTTTATATTTTAGCAAATTTTTCTGAGATCTCACATCCCTCAGTTTTAATTCTGGGAGCCCTGTAAACAGCACATTCAGCACTTTTCAGAGATAACAAATTTTTGTCAATTTCACCATTACCTATCCCTCTCCTTGGTCTTTAAAACTTGCTGACATTTGTGTAATGATCACATTTAACACTCTTATCGAAAAATTATGCTATTTTGTGATTTAAATCTGACTAATTTTCAAATTGTTTGTCATAAATCAACATTTCAGGAAAATGTTATTGGGTTTCATATCAAAGTATGACTTTCTGTTATGAAACGGGACATTGATTTCATATATGTCCACAGTAGAGGACACCAAGACTTACAGCATGTTTTCAGAAACACAACAATAGGGAAATAAATTATATATCAATATTCCTATGGAAAGATATGAAAATCTTGCCAATTTTTACTCCTGTTGGTAGACTTCAGTTTTCATTATGTGTTGCCCCAAAAACACATTAATATGCAAATTAGATACAGTGCATAGATACATTGTACATAATGGGACAACATGTTTATGGCTATTTTACACACATATTGTGGAGCAAAAGCAAATCATTCTGTTATATATTCCATAACATAGTTGAGGATCATCTTAATATAAAGTTTATACTGATTTGGTATACAACATAAATTCTATAGTTTTATTTTTTTGCCTTTTCATGTCTATCCGTGTCTTTATATATATATATATATATATATATATATATATATATATATATATAAAAGAACTGTTTTTCTCTATAAAGGACATAGCATAACATATGAATATCTTATTTTTATGTTGTTTGTCCATTTTTTCTAATGCTCTGAACAATGTAATAACATGGGGAAAGAATAAAAAAATTTCTTCTTCTATTTTTTTTTTTTTTTTTTTAGTCAGGAGGATGTCATTGTTCTGCTAAACTCATTCTATTATGATCACATATCTAATGAAGAGATGTTCTGATTTTGTTCAGAAATACAAGCTTAATTAATTCAGCTCAGGATATACTCACCAAAAAAAAAAAAAAAAAAGAAAAAAAAAAGAAACATACTGGTATTTATCTGTCACAACATTATCCAGTAATTTTACAGCATTTCTGTTAGAACACAACACAAGTGTAGAATACAAAGTACAGATAAAACACCTGTAAAATTCATTCAAATTAATGCAATACATTGTGGCCTATTTTTACCATTTCTGGAGCACTGTATTCTGCCTGTTTTTTCAGAATGTGTAAAACAGAACACATTCTGCAACAGAACAAATAAATCCATCTGACTTGTGAACACGTCACATTCAGCACCCTTTTTTTGGCTCAGTACTTTTTATATATTCTTCTGTAGCAGTGGCATCTGTTCTTATAAGAGGACTGAAGCCATTCACTTTTAATTGTTCTGTCATTATTCTGTTTAGATGCAATACTACATGTTTGTGTGTGTTTTTGTGGACAAAACTTTCCATTGTTATGATCACTGACATCTTTGGTATTTTCTTTAGTCACTGTTGCTTTGGTTACTGATGATATTCATGACTTATAAGAATAGAAGTGAACTTGAATGACATCAATACAGATGTTTCGAAGTCAGAGAGCATGAGGAGACTTACAGATAATGATGTTAAATGAGTTCATGAAGTCTTGATAGTATGTTGAAGTTGATTGAGATTCAGTTGCTCCTCATATGAGCTTGTAGTAGGAGGTCTTCAGCTCTCCTTCAGCAGGAGCTTCATTCTGCTTTCTATGGTGAGTCAGAGGTGTTTGTCTGAGGAAGTGACAGAGACAGAGCCTCCTCAAAAACTAATGACTGGACAAAAAAAGCAAAACACAACAAATCCCATGAAACATAAGATAAAATAATGAATTGCAGTTTTGTAACACATTTACAAAACATTTTTCACTGTAAGTGCTGTTTTAGTCACTTCTTGGTTGTTTTTCTTTTTTTTTTTTTCAGATTTACCCACATCTACTCTAACTGTGACACCATACAGTCCTGTATTCACTGGAGAGACAGTCAGTCTGAAGTGTGTGATTGAGTCTAACAATGACTGGAGAAAGAGAAATGGCCTGACAAATGACCAGAGATATGACTGGGCATATTACCAGATGCATGAGTGGAGATATGAGTGGTATAAAGGCAACAGAAACAATCCAATGTTACAGACGTCTGAGCGTTACACTGTAAACAGAGACACTCTCACTATCAGAGGAGCTACTGAGTCTGATCAGGATCAGTACATGTGTAGAGGACAGAGAGATAAAAGACCAAAATCATCACCTTTTATTACTGTTTCTCTCATTGTGATGGGTGAGTTGAGTATCATTGTAAACTCACTGTACTATGTCTATATATCTTGTCGAGAGACTGTGTTTTGTTTAAAATCAATATCTGTTCATATGTGTATTAATACAGAGAGACCAAAACCTGTAGTGAAGGTGAGTCCAGATCAGCGTGTGTTCAGAGGAGAGACAGTCACTCTCACATGTGACATACAGAGAGGAGGAAACATTCAGTGGACATACAGCTGGTTTAAAGATGGTTCAGTCATCAGAGACATCACTGAGAGAGTCTACACCATCACATCTGTGTCTGATAGTGGAAAATACAGCTGTAGAGGACAACGATCAGACTCACAGAGATCAGACCTCAGTGCTGCTGTTACACTGACTGTATCACGTGAGTGATCTGTTTTTCTTATACTTTTCTAGCACTCACATCTCACATCTATAGAAGACAGAAATGATTCACTTTTTAAGACCTGTTCACACTCTCAAATCTCTTTTTTGAGAGTAAATAACAGAAAAGAAAAATAACTATTATTTTCCACACCAATGAATAATTGTGTTCTGTTTAATATGAGTGTGTGCTGTAGTTTATTTGTCTGCCACTTTAAATGCTTTGCTTTTAAAAGCAGGATTGATTCTGGTTGTTAAAGGGATTCACCCAAAAATGCAAATTCTGTCATTAATTACTCACCCTCATGTCATTCTAAACCCATAAATGAGGATATTTTTGATGCTATCCGAGAGCTCTCTGACTTTCCAAGGGTCCTACCATGTTCAAGGTCCAAAAAGGTACCAAGAACATTGACAAAATAATCCATGTGACATCAGACAAGAATTTTTGTTATTGTTTTTGTTTTTTGCATGCAAAAGTATTCTCCTAGTTTCATAAAATTATGGTTGAACCACTGATGTCACATGGACTATTTTTTCGATGTTCTAAGTACTTTTCTGGACCTTGAACGTGAAAGGACCCTTGCTGTCTAAGGAGGGTCAGAAAGCTCTCAGAATTAATCAAATACCCTAAGTTCTCTTTTAAAGATGAACAAAGGTCTATCATGTTTGGAATGACATGCGAGTGAGTAATTTATGACAGAATTTTCATTTTTGAGTGAATTATCCCTTTAATGTTTGATTTTCATATGCCAAATATAGACTTTACTGGTGGAGACACCAAAGCCAAGATGCCTGCAGGACATCTGACTGTCTCACTTGCAGTTTAGACTTTTATACAATTAATATCGAAGAGATCATTGTTAACAGTTGGCTAATTCACAGTTGTCTTTCTTTACAGATTTACCCACATCTACACTGACTGTGACACCAGACAGTCCTGTATTCACTGGAGAGACAGTCAATCTGAAGTGTGAGATAAAGTCTGCTGTCAGTAACTGGAGATATGAGTGGTATAAAGGCAACCAATACAACAGTGTAACGTTACAGATGTCTGAGCATCATACTGTAAATGGAGACATTCTCATTATCAAAGGAGTTAATATACATGATGAGGGTCAGTACTGGTGTAGAGGACAGATAGATGGAAGATCAGTCTCATCACAATCCAGCTCTTTTGTTTCTCTCTCTGTAAAAGGTGAAAATCTCTCCTGTTTAACATCAGTGTTACACAAATACAGGAACTCAGATGATCAAATTATGTTTCCTGATATAGTTCACTGAAAGAGCTCTGTCTTCTTCTTTCTTCACAGCATTACCCACATCTACAATGACTGTGACACCAGACAGTCCTGTATTCATTGGAGAGAGAGTCAGTCTGAAGTGTGTGATTGAGTCTCACAGTAAATGGAGATATGAGTGGCATAAAGGTTATGGATACAACCGTGTAATGCTACAGACATCTGAGAGTTACACTGTAAATGGAGACACTCTCATTATCAAAGGAGTAATCACATCTGATCAGGGTCAGTACTGGTGTAGAGGACAGAGAGATAAAAGACCAAACTCATCACAATCAAGTACTGTTTCTTTCATTGTGACAGGTGAGTTGAATATTATTGTCCTCCTAACCCTGGTCAACTTCAGTCTTATGGGGCCAGTGTCCTGCAGAGTTTAGCTCCAACCCTAATTAAACACACCTGCCTGTAGCTTTCTAGTGATTTTGAAGACATTGATTCGCTTCAGGTTTGTTTAATTAGGGTTAGAGCTAAACTCTGCAGGACACTGGCCCTCAGTTGCCAAACTTGCTCTACTATGTTCTTCTAGTTTTGTTGCAAATATGTATTAAACTATAAGCAGAAGTGATCATGATACAGTGATGCTGTTTTAATTAATATCTATTCATGTGTGTACTGATACAGAGAGACCAAAAGCTGTAGTGAAGGTGAGTCCAGATCAGCGTGTGTTCAGAGGAGAGACAGTCACTCTCACATGTGACATACAGAGAGGAGGAAACATTCAGTGGACATACAGCTGGTTTAAAGATGGTTCAGTCATCAGAGACATCACTGAGAGAGTCTACACCATCACATCTGTGTCTGATAGTGGAGAATACAGCTGTAGAGGACAGAGATCAGACTCACAGAGATCAGACATCAGTGCTGCTGTTACACTGACTGTATCAGGTGAGTGATCATATTCACATCTGTGTAATCATTTTTATCAATATTTGTGGTTTCAGTATTTCATGTATTTTTTGCACAAATAACTTGAAGTCAAATGCAACCAACCAAACAATACACAATATGCCCTGATACAATGCAGTCACAACTAAACTACTCTACTTATTATATATATATATATATATATATATATATATATATATATATGTGTATATGTATATATACACACATATATAGGTGACGTGTTAAAATCTCTATATCCTAATGAAACATGTCCCCAAACACACTACAGAAAACCATTATGTCATGGTTTTAATGGTTAAAAGTTGATGGTTTGTTATGTTTGTAATGGTATTTGTAGTGGAAACCATGATAATTTCTACTGACTTCTCTATTGAAACAATGAGATTGTTTTTATTGTTTTTCTTGTTTTGTTTTGTTTTTCCCCTAGCAGGGAGGATAGTTTGTGATTTGGTCTTTACTTAAAAGTCCTCTTGACTACTCCGAATGTTTCACATATTTAGGAGCTAGTTTTAGCATTAAAACGCTTTGTGAAAGACTCTCATAGCAAAAATGTAGACATCCTAAATTTAGGAATGACCCATTATTTTTTCAGATTTTCTCCTAAATCTGCAGCTTATGAGCTACTTTTAGTCTTAAGATTTTGTGAATATGGGCCCTGAATCTGTTCTTGTTCTCCTGCAGATCTAAAGCCAAAGCCTGAGCTCACATCAGATCCTGCAGGAGCTGCACTGACAGGAAACACAGTGACTTTAACCTGCCGCATGGATCTTGTCCACTGGATGGGACTTTTACTGGTACAAACACACACTGAACTCTGAGACAAAGAAGACAATAACAAACTCCTACACAGTGAAGATTAATTCAGTGTCTGATGGAGGCCAGTTCTGGTGTAGAGCTGGAAGAGGAAAACCAGTCTACTACACACAATACAGTGATGCACTGTGGGTAAATGTTACAGGTGAGAGAGAACATAGTATGTGACACAACATGCAGATCACAGACAATATCTACAGAACTTCTAAAACACTGAATCAAAAAATAATGCAATAATCTGTGTTTGTACAGAGAGTCCTAAAGCTGTGGTGACGGTACGACCTGATGAACGAGTGTTCAGAGGAGAAACAGTCACTCTCAGATGTGATATAAAGTGGGGAGGAGACACTGAGTGGACATACAGATGGGAAATAGAGGAAACAAACAAACAACATAAAAACTCTGTCAGCCGAATCTCAACACAAGAGTGGAACATCAGCAGTGTTGAAGACATTCACAGCAGTAAATACACCTGTACAGGACAGAAAAACACACAAAGCTCTCAGCGCAGTGATGCTGTTACACTGACTGTATCAGGTGAGTTTGTGTGTTTGTTCATTATTATCAGTGTGAACAGCTTCTCTCTCAGTTTCTCTGTGGCTCTATAACTCCTCATGTTTTGTTCAGCTGAAGCTCAGGCAGCAGTGCGAGTGTCTCCACAGCCGTGGCTGACTGAAGGAGACTCAGTGACTCTGATCTGTGAGGTTACAGACTCCTCTACAGGCTGGACGTTCAGCTGGTTCAGAGATGATGATCATCTGTCAGACAGCAGCAGAGGAGCTGGAGGCTCTTACACTCTCAGTCCTGCTGCTCTACAGCACACAGGAGTTTATACGTGCAGAGCAGAGAGAGGACGACCGGCCTTTAACACAAACAACAGCAGCACACAGCCACTGTGGATCACTGGTGAGTCTGGGTCACACTATTTTTGCTTGTTCTCATCCATATTTGTGTTGCATTGCAGTCTCTGGAACAGGGTAAAGAAAAACATCTACAACCAATGCCAACCTCAAAAACTCTTCCCTCTATAATAATCAGTCTAAACCAGATCAGAAGCACTATATCAAATACATACTCGTATTATATGCATAATAAGGCTTTTTGAATTTCAAACTTTAGTGCTTCGTGCTAAATTTGATCTATTGATTTTATTATGAAAACAATTTTGAATGCTTTCTTCTTCTCAGGTGTTTCTTCTTCAGTGTCTCTGGTGGTCAGTCCCAGCAGAAGTCAACACTTCTCATCTGACTCTCTCTCTCTGAGCTGTGAGGATCAGAGTAACTCTGCTGGATGGACAGTGAGAAGATACACAGCCAGAAACACAGAAGATTGTTCAAAACAAACAGGCTCTACATGTCGAATCGTCTCTCTCAGCACATCTGACACTGGAGTTTACTGGTGTCAGTCTGAATCTGGAGAGAAACGTCATCCTATCAACATCACTGTACATGGTGAGACCTGTTTCTAACTCACACTTTCTATAAATTTAAAAAATCTCACATTTTCCACTAATGGTTTTCTGTACAGCTGATCACAGACTGACAATACTGTACTATAATTGAATGAGTTGTATATATTATAGTGTCCACATTCATCAGACAGTCCTTTCCATTTAAATGGACAGTTTTTGTCCAGACTACTGCACATGGAATCAGTTTCATGCCAGCTGTTAAAAGTCTGACTACACAACACATTGTTTGGATGTCTTCTTGCTATTTGCAGTAAGCACACATGTCTTGTGTTGTGTAGATGGTGATGTGATTCTGGTGAGTTCTGTTGATCCTGTGATTGAGGGAGATACTCTGACTCTACACTGTTTACATCGATCTACAAACTCCCCGATCCTCAGAGCTGATTTCTATAAAGACGGATCACTCGTCCAGAATCAGACAACAGGAGAAATGAGCATCACTACTGTTTCAAAGTCACATGAGGGTTTCTACTACTGTAAAACAGAGAGAGGACAGTCACTCCACAGCTGGATCTCAGTCAGAGGTCTGGAAATAATCAGTAACTTTATGTAAGTTTATAATATTATCATACAGTATGTCACTCACAAACAGATCTTGTCTTGTTCTCCAATCTCAGTATCTTCATCATCTTCTCTTCTGGTCACTGCTGTGGTTGTGGGATTCAGTGTTTGCCTGTTGATCTTCATCTCACTGGTGCTGCTGTGGAGATACAAGAAGAACAAAGGTGTGAAGCAGTTCTTAACATTTTGTATGAACAGCAACAAATGAAAGATACAGTCTCTAAATAAAGGTTCATGAAAAATCAGTGTAAAGAGTAACTGTAATCACTGCAAATACTCTTAAGTGACCATAATGCTCTTTGTTTCTATTATAGATCAGCGACGTAACTTTAAGCAGACATCAGACACTAAGAATTCTGCAGAATCTGAAATAGAAAACTCTCCTCTACAGTCTGGTCAGCCTCAATAATTAACATTTGTGACCCCGGACGACGAAACCAGTCTTAAGTGTAAATTTTTCAAAAATGAGGTTTATATATATTCTGAAAGTTGAATAAATAAGCTTTCAATAGATGTATGGTTTGTTGAGATCGGACAATATTTGGCTGAGATACAACTATTTGAAATCTGCAATCTGAGGATGCAAAAAAATAAAAATACTGAGAAAATTGCCTTTAAAGTTGTCCAAATGAAGTTCTTAGCAATGCATATTACGTATCAAAAATTAAGTTTTTATACATTTACAGTACGAAATTTACAAAATATCTTAATGGAACATGATCTTTACTTAATATCCTAATGATTTTTGGCAAAAAAAATTTTTTTTATAATTTTGACCCATACCATGTATTTTTGGCTATTGCTAGAAATATTTCCCAGCGACTTAAGACTGGTTTTGTGGTCCAGGGTCACATTTAAAGGGACAGTTCACACTTCAAAATGAATTAATGTGTTTTCAAATCTGTATGACATTCAGTAATCTGTGGAACACACAAAATATATGGACACCAGCTTTTTCTCTTTATAAAACTGCTTTGCTTTTGCTTCTTATCCTCATTGTTTACTGTCCAGCACGTCTAAATCAGAAAGACAAGGGTTTAGTCTTAAACATGCTGGCTTTTTTTTAAAGATGTTCCAGAGACATTGGGAGATGTTGCATATTCAGAGGTCACTGTCAAGAAAAACAAGAAAAAGATGGACAAAGGTAAAATAATAAGGCCTCTTAATTTCACCTGTACAAAAAAATAATCATCAGAACATTAATGCATTCATATTAATAAATTATTATTCTATTATTTTTTCAGATGATAGCATGACAGAGCCAAATGTGACATACTCAGAAGTCAGGAAAAAAGTAAAGAAATCCAAAAACAAAGGTGAGATTTAGTTTTGTCTAAATTACTATATTTCTAGCATGTTCTGAATAATCTGATTGATCTTCTGTTTTGTATTAGATATTAATACTGCAGGACCCAGTGATCTGGTTTATGCACAGATTGATATACAAGACAAAAAGAAAACCAAGAGCAAAGGTAAATGCAACCTGCATCTAAACACAACCTGTCTGCATGAATCATCACATTTAACTCAGATATAATGATTTTCTAATATCAGGAAAAGAACCCTTTATGATCAAAAACAACACTGATGAAACCAATTCATTTTAGAAATAAATAATAAATAATACAAGCCAGGCAGACTAGTAAGTCAGATAACTAACCGTTTTTTAAATTATTATTATTATTATTATTATTATTATTATTATTATTATAGGTGCTGGACTTCGTGATTTTATGATTGAAATGAAATCTAAAGACAAACAAAGAGGTGAATAATAATATAAATATTTTAAAAGAACCTGCTGAAAAAATAAAATAAGGTTCTTAATCATAATTCTATTGACTGAAAATTACATTCACACTTTAAAATTTTTAATCAATATACACTTCTTTAGTTTCTTTGTGGTTTGAGAGCCACTATTCATTCTTCATATTATCCTGATTATCAGTTATTAGTGTTGCAGATGTATGTTAATTCATTCCATGTCTCTTATTCTCCATCAGAGAAGAGCAGTGAGTCTGAAAACACTTTGTACTCTGAACTGAAGCACAACACAGATAAAGGTGAGAGAAACACAGAGTTGAGCTTCATCACTATTACAATCAAACCACTAAACTTCAATATTAAACATCAAGCACTGTTTCTGCTAAAGATCAGAATCATTCCTAAACTCATGAGGTTCATTGATGAAATATAAAGCCCTTACATTTTATAATTATTTATTATTGTTTATCATTTCTGTTTTTCAGGTGCTGATGATGCATCTTATGCTCAGCCTATTAGGAAGAAGAATAAAACACGTAAGAATTGTTACATTTGTACAATAATTTCTCAATAATTGACAAGAAGCTCATAATTTGCACTTGTTCATTCAAATTGTGGCATATATTGATTATTTTACACTATAAATGAGCTTTAAGTGATACAGTTCAGTTACTTTTGAGGTTCATCGTAATCTTAAAACTGTAAATCTTCAGCAGAATGAGCTCAGTTTTCACATCACCTGCATAATCCATCATCTTGTATCTGTATTATTTGTTTAAAGGTCCCTGACTGTAGTGAAGACAACAGACAGCTAAAAGAGATTCACAGCAGACACAATAACGCTTGCATTGCTTAAGAAATTAATCTGAGTTAACTGCTTATGCACATGCTTGATTGAAATATTTTAGAGGTACTTATACACTGTGTTATCTGGACACATTGCATGCAAACACATAAATGTATCTGTATTATAAGATAAAACATATTCTCCAGTTATGTTTAACACAGGTAAAACTGCCTGAAATGTTATTACATTAATTGCTGTGCAACACCAATAGAATTAAATAAATTTTGTAACTGGGCACTTTGTTAATAAGAGTTATATACAATGTGTTTTAGTCTTATAAAATAATGCCTGAGGTGCTAAAATAATGCCAAGACAGACAGAGATTATATTTGTTGCATGAATATATTTTTTATTTATACTTATTTTTACAGTCATATATTTTCAGATATTTCAGATGTTTTTCATATGAAAAGCAAATGCTATTTTTTGCTACAGTTAATGAAGTGTGAGATTTAGATTTGCTAAATAAACTTATACAAAAAAATAAAAAATATATTTGCAGGACTTTTTCACAATTGTTAACAGGGGCATTTTAAGCATAATCATAGTTCTATGTTAGTAGCACAAAATGTGTCAATATTTTCAAGCAGTGGCTGGAGTGGAGAAAACTTTCCTAGATTATTATGAAAATGTCATTATTAAGAAAGAATGACTGACTGAATAATACATGTTTATTAAGTGACTGCACTGAATATGTGAATAATAATAAAGCCTAGTTGAACTGTAATATGCATGTACATCTCTCAGATGTGTAGTGTTCAGTTAATTCCTCAGTGGATTGTTGAATCCTATATTTTGTTGTTATATTTTAAGCATTCCTGTAGCTCAAACAGTAGAGAATGAGCCAGCAATGCCAAGATCATGGGTTTGGTTTCCAAGAAACACATGAACCAATTAAATGAATGCACTCACAGCGATTGCACAGAAGAACCATTTTTGATTCCCAAAGCAGATTTCAGTGAAGAGTTCTTGAAAGAACCCCCTTCTCTAAACCTGACGAACATTTTAATGATCTAAAGAACACTTTTCCACTATAAAGAACCTTTTTTTGCAATGGAATGGTTCAGTGGATGTTAAAGATTCATCATGGAAGCAAATATGCCAAGTGACTTATGACTGGTTTTGTGGTCCAGGGTCACAAATGGGTCCCACAGACCAGAACACCATACAAGGGTTAAAAGTGTACCTTAAGTGCAATATTATGTCACTTGAGATATATATATATATATATATATATATATATACACACACACACACACACACACACACACACACACACACACACACATTTACGAAAAATAAATACATTTATTATTACGATATTAATATAATTTATTAAAATGTATTTTTTTTATTTGTTGTTATTATTATTATTGCATATTTGCAAATATTGTTTACTTTTTATTTATTGCTTTATTACATATTTTTTCTTATTATTTTATTAGTTATGTTTTTCATTTAATAATAATTTATTATTATTTGTTTTTTATTTATTCATTTTTATTTTTTATTTTACTTTTTTTTATAAAGCATAATATTTTGAAATCTTTGTTCACTCTTGTTTGTATGCTAATATGTTGAAAATGCAAAATGTTTGTCTTGTCACATTCAGTTAGGAATTACGTTAAATTTTCAATTTGAAACATCCATATTTGAAGAAAAAACGAGGTCGAGAAGTTTGCACCACTGAATATTACTGTGTGCAGTTTAATCATAAAACAGTTGTCAAATATTAAATGTTTTGATACTACAATCGCACCTTGCTCTTACAACAATGAACTGATGCTTCAAGTGTTTTTGTATTGAAGCCTCCAAAAGAATTAAGCACTAGCCGCCACTAATGCGGAGTATTTAAATCTCTTTTGAATGAGCGTTGGCTGTTCACTTTCAATTTGTCGATCACACATACTCCGCGTAAAGAGAGCACATTTTGCAAAATCGGATTTCTGTCAATCTGCTGAGCAGAGCAGCAAATCCTTCAGAGTGGTATGTCGGTCATCTCCCTTTGATCAGTCAAATCCATTATCAGTTAAATCTGACTTCTGCAGCTCGTGTTGGATGTTTTTTTATTCCCCAGTGAGTTGATTTCCCACTGTCGTTTAAAGGTTTTAAATATTGCATGAATCACATTTGACTAAAATGCTTGTAATATTGAAACATTTTCTATTCTACCCATGATAAACTGTGGTAGATGTTAAGTTTTAATTCCTCCAACATTTCTGCAGTCCGTCAGCATCCGGCCCCCAGTGTCCTGTATTTGGAAACAGTGGCGTAACTACAGACAGTGCAGGCAGTGCAGCCGCACTGGGGCCCGTGCCTCAGGCCACATTGCAAGCGGGCTCTGCCCACATTTCAAGCGACTATATTAATATTAATTAATAATAAACGTATAATAAATTTAGTACCGAGATCCTTCACAGTACTGAATAAATACATAAATTCGCGCTAATGAATTGTACGTTTCCGTAGTGTATAGTTGTAGAACTTCTGTAAAACGTTTCGGTGGGTTCAAGCATTTATGGGTTCTAATCCGCTCTCGTGTATTTTTTTTCTCTCATTAAAACCGAAGGTGTTCATATGTGATTGTATATTAAAGAACAAGGATATGTTTGTGTGCATTTTGTTTTGTGCCTTTACCAGAACAAAGCGTAGCCTACGATCGTCTGTGTGAAAACTGCGCATTGTGCAGGAGCGCCAAGAGAGAACTAACAGCAGCAATACAGCGCTCGCGATAACACATTCCAGCTATAGATTGCCTGTTATTTAACACAGACCAATGCATTTGTTATCGAATAGAGATATTTCTTTAAGTACATCAGTGCGTGATGCGAGATATTGCAAAAAGTGGTGGGGGCTCGTGGGGACACACGTTCCACTCGTAAATAAAAATTAGGGCTGTCAAATGATTAATCGTGATTAATCACATCCAAAATAAAAGTTTATGTTTACATACTATATGTGTGCTTACTTTGTATATTTATTATGTATATATAAATACACACACATACATGTATATATTAAAACTAAATATTTATATGTAGATATATTTATACCTGTATACATTTTAGATTATAAATAAATATATAAATCTGAAATATTTTTCCTTAATATATACATGCATGTGTTTGTATCTATATATACATAATAAATATACACAGTACAAAAATATATAGTATGTAAACATAAACTTTTATATTGGATGTGATTAATCACGATTAATCATTTGACAGCCCTAATAAAAATATAACACAAAATGAATTGGTTATTAATTATTTTGTTTGAAAGTATAGTAATTTAAAGCTATCTAAAGATATATGTATCATATCTGTCATCTGTGACTCTATATTAGAACTGCATATATGGACACGACTCAAATAATTGTTTTTTTCCCAAAGGATTCGGTGTATCTTAGGGGCTGCAGTGCCTGTTCAAAAGGCTGTTATCATTTCGGGGTTAGGTCACCACCTAATTCATTGTGTGTATGCAGGGATGTCTGCAGGGTTTCTTCTTAGGGTAGGCTACTCACAGAGGGGTAGGGAGGGGAGAGGGTATGTAATTGTGTATGTAATGGTAAAGTGATAATATTTTGTTTAATTTTTAATAAAGTTAATTTAGAAAAACTCTTGGAGCATTTTTTGCTTGTTAAATGTAAGGTCTGATCATATTTGTTCAGTTTAGCCTTCTCAAATCATCATTACTTGCCTAAAAAAATCTATAGGTATAAAACTGTTCAAGCATATCACAGTGTTATTTTAAATGTTTAAAGCGCATATCTAATTGTTTGTGTGAAGAGTGGATGAAGCGCAATTTTGCAGGACATGGAGGCGCCAGTGCTCACTTGCTTTTTTTCTTGATAGTGGAGACTTAAAATATGCCGTAATTTTTGCTCATAAACGTAAGAGTAATACATTTGGAAATATAAAGGGTCTACTTTTATTTTTGTGCATTCAAAATATAAACAAAATATAGTGATTTTATAAAATAAGTAGCCTAGTAAAACAGAGGATTTGCTGCCATCTGGTCTTGTCTTAAACAGGAGCGCTTCACAATGATAAACCGAAACTATAAACTATAAGATACTGATTTTAGTTGGTCTAATTTAAGTAGATTTCCTTCCTTCCTTCCATATAGGTTTCCTTCCAGACTCGAGCGCTGTTTGCACGTGCTTTGCAGCGGCTCTGGCAGCTGAACGATCAAAACAATGCAGTGTGAGAACAATTACAGGAAGACATTCTCTGTGCAACAGTCTTTTCAAGTAGAAAAACAGCTTTAACAACCTGCATGCAATGAAACTGAAGCTAAATGACTTAGAATGGATCTCTTTTTTTCTCTATGTCTTCAGAGTAAACTCTGTAGAGTTCTGTCTCCTCCCTCATCTCTACTCAATTGTGAAACAGGAAGTGTCTGATTTAGCGCACACGTCTGTTTAAAGAGTTTATTAATGCGTCAGTATGGGGTCCAGTGCATTGCCTCTCATACTCTGTAAGTATTTAATTATATTTTACACTTTTCGTTTTTTTTTTTTTTTTTCTGTTTTTAATAGTCACTTTTAATTTTCTCTTGAGAATAAATGAATTGTCCATAGTGGCCCAAAAATTACACTTAATGACTAAATGTCATTGCATTAAACAATATATAATGTGTTTCACAAGTGGTAGTTGCCCTGTCTGATTTACTTTGATTGGGTTTTGTTCAAATTATTTTTATGGTCACTATAATGTCACAGCCACATTAATGTTAAAGGGTGTTATGTTTGAACATAAATGTGTGTTGGCAGTGTGTGTACACCTCTACCCTATAATGATGAAAATCCACCCAGTGGTTTTCACTTAATCTGTAAAAATAAGTTCCTCTTTTTTTAAAAAAAAATCAAGCCACTCTCAGCTTCTTGTCGGTGTGACATAACACAGAGTCAAGTCAAGTTTATTTGTATAGGGCTTTTCACGATACGTATCAAAGCAACTTTATAGCAAATTAAGTTTGTACAATATATTTAGTAGTACCTTAATAGTGGTGACTATGTCAAGTTGATGTACATATGGCACAGATGTATCAATCAAACTACTGTAGTAAAATTTGGTAGTGATGTATGTTGTTTCAGGGCTTTCATCATCTGAAGTCCTACGAAAGGTTGGCATCATCTCTTCTTATGTGTTTTTTATCCAGACTGAAGCTTGTGTAATTCCTAGTTACCACAGGATGTCAATACTGTGGCAGAAACAGAGAACAAATAGGAACATAATTAGTGTAGCTGCTGTTCAAACCGAGCAAAGAGGATTTGTTCAACCAAAGTTATAATGTGTATTTGATCAGATATAACTGCAGTAAAAGATTATGAGATGCATTAGTTGAATGCTTGGTTAAAAAGATGTGTCTTTAATCTAGATTTAAAAAGAGAGAGTGTGTCTGAACCCCAAACATTATCAGGAAGGCTATTCCAGAGTTTAGAATGTGAAAAATGTGAAAAAGCTCTACCTCCTTTAGTGGACTTTGCTATCCTATATAGGTACTACCAAAAGTCCAGAGTTTTGTGACCTTAGGGAGCATGATGGATTGTAGCGAGGTAGAAGACTAGTTAGGTACGCAGGAGCTGAACCATTAAGGGCCTTGTAGGTAAGAAGTAATAATTTGTAATTGATACGGAACCTAACAGGTAACCAGTGCAGAGATTTTAAAATTGGGATAATATGATCATATTTTCTTGACCTGGTAAGGACTCTAGCAGCTGCATTTTGGACACCTGTAGCTTGTGGTTTCTTAATAAGAGGCTTAATAACCACTAACTTGAATGGTTTGGGGACGTGACGTAAAGATAACAATGAGTTAATATTATTGAGAAGAGGTTTTTCTGCTACAGGTAACAACTCTTTCAGTAGTTTAGTGGGTACAGGGTCTAACAGGCATGTTGTCGGTCACAGACACAACTGGATTGATTGACACAGGCATCTTACCTTAGACCAGCCCTGAATGAGATCGGCAGTGTTTCGATGCCAGAACAGAGACATAAACAAGAATGACTCCTAAGTGATTGAGGTGTTCTTTTGTTGGATGTAATAATGAACATAGTAGTCCTCATTTTCTCCCGACATCTGTGCCACTGAAAACGCAGTGGATGACTTTTGTTTGTGAATAGAATGGCCTCCCAAGCTACATAAATGCGTCTGTAAGAAATGTAGAAAATACATTTACATAAATACATTTTGAAACTAATTTTAGCATATTTTTGCCATGTTTTGTAATTGACTCAGCAATATATATACTGTATATATATATATATATATATATATATATATATATTATAATTAATTTGAAAAAAATAAATAAAAATGAGCTGACACAAATATCCATCGTTCAAGATCAATGGTATCAGAGGTCAGAGCTGTGTCTGAGCCTGTAAAGAGATACATTATGCAGTTTTAGTCAAACATTTTATCATACAACAGGCATGACAACATGCCTCAGGAAAGATCATGAATCCTGCTCAGAAGATGGGGACACGACATTCTGCCAAAAAAGCAGTGCAGACTTTGAAATTTGAATTTGCCTGAGGAAGAAGAAGATGAAGTCCGTTTGTTGGACGAGTCCATCACATTCACAGAAGGACACAGCGCAAACTTGACCCTCTTCTTGTTGTTCTTCTCATTTTTTGTGATTTTTATCCATTTTCTTATCAGGCTGATGAATGGTGCTCACCAGTTTGTAGAAGGATAAACATTAATACTCAGAATTAATACTTATGTTTGGTAATCTGTTAACTAGTGGAAACTAGTTAGACAATGCCTTCACCAACCAAGTCATTTTGATGAATGTGAAATTATAGAATGTGTTTTTTCAATTAGCAATTAGCAGCAATACATATACTGTGTATATATATGTAAGCAATAAGGTACTCGAGGCCGTGCTGTATCGTGAATAAATCACGGCCCTTCAGCCGTGATTTATTCACGATACAGCACGGCCTCGAGTACCTTATTGCTTTTATAAAACGGTTACCACACAATGCAAATATTAAAAATATGTATTCATGTTTTCATTAAGTAAAATCATTAAGCCTTCCGCTGTAAAAAAATAGTCTCTAACTGCAACCGAATGTTCTTATATGCGTCATTTCATGGAACTCAAATACAAACAGGCTAGGAACAGTTCAAAAACATTTGACTGACACTGTAAGTAAAAAAACAAGCACAAATTATAGTGGCGTTCACTATAAACATTTATTATAAACGCCCAGCCTAATTATTTAAAAGCGAAACTGAAAGTTGCTGGTAAATGCGCAATGCAAACTCACTTGCCTTTCACATTCGTCACCAATCTGTTGTGCACTTGTCCAACAAATTTCACATTTTTAAAAACAGCAACATTTTACAAATGTGCCAGTTTTACACAGGGTGTATATTTTTATTTTGTATCTGAGCTGTGCGGTTTGGATGCCGTCAAGAATGACTAGGCGCTTATGTTTAACGAAGCGTAAAAAGCGAAAGCCACTATATACCACACTAAATGCGACATCTATTGGACTTTACTGATATTGCATCAAATTAGCCAGTTTATTCCAATTGCCTCACGGGCCGGATGAAAACGCCTGGCGGGCCGTAGTTTGCCCACCTCTGGTTTAAGGTATTGTTTTCGTTATTATAAAATGATTTAAATCCGTAATCAATAATAATTAGTACGTTTTCCACTCGCTCGCCTTCCCTGGCGTGCGCTCGCGTGTGAAAAGCAGCATCCCAGATGCGGGAGACAGAGCGGGCGCGGGCGCATCAGCCGCAATCATCAAACATATTTCAAAGACAGTCATGATTTTGGCTAATGCAGGACACTGAATGATGCACATCGGAGGGTATTAGAAGCGGATATACGCAAAGCCGCCTGATAAACAAGTTAAAGCTCATTGTGCCATACTTGAGACCATTTTCTTCGGTTAAAATGTTGAATGAGTCTGGCATGAGTTCTCGGTTCCACTCTTTTTTTATAAGTCCGTGTGTAACTGCACATCAAACCAGACTTTGTTTACGAGTACTTCAGGTGTGTTGGATTAAGCATGTCAGACAGTTTAATGGTGCTGTCCTTAGCAGAAATCGGTGTGTATTTCCAAATTGTTAATCAAACCACTCATCTAACGTCATATAAATCAAAATTTACTTGAAACATTTTAGCCTGTTAGCTCCTATTGCTTTCTTCAAATAAGAACTAATATATGTTTATGTTGCTAAGGGTGGTTGCTAAGGGTGCTGCGCAGTGATACTAAGAGCCATTGGGTGGAACGGTCATAGCCGTGCTGTATCGTGAATAAAACACAGCTGCTGACCAATCAGAATCCAGGAATGGAACTAACCGTTTTATATATATATATATATATATATATATATATATATTGTGTTCATTCCTCAGATGAACAAAGGTCTTACAGGTTTAGAACGACATGAGGGTGAGTAATTAATGACAGAATTTTTAATTTTGGGTGACATTTCAGGTTTCAACTAGGCCTAATAAAAGTGTTGAGCTACTGGTTGCGTTGAGCTGATAGTTGTTGGTTTTACTTCTGCTTTGCTCTCTACAGCTATCTTTCACTCTGCAGCCGCCTATTGTCTTCTATATTGAAGGTAACACTATTGGCTTACATACTGAGACCAGAAAGCTACTCACAATCCCACCAGAATGAACTGCAGATCAGCTGCAAAGTATACCTGAAAGCATAACATTACATGAAAAGGCCTACATTAGAAGTCACCTCATGATTTTACAGAAGTGTATTTTCTGAACTGTTCCAGAGACTGTAATGGTCAAGCTTCCGGCTTCGCTACTGTTCAGGTGCTCTTGCTTATGTGGCAGGACTAGTGGAGCTCCTCCTGTTTAGCTGTGACTGGGTGGTGTGTTCATCGATTGCCCTATCATTGATTCGCAAAGGGAATATATAAGGAGGTTGTCGAAGTAGTATTGCGTCACTGGTTATGCCTCCTTAGTGCCTGCGTCACATTCAAGCACCGTCCAGGTATGTTAGGTGGTGTTGTTTGGGTGGTTAGGTGTACACAGTAGCTCATGCTAGGCATTTTATTTTAGAACCGCATTGAATGACACCCTGTGGCTGACATTTGGTGGCTGGTTCCCCTCTGCAGGTAAGTGATTTGGTCGCGATGCGTCATTGCCTATGAATTTGTATGTATTGTAGTGGCGTGTTTTTGCATTCGTTCATAGTCAGCTGTTGGAGCGATTTGGGTACAACTGTCGCCTGACGTTACGGCGGCGCTTCGTCCTCTTACTGTGCACGCTGTTGTCCCATACTGAACGAGCCCTCAACTCCCGTGCCTGTTATTTTATCTGCCTGATTGGTGGGATTTTATTTGTTTCGACTGTGACGGTATGTGATTTTTAAACCTTATTCTATCCTTATTTGGCATTTATGGAGGGTTTACTAATTTGCTTGACTCTTAATTTTTTATTGTAGACCGATCAGTTGCATCTTGACATGTGATGAGCTTTCACGTCGTTGGGGGCTGCGTGGGATCTTTTGTCTGGAGGCGCTGTTGCTTTGACTTTGTTCCGTCGTTTGATTTGGTTACGTTATTCCTTTTTGTTCGAATCTGTCTCCGCTTGTGCGGGTGATTTGAAGTGTGTGTGTGTGTGTGTGTTTTGGAATCTTTGTTTTTTTTCTATTATGAAAGCAGTGTTACATTCGTGAGAATTGGTATTTTCTTTTCTTTTGGTTGATTTTGTATTTTCCTTTACATTGGTTCTATTTTTGTATTGGTGTCTTTTCTTTATTGTATTTCTGAGTTGTCTTTGCTTTGTATAGCAGTAAGTGACTATTATTGTGACATATTTACTGTTTTTCTTGTTTTTTCCCTGTTTGTTTCGTATTATTGATATTGAGTTAAGTATTTGAGTGGCATTCAGCTCAGAGCGCAGCCGAGCCCAGGACTCTGATAGTGGGTGTCTCCCACTGATTTCATTGTAGTTACATCAAATGATTGGTGTTGTGCTGCTGTGACTTCACATGAGCAGGCTCACTATTGGCTAAATCAGAGGTCAAGGCAGCCATTTTGGGTTGACATCATTGTAGTCCTTACTTCACAACACCCTTTGACGCGTACAATCACAGTCTTGGCTGGTCCCTGAAGTGTACGATCACACCAGTGTGACTCAAAGATTGAGTGCATCATGTGATCAGCTGCTGAATTCAAATCTGCTTTGGCGCTTAGCCCGGCGCTGAGCCAGATTGGATGCGCTGAACTCTTGTCATATTATCACAACTGTTAATTGTTTTCAACCATATAATGCTTATTTTAGGTTCCACACATTTAAATACACATAAGTACTAGCAAAACCATACATTTATAGTTTGTAAAAACACACGCTGATGTCTATCAAGATCTATAATATCTATCTAATATCTATAATGATCTTACAAATATAATCTGACGACATGTTTTATTAATATCATATACACATTGTGTAGGTAACTGTAAAGTTTACTCTGCTCTTCTCCCTGCTCACCGGATACTTACTTTAAAGGCTTTCGGGAAGAGAGGATGAATTTGCATGTTACCTCTCGGATTCAGTGTGAAATAACATGGCGGTGCCCATCACCCGGCATAGATCGACTAACAGGGTCATTATAAATGTGTTTAAACTTCCAAATACATTTACTTGCACATATTTCAGAATCGGAATATCAGATGTTTCATAATATAGTGAGCATGTTTGTGAATATGAATAATAAAAAAAAAAGAAAAACAAAATAAAGGTGAACCATGTGTCTTATAGCTCTATTGTGGCTGCGGTGTGCCATGTGACAAGCATGAGGTGTCACCATGGAAACAATAAAGCGATACGTTCTAAAATAACAGTCGCCTAAAAAAACTCACCCTGGGGGGCTCAGCTAGAATATTTTAAACTCACATGTGAAAGGGTTAAGTGTCCCCTCAGTAGGGGTTGGACGACTTCAGAATTTTTAAACTCGACATTTAAGTGATGAAAGTCGAGTCGACGTCGACTAGTCGCTGATGATGTCATTGATGAACAAATACGACTGAATCTTGCGCTCAGACTCGAACACCTTGTGCACCACTATATGGCATATGACACAGTGCTGCCCATATGGCTACTGTTCATATAATAGCTTGTTTTTATCGTTCCTTTGTCTTTGGGTCTTTGGGTCATTATATTTAGCTCGTAATCAGATAAATAGATTAATATTAGTAAGAAAAAGATAAAGTGAGAGAGTGATTGTGTGTGTGAAATAATTCTACCTGGCAGCATCTCTCTACTAATAGTAAAGCTGTGGGGTTTAATTAATAAGAAATATATGCTAAAACCTTTTGGTTTCTAAGCTGTATTATTGAGAATTCATAGAACATTGCTGACAATAAATTTCCGCACTATTAAATGATTCTGTGTGCGTGTGATCTGCGCGTTATGTCTGTAGTAGGGATATGCCGGTATCAAATTTTCATGTTGCGATAAATTGATAATGTTTTTATCACGGTATACGGTATTATCACGGTATTGAAATTTAGTTGCAAAAAAGTGATGTCATAATACAGTAAAAAAATTCTGAACATTAAAACACAATAAAGCAATACACAAAAAATGTATAAAGTTCAAAATTTTACACAGATTAAAGTGCAAAAGAATTAAAAGACCAATAGGTATCGCTTTACAGTAAGATCTTATTAGTTAATTATTATTAGTTAACATGATCAGTAAACAAAAGCTACATTTGATACAGAAGTTATTAATCTTTGTTAAAAATACAACTTTTAGTTCATGTTAGCTCGGTTTATTTAAAAAAAAAATAAATAAACTTTGATTTTAATTTTAATTTGATTATTATTATATTGGAATTATCTAAGATTAATGCATGTTTAGAATAATTTTTCATTGGGAGTTTATGTTAACTAATTAATTAATTAAGTAAGTAATGTTAACTAATGAAGCCCTAAAGTAAAGTGTGACCGAACAATAAAGAATCACTTAGAATACACTTTCAAACAATATCTAGGGCATGTTGTAGTCCAGATTAAAATGTAAAAAGTGTTAAAATAAATAGCCTATGGAGTCTGAATATTTAAGTATTTGGTGTTATGATAAACACCACTGCAAATACAAAAATCTAAATGGCTAAATAAATCATTTAAATACGTTTTCTGGGTTAACGTTGCATTTGCGGTTTAGCGCCATCTGCTGTTAGAGAGTGAATGACACTTTCACTTTAATCCGGAGCGTGCTTCTGTTTACATCACGCATCTTCGACGCAGTTTACAAGTGTGTTGTGCATTTAACCAGTTAATGGGAAAAGTATGCTTAAAATGCTTTCAAAATTCGGAATAACTTTTAATAAACAATTATTTTCGGTATTTTGAAATGCCCACAATAACAATACCGTGCATATTCATTATCGTGATATATCGTATTACCGAATACCGGCACATGTCTAGTCTGTAGCCTATGTGTGTGCGCGTTACAACGCACATCACATTAGATTAGAATGGCAATTAATTTACCTGTACAATAAGATGTTTAAAACATGAATTCTCCCTTTCCATTTTCAGCATCCATGTATAATCCAATGGTTCTCAATTCCAGTCCTCGCACCCCACTGCTCTGCACTTTTTATCGCTTATCACAACGTTTGTTCTGTTGCAAGTGCCCTGCAAAGTGGATATCCATGGATATCCATGCTTCCAGTTTAAAGCTAGCGTATAAGTTCTATTTAAAGGTAATTAAAGCATGCGAGACATGAATTTAAATAGTATTTATTTACAGATGCATTTGTCACAGTTCACGCGTCTCTACTAAGATTCGTCTGTGTGTGAAGACACTGCAGGTGGTGCGTAGCGCAAATTTGTGAATGAACGTTCCGAAGTGAAGTAAACTTCAACGGATTTTCCATGCTCAGGGGTAGGGAACAATGAATACTGTGTAGTGACCGTGTCAATTGGAACACAGTTCATGCACGGAGCTCAATTCTAACGAGCTCATTGTCAGAATCAGGTGCGTTAACTAAGAACAACATGCACAATGTGCAGAACAGTTGGGCGCGAGGATTGGAATTGGAAAATGCTGTTATAATTAAACATCTTGTGATGTTTTCAGAGTATGAATTTATTTGTCTTTTTAACTGTTTGGAAACAGAATGTAAATGTTTTATTGTCCTGTTGCATCCTCTATTTAGAACCAGTGACTAGTTGACCTCAAGCTTAAAGTGTCATGACAAGTCATTAAAGTCGACTAATCAACTAGTCGGTGCAACCCCTACCCCTCAGACAACACTTAAGAATCAGTCTTAGACTTCACTGAAAACTGCTTTTAGCTTCTTTATAAAAGTTTCCTGCTCTTAGAAAAGTCTTACATTTTACTAAGAATGTTTTGACACTTAAGTCAAAAGACTATTCTTAAGAGCATTTCTGAGAAGTTTTATAATACGGGCCCAGATGTGTTAAAACATTACCACATTTAAGTCCAGATTCAACACTCATCTGTTTAGTTGTGCATTTACTGATTGAGCACTGTGCTACACCTGAACTGATTGCACTGAATTGTATGTATAATCACTTTTATTCTTAATTGTTTTAATTCATTTTAAAACATTTTTAACTAATTTTAAATCTTAAATTTCTTGTTTGTATTACTATTTTAATTCCTTTTATATACAGCACTTTGAATTACCATTGTGCATGAAATGTGCTATATAAATAAACTTGTCTTGCCTTGTAATGTGTGAGTGTGGGTGTGAATAAACAAATTAACAGTTTCAGAACAAAATAGTTTCAGACTTCTCTGTAAAAGTCTTTTTCCAAGTAGAGATACAGCTTTAATAAGTTGTATGCACTAAATAAAGAAATGTCTTGGAATTAATCTGTTTTTCTTCCTATTTCTTTGTGTGTGTATGTATGTAAAGAGTTTTGTCTCCTCCGCCCTCATTTTTTTTTTTGAAGTGTGAAATGTTTAAACTCAGGAAGTATCTGCTGTAGATGTCACAGGACAGAGGTCATTTTATTAATGTGTCAGTATGGGGTCCAGTGCACTGCCTCTCATCCTCTGTAAGTATCTGATTATATTCTATAACAGGAAAACCTGAAGGGCCACAGTCCTGCAGTGTTTCTAACCTTATTACCTGTAATTTTCAAAGCAGCTAAAATTTGCAGGGCTGCAGACCTCCAGGAACGGAGTTTGGCTGCCCTCTTCTACATTATCTTCTAACGTCTGTTTCTAATATATTGTATTCAGTTGAAGATCAGTTTCAACAGGTTGTGCTGTGTGTAGGAGGGTTTGTATCTTTAGTCTCACTGCTAATTATATTCTTTATTGTTCAAATTCAGTGTGATGATATGGGGAAGTATATGGTAAAGTATTTGGACAGCTAAGTCACGCTTAAAAAATTAGTTCACCCAAAAATGAAACATTTTGTCATTAATTACTGACCCTCATATCATTCCAAACCCATAAGACCTTCATTCATCTTCAGAACAAAAATTAAGATTTTTTTTTTTTTATTAAACACGAGAGCTTTCTGTCCTCAGTAGATATCAAAGGAACTTAAACATTCAAAGCCTAGAAACGGACATCATTAAAAAGGACATCATTAAAGTAGTCATAATTTTATAAAGGTATAATGATTTGTGTATGCAAAGAAAACAAAAAATAACTTAATTTAACTATTTCTTTCTTCAACACACACGTTTTATGGTACTCTTCTGGATGCATATTGAACTTGTTGAATAACCTGGTTTCTTAGGGGAGGAGGTACATAAGTCCTGTTGGGTGGGCATTCATCAGGAACTCGATCTGTCCCCTGCATCTCCGCAATCTCTGTCATTATGTCCCACTGTACAGGTGCTACGATGAGGGTGGTAGGTAAGATGGGTTCAGGGGAAAGAGGTTGGTATGCTGACTCAAACTGGAAAGAGAATGTATCAGCTTTGGCATTCTTAGAGGCAGGGTGATAAGTTACTGTGAACTGGAACCATGTGAAGAAAAGAGCCCACCTGGCCTGTCTGTGATTGAGTCTCTTGGCACTGCAGAGATATTCCAGATTGTGATGATCAGTAAGGACTGTGAAAGGAAACTTGGACCCCTCTAGTCAGTGTCGCCACTCCTCAAAGGCCACTTTCATGGCTAATAGTTCACAGTTGCCCACATCATAATTCTGTTCAGCTGGATTTAGCTTGTGAGAAAAGTAAGCACAAGAAAAGAGTTTGGCCGGGCTGCCATGACATTGTGACAGGACTGCTGATACCCCTGTGCTGGAGGCCCACTTCTACCACAAACTCACGTTCAGGATCAGGGTGATGTAGTATGGGTGCAGTGGTAGAGACGTTTCTTGACCATAGACCATTAGAGGGGCTGCGATGGAGCTGAAGTCTCTGATGAACCATCTGTAAAATTTAGCAAAGCCAAGGAACCTCTGCATCTCCTTGAGAGTAGTAGGTCGGGGCTAGTTCAGAACAGCTTGCATCTGTGCCATTTGCATAGGTTCTGGTTTGGATACTAATGGAGGACTTGAATGGAACGTAGAATTCCTGCCAGGCCTTTGAAAGTGGATCAAGTAGTCAATGCGGATGGCAAGAACAATCAGTCCCAGACAGCATCTGACTCTGTGCCAGATTCGTTTTCAACCGGCAAATCCGCGTTACAGTCACATCCGTTTCAGTGCTGTATCACAGTCCTAGACGGATCCGGCCCGTGTCTGGTTTCAGTGGGCACGGTCTACTATCGCAGAGCGGATCCGGGCCAAGCTGGCCCAGTGCTGGCCCAGATGAGCGGAAAACCAGATGCGTGCCGGTATTGGCCCGTTGTGCCAAAAGACACTGGCCCAAGTCCGTTTTGCGGATTTGCAGGAGTGTGGGCCAGAATCAGGCCGGATGAAATTTGCTGTCAGGGGTTGATCTAGCGTTTTCCCCTCATCACGACAAGAGAGCTCAGCCTGTAATTCCTGATTGAGGCCCTTGCGAAAAAGCAACTTTAAGGGATCATCAGGCCATCCTGTTTGTGCAGCTAGTGTGCAAAAGTCAAAGCAAACTCAGCTGCAGAGCGTTTCACTTGTCGCAGTGTGAGAATTTGCTTGCCTTCATCATCTCCTCCCTCAGGGAGATCAAACACTTCCCGAAAGCATTGCAAAAAGCCCTCAAACGTAGGAAAGACTAGCCGATTGAAACTCCACACAGCGGTAGCCCAGTCTAATGGTTTATCAGTCAATAGAGTGCACACAAAAGCTATGCGACTCTCCTCTGTGGGATATAACACTGGCTGTTGCAAGACAAAGAGCACTGTAGCAGAAAGCCCTTACATTTAGATGATGTGCCATTGAATTTCTCCGGGTAAGCTAAGCGGGGACTGGCCGTGGAGTGACTCAGAGGAGGTGCTTGTGGTGCTGTGTTTAATGGTGGTGAGGATGACTCAGAAGAAGGTTGTTGTAACACTTGCAAAGTCTTTACTAACTCCTCAGTGAGAGATGTGAGGCGTGCTAGCTGCTGTTGATGAGCACATTGGCCTGGGCAGAGAATTTGATAGTGAGTCTGTAGACTGCTGCTGGATCAAGGTTGGGCGAAGTCTTCTGTTTTTGTAACAAAAATATTTGCCATATCTTTATGTTAACATACTTTTACAAGCCTTATGATTTGAAGCTTTGATGCAACCATGGCCTCATGGTGCAAACAGGAAACAAACCACTCTGGTCATGTGACAATTTGCACTAACCATGTGAAACTGCACATATTTAATTGAGACCCTTTATTTTTTTCCATACTTGCAGGAAGTGGATTAAAATGAAAACTTGTAATTTACAGTTACAATTGTGACCCTTCAAAAATATTTGAATTTCATTGCATTTGACACAAGATGTCAAACCAAGTGCCAACAAATGATGCTCAAGCTTTTTTTAGAACTAAACACTGTTATTATATACATCATATTTATTAGCATGTTTTATTTTGTGAAATGATTTACTGAAAACTCTGTTTGTGCTATATTTTGTTAAAAAAAGGGCCACTTGTTTTGATATATTGCAAATATGCATATGTTGTATCAGCCTGTTTACACTGTGAACACTAAAAGAACTTGTGAAAACGCCTGAAGTGTGTAAATTATTTTGTGGCCAGTAAAGTCACAATTAATTTGATGGTGCCAATGTCAAACAGGAAGTGTGGCTGAGTGCATCTCAAACACTTTCAGCTCATTTGGTTAGGAATTTTGTTGCTTGCTTTGTTCCAGTTAAGAATCAGTGGAGTAAAACATTAACCTTATTAATGCATGTAACGTGTTTGCAAGTATCTTAATACAAAAGTGAGTTTTTGTGTACTATGATAAAATAATATCATACTGGTGTGAAAATTGCATGATTCTATATTTTATATTTTTTCTAAAGAATCTTCATGTTTTACAAAAAAGGGCAAATAAACAGGGCAAGCAAATGCAAAATTAATTTGGGACATCATATGAAAGGAAACGGCTTAACATGTAAATGAGCACACTGCGTTCACATTTTGAGCTTATATGTGTATCTGCACATACACACCCTGACAAAAGTCTTGTCGCCTATCCAAGTTGTAGGAACAACAAATAATAACTTGGCTTCTAGTTGATCATTTGGAATCAGAAGTGGCTTATATGAAAGGCAAAGACATCTAGATTATGCTTATTTTACCAAAATAAAATCTTATCATGCCTTGATTTTAAATTATTTAATTAGGACGGAAAGGTCCTAAAGGTGATTCAACCAATCACAGATTAGAGCGTCACCTGTGACAAATACTGTAATTAACACATGCCCAGGTGTGTAGAAGAAGAACCCAAGCACACCCAACCTTCATTTGAAATGCATCCTGACCTCTGACAGCATGCCAAAGATTCAAACACAGACCAAAGTGCTGATCATCAAGAGCCTGAAGACCAAGTCTCCTGCTGAAGTGGCAGACATCTTTAACGTATCTAAACGTCAACAGGAGAGGATAAGAAAAAGATTTGAAGAAACTGGTGAAGTTCATGACAGGCCCAGGTCAGGCAGACCCCTTAAGACAACTGTTCGAGAGGACCGTTTGTTGGTTTGACAGTCCAGGGCCAGCCCTTTTTCAACTGCAGCAGAGCTGCATAACGACTGGTCACCAGAAACTCCTGTATCTACAAGAACGGTTTGTCGAATTCTCTCACGCAGTGGTCTCAATGGCTGAATTAGTGCTCAGAAAACAGCATTAAACAGAAGACAACTAAAAAATTGTGTTGCATTTGCCAAGGCCCACAGCTTGCAGGAAGGATGGACTGCGGAAAAGTGGCAGAAGGTTGATTTTTTTCAATGAATCATCTATTGAACTGTATCACAGTCATCGCAAATATTGCAGAAGACCTATTGGAACCCGCCTGGACCCAAGATTCACACAGAAAACAGTCAAGTTCAGTGGAGGAAAAATCTGCAGAGTGGATGGCAGCATCATCAGCTTGAGGTATCAAGACATTCTTGCTGCCCATTACATTCCAAACCACAGGAGAGGGCAAATTCTTCAGCAAGATGGCGCTCCTTCTCATACTTCAGCCTCCACATCAAAGTTCCTGAAAGCACAGAAGGTCAAGGTGCTCCAGGATTGGCCAGCCCAGTCACCAGACATGAACATTATTGAGCATGTCTGGGGTAAGATGAAGGAGGAGGCATTGAAGATGAAACCAAAGAATCTTGATGAAATCTAGGAGTACTGCAAGAATGCTTTCTTTGCCATTCCAGATGACTTTATTAATAAGTTATTTGAGTCATTGCTGAGATGTATGGATGCAGTCCTCCAAGCTCATGGGAGTCATACACAATGTTAATTATTTTTCCACTGCGCCATGACTTTATGTTCTGTACTGTACATTATTTCTGTTAAATGACAAGACTTTTTTCTAAGCAAAGTCTGACCTTTCTGCCCTAATTAAATAATAAAATATCAAGGCATTATTAGATTTTATTTTGGTAAAATAATCGTAGTCTGGAGGCCTTTGCCTTTCATATAAGCCACTTCTGATTCCAAATGATCAACTAGAAGTCAAGTTATTATTTGTTGTTTCTACAACTTGAATAGGTGACAAGACTATTATCAGGGTGTGTAGTATGCCTTGTAATTGTGTCACTATCATTGTCTTGGATCTTGCAATTCACAATGAAGCATGACAAACAATGGTAACATTTTTCACAATCAAGACAGAAAATCAAAATACAGTCCTATAACTCAATAGTGGAAGGGCAGTGCGATCTTCCCAGTATGGCGGATAAACCAGAGCAGTCTCCCAGAACTCAATGCAGTGTGACGCCAGCTTCACATTCTCTATGGTGTTGTTTACATGAACGTCTAATACTTTTTTGTTTTAGATCAGCGTAAGATAGTTGACTCTTTTTCTTTTTACTTTGTCAAACTCGACTTTGAATTGTATAACATTACATAAACAGTTTCACTTTCATAAAACTTCCTTTGATCCCATTTGCCAGCTATTATTTCAAAAGTTTAAAGGGGAGGAGGGATGTAATTTTTCTGAGGGGCATAGAATTGAGGTATTCACCTTGAGAACTTTGTTTGTTTTCTCTTTGTTTAACTGAAAACAGTTTTGCCACATCCAACTGTTAATTTCATCAGTGCATGGGCAGAGGAGTCAATGTGGCTGTAGACATCAGGCAATGAGGCTAAATAAATCTGGGCATCATCTCCATAGCTTTGATTAGCAATTTGATTCTTTCTAATTATTTGACACATTGGGAGCATATACAGGCTGAACAAGAGTGCTGCAATAATTGAGTCTTGAGAGACTCACCATGCCCTGGATGTCCACTTAGTCTCCTGGTCACCTATACTCACATTGTTATCATTATCAGTTCACGAGTCCTGTGATGTCATTGTGTGTGTTGTTGTTAAATAATGGAGAATTTTCACCAATGGTTCTCATTGATGAGCTTTAAAACACAGAAAACCACTTATGAAATGCTTCATATCTGTATTTTTGCTGTTTTTTAGTGCTGATGTCCCTCATCCACGCTGGACTCACTCAAGGTACTGTGCAGTAATTTAATTATTAAACAAATGTGAATTGTGTTGTAGTAGTTTATTTGTCTACATGGATCACATGAGGATATCACACTTGTTTCTTTGCTGATATGTTATGTCTGTATTTTGCTGTCATACATCTTCAAGCAGCATCATCTGTCTGTGTAAGTCCTCATGCTGCTAAAATGCTGCTATTTCTGCAATTTATGAGGAAAGTAAAATAAAATAAATAAAACGTTTATGGTAGTTACACTGTAATTACTGACTGCATGCCATTGACCCTTATGTCATGACAAAATAATTCCTCTCTGTTATACAATTTGTCAAAATATTGTAAATGAAAAAAAAAGTACTTTTGTACAAAAAAAAGTTAAACTGAGTCTTTTTTATTATTATAATAAAGATGTTTTAATAATGTCCCAATACAAATTTAAATGAGCCATCTAGTGGCTGCAATGTTATTTGAAATAACATTATTTTATTTCATGCTATTTTATTTTATGGCAGCAATCTTGTCACCTTTATTTATATAGCACTTATTACAATACAATGCAAGCATCAAACTTATACATTAACAACAATTTATTAATCATCATACTCAGACATTCAACATTGTCAGTCTTATCTACATGAAGGAAGGTTAGAATAATAATAAAAAAAAGTTATTTTAAAAATGGTTAATTAAAAAAAAATATATTTATATAAAGTTAAATAGCAAAAAAAAAAAAAAAACCTGCACATCTGTAAAAACATTGATAAAGTGATTGATGTTATAGAAGAATAAATGATAATAATAAAAAATAATAATAATACAACATTTTACTGTCTGGGTTATGAGGAAACACCAAACATCCTGAGCATACTTTCTAAACCCGATGATCTCAAAGTGGAGAACTGGAGGTCTGTGGCCTATAGTCATAATTTGATTACGACCAAGGAGGAAAACAAATAAATAAATAAAATAAAATAAATATTACATAACATGTCATATGACTATATTTTTTAATCAGTTCATTAATGCAACATTCATTAGCAACATTTATGATTTCAAATTACTCTGCATAAAACATCTAGAGAGAGAGAGAAAAAAAATAAATAAACAGAAGTTCCAACATCTAAGAGTATTAAAGACATGCTCAAACACTGCTTCTCGCCTATAAGGCGTCCCTGGCCACAATAAGTTTCAGAAGTCAAGTCAGCTTTATTTATATAGCGCTTTTTACAATACAAATTGTGTCAAAGCAACTTTACAGTATCAAATGGGAAAGTAATATATCAATAATTCAAAAAGAAACTTTAAACAGTTTTAGTTTGAGGAAATTAATCAATAGTTCCAAATTAAAAAAAAAAAATAAAAAATAAAAATAAATTGTATTTTATTGAAGCCTCTGACTGAAACAATTACCAGCCAGAACATGAACTGTTCAATAATGTTTTAATAACTTTATTTCAAAATCCAGTTGAACTGACAAAACAAATAAATCAATAAAATATCAGTATCAGCTACATTTAAATTGGACATTCACTTCAGACTCTGTTTTCTTCTGTTCACAGGTTTTCCCGCACCTACACTGACTGTGACACCAGACAGTCTTGTATTCACTGAAGAGACAGTCAATCTGGTGTGTCTGACTGAGTACAGTGGCTGGACATATAAGTGGTTTAAAGCAGGCAAATTGCTTCCAATGTTACAGTTGCCTGATCGTTATACTGCAAATGGAAACACTCTCACTGTCAGAGGAGCTACTGTGTCTGATAAGAGTCAGTACCAGTGTAGAGGACAATATGAAGGATCATACTCACCACGATCAAACACTGTTTCTCTCATTGTAAAAGGTGAATATCATCATCTGTAAACTCTCTACACATGAGAATGATATTCAATTGCAACACTGAATCTATAAGCTCCTGAAGTTCCTCAGCATAACATATAAAACACAAAGGCATGGTTTCATAAACAGGGCTTAGCCTAAACCAGGATTAGGCCACAGATCAATTAAGACATTTAAGGAATTTTTATAAACGTGCCTTAGAAAAAAACATTACTGGTGTGCATCGTGAGACAATACAAAGGCACTGATATGTTTTAAGATCAGTCAGTGCAAGTTTCTTTTAGTTGAAACAGCTCTGACTTACATTTTAGTCTAGGACTAGGCTTAAGCCATGTCTGTGAAACCAGGGGAAAGAGAACAAAAACTAACACATTCACTGTAAATCTGATAATTGTTTCAGATAATATGAGAATCACATTAAACCTGTAGAGAATCAACATCACTCCTCTTTAACATCAGTGTTACACAAGGGGTGTAAAAGTGTCCTAATGTAGGAACTCACTTAGTGATCATCGAGGACCATCACAGATCAGTGTGGACTATAACAGGTTTGCAGAAGATATCAGTGAGAGAAAAATCAGGCAGGGGTGCGTTTCCCAAAAGCATCGTTAGCCAACTATGGTCGCAAGTTCCGTCATTGTCATCATAGTTCAGAGATTCTGCATTTCCCGAAACCATAGTTCAAACGAATGTCGCAAACTTACGTGGTTGGAACTACAGCTCTCGACCTGTGGTTAGAAGCATAGTTTCTTGTTAGTAAGACATATGGCCTTAATAAATTATGCTCTTGGGCATATAAGCAAGCTAACATGCAATACAATCAATATCTTCCATTCAATCTAAATATCAATGGATTTTAATCTATGTATTTTGGTGCCTCCTATATAAGCACTGTCTTTGAATAGTGTGCATGTGCATAAATGCCTAAAGGGAACCCTGGAGTATGACGTAAGAGGGAACCCGTGATGAATCAAACATCAATTAAAGCAAAATGACAGGGAACAAAAAAAAAAATGGTTAATTAGACATGAATTAGTCACATATGATGTTCATCATTTGTCATCATGTTCATCAGCTTGACTTCCCTTTCGAAGTTTGACTTCCCTATCACGTCACTGCCGGCACGACTCGTTGCTGCCGGTGCGTCATCGTTGGTGTGACGCACAGTATAAAAGGATTTTTTATTTTTTTATTATTTTTTTTTTTATTTGACACAAATTAAAACATAATACAAACAAGCCCACAAGAGTCTATATTTGTACACATTTTAAAACTGTCGAGGATAATAAACACAAAAAAGCCGTAGGCTTATTTCCATTGTGGTCCTCTATGTTAAAAACTGGACAAACAAATCGTGAAGGAGTAAAAATCATCATCAAATTCAACAATTTCACAAATACAACACCTACGACATCTAAAAAAAGCCATTTTTTTACTTCCCTTCTAAAAATATTTTCAGTTTGAATCTGCTTTATACACCCAGGTAATCTATTTCAAGACACTGCACTCGTATATAAAAAAGTATTCTTCCCTATTAAACTCTTGAACCTAGAAGGATATATATCATTACTACTTGCCCTAGTAGAATGACAATGAACATCTCTAACACATACAAAATACTCAGAAAGGTACATTGGAACATTTTTCTTGAATATTTTAAAAACCATCACCAATTTAAGAAAGGTTACCCTTTTCTCAACCTTCAAAAAACCGATTTCTCTAAAATGTTTATCACCTAACTGCATCCTTGGATGTACTTTCAAAATAAGCCTACACAACTTATTTTGAGCAGTCTGTAATTTACACTTAGTTCGTTTTGTAATACCGCTATACCAAAATGTTGCAGCATAATCTTAGTGTGCCTGCACTAATGCTCCCGCTAACATTTTTAAAGTTTGCGTATCTAAATAAAACGCCTGTCTTGCTAAAAATTTTATTCGATTACAAATTTTTGAGTGAACTAAAACAGCCATATCCTCTCCAGTCAATTTACTATCCAAAACACATCCCAAACATTTAACTACTTGTTTGGGTGTAATAATTTTTTCTCCAACCATTACCTCTAATTCAGAACATTTTCACAATTTTGCTGATGAGCCAAATAGAATAGATTCAGTTTTTCCCAAGTGTAAAAAAAACTTATTTTGGTTAAACCATTTCGAGATGCTTGTAATCTCCTTACTTAACTCATTTTCAAAATTTTCTTTCCTTTCACGAGAAACTATTATTACTGCATCATCAGCATATAACAACAATTCACTAGAACAAGCCATTTTTAAATCATTAATATATAATAAAAAAAAAATAAAGGACCCAACACACTCCCTTGTGGAACTCCACATGAAATAGGCAAAGAATCTGAAAACACCCCATTTAAATCTACTACTTGACATCTATTTACAAGATAAGATCTAATCCATTGACAGGCTTTATTACTAAAACCCATTGCCTGTACTTTTGCCAGCAGAATACTGTGATCGACTGTATCAAATGCTTTTTGCAAATCTAAAAGTACCATCCCACTCAATTACCCTTTATCTATTTCATTCTTTATAAAATCTGTTAAATACAAAATTACTGTCTCTGTGGAGTGCATCCTCCTAAAACCAGACTGATATTCATACAATATATTAAAAGTAGAAATGTAATGTTCTGTCTGCTCAAAAATAATCTTTTCAAACACCTTTGATAACGCACTCAGAATTGACACAGGTCTATAATTATTACACTCAAACCTACTCCCTTTCTTAAAAAGAGGAATAACTCTAGCATGTTTTAACTCATCAGGAAACTTTCCTTGACTAATCGAAAGGTTTATAATATGGGTAACCATAGGAGTTTGCTGCATCTTTAATAAATTTTACTGGAATATTATCTATCTCTATTGCTTTACTAATTTTAAGTTCATTTAATTTTTTTAAAACAGTGCTCTCCATTACTTTGGTAAATGAAAAAGCTTCCAAACTAACCCCACGATTAGCATTATATTTCTTAACTAATTCATCATCAAATACATCGGTTTGCACAGGAAGCTCATTTGCCAATTTTTCAGCTACAGACGTAAAAAATCTATTAAAATAATTTGCTAACTCCTTCTGATCTGTCATCAATCTTCCATCTACATTAAGACTTATTCTGGAATGTTTAATATTGGCTTTTTTTGATACCCTAAATCCTTCAGAACTCTCCATATTTTTTTAGAATCCTGTTTCAAATCATTAATCTTATCCTTAAAAAAAAAAGATAGCTTCTTTTATCTTATCTCTTACTTCATTTCTTTTAATTTTAAATTGCTCAAAGTTATAATTATTCCTATCCCTTTTAAATTCCTTAAAACTAGCATTGCGTTCCTTAATATCCTTTAAAATACTATCCGACATCCATGGTTCCGTTCTTTGCTTAATTCTTCTCTCTTTATATGGTGTGATCTTATTCAAAACCTTTAAAAAATTAAACTTAAACCTATCCCAAGCCATCTCCACATCCAGACACTGCATCACTTCATTCCAATTAACCTAAGTTCTTCTAAAAATACTTGAGGGCTATACTTTTTAAGGGATCTCATTTTTACTGTATTATGGTGCCTTATAACTTCTCTCCTAATTTCCTAATTAAATAAACTAAACAGTGGTCACTAATCCCAGCCTCCAGAACACCACTTGTACAGACGCATGATGGCGCCAGTGTGTATGGCTTGCCGTCTGCTGCTCGTGATTTTATTTGGGATTATATTGTATGTCACGCAGAATGTAGAATCTTTATTGGTGTATGATCGCCAAACACTACTGGACCTTCGATCTTCTACCAAAGAGTTTGTGAAGTTTGATTATGGTGGTCAAAAGACTTTGCCCCCAGTTTTATTGGGTATTCCGCCCTATCTTTGCCGCTACCCAGGGCTACATCCCCGGCGTAAGCGCCACCGTCGCCGAGGAAAGCGCAGCGGTCGTCTGGTGAGGATGAAGGCCTGCTTGATGCGCTTTCCTGCTGTCTCCTGTTTTGAATACTGTGTGATGAATCGCCGGTGACTCCTGGATCCGATCGACGCCTGGCTGGTACCTGTTGTCGGCCCGGATGAGGTGTCCCAGCCCCGTGCACCCTGCTCTCCTCGCCCCCGCTGGCGCGGGGTGAATCTCCGAGTACTGCGCCCTCTGTGTCGGGCTCCTCGGGAAATCACCACCGCAGACTTGCCAGCCCCTGCTAGGTTTGGCCTGGTAAATGCTAGATCGCTAGCAAATAAAACTTTTATCCTAAAGGACTTTTTTATGTCCCGTGGATTGGATTTTCTCTGTGTGACTGAGACGTGGCTGAGTGTTGGTGAGTCCAGCGCTTTCTCCGAACTTTTACCGAGCGATTGCTGCTTTTTAAATTCTCCGCGAATGTCAGGACGAGGAGGTGGAATAGCAATTGTCTATAAAGATGCTTACAAATGTAAATCACTGCCATTGCCACCCTCGTTCAGCAGTTTTGAACTGTGCGTATTTGAGCTGGGTCGAGTTCACAAAACATTATGTGCAGTGGTCTATCGCCCCCCCAAATACAATAAGGACTTTATAAAATTTTTCTGCCTTTTTATCTTATGTCATGCCCAGGTATGATCGTGTTCTTATTATTGGGGATTTAAATGTTCACGTGTGCTGTACTGACAACTTAATAGCAAAGGACTTTTTGCACCTTATTGACTCTTTTAATCTTGTGCAATTTGTGTCTGGTCCCACGCAGGAGCGCGGGCATACATTAGACCTTGTTTTATCCTTTGGTTTGCCTGTTCTTAACCTAGAGATATGTGATGCTGTGTTTTCCGATCACATGCCTGTATTATTTGAGACTTTTCTCGCCTATAATACTGTTGAACCTTGTGCTGCTGTTCGTCTTTGTCGTGTCATTAACCCCTCTACTGCTGGCCATTTCGCGTCTGTCTTCACTCAGACCTGCGCTGTACCTGATTCTATAAGTAATAATTCTGATGAGCTCAGTTCATGGTTGCACTCCACCTGCCAAACTGTGATGGACACTGTGGCTCCTTTGAAACTCAGGCGGCCAAGGTCTAAATCCGAGCCTTGGATGAATGACGTGACTCGTGCTGCCAGACGAGAGTGTCGTAAAGCTGAACGCAGATGGAAAAAGGATAAACTGCATGTATCATTTCAAATATTAAGGGACTGCTGGCGTCAGTATCAGAAAGTTGTCAGAGATGTCAAAAATAATAATTTTTCCGAGCTAATTTTGTCAAACTGTAACAAGCCTCGTGTTTTGTTTAAAACGATTGAGACAATTCTTAATGTTCCGCAATCTCTGTGTGTGGACTCTTCAAATACTGTTTGTGAAGATTTTCTTTGTTTCTTTACTGATAAGGTCAATTCCACTAGGGCCCTAATTTTGCCACCTGCTTGTGACTCTTCAGTGTCTGAACCCTGCTCTGCTGTGTTTGACAAATTTGAGCTTGTGACTCTGCTTGGGTTACAGGAGGAGACTGTTGGCCACTTGAAGCCCTCAGGTTCTCCATATGATGCTGTTCCTCCTCGACTTATAAAGGAGGTGTTTCCTACTATTGGGCCATCTGTTCTTGCAGTTGTCAATAGTAGTTTGCTTTCGGGTGTCGTCCCTCAAAATTGTAAACATGCAGTTGTGCAACCATTGATTAAGAAGCCTGGTTTAGATTCTTCAGACCTTGCAAATTTTGGGCCTATTTCTAAACTGCCTTTTCTTTCAAAAGTCCTTGAAAAGATAGTTTATAGCCAGTTGATGACCTATCTGAAAGATCATAATCTTCTTGAAGTTTATCAGTCCGGTTTTAAAACTCTACATAGCACAGAAACTGCCCTTCTAAAGGTTTTTAATGACATCTTTTTAGCTACTGACTCAGGGGACTGTGTTATTCTTGTGCTCCTTGACTTAACAGCAGCTTTTGACACTGTGGACCATGAAATTTTAATCTCTCGTTTGGAACAGTGTGTGGGCATTCAAGGGACAGCACTTAAATGGTTCAGGTCCTATTTAGAAGGTCGGAGTTTTTGTGTTAGTTATGGTGGCTCTGTGTCATCTTCAGCACCGCTTTTTTGTGGAGTTCCGCAGGGTTCGGTTTTAGGCCCTCTCCTTTTCTCTCTTTATTTGCTTCCCCTTGGCTCAATAATCAGGAAGCATGGCTTGTCATTCCACTGCTATGCGGATGACACCCAGATTTATTTGCCTCTGAAAAAGGGTGACACAGTAAAGCAATTAAATGACTGTCTAGAGGACATAAAGGCCTGGATGGCTTTTAACTTTTTAAGTTTTAATGAAAAAAAGACAGAAGTGATGGTTTTTGGAGGCACCACTGGGACCCTGTTGGTCAATCTGGGTTCTCTGGCTCAGTATATTAAGCCAACTATTACTAATTTAGGTGTTCAAATTGACTCTGACCTTAAGCTAGATACTCAAATAAGGACAGTTGTAAAATCAAGCTTTTTTCATCTGAGGCAGTTGGCCAAGGTAAAGCCATTTCTCTCGAAACAGCATTTTGAGACTGTAATCCATGCCTTTGTTACCACTCGGCTAGATTACTGTAATGCACTGTATGTGGGTGTCAGTGGGTCATCTGTTGCCCGTCTGCAGATGGTGCAGAATGCTGCAGCGCGTCTTTTGACAGGTACACGTAAATATGAGCACATTTCCCCTATTTTAGCCTCACTACACTGGTTGCCAGTTCATTTTAGGATTCAGTTTAAGATTCTTTTATTTGTTTTTAAATCCCTACATGGTCTTGCTCCGCTGTATATTTCTGAGCTGCTACACTCATACACTCCAACCCGTTCTCTCAGGTCAGCTGATCAGCTGTTCCTGACTGTGCCTAAAACAAAGCGAAAGCTTAGAGGGGACCGGGCCTTTGCTGTAGCAGCTCCTAAAATGTGGAATAGCTTGCCTTTGCCCATTAGACAGGCCACTTCATTGTCCATATTTAAATCTAATCTTAAAACTTATTTTTTCTCTTTGGCCTTTAAATCATGATGTCAGGATTTTACTTTTAATTATTTTATTTTATTTTTTATTTTTATTTTTTTCTTTGCTTTTTGAGTTTTAATTTCCTGTACAGCACTTTGGTTGACTTCCGAGTGTTTTAATGTGCTTTATAAATAAAGTTTGATTTGATTTGATTTGATTTGATTTGATCTTAGAATTATCTGATACCAGTATAACATCAATAATAGTTTTAGTTTTAAGAGTAATTCTAGTTGGATCCGTAATAATCTGTTTTAAAGCATATGAATCACAAAAAGATCTAAACTGTTTATACATTGAAGTATCCTTTTTTTGCATGTCCGTATTTAAATCACCCAGAATTATTATCTCTTGAGCAGTATTATAATTAGACACATTTAATGTCTCTTCAAGTCTCTCATAAAAATCATTTTGATCAGGTGGACGATAGCAAACACCCACTAAAACCGGTTTACACTTTGGTAACAAAATGTCCAACCAGACCGCTTCAACAGCAGCATTTTCCAAATCTTTTCTCTCCTCAAACATCAGATCTGATCTAATGAATACATACACTCCGCCTCCTTTCCGGTTCCGATCTCTCCTTAACAAACAATAATTTTCTATATGAATCTCTGCATCCAGGATCGAATCGTCCCACCATGTTTCGCTACAACTAAAAAGTGTCACGTTAGATTCTTGACATAAATGCCGTAGTTCACTTATCTTTGGAAGCAAGCTCCTGACGTTGAGATGAACCATATGTAAACCCTTTGTAGAACCGATGTCCTTTAAAACGTTGATCTCTGAAGCTGTTTGATCTCGTATTAACTTTGCATCTTCATTAACAGATCTATCAGTTAAACTCCCTGGTGTCCTCGGTCTCCAGCCAACAGTCTCGGTTGGGGAAAACATTTCCACAGCATCATTATACCTTCGATTTATATCCCTTGATTCATAACAAGGAAGTAAATTGCTCCATTGATCCGCGATAGTACTCTATTCCACAGCAATTTCCGAACGCCGACATTTCTCAATAAACGATATTTGAATGCCTCCTTCAAAAACACCTGCACCAACTCCTTCAAAATCAGTGGCTACGGGCCCAGGACATTGGTGTATGTCTCCTGACAAAAGTAGGCACATCATTATAATCAACAAGTCGCTTGATTGCCTTCTTGTTTTTCCACTCCGTCTTTGTTTTTTTGCACAGACGATCCACGTGTGGAAGATTCGCGTATAAACAACACTCTTTCCAAAACCAAAATGTTTGCATCCTCCACGAGGTTGTTCAAAATTATTTCTAGTATTTAAAAAAGTAGGCCTATTGTCCACTTCATTACAAAGATTTAAAAAAAAGTGTATAACAACAAAAATCTGAACAGCGAGATAATCACTCCACACCTTCCTGCCGCCATCTTTCAAAATTAAGATCAGGGAGATGCTGGGCAAACACATCATCCTCTTCTTTTTCTTCAGCTATCGTTTTTGTTTGAAGCTGCATTCTAACGGTAAGGTTTTTCCTTCATTATGGCAAGCACTAGTAAAGCATTTACAAACCCCATCCACCGTGTGCTCCCCAGAACGATTCAGTACTTGCTTAATCCCAGATGTTTAATTGCTCAGGACAAGATGTGAAATGAAAGTCTCACAGTAAAGCATCCCATTGATGCACTTGGAAAAGTAGTAGATGAAACTACTAATATCAAAGAGTCCTTGATCTGGAAACAAAATGTTTCTCAATCTGGACTCTAAAGTTGATGGAGGAGACAGGAAAAGAAGGCCATGCTTCCTCCTAACTAAACAACCTCACTTCCTCTACTACCTTACCTGTTTTGTATTAGGGAAGGTTTAAAACTTAGAACCCCTAGAGGGTGGTAGTGGGACTGCGGCCTACCAAAAATCATAGTAGCAGGACTATGGACTGTTACAACGTGGTTGATGAAGTCAAGTCTAAATCACCCCCTTCCTCCTGCCCTGCATATGAAGCTGTTAGAGGTTATGGAGCGTGCCACGGTGAGATTAGATCTCCCGTGGCAGTGAACCAGAGACGTACCGCCATGGGGGCGCCTCGATGAACGCCATCTCCCTGACCATAGGCCCCAGTGAGTCTTCCATTTCTTCTCGATCTCCACACGGAGGTCAGAAAGACTGGAATAAACAATTTTCTGCCCGCATAAACAGATTCCAGCACACTAGCTATGCCAACATCGAAGGAATGCACGATAATGGTTATGAGAAGATGCCACCTATTGAAAAAACGCTAGTATGCTATCTCTCTTTAGGCGAAACATCTAGGCTGAATTCCCTCGTGCTGCCATCACTCCCTCCTTAGTTTCTCTGAGGCTGGGCCTATGATGTTTTGGTTTTGTTCTATTCAGAGCAAACCTAACTGATGGTCCAGAATCAGCCTCTGGGCTGTTTTCTACTAATAATTTTAGCATTATGCTGAGTATTACTTTGGGTGAGTATGAATCCTTACAACGGTTTCATTATATTTTCGAACAGTAATTGGGGTGTTGTGTTCTTCCTATGTTTCAAGTTTGTAATCCTTCCCTCTACGGAGGGTCACCCACAACTGCTGATCACTCCCCTAGGACCCCATCGGATCATTTGCTGCTTACTGCAACCCGATGGGCTTCCTGTCATCACACTGGCACATATAGAGGTTTCCCCACCCTGCTAGGATGTTTGGCTTACCCCAAGAGTTTTCGCTATCAGCAGCCCAGGTCACAAGACCCCCTTCAAGCCCTTGTGCCTAGCCAAGCATGGTAGCACCTCACCCCTTTGGTCTTGCTTCCCTCACTGAGGCGAGGTCATTAAGCACACCCTCCTTGGGCAAAACAGGTTTTTCACCTCTCTATATGAGAGACAGGTATACTAAAACCCTGCAGCTGCTTTTGTCTGAGCTTCCGGCCTCATTGGACTAGTGGGTCGCTTGCTGCCCCCGATGAGTTTGCCTTCCACTGCCTGGCCGTGTGGAAATCACACAGACCTCTCGGTCTTCTAAAGCTCCTTTGCCATCAGGCCCCTCTTCTGCCCCGTTGGTGTCTACTGACATCTACAGACGCATGACAAATCCCCTCCTCTGGGGTTTTTTGAGATCATGCCACTCCAGAAGGATCGCACGATACCTCTCTAGTGTTACGGAAGGTTCTCCGTGCCCTATGGCTCTGTCGTTTACCAGGTTGTAGCCTTTGGTGGAACTTACAGCCTATATTCTCGCTTCAGCCTGAGGGTCCCTCTCACAAGCATGCTTTCCCCTGGTGAGCATTCTGTCTGAGGATAGAATTCCTGCCCCAGGGTGATCCACCCTGGCAGTGCTCTAGAGCATCGTAGTGCTCCCCTCTCCGGAGGGTCACTCTAAGCATGAGCCTGCTCCCTCATGTTAGCCTGCACTCCCCTCAGCATGGCAGCGTGGGTATTCCCATTCCCCATAGCGACCGCTAGAGGACGCAGTTTGAGTTCCCTTCGAAAGGGAACATCTCTAGGTTATGACTGTAACCATGGTTCTCTGGGAATAGGGAACGAGACACTGAGAGATGTTTCTAATCAGTTAAATATCAGAAGTTATTACACGGTGACGTCATTAACAACGGCCCTACATTGTTGAACTAATGTGGTTCAAACAATGGAGATGCGACCATGTTCGGGAAACATTCATGACTAGCTAGTTTGTTACCACAACAATGCATCATACTATGGAGGTTAATCAGCGAGTTACGTCGTTGTACTGAAAATGCACCCCAGGTCAGTTAAGAAATGCCCAGAAATTCTTTGATGGTCCTTGAGTGAATATGTTTCTTAGTGAAGCTGAATTAATGTGACTGCAGAATACACTAGTGTCTGGCATTCTGTAATGTGTAATGTGTTTCAGTAAAACACAATGTTGGATCCAAGTGAAGTAAAGTAAAACCAGCAATGAACCAATAAATAATTAAATACAGGAACTTAAACAAAGGCACACTATACTTTCATACAGAACCAGACGATAAAGAAGAGAAACACTGGAGATCATATAGACAAGAACAGACAGGTGTAGGCAATGAGTAGCCATGGCAACAGATGAGGGTGACTATGGAAACAAACAAGGTAGGCAAGGCAACAAGGGAAACAGGAACTAAATACAGGAAGTGTATACAAAAACAATGGGAACAGAAAAAAACACTTCAGCATAAAAGTCCTTAAACAGAAGACAGGAAACACAAGACCATATTCATGATAGTATCATGAATAACAACAGTGTGTATAATTTAAAAATAACAAAACATTTAAATAGATTTAATTTAGAATAAAAAAAAAATGCATTAAATCTAATGAACCCAGAAGGTCATACATTTAAGCTTCCATTTTTATTATTATTATTATTATTATTAATCAATTAATTAGAGAGAGACATTTTAAATGTAGTCAGAGCATGAGCAAAGCATGTTTCTAACATAATACTGTATTTTTATAAGCAGAATCATTAATTTTATTTTTTTCAAAATATTATTAAATAATATTAAAATAAAAATATGTTAAAATATAATGAAATATGATTTAAAATAATGTATAAAATATGAACTATTGTTTTGATCCCAGCTGAAGGTGGGATTTCAGGAACAAAAATGTCATTTGTTGACATTTTAAAACTATACTGGCCCAAGGGTTTTTAAGATAAAAAAGACATATCATGAAGTGGATTTATACATAATATACTGTAAATTAAGTGATACTGTAAAAACAGTAAGAAGATGCAGTAATTTACTGTTAAACTGTTACATTTACCAAATAAAATAAATGAATTTTACTCAACTATTAGTGAAAGTTCTTTGCATTTATAATAAAATGTATGAACTCAATAGAGAATAAATGTTACAATGATTTAGTGTTGGGATTTAATAGTGTTTCTTTTGAGCTTTGTGGGATACAACTGTGCTGTATAGACTAAAGTCTGTTTAGGCTGTGGACAGACTCAAACATGTTGATTTTATGCTGCATGTTGCTTTAAAAAAAGTAATTAACTGTATTTTCTGATGCAGTGGTGTTGATGCGTGTGTTGTTGCTAGCTGACTGTTTCATTTAATTTAGTTCATAAAAAACTACTGCCATTTATTAACAATGCACTGTCACCTAAGTTAAACATCAAAAAACAAAAGCAGTTTCATTTAAGTTTCACAAATCTGAAATATTTCCAAACATGAAGTGTGTTTTTGTTAATTTCACAGAGAGACCCAAACCTGTAGTTCATGTAGATCCTGATGAAAATGTGTTCGTAGAAGAGACAGTCACTCTGTCATGTGACATACATGGAACACAAGGCTGGCGGTACAACTGGTATAAAGAGGGAAATCTAGTTAGCAGCACAAGACAAAACCAGACGTATATAATCTCATCTGTGGATTGGTCTCATAGAGGTGTGTACAGCTGTGAAGGAACTCAGTCAAAAGCACCAACATACTCACAGATGAGTGATGGAGTTACACTGACAGTATCAAGTGAGTGACTGAGTGTCAACATCGAGTCAAGTGTGCAGAAAATGTTTTTAAATAGGCTACAGTAATACATGCAAACATAGAAAAGTCAAAAGTAATATAGTTTTAGTAATAAATGGGATGTGTGTTACATAGAAAAGTTACATAGAAAATGTTTTGTCTTCATTAAAGTGCACACCGAAGCTTCAATAGCAAGTGCTTACTCGTTTAATACTTTTCAACTTTGTGTGCTGTATCTTTAGAAGTGTAAAGTTCAAGGCTCAAAATCTCACATAAACTTGAGCATTTAAAATGATTACCATTTGATTCTGATATTTTCATTTCTGGCATTTATCTGTATAGTGAGTTGTGACTGAACTGTCCTTTTTACAAATAATTAGCCATCTATAGCCGTACAGCAATGGCAAAATGACAGAACCAAAGCCTTAGACCTGAGACTTTATGATTATTCTTTTAAACCTTGTTGGATTTCCTTCTGGAAATCAATATAAACAATGGTTTTCTGTGCAAATAAAAATATATAAATGCAAATAATAAAATTAAATAAATATATGAAAAATGAAGACAGAATATTATAATATGACCAGTATGACCAATAACACCTATAAATGATGTCAACACTGCATCACTGTTCACTTACAGATAAACCACAGCTGACTCTGACTGTAAATCCTCAGAGTCCAGTGTTCACTGAAGACACAGTTACTCTGAGCTGTGATGTGGGACACTTAACTGGATGGACAATTCACTGGAGCAAAGACTCAAACCCTGAACACACTGATGCAGCAAATAAAACAATCCAGTCTGTGAGTGTCACTGATGGAGGAAGATACTGCTGCAGAGCAAAACGAGGAAAATATTACAGCGAGTTCAGTAATAGAGTTCAGATAATAGTAAAAGGTGAGCACTCTCTTAAGTCAACTTGATGTGTTTATGAACATGATAATTACTGTCATACATTAACATACATTAGCAAACTAAATGTCATATATATATATATATATATATATATATAGTTTAGGCTGTCAGATCATCTTGAATATGTTCAAACAGTGTGTTTTTTGCTCATTTCACAGTGAGACCCAAACCTGTAGTTCATGTTCATCCTGACAGAAGTGTGTTCAGAGAAGAGATGGTCACTCTCACATGTGACATACAGCAGACAGGAGACTGGTGGTACAGCTGGAATAAAGAAGGAAATCTAGTTAACAGCACAAGACAAGATCAGAAGTATATAATCTCATCTGTGGATGGGTCTCATAGTGGTGTGTACAGCTGTATAGGAACTCAGTCAAATGCTCCACAGTACTCACAGATGAGTGATGGAGTTACACTGACAGTATCAGGTGAGTGTGTTCATTTTTTCCTTTCTTTATTTCAAAGCAAAGAGATTGAGTAGCTAACAAGGTAAACCTGATCTTAGTTTATCTCCATCACACTCCCAGTCAGATTATGTTCTTAAGAGTTTGTAACTTGGGCATAAAAATAACTTTTGTTAGAATAAAAACACTTGTATCATTTTAACCTATACAATTTGTTTTTGCATGTTGCTACAAATATACCCATGCTACTTAATGGTTTTATGGGCCAGAGTCACATTAATTGAACTGCTGAATAAGATCAGTATCACATTTGCACTTGTGTGATATTGTACAACTATGATGTAAATATGAGACAAAAACTCAAATGGGCATTTTTGCTTCACATCTTGAATTTTAGAGACATTCTAACTATGTTCTCTAGGCTCCATTACGCAGTGAGTTAACTGTTGCCCTGCCTCATGTTTGTCATCAGTCAATTGTATTAAATGTCAGATGATCCACGTAGGTCTGGAGCATTAAAAAAGTGTGTTAAATGTGTTAATAATTTTAACATATTTTTTCACCTGAATTAATCTAATTAATGTGTTAAATTACCAGCCCTAATCTCAAATCTTTTCATATACTCTTATCAGACACATCTGTTCTTATACTGTAAATGACTGAAGCAATTCATTTTTAGTCTTTATTCAGTTTGGATGCAGAACTGTATAATACAACTCAGTAGCAAATATCACTATTTAAGTATTTCAGGCATATTATGCACAAACAACCTGCAGGTGAATCTAACCAACATCTTCAATATATACTTTGTTATGGTGTTTTGCCATGTGCTTTTTTTTTTACCTCCTGATCAAATGCTCCTTTTTAGTGAAATGAGGCTTATTGTAGAATTTGCTGATGCTGACAGATACACAGGTAAATCTGTCCTTGTTCTCCTGCAGATCTAAAGCCAAAGCCTGAACTCACATCAGATCCTGCAGGAGCTGCACTGACAGGAAACACAGTGGCTTTGACCTGCCGCATGGATCTGTCCACTGGATGGGACTTTTACTGGTACAAACACACACTGAACTCTGAGACAAAGAAGACAAAAACAAACTCCTACAGAATGAAGATTGATTCAGTGTTTGATGGAGGCCAGTTCTGGTGTAGAGCTGGAAGAGGAAAACCAGTCTACTACACACAACACAGTGATGCACTGTGGGTAAATGTTACAGGTGAGAGAGAACATAGTATGTGACGCAACATACAGATCACAGACAATATCTACAGAACATATAAAACTTTGAATAAAAAAATAACGCAATAATCTGTGTTTGTACAGTGAGTCCTAAAGCTGTGGTGACGGTACGACCTGATGAACGAGTGTTCAGAGGAGAAACAGTCACTCTCAGATGTGATATAAAGTGGGAAGAAGACACTGAGTGGACATACAGATGGGAAATAGAGGGAACAAATAACCAACATAAAAACTCTGTCAGGCGAATCTCAACACAAGAGTGGAACATCAGCAGTGTTAAAGACATTCACAGCGGTAAATACACCTGTACAGGACAGATGGGGACACAAAGCTCTCAGCGCAGTGATGCTGCTACACTGACTGTATCAGGTGAGTTTGTGTGTTTGTTCATTATTATCAGTGTGAACAGCTTCTCTCTCAGTTTGTCTGTGGCTCTATAACTCCTCATGTTTTGTTCAGCTGAAGCTCAGGCAGCAGTGCGAGTGTCTCCACAGCCGTGGCTGACTGAAGGAGACTCGGTGACTCTGATCTGTGAGGTTACAGGCTCCTCTACAGGCTGGACGTTCAGCTGGTTCAGAGATGATGATCATCTGTCAGACAGCAGCAGAGGAGCTGGAGGCTCTTACACTCTCAGTCCTGCTGCTCTACAGCACACAGGAGTTTATATGTGCAGAGCAGAGAGAGGACGACCGGCCTTTAACACAAACAACAGCAGCACACAGCCACTGTGGATCACTGGTGAGTCTGACTGACACTATTTATGCTTGTGTTCTTCTGTATTTTTGTTTCATTGCAGTCTCTGGCACAGGATGAAGAAAATATGTAAAATCAATGCCAACCACAAACACTTCCAATTCTCAGTCTAAACCAGATCAGAAATGCTACACTATCAATTATACACTTACAATATATGCATAATAAGGCCCTTCATATTGCAAACTTTAGTGCTTAGTGCTAAATTTCATATTAGTTGTATTTCCCACTTGTTACAGATGATTTTATTACACAAACATGCATGCTCTCAGTTTTGAATGATATTTTCTTCTTCTCAGGTGTTGCTCCTTCAGTGTCTCTGGTGGCCAGTCCCAGCAGAAGTCAACACTTCTCATCTGACTCTCTCTCTCTGAGCTGTGAGGATCAGAGTAACTCTGCTGGATGGACAGTGAGAAGATACACAGACAGAAACACAGAAGATTGTTCAAAACAAACAGGATCTACATGTCGAATCGTCTCTCTCAGCACATCTGACACTGGAGTTTACTGGTGTCAGTCTGAATCTGGAGAAAAACATTGTCCTCTCAGCATCACTGTTTATGGTGAGACCTGTTTCTAATCACACTTTCTAATTTAAATTCTAAAAATTTCACATTTTTCACTAATGGTTTTTTATCATTTGTATCAATATCATTGTCTGTGATCATTTGAATGATTTTTTTTATATATATATATTATAGTGTCCACATTCATCAGACAGTCTTCTTTCCATTTAAATGGACAGTTTTTGTCCAGACTACTGCACATGGAATCAGTTTAATGCCAGCTGTTAAAAGTGATTCTGGTGAGTTCTGTTGATCCAGTGATTGAGGGAGATACTCTGACTCTACACTGTTTACATCGATCTACAAACTCCCCGATCCTCAGAGCTGATTTCTATAAAGACGGATCACTCGTCCAGAATCAGACGACAGGAGAAATGAGCATCACTACTGTTTCAAAGTCACATGAGGGTTTCTACTACTGTAAAACAGAGAGAGGACAGTCACTCCACAGCTGGATCTCAGTCAGAGGTGAGTGATTAGATTTTTTTCATGAGCAATCAGTTATTGACAGCTGTTTATTATTTCACATAACTCGCATTAACAACAGTATAATTAACAAATCACATATACTGAAATACAGTAAAATCATAACCAACCTCTAAAGAAGGCATTAACTACATAATTAGAATAAAATTTACCAATCCTGTATTTTCTGCTATGGAACACAAATGAAGACCTTTTTTATTTTATTTTACTGTTTACTTTATTTGTTTAGTTTTTGAGGGGTAAACTTTTTTCAGTAATACAGAGCTACGGTGACATTATAGATGAGATTCTATACTTCAGTCCTTTTGTGTTCACTCACAAAACTTTCTGAAACTTTCTGTAAGCCTATAGGGGCTCTCAATGTAATGTTTCTCAATAATGTGCTTATGTTTCTGTTTTTCAGTGTCATATTCAGGTCAGATTTCTGTCTTCAACATCCTCAGTTTTCTTCTGGCAGCTTGTCCGTATCTGCTGTCTACAGTCGTGCTGTTGTTCAGATGCTACAGAGCAAGAGGTAAAACTTCTGTCTGATCCGTCTCTCTCCCTCTGAGTGTCTTTTTCCAAAATCATTTACATTCCCTGACAGACATGCGTTTACTCTGTCTTTTTATATGTTATAGAATATTTACAATAGGTGGTTGATAAGCAAATAGTGTAGTGGAAGCTAAACAGAAAGTGTCAGATTGAATTATGAAAATAAATGTTGTGTATTTCTGTGTTTCATAGTTGCATACTGAAGAGCAAAGCCAGTAACAGTGGAATAAACTTCAAGCTAATCCAGTATTTTATCCATTCTCCAAACCACAAGTAGGGTAAAAGCTGTCAAACGGACAAATTAGTGTCTCTAATTCACCTGTGCTGTATATTAGATTGTGGAAGAAACCAAACTGTCAAATGGAGAACAAGCAGAAAGCCACACAGAAAGGCCTCCGGACTCATCCTCTACTCCAGAATAAGTTTCTAGTGTGTCAGTTAAATTGATTGTAAGCTACTGAAAGTTGCCTTTTAACCCTTATGTGGTGTTTAGGTCTGTGGGACCTGAAAAAAAAAAAAAAAAAAGATTAGATAAGATTATTATTATTATTTTATTTATTTATTTTTTTTAACTCATACTCATTGGCCTCATTGGTTTATTTTCTGTGATGAACATATTTCAGAACAAATTTTCAACGACCACACACTGTTTCTGTCATTCATACTGGTTTAGTCCTGTTGTGTTTTGGTTCCTTCTAGTTCCTGTTTGCTCATATTTGGTTATGTTCCTGTTCCTGCCCTCATTATGTCATTATTAGTCAATCACTCACACCTGTCTGAGTTTATTAGCTACCCTTTAAGAGTTGTTTGTGTTTTATGTTTTGTTGTCTGATCTCATCGTACAGTAGTGTAGTTTCTGCCCTTCTCGTCTGTGGATTTATATTAAAAACATTATCTTTGAACATTTATCTTCGTCTTGCCCTCCTTTCTTCACAGTGCTGTGACACACAAATGTTAAAACACTGGATGAACTAAACTGTTAAATAAATTAAATATTTTACAGCAGTTTATAACTCCTTATTCTGGCCCATGAATGAGAAATGTTCAAACTAATTAAATATCTGCACAGATATGTTTTAATTTGATTGTAGTATAAAAGTAATATCAATAAATGTCAATAAATAATATTAGATATATTAAAATTGTATTGAATGTGATTCAGGTTCATTATGACACTTTAATGAACAGACTTTCATCAAAAAATAAATACTGTCATTAAAATAGTAGTCAAATTACATCCTAACAACATGCATTTTATTTATGATGTTTTGGAACTGCAGCGTATAAAATACAGAATTGATCAAAATGATAGTATTAAACCTTTTAAAATAAAATATATTCCAGTATTTTTTCCAGTATACTGTGCATCCCTAAATATATATTTATATATTTGTGCATGTTTTATATATTGTATACTGTATACAATGTAGTAGATGTATTAATGCTTTAACTAATAAATAAATGTATTATTTAGATTTTAATATAATTTATTACAATTTCTTATGTTTTATTTATTTTATTTATATTATTATTATTATTATTATTATTACATATTTGTATGTATTATTTTCTATTTATTACTTTTATATATATATATATATATATATATATATATATATATATATATTTTTTTTTTTTTTTTTTTTTTTTTTTTTTTTTTTATTTACTGCTTATTTTAAATGTATTACTTATTTTTATGTATTCCTTTTTATTATTATTTTTATTTACTACTTTTTATGTATTGCTTTATTATATATTTTTAATTATTTCTTATAATGATTTATTATCACTTTTTTTTTATAAAGCACAAACAACGGTGAGGAAAATTCAAGCTCTAACAAGGAAATATTTGCAAATAATATTTTGAAATCTTTGTTCACTCTTGTCTGTATGGCTAATATGTTGAAAATGCAAAATGTTTGCCTCATCACATTTAGTTAGGAATTACATTACATTTTCAATTTAGAACAGCCATATTTGAAGAAAAAACAAGGTCGAGAAGTTTACACCACTGCACATTACTGTGGACAGTATAATGTTTCTCATCATAAAACACTTGTCAAATATCAAATGTTTTGCTGCTACAATCACACCTTGCTCTTACAACAATGAACTGAGGGGGCTCCAGGCCCGGAAACAAGCAAGCCCTGCCCAGATTTAAGAAGTTAGAAGTAACGCAAAAGTAATGTAGCACATTCATTTCCATAAAAAACCTTTTTTTTAAGGAGTAACGCAATATTTGAATGCATTACTTATGGCCCCCAAAACGGTCAACTGACATGCGAGAAATAGAGCATAAGCACTGCACCAGAAGGACCAGGACCCAGCAGAGACATTCAAATGAAATTCCAAACTAAATTCCTTCTATTTGAAAGGTAACTTGTTCGGTGAATTCTGCAACTTATACATCCAAACAAATGCCACTTTCAGACTATTCCACTTTGTGAAATAAATCATAGAGTAACTGGCAAGATTTGATGTACCTTACAAGAAGACAGCAGTTAACATATGTAATGAACTCTAGATTATCATTAATGAAGTGTGAGATTTATATTTTCTAAATAAACACATAAGAAACATTCTTCACACAGCATTCTCACAATAGTGTTATTTCTGTTAAGAACAACATGAACACTGCATGTCACAGGTGTTTTTGGAGTATTTTCTGATTCTTCTGATGCTGTAACTTAGCTGCCCTCAAAACAAAACAAAAAAGTATATATATATATATATATATATATAGCAATTGACACTCAGTTCATTCACAACTGTTTTGCAGGGCATTATGGTGAGCAGGGTATCATCATTATAGCAATGTCTCTTTCCCAGGATTGAGTACATTTGGCTTGTTTAGCAAACTGGATAAGAGCCATAAAGGCTCATAAAGGCTGTTCACGTGTGAGATAGAAAGGTTCATTATTTCTCAGTAGGTGGGAAAACTCTGGCTCTAAAGTTCTTGGTGATGAACTGTAAATGTTCACCTATGCCCAAAACTATATAGACTATTCAAAATATTATGGATTTTTTAACTGGTTTCATTGTTAAGGATCTTGAGGCCTCCTCACACGTTTGCTGAGGCCCCCTAGTGGCCCCTGTCTGAGAATTGCAAAGAATTGCAAACATTTAAGGAACAGAAGCATGAAAAAAGACAAGAGTCCTGATGATAAAGAGTGCTCTCCTTATTATTATATACTTTCAACCTTTCATCACCAACCACAAGAAGAAATAATGATACTTTCATTTTCTGTGACTTATGATCTCCATCAGTTGCAGATACAGCAGAAATCTTTAGGGTGACCATACGTCCTCTTTTTTTTTTTCCGGACATGTCCTCTTTTGGACCTAAAAATGCGTCCATTTCTAAACTGCCCAAAATGTGCAGTGGCGGCACTGCCCCAGTAAGTTAGCCAAGGAAGAAGACTGCTTCAACATGTTAAAAATAAGTTTAATAAATATTGCAAAAAATAATAAATAAATAAATCACGAAATTGCATTATTTAGTCATACTATTCAACTGATAGTCATGTTAGCACCTATTTAAAAAAAAAAAAAAAAAAAAAAACTTTTTTTTTTCCGTTTGTTTGTGTGCGGGGAGCCGTCCAAATGGGTGTTTATTAGGTCTGTACATTTTTTAAACACACGTGACTTGAGTCTGCATTCTAATTGGCTTGTTTCAGATTTTCCTCAGGCGGCAGAGCACAGCCCCAGACCCTCCCACTTTAGATCTTAGCTAGTCAATATTGTTTTTATACATTTTGGCCTCATGTGATTGGACTGTTCTCAACTGTCAAATATGCACAATATCTTTTCCCATATAAAATAAAATAAAGGTTTTATCTTTAAAAAAAAAAAAAAAAAAACTTTCACAATCCGTACAAAGGAAGAAAAAAAATAAACAAAAATACGGATCATGGAGCTTGGATGGAGGTTGCTCGCTAGATGTAAGTCATGCCTTTTATTGTTTTCCCTGTTTGTTATTTCAAAGTCATATCACCGAAGAGTTGTGGTCAACTACATTCATTTATTTCTGACAACTTGACAAATATATTGAGTGATTACAAATGTTTACTTTACTAATAATACACCCAAACTCAAATTCACTGATTCACTGATTAACAGTGTGATTCAGTTTGTTTGTGCCCCCTCCAAAATTGTTTAGCCGCCACCGATGCAGAGTATTTAAATCTCTTTTGAATGAGTTGTTCACTTTCAATCTGGCAATCACACATACTCCGTGTAAAGAGAGCACATTTTCCAAAATCAGATTTCTGTCAATCTGCTGAGCAGAGCAGCAAATCCTTCAGCGTGGTGTCAGTCATCTCCCCTTCATCAGTCAAACCCATTATCAGTTAAATCTGACAGCTCATGTTGGATGTTTTTTATTCCCCAGTGAGTTGATGCTCCACCGTCGTGTAAAGGTTTGAAATATTGCATAAATCACATTTGACTGAAATGCTTGTAATATTGAAACATTTTCTATTCTACCCATAATAAATGGTGGTAGATGTTAAGTTTTGTGAAGGAATTCCCCTGACATCCCTCCAATCTGTCAAGCCCCCACTGTATTTGGAAAACTTAAATATGGTCACCCTAGTTTAAGTCGCCTCCAATTTTCAGCAACATCACCGGAGAGCGGCTATAATCCTTCCATCTCCGCGTTTGTCGTCACACGTGTGTAAATAATCCACAAACTTCTCTTCTCCACTCTGCATTAGGAGTCGGCTGTTACTCGGTATTCACTGAGCGAACAAAAACAATGCAGTGTGAGAAGACATTCTCTGTGTAACAGTCTTTTCAAGTAGAAAAACAGCTTTAACAACTTGCATGCACTGAAAGTGAAGCTAATTGACTTAGAATGCATCTCTGTTTCTTTCCATGTCTTATTTATTTATTTTATTTATTTTTTGTATTTATTTAGCTTTAAATGGCGTCTTTGACAGACACACCTCTATATAACAGACTCGGCGATATATGTCCTTTATACAGTGTGTGACATTGTAAAGACTGTCAGTCTATTCCACACAGACTCATCCGTATTAAATTCATTTGGGATGGGCGATTTATACCCAGCAAACATGCCCGTTTGGGGCCCGTGTGGGCCCACTGTGGGCAAAAAATCTAGCCCGCGCGGGCAGCCCACTGTGGGCCCCAATACCGGCGTGAAATGCGGGGCACGTGTGGGCCCCACACTATGGGGCCCGTGTGGGGCCAGAGTGGGATAGCCCAAAAGTGTGGGTTAGGTGTGGGCTGGCCCAAACAAAGCAGAGTGGGCCCCCAATGGGGCCAATGGTGGGCCCATAAACATGCCCACAGTGTGGGCTGGGTGCGGGCACAGTGTGGGAAGTGTGGGCACGCTGTGGGCTGGGTGCGGGCGCAGTGGGGGAAGTGTGGGCACGCTGCGGGCTGGGTGCGGGCACAGCGGGGGAAGCGTGGGCTGGGTGCGGGCGCAGTGGGGGAAGCGTGGGCACGCTGCGGGCTGGGTGCGGGCGCAGTGGGGGAAGCGTGGGCACGCTGCGGGCTGGGTGCGGGCGCAGTGGGGGAAGCGTGGGCACGCTGCGGGCTGGGTGCGGGCGCAGTGGGGGAAGTGTGGGCACGCTGCGGGCTGGGTGCGGGCGCAGCGGGGGAAGCGTGGGCACGCTGAGGGCTGGGTGCGGGCGCAGTGGGGGAAGCGTGGGCACGCTGTGGGCTGGGTGCGGGCGCAGTGGGGGAAGCGTGGGCACGCTGTGGGCTGGGTGGGCACGCTGTGGGCTGGGTACGGGCGCAGTGGGGGAAGCGTGGGCACGCTGTGGGCTGGGTGCGGGCGCAGTGGGGGAAGCGTGGGCACGCTGTGGGCTGGGTACGGGCGCAGCGGGGGAAGCGTGGGCTGGGTGCGGGCGCAGCGGGGGAAGTGTGGGCACGCTGTGGGCTGGGTGCGGGCGCAGTGGGGGAAGCGTGGGCACGCTGTGGGCTGGGTACGGGCGCAGCGGGGGAAGCGTGGGCTGGGTGCGGGCGCAGCGGGGGAAGTGTGGGCACGCTGTGGGCTGGGTGCGGGCGCAGCGGGGGAAGCGTGGGCACGCTGTGGGCTGGGTACGGGCGCAGTGGGGGAAGTGTGGGCTGGGTGCGGGCACAGTGGGGGAAGTGTGGGCACGCTGTGGGCTGGGTACGGGCGCAGTGGGGGAAGTGTGGGCACGCTGTGGGTTGGGTACGGGTGCAGTGGGGGAAGTGTGGGCTGGGTGCGGGCGCAACGGGGAAAGTGTGGGGAAACCTGCAGAATACCACCAAATTACTGAATATGCAGGAAAATTGCACATGTTAACTGTAGCAGTAATAAACTGAAGGTCATGTTTTTCAAATCATTTATTTACAGCAATTAATAATAGTATTAATGGTAATAGTAAAAGTAATAATAATAACAATACAGAAATTTATTTTAAAGCAGCAATAAAAAAAATCAATTATAAAGAGCAGTAACCACCAAGAACTACAGAACACATAACACAAAACTTAAATTAAAAATAATTCCATTCAGGGGCACCGGTGTGTTTTTCCAGTGCAGTTCTGACCCCTCCATCTCTGTCCCTGGCATTACGGAGCCATGTTTTAGCCTTCAACCTCACTTGCTGTGGCTCGGCTGCATCTAAGTAAAATGACAAATAAACAGGGATATCTGAGAAAAGGTAACACTGAGGTAGATTAAACATTGTTCATTAACATACTAACAATATTTTTTACCAGACACACATTATTTTAGTTAAATTCCCACGATTAGCAAACCATTTATTATTATTATTGTTTGTTTGTTTGTTTTTGCCCTAATAAACTCCTAATTTGCTACTTGGATAGGATTATTGAAGTATAATAAGGTCATGCAGAATATGTGCTTTAGAAGTTCTAATAAACAGCCCACATGTCAATAATAAGCCACTGGTTAATAGTGAGAATTGGTCAAAAAAAAGTGTTACCATTTTTACTTCTAATTATTTTTTCATTTCTGTTAGAAGGGCTTATCTCAAAAAAACATTACATACCGCGCGTTGCTAACAAGTTGCTAAATGGGGCTACAGGCGCTGTCGGAGACATTAAACGTCATCACACCAAACAGCTGATCAATATAGTATTTTATAATTTTTGTATAATTTGTAGTACAGGATACTTAGAATAACCAATTACTAGTTCCCAATATTTTATTTTGTTGTTCAACAATGCTTTTTGCCCTAATTGAAACCACAAGTTTCGTATGGAAGATGCTCGTTTTATTACTGAACCAGTGAAGACTCTGGGTTCATACCACTAGGTAAACTCATATTATGATTATTCCTGTTTCTTATGCTTTTTAAATAAGTCTCTTATGTTCACCAAAAAATGCATTTATTTGATCATACATAAAAACAACAATGTTGTGAAATTTTATTGCAATATAGAATAATTGTTTTCTATGTGAATACATTGTAAAATGTAATTTATTTCTGTTTTCACAATGTATGATTTCTGAAGGATGATATGACGTGGATGATGTGTGTATTTTAATCAAATAAATGCAGCAGGGGTTGCCATAAAAAACGTCTTTTAAATACATGACAAATCTGACCCTTAAACTTTTGAATGGTAGTGTTTGATGTATTACTTACTAGTCTCATAGTTCATAATGTCTAAAAATTTTCTTCAACAGGAGATACTCTCCAGCTCTAATGCACAGCCATCAGCATTGAAGAAACTAGGAAGGAACATAAACAATTTGTCACAGACCCAACAATATTTATTATACAATTCCAGGTTTATTAGAAATAAACTACAGCACAGGTAAATGCAGAAGAGAAAAAAAAAAATAACATACAAAAATAAGAATATTAATAATAATAATAATAATTAATAGTTTTTAGGTTTACTTATTTAGCAATGCTCTTACAGTGTTACTTATGTTTGGAAAGCCCTTTTAAAATAACTAACAAGCAAACAAACACATGCATGGTGATATAGGATCTAGGCTAAATATATTGTGAAAGATGAATATAAAGTTATTTTATAAGCTTTCTCAGATCACCTGTGTTTTCTGTATCTCTGTCAGCAGCTCCCTTCAGAAATTAAAATAAAATCAGGAACGTCTCCTTTCTGACACTTCTGAAATCACAGAACAAGTGCTATCATTTTTTTTGTTTGTTTACCATGAAAGTTCAAAACGTGTTTGAGGAAACGTTACTTTCAGCTCAGATTCACTAGCTGTACCATTACAGTGCATACTTTTAGGTTAAATAAATTAGCTTACTTCCATTCATCCACTGACAAATTGCCAGCAAAACCTTATATATAACAAATCATCGTTACACTCATCGTTACACATAAGATGTCATTTAAAGCCCAAACTTTCATAAACAAGAGCTCAAGTCTATAATTACCTCATAGTTAGCCTTACTGTTGTGATGCTAACGGACTTTTTCCGACGTTAAGTAAATATTCAAAGGAAGCGTGTCATTTACATGAAAGAAAGTGTCAGGAACACTCGTATGTACTATTTGTGTAATTTTAGAGACTAAACTTACCTGAAATTAGTGAAAACAACAGTGAGAGACGCAGTTTCGCTGCTTGACATTTGAGTAACCGCCCCGTTTCCATGGTAACTCCCTCCGCTGCAGATTTGAATGTTCAGCGCGCGCACGTAGACGTCACGCCAAATTTAGTAAATATATAAAATTAAATAATATATTTATTTATTTTATACATTTACGTAAATTCGGCGTGACATCTCATTCCTTATAGTTTTTAATTAATGTTTAAATGTTATTAATGTTTAGATTATAAATAAATATAAATATTTTATATATAAATCTAAAATATTTTTCCTGAATATATACATGAATGTGCTTGCATTTATATATACATAATAAATATACACAGTACACCGACATATAGTGTGTAAACAAACTTTTATTTTGGATGTGATTAATCGCGATTAATCGTTTGACAGCCCTATATTATATTATATATATATATATATATATATATATATATATATATATATATATATATATATATATTTATTTATTTTATTTATTTTCCCAAGCTGAAACTTGAAAAAAATCTACTACGGTTTTCAACATAGTACTACTACTACTAATAATAATGAAAATGATAAATGTTTCTGAGCAGCAAATCAGAATATTAGAATGATTTTTCAAGGATCATGACTGGAGCAATAATGCTAAAAAAATCAGCTTTGAAATCAAGAATAAATTAAATTTTAAAATATATTAAAATATAAAGCAGTTTCAATAGTACAAAAAATTATATTTACTTTAGCTGTACTTTGGATCAAATAAATGCAGGCATTTTGAGCAGAATAGACTTATTTAAAAATATTCACTGTTCAATTTTGACTGTAATATATCACCATGTTATGTAATTCACAATTCCAAACTTCTAGCTTAAAATTATTAGACATTTTTAAAGACAAGTTTAAAATATATATTAAAGACAAACTTTATTAACCCTCATTCATCCCTCCCTCCCAACCTTATAACAAAAGTGTCCCTTGCTTGACAAAATGACCCGAAAGCCCTCAATGTTTTTTTTTCTTCTAATTATTTATTTAGGTTTTACATATTTTTTGGTGATTTTTATTTTATTTACCTTTAATTCAGAAATTTTTTTTTTCTGAAATTTAATTCAAACATATGCATATGCATACAGTTTCATAGATATGTAATAAATATAAATTTAAAAATCTAAATCTAAATATGGTATCAGTTCATTGGTCTCCAACCATCACATTTTTTTTTCTTCTAGAGAAAGTCTGATTTCTTAGTTGCTTGAATAAAATAATAAATAAATTAATAAATAAATAACTGCTAAGTCAATATTATTAGCTCCCTTAAGAAAGTATTAGTTTGATTAGCTATAGAAACCACTGTTGTCCAATGACTTTCCAAATTAACCAAATTTGCCTGATTAACCTAATTAACCTAGATAAGCATTTAAATTGCTCTTTAAGCTGAGGATTAGTATCTTGCAAAACAACTAGTAAAATAATATGCACTGTCATCATGGCAAAGACAAAAGAAATTAGTTTGGACTTGAGAGAAAGAATTGTTAATGCTATCGATCGATAAATTCATGCGCATCTCGTCACTAAAGCCGGTTCTTTGATTAGCGGTAAATCTCCATCACCTGTTTTCAAATAGAGCGCCAGTTTATTCACAGAGCCGTAGATCACTGAAAAGCTACCCCAATGAATCACCAGCGAAACTGAACCCGATATTGCGTAGCTTGTCAGTGATCTACGGTTCTGTGAATAAACTGGCGCTCTATTTGAAAACAGGTGATGGAGATTTACCGCTAATCAAAGAACCGGCTTTACTGATGAGATGCCCATAATATCGATCGATATATATCGCCCATCCCTAATCTGGATTGCTTGCGCCAGTAAGTAAAACAATGAATTTTTATTAAATCATTTCATAATATAAATAGACTACCTTGCAATTCAGGGCCCATATTCACAAGAAAAATCACAGAAGAACTATCTTACCACTAAGAGTTTTCCAAAGTAGCAGTGAGAGATTTGGGCTTAGAGGTTTCTCTTAAAACCTACAGAGGAATAGAGAGAAGTCTTAAACTAAGAGCAAAGGCCGGGGTTGACCTCATTGTTATGGATGATGTCAGCATGCTTACTAACTATGCACACAGTGATTGGCTGACAGGGGATGGGTCTCTGTCAGAGATTTGTTCATAGAAATATTGTAGAGCACAGTATTATGTTTGTAAAAAAAAAAAAAAAAAATATGTTGCCACATTCAAATAAAGATTTTAAAATGCAGGCTAAGTGTCGCTAATTAAACAAGTATATTTTCAGCTGATTGTCAGGCTTTTACATGCGTGCTTCTCATAACCAGTAAGCTGATATGCACATAAACAGCCTTTTCATTAACAGAGTAGAATAACCGTGGCTAATAGTAAGACATGCAAACGTAAAAGAAAACCAAACTGGACACAAGAACAGCTGTTACTTCTAGCCCAACTTGTTAATGAAAACAAGGATATAATCAAAGGAAAATCTGGAGTTAGGATAACTTCCAAAACCAAAAAAGTTGCGTAGGAAAACGTGTTCAAATAAATGCAAAGTTCATGTACATGTACAAAGCTCATGTACAAGTTTGTCCTGTTATTAGTCTGGAGTCCTGCAATTCTACTCTCATCTTCTCAAAAATCTTTGTTTGTTAATTATACTCAGCCAAGACCCACCAGCAGATCAATCTGCCTTTTCCTCTAAAGCTGACATTGCAACTATAGTGAAATGGCCTTAACATTGTGTCAGTTTGTGAGCTTCAAGAGGAACTGAAACCTCTCAATGTAAGTAAATAAACACAGAATTGCCATTATTTTCCTGTAGGTCAGTGATACAATAAATGCTTCACTTCAACTCCTCAGGAAGTGCTGTGCTGGTTGTGGAAACACTTGTGCTCTTGTACTAGCGTGAGGAGTTTTATCTCTCTTCTGTTTTGCTGTATACCTGCAGTCACGGATGCCACAGTTTGTCATCTAAAATAAAATGTTGCCATTATTGTGACATCAGTGTTTCAACCGTAAATTTATGAAGCTATGAGAATACTTTTTGTGTGCAAAAAATAAATAAATAAATAACAACATTATCCAACAATTCTTCTCTTCCGTGTCAGTCCTTGACGCACATTCATGACACAACGCTGTGCACTCCCCTGCTCGTAAACAAAAAATATTCTTGTAGCTTTAGAAAATTACGGTTGAATCATTGATGTCACATGGACTATTTAACAATGTCCTTTCAAATGTCAAAGTTCCCTTGCTGTCTTTGGAGGGTCAGAAAGCTCTCTAATTTCATCAAAAATATCTTAATTTGTGTTCTGAAGATGAACGAAGTACTTATGGGTTTAGAACAACATGAGGGTGAATAATTAATGACAGAATTTTCATTTTTGGGTGAAATTTCAGGTTTGAATTAGAACTTTAAGAGGCCTAATAAAAGTGTTGAGCAAGTGGTAGTGTTGAGCTGATAGCTCAACAAACCAACCAATGAGAAACACTGAACATGGCATAGCAACCAACCAGGAGGAACATCTATAACACATCATGTTTATATTATTAAAAACAATAGCAATATGGCTGCCCACAGGTACGGGTGTGTGTTCACGGTGTGTGTGCACTTGGATGGGTTAAATGCAGAGCAAAAATTCTGAGTATGGGTCACCATACTTGGCCACACATCACGTCCTTTCCTTTTATTAGCAGGCCTATAAATACTTCAAAATATCTAATATAAATGTTCTAAATTAGCTGTTTATTATATATAATATAGATTTATGCTGTAAAATATTACATTAAATGTCTAATGCTTACAGGGGAGAGTGGGCTGAGTTAGGGGTAAGTTGACCTGAGTCGAGTCCGTAGGTAAGATGCACCATCTGGGTGTAAAATGGCCATGATCTGACTCAATCTGATTTAATGTCTGATTCCCATGTGAAATAAATAATAATTTAAAAACGAATTTAATAATTTCCTTTTACAAACAATCATATTTATTTTCATAAAGTTAACTTTAACAACATTAAACCAACCAAATTAAGTTTACATTTCAATATTTATTTGTTTGAATTTCTGAAGCAATATGTTGAACACCAAAGTTATAACCTTCCTAAAAACAGACTAAACAGAGAGTTTGTCGGCCATTAGTGACTACAGGTGGAAAGATATACTGTATTTGATTATAATGTGATGATAATTTTTTAGTATCACAATTCTGACATATAATATACTGTCATCTCTCTGGAGACCATTACAATAATCCACCCTGCTGATGATAAAGACATGAACAAGTTTCTCCAAGTCTTGACTGGAAGCAAAACATCTAATTCTTGCAATGTTTTTGAGTATGCTAATTTAGTTATTTCTTTGACACACCAAGATTCTTGACCTAATCTCTAGTTGTTTGACCCCTAGAATCAAGGTTTTCTCTTTGTTTACCTGAAGAAAGTTCTGGCACATCCAACTGTTGATTTCAACAATGCATTGGCAGAGGAAGTCAATTGGGCTAGACATTAGGCAATAAGGCTAAATAAATCTGGGCATCATCTCCGTAGCTTTGTTTGGCAACTTGGTTTTTCCTTATTATGTATTATACTCACATAATAACCTTTCTCTTCTAAGTATGACCCGACCCAGTTTTTTAGAATCACTAGAATAGTGGTTTTCAAACCGGTCCTGTGAGCACCCCCAACACTGCATATTTTCTGTGTCTCCTTCGTCTATCACACAGAAAACCACTTTCAGTTGAAACTCAAGACACGTTTCAATGATGTGCATTGTGTTGAACGAATGGAAATGCTTTATATTTGTGTTTCTGCTGTTTTTAGTGCTGATGTCCCTCATCCACACTGGACTCACTCAAGGTACTGTGAATTACTGCAGTAATTTGATTTATTAAACAAACAATATTTGTTGTAGCAGTTTATTTTTTCTACATGGATCACAGAGGATCCCACATTTGCTAATATTTTTATGTCTGTATTTTGCTATCATACATCTTCACGCAGGGTCATCTGTCTGTGTAGGTCCTCATGCTGCTAAAACACTGCTATTTCTGCAGTTTATGAGGAGAGTAAAATAAAATAAATAAAAAGCTTATGGTAGTTTACTGCAAAAATGTACACTGTAATTACTGACTGTGTGCCTTTAACCCTCATGTCATGACAAAATAATTTCTCTCTGTTATATTTGTCAAAACATTGTAACTGAAATAAATGTAATTTTGTACAAAAAAAGTTCAACTTTGACGAAGAGTCATTTTTATTATTATAATAAGGATTTTTAAATAATTTTTTAATACAAATTTAAATGAGCCATCTAGTGGCTGCAGTGCTATTTTAAATAACATTATTTTATTTCATGCTATTTTGCTTTATGGCAGCAATATTGTCACCTTTATTTACATGACGCTTATTACAATACAATGCAAGCATCAAACTTATATATATATATATATATATATATATATATATGCAGATATGTAGAGTAAAAACATTGATAAAATGATTGATATTATTGAAGAAGAAATTATAATAATAATAAATAATGATATTACAAAATTTTACCTTTGGTGGCAAGACACCAAACCTGAGTGTACTTTCTAAACCTGGGATCTCAAAGTGGAGAACTGGAGGTCTGTGACCTATAGTCATAATTTGATGACTACCAAGGAGAAAATAAATAAATAAATAAATAAATAAATAAATATTACATAACATGTCATATAACCATTTTTTTTATAAATTGTGGTTATTGTATAAGTTTTATGATTTCATAATTTTATGATCTTGATTATTACAGTTAAAAAAATTCTACAGAAGTTCCAACATCTAAGTTTAAGATCTCGCAAGATAATGCACCAAATCAACGTAATGTTGTTCATCTGTGTTAGTTGTAGGAGGCTGATAACAGACAGAAACTTAGACATCAATTTTCCATTTTCTCTTATGAGCTCTTTAAAAAAAAAATAATTTTATTTTATTGAAACCTCTGACCGAAACATTTACCAGCCAGAACATGAACTGTTCAATAATGTTTTAATAACTTTATCATTTCAAAATCCAGTTGAATTGACAAAACAAATTAAAAAAAAAAAAATAATAATAATAATATATATATATATATATATATATTATTATAACTTTTATCGTAACGTTGTATATTTTACTCAGAACTGTATCACTATCAACTACATTAAATCACACATTCAGTTCAGACTCTGTTTTCTTCTGTACACAGGTTTTCCCACACCTACACTGACTGTGACACCAAACAGACCTGTATTCACTGGAGAGACAGTCAATCTGGTGTGTCTGATTGAGTACAGTGGCTGGACATATCAGTGGTTTAAAGCAGCCACATACCATTCAGAGTCACAGATGCCTTATCATTATACTGTAAATGAAAACACTCTCACTATCAGAGGAGCTGCTGTGTCTGATGAGGGTCAGTACCAGTGTAGAAGACAATACGGAGGATCATACTCATCACGGTCAAATTCTGTTTCTCTCATTGTAAAGGGTGAGTTGAATATCATCATCTCTAAACTCTCTCTACTACATGAGAATGAGATTCAATTGTGACACTGAATCTATAAGCTCCTGAAGTTCCTCAGCATTACATATAAAACACAAAGAGAACAAAAATGATATGAGATGATATAAGAATCACATTAAACCTGTAGAGAATCACCATCACTCCTTTTTAACATCAATGTTACACAAAGGGTGTAAAAGTGTCTTCGTGCGTGATTCACTTTGCGTGTCAGAATGTTCGGACCCACAGATCTTATTCAGATTTATTTCATTACATTTTTAAATACGCAGTTGTACAAGTAAAATGAAAAATACAAATAATTTCAGGAAAATTAAATATTTGCCATACGCAATTTATATATGTGTACATTATTCTTCTATTACATCATATTGACTTTCATACTAGCATTTAATGGCACAGTTTAATGGGTAAATTAATTTATCAGAGACAGATATTCAACAAACACACACACTGTTACGCTTTTTTTTTTTGTGGACATAATATGAATCGATCTATGGAATGTGAATGTGAATATTTCGTCTATTGTTTACTAACCATCAGAAAGTGCAGTTTTTGACACTTAAAGCTTTGAATCTTTTGCCGAAACAAAGAAAATTCTCTGTGCTTCACGAATCTTCATTTGCCCATCAGTACCGTCAACTGTTGAATGAATGAATGTCATGTCCAGCTTGTTTACTTTGAACCGGAAGTCTCTCCCATGTTTGACGCAAGGCCTCATGGGGCATAGGAAACTTGTGACTAGACAAGAAAATACAGGTGTAGGCAATGAGTAGCCATGGCAACGGATGAGGGTAACTATGGAAACAAACAAGGTAGGCAAGGCAACAAGGGAAACAGGAACTAAATACAGGAAGTGAATCCAAAAACAATGGGAACAGAGAAAAGCACTTCAGCATAAAAGTCCTTAAACAGAAGACAGGGAAACACCTCATGACAGCATCATGAATAATAACAGTGTGCATCATTTAAAAATTAACCAAATGATTAAATGAAAACCTAAACATATAAAGACATTTTAAATATAGTCAGAGTGAAAGCATGTTTCTAACATAATACTGTATTTTTATAAGCAGAATCGTTCATTTTATTTTTTCAAAATATTATTAAATATTAAAAGTATAATGAAATATGAGTTAAAATGATTTATAAACTATAAATTATTATTTTGTAAAACATTTACATAATTATTTTCAATGAGAAAATAAAAAGCAATTTTATTCATTATTTATTTTATTTCAAAATCCAATCTTGGTTTTGATCTGGATCAAACTGTCAGTTTGTGTTGTTCCATTTATTAGTAAGATTGGGATACCTTTGATCCAGAGAAAGAGGAAAAAAAAAAAAAAAACAGGAATCTACTGATCCCAGCTGAAGGTTGGATTTCATGAACAAAAATGTAATTTGTTGGAACTTTAAAACTATACTGGCCCAAGGGTTTTGCTGTGGGTTTAAGATAAAAAAAGACACACAATGAAGTGGATTTATACATAATATACTGTAAATTAAGTGACACTGTAAAAACAGTAAAATCCAGAAGATATTACTGTTATTATTAGTAATTTACTGTTAAACAGTTTACCAAATGAAATGAATGAATTTTACTTAACTATTAGTGAAAGTTCTTTGCATTTATAAGAAAATAGTTGTGTGAACTCAGAGAATAAATATTAAAATTATTTAGTGTTGGTTTGTTTGTTTTTAATAATGAGGAAGATCTGTTGGGATTTAATAGTGTTTCTGTTGAGTTTTGTGGGTTACAATTGCGTTGTATATAGAATAAAGTCTGTGTTTAGGTTGTGGATGGACTAAAACATGCTGATTTTATGCTGCATGTGGCTTTAAAGAAAATAATTAAAGTTATTGATGTTCATTCATGTGTGCTGTTGCTAGCTGACTATTTCATTTAATTTAGTTCATGAAAACTACTGAAAACATGAAAACTACTGTCATACATTAACAATGCACTCTCACCTAAAGCCTACTACACAGTGTGCGATTTCAGCCGTCTTATAAGATCATTGCACATCACACTGTGCGACGTGGTCCTAATAATCTCGGGTACGACATGTATGTAGACTATGCGATGATGACACCTATTGAGTCGTAGGCTGCAACCCACGTTAGCGCAACGTCATACGACAAGATGAATCGTGATTTAGCGGTTGTGGTTTTCATGTGTGCCGGAAAAAGAAAAGGTGGCGGTCCCGGTCATGGCTAGGGAAGAGAAGCCAACTTGGGATTCCACTTTTGCACAGGGAGCTTGAGGTAAATAACTTCCGTTAACATACGCTGTATATGTCACATGTCTCGTTCATCAATGCGTCATATTATGCTGCATTTTCATTGGCTGGTCAGTAGACGTAGGTCGTAGCAGCGGACACATTGCGAGATGATCAGCTGAATTTCTGACACTGCCAGAAAATTATTGTAGGCTATCTTTTGTCGCAAGACCATGAGAACGGCCATCTTTGAACCTCTCTCACTTTACGACACAAGACCACCGTTTAGGAGCCACGATCACCGAAAACGCCACGATTGTTTCACGATGGCAATCTTTCGTCTGGGACGGCCGAAAATCGTGCAGTGTGTCCCTGGCTTAAGTCAGGGGTTTTCAGCTCCAGTCCTCGGGCCTCCCCTGACATAAAGTTTTCGATGTTTTCCCTATGTTAAGTTGATGAGATAAAGAAGTGATGATTGAATCATTCATGATGAACACCTGCTGTTAACAAACAAAATCACTGAAGAAAACATGGACAATAAAAAGTCACATAATAGTGTTTAGTGCTTCTTTTTAGGCTGCTGTAATAATGTTTTCAAAGCTTTTGTATTACAGCAAAACACAGCCAAATACTTTAACATCAGATGAAATTAGTTATGTGTTTATGTTTGGATATGGTGTATTGTGTTTTGTCTATGTTGAACTCAATTTAGTGCTCTAAAACAGTGTTGTGCTGATCAATTATTATGAAGAACTAAAAAAAAAATCTCAAGAACATCATCCACTGAACTAGTTGGCCAAACACAGATGTCAAGGATCAGTGTATTAATCTCAACAATGGTGCCAATCAACAAACGAATCAGATAAACATATTAACCTTCAACATCACAAAAGAAGCCACTAAAGTACCAATAAAGTTGATCAGTAATGATACAATCATTAATCTTCATTATCTCATTAACCTGTTAATGTGTTCAATAGGGAGACATCTAAAACAATATGTCAGGGGAGGCCCGAGGACTGGAGTTGAAAACATCAAAAAAAAAAAAAAAGGTTTAGGTTTCACAAATCATCTGAAATATTTTTAAATATGAAGTTTGTTTTTGTTCATTTCACAGAAAGACCCAAACCTGTAGTTCATGTTGATCCTGATGAAAATGTGTTCATAGGAGAGATGGTCACTCTCACATGTGACATACAGGGAACACAAGACTGGCAGTACAACTGGTATAAAGATCAAAATTACATTGTAGGACAAGATCAGAAGTATATAATCTCATCTGTGGATTGGTCTCATAGAGGTGTGTACAGCTGTGGAGGAACTCAGTCAAAAGCACCAACATACTCACAGATGAGTGATGGAGTTACACTGACAGTATCAGGTGAGTTCTTGGGTCTCAACATCGAGTCTAAATGTGCAGAAAATGTTTTTAAATAGACTACAGTATTACATACATGCGAACATAGAAAAGTCAAAAGTGATATAGTTTTAGTAATAAATGGGATGTGTGTTACATAGAAAAGAGATGTTTTGTCTTCATTAACGTGCACACCAAAGCTTCATTAGCAACTGCTTACTCTTTTAATAATACTTTTCGACTTTGTGTGCTATATCTTTAGAAGTGTAAGGTTCAAAGCTCAAAATCTCACATAAACTTGAGCATTTAAAATGATTACCATTTGATTCTGATCTTTTAATTTCTGGCATTTATCTGCATACTGAGTTGTGACTGAATTGTTCTTTTTACATATAATTAGCCATCTATGGCTGTACAGCAATGGCAAAATGACAGAACCAAAGCCTTTGACCCGAGACTTTACGATTATAAACCTTGTTGGATTTCCTTCTGGAAATCAATATAAACAATGGTTTTCTGTGCAAAACAAAATATATTAATAAAAAAAAATAAATAAATAAATAAATATGAAAAATGAAGACAGAATATTATAATACCTATACCATAAGACCTATAAATGAAGTCAACACTGCATCACTGTACACTTACAGATAAACCACAGCTGACTCTGACTGTAAATCCTCAGAGTCCAGTGTTCACTGGAGACACAGTTACTCTGAGCTGTGATGTGGGACACTTAACTGTATGGACAATTTACTGGAGAAAAGACTCAAATCCTGAATACACTGATGCAGCTACTAAAACAATCAAGTCTGTGAGCGTCTCTGATGGAGGAAGATACTGGTGCAGAGCACGTGGATACTATGACAGCTATTTCAGTAACAGAGTTAAGATAATAGTAAAAAGTAAGCTCTCTTATTTTCCATATTTTTTTTTTATAGAAGTCAGCTTGATGTGTTTGTTATGAACATGATAATTACTGTCATACATTAACAATGTGCTGTCAGTTAAACTAAATGTCATATAATAAATAAATCTCAAATAATTTCAAACACATAAAGTGTGTTTTTTGCTCATTTCACAGAGAGACACAAACCTGTAGTTCATGTTGATCCTGACAGAAGTGTGTTCAGTGGAGAGACAGTCACTCTCACATGTGACATACATGAGACAGGAGACTGGCAGTACAGCTGGAATAAAGAAGGAAATTGAGCACAGGACAAAACCAAAAGTATATAATCTCATTTGTGGATTGGTCTCATAGTGGTGTGTACAGCTGTATAGGGACTCAGTCAAATGCTCCACAGTACTCACAGATGAGTGATAGAGTTACACTGACAGTATCAGGTGAGTGTGTTCATTTGTTCTTTCTTCATTTCAAAGTAAAGAGATTGAGTAGCTAACCAGGTAAACCTAATCTTAGTTTATCTCCATCACACTCCCAGTCAGATTATGCTCTAGTTAAGAGTTTGTAACAGATATTGGACCAATCAGCTGTGAGTGCAGTGATGGTGGCACAGAATAGCAGTATTTATTCAAAACAGAAATATTTTCTATCAATGTCTTTACTATCACTTTTTTTTTCTTTTTTTTTTTTTATCAATTTAACACATCCTTGCTAAATAAAAGTATTAATTTCTTTAAAAAAATCGTACTGATCCCAAACTTTTGAATAGCAGTATTTTTGTAGCTCAAATATTTTCTTACACTCCCCTCTACCGGCCACATCTAATAGGACTGAAGCAATTCACTTTAGTCATTATTCTGTTCAGATGCAGAATTGTGTAAGATTTTCCTTAAACACAAAACAGGGGAACACAGGACAGCATTATAACGTTCAAACACAGAAAGTTCAGACAGTCCAGTTGTTTTACAGCAGATGTGCAGAATAATCTTTAGTACTATACAGAGAAAAATAAAGCTGTAAAAAAGTGGAACATTTCTCAGTGTTTATTAATTTTTTTGGCAGTTACACTATGCACCTAAATATTTACATCATCTGAAAGCGAAATAAATAAGCTGAGCGAAATACAACTATATGAAAATCTGGAATCTAAAAAAAAAAAAAAAAAATCAAAGAAAATCACCCTTAAAGTTGTGCAAATTAAGTTTTTATCAATGCATATTACTAATAAAAAAAATAAGTTTTGATATATTTACAGTAACAAATTTACAAAATATCTTTATAGAATATGATCTTCACTTAATATCCTAATGATTTTTGGCATAAAGTATAATTTTGACCCATAGAATTTATTTTTGGCTATTACTATAATATACCTATAACTGTTGAATAAGATCAGTATCACATCTGTACTCGTGTGCTATTGCACAACTATATGATGTAAATATTAGACAAAAACTCAAACGGGCATTTTTGCCTCATATCTTGAATTTTAGAGACATTCTAACTATGTTCTCTAGGCTCCATCATGCAGTGAGTTAATTGTTGCCCTGCCTCGTTTTTATTCAGTTTGGATGCAGAACTGTATATTAAAACTCAGTAGCAACAGTCACTATTTAAGTATTTCAGGCCTATTATGTACAAACAACCTGCAGGTTTATTGTAGAATGTGCTGATGCTGACAAATACATGTAAAGGTAAATCTGTTTTTTGTTCTCCTGCAGATCTAAAGCCAAAGCCTAAACTCACATCAGATCTTGCAGGAGCTGCACTGACAGGAAACACAGTGACTTTGACCTGTCACATGGATCTGTCCACTGGATGGGACTTTTACTTGTACAAACACACACTGAACTCTGAGACAAACACGACAAAAACAAACTCCTACACAGTGAAGATTGATTCAGTGTCTGATGGAGGCCAGTTCTGGTGTAGAGCTGGAAGAGGGAAACCAGTCTACTACACACAATACAGTGATGCACTGTGGGTAAATGTTACAGGTGAGAGAGAACATAGTATGTGACACAACATACAGATCACAGACAATATCTACAGAACTTCTAAACCACTGAATCAAAAAATAATGCCACAATCTGTGTTTGTACAGTGAGTCCTAAAGCTGTGGTGACGGTACGACCTGATGAACGAGTGTTCAGAGGAGAAACAGTCACTCTCAGATGTGATATAAAATGGGAAGAAGACACTGAGTGGACATACAGATGGGAAACAGAGGGAACAAATAACCAACATAAAAACTCTGTCAGCCGAATCTCAACACAAGAGTGGAACATCAGCAGTGTTAAAGACATTCACAGCGGTAAATACACCTGTACAGGACAGATGGGGACACAAAGCTCTCAGCGCAGTGATGCTGTTACACTGACTGTATCAGGTGAGTTTGTGTGTTTGTTCATTATTATCAGTGTGAACAGCTTCTCTCTCAGTTTGTCTGTGGCTCTATAACTCCTCATGTTTTGTTCAGCTGAAGCTCAGGCAGCAGTGCGAGTGTCTCCACAGCCGTGGCTGACTGAAGGAGACTCAGTGACTCTGATCTGTGAGGTTACAGGCTCCTCTACAGGCTGGACGTTCAGCTGGTTCAGAGATGATGATCATCTGTCAGACAGCAGCAGAGGAGCTGGAGGCTCTTACACTCTCAGTCCTGCTGCTCTTCAGCACACAGGAGTTTATACGTGCAGAGCAGAGAGAGGACGACCGGCCTTTAACACAAACAACAGCAGCACACAGCCACTGTGGATCACTGGTGAGTCTGACTGACACTATTTATGCTTGTTTTCATCTGTATTCGTGTTGCATTGCAGTCTCTGGAACAGGGTAAAGTAAAACATCTACAGGCCAACCTCAAAAACCTCTCACTTCCCTCCAATACTCAGTCTAAACCAGATCAGAAGCACTATATTAAATACATAATGCATAATAAGGCTTTTCGTATTTCAAACTTATAAATCTTATTTGTATTTCCTTCCTTGTTAAAGATGATTTTATTACAAAAACACAAGGGCTGTCAGTTTTGAATGATATTTTCTTCTTCTCAGGTGTTGCTCCTTCAGTGTCTCTGGTGGTCAGTCCCAGCAGAAGCCAACACTTCTCATCTGACTCTCTCTCTCTGAGCTGTGAGGATCAGAGTAACTCTGCTGGATGGACAGTGAGAAGATACACAGACAGAAACACAGAAGATTGTTCAAAACAAACAGGATCTACATGTCGAATCGTCTCTCTCAGCACATCTGACACTGGAGTTTACTGGTGTCAGTCTGAATCTGGAGAGAAACATCATCCTCTCAACATCACTGTACATGGTGAGACCTGTTTCTAACTCACACTTTCTATAAATTCTAAAAATCTCACATTTTCCACTAATGGTTTTCTGTACAGCTGATTACAGACTGGCAATACTGTAGAAACATTTAAATTAGTATTATGTATTATAGTGTCCACATTCATCAGACAGTCTTCTTTCCATTTCAATGGACAGTTTTTGTCCAGACTACTGCACATGGAATCAGTTTCATGCCAGCTGTTAAAAGTCTGACTACACAACACATTGTTTTGATGTCTTCTTACTATTTGCAGTAAGCACACATGTCTTGTGTTGTGTAGATGGTGATGTGATTCTGGTGAGTTCTGTTGATCCTGTGATTGAGGGAGATACTCTGACTCTACACTGTTTACATCGATCTACAAACTCTCCACTCCTCAGAGCTGATTTCTATAAAGACGGATCACTCGTCCAGAATCAGACGACAGGAGAAATGAGCATCACTACTGTCTCAAAGTCACATGAGGGTTTCTACTACTGTAAAACAGAGAGAGGACAGTCACTCCACAGCTGGATCTCAGTCAGAGGTCTGGAAATAATCAGCAACTTTATGTATATTTGTAATATTATCGTACAGTATGTCACTTGTTTCAATCTTGTTTTTTTTCTCCAGTCTCAACACCTTCATCATCTCCTCCTCCGTTCACTGCTGTGGTTGTGGTATTGAGTGTTTGCCTGTTGATCTTCATCTCACTGGTGCTGCTGTGGAGATACAAGAAGAACAAAGGTGTGAAGCAGTTCTTAACATTTTATATGATTAATACAAATGAACAGCAACAAATGAAAAATACAGTTTATGAATAAATGAGAAGATCTAAATAACAGCCTAAAGAGTCACTGTAATTAATTACTGCAAATACCCTTAGTGACCATAATGATCTTTGTTTCTATTATAGATCAGCAGCGTAACATTAACCAGACATCAGTCCCACATCAATCTGGAGAATTTCAGATGGAAAACTCTCCTCTACAGTCTGGTCAGCCGTAACACAAAATAAGATATTTTGAAACCTATATATAATATTATAATAATATGTCCATGTAATAAAAATACATTGGGTTTAATTTGGACCCTAGCATTCTTCAATATATATTTTTGAACCATCCGTTTCTCTTTGAGACTGCTTCACTTCTTACCTTTTATCTTCAATGCTTGTTTGCTGCCCGGCAGATTCTCACATTTATGATGACGTGACTGTAGTGAATAAGAGAGACAGAGGTTGAGTTTTAAGCCATCTAAACACATACCATTCAAAATCAGCAAATATCATTCATTAATGTTAACATTTATTTTAGATCCAGAGTCATTTCCGGAAGTCACATATTCAGAGATCACAGTTAAGAAAAAGATACCTGTGGATAAAGGTTAAAAAAATACTCTTTACTACAATTGGACAACAGATCTTTAATTGTGTATCTATGTATGTTAAGCAATTGTTTTTTGTTTGTTTGTTTGTTTGTTTTTGCAGATGATACCATGACAGAGTCAAATGATGTGATATACTCAGAACTCAGAACAAAAGTAAAGAAATGCAAAAGCAAAGGTGTGCAAAACTATGAACAGATCAAAATGACTCATAAAGTCATGTGGCTTTATTGAGGAAATGCAAAAATCTTACATTTTATCATTGTTTTATTGTTACTGATAATTTGTGTTCTTCAGGTGCTGATGCTGGAGTTGATGCAATTTATGCTCAACCTATTAGGAAGAAGGGTAACCAAAATAAATAATAAAATAAAACTGTACAGAATTTTTATAATAAGTGACAGCAAGCTAGTATTTGGCACTTGTTCCTGCAAAATGTGGCATATATTGGTTCTTTTACATTATAAATCTGTTTTAAGTGCATGATTATTTATCAGCATATTTTTGTTTAAAGGTCTCCGAGTGCAGTGAAGTCAACAGACGGCTAAAAGAGATTCACACAGCAGATACAGTATTGCATTACTTAAAAAAATAATAATAATAATCTGAGTGAACTGCTTATGCACAAGCTTGACTGAAAGACTTTAGAGATACATATGCACATGCACAGTATTATCTGTACACATGCAAGCAAAATAATTGATCTATAAGTATGTAAGAGTGCTTTGATCTCCTTGTGAAGTTGAAACTCAGTGATTCTCGCAACATTTGGGCCATGCAATAAAACAATAAGCTTTCTAATCTGACGGGAAGATCTGGGGAGAAGACCATTTGCTCACCTGTCCCGTCACCCATCCCCAAGCCCCCTCCTTCCCTTCGGGACATATGGTCTTTGAAAAGTTAGGAAAGACTGGTATACTGTATCCACTTTATCTTTTGGATATATGATTTTCATATCCTTTTCATGTTTGGTATCATTTCTATGGTCTCAGTGCGGTTGGAAATATGATCTCAGTCCCGCAAAGGGTCCATGTTTGTACCATCTGATACCGAAACAAGAGTAACCTACAATTACATCTGTGACCAAAAGCATGTGATTCTAATTGCATGAAATGATAACTTTTTTTATATATGTTTTACCTAAACCATGTCCAATAATCACTCAAAATGAATTTGAAATAAAGAAGTTCATAACAGTCCATATCTTCACTGATTGTCACGCCCCTGGACTGTTTTTGCTGTGTTTTCTTCCCCATGTGCTCTGTGTGACCTAGTTTCTGTTGATTGGTGATTTAGTTCAGGTGTGTCTCGTTATCTCCCCTTTATAAGTTCCTTTCTGTTCAGTGCATGGTGTCCGGTCTTCATCAGTGTATACACGTGTGCGTCCCCCCGTCTGGAAATCCTTCTTTGTGGAATATTAAAAGACTGTTATTTCATCTTCGTGAGCCTGCGTGTTTCATGCACACCGAGTGTGACACTGATTGAGACAAATTTTTATGTTTGTGTTTTAAATATTAAGATAAGACAAAATCTATTGCAAGAGATTAGAAAAAATATAATTATGGTTATTATTGGTCTAATCACCTTATTCCTTTTATTTATACACTCAATGAAATTTGTCCAATGGGATTGTATCCCGCGAAGCGTACTTTCTGCCTGCGAAGATTTTGACGTTCCCAGACTCTCACAGAAGGTGATGGACATGATGGCTGCCTTGCTTCAAATTTTATCGACGGAGGATTTACTTCAAAAATTGCGAGAAGCCGAGATAAATGGAATGGATAATAAAGCTCAGAAGTTCAAAGGTATGTACAGATTTCAGTGTTGTTAGAATTCGATGTTATTTCTGTGTAAATTAGCTGCAGAGCTTTCATTCACAACCACACCTCCCCCTTAAAACTTGAGGTAAGTTAATGTAACCTTAAATGCGTTTGCTGGCTTAAACCAGCGTAACGTTACTGTATATACATTTTGGATTATATTCATTATTTTATCGAACCAGGATGTTCTTTGCAAGCCGCTAAAAAGCTTGGCAAACTTCTTAAGTAATGACCGTTTTGGAAACATGGTTCGTTCACCTCCGTTGTCTTCTGGTCTAAGTAGTTCGTGATGAAGGACTCGGACACGAAGACAGTCTCATTTTACCGAACGAGATTCAAACATCCGAGTCAGTAAAATGATCTTCCCGCTTTACGAGACCCTGTGGCCGTACCTGGGGAAACTTAATGGCCAACAATACAAAAAGCAAGGAGAGAGCTAACGTTTAGCGTGAGTGTGAAAATGTTCTCTCTGCCGATTTTGCCCGTGTTTATTATTAACGTTAGCACCTTTACAAAGAGAAGGCTGCTCGGTTTAAAAGTGTACTTGCAGCCTTATTGTACTTAAATATAAAACTTATGTATTTTTCTGAATGACAGATTTTTTTTTTTATTTCATGTAGAAAATGAGGTGGATGTGGAATTAATAGAGGGCGGCCTCACTGACAACATATCAATAACATATCATATAAGTTCACTTTAAGTTTAGAATGTCTCTTTCCACCCAAAAAAGTTTACACAATCTTTTCTTTTTTATATGGTTACAGGTCACAACAGGTTGCTAAACCTATTTTTAGCTTCTAGCTCACTTAGATTCACTGACAAGTAAAAATCCATCAGTTTATTAGTCGGTGCTAATGACAGACAATATTTTGGGACCTATCTTTAAATTCAGTCACACATGCAAGTCATTTGATTGCAGTATAAAGGGTTGTATGAATGTCACAGTATAAAATTAAGCTTAGTCACTAATAATCAGTATTAATAGTAATATACGTTGGCCCATCCTCACTTGCAGAAATTCAAGAAGTGGTCGACTGCTTGCTGGGTTTGTGATTTCAGTGTTTCCCAGGGATCTTCAAACCAGGCTTGATAACAAAGAACCTTGTCAAAAATCCTCCAAGGACAGACACTGAAACAGAGTACTTCATGAAGCCATGATTGAACACACAATGTAAGTTGGTAATGTGCATAATTTGTAACATTTTAACCATTGCTTTAGTGATATGCATTTGAAGTCGGTGTGAAATCAGAATTGACCAAATTAAAGTTGTTAATTTGCACAAGTCTCAATTTCAAACTACATTTATGCTTAAGGATCATACTACTGTAAATAATTTTTACAAAAGATCATTGACTCATGACTCGTATCTTCTTAGAAATTATGTTGAATATAAGTCAGAGGATTCTGTTTAATGTCAGTATAGAGACTCCATTGTCATTGCTTCCATTAGAACTACAGAAGGTACTTATTAATGTACATGGCAGTGGAGATTCATGCAAATACATTCAGTGCGTTTCAGAAGTGACCTTTAACAGTGAAATATGCCATAAAAGATGTATTCGTAGTTTATTATGTTCAAGCAGAGGTAATGCCATTATTTTTTTCAAATTAAATATATTTTAAATGTCAATACCATGTGGTCATTGTGCAGTAAGCTGTTAATACCAATATCTTATGATTCACAACTCCATACATACACAGTCAGAGTTGATCCTGATTGGTATATTACTAAACCAGGGCAGGAGATGGATTTTCAAGCCCTTCACACGTACTCTCTCGATGATAAATAGTTTGTTATCCTGAAGAACATGTAAAATGTAAATTGTGTTGTACATCTGTTGCCAGTTAAATGTTTGTAAATGGGGGGGAAATGTAGTTTTCAATGCATTGAAATGAAAATTAAATGTGTATTCAGTTAAATTGAAAAACAAACATTGAAATGTTATTTGATTGATAATTTAAAAAAAGCTGTGTTTGTGTTACATTTTTGGGTAATAAAGATTATCTAACATTTATATAAAAGAGAATGTGTTTGATGTTGATTGGTGTACTGTTTATGTGTTAAGTATACTTATGTTTAACTCTTTAACTGTCACCGGGACGCCTACGTTTACTTCACCATATTTCAAATAAATCCTAATCTAATCATGACCAACTATATCGTTGGAAAGGTCTAAGACTCCTAAATTGATATTTTACCACTGTTTTGTGTTACAAATTATGTAGGAAAAGTAATAGATTAATTTATGACAAGAGTGCACCTCAAAAAATGTACTTCATAACAGAAGTTTAGACCTTTTTCACAAAAAGACTTTCTTTGTTGCCTTTTTTTCTATCATGCTTTAGCAAGCATAAGAAATTATATATCACTTGAAGACTTAAAATTTCAAAATTCATCCTTTGGAAACCTTTTTAAAATCAGACATTGCATTATCATGGAAATTGTACATGAAAATCATATTACAAAATGTTTTTGTTCATGAATTATAAAAAATTACATTTGGATAGTGCATTTTCATGTCTATGTTCACAATAGGGAGTGACAGTTAAAGGGTTAATAAATGTGATCTTAACATTTTGACTGGTTGAAATCATTTCTGTATACAGAGTACAAATTTGCTGTTGTGAGGTACAAAAGGCTTGTCATTGGGGCAGTACCCTCGAAAAGACAAATTTGTACCATATAAAAGGTACAATTTGGCCACAAAAGGTACAAACTGCAGGGGTACCAATACGTACCCATGATAAAGGGTACAGCGGTAGTACCCTAGAGGGTACTGCCCCAGTGACAAGCCATTGTACCCCTAAAGGTACAAATTTTGCACATTTTTTTTCTGACAGTGCATAGTATGTGACACAACATACAGATCACAGACAATGTCTACAGAACTTCTGAAACACTGAATCAAAAAATAATGCAATAATCTGTGTTTGTACAGTGAGTCCTAAAGCTGTGGTGATGGTACGACCTGATGAACGAGTGTTCAAAGGAGAAACAGTCACTCTCAGTTGTGATATAAAGTGGGGAGGAGACACTGAGTGGACATACAGATGGGAAATAGAGGGAACAAATAACCAACATAAAAACTCTGTCAGCCGAATCTTAACACAAGAGTGGAACATCAGCAGTGTTGAAGACATTCACAGCAGTAAATACACCTGTACAGGACAGATGGGGACACAAAGCTCTCAGCGCAGTGATGCTGTTACACTGACTGTATCAGGTGAGTTTGTGTGTTTGTTCATTATTATCAGTGTGAACAGCTTCTCTCTCAGTTTCTCTATAACTCCTCATGTTTTGTTCAGCTGAAGCTCAGGCAGCAGTGCGAGTGTCTCCACAGCCGTGGCTGACTGAAGGAGACTCAGTGACTCTGATCTGTGAGGTTACAGGCTCCTCTACAGGCTGGACGTTCAGCTGGTTCAGAGATGATGATCATCTGTCAGACAGCAGCAGAGGAGCTGGAGGCTCTTACACTCTCAGTCCTGCTGCTCTACAGCACACAGGAGTTTATACGTGCAGAGCAGAGAGAGGACGACCGGCCTTTTACACAAACAACAGCAGCACACAGCCACTGTGGATCACTGGTGAGTTTGGGTGACACTATTTTTGCTTGTTCTCATCCGTATTTGTGTTGCATTCCCGTCTCTGGAACAGGGTAAAGAAAAACATCTACAACCAATGCCAACCTCAAAAACCTGCTCTCACTTCCCTCTATAATAATCAGTGTAAACCAGATCAGAAGCACTATATCAAATACATACTCGTAATCAGGCATGAAAATCCCTCACCTTTCGGCGAAATTCGCCGTTTTGAAGCCAAAACAGGTGACCCACGTGAATCGTGTAGATTCGATGAGAAATTTTTTTTGAGGGGGAGGGGGGGTGCGCACGCGAGGAGGTGGGGGCGGGGCAAAGCGGTTTGGTTCTAATTGAACAGAGCATGCACATCGAAGACATATCTGCAGACCTTTAGAAGCTGGAAACTCAACTGACTGAGTGATGTTTCAATCATTTTTTATATTTTCTGGTATATCTAAGTTACCCAGGAGCTTTGTTGACATAGGCGTTGTTAGGTACAGCTTGATGAATTGAGTCATTGAGCACAGCCAGAGAATACGGTGGAAAATGATTAGTTAACGGTACAGTTAGCTAGATATTGTTACTGAAGTTAGCTTCGAGCTTGTATAGCTAACGGTAAATTACAAAAAATAAACGCTTCTTATAGTGCTTCTTTCTAAAATCTCTATAACTGGTATTTCCAGGACGTGTGGATGATATTGAGGTGAGAGGACTGAGGCTGAAGGTGAAGTGGTCACTGTTCTAAACTAGAGAACACATAGATACTGTAACCCACCCTCTGAAGCCTTTCGTGACACAATAAAAAATGCATTGTTACGAACCCTGACGTGTTCTACATTCTTAATAGCAGTCTTGGATGGTATTTATTGATTAATTAAAACTTAATATAAAGTGGATTTGAGCCATTTCAAATCGTGAAAGCTGAGCGATCCCGCGTTTGTAGACCGTGCGCGCCATCCACTGACATCCAGGGCGCCAGTTCTTCCTGCGGGACAATCCGCGTGGGAGAAGACGACAGGGGAGAGATGCACAATTCAATTTCGTGGTGTTTATGTGTCACGAAAGGCTTAGGGGCCGTTCACATCAGCGCCTTTTGCGCGCGCAAGCTCTTTATTTTCAATGGAGCCGCGCGGTTTAAAATCCAAAGCAGAAATGTTATTGAATCTGACAGCACCTTCATGGTTGCCTAGTAACGGCAGACACTACAGAAGCGCGAGCGCCCAAGCGCTTTGAAATTGGTGGAGGAAGCGACGCGCCTCACGTTTTCCATGCGTTTTTAGATGCTTCATGTGAACGTACCCTTAAAGGGGTAGTTCACTTTGAAATTAATTTTTGATATGTTTTAGCTTACCCCAAGGGCATCCGAGATGTAGGTGTCTTTGTTTCCGCAGTAGTTCCAATTTTGATATTTTTAGGTCCAACCGTTTTTGTCTGTCAGTCATATAATGCATGCCTATGGTCACCTCATAAAAGAAAATGCACAGATTCAAATTAAACAGTCCAAATTAAACAATTCCACATCGTAAGTAAACATTGATGGCCTAAGACACGAAACGAGCGGTATTTATATAGTTTTTACCTCTTGTAAACAACTATGTCCAGGTTGAAGTGCACGAGCGTCCTGGAGTGTGACCGCGCGTTCTGGCTTAGTGATGCGCCGTGTGCACGTCACTCACTGTTTACACAGAATAGAGATTGTAGGTAAAACGGCTAACAAAAATGGTACTAGTTTGCGCTTATCCGGGATGTTTAAACCGACGAAAAAGAGAAGAATTACGTACGCACGCGCGAGAGTTTACTTCCGGATCCAAGCCAGAACGCGCGTTCACACACCAGGACGCTCGTGCACTTCAACCTGGACATAGTTGTTTACAAGAGGTAAAAAACGATATAAATACCGTTCGTTTTCTCACACAAACCGCTCGTTTCGTGTCTTAGGCCATCAATGTTTACTTACGATGTGGAATTGTTTAATTTGGACTGTTTAATTTGAATCTGTGCATTTTCTTTGATGAGGTGACCATAGGCATGCATTATATGACTGACAGACATGAACGGTTGGACCTAAAAATATCAAAATTGAAACTACTGCGGAAACAAAGACACCTACATCTCGGATGCCCTTGGGGTAAGCTAAAACATATCAAAAATTAATTTCAAAGTGAACTATCCCTTTAAGAGGGTAAGTTACATTTAATACTAAAGTATCGTTTTTCTGGCATGCTCTGTCTGCAATTGCAAATAGCATTTGTGGTTGATGTTATGTTTTTCGATAATGGTAGAAAACACTTATTAGGTTGATTTCTTTGCCCAAAAAAACAAAACTTGGTTGTCAATCATGATGGAAGAATAAACAAGTTAAGTTACAGCATGTCCCCTAATGAGGCCGTAATATTTATTCTGTGGGAGTCCCCCCACCTCCCGGCCCCACCAGAGGCCACATCACCCCTTGAGCACCCTTCTCACCTTTTTCACTCCTGACCCATTTTCATGCCTGCGTAATATATGCATAATAAGGCTTTTTGTATTTCAAACTTTAGTGCTTCATGCTAAATTTGATCTATTGATTTTATTACGAAAACAATTTTGAATGCTTTCTTCTTCTCAGGTGTTTCTCCTTCAGTGTCTCTGGAGGTCAGTCCCAGCAGAAGTCAACACTTCTCATCTGACTCTCTCTCTCTCTGAGCTGTGAGGATCAGAGTAACTCTGCTGGATGGACAGTGAGAAGATACACAGACAGAAACACAGAAGATTGTTCAAAACAAACAGGGTCTACATGTCGAATCGTCTCTCACCGCACATCTGACACTGGAGTTTACTGGTGTCAGTCTGAATCTGGAGAAAAACATCATCCTCTCAACATCACTGTACATGGTGAGACCTGTTTCTAAATGATAAAAATTGAATTTTCCACTAATGGTTTTCTATACAGCTGATCACAGACTGACAATGCTGTAGAAACATTTGACTGTTTTTTATATATTATCGCATCCACATTCATCAGACAGGTTTCTTTCTATTTAAATGGACAGTTTTTGTCCAGACTACTGCACATGGAATCAGTTTCATTCCAGCTGTTAAAAGTCTGACTACACAACACATTGTTTTGATGTCTTCTTACTATTTGCAGTAAGCACACATGTCTTGTGTTGTGTAGATGGTGATGTGATTCTGGTGAGTTCTGTTGATCCAGTGATTGAGGGAGATACTCTGACTCTACACTGTTTACATCGATCTACAAACTCTCCACTCCTCAGAGCTGATTTCTATGAAGACGGATCACTCGTCCAGAATCAGACGACAGGAGAAATGAGCATCACTACTGTCTCAAAGTCACATGAGGGTTTCTACTACTGTAAAACAGAGAGAGGACAGTCACTCCACAGCTGGATCTCAGTCAGAGGTCTGGGAATAATCAGTAACTTTATGTAAGTTTATAATGTTATCATACAGTATGTCACTCACAAACAGATCTTGTTTGTCTTGTTCTCCAATCTCAGCATCTTCATCATCTCCTCTTCTGGTCACTGCTGTGGTTGTGGGATTCAGTGTTTGCCTGTTGATCTTCATCTCACTGGTGCTGCTGTGGAGATACAAGAAGAACAAAGGTGTGAAGCAGTTCTTAACATTTTGTATGAACAGCAACAAATGAAAGATACAGTCTCTAAATAAAGGTTCATGAAAATATCAGCGTAAAGAGTAACTGTAATCACTGCAAATACTCTTTCACGAGTTCGCACTTACAGATAATAAACTAAGTAAAGGATAAGCGTATTTGGCATGCTGTCCGGGAGAGGGCTCCGAGCTCGGTAGTTAATCCAAAACCCAAAGTGCCCCCCCCCCCCCATAATTGGATAGGGAGTGTGATTGCTGATGATGAAGTGGCCGTGTTAATTATCTGCGCGTTCTCCTCCTGAAATTTGTTAATAAAACATCACTTCACAAGTTTGCACTTACAGATAATAAACTAAGTAAAGGATAAGCGTATCTGGCGTGCTGTCCGGGAGAGGGCTCCGAGCTCGGCAATCGGCCCGAACCCAAAGTGCTCCCCCCAAAATGCTATATATTGCAGGACAGCAGCCAGAATGCAGTTAATGGCCCCCAAAAATGCTAGGTCTGAGCTGGAATAATGCTGGACGTTTGGATGGAGTAGCTGGCATTACTGTGGCCGGGGAAGAATATGGGAGAGGCTCTCGTGGGTACTGCTGCGGCAAGATATAGAAAAGGCTCCTGCGGGAGTGGGAACTGCTGTGATAGTGGGAAGAAAAGGAAGGGCCTCCAGCGGGAGCAGGAGTGGGTTCTGTTGTGGCGGTGGTGGATAGGGTAGGTGCTCCAGCGGGAGCGGGAACTGCTGCGGCAGTGGGAAAGTGAAGGAGGGGGCTCCAGCGGGAGCATAAGAGGGCACTGCTGCGGCAGATTGGGGAATATGGAGGGGCTCCAGCGGGAGCGGGAGCTGCTGCGGCAGCTGGGAAATGTTAATAAGTGTCCAGCGGTGCTGATGGCGATGCGGCGGCGAGGAGATAAGGGAGGAGCTCCGGCGGGAGCGGGCACCGCTGCAGCAGTGGGAAAATGAGGGAGGGACAGGAGCATGAGTGGGTACTGCTGCGGCAGTGGGAAAAAAAATAAATAAATAAAAATGAGGGAGGGGACTCCAGCGGGAGCATAAGTGGGCTTCGAGTGTAGAGGCTCAAGCGGGGGCAGTGGTGGGAGTGGCTACGGCCGTGGATAAAAACCAAAAGCACTTAAAAGGGGTATGCGGTTGAGATAGATGAAGTGGGGTCGAAAAGGGGCTGATGTAGGGTTTCTAAAGATGGACTGAATCAGGCGGATTTAACTGATTAGGGTCTGGTGGGCTTCCTTGATGAGGGAACAGTCAGATCGGATATAGCTCTTGAAGGCTTCTGATGACCAGCGACCGAGTGTTTGGATTTGGTGCTGGGAGAGACCTTTTTGGGCCACTGTTGTGGCTGCACCTATTCGAAATGAACGGCTTGAGAAGTTATCGGCTGGGGTACCAGATAGGAGCAAGACAGATTTAAGATGCTTTTGGAACCAGAATTGAGTGGCTGGGCGGTTAAAGTCATCTGTAAAAAGGGGATCGGAAGGATTTTTGGATTGGGATTTTCTGAGCTGGAGGAAGGCTAGGAGGGTTTGGAATGGTTGAACGTGTGATTGGAGGTTGAAGATGTAGATTAAATGCCCTCTCTTTAATTGGTCTGTCTTGCTTTGCTTTATGAAGAAGGAGATGACTTCGTTGTCTAGCACTGCTAGATCGGAGATGGTTGGGTGAATGTTTGGGTTGAAGTTGGATGTAATAGTGAGTTCGGAGCATCTAAGAAAACAGAAGAAAGCCAGGATAAACATGGCATCTAGGGTACGGGCGGTGTGTAAAGATTGGTAACCCTTACGGAGGGTGGAGATGCATTTAGTTAGGATTTTTAGGGTTATGGGTTGGCGGGTGTCGGGGGGGGGGATGGGTTTTTTGAATGCCTTTAATGAGTAGGGACATCTGAGAATTGGAAATATTGGGTGAAGGCGAGCCGTATTTGAGCTTGTGAAAAAACTGGATTCTGCTTAGGTATCCTTTGATTGAGCTGATTTGGAGGGTTTTTATGGCGTTGAGATAAGAGATGAAGGAAGTAATGGTTAGCAGGGAAAAATCTGGGAATGCTAGATTATAAGAGGAGTGGAAAGTTTTAAAACAATTCCACGCTGTTAAATATGACTGAAGTGTTCTGGGGGAGACAGCTTGCAAGATGGAATTAAGAGAGGCTTCTAGGAGAGGTCTCAGCGGGTGGTTTATGGAAATATCAGTTCTGAATAAGGAGGAACTGGGGTTGGAAGTGGATCCGCCTCTGGAGCCAATGCTCTGAATTTCTGAAAGGCAAAACGAGAGAGAGAGTCGGCGATTAGATTTTTTGACCCAGGGATGTGTTTTGCAGTTATGATGAATTGGTCGCGAGCTGAAATCCAGATCAGCCTTCTTAGTAAGGGCATTAATGCGAGAGAATGGGAACGACCTTTATTAATGCAGTGTACAGGTAGCTTCGTTGTCGCAATGCATGACTATACTGGTGGCCGACCATTCTTTGCCCCAAAGAGCAGCTGCGATGACTAGTGGATAAAGCTCGAATAGTGCTGAGGACGATAAATGCTGTGGTAAATCTGCCAGCTGGGGGGGCCATGTGGAAGCGAACCAACGGCCTTGGAAAAAAACGCCAAAGCCGATGGAGGGGGCAGCGTCGGTAAATAGATGGATATCGATTGGGGAGGAAATCAGGTTGTTATAGAAAAAAGATAATCCATTGCATTGTTTAAGAAAGGATATCCACAGGTTAAGTTCATTTTGGCATGCGTCGTTAAGAGATATTTGGTCTTCTAGAGCATGAGCAGAGGATGCGAGGAAAAGGAGGTGGGAGATGAAGGGGTGGCCCTGCGGGATGATGCGCATCGTGAAATTCAGATGACCCAAAACAGATAATAGTTTGCGTTTGGAACAGCTAGAGGTGGCTGAGAGAGTGGAGGCTACCAGAATCGTTCTATCGATTTTTTTCTTTTGGTAATGATGCCTGGAATTTTTGGGAATCTAAATGGACTCCCAAGAATTCAATGGAAGTGCTAGGGCCTATGGTTTTGTCTTGGGCGAGGGTAATCCCGAGCTCTGCAAAGAGCTTTTGGGCTATCGAGAGGTGGGCGGCTCGGAGGGAGTTGGGGGGTGAAATGATTAAGAAGTCGTCTAAAAGATGGACCAGATAAGGTAAATGATAGTTGTTGGAGAGGATCCAGCAAATTGCCTCTGACAACATATAAAATATTTTAGGGCTGCTTCTACAGCCAAATGTTAGATGGACGGAAAAATATTTTTTTTCTTGCAAGCGGATGCCAAATAAATGCCAGTAATCTGGGTGCATGGGCATGACTTTAAATGCAGAAGTGATGTCGACTTTGGCCAGCCAAGCGCCGCAACCTGCTTCTTTGATAAGGGTGATGGCCTGATCAATGTTGTGATAGTGGAGAGAATACTCTTCAAGCGGGATGAGACTGTTAATGCTTGGAAACGGGGAATGATGCGGGGATGAGAGATCGATTATGAGGCGTTTTTTACCTGAAAATTTTCTGGTTGCTACGCCAATGGGGCTGACACGAAAGACATTAAAGGGAGGAATGGAAAAAGGGATGATCATGAAATTAGCGTCTATTTCTTTTTTAATTAGAAGGTCGACTGTTTCGGGTTCGGTGAGAGCAGACTGGAGATTGGGGCGAACGAGACTCTGGGAGGGAAGACTTACGACACCAGGGTGGAAGCCATGAGAGAGACCTGAAAGAATATAATCTGTAAAATTAGAATCAGGATGATGAAGCAATACTGCAGATAAACCAGAAATATTAACGGGAGTCGATAAATACTGCTTAACATTTTTATTTGCCGCCTTCTGTACTGGACAGATCAAGCGGGCATGGGAGCCGCCGCAAAAGTTACAGACATGCAGGAAACGACAGCATTGTGTAGTGCACCTGCCGTTATTAAAGCTGGTGCAGGTTTGGCTGTCGGAGGAGGAAGGGCGGCGGTGAAGTGAAGGTGTGGGGATTGCGGGGGTGTCCATAAGGCGTGGGACGTAACTAGTGGATTTGGGCTGGGATGGATCGGGGCAAGAGGGGACAGAAGGGTTGACGAAAGGGCAAGAAATAGTGGAGTGGGAGAAAGAGCGGCAGACTGTGCAGGCGATGTTACGGCAGCCTAAGAATACCCTGCTATGAAGCTCAGTGTCCAAAGCCCCCCAATAGGGACATTGGTTCCACTGAGCTACACGGATTGCGCATTTAGCTGAAAACAGCTTATGGTAGGTGTAAAAGTGCGCGCCTCCGTAAGATAACGCAAGCTCAGCGTCTATGGACAGGTAGTCGCTGAGCTCACGTCTCCTGTGGGGAAAAACAGAACAAATTACCTCTGTGAAACGGTTGAAAGCAATGGTGAATTCGGAGAACAACAGAATGCGAGACGGATTTTTAAGGGTGACTGAGAAATCGCCGCAATTGATTTGGCGATCCGGGGGTGAGGGAGAGATAGGAGAAAGGCGTGTAAAAAGATCAATATCTGCACCTGTTAAAATTGGGTCCGGATGGCACTGGGGACGGGGGGGGGGGGTTCCAGAGCGATTGCGTTCGGGGGAACTGGCAGAGGTGTAGCTGATGCTAGCGTGAAGGGAGGGCGAACCTGGGAAGGGAGAAAAGCTGCCGGGAGTGATGGCGGAGGCATGCTCGCGCTATAACTGGCTCCCGGGGCGGAAGAGAAAGAGGGAAGGACTGAAGTGATAGCGGGCGTTGGAGCGGGCGCCGGAGCTTCCGCCGTAAGCGGAGGCATGCTCGCGCTATAGTTGGCTCCCGGGGCGGAAGAGAAAGAGGGAAGGACAGAAGTGATAGCGGGCGTCGGAGCTTGCGCCGTAAGCGGAGGCATACTCGCGCTATAGTTGGCTCCTGGGGCAGAAGAAAAAGAGGGATAGATAAAGGTGGTAGCAGGCGTTTGGGCCTTGCGCCGTTGAGTGGATAGTGGGTGCTGGGGCTTGCGCCGGAAGCGGAGGCATGCTCGCGCTAGAGTGAGAAGGCGGCGCTGCCGGCCATGGGTAAGGGAGGGGATCAGGAGTGTGGTGAGATATCGGCTGCAGGAGAGTTCTGCCACGGTCCATTTCCCTGTGGCTGGGACTGAGGAGAGCGCTGAGGTGTAGGAGGACGCCGGGGAAGGCGGTTGACGCCTTGAGGGTGATGGTGATGGAGAGGTTCGGCGTCTGGAGGAGTGAGTGGCGGTGCGGGAAGGCCTTCGGCCCGTGCTGCAGCCGCGGGCTGACTTGGAGGATTCTGCGGAGCGGTGGTAGCCTGAGTCGTGGCTGGGGATGTAACCGAGACTACGGTCTCCAAGGAATTGCCCTCAGGAAAGAGCTCTATCTCTGCCATTTTTCGCGGTGGCTTGGTTGGCCTGAAGTGCTGAAAACGAGAGATGGTGAAGGTAAGGCTGCTTTGAGTATATATATAGGGATTCTCTCTTGTGCTAATTGGATAGGGAGTGTGATTGCTGATGATGAATTGGCCGTGTTAATTATCTGCGCGTTCTCCTCCCGAAATTTGTTAATAAAACATCACTTAGTGACCATAATGCTCTTTGTTTCTATTATAGATCAGCGACGTAACTTAAATCAGACATCAGACACTAAGAATTCTGCAGAATCTGAAATAGAAAACTCTCCTCTACAGTCTGGTCAGCCTCAATAATTAACATTTAAAGGGACAGTTCACACTTCAAAATGAATGAAAATGAAAATCAAATCTGTATGACATTCAGTAATCTGTGGAACACACAAAATATATAGACACCAGCTTTTTCTCCCTCTCTCTATGGACACCAGCTTTTTCTCTTTATAAAACTGCTTTGCTTTTACTTCTTATCCTCATTGTTTACTGTCCAGCAGGTCTAAATCAGAAAGACAAGGGTTTAGTCTTAAACATGCTGGCTTTTTTTTTTAAAGATGTTCCAGAGACATTGGCAGATGTTGCATATTCAGAGGTCACTGTCAAGAAAAACAAGAAAAAGATGGACAAAGGTAAAATAATAAGCCCTCTTAATTTCACCTGTACAATAAAATCATCATCAGAACATTAATGCATTCATATTAATAAATTATTATCAAAACACCAATAGAATTAAATAAATTTTGTAACTGGGCACTTTGTTAATAAGAGTTATATACAATGTGTTTTAGTCTTATAAAATAATGCCTGAGGTGCTAAAATAATGCCAAGACAGACAGAGATTATATTTGTTGCATGAATATATTTTAATTAATACTTATTTTTACAGTCATATATTTTCAGATATTTCAGATGTTTTTCATATGAAAAGCAAATGCTATTTTTTGCTACAGTTAATGAAGTATGAGATTTAGATTTGCTAAATAAACAAAAAAAGCATTTGTATGTTTTCTTTGCACAATTGTTAACGGGCATTTTAAGCATAATCATAGTTCTATGTTAGAAGCACAAAATGTGTCAATCTTTTCGAACAGTGGCTGGAGTGGAGAAAACATGAATTACTTTAGAAATGATTTAGTATTTAAAAGTGAGCTAAATGAGTTAAGAGACATTTGGGACACTTTCCTAGATTATTATGAAAATGAGTCATTATTAAGAAAGAATGACTGACTGAATGATACATGTTTATTAAGTGACTGCACTGAATATGTGAATAATGATAAAGCCTAGTTGAACTGTAATATGCATGTACATCTCTCAGATGTGTAGTGTGTATGTGTATATATATATATATATATATATATATATATACACACACACACACACACACACACACACACACACATTTATTTATGAAAAATAAATACATTTATTATTACGATATTAATATAATTTATTAAAATGTATTTTTTTTAATTTGTTGTTATTATTATTACTGCATATTTGTAAATATTGTTTACTTTTTATTTATTTCTTTATTACATATTTTTTTTTCTTATTATTTTATTAGTTACGTTTTTCATTTAATAATAATTTATTATTATTTGTTTTTTATTTATTCATTTTTATTTTTTATTTTACTTTTTTTTTATAAAGCATAATATTTTGAAATCTTTGTTCACTCTTGTTTGTATGCTAATATGTTGAAAATGCAAAATGTTTGTCTTGTCACATTCAGTTAGGAATTACATTAAATTTTCAATTTGAAACATCCATATTTGAAGAAAAAACGAGGTCGAGAAGTTTGCACCACTGAATATTACTGTGGGCAGTTTAATCATAAAACGGTTGTCAAATATTAAATGTTTTGATACTACAATCGCACCTTGCTCTTACAACAATGAACTGATGCTTCAAGTGTTTTTGTATTGAAGCCTCCAAAAGAATTAAGCACTAGCCGCCACTAATGCGGAGTATTTAAATCTCTTTTGAATGAGCGTTGGCTGTTCACTTTCAATTTGTCGATCACACATACTCCGCGTAAAGAGAGCACATTTTGCAAAATCGGATTTCTGTCAATATGCTGAGCAGAGCAGCAAATCCTTCAGAGTGGTATGTCAGTCATCTCCCTTTGATCAGTCAAATCCATTATCAGTTAAATCTGACTTCTGCAGCTCGTGTTGGATGTTTTTTTTATTCCCCAGTGAGTTGATTTCCCACTGTCGTTTAAAGGTTTTAAATATTGCATGAATCACATTTGACTAAAATGCTTGTAATATTGAAACATTTTCTATTCTACCCATGATAAACTGTGGTAGATGTTAAGTTTTAATTCCTCCGACATCTCTGCAGTCCGTCAGCATCCATTCAAGTAGAAAAACAGCTTTAACAACCTGCATGCACTGAAAGTGAAGCTAAATGACTTAGAATGGATCTCTTTTTCTCTCTATGTCTTCAGAGTAAACTCTGTAGAGTTCTGTCTCCTCCCTCATCTCTACTCAATTGTGAAACAGGAAGTGTCTGATTTAGCGCACACGTCTGTTTAAAGAGTTTATTAATGCGTCAGTATGGGTTCCAGTGCATTGCCTCTCATACTCTGTAAGTATTTAATTATATTTTACACTTTTGTTTTTTTTTTTTTGTTTGTTTGTTTGTTTTTCTGTTTTTAATAGTCACTTTTAATTTTCTCTTGAGAATAAATGAATTGTCCATAGTGGCCCAAAAATTACACTTAATGACTAAATGCCATTGCATTAAACAATACATAATGTGTTTCACAAGTGGTAGTTGCCCTGTCTGATTCACTTTGATTGGGTTTTGTTCAAATTCTTTTTATGGTCACTATAATGTCACAACCACAACCAATGATGAAAATCCACCCAGTGGTTTTCACTTAATCTGTATAAATAAGTTCCTCTTTTTTTTAAAAAAAATCAAGCCACTCTCATCTTTTTGTCGGTGTGACATAACACAGAGTCAAGTCAAGTTTATTTGTATAGGGCTTTTCATGTTACGTATCAAAGCAACTTTATAGCAAATTAAGTTTGTACAATATATTTAGTAGTAGCTTAATAGTGGTGACTATGTCAAGTTGATGTACATATGGCACATATGTACAAGAGGATTTGCTCAACCAAAGTTAAAGATTAATAATGTGCATTTGATCAGATATAACTGCAGTAAAAGATTATGAGATGCATTAGTTGAATGCTTGGTTAAAAAGATATGTCTTTAATCTAGATTTAAACAGAGAGAGTGTGTCTGAACCCTGAACGTTATCAGGAAGGCTATTCCAGGGTTTGGGAGCCAAATGTGAAAAAGCTCTACCTCCTTTAGTGGACTTTGCTATCCTAGGTACTACAAAAAGTCCAGAGTTTTCTGACCTTAGGGAGCGTGATGGATTGTAGCGCGGTAGAAGGTAACAAGTAACCAGTGCAGAGATTTTAAAATTGGGGTAATATGATCATATTTTCTTGACCTGGTAAGAACTCTAGCAGCTGTGTTTTGGACACCTGTAGCTTGTTTATTGAGGATGCAGGACAACCACCTAGCAATGCATTACAATAGTCCAGCCTAGAGCTCATAAATGCATGAACTAACTTTTCTGCATCAGAAACAGGTAACACATTTCGTAGCTTGGCAATGTTTCTAAGATGGAAGAATGCTGTTTTTATAACATGGGAAATATGATTTTCAAAAGACAAGTTGCTGTCTAATATAACACCTAGACTTTTGACTGTAGAGGAAGCAGCAGTACATCCATCTAGTTGCAAATTGTAATCCAAGAGATTTTGTGTAATTGTAATTATTAGAAAATTATTGTTCATCCAATCCTTTACATTTTTAAAACATTCTGTTAACTTTGATAACTTAGAAGTTTCATCTGGTCTTGTTGAGATATATAGGCTAGTTGAGTATCATCAGCATAACAGTGGAAACTAATCCCATATTTTCTAATAATATTGCCAAGGGGCAACATGTATATTAAAAATAGCAAAGGACCTAGAACAGATCCTTATGGCACTTCATACTTTACTGGTGATAATTGAGATGACTCCCCGTTTAAATAAACAAAGTGGTAGCGATCAGACAGGTAGGATCTAAACCATCTTAAAGCCTGCCCTTGGATACCTGCATAGTTTTGTAGTTGATCTATTAGTATGTCATGATCCATAGTGTTGAACGCAGCACTAAGGTCAAGTAAAACAAGCAATGAGATGCAGCATTGGTCTGACACAAGAAGCAAGTCATTAGTGATTTTAACAAGTGCAGTTTCTGTGCTATGATGGGGCCTGAAACCTGACTGAAATTTTTCATATACATTTTTTTGCAAAAAGAAGCACAATTGAGCCGAAACAACTTTTGTAGACATAAACGGAAGATTAGAAATGGGTCTGTAGTTTCCCAGTTCATTAGAGTCTAGTTGTGGTTTCTTAATAAGAGGCTTAATAACCACTAACTTGAATGGTTTGGGGACGTGACCTAAAGATAACAATGAGTTAATAATATTGAGAAGAGGTTTTTCTGCTACAGGTAACAACTCTTTCAGTAGTTTAGTGGGTACAGGATCTAATAGGCATGTTGTCGGTCACAGACACAACTGGATTGATTGACACAGGCATCTTACCTGAATGAGATCGGCAGTGTTTCGATGCCAGAACAGAGACATAAACAAGAATGGCTCCTAAGTGATTGAGGTGTTCTTTTGTTGGATGTAATGATGAACATAGTAGTCCTCATTTACTCCCGACATCTGTGCCACTGAAAGCGCAGTGGATGACTTTTGTTACAGTTTAACGCACAATGTCACGGAAATTAAACCGCGACTATTTAAATATAAATGTTGTGCACGTCTCCTGATCTGAATGAATGAATGAACGCACAGAAGCGCGGTTCGTTTACTACAGACATAAGCGCGCAGTGATTTCAGCGTGTCATTTCACTAAATGAGGACACAAATACATGAACATGGTCATCCTCATATCATATACACACAGGAGTGTAAAGGGATTCACGGCCAAAATGTGCAGATTAGATTTCGTTTTGTGTGAAATTATGACAAAAGGCAGACTGTTGTGAGAAACTATATGAAATATGATTTAAATAATTGTATGAACAAGGAGGAACCACCTGTCTTCAGAAAAGTTTCGTTGCCATTTCTTTTCATCTTCCCACTCTGTAATGCGCAACGAAGCAGTGCTGCTTTGTTTACATCGGTTACCGGGGAAACGCGCCACCTTCTGTCAAACAGTGGACTTCTACAAATAGAGATTTTTAGAAAGCACTGTTTGGAGCAGATAAAATATAATTGATAATTTTAACTTATTTTATATATATATATATATATATATATATATATATATATATAAAATGATTTAAAGACATAAATAAAAAGTGTGTTCTGTAAAATGAAGGGTGATGTAAAATGCCAATTGGTATTCTATCAGATTCTATCATTCCTCAGATGAACAAAGGTCTTACTTTAGAATGACATGAGGGTGAGTAATTATTGACAGAATTTTAAATTTTGGGTGACATTTCAGGTTTCAACTAGGCCTAATAAAAGTGTTGAGCTACTGGTTGCGTTGAGCTGATAGTTGTTGGTTTTACTTCTGCTTTGTTCTCTACAGCTCTCTTTCACTCTGCAGCCGCCTACTGTCTTCTATATTGACGGTAACGCTTTTGGCTTACATACTGAGACCAGAGAGCTACTCACAATCCCACCAGAATGAACTGCAGATCAGCTGCAAAGTATACCTTAAAGCATAACATTACATGAAAAGGCCTACATTAGAATATTTTCTGAACTGTCTGTAATGGCCAAGCTTCCGGCTTCGCTACTGTTCAGGTGCTCTTGCTTACTGCTCTGTGCTCTACTCCCTGTTTATGTACCTTATGTACTTTTCTCAGATTGAGATTTTCTAAGATTGTAACTTCAGCAGATGAGCACAGTGCTCAAACACATTTTTTTTGGCAGAAACACTGAAACTCAACTTTTTGGGACTGGAGTAATTGTACGAGAAGACACTAATGCAAACACTAGTATTCTACCACCCCCCATACACCTTGAACAGATTTGAAGCATTATTGAATGTGGGTGAGGAATCCCCCAATGGGATTGAACATGGATCGTGTCAGCCAGCTGCTAACATTGCTACTAACAGGCGCTCAAGGTTGAGCAGACAGTGGCATTCAGCTCAGAGCGCAGCCGAGCCCAGGACTCTGATAGTGGGTGACTCCATTAACAAAAACATCGGTAGCAGGACTACAACTACATGCTGCTTTCCTCAAGCAAACAAGGAACTTCGGAACATTATAATGAAGCACAATAATGCAAATCAAATCATCATCCATGTGAAGAATGTTACTGGGAAAGAGCAGTCAGAACTCCTTAAAAAGGATTTCAGTGACCTCCTTGAAACACTATGAAGACTAAGTGTTCATCAGTGGACCACTCCCAGCAAGGGGAACTAACATGTTTTCAAGGCTGCATGGGCTGAATACATGGCTACAAAGAATCTGTAGTTTAAAAGGAGTCAACTTCAGTCTTTTCTGGGGCTGTAGACAACTGTTTAAACTGGATGGCCTCCACCCAAACAAACTGGGTGCAAAAGTTCTAAAGGATAACATCTACTTCTCCCTCCATCATCCTTCAGTACCATTTGCCAATCCACTAAACCTGAATGGCACAAATACATATCAGCCTCTGAGTCATCATGTGGTTGACTAACAGGTGCTCAAGGTTGAGCAGACAGTGGTGCTTTAAATATTTCTGATATTCAAATCCGATAAAGGATTGTTAGGCTGCATTAATTAGGTCAACCGGAACCGGGAACACTTCCCATAACACCTGATGCAAGAAAAATGGAATCTATGCTAATATTGTCTGTCTCCTGCTTATTCCGAGGTCAGATCCAGTATGAATCCTGGAGAGTTGGCCACTGCAGTTTCCCTTGATCCAGTTTGTACCCAGATGGTGGGTCAGTACATATAGACCACCTCTACAAGTCTGTATGGGAGTACAAACTACTTGTTTATTGGTCAGAGGAGAACTGACCCCCCGACTGAGCCTGGTTTCTCCCAAGGTTTTTTTTTTTTTTCTCCATCAGTGTCACAGATGGAGTTTTGGTTCCTTGCCACTGTCACCTATGGCTTGCACAGTTGGGGACAACAACTAAATTGGGGACAAACAATTTATTAATTTGGAACTATTGATTAATTTCCTCAAACTAAAATTGTTTAAAGTTTCTTTTTGAATTATTGATATATTACTTTCCCATTTGATACTGTAAAGTTGCTTTGACACAATTTGTATTGTAAAAAGTGCTATATAAATAAAGCTGACTTGACTTGACTTGACACATCCCAAAAAGACACTGACAGCACCATGTAGCCACGACAACCACTGCTCATGGACACCATCCTGACTGAGCCCTGTCCACAGAGCTCATCACAGACAGACTGTGATGTATAACAGCTCCAAGACTCAGCACCCAAGGACGACTTCACTGGCTGTCTGGAAAACAGCCAGGGAAGCCAGGACAACCTATTTCAGCCACCGGAAACACCAGAGCAACAGCCCCACTACCAGACACATTATCCCTCTCTCCAGCATCTCCACTTCTAAGCTTTTCACAGAAAATGGAGGAATTTATGCTAGGACCAAACTCTCCCACTCTTTCAACTATTTTTTCAAAAGTGTGCTTAACTGTTTAGAAGCAGTTAGAACACTTCACTTCTTTCTGGGACTTTTCCAAACTCCCTCAAAACTGCAGTTGTTAATCCCCTCCTGAAAAAAAAAAAATCTAGATAACACCATTTTGAACTATAGACTAATTTCAAATCTTCCTTTAGGCAAGATTATTGAAAATGTTGTTTTTAATTAGCTGAACTACTACATAAACGCAAATGGATACCTGGACAATTTTCAATCTGATTTCCGACCACATCACAGCACAGACTGCATTCACATTATTATGTGAGTATAGGAGAGCATAAGTCTAATTGGACGTCCATGACATGCAGAGTCCCACAAGGCTTAATTCTTACACCGCTCTTGTTTAGCTTATATGTCCTCTCACTGTGAAACCGTGCGGAAAAAACAAGCCACTTTTATGAGGATTGTGGGCTTTCTTGGAGTTATTGAAGCTGTTGATGGATCTCAAGTTTACATCATGCAAATGAGGAGACATACCAATAGAAAAGAATTTCAAAGCATCAGTAATAATTTGTAATCATTTGCACAATGCAAAGCATTTTTTTTTAAATAGATTGAAATATTAAATGGTGTCTTAATTAAATGATTTCATTGTAGTTACATCAAATGATTGGTGTTGTGCTGCTGTGACTTCACATGAGCAGGCTCACTATTGGCTAAATCAGAGGTCAAGGCAGCCATTTTGGGTTGACATCATTGTAGTCCTTAGTTCACAACACCCTTTGACGCGTACAATCACACCAGTGTGGTCAGTCTTGGCTGGTCCCTGAAGTGTACGATCACACCAGTGTGATTTGAACATTGAGTGCATCATGTGATCAGCTGCTGAATTCAAATCTGCTTTGGCGCTTTGACTGGCGCTGAGCCAGATCGGATGCACTGAACTCTTATCATATTATCACAACTATTAATTGTTTTCAACCATATAATGCTTATTTTAGGTTCCACACATTTAAATACACATAAGTACTAGCAAAACCATACATTTATAGTTTGTAAAAACACGCTGATGTCTATCAAGATAATGATCTTACAAACATAATCTGACGACATGTTTTATTAATATCATATACACATTGTGTAGGTAACTGTAAAGTTTACTCTGCTCTTCTCCCTGCTCACCGGACACTTACTTTAATGTCTTTCGGGAGGAGAGGATGAATTTGCGTGTTACCTCTCGGATTCAGCGTGAAATAACATGGCGGCGCCCATCACCCGGCATAGATCAACTAACAGGGTCATTATAAATGTGTTTAAACTTCCAAATACATTTACTTGCACATATTTCAGAATCGGAATATCAGATGTTTCATAATATAGTGAGCATGTTTGTGAATATGAATAATAAAAAAAAAAAAAGAAAAACAAAATAAAGGTGAACCATGTGTCTTATAGCTCTATTGTGGCTGCGGTGTGCCATGTGACAAGCATGAGGTGTCGCCATGGAAACAATAAAGCGATACTTTCTAAAATAACAGTCGCCTAAAAAAACTCACCCTGGGGGGCTCAGCTAGAATATTTTAAACTCACATGTGAAAGGGTTAAGTGTCCCCTCAGTAGGGGTTGGACGACTTCAGAATTTTTAAACTCGACATTTAAGTGATGAAAGTCGAGTCGACGTCGACTAGTCGCTGATTGTTATTGATGAACAAATACGACTGAATCTTGCGCTCAGACTCGAACACCTTGTGCACCACTATATGGCATATGACACAGTGCTGCCCATATGGCTACTGTTCATATAATAGCTTGTTTTTATCGTTCCTTTGTCTTTGGGTCTTTGGGTCATTATATTTAGCTCGTAATCAGATAAATAGATTAATATTAGTAAGAAAAAGATAAAGTGAGAGAGTGATTGTGTGTGTGAAATAATTCTACCTGGCAGCATCTCTCTACTAATAGTATAGCTGTGGGGTTTAATTAATAAGAAATATATGCTAAAACCTTTTGGTTTCTAAGCTGTATTATTGAGAATTCATAGAACATTGCTGACAATAAATTTCCGCACTATTAAATGATTCTGTGTGCGTGTGATCTGCGCGTTATGTCTGTAGCCTATGTGTGTGCGCGTTACAACACACATCACATCACATTAGAATAGAATGGCAATTAATTTACCTGTACAATAAGATGTTTAAAACATGAATTCTCCCTTTCCATTTTCAGCATCCATGTATAATCCAGTGGTTCTCAATTCCAGTCCTCGCACCCCACTGCTCTGCACATTTTATCGCTTATCACAACGTTTGTTCTGTTGCAAGTGCCCTGCAAAGTGGATATCCATGGATATCCATGCTTCCAGTTTAAAGCTAGCGTATAAGTTCTATTTAAAGGTAATTAAAGCATGCGAGACATGAATTTAAATAGTATTTATTTACAGATGCATTTGTCACAGTTCACGCGTCTCTACTAAGATTCTTCTGTGTGTGAAGACACTGCAGGTGGTGCGTAGCGCAAATTTGTGAATGAACGTTCCGAAGTGAAGTAAACTTCAACGGATTTTCCATGCTCAGGGGTAGGGAACAATGAATACTGTGTAGTGACCGTGTCAATTGGAACACAGTTCATGCACGGAGCTCAATTCTAACGAGCTCGTTGTCAGAATCAGGTGCGTTAACTAAGAACAACATGCACAATGTGCAGAACAGTTGGGCGCGAGGATTGGAATTGGAAAATGCTGTTATAATTAAACATCTTGTGATGTTTTCAGAGTATGAATTTATTTGTCTTTTTAACTGTTTGGAAACAGAATGTAAATGTTTTATTGTCCTGTTGCATCCTCTATTTAGAACCAGCGACTAGTCGACCTCAAGCTTAAAGTGTCATGACAAGTCATTAAAGTCGACTAATCAACTAGTCGGTGCAACCCCTACCCCTCAGACAACACTTAAGAATCAGTCTTAGACTTCACTGAAAACTGCTTTTAGCTTCTTTATAAAAGTTTCCTGCTCTTAGAAAAGTCTTACATTTTACTAAGAATGTTTTGACACTTAAGTCAAAAGACTATTCTTAAGAGCATTTCTGAGAAGTTTTATAATACGGGCCCAGATGTGTTAAAACATTACCACATTTAAGTCCAGATTCAACACTCATCTGTTTAATTGTGCATTTACTGATTGAGCACTGTGCTACACCTGAACTGATTGCACTGAATTGTATGTATAATCACTTTTATTCTTAATTGTTTTAATTCATTTTAAAACATTTTTAACTAATTTTAAATCTTAAATTTCTTGTTTGTATTACTATTTTAATTCCTTTTATATACAGCACTTTGAATTACCATTGTGCATGAAATGTGCTATATAAATAAACTGGTCTTGCCTTGTAATGTGTGAGTGTGGGTGTGAATAAACAAATTAACAGTTTCAGAACAAAATAGTTTCAGACTTCTCTGTAAAAGTCTTTTTCCAAGTAGAGATACAGCTTTAATAAGTTGTATGCACTAAATAAAGAAATGTCTTGGAATTAATCTGTTTTTCTTCCTATTTCTTTGTGTGTGTATGTATGTAAAGAGTTTTGTCTCCTCTGCCCGCATTTTTTTTTTTTTTTTTTTTTTGAAGTGTGAAATGTTTAAACTCAGGAAGTATCTGCTGTAGATGTCACAGGACAGAGGTCATTTTATTAATGTGTCAGTATGGGGTCCAGTGCACTGCCTCTCATCCTCTGTAAGTATCTGATTATATTCTATAACAGGAAAACCTGAAGGGCCACAGTCCTGCAGTGTTTCTAACCTTATTACCTGTAATTTTCAAAGCAGCTAAAATTTGCAGGGCTGCAGACCTCCAGGAACGGAGTTTGGCTGCCCTCTTCTACATTATCTTCTAACGTCTGTTTCTAATATATTGTATTCAGTTGAAGATCAGTTTCAACAGGTTGTGCTGTGTGTAGGAGGGTTTGTATCTTTAGTCTCACTGCTAATTATATTCTTTATTGTTCAAATTCAGTGTGATGATATGGGGAAGTATATGGTAAAGTATTTGGACAGCTAAGTCACGCTTAAAAAATTAGTTCACCCAAAAATGAAACATTTTGTCATTAATTACTGACCCTCATATCATTTCAAACCCGTAAGACCTTCATTCATTTCAGAACAAAAATTAAGATTTTTTTTTTTTTATTAAACACGAGAGCTTTCTGCCCTCAGTAGATATCAAAGGAACTGAAACATTCAAAGCCTAGAAACAGACATCATTAAAAAGGACATCATTAAAGTAGTCATAATTTTATAAAGGTATAATAATTATTTTTGTATGCAAAGAAAACAAAAAATAACTTAATTTAACTATTTCTTTCTTCTTCTGCATCAGCAGCAACACACACATTTTATGGTACTCTCCAGAATGCATATTGAACTTGTTGAATAACCTGGTTTCTTAGGGGAGGAGGTGCATAAGTCCTGTTGGGTTGGCATTCATCAGGAACTCGATCTGTCCCCTGCATCTCCGCAATCTCTGTCATTATGTCCCACTGTACAGGTGCTACGATGAGGGTGGTAGGTAAGATGGGTTCAGGGGAAAGAGGTTGGTATGCCGACTCATACTGGTGAGAGAGTGTATCAGCTTTGGCATTCTTAGAGGCAGGGCGATAAGTTACTGTGAACTGGAACCATGTGAAGAAAAGAGCCCACCTGGCCTGTTTGTGATTGAGTCTCTTGGCACTGCAGAGATATTCCAGATTGCGATGATCAGTAAGGACTGTGAAAGGAAACTTGGACCCCTCTAGCCAGTGTCGCCACTCCTCAAAGGCCACTTTCATGGCTAATAGTTCACGGTTGCCCACATCATAATTCTGTTCAGCTGGATTTAGCTTGTGAGAAAAGTAAGCACAAGAAAAGAGTTTGGCCGGGCTGCCGTGGCATTGTGACAGGACTGCTGATACCCCTGTACTGGAGGCCCACTTCTACCACAAACTCACATTCAGGATCGGGGTGATGTAGTATGGGTGCAGTGGTAGAGACGTTTCTTGACCATAGACCATTAGAGGGGCTGTGATGGAGCTGAAGTCTCTGATGAACCACCTGTAAAATTTAGCAAAGCCAAAGAACCTCTGCATCTCCTTGACAGTAGTAGGTTGGGGCTAGTTCAGAACAGCTTGCATCTGTCCCATTTGCATAGGTTCTGGTTCGGATACTAATGGAGGACTTGAATGGAACGTAGAATTCCTGCCAGGCCTTTGAAAGTGGATCAAGTAGTCAATGCAGATGGCAAGAACAATCAGTTGATCTAGCGTTTTCCCCTCATCACGACAAGTGAGCTCAGCCTGTAATTTTTTTCAACTTTAAGGGATCATCAGTCCATCCTGTTTGTGCAGCTAGTGTGCAAAAGTCAAAGCAAACTCAGCTGCAGAGCGTTTCACTTGTCGCAGTGTGAGAATTTGCTTGCCTTCATCATCTCCTCCCTCAGGGAGATCAAACACTTCCCGAAAGCATTGCAGAAAGCCCTCAAACGTAGGAAAGACTAGCCGATTGAAACTCCACACAGCGGTAGCCCAGTCTAATGATTTATCAGTCAATAGAGTGCACACAAAAGCTATGCGACTCTCCTCTGTGGGATATAACACTGGCTGTTGCGAGACAAAGAGCATTGTAGCAGAAAGCCCTTACATTTAGATGATGTGCCATTGAATTTCTCCGGGTAAGCTAAGCGGGGACTGGCCGTGGAGTGACTCAGAGGAGGTGCTTGTGGTGCTGTGTTTAATGGTGGCGAGGATGACTCAGAAGAAGGTTGTTGTAACACTTGCAAAGTCTTTACTAACTCCTCAGTGAGAGATGTGAGGCGTGCTAGCTGCTGTTGATGAGCACGTTGGCCTGGGCAGAGAATTTGATAGTGAGTCTGTAGACTGCTGCTAGATCAAGGCTGGGCGAAGTCTTCTGTTTTTGTACCAAAAATATTTGCCATATCTTTATGTTAACATATTTTTACAAGCCTTATGATTTGGAGCTTTGATGCAACCATGGCCTCATGGTGCAAACAGGAAACAAACCACTCTGGTCATGTGACAATTTGCACTAACCATGTGAAACTGCACATATTTAATTGAGACCCTTTATTTTTTCCATACTTGCAAGAAGTGGATTAAAATGAAAACTTGTAATTTACAGTTACAATTGTGACCCTTTAAAAATATTAGAATCATTGCATTTGACACAACATGTCAAACCAAGTGCCAACAAATGATGCTGAAGTTTTTTTAAAACTAAACACTGTTATTATATACATCATATTTAGTAGCATGTTTTATTTTGTGAAATGATTTACTGAAAATTCTGTTTGTGCTATATTTTGTTAAAAAAAATGGCCACTTGTTTTGATATATTGCAAATATGCATATGTTGTATCAGCCTGTTTACACTGTGAACACTAAAAGAACTTGTGAAAACGCCTGAAGTGTGTAAATTATTTTGGGGCCAGTAAAGTCACAATTAATTTGATGGTGCCAATGTCAAACAGGAAGTGTGGCTGAGTGCATCTCAAACACTTTCAGCTCATTTGGTTAGGAATTTTATTGCTTGCTTTGTTCCAGTTAAGAATCAGTGGAGTAAAACATTAACCTCATTACTGCATGTAACGTGTTTGCAAGTATCTTAATACAAAAGTGAGTTTTTGTGTACTATGATAAAATGATATCATACTGGTGTGAAAATTGCATGATTCTATATTTTATATTCTTTCTAAAGAATCTTCATGTTTTACAAAAAAAGGGCAAATACACAGGGCAAGCAAATAGAGGAAACAATACAAAATTAATTTGGGACATCATATGAAAGGCAAAGGCTTAACATGTAAATGAGCATGCTGCGTTCACAATTTTGAGCTTATATGTGTATCTGCATATACACACCATGACAAATTCTTGTCGCCTATCCAAGTTGTAGGAACAACAAATAATAACTTGGCTTCTAGTTGATCATTTGGAATCAGATGTGGCTTATATGAAATGCAAAGACCTCTAGATTATGCTTATTTTACCAAAATAAAATCTTGTCATGTCTTGATTTTAAATGATTTAATTAGGACGGAAAGGTCCTAAAGGTGATTCAACCAATCACAGATTAGAGTGTCACCTGTGACAAATACTGTAATTAACACATGCCCAGGTGTGTAGAAGAAGAACCCAAGCACACCCAACCTTCATTTGAAATGCATCCTGACCTCTGACAGCATGCCAAAGATTCAAACACAGACCAAAGTGCTGATCATCAAGAGCCTGAAGACCAAGTCTCCTGCTGAAGTGGCAGACATCTTTAATGTATCTAAACTTCAAAAGGAGAGGATAAGAAAAAGATTTGAAGAAACTGGTGAAGTTCATGACAGGCCCAGGTCAGGCAGACCCCGTAAGACAACTGTTCGAGAGGACCGTTTGTTGGTTCAACAGTCCAGGGCCAGCCCTTTTTCAACTGCAGCAGAGCTACATAACTGGTCACCAGAAACCCCTGTATCTACAAGAACGGTTTGTCGAATTCTCTCACGCAGTGGTCTCAATGGCTGAATTAGTGCTCAGAAAACAGCATTAAACAGAAGACAACTAAAAAATTGTGTTGCATTTGCCAAGGCCCACAGCTTGCAGGAAGGATGGACTGTGGAAAAGTGGCAGAAGGTTGATTTTTTTCGATTAATCATCTATTGAACTGTATCCCAGTCATCGCAAATACTGCAGAAGACCTATTGGAACCCGCATGGACCCAAGATTCACACAGAAAACAGTCAAGTCTTGAGGTATCAAGACATTCTTGCTGCCCATTACATTCCAAACCACAGGAGAGGTCAAATTCTTCAGCAAGATGGCGCTCCTTCTCATACTTCAGCCTCCACATCAAAGTTCCTGAAAGCACAGAAGGTCAAGGTGCTCCAGGATTGGCCAGCCCAGTCACCAGACATGAACATTATTGAGCATGTCTGGGGTAAGATGAAGGAGGAGGCATTGAAGATGAAACCAAAGAATCTTGATGAAATCTAGGAGTACTGCAAGAATGCTTTCTTTGCCATTCCAGATGACTTTATTAATAAGTTATTTGAGCCATTGCTGAGATGTATGGATGCAGTCCTCCAAGCTCATGGAGTCATACACAATGTTAATTATTTTTCCACTGCGCCATGACTTTATGTTCTGTACTGTACATTATTTCTGTTAAATGACAAGACTTTTTTCTAAGCAAAGTCTGACCTTTCTGCCCTAATTAAATACTAAAATATCAAGGCATTATTAGATTTTATTTTGGTAAAATAATCGTAGTCTAGAGGCCTTTGCCTTTCATATAAACCACTTCTGATTCCAAATGATCAACTAGAAGTCAAGTTATTATTTGTTGTTCCTACAACTTGGATAGGCGACAAGACTTTTGTCAGGGTGTGTAGTATGCCTTGTAATTGTGTCACTATCATTGTCTTGGATCTTGCAATTCACAATGAAGCATGACATACAATTGTAACATTTTTCCCAATCAAGACAGAAAATCAAAATACAGTCCTATAACTCAATAGCGGAAGGGCAGTGCGATCTTCCCAGTATGGCGGATAAACCAGAGCAGTCTCCCAGAACTCAATGCAGTGTGACGCCAACTTCACATTCTCTATGGTGTTGTTTACATGAACGTCTAATACCTTTTTGTTTCAGATCAGCGTAAGAGAGTTGACTCTTTTTCTTTTATTTAACTTTGTCAACTCGACTTTGAATTGTATAACATTACATAAACAGTTTTACTTTCATAAAACTTTCCTTTGATCCCATTTGCCAGCTATTATTTCAAAACTTTAAAGGGGAGGAGGGATGTAATTTTTATGAGGGGCATAGAATTGAGGTATTCACCTTGAGAACTTTGTTTGTTTTCTCTTTATTTAACTGAAAACAGTTTTGCCACATCCAACTGTTAATTTCATCAGTGCATGGGCAGAGGAGTCAATGTGGCTGTAGACATCAGGCAATGAGGCTGAATAAATCTTGGCATCATCTCCATAGCTTTGATTAGCAATTTGATTCTTTCTGATTATTTGACACATTGGGAGCATATACAGGCTGAACAAGAGTGCTGCAATAATTGAGTCTTGAGAGACTCAACATGCCCTGGATGTCCACTTAGTCTCCTGGTCACCTATACTCACAGTGTTATCATTATCAGTTCACGAGTCCTGTGATGTCATTGTGTGTGTTGTTGTTAAATAATGGAGAATTTTCACCAATGGTTGTCATTGATGAGCTTTAAAACACAGAAAACCACTTATGAAATGCTTCATATCTGTATTTTTGCTGTTTTTTAGTGCTGATGTCCCTCATCCATGCTGGACCCACTCAAGGTGCTGTGCAGTAATTTGATTATTAAACAAATGTGAATTGTGTTGTAGTAGTTTATTTGTCTACATGGATCACATGAGGATATCACACTTGTTTCTTTGCTGATATGTTATGTCTGTATTTTGCTGTCATACATCTTCAAGCAGCATCATCTGTCTGTGTAAGTCCTCATGCTGCTAAAATGCTGCTATTTCTGCAATTTATGAGGAAAGTAAAATAAAATAAATAAAACGTTTATGGTAGTTACACTGTAGTTACTGACTGCATGCCATTGACCCTTATGTCATGACAAAATAATTCCTCTCTGTTATACAATTTGTCAAAATATTGTAAATGAAAAAAAAAAGTACTTTTGCACAAAAAAAAGTTAAACTGAGTCTTTTTTATTATTATAATAAAGATGTTTTAATAATGTCCCGATACAAATTTAAATGAGCCATCTAGTGGCTGCAATGTTATTTGAAATAACATTATTTTATTTCATGCTATTTTATTTTATGGCAGCAATCTTGTCACCTTTATTTATATAGCACTTATTACAATACAATGCAAGCATCAAACTTATACATTAACAACAATTTATTAATCATCATACTCAGACATTCAACATTGTCAGTCTTATCTACATGAAGGAAGGTTAGAATAATAATAAAAAAAAAGTTATTTTAAAAACGGTTAATTAAAAAAATATATATTTATGTAAAGTTATATAGCAAAAAAAAAAAAAAAAACCTGCACATCTGTAGAGTAAAAACATTGATAAAGTGATTGATGTTATAGAAGAATAAATGATAATAATAAAAAATAATAATAATACAACATTTTACCTTCTGGGTTGTGAGGAAACACCAAACATCCTGAGCATACTTTCTAAACCCGGTGATCTCAAAGTGGAGAACTGGAGGTCTGTGGCCTATAGTCATAATTTGATTACCACCAAGGAGGAAAAAATATAAATAAATAAAATAAAATAAATATTACATAACATGTCATATGACCATATTTTTTAATCAGTTCATTAATGCAACATTCATTAGCAACATTTATGATTTCAAATTACTCTGCATAAAACATCTAGAGAGAGAGAGAAAAAAAATAAATAAACAGAAGTTCCAACATCTAAGAGTATTAAAGACATGCTCAAACACTGCTTCTCGTCTGTAAGGGGTCCCTGGCCACAATAAGTTTCAGAAGTCAAGTCAAGTCAGCTTTATTTATATAGCGCTTTTTACAATACAAATTGTGTCAAAGCAACTTTACAGTATCAAATGGGAAAGTAATATATCAATAATTCAAAAAGAAACTTTAAACAGTTTTAGTTTGAGGAAATTAATTAATAGTTCCAAATTTTAAAAAAAATAAATAAATAAATTGTATTTTATTGAAGCCTCTGACTGAAACAATTACCAGCCAGAACATGAACTGTTCAATAATGTTTTAATAACTTTATTTCAAAATCCAGTTGAACTGACAAAACAAATAAATCAATAAAATTGTATCACTATCAGCTACATTAAATTGGACATTCACTTCAGACTCTGTTTTCTTCTGTTCACAGGTTTTCCCACACCTACACTGACTGTGACACCAGACAGTCTTGTATTCACTGAAGAGACAGTCAATCTGGTGTGTCTGACTGAGTACAGTGGCTGGACATATAAGTGGTTTAAAGCAGGCAAATTGCTTCCAATGTTACAGTTGCCTGATCGTTATACTGCAAATGGAAACACTCTCACTGTCAGAGGAGCTAATGTGTCTGATGAGGGTCAGTACCAGTGTAGAGGACAATATGGAGGATCATACTCACCACGATCAAACACTGTTTCTCTCATTGTAAAAGGTGAGTTGAATATCATCATCTGTAAACTCTCTACACATGAGAATGATATTCAATTGCAACACTGAATCTATAAGCTCCTGAAGTTCCTCAGCATAACATATAAAACACAAAGAGAACAAAAACTAACACATTCACTGTAAGTCTGATAATTGTTTCAGATAATATGAGAATCACATTAAACCTGTAGAGAATCAACATCACTCCTCTTTAACATTAGTGTTACACAAGGGGTGTAAAAGTGTCCTAATGTAGGAACTCACTTAGTGATCATCGAGGACCATCACAGATCAGTGTGGACTATAACAGGTTTGCAGAAGATATCAGTGAGAGAAAAGTCAGGCAGGGGTGCGTTTCCCAAAAGCATCGTTAGCCAACTATGGTCGCAAGTTCCGTCGTTGCCATCATAGTTCAGAGATTCTGCATTTCCCGAAACCATAGTTCAAACGAATATTCACAAACAGCGTCGCAAACTTACGTGGTTGGAACTACAGCTCTTGACCTGTGGTTAGAAGCATAGTTTCTTGTTAGTAAGACATATGGCCTCAATAAATTATGCTCTTGGGCATATAAGCAAGCTAACATGCAATACAATCAATATCTTCCATTCAATCTAAATATCAATGGATTTTAATCTATGTATTTTGGTGCCTCCTATATAAGCACTGTCTTTGAATAGTGTGCATGTGCATAAATGCCTAAAGGGAACCCTGGAGTATGACGTAAGAGGGAACCCGTGATGAATCAAACATCAATTAAAGCAAAATGACAGGGAACAAAAAAAAAAAAAAAAGTTAATTAGACATGAATTAGTCACATAAGATGTTCATCATTTTAAGATTCCCTTTCGAAGGGAAGTCAAACTGCTTCCTCTAGAGGTCGCTATGGGGAATGACTCCTTCGTGATCCGTGGCTTAAATACAAAAACTACAACAGTACTGGCCGGCGACAGCCTATCACGTCACTGCCGGCACGACTCGTTGCTGCCGGTGCGTCATCGTTGGTGTGACGCACAGTATAAAAGGATGCTGGCAAACACATAATCCTCTTCTTTTTCTTCAGCGATCATTTTTGTTTGAAGCTGCATTCTAACGGTAAGGTTTTTCCTTCATTTTGGCAAGCACTAGTAAAGCATTTACAAACAGACAGATGCAGACCATAGAATTATTATTAAAGTGTGTAAAATTTCAGGAACAAATAACAGTAGGTAATTCAGCAGACTCAGAATCTTGTTTGAATATAGGCATAATTGCAGGCTACACTGTAATCGGTGGTCATTGTCCGAATGATGATACACAATCCAGCAAAAGTAAACTACGGTCAAACCCCATCCACCGTGTGCTTCCCAGAACGATTCAGTACTTGCTTAATCCCAGATGTTTAATTGCTCAGGACAAGATGTGAAACAACAGTCTCACAATAAAGCATCCCATTGATGCACTTGGAAAAGCCCTTGTGCCTAGCCAAGCATGGTAGCACCTCACCCCTTCGGTCGTGCTTCCCTCATTAAGAGGTCATTAAGCACACCCTCCTTGGGCAAAACAGGTTTTTCACCTCTCTATATGAGAGACAGGTATACTAAAACCCTGCAGCTGCTTTTGTCTGAGCTTCCGGCTTCATTGGACTAGTGGGTCGCTTGCTGCCCCCGATGAGTTTGCCTTCCACTGCCTGGCCGTGTGGAAATCACACAGACCTCTCAGTCTTCTAAAGCTCCTTTGCCATCAGGCCCCTCTTCTGCCCCGTTGGTGTCTACTGACATCTACAGACGCATGACAAATCCCCTCCTCTGGGGTTTTTTGAGATCATGCCAATCCAGAAGGATCGCACGATACCTCTCTAGTATTACAGAAGGTTCTCCGTGCCCTATGGCTCTGTCGTTTACCAGGTTGTAGCCTTTGGTGGAACTGCCTAAATTCTCCCCTCAGCCTGAGGGTCCCTCTCACGAGCATGCTTTTTTAAGAAATGCCCAGAAATTCTTTGATGGTCCTTGAGTGAATATGTTTCTAAGTGAAGCTGAATTAATGTGACTGCAGGATACACTAGCGTCTGGCGTTCTGTAATGTGGCTGTTTCAGTAAAACACAATGTTGGATCCAAGTGAAGTTTAAGCACAAAAGTAAAACCAGCAATGAACCAATAAATAAATAAATAATTAAATACAGGAACTTAAACAAAGGCACACTATACTTTCATACAGAACCAGACGATAAAGAAGAGAAACACTGGAGATCATATAGACAAGAACAGACAGGTGTAGGCAATGAGTTGCCATGGCAACAGATGAGGGTGACTATGGAAACAAACAAGGTAGGCAAGGCAACAAGGGAAACAGGAACTAAATACAGGAAGTGTATATAAAAACAATGGGAACAGAAAAAAACACTTCAGCATAAAAGTCCTTAAACAGAAGACAGGAAACACAAGACCATAATCATGACAGTATCATGAATAACAACAGTGTGTATAATTTAAAAATAACAAAACATTTAAATAGATTTAATTTAGAATAAAAAAAATGCATTAAATCTAATGAACCCAGAAGGTCATACATTTAAGCTTCCATTTTTATTATTATTATTATTATTATTATTATTATTAATTAATCAATTAATTAGAGTACACTTTAAGACATTTTAAATGTAGTCAGAGCATGAGCAAAGCATGTTTCTAACATAATACTGTATTTTTATAAGCAGAATCATTCATTTTTATTTTTTTCAAAATATTATTAAATAGTTAAAATATAATGAAATATGATTTAAAATAATGTATAAAATATGAACTATTGTTTTGATCCCAGCTGAAGGTGGGATTTCGGGAACAAAAATGTCATTTGTTGACATTTTAAAACTATACTGGCCCAAGGGTTTTTAAGATAAAAAAGACACATCATGAAGTGGATTTATACATAATATACTGTAAAAACGGTAAGAAGATGCAGTAATTTACTGTTAAACTGTTACATTTACCAAATAAAATAAATGAATTTTACTCAACTATTAGTGAAAGTTCTTTGCATTTATAATAAAATAGTTGTGTGAACTCAATAGAGAATAAATGTTACAATGATTTAGTGTTGGGATTTAATAGTGTTTCTTTTGAGTTTTGTGGGATACAACTGTGCTGTATAGACTAAAGTCTGTTTAGGCTGTGGACAGACTAAAACATGTTGATTTTATGCTGCACGTTGCTTTAAAACAAGTCATTAACTGTATTTTCTGATGCAGTGGTGTTGATGCATGTGTGCTGTTGCTAGCTGACTATTTCATTTAATTTAGTTCATAAAAAACTACTGCCATTTATTAACAATGCACTGTCACCTAAGTTAAACATCAAAAAACAAAGGCAGTTTCATTTAAGTTTCACAAATCTGAAATATTTCCAAACATGAAGTGTATTTTTGTTAATTTCACAGAGAGACCCAAACCTGTAGTTCATGTAGATCCTGATGAAAATGTGTTCGTAGAAGAGACAGTCACTCTGTCATGTGACATACATGGAACACAAGGCTGGCGGTACAACTGGTATAAAGAGGGAAATCTAGTTAACAGCACAAGACAAAACCAGACGTATATAATCTCATCTGTGGATTGGTCTCATAGTGGTGTGTACAGCTGTGAAGGAACTCAGTCAAAAGCACCAACATACTCACAGATGAGTGATGGAGTTACACTGACAGTATCAAGTGAGTGACTGAGTGTCAACATCGAGTCAAGTGTGCAGAAAATGTTTTTAAATAGGTTACAGTAATACATGCAAACATAGAAAAGTCAAAAGTAATAAAGTTTTAGTAATAAATGGGATGTGTGCTACATAGAAAAGTTACATAGAAAATGTTTTGTCTTCATTAAAGTGCACACCGAAGCTTCAATAGCAAGTGCTTACTCGTTTAATACTTTTCAACTTTGTGTGCTATATCTTTCAAGGCTCAAAATCTCACATAAACTTGAGCATTTAAAATGATTACCATTTGATTCTGATATTTTCATTTCTGGCATTTATCTGTATAGTGAGTTGTGACTGAACTGTCCTTTTTACAAATAATTAGCCATCTATAGCCGTACAGCAATGGCAAAATGACAGAACCATGCCTTAGACCTGAGACTTTATGATTATTCTTTGAAACCTTGTTGGATTTCCTTCTGGAAATCAATATAAACAATGGTTTTCTGTGCAAATAAAAATATATAAATGCAAATAATAAAATTAAATAAATATATGAAAAATGAAGACAGAATATTATAATATGACCAGTATGAACAATAACATCCATAAATGAACTCAACACTCATCACTGTTCACTTACAGATAAACCACAGCTGACTCTGACTGTAAATCCTCAGAGTCCAGTGTTCACTGAAGACACAGTTACTCTGAGCTGTGATGTGGGACACTTAACTGGATGGACAATTCACTGGAGCAAAGACTCAAACCCTGAACACACTGATGCAGCAAATAAAACAATCCAGTCTGTGAGTGTCACTGATGGAGGAAGATACTGCTGCAGAGCAAAACGAGGAAAATATTACAGCGAGTTCAGTAATAGAGTTCAGATAATAGTAAAAGGTGAGCACTCTCTTAAGTCAACTTGATGTGTTTATGAACATGATAATTACTGTCTTACATTAACATACATTAGCAAACTAAATGTCATATATATATATATATATATATATATATATATATAAGGCTGTCAGATCATCTTGAATATGTTCAAACAGTGTGTTTTTTGCTCATTTCACAGTGAGACCCAAACCTGTAGTTCATGTTCATCCTGACAGAAGTGTGTTCAGAGAAGAGATGGTCACCCTCACATGTGACATACAGCAGACAGGAGACTGGTGGTACAGCTGGAATAAAGAAGGAAATCTAGTTAACAGCACAAGACAAGATCAGAAGTATATAATCTCATCTGTGGATGGGTCTCATAGTGGTGTGTACAGCTGTATAGGAACTCAGTCAAATGCTCCACAGTACTCACAGATGAGTGATGGAGTTACACTGACAGTATCAGGTGAGTGTGTTAATTTTTCCTTTCTTAATTTCAAAGCAAAGAGATTGAGTAGCTAACAAGGTAAACCTGATCTTAGTTTATCTCCATCACACTCCAAGTCAGATTATGTTCTTAAGAGTTTGTAACGGATATTGGACCAATCAGCTGTGAGTGGCACAGAATAGCAGTATTTATTCAAAATAGAAATATTTTCTAACAATATAAGTCTTTACTATAACTTCTATCAATTTAACACATCCATGCTGAATTAATTTCTTAAAAAATCCTGATCCCAAACTTTTGAACAGCAGTGTATTTTTGTAGCTCAAAAATGTTCTTATACTCTTTTCTATCAGCCACATCTAAGAGGACTGAAGCAATTCATATAAGATGGCCTAAATACAACTTTATGAAAATCTGGAATCAGATGGTGTAAAAATTAAAATATTGAGAAAATCACCTTTAAAGTTGTACAGATTAAGTTTTTAGCAATGCATATTACTAATCAAAAATTAAGTTTTGACATATTTACAATAGAAAATGTACAAAATATCTTCATGATCTCACTTAATACCCAAATGATTTTGGGCATAAAAATAACTTTTGTTAGAATAAAAACACTTGTATCATTTTAACCTATACAATTTGTTTTTGCATGTTGCTACAAATATACCCATGCTACTTAATGGTTTTATGGGCCAGAGTCACATTAATTGAACTGCTGAATAAGATCAGTATCACATTTGCACTTGTGTGATATTGTACAACTATGATGTAAATATGAGACAAAAACTCAAATGGGCATTTTTGCCTCACATCTTGAATTTTAGAGACATTCTAACTATGTTCTCTAGGCTCCATTACGCAGTGAGTTAACTGTTGCCCTGCCTCATGTTTGTCATCAGTCAATTGTATTAAATGTTAGATGATCCACGTAGGTCTGGAGCATTAAAAAAGTGTGTTAAATGTGTTAATAATTTTAACATAATTTTTCACCTGAATTAATCTAATTAATGTGTTAAATTACCAGCCCTAATCTCAAATCTTTTCATATACTCTTATCAGACACATCTGTTCTTATACTGTAAATGACTGAAGCAATTCATTTTTAGTCTTTATTCAGTTTGGATGCAGAACTGTATAATACAACTCAGTAGCAAATATCACTATTTAAGTATTTCAGGCATATTATGCACAAACAACCTGCAGGTGAATCTAACCAACATCTTCAATATATACTTTGTTATGGTGTTTTGCCATGTGCTTTTTTTTACCTCCTGATAAAATGCTCCTTTTTAGTGAAATGAGGCTTATTGTAGAATTTGCTGATGCTGACAGATACACAGATAAATCTGTCCTTGTTCTCCTGCAGATCTAAAGCCAAAGCCTGAACTCACATCAGATCCTGCAGGAGCTGCACTGACAGGAAACACAGTGACTTTGACCTGCCGCATGGATCTGTCCACTGGATGGGACTTTTACTGGTACAAACACACACTGAACTCTGAGACAAACATGACAAAACCAAACTCCTACACAGTGAAGATTGATTCAGTGTCTGATGGAGGCCAGTTCTGGTGTAGAGCTGGAAGAGGAAAACCAGTCTACTACACACAATACAGTGATGCACTGTGGGTAAATGTTACAGGTGAGAGAGAACATAGTATGTGACGCAACATACAGATCACAGACAATATCTACAGAACATATAAAACTTTGAATCAAAAAATAACGCAATAATCTGTGTTTGTACAGTGAGTCCTAAAGCTGTGGTGACAGTACGACCTGATGAACGAGTGTTCAGAGGAGAAACAGTCACTCTCAGATGTGATGTAAAGTGGGAAGACGACACTGAGTGGACATACAGATGGGAAATAGAGGGAACAAATAACCAACATAAAAACTCTGTCAGGCTAATCTCAACACAAGAGTGGAACATCAGCAGTGTTAAAGACATTCACAGCGGTAAATACACCTGTACAGGACAGATGGGGACACAAAGCTCTCAGCGCAGTGATGCTGTTACACTGACTGTATCAGGTGAGTTTGTGTGTTTGTTCATTATTATCAGTGTGAACAGCTTCTCTCTCAGTTTGTCTGTGGCTCTATAACTCCTCATGTTTTGTTCAGCTGAAGCTCAGGCAGCAGTGCGAGTGTCTCCACAGCCGTGGCTGACTGAAGGAGACTCAGTGACTCTGATCTGTGAGGTTACAGGCTCCTCTACAGGCTGGACGTTCAGCTGGTTCAGAGATGATGATCATCTGTCAGACAGCAGCAGAGGAGCTGGAGGCTCTTACACTCTCAGTCCTGCTGCTCTACAGCACACAGGAGTTTATATGTGCAGAGCAGAGAGAGGACGACCGGCCTTTAACACAAACAACAGCAGCACACAGCCACTGTGGATCACTGGTGAGTCTGGGTCACACTATTTATGCTTGTTCTCATCCGTATTCATGTTGCATTCCAGTCTCTGGAACAGGGTAAAGAAAAACATCTACAACCAAGGCCAACCTCAAAAACCTCTCACTTCCCTCCAATACTCAGCCTAAACCAGATCAGAAGCACTATATTAAATACATAATGCATAATAAGGCTTTTCGTATTTCAAACTTACAAATCTTATTTGTATTTCCTTCCTTATTAAAGATGATTTTATTACAAAAACACAAGGACTGTCAGTTTTGAAATGAGATTTTCTTCTTCTCAGGTGTTTCTTCTTCAGTGTCTCTGGTGGTCAGTCCCAGCAGAAGTCAACACTTCTCATCTGACTCTCTCTCTCTGAGCTGTGAGGATCAGAGTAACTCTGCTGGATGGACAGTGAGAAGATACACAGACAGAAACACAGAAGATTGTTCAAAACAAACAGGGTCTACATGTCGAATCGTCTCCCTCAGCACATCTGACACTGGAGTTTACTGGTGTCAGTCTGAATCTGGAGAGAAACATCGTCCTCTCAACATCACTGTACATGGTGAGACCTGTTTCTAACTCACACTTTCTATAAATTCTAAAAATATCACATTTTCCACTAATGGTTTTCTGTACAGCTGATTACAGACTGACAATACTGTACTGTCATTGAATGAGTTGTATATATTATAGTGTCCACATTCATCAGAGAGTCTTCTTTACATTTAAATGGACAGTTTTTGTCCAGACTACTGCACATGGAATCAGTTTCATGCCAGCTGTTCAAAGTCTGACTACACAACACATTGTTTTGATGTCTTCTTACTATTTGTAGTAAGCACACATGTCTTGTGTTGTGTAGATGGTGATGTGATTCTGGTGAGTTCTGTTGATCCTGTGATTGAGGGACATACTCTGACTCTACACTGTTTACATCGATCTACAAACTCCCCGATCCTCAGAGCTGATTTCTATGAAGACGGATCACTCGTCCAGAATCAGACGACAGGAGAAATGAGCATCACTACTGTTTCAAAGTCACATGAGGGTTTCTACTACTGTAAAACAGAGAGAGGACAGTCACTCCACAGCTGGATCTCAGTCAGAGGTCTGGAAATAATCAGCAACTTATGATAACATTTGTAATTTTATCATACAGTTTGTCACTCACAAACAAATCTTGTTTTTTTCTCCAGTCTCAGCAGCTTCTTCATCATCTTCTCTTCTGGTCACTGCTTTGGTTGTGGTATTGAGTGTTTGTCTGTTGATCTTCATCTCACTGGTGCTGCTGTGGAGATACAAGAAGAACAAAGGTGTGGAACAGTTCTTAACATTTTATATGATTAATAAAACTGAACAGCAATAAATGAAAGATACTGTTTCTGAATAAATTAGAAAATCTAAATAACAGTCTAAAGATTCACTGTAATTAATTACTTCAAATGCCCTTAGTGACCATAATGATCTTTGTTTCTATTATAGATCAGCAGCATAACATTAACCAGACATCAGTCCCAAATCAATCTGGAGAATTTCAGATGGAAAACTGTCCTCTACAGTCTGGTCAGCCTTAACACAAAATAAGATATTTTGAAACATATATATATATATATATATATATATATATATATATATATATATATATATATATATATATATATATATATATATATATTATTTTAATTATTAAAATAATATGTCCATATGATAAAAATACGTTGGGTTTATTTTGGACCCTAGCATTCTTCAATATATATTTTTGAACCATCCCTTTAAGCTTCATACATGAACTTTTCTCTTCGAGACTGCTTCATTTCTTACTTTTTATCTTCAATGCTTGTTTGCTGTCCAGCAGATTCTGATCACATTTATGATGACGTGACTGAAGTGAATAAGAGAGACAGAGGTTGAGTTTTAATCCATCTAAACACATACCATTCAAAATCAGCAAATATGTTAATGTTAACGTGTTTGTTTTAGATCCAGAGTCATTTCCGGAAGTCACATATTCAGAGATCACTGTTAAGAAAAAGATATCTGTGGATAAAGGTTAAAAAATACTATTCACTACAACTGGACAACAGATCTTTAATTGTGTATCTATGTATGTTAAGTAATTGTTTTTTTGTTTGTTTGTTTTTGCAGATGATACCACAGCTGAGTCAAATGATGTGACATACTCAGAACTCAGAACAAAAGTAAAGAAATGCAAAAGCAAAGGTGTGCAAAACTATGAACAGATCAAAATGACTCATAAAGTCATGTGGCTTTATTGAGGAAATGCGAAAATCTTACATTTTATCATTGTTTTATTGTTACTGATAATTTGTGTTCTTCAGGTGCTGATGCTGGAGTTGATGCAATTTATGCTCAGCCTATTAGGAAGAAGGGTAACCAAAATAAATAATAAATAAAACTGTACAGAATTTTTATAATAAGTGACAGCAAGCTCATAACTGGCACTTGTCCCTGCAAAGTGTGGCATATATTGGTTCTTTTAAGTGCATGATTATTTATCAGCATATGTTTTGTTTAAAGGTCCCCGAGTGCAGTGAAGTCAACAGACGGCTAAAAGAGATTCACACAGCAGATACAGTATTGCATTACTTAAAAAAAATTAATCTGAGTGAACTGCTTATGCACATGCTTGACTGAAAGACTTAGAGATACATATGCACATGCACAGTATTATCTGTACACATGCAAGCAAAATAATTGATCTATAAGTATGTAAGAGTGCTTAGATCTCCTCGTGAAGTTGAAACTCAGGGATTCTCGCAACATTCGGGCCATGGAATAAAACAATAAGCTTTCTAATCTGACGGGAAGGTCTGGGGAGAAGACCATTTGCTCACCTGTCCCGTCACCCATCCCCAAGCCCCCTTCTTCCCTTTGGGACATATGGTCTTTAAAAAGTTAGGAAAGACTGGTATACTGTATCCACTTTATCTTTTGGATATATGATCATAACCTTTTCATGTTTGGTATCATTCCTATGGTCTCAGTGCGGTTGGAAATATGATCTCAGTCCCGCATCGGTGGAATGGACCAAAAATAAAGATCTCAAATCTGAGAAAAAATTCTGTTCCACTGATGTGGCATGTGTCCCTGATAAGGTCTCTGCTAGGTGTTACTACCTAGGATAGATATGGCCTCCAGGCCACCTCCTGTCCCAGCAAATGTCTAGTGAAACTTTTGTTATGCTAAATTTATGATTGTTTTGTTTGAATTTGGGTATTTAAAGAGGATTGGCGAAACATTCAAGGAAGCATCTGTAACCAGAACTTCCCGCACGATTGCCGTGTGTCTCTCTGTTTGCCAGGTATGCTGACTCTTTTCGTATTAATTTTGTTTAATGTTTGTGTTTCCTGCTGATCAGTTGTGTAACCAAAGTTATTTGTATTTTCTATTGATGTGTTACTAAATTTATTCTTTTTCATTATTGTTTGATTATGCCTGGCAAAATAAATGTTATTTTTTGATTTATTCTGGATCTTCTTGAAATCATTATTTCCAGTAGATTAATTTGCAGTCTGGCATTTCCGCAAATCTGTGTCCAGGACAGGTCAAACTGAAGTACCGATAAATGTGGCGTGGGCTTGTCATTAGGGATCTTCTGATTCCTGACTGTCACTGACTTGACAAGTTGTACTTTTCGTGATCACAAAAAAGAATATACTTTTGGTTATGTGTGAGGGGAGAGCCCCGACTTAAAGATATTGTGATCACCCTGCATCCTCTGAGCAAAATCAGAACTGGCAAGTTTGTGTTCATGGATTCACCAAACGGCCGAGTGAATTTCTAAGCGATGCCAGGTCATTAATGAATGAATAACTGAAAAATAGGATTTCCAAAATAGTCAAATGTCTAAATTAATATAGCATCAATATTGTGATCAGTGTCTAATTGGAAGCACAAACTAAGCTAAAGATTACATAAGTGGAGTCAGATCAAATTATTCATGGAGTCAGATTTGATTTGATTGGAAGACAAAATTTTAATGTTTCAAGATAATCTTTTGTAGAAGCACTGTATAAGACATACACGCAGAACCCTTCAACCAGGTGGATCCTTACATTTTTATTTTATACTGTTTATTCTAGATTTGAATCTATATGTTGTACTACTTATTTAATTGCTGTGCAGAACTGGTAAAATAATAAAGTGTAATGGGGCATTTGGTTGATAGAGTTATATATGATTTTTGTCTTACAAAAAATGCTTGTGTTTTTGCCAAGTCATTGAGATGTATTATAAAGATATTTTTCACATGCTGCTTTTTGCTTTCATATATTTTTTATCCGTTTTTTATTTATTTTATTTTATTTTATTCATTTTTTATTTTATTTTTTTTTTTTAAAAATACAAATACAAAGTCAAACATTTGTATGTTTTCTTTGCATGAGTTTCTCACAATTGTTAATCTACTGATATGTTAACCATAATTGTCATTGCAGCCCTGTTGTCTTCATATGAGGACATGAGAGAGGATGCAGGGGACTATATGACAAAATCTTTGTCATATAGTCAAAGATTTTATTGCCCCTCATAAAAATACATCCCCCCTCCCAAAACTGGACACCTGTTTGGACATCTGTTTTTGTACACCCTTCACCACCGGGCATCTGTTTGTTCATCTGTTTATTCACCTCGATGATTCAAAGGAATGTATGATCGTTTTTTTATTGTTTGGGAGCATGTTTTAAAGTGGGACATTGATAACTGTTCAAAACTATGTGCTTTCAAATGTGAAACAGTGATATAGATTGGTAAAAGGGAATCAAAGGTAGTTTTTATTAAACTTTTTTCACATACTAGAAACACTGTGACAATGGTGTGTTTTCCAGAAAACCGGGGGGTAAACAAAGTTTTATGTAGACAGTTGTTAAACAATGAAAAGTGGTAATATATTTTAATGTATCAGACACGACTGTTAAGCAGTAACGAAAATCTATCAGATACGACTGTATAAAACAAAAAGTGTAGGATAGTTGTCAAAAATCTTGTAGCATTACAGTTTTAAAAAGGTTAGAGTTTGCTACAAGAGATAAAGTAAAAAAGTCAAATACCTTACACTGTTCAGTGGTATTACATCCTCTCTCCTTGCTGTCTAAATTTAGAATGAAGTAACAACAGCATAACATACTTGTCAAAAGCTATGTTGTAGTCTATCTTACTGATAGAAATTTAAAGAAACTAAAAAAGACGTGCATCTTATGCAGATCTAAAACAAAAATGTATCAGACACTATAGTTAAGCAGTAGCAAAATGCATCAGACACTTCTGTGTACAACAAAACCATACACTATTTGTGAAAATCTTGTAGTCTAACATCACAGTTCTAAAAAGGTAGAGTTGGTTACAAGAGATAAAGTAAAAGAAAAAGTAAAGACTGCGGCATCTTACGCTGATCTAAAAACAAAAATTATCAGACACGAGCGTTAAGCAACCGCATAAGCTAGGCCTACATGTCAAAATCTACGTTGTAGTCTATCCTTACAATTTAAAAACTAGTTAGAGTTTGTCACAAGAGTAAAATGAAATACAATTAAAAGAACCGAGCATCTTACAGAGTCCATAACATCTCCTCATTCACCACTGTCTAAACTAGAATGGCCTACGTCCTGACTGGTTACTACTTTGAAAGGTTTTAGGTCCAATAATTAGCACCTCTGTTTTTTTCTGAATTTAATAGTAAGAAATTACTTGCCAACCAGTTTTTTATATTAAATATGCATTCAATATGCTTTTCAAATTGGTATGTTTCGCCGGGCCGCAAAGAAACATAGAGTTGAATATCATCAGCAAATCAGTTAAAGTTAACACCATGTTTCCTGTTGATATCTCCCAAGGGTAACATGTAAAGTGTAAAAAGTAATGGCCCTAGTACTGAGCCTTGAGGTACTCCATACTGCACTTGTGATTGATATGATACCTCGTCATTCACCGCTATAAATTTATGGCAGTCAGATAAGTACGATTTTAACCATGCCATTGCACTACCAGTAATGCCAACATCATTTTCAAGCCTATTCAGAAGAAAGTTGTGGTCAATAGTATCAAATGCAGCACTAAGATCCAGTAGCACTAATAGAGAGATACAACCATGATCAGATGACAGGAGCAGGTCATGTGTTACTCTAATAAGAGCAGTCTCAGTACTATGGTATGGCCTAAGTCCTCACAGATACCATTTTTCTGTAAGAAGGAACATAATTGTGAGGATATTACCTTTTATAGTATCTTTGACAGAAAAGAGAGATTCAAGATTGGTCTGTAATTAATTAATTTGTTGGGGTCAAGTTGTGGCTTTTTAATGAGAGGCTTAAAGGGTGGGTACAATGGTGTTTGGTATATTCAGAGTTGTTTACAGTGTTAAAGAGTTGGATTTCATGCAAAACATGGCCAAAGTTTTAAAAAATTATTTAGACGAATAACAGAGAATTTCTTTGCCGAAAATCTTACTTCTGGGTTGGTACAAGTTTCCGCTGTTTTTTCGATCATGGCTTTAATGACGTAATCGGTGGTGGAACTCCTTATATGAGCATTTCTCCCGGAAAAGCGTGCCCACGCTCACATTGACTAGACCGTAATAAAGAGAGAGTGCCCATCAACGCGCTTCATTCAGCTGCACTGCAAGGGATTCACTCGGGAAGAATGTCTCTAAAGAAGTGTGGTTTTGGTTGTAAGGTAAAGATAACTTTGCTCAGCTTCCCGAAGAACCCAGCATTATGTGAACAGTAGATGCAGTTCCTTTTTCCGGGGCAGCAATGGAGTTTTGCAAGTGTGTGTTTGTTGATGAACGTTTCATATACAAGGCCCAGTTCGACGCTGGATTTGCACATTGTTTGATACTGAAAGATGGAGTGGTCCCAGCTATAAAAGATCCCGCTCATGATTCAGAACTGCAGATGGTAACGCCATCAAATGTCTGTTTTACTGGCAATCCCAGCGCAAGTGATCGTCGAACTTAGCTCCGCCCACGGCACACCTCCAGAAGCTCAGCTTTTTCCGGAGAAAAAGAAAAAAGCTGTATTTTTCTTTTATAAATATGATAAAACTAAAGACTTTTTGGAGATATTAAGGATACAGTACTACTCTATAGGTACTCAGGATTAACATGAGATTAGCTTATGTACCCTTTAATAACAGACAGTTTTGGGGACATATCCTAATGACAATGACAAATGAATAATATAATTATTATAAATAACATCTAGCCATTGAGTGACGACAGTCTGCTATTCATCGCGTCACCACGGTAAGCAGGCAGGGGACCAGAGCAAATTACAATGTTTGACATTGCTTTAGCTATAACCAGCAATTTTTAATTTGCCAAGATGTCAGACACTCTGACTCCCAGTAAAAATTGGACTATGGTGGCTGGTGTCTCTATTTTCAAGTTCTGTACAATAGAATCGCCAATAACTAGAGCACTTTCATCAGGTTTGCAGTGGGTGCTTCACTGAGTGGGGAGAACCTGTTTGATGTTCTAATCAGAACGGAAGAGTGCTGTTTTGACCCGTGACTATGCCATCTCACTGTAGTAGACGCAAGTAGAAACGTAAATGGAAATGCGGATGGCAAGCTTTTAGCCATTTCAGTTGCAATCATCCTAAACTTGGTTCAGTTACTCATTGTTGCAGTTGGTCTGGTGCTCCATGCCATGCTTAGCTCCTGATTTGCCTCTGGCGTGCTAATCGCTGCTTGCAGCTATATTTTTCTTTATTATTATTATTATTATTATATATTCAAAAATAATAATCTAAATAACATTTTTCAACAATAACAAACCTTTGGTGCAATGTAAAGTTTCCATGAATGTTAAAGAATCTTAATGAAACCATCAAGGCTAAATATATATCCTTAATATAAGAATCCTTTTATAAGAGCACCTTGAATGCAACGTAAGTCACTTGCATAAATGCATTGCTTTTTGATGATATCTATCCATCCATCATCCATGTATCCATCCATGCATGTTTCCATCCATCCATCTTTCTATCAATCCATCTATGTATCTTTCTCACCATATGTATCCATCCATCCATCCATCCATCCATGTATCTATCCATCCATCATCCATGTATCCATCAATTTGTCTGTCCATCCATCCATACATCTATGTATCTATCTATCTATCTATCTATCTATCTATCTATACATCCATCCATCTATCCATCCATCATCCATGTACAGTTGAAAACAAAATTATTAACTCTCAAGTGTTGCCCAATTGACTTTTGTTGGCAACATTATCATCAAACCTGCAGATAAAGGAGGTGGTTTGGTGATTATGCCTCAAGCACTTTACAACCAGGGAGCTCTTCGTTAATTAGAGAATACTAGTTACTATCGAGCTCTGCCCTCAGATCCAACAATTCAGTTTCAAAGGGAAATTGAGACATTTATTTAATGAGCCCATACTCATCAATTCATGCAATATTTGTTGAATGGTTCTCCAAGTAGACCTGTTTTTTATATTCTACCTAAGGTACACAAGAGCTTGGTCAACCCACTGGGACGACCCATAGTAGCAGGAAACAACAGCATTACTGAACCTCTTTCCAATTTTGTTGATTTTGTCTTAAGACCTTTAATCACCTCCCTTCCAAGTTATTTGAAAGATACAGCTGATTTTTTGCAATGTTTAGCAAATTTACAAAATGTTCATCCAGATGTTATATTGGCAACCATGGATGTGACCTCATTTTATACTTTACATCCCACATTATGAGAACATTTCCTTGATTTGCGTGATGTTGACGATGGTCTTCCGACTAAATTTATCACTGAAATGGCTGAAATGGTACTTACCAAAAACGATTTCCTATTTGAAAATCAATATTATTTACAGATCGAGTGCACAGCCATGAGGGCCACTATGGCTCCTGATTATGCTCATTTATATTTGGACAGATATGTTTTTAATAATAATCATTTCATTGACAATATCATTTTGTTCAAGAGATACATTGATGATTAAATTGTTATTTATAAAGGTTCTGAAAGTGACTTTGAAGCATTTGCTATGTATATGAATTGTCTTAGGCCTTCAAACAAATTCACCCATCATGTGGGGATCACCAATGTTATTTTTTTGTACACTTCTATATCAATTGTGGATATTCAATTTGTCTCTTCTCTTTACAGAAAAGATACAGCCAAGAATAATCTCTTTAATGCTGAGTGTTCATCCAATGCCCCAAAAACGAGGATTAACCTATAGTCTGTTTTTCAGACTCCATCGTATTTGTTTAGAGAAAGAGGATTTTGAGGCTAAAGCCAAATGTTTGTATGACTTCTCTGCCTTACTCACTCATTTAGCTACTCTTTCACCTAATGTAATATTGTTGGGTGATTTCAATATACATATGGACAATAGTAATCTTCCTCTTACCAGAGACTTTTCATCCTGCCTTGAAAGTTTTGGATTCCGCCAATACTCAGATTTTCCAACACATTCTAAAGGACATACCCTGGACTTAATCTGTTGTTCTGGCTTGATTCCCTCCAACTGTTCAGCTGATGCACTTCCTGTAACTGACCATTTTCTCATCTCATTCAATGTTAAACTCTGTCTTTCTACAATTAAGCCACCACGTTTTATTTAATTTAGGAATATTAAGGACATTGACACTGCCGTGCTTGTTTCTTGTATTGTTGATAATCTGTCTTCTGACTTTCCTGCTACTCCTGATGAGCTGTTTACTACAATAATGGTTTAACCAAAATTCTCAACTCTCTTGCTCCTGTAAAAACTCGATCTGTTTTTTTCTCTCGTACTGCTCCCTGGTTTACCCAGGAACTGCGTTCGATGAAAGCCAAAGGTCGACGCTTTGAGTGACTTTTTCGGAAAACTGGTCTCACTATACATAAAGAATTGTACCAAACTCATTTACTGCATTATAAGGACTCTATTGCTCAAGCTAGATCTAATTACTACTCCTGTTTAATATGCTCAAATGATTGCAACTCTAAGACTTTGTTTTCATTATTCAACAAAATTCTCCAACCACCTGATTCTCTACCTTCTCATATGTATTCTGCTGACACATGTAACTCTTTGCTACATTTCTTTGAAGAGAAAATTCACAATATTCACCAGCACCTACATATAAGTCCTTCACCTTCTTTTACTGAATGTTTTCCACTCTGTCAGCTTTTTTCTAGTTTTCAAATTCCTGATGCTTCTGTAGTTTCTGATATTATTTGCAGGTCTAAGTCTTCTACATGTCAACTCGACCCTCTCCCTACTTCTTTGGTTAAATCCTGCTATCATTCACTCCTCACTTTCCACTGGAATTGTTCCTTCTTTGTTCAAAACTGCTGCAGTCACACCTATTCTTAAGAAACCTGGCTCAGATCCTAACAACTACAATAATCTACGCCCCATTTCCAATCTTCCTTTTATTTCAAAAATTCTTGAAAAAACTGTTGCAGAACAACTCCATTCCCATCTATCCCAGAAAAATCTATACGAACAATTCCAGTCTGGCTTTCGCTCTCTCGTCACAGCACAGAAACTGCTCTCATTAAAATAACAAATGATCTTCTCATTGCAGCTGATTCTGGTTTACTCTCCATTCTTATACTTCTTGATCTTAGTGCAGCCTTTGATACAATTTCCCATTCCATTCTTCTCAACAGACTATCTTCCACCTGCATTACTCACACCCCTCTTGACTGGTTTCACTCATATCTCTCAGGCCGCACACAGTTTATTCAATTAAAATCCTTTCAATCACAATCCTCCCCTGTTACTTCTGGTGTTCCTCAGGGATCTGTTCTGAGACCACTTCTTTTCATCATCTATCTTCTCCCCATTGGTCATATCTTTCGAAAATTCAATATTCACTTTCATTGTTTTGCAGACGACACCCAGTATTTATCTAGTAAACCAAATTCTACTCTTCCACCTACCTCTCTCACTAACTGTATCTCAGAAATAAAATCTTGGTTTACTTCAAATTGCTTACAATTAAATAGTGGCAAAACTGAAGTTCTTCTTATTGGCACAAAAAACACACTATCCAAAGTTGGCAGCTTTTCCATATCAATTGGGAGCTCTTTAGTTCACCCGTCACCCCAGGTTAAAAGTTTAGGTGTCATCCTTGACAGTTCCTTATCCTTTCAGTCACACATTAATAATATAACCTGCTCTGCATATTTCCATTTACGCAACATCAACCGTCTTTGTCCTTCGCTCACTGCTCACTCCACCTCTATTCTTGTACATACCCAGCCAACATTTGATCGTGGGGCCCATGTGGGCCCCATATGGGCTGTAAATATGGGTCCTACATGGGTTTGTCCATGGGTTCCATGTGGGTCTCATCTAAATTAGCCCATTTGATTCTCATATGGGGCCCGACTGGGGCTAACGTGGGGCCCAAATGGGCAACTCACATAAGACCCATATTGGTCCCACTTAGAACCCAGCCCACATTTTATCATGGGGTCCATGTGGGCCCCATATGGACTGTAAATATGGGTTCTACTTGGGTTTGTCCATGGGTTCCATGTGGGCCCCATCTGATATAGCCCATAAGAATCCCCACTGGGCAACACATATAAGACCCATATTGGTCCCACTTTATGAAGCACATGTGGATATACTAGGGCAGGGGTAGGGAACGTTGATCCTCGAGAGCCATGTCCCTGCAGATTTTAGTTTCATCCCTGAAGAAAAACATGCCAACCTGTATCCTGAAGACCTTGATTAGCTTGTTCAGGTGTGTTTGATTAGGGTTGGAGCTAAAATCTGCAGGGACATGGCTCTCGAGGATCAACGTTCCCTACCTCTGTACTAGGGTTTAGTATGGATGCTGGACTGGCCCAAAGTTTATTCATCTACAAAATCACAAAACATGAAAGTGTGCAAATAAAAAAAAAACGATATATATATATATATATATATATACACACATTAAAATGTTGTACAGGTCCAATATAATGCTTTATTTTCATTTTATGACATGTTTTTTTTTTATACTTTTCAGATTTTTGTAAAATGTTGAACATTAACATTTTATTAAACCAGAGACATACCATCACCAACTGGTCTTAAGTAACTAATCTAACATAACAAAAATTGACAGTTAACAGTTAAAGGCTTATTTCACCCAAAAATGAAAATTCTGTCTTATTTGCTCAGCCTCATGTCACTCCAATTTCCATAATTTTCAGAAAAACAAATGACGATAATTTTATTTAAATCTGAGTAATTTCTGTTGGTCTTTTTAAAGTTACTTGTCTAAAACTCTGATGCTTCAGAACATTCATAAAGACATTGTAAAATAAAATATATGAATCAAGGGTTTAATTCAACTATTCTGAAGAGATGTGATCACATTACATTATGAAGAGATTTCGATTCAGCTTTTATTCACATATGAACGTTGATCATGCACAAGAACAAACTTTATTGGTTCTCATGTGTCAAGAAAGCAGGCATGACCTTAAATTTATTAAAAATGAATGCTGTACTCATTGTCTGCTTATAAGTGTTTATATGTGCAAAAAAACTAATTACAACTGTTCACATAAAGTGTGTCCGTCTATTCAGGAGACTCATATTAAACAGGTTTAGATTAGATTTAGATTAAAACAATTTATTTTTATGACTCTTTTAGAACATTTAAAAGTGTCAGTCCAGGTGATAGTGGACAGTAAGAAATCTCTCAATTTCATTAAAAATATATTCATTTGTGTTCTAGAGATGAATGACAGTCCTACAGGTTTGGAACAAGTAAATGATGGACAGTAAATGATGACAGAATATTCATATTTGGGTGAACTATCCCTTTAAGAATAATCAATGCTCTACTAAAAGTGACACACTGTCACAATAAAGAAACACAAAAACAACAAACTCACCTGAACTGAACCTGAATATATACTGTCTCAAAAACGACACATTTTAGACACACACAAAATAAAACAACACACAACTGTTAACACTCCTGGAGACAGTCTTTCTCCTGCTGTTCTCTAATCTCATTCCACTTATCTGTAGTCCCAGTAAACCACTTGGAGCCTTTTCTGCTTCTTTCTGCTTCACATCATTAATCATGGTATTCTTCCTCAGCCCACCTGTAAAAGCATATGTAATATTAATTAACATTACATGTTTTCTTATATGGTTGACAGTTGTATTTATTCATTTTTACTGGTTTGTGCTTTATATATTTATATATTAACACATTTACAGATGTTTCATTATTAATGATTATGGAACATCAGTTAAAATATGTTGGGTTCATGCTGTATATTCAACAGCATTTATTAACAATATTTACACAATATTTACAATTTCACAATGTCACATTAATTAATACTACAAATAATTCTGACATGTCAGATTCTGGCTACACTGACACAAAAAAGCTAAGAAGTGTCTATGAGTTACAGGTTATTTCACTATTATGACAAACAAAATGATTATTTAATCCGGGAAGAAATTACATAAAGACAGCAAAGAAAAACACAAAATTAATTTAGGCAAAATTAATTTTAGTGGAGATTTGCACCTTCGCAAAACATCCCGTTATAATCACTGAAGCTGTGCACATTGTAAAAATATCTCATACTTACAAGCAATATGCATTGTTGTATATGAGGAGTGCAGAATTCAGTCAGTGAGCGCCAAATTCAAAACTCCGGCGTGATGACTAATCTAAACGCTGACTGGCCACTACATTCTTTAATTTAACATTAAAGTGTGTTATTGGTCTTAAGGCTTAGCAACATAATCATCGACACTTATTCATTTTTTTTTTCAGTTTAATCAAGACAGCCGTAATAAATTTACTGATACACAGCATAAAAGCCCGTATTTCAGAACTTATGTCAGAAAGCCAATTCAGAATTACAATTTTCATTCTAAATTAAATTTGTGCTATATCGGCTGTCGGCTGTCAAGGAAATTCATTTTTCCCTCAGGTGGAAAAATGGCGGTTAGACAGCCACAAAATACAACAGGAAAGCATAAAACAAACAATAACTGCCAATACGACTGGATAAATGTCAGGCAAAAACAACATTACACGTCAGAGTCAACAAAAATGTCCTCGGTTTTAAACGTGTGCAGCATTTTACGTTATTAATTGTTACGGCCAAAAAAACAGATATTAGTTTAAAAGCTACTTTAGTTTAAAGGTCATTCAAACTGTAAAAACAAAGTTTCCAATGTTCGAGAACACCTAACACAGAGACATGTTTATTAAATCCGCATTTACCTGTATATTTTTGCTCCACGTCCACGTCCTTGAATTGCTGAAACGAACAAAGTCTCCCGCTTCGCCGGCGCCGCCACTGCACTGCTTGGAAGAAACAGTATCCTTGCGCCGGGACTAGAATTCCTCTAATTTGAGCTTTTTAAATATTTTATATTTTAAATATCCGCTTATTTTCAACAAAGAGCTATGATATTATGATATGAAATTATGTGAAGAAACGAAACGTTGAATGCAGGACTACTCTGTCAAGCGAAGTTCAGAGATGAGATGTTGAGTGTGCTCTCATGAGACCCATTTAATTCTGGAAATTGTGATCATCCCTGCTAAAATGTGTACAGTAAAAGAAAACAAATAAATTATGATAAATGCAGAAGCAGGCTAACAATGTAATATTGATAATTCAAACAAAATGCTTTTTTTTTTCAAAAGTTGTTGATCAGATGCACAAAACCTATATTCTTTGTTAAAAATGACTACTGACCAAATATTTAAAGGTATAAGGATGTATTTTAAATGTGAAATAATTTTGCCCACATAGATCCCATGAAGGTCCCATATGTTCAAACCTATATGGGACCCACATTGTGAAACCCACATGGGGCCCACATAAATTGCCCATTTTCAGCCCATGCCCACATAGATCCCATGCTGCCCGAGTATAACCCATATGGGGCCCACATATCAATGTAGGCTATAGCCTCGTCACCTCCCGTATCGACTATTGTAATTCTCTTCTCTTTGGTCTCCCTCGCAAATCTATCTATAAGCTTCAATTGGTCCAGAACTCAGCTGCCCGTATTATCACCAACACCTCCTCTTTCCAGCATATCACTCCTGTTCTTCAGCAACTTCACTGGCTCCCTGTCAAACTTCGAATTGAATTCAAAATCCTTCTTTATGTCTTCAAGACCATCCATAGCCTTGTCCCACCATATCTATCTGATTTGCTTCATATTGCCATTCCTTCCCGTTCGCTACGGTCTTCCTCTTCCATTCACTTCACCGTGCCCTCTGCTCGTCTCAGCACTATGGGGAGCAGAGCCTTCAGTCGCTCTGCTCCCTTACTCTGGAATGCACTTCCACCTGACATCCGTAATATTGATTCTCTTCCTCTGTTTAAATCCAGACTCAAAACTCATTTGTTTACACTGGCTTACTCGTAGTAATTGCACCCATTGTCCCACTGTCTAATGTTTTTGTCTGTTGTATATTTGTTATACCTTTGTAAAGTGACCTTGAGTGTTGAGAAAGGCGCTTCTAAATAAAATGTATTATTATTATTATTATTATTGATTTTAAATCACGAGGTTATCCTAATAAGTGGCTTGACACTGCACTTGAGAAGGTATCTAGTCTACAACATTCATTCATCATATGAAGAAACTAATTTGACTATAAACAAAAGAAACAAGAACTTCTCTTGCATTTTTAAATCCACATATTGTCCATTAAGTAATGGCATCAAAAGAATTATTAAAAGCCATTGGCACATTATTCAAAATGATCCCCAGTTATTGAATATATTTCATGATCGACCACTTTTTGTCTCTTCTAGGAGCTTTAATTTGAGGGATAAGCTTGTTCATGCGGACATCTACATCTCTTCTCCAACCTCTCTTGTTGATGCCCAGGGTAATTTTCCATGTCATAATTGCACTTCCTGTACTAAATATGTTAAATGTAAATCATTCACACACCCTTGTACGAATATTTACTTCATGTTTTTTGTCCATATTCTTTATTATATGTTAGCCAAACTACACGTGCATTACGCACAAGAATGATTAAACACACAAGTGCTATTAGAAGACAGGATGATATACATCTTCAATTTCTTGTCACTTTAAGTCTGCCAGCCATTCTTTGGGGGGGGGGTCCACCTGCCATCCACCTGCATCCTCCTAAAGTCCACGATCATCTCTTTAGTTTTGCTAATGTTGAGACAGAGTTACTTTCCTTGCACCACTTAGATAATGTTTTTGTGTCATCTCTGTAGGCCATCCTATCACAATTTGCCCAAGATGGAGGTATCATCAGCGAACTTAAAGATGATGTTGGGGCTGTGTCCATCTCAACAGGACTTCAGTCCGTTATCAACCTGACACCAATGTGAGGTAACAAGGATACAACGTGATCCACTAGACAATCAGAAAGATACATAGCATGGAGTGTATAGACACATTCATCTGGCTACAGAATCGCCCTGATCCTCTTGCAACTTTTTTTTAAAGCTGCAGTCTGTAACTTTTTTAGTTAAAAATTATACAAAATAAATTTCTGAGCAAGTACATAAGCAGTCAGTGTTCAAAACTATCGCCTTACTTTAGCCCGATTCACAACGGTTAGCTTATAATAATGTTTTTAAATCGAGTGGTACGGGTAGGTTTTCGTGGGAAATTCAAGCATGCCACTGCGTCATTACGTCACGTCTGTAAACATAAAGAAGGCGTCCCGGCTAGTAGCTTTATCGTATGTGAGAATGCTGCAGGTGCCGGATCGTTCATAGCCTTTTCTCACAGCGGCTGAAATTGTACGCTTGAGAACATTGTATCAGTCACACTGAGACATTTCAAATGATACCAAACTTGACTGTGAATATTACTCACATTCATGTATTATACTTTGCTGTTGAGCACTCTGAGTGAGCTGAGTGAAGGGAAGGAAGTGGGGGACAAAAAACAAAAGTGAAGGAAGAATTTGAAAAGAAGCTTTCCCGCATCTTCTCAGAGTGAGATGTGGAAACTGTCTGTATGGTAATACACTGTTTGTATTTTCCGTACCTCAGAATATCAAGTGTCTGAGGTTGTTCCACCCTTACAGCTTGCATATTTATAAATATGTAATCATTAAGTGTCTCAATTAATATAATTTGTTTATATTTGCAGAGATTTCATAACCATAGACACAGAAACATCTCTAATATAACCAACATCAATGTTCACAGTCAAACCAAGTTCTGCAGATGTTTCTCTCAGTGGTGTGGTTGTTGTATCTTGTAGTGGAAGTCACAGCATTTTGTGGGTTGTTTCTATATAGTGGGCCTCAATTTTCTGAGGCCAAAGGCCAAAGAGTTACAGCAATAACGGCTCACATTTTACTTGTTGCACTGGCTTTTTTCGGATCATTGAAGATTATTGATATTGTTATTTGTGCATTACTAGATTTAGAAGCTGCTTGTAGTGAGAAAATGACAGAAATGTCAAGAGGCCTAATAAAAGAGTGGAGAGGTGATGGCTGTGGTTTGACTTCTGCTCTGTTTCTGCTCTATAGTTTTAACAAGAGTGGGGGAGATAGTTATTCTTTTTCTCTATCTTTAGTTTTATAAACCTCAAAATACTACTACAACAGCAAGAGATTCACAGCTGCATTTTCATTTACTTCCACTTCTTAGAAACATAATTTAATGTCAAATTTAAGTGTCTCTGTTTTCTTATATTTTATTTGACAGTAAAGCAACAATAGTAGTCCTCCCTCATCTCTGCTTGTACTGTGAAACACAGGAAGTGTCTGATATAGGGCACACAGCATTATTAAAACAGTCTATAAATGTGTCAGTATGGGGTCCAGTGCACTGCCTCTCATATTCTGTGAGTATTTTATTATATTCTACACTATATTCTGTTTTTAATACAGTATTCAGCTGAAGGTAGATGGCTGTGCTGCATGTAGGAGGGTTTTGGTGCTTTTTGTGTTATTTATTGTCTTTAAATAGACTCTAATAGATGCTAGTTTCTCTATCAATTGAAAATGAATTGTCCATTGGAATAGTGGACCAAAACAAAACTAGTGACATCTACCAAAAATTATGTCCATGCTTTTCTCAAAACTAACGTCTGTTTTTTTTGTTTGTTTTTTTTTTTTTACTTATTGTTTAATGTCATTAACTTTATTTTGTGAAATGTTTTGAATTCGCTCGCCCCGGTTTCCTTTCTGATTCACTTTAACTAGACTGAGTTTGGTTAATTTCAAATATACTTTATTGTTGTTGTTATTATTATTTATTTATTTATTTATTTTTGTTATTATTCTGCATCTTTAGTTTCATAAACCTCAAGATACTACCACAAGAGCAGAAGATTCACAGCAACATGTCAACATGCAAGTCATGTTCGTTACTCCCTCTTCTTAGAAATCCTAGAAGTCTTTTATCAAATTTGAGAGTCTCTGTTTTCTTATATTTAATAGTCAAACAATTAAATATAAGACACATCAAAAATGCGGATGCTTACACTAAATCACACTTAAAAATGAATTTCAATGCATTAAACACAATATGTCAAACAAGCAGCATCGGCCAAAAAAAAAATATGTTTAACATTTTCTCAGAACTAACTTCTGTTTTCTGAGACACTATATCAATTATTTTTAACCAGTTTGTCTCAGCATAATTAGCAGATGTGTGAAGTCAGTTGTCCTCTGGTTCTTAGCAGAAAAACCTAGTTCATCACATTACTATATGAACATGTTCCATTAACACTTGACAATCGAAAAAGTGGCTTTGGTGTTCATTTTGAACAACATATTAGTTTAATCATTTGCTTAATATACATAACCGGACCACATTTTGTGTGTATGTTTTTCTTTTTTTATGGCAATTTACATTGTGAAGATAAAGCACTGAGGTCACTCACCGCTGGTTCATTTTCTGGATCATTTTAAATGAAATGGATATGGTTTATTTAAAATATACTTAATGCATTAACAAAATATACTTTATTCTTTTCATGGCCACTATAATGTTACAATTAACCTTTGTACTGTGTTCAAAACCCTATAGCACCTTGAGCCCCGCTAGAAATGTTACGTTCCCAGGACGTCCTCAGAACGTCCCTGCTGGTGTCAAGGACGTTGCCTAGTGACGTCCCCATAACGTTCTGAAACGGTCATGATGTGGAGTTCTTTAAAGGGTTGGAGGACGTTATTTGGGGGACCATCACAGAACATTCAGGACGTTGTCATGACGTTTAGGGGACCATGAAGTTTGACGTTTCCAGAACGTCCTCAGAACATCCCTGCTGGTTTTAAGGACGTTGCCTAGTAACGTCCCCATAACGTTCTGAGACGGTCATGATGTGATGTTCTTTAAAGGGTTGGAGGACGTTATTTGGGGGACCATCACAGAACATTCAGGACGTTCTCATGACGTTTAGGGGACCATAAAGTTTGATGTTTCCAGAACGTCCTCAGAACATCCCTGCTGGTTTTAAGGACGTTGCCTAGTAACGTCCCCATAACGTTCTGAGACGGTCATGATGTGGAGTTCTTTAAAGGGTTGGAGGACGTTATTTGGGGGACCTTCACAGAACATTCAGGACGTTCTCAGGACGTTTAGGGGACCATGAAGTTTGACGTTTCCAGAACGTCCTCAAAACGTCCCTGCTGGTTTTAAGGACGTTGCCTAGTAATGTTCCCACAACGTTCTGCGAAGGTCATGATGTGGAGTTTTTTAAAGGGTTGGAGGACATCATTTGGGGGACCTTCACAAAACATTCAGGATATTCTCGGGACATTCCCTCTAGTTCTCTAAACTACATTCCCATAATATTTTAAAGCCCTTGTAGGGGACTAACCTTGAAAATTAATTTCTGGTTCTATTTAGGTCCTTCTATCATATTTACTGAATATTTTTAGAACCTTTAGTAACATTACAGAAAACTTTAGGGGATCAAACTTCAATGTTACTGCAGTACTTTGTTTACAGTGGTACTAGGTCTGTAGAACCTATTCAAGCAACAGGGGAGAGAAGAAGCAGAGAGAGCTTAATCAATTAAATTTAATTCAAATTGGCTTTATTGCCATGAAAACGTACACAGAATCAAAATATGTCATAATACTTGGAAAAAAGTAACTACAGCAAGATATTTATATGAATGCTAAACTCTGTACAGTGTCAGTGTGTGTATCAGTCACTGGTTCTATCTTCAAGAGATGTGCACAGTTGTTCTTCTGCTGCCTGAAAAAAAGCATAAATAACAATATTTACAAATCACTTCACTTACTTTTTAGTTACCAGTTGTGCTTAAAAGTATGCAAATCCACTAAACCAGAGGTGTCCAACCCTGTTCCTGGAGATCAGTTCAGTTCAGTTAATTTTTATTTCTATAGCACTATTCAAACAACAAAGAGTTGCACCAAAGTGCTGTACAAACGTTAATAAAACATTTTAGTAAAAAAAAAAAAAACATGAAACAATGACACAAAACCATAAAAAACATAAAACTCATAAAACTCAACCCTCTTCACTCGCAAAGGCTATAGAGAGGAAGTGCATTTTTAAACTTTTAAAAGAGCCTAATGTAGGAGCAGATCTGATATGAAGTGGTAGGTTGTTCCATAATTTGGGGGCAGCTACTGAGAAGGCCCTATCACCCCTTCACTTTGTCTGCAGATCTAAGGCGCTTATAGGCCTGGAGAAGCTCAGAAAGATATGATGGAGCTAATCCATTTAGGCTCTTATAAACAAAAATTAAAAGTTTAAAATCAACTCTGGCTAAAACTGGTAACCAACCCAAAGAGGCCAAAGTGGGAGAGATGTGATCAAATTTACGGGTCCCAGATAAAAGTCTGGCTGCTGCATTTTGGACTACTTGCAACTCTCCTAGACTAGAGAGATCACTCATAGCAGATTTTCCAAAACACACAAGTTCGGTTTTGCTTTCATTTAAGTTAAAAAAGTTATTTGATAACCAGACTTTAACCTCCCATAAACAGACTCTAAGGGAATCCAATGTTGTCGCAGTATTTTTTCCTACAGGCAGATATATTTGCATGTCATATGCAAAGAAATGAAAGGAAATTACATACTTGCGAAAGATAGAGCCTAGTGGTAATATATATAGGGCAAATAGCATTGGAGCAACTCCCCGTGGAACTCCACAAGTCAATGGAGCAAGTGAAGAAAAGGTCTGGCCTACAGTAGGTTAGCAGAAAAACTTCTAATTGCCAAAAATGATCTAAACCAAGCTAAAGCAGTACCATGGATGCCTACAACATTCTCAAGATGTGAAATTAAAATCTCATGATCTATGGTGTCAAAGGCTGCAGTGAGATCTAATAATAAAATGACAACAGAATGACCAGAGTCACTAAATAAAAAAATATCATTTAAAACTCTTAAAAGAGCAGATTCTGTAATATGATTGGATTTAAAGCCTGATTAAAACGCTTCTAGAGCCAAATTTTGGTCCAGAAAACTCTGTAATTGGTTGAAAACAGACTTTTCAAGAACCTTCGCTAGGAATGGCAACTTAGAAGTTGGACGGAAATTAGACAAAATCTCTTGATCTAAATTTGGCTTTTTAAGAAGAGGCTGAACCACAGCATGTTTCAGAGAAAGGGGCACCATGCCAGTGACCAGACTTGTGTTTTAGAAGACTAGACCCAATAATATCAAAAGCTTTTTTAAAAAGCAACGATGGAATCCTATCACCAGGACAAATTAATTGTTTTCAACCGACCCACAATATCAGCCAATGCAGCAAGTGATAATGGTTCAAAGTGAGTGAAGATGGCAGAATACAGAGGGGAAACTGACAGATCTAAATTGTAATTAACAATCTCAGACCTAATAATTGAAATCTTGTCAAAAAAGAACTTTTCACACACATCAAGAGACTCAAAATTTTCCTACAAAATTCAGCTCCAACCCTGATCCAACACACCTGAAGCAGCTAATTAATCTCTTAGGTAGCACTTCATAATTTCAGACAGCTGTGGCTGGAGCAGGTCTGGAACTAAAGTCTGCAGGTTGGGACCCCGTTCACTAAACATATCAACATAACATGTTACAATCTGAGATGAAGTAGTACTTGACTGACATACAATCAAATTAGCAAACATAACGTTACTCACCATAGAAGCTGTTGCTGCTTGCTGCAAAAAGGCCGCCAAATGTCCTCAGTCTGCATCAACAGATGCTGGGATAGGTGAATGTCCCTCCCCTTTGCTTCCGCTATAGGGGCGTATACTGCCCAGGACATTTGTGATTGGTTTAAAACGCTATCCAATGGTCCACAAATATTGGGACATGACAGATAGTAAAGGTGCGTTCACATCATACGATATAGTGTGAATGCAACATTAGGATTTACTTGTATTATTTGATTGTAATTATTTATTTAATATTACTTTTATGAAAAACCTGAAGTCATATTGGGAACATTATTATACGACCAACAAAGGGCCATCTAAGAATATTCTTTTAATGTTCTTAATGTCCTTTTTGTAATGTTCTTATGTGACCATAAAATAACCAAAATAGAACATCCACCTAAAGACATATTGGGAACGTTATTATACGACCAACAGAGGACCATATGAGAACGTTCTGTTAATTACCTTAATGTCCTTTTTATAACGTTCTTATCTGACCATAAAATAACCAAAATATAACGTTCCCTTAAAGTCATATAAGGAACATTGAGCACCAGTACTTTTACAACCAAAAGAGGACGTTTTAGGAATGTCCCTAATGTTCTGTAAAGGTTTGAGACTTTCGTCACCTTTAGAGAACCTTTAGGGAACATTGCGCAAGGTTGCGAGAACGTCCCCTCCTACGTGGGAGTGCTCCTGCTCAAAATGGCCAGCCTTTTAAAAAACGCTTGTAAATCTCTTACTGTATTAAATATTGGATTAAATCTTTATTATTAATCTGCGGTTATGTGCTGCAATTTTTCCAGAGAAAAAAAATATATATATTTGTGGAAAATTATTATCCTTATTTGTGGATAATTTTGTCAATTCAATAAAATGTAAAATTCATTTGCACTGTTTATCACACTTGTGTGCTTTAGAGTTGCCTTCCATCTTGCCTTTAATCGTTACATGTTAATGTTTTAAAAACAAATTTAAAGCTTGTCCTAATTGAAAGAAAACAAGATGACAACAAGATTGAATTCAATATTTGATGATAATCTAGCATAACAATAAAATTATAAGCTAGTTTTTTGTACGCCAGTCATTTGAGGGACTTTGATAATTTTGAAATAATCAAAAAATTTAGTGAAGTTATACCATGTGTGAGCAAAGCCAGTAAGTTTTAGTCCAATGAGATAATATTAACTTGCACTTTTGGAAAAAAAGAAAATTCTCTATGGGTCAAAATGACCTGAACACAGCATGAGGGTTAAGTCAGGTAAAGTCACATGTATATAAAATCATATGTATATTAAGCAAATTATTAAATTTTTATTATTGATGAGTCAGACTTGTAACCGAAAGTTCGAGTCCCAGGTCTGGCAGGGATTGTCGGTGGGGAAAGTGAATATCCACCCCCAATACCACGACTGAGATGAGACCCTTGAGCAAGGCACCGGACCCCCAACTGCTCCCTGGGCACTGCAGCGATATAAATATGGCTGCCCACTGCTCCGGGTGTGTGTTCACAGTGTGTGTGTGTGTGTGTGTGTGTGTGTGTGTTCACTACTGTGTGTGTGCACTTGGATGGGTTAAATGCAGAGCACAAATTCCAAGTATGGGTCAACATACTTGGCCACACCTCACGCCACGTCCATGAATGAATTAAACTTGTTTTGAAGTGAGCCCTTGGTATTTCTAACTGACTCAATCCTAATAAAGGTTTACATTCAGTGAGCATCTGCTATGTAGTAAGTGAGTGATTTTATAAATGAGTTATACCCTGACCTTGCAGGGCCCATGCTGGCTTTCTGCAGGCACAGTGGGCTAGGGCAAGCCCACACCAAACCTAAACAGGCCTAGTGTGGGCTTGCCCATTTGGGCCCAGAGGAACTTTTGTATCTTTTGGGCCCATTTTGTAAGCAGCCCTGTAATGCAACTAGGAGAATACAAACAACATTGACTGGCCGTTCTTTAGCCACTCAATTGAACTGGAATGGCTCAAACCAAAAGAGACCTTTTCAGAATCTATTGTTTCATATAGGCCAGGTATGCTCAAATCAGGCTCACAAGATCCACTTTCCTACAGAGTTCAGCTCTAACCTTAATGAAACACACCCGAACATGCTAATCAGCAGTGATTGACCTGCAATTTGATTCTTTCTCATTATTTGACTCAGTGGGAGCATATACAGGCTAAACAAGAGTGGTGCAAAATTAAGCCTGACCCAGTTTTCCAGTCTCTCTAGAAGTATGTTATGATCGATAGTCAAACACAGCACTGAGATCTATAGCAGTACCAGAACTGATATTTTGCCAGAATCAGAATTTAAGCAAATTATAATTTATTCTCTTAATGAGTGCAGTCTCTATGCTATGGTATGGTCACAACCCAGTGTTAGACTGCTGTTCCCATGCCTAGACAATTAAGATCCAGCCCTGGACACCAGATCAGGTCAGAAAATATCAGTTTGTCCAGTAACAGAACAACTCGTCAGCAGAGTAGTCCAATACCTAAACCCTGGTAACAGCAGATCTTGTCTGGTCCCAAAAAATACCCAAAACACTATTAACAGTCCTCTGTCAGCCAAGAAGTTGACTGAGGAAAAACCAGTGAAAGTGAAGAGCAGAAGCAGGAGATGAAGTAATGATGGTAAAAAGGAGCAGAGTTTATTAAATAGTCTTAGTTGCGTATGTCTCAATGCTCAGGCTTCGTCTGAAGAACACAATCCAACAAGTATTGTTATAGCAAACATCTTCACAACAACATCCCATAAACCTTGAGGTTCATAAACATTCCCTCATATCTCTTATTCATGAAGACAAACAGCCCATGAAACCACACAATCATAAGACTAAACAACAATGGAAAATATATATATATATATATAAAACAACAATAATGTGCTAAAATGACTATCAATTAATGAATCGATGTAATGGACATTTAAATGAATATAATGACTACGATAAATGATTAAATGAAAAATTATTATAAATGAACAAAGGAATGAAGAATAAATGAAAGAAATTAATATAAAATAGAAAGTAAAACACAACACAAATGTATGGTTTCTCTCGTGAAGCAAAACACAGATCCTTCACTAGATTGAAAATTGTCCAGGTATCCATTTGACTTTAAGAAGTTGTTCATTTGTTGACAAGAATATCTTCACGTGTTGTATGTTGTGAATCTTAGTGGTTCAAAGTGCTTCTCTGGGCAGCAGTGAATCTATCAGTGAATCAAGTCTAATATCAGTTCATGAGTCTTGTGACATCATTGTGTGTGTTGATGTTAAATGATGGAGAATTTCTACTATTGGTTATCATTGTTGAGTATCAAAACACAGAAAAACACTTTCAGTTGAAACTCTAGACATGTTTCAGTGATTTACATTGTGATGAATGAATGAAAATGTTTCATATTTGTATTTCTTCTGCTTTTAGTGTTGATGAGCTTCATCTACTCTGGACTCACTCAAGGTACTGTGCATAACTGCAGTAAATTTGATTTATTAAACAACTGTGAATTGTGTTGTAGTAGTTTATCTGTGTTCATGGGTCACATGAGGATCCCACATTTGTCTCTTTGCTGAAAATGTGTCTATATTTTGCTGTCTTACATGGTCATCTTAAAAAAAAAAAAGACAAAAGTTGCATAATTTGTTGAAATATTCTAACATATTTTCAAAAATTGTACTTTAGTACAAAAAAATGTTAAACTTTGACAAAGAGCCATATTTTATTGTTTTAATAATGATGTTATGTCTCCACATAAATCTATGAGCCATTGAGTGATCACTGAGTGATGGCTGTAGTTAAAATGTCATATTATTTTAATTTATGGCAGCAATCTAGGACTAAACAATAGCACAATTGTCCATCTCCATGAATTAAATTTGGAATATACATCAAAATTATAACTGAAATTGCACAACTGTAGAGTTAAAAAAAAGATTAAGTGGTTGATATTAAATAGAAGAAAAAACAATACAAATCCAGACATTTTAAACAAAAGTTCGAAGATCTAGAGTACTAAACATATACTTAAACACTGCTATAATTATGAAGGGGTCCCAAAAAGTTTGAGAACCGCTGCCCTAAACAAACAGCACATAAGGGTTATATTCACTCAATATGGTGTTTGTTTAGGAGGCTGACAACTTTTCCATTTTCTCTGAAGAGTATCATTATATCAAACACTCTAAAAATGATCCTCTAACACAGGGGTGTCCAATTTTTTTTTAAAGGGGTCAGATTGATGTGGACACCCCAGAAGGCCATATGCTTCCCTGTTCCCCCTATATATGACAGTACACAGTCGACAGTAATAGTAGCTAATCTGTTTTACTTCATTTTGCTTTCACACTGGACTTTTTTGATGGTTTGATTGCTTCTATTGTCCTCATTTGTAAGTCACTTTAGATAAAAGTGTCTGCTAAATGATTAAATGTAAATGCCTTATTGAAACCTATGAAATAGTCCCACCTACCAGCCAGAGCATGAATTGTCCAATAATTGTTTTAATAGGTTTCTCATTTAAACATCCAATTTAATTGACAAAACAAAAATGTCAATAAAAACATGTTATTTCAGCTTTCATCATGACACAGCAAATGTTAATCCTAATTGTATCACTATCAATTCATTAAGTGATATTCAGTTCAGAGTCTGTTTTCTTCTGTTCACAGCTTTACCCAAACCTACACTGACTGTGACACCAGACAATACTGTATTCACTGGAGAGAGAGTCAGTCTGAAGTGTGTGATTGAGTCTGATCACAGTGACTGGAGATATAAGTGGTATAAAGACACCAGAAACAATCCAGTGTCATTAACGTCTGATCATTACACTGTGAACAGTAACACTCTCACTATCAGAGCAGTTATTAAGTCTGATGATGATTATTACTGGTGTAGAGGACAGAGAGATGAAAAAACAAACTCGGATTTTAGCTCTGATGTTCGTCTCTATGTGAATGGTGAGTTGAATATCATTATCCTTCTAAACTCCCTCTAGGTAACATTTTACAATACATGTACATATAATAATGTACCAATACCTGAATTAATACTTACTTCAACATGAGCTCACGATTAGTGAAAAAACTAGCTAATTATGAACCAATAAAGAGGGATTCTTAATTACAACTGGAGTCATATGGATTCATGCATGAATAACGGAGCCTTAACTACATGTTAGTACATGTTTGATAGTTAATGCATTAAACAGCATTTAGGGGTTAACAAAATCAAACATTTATACTAAAAAAGGAATAAAAACATTTTAACTATCAAATAAATGTAAACAATTTAATATTGCCATTTAAATTATTGACATCTGCAGCGTCATCATAAACATTACTGAATGACACAGGATCAGTTTGTCATTATTTGTCAGGGAATTATCTGTTTCCCTGTTGTACTAATACATGTATGTTTATAATGCTCCTCAAGTAAAGTCATGACAAAATAATGGATTAACAAGACATACGTTGATGTTAGTGTATGGATAGTTAATAATGAGTTAATAATGATGAGCCCCTTAAAGTAAAGTTATTATATAATGCTGCACTTACAAACCATGAACTAAAATACAAAATAAGTTTAGTAAGACTGCCATCCTTTACATAACCAGTACAAAAATCAAAAATAACAATTATTTTATTATTTATTGTTATATGTTTATAATTAAACATGGAATTAAACAAAGCTCAAACATAGCTGTAAAGACAAACATGAGGCACCATTACATGTAAAATATGGTAAAAAAAAAAAAAAAAAAAAAACGTTTTAAGTCAGAGGTGTTTGTCTGAGGATGTGAAAAAGCCAAAGCCTCCTCAAAAACACTCAGATCAGAAAACGTACTCGGTTACTAACGTAACCTCGGTTCCTTGAGATACGGGAATGAGTACTGTGGCAGAATGCCGCTATGGGGAAAACCTGTTTTTCTCCGAAGACTGAAGCACTTTTCAATAACACAGTTTAACTGCAGGGCTATTGGCTGAGTCAGTGATAACTGAGCAAACCAATAGCCGAGCAGCGGTGCTGTGCACACCTATGGCAAAGCAACCCGCCGAATTTCTGCATGATCCCGCCAGAATTGGCGGGGTAATCGGCTATATAAGCCCGGCTTTGCGGTGTGAATCAGATCCTGTATGAAGCGAGGACTGATTCGGCCGCGACAGCATGGCAGGAACGCAGTACTCATTCCCGTATCTCAGGGAACCGAGGTTACGTTAGTAACCGAGTAAGTTCCCTTTCGATACTTCACTCGTACTGTGGCGGAAAGCCGCTAAGGGGAACCAGTATAATCCCGCCACGCAAGCAAGGACGACAAGCGATTCTAGACGTTAGCATGGAACATAGGAGCATGGAATGCTGCTATGGCCGCTACGTAGACCTTAAGAGTGGAGGGTGAACGGCCCTTCTCTAACATCTCTTGCAGAAAGGATAGTATCGTAGATACATCGCAAGAGGTAGGATCTGAGTTACGGGCTGCACATCAGGCCGTAAAAACAGACCATTTCAGGCCGAAGAGGCATCTCGTAGATGGTGCTCTGGCCTGAAAATCAGTGTTTAGGACATTCTCGGGGAGGTCGTCAGGCTCCCGTTGAGAGGCCACACATGGAGGGCCCACAGGTCCGGTCTGGGGTGCCAGATTGTTCCGTTCGCCTGAGAGAGGAGGTCTCGCCTCAGGGGGATGGGCCATGGGGCTGCAGACAGTAACTGCGTTAGGTCTGCCAGCCAATGCTGGTTTTTCTACATCGGCGCCACTAACAGAACCTTGTGGGTTCATTCCCTGATTCGTCTGACGACCTGAGGGATCAGAGCGATCGGGGGAAAGGCATAAAGAAGGAGGTTGGGCCAGTCATGGGCCAATGCATCCTGTGCCTTCGAAAAGAACATTTGGCAGTGAGAGTTGTCTTCTGAGGTGAAGAGGTCGACCTCTGCCCTGCCGAAAACCTCCCATATCACTTAAACCGTCTGGGGGTGGAGCGTCCACTCATCTGAGGGGACGTTGTTCCTGGACAGCATGTCTGCCCCTTGGTTCAGCCTGCCTGGCACAAGAGTTGCTCTTAGAGAGAGCAGGTGGACCTGCACCCATTCCAGAAGATCCTTTACCACGGTGAAGAGGCGTCTGGACGATAAGCCTCCCTGGCGATTTATATAGGATACCACTGTCATATTGTCAGTGCGGACTAAGACGTGATGACCCTTCAGTTCCGACAGGAAGGTCTGAAGGCCTAAACATACTGCTAGCATTTCTAGGCAGTTGATGTGAAGGCTTTTCTGCTCTTCCGACCATAGGCCGGAGGCTGAACTGCCATCGCACAGTGCTCCCCAACCCAAGTTGGATGAATCTGTCGTGACCACCTTCCATCTGGAAATCACACTCAGGAAAACGCCCTTCTTCAGCCACTGAGATTCTTTCCAAGGGGCGAGAGCTGCCATGCAGGCTCGATCCACCTTGATACGGAGGTGTCCTTGACACCAAGCGTGGGCTGGAACTTTTGGTCTTAGCCAATACTGGAGGGGGCGCATGCGAAGCAGACCCAACTGAAGTACCGGGGATGCTGCTGCCATGAGGCCAAGCACCCTTTGAAAGACCATTAGGGGGCGAGAGGCTCCTATGGTGAAGGAGGCCGCAAGCCGCTGGATAGTCCGAGCTCTGCTCGGCGAGACTGCTGCCGTCATATGGGCATATGAGTCCAGAACTGTCCCCAGAAAGGCAACTTGCCTGCTGGGGAACAGCGCGCTCTTGGCAAAGTTGACCCTGAGACCTAGGCACTGTAGGTGGCTGAGGAGAAGGGTTCTGTGTTGTAATAACTCAGTCTCGGACTGGGCCAGGAGGAGCCAGTCGTCGAGGTAGTTCAGGGTGCGGATTCCCCTCCGTCTGAGGGGGGAGAGAGCCGCATCCATGCACTTGGTAAAAGTGCGGGGAGCTAGAGACAGTCTGAATGGAAGGACTGTATACTGATAAGCCACACCCTCGAAGGCGAATCTCAAGAATGGCCTGTGATGGGGGGCAATCTGGATGTGAAAGTAAGCATCTTTCAGATCCAGGGAAAAAAAACAGTCCCCTAGGTGAACTTGCGAGAGGATCTGTTTTGTTGTGATCATTCTGAACGACCATCTCATGAGGGTGCGATTCAGACATCTGAGATCTAAGATGGGTCTGAGACCTCCATCTTTTTTGGGCACCAGGAAGTAGCAGCTGTAAAAGCCGGACTCGCGATGGGCTGGGGGAACAGTTTCTACGGCTCCTTTCACCAGCAGTCTGTGAACTTCGGTGCGTAGGACATCTCTGTTCTCGCTCTAAACCACAGTGTGGATGATGCCGCCAAACCGTGGGGGGCGGCGGGTGAATTGGAGCGAGTAACCTCATGTTACAATGTCCAGGACCCATTTTGACACTCCAGGGATGGCCTGCCAGGCCTCGACCCGGGTGGCGAGGGGCGTAATGAGATCATTGTGCTTCACAAACTTGCCGGCCTCTGTATCCGGAACTGAACGGGATGGCAAGAGGCTCAAACGAGGCAGCTTGGGGGCGGGTCCGGCCGTGGCGGGACCTGAGCCCTTCCTCTTCCTGTCTCCTGACTATGAAGACGCTGGAGGCGCAGGGTCCAGCGCTATCTTGGGCCGGGGTCCCTGACGCTTTGGAAAAGGATAGCGTCTGGCGGAGCGTGAACGCTGGCGAGGTTCAGCCTTCAACGCCACAGCAGGCGGAGGCGGGGCGGCTTTAGGAGGCTGTGTAAACGGCGCCGTTCTGGGGCGACTCGAAACAGCCGCTGAGCTGGAGTTTGACCGCTTGGGCAGGAAGTGCCGCATCGCCTGGGACGACTTCTGTGCCGCGGTGAAACGCTCAGCGAAGCCCTCGACTGCAGGTCCAAAAAGGTCCTTGAAGGGGGACTGATCCGGTCCAGACTCGTCCAAAGCACAGAGGAGTTTGGCCTGATAAACTTGGAGCACGGCCATAGAGTGCAGAGCGGAGGCCGCCTGACCGGCTGAGGCATAGGCGCGACCAGCCAGTGCAGAAGTGGTTCTGCACGGTTTCGAGGGATGAGCCACCTTCGTCTTCCATCCAATGACCGTGGGCGGGCAGAGATGCACGGCCACTGACTCGTCCAGTGGAGGCAGTCTGTCGTACCCTTTCTCTTCGGCACCGTCAATGGAGGAGAGCACTGAGGAAGAAGAGGGACGAATGCGCACCAAGTAGGGGGCGCGCCACGACTTGGTGATCTCCTCGTGAACTTCTGGAAAGAATGGTGAGGCTCTCTGATGAGGGGCCTGCCGGTACCCCGGCAGGAACCATTCATCCAGGTGGCTGCAAGATGGTTCCTCAGGCGGAGACCACTCCAAATCCAGCTTTTCAACGGCCTTATGCGGAAGAGCTCAGCATCCATTCCCGAGGCGGCGGCACTGGTGTCCTTAGACGGCAGGGGGGCGGGTTCATGCGTTGAGCCCGACATCTCCTGCACGTCGGAAGCAGACATGCTGTCGTCAAGCGCCTCATCATCGCTGCCGCCAAAAGAAACCAGGTCGCACGCATGAGCCGAGGGACGCTGGTCGGGGCGCGAGAAGAGGACGGGCGAACTCTCTCTCTGTGGCGAGGGCGAGGCACGCGGGGGCTGAGCCGGCGTGAGCTCGCCCGCAGCCGAGCCCTGAGGCTCTCTGCCCCGCTGCTTTTTCCTCACAGGCTCCTGGGAGGAAGAAAGCGGGAGGGTGCGAGAGGCGGGATCACGCTCTGAAAAGAGCGCTACCCGTGAGCGCAGAGAGGCGAGACTCATATCCTCGCAATGAGGACATTCCGTCTCTGTGAGCGGAGCTTCAGCGTGGGCGGTGTCCAAGCATAAAGCGCACTCGCCGTGACCCTCAGCGGAGCGCTGCGTGAGTGACAGCGACGGCGTGGCATTTGTAACAACACCGGAGCTCTTTTAGAGGAAATTTGCTCTTTTGTGGTGAACCGGATAGCTGCAGGGAACGGGACTGTCTGCTGAGTCACGAAGCAGAAGCTGAGCAGGAAGTCTTCGTCGTCCGCTGCGAGAGCCTGTTCAATGGAACGCCGTCAGAAGAGCTGTCTAGGAGAGCTTGCGAAAAGGCTTGTCTTGAGCGAAGATAGCCCTGCAGTTAAACTGCGTTATTGAAAAGTGCTTCAGTCTTCGGAGAAAAACAGGTTTTCCCCATAGCGGCTTTCCGCCGCAGTACGTGTGAAGTATCAAAAGGGAACTAATGACTGGGCAAAAACAAAACAGAATAACTTATGAAATTTAATAACTTATGAAATTATTTTCGCGGAAGGCACTTGTTTATTAATTTCTTTCTTTCTTACAGATTTACCCACATCTACACTGACTGTGACACCAGTCAGTCTTGTATTCACTGGAGAGACAGTCAATCTGAAGTGTGTGATTGAGTCTCACAGCGAATGGAGACAGAGAAATGGCCTGACAAATGATTGGAGATATGACTGGGTATATTACCAGATGCATTCAGAATGAATGTTATTGGGTTTCATATCAAAGTATGACTTTCTGTTATGAAACGGGACATCGATTTCATATATGTCCACAGTAGAGGACACCAGGACTTACAGCATGTTTTGAGAAACACAACAATAGGGAAATAAGAAAATAAATTATCAATATTTCTATGGAAAGGTCATATGAAAATCTTACCAATTATTACTCCCATTGGTCGACTTCATTTTTCATTATGTGTTGCCCCAAAAACACATTAATATGCAAATTAGATATGGTGTATAGATACATTGTATATAATGGGACAACATGTTTGGCTATTGTACACACATATTGTGAAGAGCAAAATGGTATAGCAAGTCATTCTGTTATATCTTCCATAACATAGTTGAGGATCCTCTTAATATAAAGTTCATACTGAGTTAGTATAAAACATAAATTCCACAGTTTTTTGCCTTTTCATGTCTATCCATATATTTTTATAAAAATGTATTTTTCTCTATAGAGGACATAGCATAACATGTGTTAAATTCTGTAGGACGTCATTAACAAAAAGGGTGGAGGGTTGGGTCCGAAGCGAAAGTACCCTTGCGGTCTGGTCTATGTGCCCTTCCGCAATTTCTACCGACCACATCATCAAGTTTGCTGATGACACAACTGTGGTAGGTCTCATCAGCAACAATGATGAAACATCCTACAGAAAGGAAGTGGCACAACTGGTTGATTGGTGTAGTGCAAACAACCTGTCCCTCAATGTCAGTAAGACATTCAGGAGGAATTCTGTTGACCAACTCCCACTGACCATCGACAGCTCGTCTGTGGAGAGAGTCAGCAGCACTAAATTCCTGGGGGTGCACATAACAGAAGACCTCACCTGGACCACCAACACCACATCTGTCTCCGAGAAAGCGCAACAGCCGACTGAAAAGAGCAAGTCTCCTTCCACTCATCCTCACCACTTTCTACAGGGGAGCAATTGAGAGCGTGCTGACCAGCTGCATCACTGTCTGGTATGGGAACTGCAGTGCTGCTGACCGCAAGACCCTCCAGTGGACAGTGAACACAGCTGCAAAGATCATCGGTGCCCCTCTCCCCTCCATTCTGGGCATTTTCCTCACACGATGCTCTGGTAAAGCCACAAGTATCGTGAAGGACCCCACTCATCCCTCCCACAGTCTCTTCCAGCTCCTGCCATCAGGAAGACAGTACAGGAGCATCAGAGCCCACTCTGCTAGGCTACTCAACAGCTTTTTCCCCCCAGGCTGTGAGAGCCCTCAATTCCAGCCACCTCATCCCCCCTCTTATCCAAATGTAAACTGTTGAAAAACTCAAAACACTGTGCAATTCTGAGTGTGCTACACACAGGTGAGTGGGCTGGACAAACCACCTGTAGAAACACTCTTCTCTCTACATGCACCAGACACTTTCCTATTAACACTTCATGTTACAAGGACTTAACAAATGTTTATTTGCCAGTGCACCACAAATCATATTGCACTACTTGGTTCTCAACCTTAAATACCTTTCTTTTGCACAATACCGTGCATAATTATTATTTAAAGTACTTATGTAGTCTGTCTTATGTTATGTGTATGTATATGTCGATTATTTATAGTATATGTATCGTTAGATTACCGCTTTCAGTAGGTTAGCTATGTATAGGTTTAAAAGTTGTTCCTACGTCTGGTGTTGTACAGTATGTATATATTTATGTTTATTTATGTAGCACTGTGGTCCTGCTAGACATGACATTTCGTTCCACTGTATGTCCACACATGTAGCGGAATGACAATAAAGCTCGACTTGACTTGTGTGTGTTTTTGTGGACAAAACTTTCCATTGTTATGATCACTGACATCTTTGGTATTTTCTTTAGTCACTGTTGCTATGGTTACTGATGATATTCATGACTGTTATAAGAATAGAAATGAACTTGAGTGAGAAAGTTGTTTTGAAGTCAGAGAGCATGTGGAGACTTACAGATAATGATGTTAAATGAGTTCATGAAGTCTTCAGATAGTCTGTTGAAGTTGACTGAGATTCAGTTGCTCCCCATTTAAGGTTGTAGTTGGAGATGGACAAAAAAGCAAAACACAACAAATCCCATGAAACATAAGATAAAAAAAAGAATCACAGTTTAGTAACACATTTACAAAACATTTTTCACTGTAAGTTCTGTTTTAGTCTCTTCATGATTTTATTTTTCTTTACAGATTTACCTACATCTACTCTAACTGTGACACCAGACAGCCCTGTATTCACTAGAGAGACAGTCAATCTGAAGTGTGTGATTGAGTCTAACAACGACTGGAGAAAGAGAAATGGCCTGACAAATGATTGGAGATATGACTGGGTATATTACCAGATGCATGAGTGGAGATATGAGTGGTATAAAGGCAACAGAAACAATCCAATGTTACAGACGTCTGAGCGTTACACTGTAAACAAAGATACTCTCACTATCAGAGGAGCTACTGAGTTTGATCAGGATCAGTACATATGTATAGGACAGAGAGATAAAAGACCAAAATCATCACATGTTAGCACTGCTGTTTCTCTCACTACGATGGGTAGGTTGAATATCATAGTCCTTCTAAACTCACTCTACTAAGAGACTGTGGGTCTGTTTAAAAACAATATTTACTGATACATGTATTAATACAGTGAGACCAAAACCTGTATTGAAGGTGAGTCCAGATCAGCGTGTGTTCAGAGGAGAGACAGTCACTCTCACATGTGACATACAGGGAGGAGGAAACATTCAGTGGACATACAGCTGGCTTAAAGATGGTTCAGTCTTCAGAGACATCACTGAGAGAGACTACACCATCACATCTGTGTCTGATAGTGGAGAATACAGCTGTAGAGGAGAGAGATTAGACTCACAGAGATCAGACATTAGTGCTGCTGTTACACTGACTGTATCAGGTGAGTTTGTGTGTTTGTTCATTATTATCAGTGTGAACAGCTTGTCTCTCAGTTTGTGGCTCTATAACTCCTCATGTTTTGTTCAGCTGAAGCTCAGGCAGCAGTGCGAGTGTCTCCACAGCCGTGGCTGACTGAAGGAGACTCAGTGACTCTGATCTGTGAGGTTACAGGCTCCTCTACAGGCTGGACGTTCAGCTGGTTCAGAGATGATGATCATCTGTCAGACAGCAGCAGAGGAGCTGGAGGCTCTTACACTCTCAGTCCTGCTGCTCTACAGCAAACAGGAGTTTATACGTGCAGAGCAGAGAGAGGACGACCGGCCTTTTACACAAAGAACAGCACACAGCCACTGTGGATCACTGGTGAGTCTGTGTGACACTATTTATGCTTGTTCTCATCTGTATTTGTGTTGCATTGCAGTCTCTGGAACAGGGTAAAGTAAAATATGTAAAATCTCAGTCTAAATTAGTCCAGTTCTCAGCCTAAATCAGATCAGAAATGCTACACTATCAAATATACACTTACAATATATGCATAATAAGGCCCTTCATATTTCAAACTTTAGTGCTTAGTGCTAAATTTCATCTTATTTGTATTTTCTTATTTATTTGTTGCAGATGATTTTATTACACAAACATGCATGCTGTCAGTTTTGAATGATATATTTTTCTTCTCAGGTGTTTCTCCTTCAGTGTCTCTGGAGGTCAGTCCCAGCAGAAGTCAACACTTCTCATCTGACTCTCTCTCTCTGAGCTGTGAGGATCAGTGTAACTCTGCTGGATGGACAGTGAGAAGATACACAGACAGAAACACAGAAGATTGTTCAAAACAAACAGGATCTAGATGCCGAATCGTCTCTCTCAGCTCATCTGACACTGGAGTTTACTGGTGTCAGTCTGAATCTGGAGAAAAACATCATCCTCTCAACATCACTGTACATGGTGAGACCTGTTTCTAACTCACTCACACTAATCTAAATTATAGAAATCTCACATTTTCCACTGTTTTTTTTTTTGTTTTTGTTTTTTTTCTGTACAGCTGATTGACTGACAATACTGTAGAAATATTTGAATTATTTTTATATATTATAGTGTCCACATTCATCAGACAGTCTTCTTTCCATTTAAATGGACAGTTTTTGTCCAGACTACTGCACATGGAATCAGTTTCATGCCAGCTGTTAAAAGTCTGACTACACAACACATAGTTTTGATGTCTTCTTACTATTTGCAGTAAGCACACATGTCTTGTGTTGTGTAGATGGTGATGTGATTCTGGTGAGTTCTGTTGATCCTGTGATTGAGGGAGATACTCTGACTCTACACTGTTTACATCGATCTACAAACTCCCCGATCCTCAGAGCTGATTTCTATAAAGACGGATCACTCGTCCAGAATCAGACGACAGGAGAAATGAGCATCACTTCTGTCTCAAAGTCACATGAGGGTTTCTACTACTGTAAAACAGAGAGAGGACAGTCACTCCACAGCTGGATCTCAGTCAGAGGTCTGGAAATAATGAGCAACTTTATGTACATTTGTAATATTATTATAAAGTATGTCACTCACAAACAAATCTTGTTTTTTTTCTCCAGTGTTAGCAGCTTCTTCATCATCTTCTCTTCTGGTCACTGCTGTGGTTGTGGTATTGAGTGTTTGTCTGTTGATCTTCATCTCACTGGTGCTGCTGTGGAGATTTAAGAAGAACAAAGGTGTGAAGCAGTTCTTAACATTTTATATGATTAATACAACTGAACAGCAACAAATGAAAGATACCGTTTATGAATAAATGAGAAGATCTAAATAACAGCCTAAAGAGTCACTGTAATTAATTACTGCAAATACACTTAAGTGACCATAATGATCTTTGTTTCTATTATAGATCAGCAGCGTAACATTAACCAGACATCAGTCCCAAATCAATCTGGAGAATTTCAAATGGAAAACTCTCCTCTACAGTTTGGTCAGCCTTAACACAAAATAAGATATTTTCAAACACACACATATATATATATATATATATATATATATATATATATATATTTATATATCAATTATATTAATTATTAAAATAATATGGTTTCATTTGGACCCTAGCATTCTTCAATATATATTTTTGAACCATCCCTTTAAGCTTCTTACATTAACTTTTCTCTTCAAGACTGCTTCACTTATTATCTTCAATGCTTGTTTGCTGTCCAGCAGATTCTGATCACATTTATGATGACGTGACTGAAGTGACTAAGAGAGACAGAGGTTTAGTTTAAATCCACCTAAACACATACCATTCAAAATCAGCAAATATCATTCATTAACGTTAACGTGTTTGTTTTAGATCCAGAGTCATTTCCGGAAGTAACATATTCAGAGATCACTGTTAAGAAAAAGATAGCTGTGGATAAAGGTTAAAAAATACTCTTCACTACAACTGGACAACAGAACAATCTGTCATTACCTATTAACTTTAATTGTGTGTCTATGTGTGTTACATAATTGTTTTTGGGTTTTTTTTTCTTTTCTTTTTTTGATTGTTTGTTTGTTTGTTTTTCGCAGATGATATCATGGCAGAGTCAAATTATGTGACATACTCAGAACTCAGAACAAAAGTAAAGAAATGCAAAAGCAAAGGTGTGCAAAACTATGAACATGTTAAATGTTTGGGGTGAATTGTCGTTTTTAGTATTTACTATCATGCACCATTTCTGCAACAGATCAAAATGACTCTTAAAGCCATGTGGCTTATTGAGGAAATGTAAAAATCTTCCATTTTATCATTGTTTTATAGTTATTGATAATTTGTGTTCTTCAGGTGCTGATGCTGGAGTTGATGAAACTTACGCACAACCTATTAGGAAGAAGGGTAACCAGAATAAATTAAATAAAACTGTACAGAATGTTTATAATAAGTGACAGCAAGTTCATAATCGGCACTTGTTCCTGCAAAATGTGGCATATATTGGTTCTTTTACATTATAAAACTGATTCAGTTCAGTTACTTGTGAGGTTCATTGAGATCATCACCTGCATAATGCATCATTATTTATCAGCATTTTTTGTTTAAAGGTCCCAGAGTGCAGTGAAGACAACAGACGGCTAAAAGAGGTTCACACACAGCAGATTCAGTAACGCTTGCATTGCTTAAAAAATGAATCTGAGTGAACAGATGCACGTTTGACTGAAAGACTTTAGAGATACATATGCACATGCACTGTATTATCTGTACACATGCAAGCTAAATAACTGATCTATAAGTTTTTTTTTTTTTTTATACTGTTTATTCTATATTTTAATCTATATGTTGCATTACTTCTTTTTGCTGTGCAGCACCAATAAGAATAATGTACGAACTTTTAGGACCGTTAACACTGAATTGTGTTAAATGTCAGTGTTCACTGGTAAAATAATAAACTTTAACGGGGCATTTGGTTGATAGGGTTTCTCACAATTGTTAATCTACTGTTATGTTAACCGTAATTGTCATTGCTATTCCTGTTGTCTTCATATGAGGACATGTATGAAATCAATGTCCTGCTTCATAACAGAAAGTCATATTTTGATTTGAAACTCCATAACATTTTCCTGAGATGTTAATTTATGACAAACAGTTTAAATTCAGATTTCAGCTGTAATTACAAAACATTATCATATTTCCATAAGTGTGTCACTAAATTAATATTAGACATTTCTGAAGACCAAGGAAAGGGAGTGGTCATGGTGAAACATCCAAACATTTAGTATATCTGAAATGTCCTGAATGTGCTCTGTACAGGACATCCAGACTTAAAACCGTGCGGCAAGTACAGTCTCAGAGCAATTCACTAAAGTGTAAAGAGGAGTATGTGGGAAAACCCTAGAGTTTTCGATTTGTTTGTGATTTTGTGGATAAGAATTAACAATGTATTTGAAAAAAATGTTCTTAAATCATTTTTAGGGGTTCAAGCGTGTAGAGCTATTGTAATTGTTCAAATGGTCACCATCGACAACGTCACCGAGGCTCGCCCCAATCGGCCTGACAAGGGTGCTACAGAGATCAAAAGTATGAAATTATTCAAAACAGACAAAATGCATGCCTCAGATTCGCAAAATTTATTTTGGATTTATTGCAACTTGAGAGCGGATGCGCACGACAGGAAGTAAGTGCACAAGACAGTCCAAAGTCTTAAACACGCCAAAGTGCAGTGCCCTTAAAGCACACTGATTCCACACTATCTTGAATACCGCTCTGGAGCGGTATTCGAGGATTAGTGTATCCCATCATGCATCATGTTCTGGAAACAACTCGTGAGACTTTTTGCAGAAATCTCACGAGAGATCACGGAAACCCTTCCACTTTAATTGAAATATTAATATAATACTTAGATATTACATCTAATTTGGTAGAAACAAAGTGTTGCACATTTTATTGTTGTTGTACAGTAGTTGTGATATTTATTTTGTACAACATTTGCAACTGCTTTTTATCACTTAATTGGAAGCACCACAAATTAAACTGAGTCATCTGTTATAGGGACTCCTGAACAGACACTTGAAGTTGATTTTAAAATGCAAAGTATTGAGAAAAAAAAAAACTTGCATTTTTACAACACAATAAGTGTGTCCCATCAGGTAATGAAAAGTTCAACACACACTCGAGGTCTTCATCCTCACTTGAACACTTGCGCCAAAACAGGAAATACATCATATAAGTAGTCAAGTGGTCAAGTGCAAAGACTGCAAGTGTGGGTATTTGGACAATGCAATGGTTAACGGAGGCTGATCGGAATGAAACTCAGTGGGCCTGTTTTGACTTGCGGCCCCGAAGGTCTGTGAAAATTTAGTAAGAAATTGGCCACTGGGGGGCTATATCATGTTTTTCAAGGACATGAACTGTAAATTGGGCATTGCACCGTTTTCCACACATACACGCAATATTCATATAATATGAATGGATGTGAGGCTATATCTCTGCAACGGTTTGGCATATTGAGACCAAACTTGCTACGTGTTCTAACAAGCATGACCTGAGGGGACCTGCAGAGTTTTGGCATAGTGCCACTTACTTGTCAGGAGATCCAAAAAAATAGCTATTTTAGCATATAACTTCTGAATGGTTTGGCCAAAGGAAAAAAAATCACAAAACTGGACTTTTTTGATTTGGTGCATCATGCCGTGTCAAATGATACCCAATAGTCAAATCAAATCACTTTTATTTATACAGCGCTTTCAACAATACACGTTGTGTCAAAGCAACTTTACAGTATTAAATAGGATGTATAGTATTAAATAGTATTAAAGTAGTATGTCTGAGAACCCAAGCTCAGTCGGGGGCCAGTTCTTCTCTGGCCAGACAAACCAGCAGTTTGTTTCATGTTGCAGCAAGTAAGATGCAGAGAACTCATCAGGTTCCCGTGGTCTTGGTTGATGGCCATCTAGGTGACGATGTCTTTACTGGGGATCTGTCTCTGGGTTCATCTAGTAGACGTGGTCTCTGCTGACATTCAGGGCTGTAGAGGTCGTCTCTAAGTGCTAATCCACCATCTGGGCTGGATACGGACTGGCTACTGGCTACGGTGACTTCAGAATAAGAATGAAACAGACTAATATTAGCGTAGATGCCATTCTTCTAACGATGGAGCAAGCACATCAAGTGTTATGGGAAGTGTTCCCATTTCCGGTTGATCTAATTAATGCAGCCTAACAATAATTTTTTAATGGATTTGAATTATAGAAATGTGTTAATGTGTTATGTGTAAGCCAGGTTAAAGAGATGGGTCTTTAGTCTAGATTTAAACTGACAGAGTGTGTCTGCCTCCCGAACAAAGTTAGGTAGATTGTTCCAGAGTTTGGGCGCTAAATAAGAAAATGATCTGCCGCCCGGAGTTGATTTTGATATTCTGGGTATTATCAGATTGCCAAATTTTTGAGAATGCAGTGGACGTGAGGGACTATAATGTGACGAGCTCGCTGGGGAGCTAAACCACTGAGGGCTTTATAAGTAATTAGCAAGATTTTAAAATCAACACAATGTTTAATAGGGAGCCAGTGCAGTGTTGACAGAACTGGGCTAATATGGTCATAGTGCTGAACAACCACCCAATAAAGAATTACAATAGTCTATCCTAGGTCATAAACACATGGATTAACGTTTCTGCATTTGATATTGCGAGCAAACAGTGTTTTAGGTTAATACATGCAGATGTTTTAGATCCAAATATTAACACCTCTATTCTTTCAGAATTTAATCCATCCATCCATTTATCATCCATATATCCATCCATTCATCCATGTATGAATCTCTCTGTCCATCCACATATGCCATCTATCTGTCCCTATATATATGTCAGTCTGTCCATCCATCCATCCATCCACATCTATCTGTGCATTCATCAATCCATATAATTATTTGTGCATCAATTTATCATCTATCCATCATCTAATCTCCATCTACCCATAAAACCATCCATCTGTACGAATGTTGGTATATCCATCCATCCATCCATGAATCTATGTATCCGTCCATCCATCCATGCATCTATCTATCCTTCTATGCAACTTTCTATTGATCTATCCCTCCGTCCATCCATCCACGTATCTATGTATCCATCCATCCATCCATCTATCCTTCTATGCATATTTCTATTGCATATTCTATTTCTATTCCATCATCCATCCATCTATAGTTAGTCCCAAAGTGGAGTGCGTGGACTTTTGAAGTGGATGCGCTTATTGAAGTGCGAATGCATCACCGCGGCGCGACAAAGGTTGCTGTAAGCCAAAAGCGACTTCAAATGCGGTCTCCGTTTACCAGGATAATGAAGTGTACATCTGTGGACACTTCGCACCCTACCATATCCCAGAATCACTTGCGCGTAGATGACGATGTAATTTATATTCAAAGAACAAGGAGCATGAGAGTTATTTTGGGGAATTCGCATTGAAATGTAAGTATTGTGTTTTCATTTACTCAAATACCTAGCGAATGAGTGTTAAAAGTCAGTTAAAAAGCCCAGAAATAAGACCACTATACAAGGCAACAATCTTCCTCTTTGTTGTGTTTTTGTAGTGCTGTCATGAAAGATATGTCTACAAATGTTTAACCAAACATTAGCACTTCAGTATAATGGATGCATGTCCTGCTAATTTCAAATGTTAAGATTGCAAACCTTTCTTTTGTGTTTCCATTTTCTATTGTTTTAGGACTATTGTGAGAAAATGAGCCTGCTGAGGAAAAATACAAAGTAAGCAAGTTAATAGACACATTTGTGGTGAAATTCATTGTGCTGTTGTTGTTAACAGGCATGGTTTATTTGCTCTGCCTTAGGATTGCAAGTGTCCTGGGACAGGTGAGGGAGTGAAATGGTGAGCTGATGGAGCTACTCAGGGAGGACATCAAACTCCAGACAGAGACACAGGAGAGGAGCACAGACAAGAGAGCAGGGAAAGACAGTTTTCTCTTTTTGACAGAATGGTTAACAAATAAATTATTAGGCATTCTCTATTAGGCAAGAGAAAACAGTGGAAAAATGGGTACATTACATTTTTTTTCTATAAAACAACCTAACCTAATAATATATTGTTTATTTTGTGATGTAAGTTAAAAATGAAATGAATAATTTCTGTACATTCTGTATTGCATATTCACATGTGTACATAAAAAAGTAATTATGTACACTGTATTTTTTTTTAATGCAGTTTATCATTTTATCACAAAACATTCTTCTATATATTTTGTTTTTGTTGTTGTTGTCCTTTAATATATATATATATATATATATACTTGCGCATCCACTTCAAAAGTCCACGCACTCCACTTTGGGACTAACTATAGATGGATGGATGATATATATATATATATATATATATATGTATTTATTTATTTATTTTTTTTTACACACAGTAAAACAAATTGTTCTATACATTACTGAAAATACTTTATACAACTATTTACAACATAGCTTAGGTTTAACATCAGGAAAACATCATCAATTTTAAGCCCAGCCCTGCCTCCATGGGGTCTGTTCTGGGGTCTTCAGGAGGTGAATCTCTTGGTGGTTATGGCCAGCACCTCCTCAGTGACTCAGTGGACAGTGGAGCGAGGCATTACAGACACTCTGGAGACCACTCTCCCAGCAAACATGGTAATGTGGGGCCCACATGGGTTTTTAATGGGCTACAGGGGTACAGAGTGGGCATGGGCTCGAAATGGGCATCTTATCTGGGGCCCACTTGGGTGACCCAGCTAGGACCCACATGGGTGAATTCAGGTGGGCTCCCTATGTGGTTCCCAGTTGGGTAACCCAGCTAAGACCCACATGGATGAACCCAGGTGGACTCCCCATGTAGTTCCCAGTTGGGTAATTAATGAGAAATGTGTGCATGGGCTCAAAATGGGCTACACATGGGATCCTTTTAGTTTTATCAAATATACAAGTGTAAACATAATTAATCCTATATAGGGTGATTACATGGATATATAGTGCACATTTGATTATTTTTCTTATTGTTTTGACACTTGGATTACTTAATTTATTCAAAATCTAAAAATTCTCCTCCTTTTTATAGTCTATGATTCCAACACTCATGCATTTCTACCCAAATATCCATTTGACATTTAGCCAGAAATAAAAAAAACTGCAGCCACTTTAATTGTGCTGACAACTTTCTCACGAGATCTCACCCCATCGCGAGATCCCATCCCCCATGACATCAAACTACCGCGAGATGCGGCCCTGTCTCGATCTGCATGCAGGGTGGATCTCGCGATGTTTCATTCAGCAATTCAAATTCCCAACGCTGCTCGCACTGAATCGCGCCGGCGCCATTACTCTCTGGCTGTTGTGCTGGCATTTTCGGGAGAAGATATTTGCCGTCCGTGTATCAAAGGTAAGAATTAAATTTTTAAAACGGCAAAAGGAGAGCATGTAATTAATGTTAACCGAGACATCGTTTGGCTTTTTTGTCGAGAATTTAAACATCATACTCAGATCACGCCACATTTTCTTCTTATTTCTGGCGTCTGTGCCTAAACGATAAAGCTGCAATTTATGTCTTGATGTTCTCTACGACATCTAAAAGTAAAGAAAACACTAAAAAAACTAATGCTTAAACTGCAGAGTTTGGCACCGGGCTGTGTAACGTTATTCACGGTAGTGTACGTTAGTATGGGACAGTTATCATTTGAAGAGCACACAATAAGGCTGTTGTTCGTTTAACAATACATACAATACAATAATGTTACAACAATATTTCATATTTATCATGCAAGCCAACAGGATTTTCTGCCTTATGTAAATCTGCATCAGTTTGCATTCAGGTGTAATTACAAATTGTTAATACTATAACTTTAACGTTACAAATGATTTTACCTAAATTTGATTTTTTTTTTAAGTAACGAATTTTTCTTACAGAAAATAATTGGACGGTCACTGATGTCGATGTAGTGGAGAGAAATTGGCAGACCCCACCGTCCAGAAACCAGTGGTATGTTCTGACATAATTAGCAGGTTCACAGGGCTGAATATTAACACTTTTGCACTTAACGTTACAGTACTGTGCAGATGTCTTGGGTCATTTTGTTTGTTTTTTTTAAATATTGCCTATACATTTCTGTCTGTATTCTAATAAAAACTCTGAGATATTCATTATACCATTCCCAAAACAACAAATATAATGGTGGCCTAAGATGTTTTCACCAGGGTTCCCACGGGTCATGGAATTTCTGGAAAGTCAGGGAATTTTAAAAAGTCTATTCCAGACACTGAAAGTCAGGGAATTTTATAGATTTTTTGTCAAAGTCATGGAATATCAGGGAATTTTTTTCTGCAATATAAAAGAATACGTAATATTAAAATCTATTTAATTTTGCGTTTCCGCAGAATCGATCAAATTATTTCAGCTGCGCTTTCTGTCTCTTCTCTCCGACTGCGAGCTCAGGTCACACACACACCGCAGTCCTACATAGCCACGCCTCCTGTCAATCACTCTTGATCACATCGCTCGTCTTTCACACATACTCCGTCTACAGTGCATTTGTGGTGTTTATTTTTTCCTGTGTCCATGTTGACGGATTAAAGCATTCAGTGTGTGTGGGTCCAGCAGAGGTGTGTCTCAGTAGTGCAGCGATCGTTTACTCAGTTTTTTTTTTTTTGCTACTGTGCTATATATATTTTTAATATTACACAAAAAAAGGATTTTAATAACAACACTATTTCAGGTCGAAGGGGGAAAATATATATATATTTTATTATGTATTTTTTATTTTTGCGGGCGGGGTTGGTGTGGGTTGGCCATAAGCCCCGAATGTTTAGAATTTCTCCGCCCCTGGCAGTTATGTTTTGAGTGCCATTTTATTATTTTCCCGCTCGCCAATTAGCGATGGTCAGATGCAGTTAACTCTACCTGCAAACTAAGGCAATCATGCCAGGCAAATGTAAATTTCAAGAATTTTGGCTAAAAAATGAACTCTTCAAAGACTGGTTGTTAAAAGTAGACGACAGAAAAGCTAAATATAAAGTTTGTAAAACTACGATTGAGCTATCAAATATGGGAGAGGGCGCACTTCGCAGCCACGCAAGGAGCCGTAAACATGCTACCCGTTTGAAACGGACAGAAGCATCATCTTCGTCCCAAGTTCCTATCACTGCTCTACTGCAGCATTCCAGTATAGCTCCAAGAGAATCGCAGTCAGCTAATGAAGCGGCATCCACCTCCAGCAGTGAGAGACACAGTGGACCACGTCTTGGCTTAACACCAGCAAAGACCCTGGAGGCTGAAATATTGTGGTGCTTAAAGCTTACCGAGTCACACTGGTCATACAAGTCATCAGAACAAAGTGGTATGTAGCTATAATGTTAGCTAACTGTTGTAATAAAATGTATTTTAAACTGTAAGGTTAGCCTAGGTTAAGTAGCATTTGGGATCGCTGACAGAATTTTAAAATTTGCTAATTAGTATTGTGATTTATGATTGATTGTATTGTAGTTTTGTTACGTCAGGTGTAATACACAAATATTATAGAACGCCACGACTACACTATTGTAAACTTAATTAATAAATAAATAAATGGGTCATGACCAGACTGTAAAAAAAAATTATGGACGTAACGTTAGTGTCCGTGTCGTCACCCATAGGTTTCTGAAAAGCATTTTTGAAGCTAAAAAAGTGGGCGAAGTCCGCCGTCGCCATCTTAGGAGCGCGTCACTCCGGATAATTGAAAACGTGCAAAAGGGCGTTACATGGGTGGCGTGGAGGAAGCTAGCATGAGCTAAGAGTATAGCTTTTTTCTGTGCATAGGATATGCTTCATTAATAATGAGCTTACGGAAACTGCTGTAAAATTGTGCATTGTAAAATGGGTGTCTATGGGGATTTGCTTCCTTTTGACACCAGCCTCAAGCGGCCAGTCGATAAATTGCAGTTTTAGTCACTTCCGTTTTGGCCTCAAGACTGAAAGCGATAGGTTGCAGCTTGGCAACGGCAAGACACCTTTTCACTGCACGCAACATTAGAATACGACTGTCGCATTTCGCCCCCTAGTGGCAGTAGCATAGAATTTTAAAATAAGCTGTGCATAGCCAGTTTATTCACCAAGATAGAATTAATAAATTACTATATGCACATTAGATAAACTTCCAGTATTACTTCTGAGGGACAAATACAATTTTTTTTCAGGACTTATAATTATAAAAGTTATAATTATTACTAATTCTAACTAATAATTAGTTCAGGCAGTGTAAATAATCATCCTAACCATTTGACAGTTAAAGAACACCATATTAATGAAAACATATCAGTTTGTTCAAACCTCACACTCATAGATTTGATCTTAATACAACGCATTCAGTCGGTTAGTTGTATATCGTCTAGTCATTCAAGTTAAAATATTTTAAGTATCCATAATTCAAATCAGATTGGAAAATTCTGCATCTTCAGATTGTCAGCACCTCACACAGCCCCCAAATGACTTTCCATAGAAATTTAATGACTTCTGGTCTATCGTATGTTTTTTGTCATGTTACAAGGCAACTATTTTTGCAATACAGTGGTCGTGGTGTAGTATAATAACGGGTATTAAATCTCACGTTTACACATTAAAACTTTAGACCTAGTATACAATTAGTTTCATAATGGTTCAATCTTACATTTTAATTTATTCATAGGGTTAAGGTTTTAAAAACATTATGAGTGGGCTATATTTGGGGCATACAGTGTTTCACTTTTTTTTCTTTTATAAGGTCTTTGTTCAAAAGAATGTTTCCAGATAGTGACATTGCCAGCAGCTTTCAATGTGGAGAGACTAAAGCATCTTATTTGACTGTTTTTGGAATAGCACCATATTGCAAGTCACTTCTGATGGACAGGATAAGGTCTCTTAAGGATGGATATGTTTTGCTTTTTGATGAAAGCTTGAATCGGAAGACCCAAACAAAGCAAATGGACATTCATTTAAGATTTTGGGACAGTAATGCTGTAGTTACACACTATTTCACTTCGGAATTCATGGGCCATTCCACAGCAGAGGATATGGTGGAGGTCTTCCACAAGTCAACAGAAGGTTTAAATTACAGAGGTCTTGTACAGCTATCGATGGATGGACCTCATGTCAATTTTAGATTCCAAGACCTTATTCAAACTGAACTTGAACGAGATGCCAATACAGTATTACTAAATGTGGGTAGCTGTGGGCTACATACCTTGCACGGGGCATTTAAAAAAGGTGCGGATGCTTCAAATTGGAATGTAGACCAGTTCTTAAGTAATGCTTATTGGCTACTGAAAGATTCCCCTGCCCGAAGAGAGGATTATGCTAAAGCTGTTGGACAAAAATCTCCTCTTATGCCGCTCAAATTCTGTAAAACAAGATGGGTAGAAAATATCCCAGTAACAGAGAGAATGATCAACATATTGACAGACTTGAAGAAATATGTGAATGCAGTAGAGACAGGCAAATTCCCAAACCCTGGAACTAAATCCTATACTACTGTCAAAGAAGGTTGCAGAGACCCACTGTTGCCTGCAAAGTTGGCTTTTCACTTGTCTTTTTCAAAAGAAGTTGCACCTTTCTTGAATCTATATCAAACAGACAGACCTATGATTCCATTTCTGGCTGCTGATCTTTCTGGTATTATGAGATCCGTTATGGATCGTTTTATCAAGCGTGATGTGATGGCCAATGCAAACACAGTATCAAAACTGATGTCAATAGATGTCACAGACAAAACCAATCTCATTCATGCAAATAAAGTTGATGTGGGGTTCTCTGCAGACAAAATGCTGAAGGAATTGTTGTCATCACAGAAGATCAGTGAGAAGAGACAGTTGGAGTTCAGGATGGATTGCAGAAACTGCTTACTGATGCTTGCAGGGAACTTACAGAAAAAATCTCCATTACAGTACGCTCTAGTGCGAAACATGGATTGCCTAGATCCAAGGAAGATGGCAAGCGAAAAAGATTCATCATGCAGCAACAAGTTGAAAAGCATCCTCAAACTGCTCACTGACACCAAACGAGTAGATGAAAATGATTGTGATGATATTCTCAAACAGTACAGGAAGTTCCTTTAACGAGACTGTGCCTAAGAGAAGGGCAGATTTCACTGACTTCAATCCTGCCACAGGTCGGGTAGATACTCTACTCTATGAAACAATGGCAGGAGAAAAGATGTATGAAAAACTGTGGAATGTTGTGGCACTCCTCCTGATGCTCTCGCATGGAAATGCAGCAGTGGAACGAGGTTTTTCCGTCAATAGACAAATAGAGGTTGAAAACATGAAGGAAAGCACTTACAGCGCACAGCGTCTTGTGTGTGATTATTTGAAGTCAGTGGGGGGAATTGATAACTTTGTGATAGATAAGGCTTTACTTCAATCTGCATCCTCGGCAAGAGCGATACATCTTTCATCTTGAAGAACAGAAAAAACAAAAAGGAGCAGAAAAGCTAAACATGAAAAGGAAAACTCTCTCTGATGAGATTGATGAACTGAAGAAAAAGAGAGCACGCCTCCAGAAGGATGCCTCTGCCATGGAGCAATCTGCAGATGACCTTGCGTTAAAGGCAGAAAGTGTGGGCAATCTTACTTACATTGCTCAGTCAAACAGTCTAAGACAGTCTGCAAAAACTAAATGTGAACAGATAAAAAGACTGAATAATGAACTTGATGAAAAGCAAAAAATACTTCAGAGTATTTAACCCCTGGGAAGAAAACAATGCATGTATTCATGTATAAATTGTACAGAGTTTCTAAAAACAATTGTAAGCAAGCAAATAAAGTTTTCAGTTGATTCGATTGCAAATACTATGGCTGTTTTTTGTCTGCTCAGTCCTTAAAAACGTGCCCTGAATTTGCCTTTTTTAGGTCATGGAAATTCAGTTTTTTGGTCAGGGAAAGTCAGGGAATTTGAGATTTGGCTTAGAGTGGGAACCCTGTTTCACAGTTATTGTAGCTTTTTTGCTAGAGAGGCAGAATATTTTTGTAGCACCGGCAACAAGTGTAAAACATCTGTTACAGTGGAAACTGCATAGGAATTATATGGGGGTTATATACTTGTATGTATGGACTTGATGCACACAGTAGATAACAACTTCCAGTGTAAAATAGCAGTACCCCATCGATTAACCTATGGCTGCATGATTTGGGGGAAAATATAATTGCAATTATTCAGTTTTTTTTTTGTGTTGTCTCCCCAATAATAATAATAATAATAATAATAATAATCTTGTTTTCTGTTAAGTTGCTGTGGATGCAGAAATTGGAGGAAGTACTGTGGATGAAGCCACAAGAATGGCCTTTCTTTTGGACCACCCTTTATCAAGAGAGTTCTACTGTGTTTGCCAGCATGGAAAGAGAGAGTTTTGGGGCTCAAACTGCTTGAGGTTGTATAAGGTATGTTTACTTCCCGTTGGATTATTTATAGCATTCATGTGTAAACAGGTTTATAATACATAATGGAATTTAAACTCTATTAAAGACAAGTACACTAATACAGGTGAAGTGATACTAAAATAAGAACAAATGAAGACATCAGATGCAAAATCCGTCTGAAGTTTTCTTCTAAAATAAATGTTATCATGCTCTTATGTTCAGTTATTTCACTGTAATGGCAATGAAAAGGACCTATATTTGCCTGATAAAATGTATAATGTTTTAAAAGACAATTCCAGATAGACAGATTTTGACATTTTGATTAAATGAGAATTTAATTTTTCTGTGAACTATGCCTTTTAAATGTTGCACTGTGTCCTTGTTTACCCAGAAATCATTTAAGACATAATATTGTATCCCATACTATGTTTATATTTCCTGAATATATGTAAAAATGATAATGGCTGCATATTTATTGCAAGGACATAAATGTGGAATTTAATCGAACTTTTATGCTCTTTATGTGTTTTACAGGAAGCTTGAAGAAAATTCACTTACAAAATAAATTGCCCTTAAGAGGCAGAAAAGTCAGTGTCCAAGTGGATAATCTGTGACTGGGCAGGGAAACCATTCTGTGAGGTCACAGTGGAGAGCAAGATGGGTAGGTTTTAAGATATTCTTGATTATTAACTGGAAATACAATCTTAAGTAGGAGTGCTCAATTAATCGAAGTGAAATCGAAATCACGATTAATCAAAGGCTGCGATTGTCATGTGTATCTTTTAGTAAAGCAAGGTTTACTAAATGATTTCTTTTGATTTTATGATCGCCCGATTAAATAGTTTGCGATAATGAACATGATTAAGCGTATCTTTTCTGTGAAGTAGGGCTCTGTGTAGTACATGCCGCTCCACCTGAACACAGGTGCTGGATATTTACTAGTGATTTATGCAGCCGGCTTCACTGACAAAATGTGCATTATGATTGCCTTCGATTAATTGAGCAACCCTAATCTTAAAACAAGAGTCATTTGTTTTAACTGAAAAAGTGGCACAATGGTTGATTACTTGTTGTCTTTTTTTAAAGGATCACTGAGAATAGGAGGACAGAGAAGTGAGGAGCTACACTTTTGGTTTGTTTGTTTTAATATATTTGAGTTTTCAGATATGCATATACAAACCATAAAAGATATGCCAAATAATGTTTGTCAGGAGCTTCATTTTGTTTTAAACTTTTTTGTTTTAAAAGTTGTTTTACAAAGTAAAAAATATACAAGTTGTAATGTGCTTATAGCATGCAGAATACAAGTTGTGAAGTTTTTACAATAAAGAGTTTTTTCAGGAGCTTAAAATTAACTTTTTTTTTTTTTTTTTTTTTTTTTTTTTTTTTTTTGATATGTGTTTTATAATGTTGTAAATGTACAAGTTATATTTTGTCATCTTTAAATTATTTCAAATAAACTTTGCTTAAGAACATGAAATACTGATTTCTGTTTATTGAATACCTTTTAGCATTGTGAATTTAATGTAATGTTTGTGTTTAGGGGTTTACTGTAAAATAAGGTAACCCAAACAGACAAAAATATTAGCCCATGTGTATACCTGTTTTGGCCTTTAAGAGACCTACATACAACCTAGCTGGGTCCCATCACTAGCCCATGTAGGCCTTAAATGGGAGCTACTGGGTTAACCCATATGGAGCCCATCATCAGCCCATCTGGGCTAACACATTTGGGGCCACCATGGAAACTGCGGACAAAATTACCTGGGTCCCAATTGGGTAGCCCAGATGGGTCCCAGAAATCAGCCCAGTTGCAACCCCTTTGGGCCCCACATGGATGTGTTGGCTGGGTGTATGATGTACCGCTGGCCAGACAAAAGAGAAACACCAGGGTCTCAATTTTAGCACCCTATCAATGTTGCAGTTCACTTCTCAGAAGATCCAGCAGGACTTTCAGGGCCTCCCTGCTCAGACGAAGATCAGGCCTTGTATCAGACTCACCAAAAAACTCTAATATACTTAAGGTATTGAGAGTAAAAGTAAAGGTATAAAAGTATTGTTCTGAAAAAAAATAATTTGTTAGGATGCTTAGGAAAGTTGCCTACTTCATTTACTGTTCGGTAGTTTAATCAGCAACAATGCACCATGGGAGAAAAAGAAAGAAAACTTAGTAATTCACATTTGTACAAGAATACTTAACGAACGTGTACTTCCACTATTTTAAAAATTAAAGTAACAACATTTTGTCAGGATATTAACAAATCGTTGCTAACTATATCAAAGGCTGCATCTGAAGGACTCGGACAGTCCATACAGGGTACTGTTCAGCTGTGACAGCTGCTGCTGAACACTGAGCTGTAATGCTCTATTTTATTTTTTTTATTTTTAGACTTATTATGGTCATATGTGTATAAACTGTATAAAATCGCACCTTATACGATATCAAGCATCAGCATATCATAGCAGTTCAGCATTTGAACTGCTATGTGTGTGTAGTTTTTCATACGCTATCATTACATTAATCATGTAGTCTCCAACCATATAAGCAAATAAGGATGCAGTAAACCAGTGTAACTTACCTGGACTTGGATAATCACCGTCTCCTCCATTATGATGTAAAACATAAAAACAAAAATGAGCAATTCTGGATCAACCTGTCCTGGCAGGATGGCAGCTCTTCTCTCACACCTTTGCTAGTGCTAATTGGGAACCCCTGGTGGCGGAATTAGGAAAAACTGTGAAGGCGGTAGCATCCTTCATAAACTTCGGAGGGTCCTTCGTGCACTTCGGAGGTGTGGACGGCAAAGTGCATACACTCAACTTTGGGACACAGCTTGAGAGTACAAGTGCATGTCTGCAGCAAAAATTTTGGAGTCCTACATTTAGGACTGACACATCCATTATTTTTAAGATTTTCTCCTAAATCGGCAAGTTATGAGCTACTTTTAGCCTTAAAATATTTTATGATATGAATTTATTTTAATATTATATGGGCCCTGATTCATAAGTCATTGTTTAAAGAAAATAAATTATAACATACAAAGCAGTCCTCAGGGTCTATAACCAGCCAGCAGAGGGCAGATGTCTGATACATTTACAGTCTTTTAGCAATGAAATAAAATATTTATATTAGTATATAGGTCCATAGATTTTGTGGGAACACAAAAATGATATCTGTGGTCTCTCATGTACAAGTTCGTCCTGTTACAGTTTACTTGCACATTCCAGTTCTGGAAATGTGCAGAGAGTCTATTAATTGCTCCACAAAGGACATAAGACATGAAACATCCTGAGGATGTTTGAGCAAGATATTAATCACATTATACATTTCATACATCTCATTTTATTAATATGTATTACAAATTTCTTATTTCACCAAACTTCAACAACAGATTTGTGAAGCTGAATACAGTCTGGAGCCCTGCAATACTCTCATCTTCTCAAAAATCTTTGTTTGTTAATTATACTCAGCCAAAACCCACCAGCAGATCCATCTGCCTTTTCCTCTAAAGCTGACATTGCAACTATAGTGAAATGGCCTGAACATTGTGTCAATTTGTGAGCTTCTAGAGGAACTGAAACCTCTCAATGTATGTAAATAAACACAGAATTGCCATTATTTTCCTGTAGGTCAGTGATACAATAAATGCTTCACTTCAACTGCTCAGGATGTGCTGTGAAGCTATGAGAATACTTTTTGTGTGCAAAAAAAAAAAAAAAAAAAGAACAATTCTTCTCTTCTGTGTCAGTCCTTGACGCACGTTCATGACACAATGCTGTGCATTCCCCTGCTTGTAAAAATATATATATATATATATACTGTATATATTCTTGTAGCTTTATAAAATTACGGTTGAACCATTGATGTCACATGGACTATTTAACAATATCCTTACATTTCAGTTCCCTTGCTGTCTTTGGCGGGTCAGAAGGCTCTCAGATTTCATCAAAAATTTCTTAATTTGTGTTCTGAAGATGAACTAAGTACTTATGGGTTTAGAACAACATGAGGGTGAATAATTAATGACAGAATTTTCCTTTTTGGGTGAAATTTCAGGTTTCAATTAGAACTTTAAGAGGCCTAATAAAAGCGTTGAGCTGATAGTTGTTTGTTTTACTTCTGCTTTGTTCTCTACAGCCCTTTTCCACTCTGCAGCCACCTACTGTCATCTATACTGATGGTAAGGCTTTTGGCCGACACACTGAGACCAGAGAGCTACTCACAATCTCACCAGAATAAACCGCAGATCAGCTGCAAAGTACAGCTGAAAACATAATTCAAATTGCATTAAAAGGCCTACATTAGTTCAGATTTTCTGAACTGTCTGTAATGTGTGCGGCTGTGGGTGTAAATGAATAAAATAACGGTTTCAGAACATTTACAAAAGTACTTCTCTGTCAAAATATTTTTCAAATAGGGAAACAGAGCTCTAACAACTTGCATGCACTAAAAAAAAAGCTAAATATCTTTAAATTAATCTGTTTTTCTTCCTATTTCTTCATGTATTTCTGTAAAGAGTTTCATCTTCTCCACTCTCACCTTTTGTGAAGTGTGAAATGACTGTTCAAACACAGGAAGTGTTTGTTTTAGATGAAACAGGACAGAGGTTATTTTATTAATGTGTCAGTATGGGGTCCAGTGCACTGCATCTCATTCTCTGTAAGTATTTGATTATATTCTACACCACGTTTGCAAAACTCAGTTCCTATAAGGCCATAGTCCTGCAGTATTTCCAACCTTGTTACCTGTAGTTCTCAAATCAGCTAAAATTTGCAGGGCTGCAGACCTCCAGGAACGGAGTTTGGCTGCCCTCTTCTACACTATCTTCCATTTTCTGTTTCTAATATATTGTATTCAGTTGAAGATCAGTTTCAACAGGTTGTGCTGTGTGTAGGAGGGTTTGTATCTTTAGTCTCACTGCTAATTATATTCTTTATTGTTCAAATTCAGTGTGATGATATGTTCAAGTATATGGTAAAGTATTTGGACAGCTAACTCATGCTTAAGGATTAGTTCACCCAAAAATGAAAATGGTGTCATTAATTACTTACTTTCATATCATTCTAAACCCGTAAGATCTTCGTTCATTTTCAGAACACAAATTAAGATATTTTTTATTAAATCTGAGCATTCTGCCCTCAGCAGACAGCAAGGGAACTGAAACTTTAAAACTGAAACTTTAAAACTTTAAAAAGTAAGGACATCATTAAAGTAGTCAACCATAATTTTCTAAAGCTATGAGAATTTTTTATTTTTTTTTGTGCGCAAAGAAAACAAAAATAACTTTATTCAACAATTTCTATCTTCTCCTGCATCAGCAGCGACACACACATGTCGTGGTACTCTCCTTGATGTGTGTCAAAGACTGACTTTAAAAAGAAGAAATTGTTGAACAAAGTCATTATTTTTGTTTTCTTTGCACACAAAAAGTATTGTTGTAGCTTCACATAATTATGGTTGAACCATTAATGTCACATGGACTATTTTAACAACGTCCTTACTACGTTTCTGGGACTTGATTGTGGTAGTACCCTTGCTGTCTAAATGCAGGGTCTCAGCTCTCAGATTTCATCAATAATTTAATTTGAGTTCTAAAGATGAATGAAGGTATTATGGGTTTGGAAATACATGAGGGTTAGTAATTAATCATCATGTGAACTAAAAATATTGCAATTTCATTGCCTTAGACACAACATGTCAAACCAAATGCCAACAATTGATGCTCAAGCTTTTTTATAACTAACTTCTGTTTTCTGAGACACTATAAATTATTTTTAACCAGTTGGTTTCAACATTATTTTTAGCGATTGTATGATGTCAGTTCTGCTCATGTTGTTAGCAGAAAAACCACAGCTGTTCATCACATTAGCATACTGTATGAACATGTTTAACTGATGTTTGACAATCAGAAAGAGTCGGGACTTCAGTTTGAAAAACAGTTATTATACATCATATTTATTATCATGTTTTATTTTGTGTTTTATTGAAAATTGTGCTTGTGCTACATTTCGTTAAAATAAAATGTTTTGATATATTGCAATTATGTATATGTATCAGTCTGATTATGTTGTGAACACCAAGAGAACTGCAGCACTTGCAGCTGTTTTCTTTTCTGGTTCACGTTAACTGAACTGAGTTTGGTTCATTTAAAATGTACTTTATGTGAAAATGCCTTAAGTGTGTAAATTATTTTTGTGGCCACAGTAAAGTCTCAATAAATTTGATGGTTGTCAAAGTCAAACAGGAAGTGAGGCTGAGTGCATCTCAAACACTTTCACCTCATTTGGTTAGGAGTTTTGTTGCTTGCTTTCTTCCAGTGAAGAGTCAGTGGTGTGAAACGTTAACCTCATTACTACATGTAACATGATTACAAGCGTCTTAATACAAAAGTGAGCTTTTGTGCACTATGATAAAATAATGTCATAGTTACTGGTGTGAAAATTGTATGATTCTACATTTTATTTAATTTTCAAAAGATTCTTCATGTTTAACAACAACAACAAAAAAGAGAGAGAAAGTAAATAAACAGGCCAAGAAAACAGAGGAAATAATACAAAATTCATTTGGGACATCATATGAGAGGAAAACTCTTAACGTGTAAATAAACGTTGATTTATGAGCCAATAAATCAAAATTCTGACACATATTTAATTATCATCTCTCTGGAGACTATTACAATAATCCACCCTGCTGATGAAAAAGGCATGAATAAGTCTTGACTGGAAACAAAACATCAAATTCTTGCAATGTTTTTGAGATGTTAGTATGCTAATTTAGTTACTTTGACTAAGGTCTGACTCCAGAATCACACTAAAATTCTTGACTTGTTTGACCCCTAGAATCAAGGTATACATTCACCTTGAGAACTTGTTTGTTTCAGTTTTCTCTTTGTTTACCTGAGGAAAGTTTTGGCACATCCAACTGTTGATTTAATCAGTGCATCGGCAGAAGAGGTCAGTGGGGCTTATAGACATTAGGCAAGGATAAATAAATCTGGGCAACATCTCAGTAGCTTTGATTGGCTATTTGGTTCCCTTATCAGTCGGTCTCTCCGAGTCACGTCGGAGACCGACGGATTGGGATCTCGCTTAGAGAGTCCAATCTACTTCGAGTGTAAACTAAACGAGCCAATGCACATTGGCATGCGCTGATTGCGCTCAGCTGCAGCTGATCACAGCGTGAGTACAAATGGGCAGCTGGTGCAGCGCATAGTCAGCTTTTCGCTTCGGAGCCGATCAGTTCGAGTCTGCAAGCAAGATAACAAACTTCAAACGAGTCACGCTCTACAGACAGCTCGTGTGTGTTGGCGGCACGGCGCTTCAGCGGCGGTGGTCTCCTTGTCGAGTGGATTTAGCACACATTAGGCTGCACTACCCCCTTTTTTGTTGCTTCGGCCATCTTCCCTGTGCGCCTCAGCACCTAAAGAGCAATTTCTAAAAGAGCATTCACGGGTGGCTCGCCTTTTTAAAGGCGGCGTTGCATCTGTACCAATTCGACGTTATGTCGTTAGGATGACGACATGGGGTCGGGGTATAGATGCATTTCCACCTGTGCGTTTCTGGATGCGGTCGTTACCTGGCGTTAGGTGATGGTCACAATTGCTGCCTCACATGTCTGGGCATTAGCATGCTGAGACAGCTTTTGTGGATGAGTCATGCTCTCATTGTGGAGTATGACCATCGCGGAGTTGCGGACTGCCAGTTCCTCTGCTCAGATCTACCGTTCCCCCTGGCAATGCTGGGTGGACTCTACCTCTGGCGGAGAGCTGACTGGTCTTACAGTGGCTGTGAGGAATTCAGGGGGTTCCTCCTTTCACCGGCACTTCGTAGCCTATGGAGCAGCCAAAGGGACAAGCTGGACCTCCCCGTGGGGTACCACTCGTATCCTTTGGGGCTCCCCCTGACGACCAGATGTCGATTGCTGCATCGGAGGGTGAGCCAGACCTCTCTGGGGAGGATGACCCGAGCACACTGTCACCCACCGGGCAGACAGTAGTGCCGGATGCGGACTCAGAGATGATGGCTATGCTTGCCTGGTCCGCCGAGAGGGTAGGGCTTGAATGGAAACTTCCATCACGTCCCATATCCTGTCAGTTGGATGATTGGTATCTCGGGGTGGCTTGCTCTGGTTCTCAGAGCCCCACCCCAGTGCCTTTCTTCCCAGAAGTGCATGATGAGCTTGCTGGGACATGGATGGCACCTTTTTACTGCCAGAAACCGCTCCAGTGGCACATCCCCCCTCACCACCCTTGAAGACGGACACGGCTGTCCCGTCGGTGGAGCGTGCGCGCCGCTTCCACCTGGTGAGGCAATCCGTTGCTCCCTTCCCCAGCCCATGGGCATCTGTCGGCTCTGACCGGCAGTGCCTATGTGGCCAGTGGGAGGCTGGCTCCGTCTTACACGCTATGGCGTCGTTACAGCTCCATCAGGCCAAGGCACTGAAGGACCTGTACGAGGGTGGTTACAATCCAGAAGTTCTCAGTGAACTCTGCACCGCCTCGGGCCTCGCGCCAAGTGCGACGAAGGTGACCGCGTGGTCTCTGGGTTGTGCGACGTCCACTATGGTGGTCCAGGAACTCTGGCTGTGTCTGGTCGACATGAGGGGTACCGACAAATGCGGCCCACAAACCCCCTTGTGTCCCAGACTGGCCTCTTCGGCGATGCAGTAGAGAACTTCGCCCAGCAGTTCTCTGCCGCACAGAAGCACTGAGGCCGTCAAACACATCCTACCCCGGCGTGCAGCTGCTGCCTTTACCCAGCCGCCGATGGCAGCACCTCAGCCTGCTTGTCGCCGAGGGCGCCCCCTGCGTCCACCCTCGTTCCCCCGCCGCATCCGCAGCAGCCATCAGTCATGCGGCGCAGTGGAACTGGACGCAGGTAGGCCGCCCCACCCGTCCCGGCCCCCGTCAAACATGGCGGCAGGCGGAACAGCAAGAGGCCCTGGGACGGGCGACCCAGAGAGGGATGGAACTGCTCTTCAGGAGAGGGTGAATGCACCTCTCCCTCCCCCGGAGGAGGGCCGAGTGGAGAATCTTTCAAAAAAAAAAAAAAGGAAAAATCTCGACAATAGAGCAGAATGTTTCGATTCTTCCGCGCCACAGACCATTCTGCGGGTTGCGTTTGAAGGCTGAGCATGTCAGTACAAAGTCCTTCCCTTCGGGCTGTCCCTGTCCCACCGTGTCTTCACAAAGGTCACGGAGGCGGCCCTGGTTCCCCTCAGAGAGCAGGGCGTTCGCATCCTCAACTATCTCGACGACTGTCTTATACTGACACAGTCTCGAGACCAGTTGTGCGAGCACAGGGACACGGTGTTAGCACACCTCAAGCCCGATGGGACTTCGGGTCAACTGGGAAAAGGGCAAACTCTTGCCAATGCAGAGGATCTCTTTTCTCAGGATGGAACTGGATTCGGTCGAACAAACGGCACGCCTCATGCAGGAATGTGCCCAGTCAATGTTGAACTGCTTGAATACGTTCAAGAGCAGGACAGCGGTCCCATTGAAACAATTTCAGAGGCTCCTGGGGCATATGGCAGCAGCAGCGGTCACCCCGCTAGCACTGCTCCATATGAGACCGCTTCAACATTGGCTCCTCGGCCGAGTCCCGAGGAGGGCGTGGCAGCACGGCACTCACTGGGTCAAAGGAACACCGGCCTGCCGCCAAACCTTCACCCGTGGTCAGACCTCGCCTTTCTTTGGGCCGGAGTGCCCCTAGAGCAGGTCTCCAGGCATGCTGTGGTACACACAGATGCCTCCACCACCGGCTGGGGGGCGCCACGTACGACGGGCAGAATGTGTCAGGAGTTTGGACGGGCCCTCAACTACACTGGCACACCAACTGCCTAGAGTTGCTTGCAGTACGCCTTGCCTTGCTTCGTCTCAAAGGGCGCTTGTGAGGCAAGCACGTGCTAGTCCGTACGGACAATGCTGCGACCGTTGCGTACATCAACCAACAAGGTGGTCTGCGCTCCTGTCACATGTCGCAACTCTCCCGTCTCCTCCTCCTCTGGAGTCAGAAGCATCTGAGGTCGCTTCAGGCTGTTCACATTCTGGGCTTGCTCAACCGTACGGCCGACAAGCTGTCACGAGTTGCTCTTCCCAGAGAATGGCGACTCCATCCCCAGACAGTTCAGCTGATTTGGAGACGTTTAGGGGAGGCTCAGGTAGACCTTTTCGCTTCACCCAAGACGTCCCACTGCCAGTTGTTTTACTCCCTGACCGAAAGAACACTCGGCTCGGACGCACTGGCACTCAGCTGGCTGCGGGGCCTACGCAAATATGCGTTCCACCCCAGTGAGCCTTTTTGCACAGACACTGTGCAAGATCAGGGAGGACGAGGAGCAGGTCCTGCTAGTAGCACCATACTGGCCCAACAGGACCTGGTTCCCAGAACTTATGCTCCTCATGACAGCCCCTCCCTGGCATATTCCTCTGAGGAAGGATCTACTGACTCAGAGACGGGGCACCTTTGGCACCCGCGACCAGACCTCTGGAAATTGCACGTCTGGTCCCTGGATGGGACGCAGAGGTTCTAGGTGATCTACCCCAAGGGGTGGTAGACACCATCACTTCGGCGAGAGCTGAATCCATGAGACATGCTTACGCCTTGAAGTGGAACCTGTTCGTCGATTGGTGTTCCTCTCACGAAGAGGACCCCCGGAGATGCCCGATCAGAGTCGTGCTATCCTTCTTGCAGCAAGGGCTGGAGCGAAGGCTGTCTCCCTCCACCCTCAGAGTCTACGTGGCTGCAATCGCTGCACACCATGACCCCTTAGATGGCAAGTCAGTGGGCAAGCATGACCTGGTCATCAGGTTCCTCAGGGGGGCGAGAAGGTTAAATCCTCCCAGGCCCCCCTCCATACCCTCTTAGGACCTGTCCCTGGTGCTTACGGAAGAGGCAGACCCAGCCCTAGCTTTGCTTTGTCCCGTCCGAGCCTTAAGATGCTACGTTGACCGGACACAAAGCTTCAGGACCTCAGACCAGCTCTTTGTCTGTCACGGAGGCCGGCAGAAGGGGAATGCCGTCTCCAAGCAGAGGATGGTTCACTGGATACTGGATGACGTCACCCTGGCTTATCAGGCACACGGTGTGCCCTGCCCGCTCAAGGTACGAGCTCACTCAACTAGCAGTGTTGCATCGTCCTGGGCGTTAGCACGTGGCGCCTCGCTGGCAGACATTTGTAGAGCTGTGGGCTGGGCGACCCCTAACACGTTCGCTAGATTCTATAGCCTTCGTGTAGAGCCAGTTTCCTCCTGTGTTCTCACCTCAAACCGGTAGAAGCACTGAGTGGACCTGGCTCGGGTCGGCTTGCTAAAACCGCTCCAGAGTGTCCAAATAGTAGACCCTGTTGAGCTCCTCCGTCCCCTCGGTGCCAACATGGTGGAGCGTTCGGCGCCAGGCCCTCACTCGATTGAATCCTTGAGAACCGGGTCAGGGCTAGGGCCCATATGAAAGACCTAAAATGGATCCCATATGTGTATTTTCCACGGTACAGCCTTCGAGCCCGTGTTCCCCGGCAAGAAATTGCCTCTAGAGGATGCAAATCACCTCAATATTCCATATGTTCCTGAAAAATGAGACGTATGTGTAAATGCTTCCAACCCCTATGAGAGGATGAGGCTCCGCATGTCCCAGTGCTCCAGCCTCACTGCAAGAGGGTAGTGCTAAGGTATACAGTGACTGGTATTCTTGTTGCGAGCCCCCGCTTAAACCATAAAGGGGGCGTAGAGGCTCGCTCAGGACACTGGAGGAGGACAGCAGCCATGGCGCTTTCCATAGGGATCCCAATCCGTCGGTCTCCGACGTGACTCGGAGAGACCGACTGATAAGGGAACGTCTCGGTTACGTATGTAACCCTCGTTCCCTGAAGGAGGGAACGGAGACGTCACGTCCCGTCGCCATGGCTGCTGTACCGCCGCTGTACTGCCGGGCCCCACTCGGCTCCTCAGCGAAAACCTGACTATGTGCTGCACCAGCTGCCCATTTGTACTCGCGCTGTGATCAGCTGCAGCTGAGCGCAATCAGCGCATGCCAATGTGCATTGGCTCGTTTAGTTTACACTCGAAGTAGATTGGACTCTCTAAGCGAGATCCCAATCCGTCGGTCTCCGACGTGACGTCTCCGTTCCCTCCTTCAGGGAACGAGGGTTACATACGTAACGGAGACGTTCTTCCTTGTTATTTTACTCTGTGGGATCATATAAAGGCTGAACAAGAGTGGCACAAGAATTGAGTCTTGAGGGACTCCGCATGTCATGGACATCCACTTAGACTCATGAGCTGTGTTCAGAATGCCATACTATCATACTACACTTACAATTTCTGCAGTATCCATTATGTATACTGTGCACAGTATGCAAATGTTCTGTATGCATGGAATACCAGGATGACCCACTATATTTGCCAGAATCTGCTAAATATAACTCAAATACACTGAAATCAGTACAGAAGCTGTGTTCTAAATGGCGTACTACCATACAACTACTATATTGCAGTATGCTATGTGTATACTGTGAATAGTATGTGAATTTTCTGTATGCATGAAATGCCAGGATTACCTGCTACTTTTGCTGAAATTTGATGTATGCATCTGAAGACACTGCATGGGATACTGTTTCCCAGAATGCAATTCGCATGTGATGTTTCATCTACAAATGAGTGAACTAGAGGTGGGGAATAGTGATTATAAATGCAACACTTGTATATGCGCATATATACACATACATGTAAACTACAAACTATCACTGTTTATCTATATATATATATATATATATATATATATATATATAATGTTAGTAGGACCTAAATTGTACTTTAATCTCTATCTCACGGTTTCTATCAAGTCAAATGACATCACCTTTATCTCTATAGCACTTTACTTACAGTATTGATGGCTTCAAAGATAAATATAGAATAATAATAATTCATATATGATAATAAATCACTTTTTCCACTAAGTGTAACTGACAAAAATGTTATATAAAAAATATAATTGAATATAATATAATATAACAGCTCAGTTTTAATTCAGTTCTGTCCAATCTGTAAAGTTCACCCATTATAATATGAGTTCAGTTGGACACTGTAGCATTGTTTACTAGTATTAATCCTTAACAAGCCTTTGTAAAAAGAGCTGTTAGCACATTAAACTTCACAGCTGTGCTGAATTAATGATCAGTGTTTGTCATGTGACACTTAAGCCTACGTATCACTTAAACGTACTACTCTCTTACTTATTGTATACTATACTGTTTCACACACTATTCTTTAAAAATAGTAGGTCATATGCACTGTGTACTGGGCAGTGAGCAGTAAACAGTAAACAAGTATGAAATATATTTCATACACAGTCTCCTATACTCACATAATAACCTCTCTCTTCTAAGTATGACCTGAACCATTTAAGGACCATCCCAGAAAGCCCGACCCAGTTTTCCAGTCTCTCAAGAACAGTGGTTTTCACACCGGTCCTGTGAGCACCCCCAACAATGCACATTTTCTGTGTCTCCCTCATCTATCACACCTGATTCAGCTCATTAATAGAGACAGCAAGACCTGAAATGGATGTGTCAGATATGAGAGACCTACAAAATGCTCACAGGACTGGTTTGAAAACCACTGCTCTAGAAGTATGTTATGATCGACAGTGTTGAATGTAGCACTGAGATCTAATACCAGCACTGATATTTTGCCAGAATCAGTATTTAATCGAGTATCATTTATTATCTTTATGAGCACTGTCTCTGTGCTGTGATGTGGTTGGAAACCAGATTGAAAATTTTACAGGTGTCCATTTGAGTTTAAGAAGTTGTTCAATTGTTAACTTATAAAGAAAACTAATGAAAACTCAAAATAAGCAGAAAACTCTTAAAGAAGAAATTCACTGTCTGATCACATTGGTTGATGAGAATATCATCATGTGTTGTATGTTATGAATCATATTGAATATGGTTCAAAGTGCTTCTCTGGGCAGCAGTGAATCTATCAGTGAATCGAGTCTCATATCAGTTCATTCAGTCCTGTGATGTCATTGTGTGTGTTGATGTTAAATGATGGAGAATATTCACCATTGGTTCTCATGGATGAGCTTTAAAACAGAAAACCACTTTCAGCTGAAACTCAGTTGAGACACGTTTTTAGTGATATGCATTGTGATGAATGAATGAAAATACTTCATATCTGTATTTCTGCTGTTTTTAGTGCTGATGTCCCTCATCCACTCTGGACTCACTCAAGGTACTGTGCAGTACTGCAGTAATTTGATTTATTAAACAGATTATATTTGTTGTAGTAGTTTATTTGTCTGCTAAATGATGCTAAAACACTGATATTTCTGCAGTTTCTGAGGAAAGTAAAATAAAGTAAAATAAAATAAAATAAAATAAAATAAAATAAATAAAAAGCTTATGGTAGTTTATTGTAAAAGTGTACACTGTTATTACTGACTGTGTGCCATTAACTCTTATGTCATGACAAAATAATTCCCTCTGTTATATAATTTGCCAAAATATTGTAACTGAATTAAATGTACTTTTGTACAAAAAAGTTAAACTTTGACAATCCCCACCAAAACTGCACATCTAGAGTAAAAAAAAAAAAAAAAAAATGATGAAATGATTGATAATTTAGAAGAAGAAATGATAATAATAAATAAATAATAAATGTTATACAACATTTTACCTTCAGGGTTGTGGGGAGATATCAAACATCCTGAGTGTACTTTCTAAACCCAGGGATCTCAAAGTGGAGAACCTATAGTCATAATTTGATGACCACCAAGGAGAGAAAAAATACAAAAATAAAATAAATAAATAAATAAATAAAATACATATTACATAAATGTCATATGACCATATTTTTTAATGAATTGTTGTTATTGTATAAGTTTTATAATTTCAAATTTCTCTTGATTACTATAGTTAAAACATCTAAAAAAAAAAAAAAAAAAAAAAAAAGGAAGCTATTAAAGATAAACTCAAACACTGCTTCTCTCCTGTATGAGGTCCCTTGAAGTTTCAGAACCTCTGCCCTAATATAATGTTGCATATAAGGGTTAACTCTTGCAAGATTGTGCACCAAATCAACTTAATGTTGTTTATCTGTGTTAACTGTAAGAGGCTGATAACAGACAGAAAACTTAGACATAAGTTTTCAATTTTCTCTGAAGAGTATTACCTCATGAGCTCTTTAAAAGAAATTGAAATTGTATTTTATTGAAACCTCCAACTGAAACCCAGTTGAATTAACAAAACAAATATATCAATAAAAGTATTTTATTACAACTTTTATCATAACAGTAAATTTTACTCAGAACTGTATCACTATCAACTATGTTAAATCAGACATTCAGTTCAGACTCTGTTTTCTTCTGTTCACAGGTTTACCCGCACCTACACTGACTGTGACACCAGACAGACATGCATTCACTGGAGAGACAGTCAGGCTGGTGTGTCTGACTGAGTATTACAGTGGCTGGACATATTGGTTTAAAGCAGACACATACCTTTATGTGTCACAGATGCCTGATCATTATACTGTAAATGGGAACATTCTCACTATCAGAAGAGCTACTGTGTCTGATGCGGGTCAGTACCAGTGTAGAGGATATGTAGATGGTACAATCTTCCAATATGGAGGATCATACTCACCACAATCAAACTCTGTTTCTCTCATTGTAAAGGGTGAGTTGAATATCATCATCTCTAAACATGAGAAAGAGAATCAATTGTGACACTGAATCTATAAGCGCCTGAAGTTCTTCAGCATAACATTTAAAACACAAAGAGAACAAAAACTTACACAATCACTGTAAGTCTGATGATTGTTTCAGATGATATGATGTTGAAAATGTAGAGAATCACCATCACTCCTCTTTAACATCAGTGTCTTAATGTAGGAAGTCACTCAGTGCTCCTGGAGGACCATCACAGATCAGTGTGGACTATAACAGGTTTCCAGAAGAAATCAGTGAGAGAAAAGTCAGGCAGGTCAGCTAAGAAATCTATCATCTAAGAAGTCTATGCTAGTCCTTGAGTGAATAAGTTTCTTAGTGAAGCTGAATTAATGTGACTGCAGGATACACTAGTGTCTGGTGTTCTGTAATGTGGCTGTTTCAGTAAAACACAATGTTGGATCCAAGTGAAGTTTAAACACAAAAGTAAATCCAGCAAAGAACAAAATAAACCAAATACAGGAACTGAAACAAATGCACACTATACATTCATAGAGAACCAGACGATAAAGAAGATAAATACTGGAGATCATATATGATGCGATTTAGGAAAATCCAACACATGGTGAAATTTTGCACATTTTGATATCATATGAAAGCTGGGTTCAAGCTCTTTCCAAAACTATTTTGATTTTGTCTATAGCTTATTAATAAATCAATATTTTTTTCTGCACTAAACAAGTAAATTTTGCCAAGGTATTTTCAGAGATGATAAACAAGATGTTATAGAAAAAAAATAGAATGAAAACTTATTTTTGACCAAAAAGTGACATTCAACCTATATTTCGATCTTCCTGAAAATGTCCCAGGGAGACATCCGATGGGTTTTTCCCAAATCACATCACATAGAGACAAGAACAGACAGGTGTAGGCAATGAGTAGCCATGGCAACAGATGAGGGTGACTATGGAAACAAACAAGGTAGGCAAGGTAACAAGGGAAACAGGAACTAAATACAGGAAGTGAATCCAAAAACAATGGGGACTGAAAAAACACTTCAGCATAAAAGTCCTTAAACAGAAGACAGGGAAGCACAAGACCATAATCATGACAGTATCATGAATAACAACAGTGTGTATGGTTTAAAAATTAACCAATCAAAAATCAAAAATTCTGCATAAAATATAATGAACCTAGAAGGTCATACATTTGAGCTTCCATGTTTATTAATTTATTATTAATCATTTAATTAGAGTACACTATTTAAAAAACAAACAAAAAAAGTACAATATTTAAGACATTTTAAATGTAGTCAGAGTGAAAGCATGTTTCTAACATAATACTGTATTTTTATAAGCAGAATCATTAATTTGAAAATCGTTAAATATTTAAAATATAATGAAATATGAGTTAAAATGATGTATAAACTATAAACTATTGTTTCGTAAAACATTTACATCATTATTTTCATTGAAAAAAAAAATAGCTCGAGGCACTTTTATTCATTCTTTCATTGGTTTTGATCTGGATCAAATTTTCAGTTTGTGTAATTTTATTTAGTAAGATTGGGATGCCTTTGGTCCAGAGAGAAAAAAGAAAAACATACTGGCCTCAAGTTTTGTTGTGGGTTTAAGATAAAAAGACACATCATGAAGTGGATTTATACATAATATACTGTAAATTAAGTGATGTAAAAACATCACATCATTTTACTGTAAAAACAGTAAATTTCAGAAAGATGCCGTAATTTATTGTTAAACAGTTGCATTTACCAAATTAAATAAGTTAATGTTATTTAACTATTAGTGCAAGTTCTTTCAATAACACATAAAGGTTACAATGATTTAGTGTTTTTGTTTGTTTGTTTGTTTGTTTCTTTTTAATATGAGGAAGATCTGTTAGTGTTTAATGTTCTGTTATGTTGGGATTTAATAGTGTTTCTGTTGAGTTTTGTGGGTTACAATTGTGCTGTATATAGGAAAAAAGTATGTGTTTAGGTTGTGGACAGATTAAAACGTTGATTTTATGCTGCATGTTGCTTTAAAAAGTAATTAACTGTATTTGCTGATGCAGTGATGTTGATGCATGTGTGCTGTTGCTAGCTGACTATTTCATCTAATTTAGTTCATGAAAACTACTGCCATACATTAACAATACACTGTCACCTAAGTTAAACATTAAAAAAACAAAAGCAGTTTCTATTTTCAAAAGCAGAATATGTTCTTACACTCTTCTCTATCAGCCACATCTAAGAGGACAGAAGCAATTCACTTTAGTCATTATTCTGTTCAGATGCAGAATTTTGTAAGACCTTCCCTTAAACACAAAACAGGGGAATCAAAAAAATCTAAATATGGAGAAAATCACCTTTAAAGCTGTCCAAATGAAGTTTTCAGCAATCCATATTAATAATCAACAATTAAGTTTTTATATATATATAAAAAAAAAAAAGAAAAAAAAAAGATAAACTATCTTCATAGAACATGATCTTTACTTAATATCCTATAATGATTTTTGGGATAACAAAATGTATAATTTTGACCCATACAATTTTTTTTTTGGCTATTGCTACAAATACAGTAGTTAGCATTTGAAGTGGATCAAAACATTTAATAAAATTTGTCCTAATACCAAAACAATAGCCATTCTTTCCTTTGATGAGGACAACTTTTATGAGCTTTTTTGATCCAATACAAATGTTGACTACTATACAGTATACCCATGCTACTGGTTCTGTAGTCCAGGTTCACATTTTTGGAACTGTTGTATAAAATCAGTATCGCATTTGCAATCGTGTAATATTGCACAACTATATGATGTAAATATGGGACAAAAACTGACGGTATCATTTTTGCCCAATCTTGAATTTTAGAGACATTCTAACTATGTTCTCTAGGCTCCATCATGCAGTGAGTTGTTGCCCTGCCTCATGTTTGTCATCAACCAGCTGTAGGTCTGGGGTGGGGCAAGTGCATTAAATGCGTAAATAATTTGAATGCGTTATTTTGCACTGTAATTTATTAATTAATCTAATTAACGTGTTAAATTACCAGCCCTAGTCTCAAAACTTTTCATATACTCTTATCAGACACATCTGTTCATATACTGTAAATGACTGAAGCTATTCATTTTAGTCTTTATTCTGTTTGGATGCAGAACTGCATATTAAAACTCAGTAGCAACTATCACTATTTAGGTATTTCAGGCCTATTATGTACAAACAACCTGCAGGTGAATCTAACCAACCTCTACAATATATGCTTTGTCATGCTGTTGTGCCCTGTGCATTTTTACCTCCTGATCAAATGCCCTTTTTTAGTGAAATGAGGTTTATTGTAGAATGTGCTGATGCTGACAAATACACATAAAGGTAAATCTGTTTTTGTTCTTCTGCAGATCTGAAGCCAAAGCCTGAACTCACATCAGATCTTGCAGGAGCTGCACTGACAGGAAACACAGTGACTTTGACCTGCCGCATGGATCTGTCCACTGGATGGGACTTTTACTGGTACAAACACACACTGAACTCTGAGACAAAGACAGAAACAAACTCCTACACAGTGAAGATTGATTCAGTGTCTGATGGAGGCCAGTTCTGGTGTAGAGCTGGAAGAGGGAAACCAGTCTACTACACACAATACAGTGATGCACTGTGGGTAAATGTTACAGGTGAGAGAGAACATAGTATGTGACACAACATACAGACAACAGACAATAACTTCTAAAACATTTAATCAAAAATAATTGCAATAATCTGTGTTTGTACAGTGAGTCCTAAAGCTGTGGTGACGGTACGACCTGATGAACGAGTGTTCAGAGGAGAAACAGTCACTCTCAGATGTGATGTAAAGTGGGAAGGAAACACTGAGTGGACATACAGATGGGAAATAGAGGAAACCAGCAACTGGAATAGAAACACTGTTGACCGATGTACAAAAGAGTGCAGCAACAGCAGAACTAATAATCAGAAACACCGAAATTCTGTCAGCTGGTGCTCAACACAAGAGTGGAACATCAGCAGTGTTAAAGACTTTAACAGCGGTAATTACACCTGTACAGGACAGAAAAACACACAATGCTCTCAGTGCAGTGATGCTGTTACACTGACTGTATCAGGTGAGTTTGTGTGTTTGTTCATTATTATCAGTGTGAACAGCTTCTCTCTCAGTTTGTCTGTGGCTCTATAACTCCTCATGTTTTGTTCAGCTGAAGCTCAGGCAGCAGTGCGAGTGTCTCCACAGCCGTGGCTGACTGAAGGAGACTCAGTGACTCTGATCTGTGAGGTTACAGGCTCCTCTACAGGCTGGACGTTCAGCTGGTTCAGAGATGATGATCATCTGTCAGACAGCAGCAGAGGAGCTGGAGGCTCTTACACTCTCAGTCCTGCTGCTCTACAGCACACAGGAGTTTATACGTGCAGAGCAGAGAGAGGACGACCGGCCTTTAACACAAACAACAGCAGCACACAGCCACTGTGGATCACTGGTGAGTCTGTGTGACACTATTTATGCTTGTTCTCATCTGTATTTGTGTTGCATTCCAGTCTCTGGCACAGGATGAAGAAAAACATCTACAACCAATGGTAACCTCAAAAACCTGCTCTCACTTCCCTCCAATACTCAGCCTAAACCAGATCAGAAGCACTATGTCAAGTACATACTCGTAATATATGCATAATAAGGCTTTTCGTATTTCAAACTTTAGTGCTTAGTGCTAAATTTCATCTTATTTGTTTTTTGTCCCTTGTTACAGATGATTTTATTACAAAAAAAGGCAAGGGCTGTCAGTTTTGAATTATATTTTCTTCTTCTCAGGTGTTTCTCCTTCAGTGTCTCTGGTGGTCAGTCCCAGCAGAAGTCAACACTTCTCATCTGACTCTCTCTCTCTGAGCTGTGAGGATCAGAGTAACTCTGCTGGATGGACAGTGAGAAGATACACAGACAGAAACACAGAAAATTGTTCAAAACAAACAGGATCTACATGTCGAATCGTCTCTCTCAGCACATCTGACACTGGAGTTTACTGGTGTCAGTCTGAATCTGGAGAGAAACATCATCCTCTCAACATCACCGTACATGGTGAGACCTTCTTCTAACTCACACTTTCTAATCTAATTTTTACAAATCTCACATTTTCCACTAATGGTTTTCTGTACAGCTGATCACAGACTGACAATACTGTAGAAACATTGTCTTCTTTCCATTTTAAATGGACAGTTTTTGTCCAGACTACTGCACATGGAATCAGTTTCATGCCAGCTGTTAAAAGTCTGACTACACAACATATTGTTTTGATGTCTTCTTACTATTTGCAGTAAGCACACATGTCTTGTGTTGTGTAGATGGTGATGTGATTCTGGTGAGTTCTGTTGATCCTGTGATTGAGGGAGATACTCTGACTCTACACTGTTTACATCGATCTACAAACTCCCCGATCCTCAGAGCTGATTTCTATAAAGACGGATCACTCGTCCAGAATCAGACGACAGGAGAAATGAGCATCACTACTGTCTCCAAGTCACATGAGGGTTTCTACTACTGTAAAACAGAGAGAGGACAGTCACTCCACAGCTGGATCTCAGTCAGAGGTCTGGAAATAATCAGCAACTTATGATAACATTTGTAATTTTATCATACAGTTTGTCACTCACAAACAAATCTTGTTTTTTTCTCCAGTCTCAGCAGCTTCTTCATCATTTTCTCTTCTGGTCACTGCTGTGGTTGTGGGATTGAGTGTTTGTCTGTTGATCTTCATCTCACTGGTGCTGCTGTGGAGATACAAGAAGAACAAAGGTGTGGAGCAGTTCTTAACATTTTATATGATTAATAAAACTGAACAGCAATAAATGAAAGATACTGTTTCTGAATAAATTAGAAAATCTAAATAACAGTCTAAAGAGTCACTGTAATTAATTACTTCAAATGCCCTTAGTGACCATAATGATCTTTGTTTCTATTATAGATCAGCAGCGTAACATTAACCAGACATCAGTCCCAAATCAATCTGGAGAATTTCAGATGGAAAACTCTCCTCTACAGTCTGGTCAGCCTTAACACAAAATAAGATATTTTGAAACATATATATTATTTTAATTATTAAAATAATATGTCCATATGATAAAAATACATTGGGTTTATTTTCAATATATATTTTTGAACCATCCCTTTAAGCTTCATACATGAACTTTTCTCTTCGAGACTGCTTCATTTCTTACTTTTTATCTTCAATGCTTATTTGATCAGCAGATTCTGATCACATTTATGATGACGTGACTGAAGTGAATAAGAGAGACAGAGGTTGAGTTTTAATCCATCTAAACACATACCATTCAAAATCAGCAAATATGTTAATGTTAACGTGTTTGTTTTAGATCCAGAGTCATTTTCGGAAGTCATATATTCAGAGATCACTGTTAAGAAAAAGATATCTGTGGATAAAGGTTAAAAAATACTATTCACTACAACTGGACAACAGATCTTTAATTGTGTATCTATGTATGTTAAGTAATTGTTTTTTTGTTTGTTTTTGCAGATGATACCACAGCTCAAATGATTCAAATGATGTCAAATGATGTGACATACTCAGAACTCAGAACAAAAGTAAAGAAATGCAAAAGCAAAGGTGTGCAAAACTATGAACAGATCAAAATGACTCATAAAGTCATGTGGCTTTATTGAGGAAATGCAAAAATCTTACATTTTATCATGGTTTTATTGTTACTGATAATTTGTGTTCTTCAGGTGCTGATGCTGGAGTTGATGCAATTTATGCTCAACCTATTAGGAAGAAGGGTAACCAAAATAAATAATAAAATAAAACTGTACAGAATTTTTATAATAAGTGACAGCAAGCTCATAACTGGCACTTGTCCCTGCAAAATGTGGCATATATTGGTTCTTTTAAGTGCATGATTATTTATCAGCATATGTTTTGTTTAAAGGTCTCCGAGTGCAGTGAAGTCAACAGACGGCTAAAAGAGATTCACACACTTAGAGATACATATGCACATGCACAGTATTATCTGTACACATGCAAGCAAAATAATTGATCTATAAGTATGTAAGAGTGCTTAGATCTCCTCGTGAAGTTGAAACTCAGGGATTCTCGCAACATTCGGGCCATGGAATAAAACAATAAGCTTTCTAATCTGACGGGAAGATCTGGGGAGAAGACCATTTGCTCACCTGTCCCGTCACCCATCCCCAAGCCCCCTCCTTCCCTTCGGGACATATGGTCTTTGAAAAGTTAGGAAAGACTGGTATACTGTATCGACTTTATCTTTTGGATATATGATCATAACCTTTTCATGTTTGGTATCATTCCTATGGTCTCAGTGCGGTTGGAAATATGATCTCAGTCCCGCATCGGTGGAATGGACCAAAAATAAAGATCTCAAATCTGAGAAAAAATTCTGTTCCACTGATGTGGCATGTGTCCCTGATAAGGTCTCTGCTAGGTGTTACTACCCAGGATAGATATGGCCTCCAGGCCACCTCCTGTCCCAGCAAATGTCTAGTGAAACTTTTGTTATGCTAAATTTATGATTGTTTTGTTTGAATTTGGGTATTTAAAGAGGATTGGCGAAACATTCAAGGAAGCATCTGTAACCAGAACTTCCCGCACGATTGCCGTGTGTCTCTCTGTTTGCCAGGTATGCTGACTCTTTTCGTATTAATTTTGTTTAATGTTTGTGTTTCCTGCTGGTCAGTTGTGTAACCAAAGTTATTTGTATTTTCTATTGATGTGTTACTAAATTTATTCTTTTTCATTATTGTTTGATTATGCCTGGCAAAATAAATGTTATTTTTTTATTTATTCTGGATCTTCTTGAAATCATTATTTCCAGTAGATTAATTTGCAGTCTGGCATTTCTGCAAATCTGTGTCCAGGACAGGTCAAACTGAGGTACCGATAAATGTGACGTGGGCTTGTCATTAGGGATCTTCTGATTCCTGACTGTCACTGACTTCACAAGTTGTACTTTTCGTGATCACAAAAAAGAATATACTTTTGGTTATGTGTGAGGGGAGAGCCCCGACTTAAAGATATTGTGATCACCCTGCATCCTCTGAGCAAAATCAGAACTGGCAAGTTTGTGTTCATGGATTCACCAAACGGCCGAGTGAACTTCTAAGCGATGCCAGGTCATTAATGAACGAATAACTGAAAAATAGGATTTCCAAAATAGTCAAATGTCTAAATTAATATAGCATCAATATTGTGATCAGTGTCTAATTGGAAGCACAAACTAAGCTAAAGATTACATAAGTGGAGTCAGATCAAATTATTCATGGAGTCAGATTTTATTTGATTGGAAGACAAAATTTTAATGTTTCAAGATAATCTTTTGTAGAAGCACTGTATAAGACATACACGCAGAACCCTTCAACCAGGTGGATCCTTACATTTTTATTTTATACTGTTTATTCTAGATTTGAATCTATATGTTGTACTACTTATTTAATTGCTGTGCAGAACCAATAGAATAATGATTAAACTTTTAGGGCAGTTAACACTGAATTGTGTTAAATGTAAGTGCTCACTGGTAAAATAATAAAGTGTAATGGGGCATTTGGTTGATAGAGTTATATATGATTTTTGTCTTACAAAAAATGCTTGTGTTTTTGCCAAGTCATTGAGATGTATTATAAAGATATTTTTCACATACTGCTTTTTACTTTCATATATTTTTTTATACTTTTTTATTTATTTTTTATTTATTTATTTTTATTTTTGGCTGCAGTTAATAAAGTGTGAGATTTATATTTAATAAATACAAATACAAAGTCAAACATTTGTATGTTTTCTTTGCATGAGTTTCTCACAATTGTTAATCTGATATGTTAACCGTAATTGTCATTGCAGTCCTGTTGTCTTCATATGAGGACATGAGAGAGGATGCAGGGGATGTTTATACATCTGTTTATTCACCTCGATGATTCAAAGGAATGTATGATCGTTCTTTTATTGTTTGGGAGCGTGTTTTGAAGCGGGACATTGATAACTGTTCAAACTATGTGCTTTTAAACTTTCAAATGTGAAACAGTGATATAGATTGGTAAAATGGGAATCAAGGGTAGTTATTATCAAACTTTTTTCACATACTAGAAACACTGTGACAATGGTGTGTTTTCCAGAAAACCGGTGGGTAAACAAAGTTTTATGTAGACAGTTGTCAAACAATGAAAATTGGTAATATATTTAAATGTATCAGACACGACCGTTAAGCAGTAACTAAAATCTTTCAGATACGACTGTATAAAACAAAAAGTCTAGGATAGTTTTCAAAAATCTTGTAGCATTATAGTTTTAAAAAGGTTAGAGTTTGCTACAAGAGATGAAGTAAAAAGAAGTCAAATACCTTACACTGTTCAGTGGTATTACATCCTCTCTCCTTGCTGTCTAAACTTAGAATGAAGTTAGTCTGCGCGCAGCGGTCAAACAACAGCATAACATACTTGTCAAAAGCTATGTTGTAGTCTATCTTACTGATATAAATTTAAAGAAACTAAAAAAGACGTGCATCTTATGCAGATCTAAAACAAAAATGTATCAGACACTATAGTTAAGCAGTAGCAAAATGCATCAGACACTTCTGTGTACAACAAAACCATACACTATTTGTGAAAATCTTGTAGTCTAACATCACAGTTCTAAAAAGGTAGAGTTGGTTACAAGAGACAAAGTAAAAGAAAAAGTAAAGACTGTGGCATCTTACGCTGATCTAAAAACAAAAATTATCAGGCACGAACGTTAAGCAACCGCATAAGCTAGGCCTACATGTCAAAATCTACGTTGTAGTCTATCCTTACAATTTAAAAACTAGTTAGAGTTTGTCACAAGAGTAAAATGAAATACAATTAAAAGAACCGAGCATCTTACAGAGTCCATAACATCTCCTCACTTGCCACTGTCTAAACTAGAATGAACTACGTCCTGACCGGTTACTACTTTGAAAGGTTTTAGGTCCAATAATTAGCACCTCTGTTTTTTTCTGAATTTAATAGTAAGAAATTACTTGCCAACCAGTTTTTTATATTAAATATGCATTCTGTTAGCTTTTCAAATTGGTACGTTTCGCCGGGCCGCAAAGAAATATAGAGCTGAATATCATCAGCAAATCAGTTGAAGTTAACACCATGTTTCCTGTTGATATCTCCCAAGGGTAACACATAAAGTGTAAAAAGTAATGGCCCTAGTACTGAGCCTTGAGGTACTCCATACTGCACTTGTGATTGATATGATACCTCGTCATTCACCGCTACAAATTGATGGCGGTCAGATAAGTACGATTTTAACCATGCCAATTCACTACCAATAATGCCAACATCATTTTCAAGCCTATTCAGAAGAATGTTGTGGTCAATAGTATCAAACGCAGCAATAAGATCCAGTAGCACTAATAGAGAGATACAACCATGATCAGATGACAGGAGCAGGTCATGTGTTACTCTAATAAGAGCAGTCTCAGTACTATGGTATGGCCTAAGTCCTCACAGATACCATTTTTCTGTAAGAAGGAACATAATTGTGAGGATATTACCTTTTCTAGTATCTTTGACAGAAAAGGGAGATTCAAGATTGGTCTGTAATTAATTAATTTGTTGGGGTCAATTTGTGGCTTTTTAATGAGAGGGTGGGTACAATAGTGTTTGGTATATTCAGAGTTGTTTACAGTGTTAAAGAGTTGGATTTCATTCTAAACATGGCCAAAGTTTAAAAAAATTATTTAGACGAATAACAGAGAATTTCTTTGCCGAAAATCTTACTTCCGGGTTGGTACAAGTTTCTGCTGTTTTTTTCGATCATGGCCTTAATGACGTAATCGGTGGTGTAACTCCTTATATGAGCATTTCTCCCAGAAAAGCGTGCCCACGCTCACATTGACTAGACCGTAATAAAGAGAGAGTGCCCATCAACGCGCTTCATTCAGCTGCACTGCAAGGGATTCACTCGGGAAGAATGTCTCTAAAGAAGTGTGGTTTTGGTTGTAAGGTAAAGATAACTTTGCTCAGCTTCCCGAAGAACCCAGCATTACCTGAACAGTGGATGCAGTTCCTTTTTCCGGGGCAGCAATGGAGTTTTGCAAGTGTGTGTTTGTTGATGAACGTTTCATATACAAGGCCCAGTTCGACGCTGGATTTGCACATTGTTTGATACTGAAAGATGGAGTGGTCCCAGCTATAAAAGATCCCGCTCATGATTCAGAACTGCAGATGGTAACGCCATCAAATGTCTGTTTTACTGGCAATCCCAGCGCAAGTGATCGTCGAACTTAGCTCCGCCCACGGCACACCTCCAGAAGCTCAGCTTTTTCCGGAGAAAAAGAAAAAAGCTGTATTTTTCTTTTATAAATATGATAAAACTAAAGACTTTTTGGAGATATTAAGGATACAGTACTACTCTATAGGTACTCAGGATTAACATGAGATTAGCTTATGTACCCTTTAATAACAGACAGTTTTGGGGACATATCCTAATGACAATGACAAATGAATAATATAATTATTATAAATAACATCTAGCCATTGAGTGACGACAGTCTGCTATTCATCGCGTCACCACGGTAAGCAGGCAGGGGACCAGAGCAAATTACAATGTTTGACATTGCTTTAGCTATAACCAGCAATTTTTAATTTGCCAAGATGTCAGACACTCTGACTCCCAGTAAAAATTGGACTATGGTGGCTGGTGTCTCTATTTTCAAGTTCTGTACAATAGAATCGCCAATAACTAGAGCACTTTCATCAGGTTTGCAGTGGGTGCTTCACTGAGTGGGGAGAACCTGTTTGATGTTCTAATCAGAACGGAAGAGTGCTGTTTTGACCCGTGACTATGCCGTCTCACTGTAGTAGACGCAAGTAGAAACGTAAATGGAAATGCGGATGGCAAGCTTTTAGCCATTTCAGTTGCAATCATCCTAAACTTGGTTCAGTTACTCATTGTTGCAGTTGGTCTGGTGCTCCATGCCATGCTTAGCTCCTGATTTGCCTCTGGCGTGCTAATCGCTGCTTGCAGCTATATTTTTCTTTATTATTATTATTATTATATATTCAAAAATAATAATCTAAATAACATTTTTCAACAATAACAAACCTTTGGTGCAATGTAAAGTTTCCATGAATGTTAAAGAATCTTAATGAAACCATCAAGGCTAAATATATATCCTTAATATAAGAATCCTTTTATAAGAGCACCTTGAATGCAACGTAAGTCACTTGCATAAATGCATTGCTTTTTGATGATATCTATCCATCCATCATCCATGTATCCATCCATGCATGTTTCCATCCATCCATCTTTCTATCAATCCATCTATGTATCTTTCTCACCATATGTACCCATCCATCCATCCATCCATCCATGTATCTATCCATCCATCATCCATGTATCCATCAATTTGTCTGTCCATCCATCCATACATCTATGTATCTATCTATCTATCTATCTATCTATCTATCTATCTATACATCCATCCATCTATCCATCCATCATCCATGTACAGTTGAAAACAAAATTATTAACTCTCAAGTGTTGCCCAATTGACTTTTGTTGGCAACATTATCATCAAACCTGCAGATAAAGGAGGTGGTTTGGTGATTATGCCTCAAGCACTTTACAACCAGGGAGCTCTTCGTTAATTAGAGAATACTAGTTACTATCGAGCTCTGCCCTCAGATCCAACAATTCAGTTTCAAAGGGAAATTGAGACATTTATTTAATGAGCCCATACTCATCAATTCATGCAATATTTGTTGAATGGTTCTCCAAGTAGACCTGTTTTTTATATTCTACCTAAGGTACACAAGAGCTTGGTCAACCCACTGGGACGACCCATAGTAGCAGGAAACAACAGCATTACTGAACCTCTTTCCAATTTTGTTGATTTTGTCTTAAGACCTTTAATCACCTCCCTTCCAAGTTATTTGAAAGATACAGCTGATTTTTTGCAATGTTTAGCAAATTTACAAAATGTTCATCCAGATGTTATATTGGCAACCATGGATGTGACCTCATTTTATACTTTACATCCCACATTATGAGAACATTTCCTTGATTTGCGTGATGTTGACGATGGTCTTCCGACTAAATTTATCACTGAAATGGCTGAAATGGTACTTACCAAAAACGATTTCCTATTTGAAAATCAATATTATTTACAGATCGAGTGCACAGCCATGAGGGCCACTATGGCTCCTGATTATGCTCATTTATATTTGGACAGATATGTTTTTAATAATAATCATTTCATTGACAATATCATTTTGTTCAAGAGATACATTGATGATTAAATTGTTATTTATAAAGGTTCTGAAAGTGACTTTTGAAGCATTTGCTATGTATATGAATTGTCTTAGGCCTTCAAACAAATTCACCCATCATGTGGGGATCACCAATGTTATTTTTTTGTACACTTCTATATCAATTGTGGATATTCAATTTGTCTCTTCTCTTTACAGAAAAGATACAGCCAAGAATAATCTCTTTAATGCTGAGTGTTCATCCAATGCCCCAAAAACGAGGATTAACCTATAGTCTGTTTTTCAGACTCCATCGTATTTGTTTAGAGAAAGAGGATTTTGAGGCTAAAGCCAAATGTTTGTATGACTTCTCTGCCTTACTCACTCATTTAGCTACTCTTTCACCTAATGTAATATTGTTGGGTGATTTCAATATACATATGGACAATAGTAATCTTCCTCTTACCAGAGACTTTTCATCCTGCCTTGAAAGTTTTGGATTCCGCCAATACTCAGATTTTCCAACACATTCTAAAGGACATACCCTGGACTTAATCTGTTGTTCTGGCTTGATTCCCTCCAACTGTTCAGCTGATGCACTTCCTGTAACTGACCATTTTCTCATCTCATTCAATGTTAAACTCTGTCTTTCTACAATTAAGCCACCACGTTTTATTTAATTTAGGAATATTAAGGACATTGACACTGCCGTGCTTGTTTCTTGTATTGTTGATAATCTGTCTTCTGACTTTCCTGCTACTCCTGATGAGCTGTTTACTACAATAATGGTTTAACCAAAATTCTCAACTCTCTTGCTCCTGTAAAAACTCGATCTGTTTTTTTCTCTCGTACTGCTCCCTGGTTTACCCAGGAACTGCGTTCGATGAAAGCCAAAGGTCGACGCTTTGAGTGACTTTTTCGGAAAACTGGTCTCACTATACATAAAGAATTGTACCAAACTCATTTACTGCATTATAAGGACTCTATTGCTCAAGCTAGATCTAATTACTACTCCTGTTTAATATGCTCAAATGATTGCAACTCTAAGACTTTGTTTTCATTATTCAACAAAATTCTCCAACCACCTGATTCTCTACCTTCTCATATGTATTCTGCTGACACATGTAACTCTTTGCTACATTTCTTTGAAGAGAAAATTCACAATATTCACCAGCACCTACATATAAGTCCTTCACCTTCTTTTACTGAATGTTTTCCACTCTGTCAGCTTTTTTCTAGTTTTCAAATTCCTGATGCTTCTGTAGTTTCTGATATTATTTGCAGGTCTAAGTCTTCTACATGTCAACTCGACCCTCTCCCTACTTCTTTGGTTAAATCCTGCTATCATTCACTCCTCACTTTCCACTGGAATTGTTCCTTCTTTGTTCAAAACTGCTGCAGTCACACCTATTCTTAAGAAACCTGGCTCAGATCCTAACAACTACAATAATCTACGCCCCATTTCCAATCTTCCTTTTATTTCAAAAATTCTTGAAAAAACTGTTGCAGAACAACTCCATTCCCATCTATCCCAGAAAAATCTATACGAACAATTCCAGTCTGGCTTTCGCTCTCTCGTCACAGCACAGAAACTGCTCTCATTAAAATAACAAATAATCTTCTCATTGCAGCTGATTCTGGTTTACTCTCCATTCTTATACTTCTTGATCTTAGTGCAGCCTTTGATACAATTTCCCATTCCATTCTTCTCAACAGACTATCTTCCATCTGCATTACTCACACCCCTCTTGACTGGTTTCACTCATATCTCTCAGGCCGCACACAGTTTATTCAATTAAAATCCTTTCGATCACAGTCCTCCCCTGTTACTTCTGGTGTTCCTCAGGGATCTGTTCTGGCCATTGGTCATATCTTTCGAAAATTCAATATTCACTTTCATTGTTTTGCAGACGACACCCAGTTGTATTTATCTAGTAAACCAAATTCTACTCTTCCACCCACCTCTCTCACTAACTGTATCTCAGAAATAAAATCTTGGTTTACTTAAAATTGCTTACAATTAAATAGTGGCAAAACTGAAGTTCTTCTTATTGGCACAAAAAACACACTATCCAAAGTTGACAGCTTTTCCATATCAATTGGCAGCTCTTTAGTTCACCCGTTACCCCAGGTTAAAAGTTTAGGTGTCATCCTTGACAGTTCCTTATCCTTTCAGTCACACATTAATAATATAATCTGCTCTGCATATTTCCATTTACGCAACATCAACCGTCTTTGTCCTTCGCTCACTGCTCACTCCACCTCTATTCTTGTACATAGCCTCGTCACCTCCCGTATCGACTATTGTAATTCTCTTCTCTTTGGTCTCCCTCGCAAATCTATCTATAAGCTTCAATTGGTCCAGAACTCAGCTGCCCGTATTATCACCAACACCTCCTCTTTCCAGCATATCACTCCTGTTCTTCAGCAACTTCACTGGCTCCCTGTCAAACTTCGAATTGAATTCAAAATCCTTCTTTATGTCTTCAAGACCATCCATAGCCTTGTCCCACCATATCTATCTGATTTGCTTCATATTGCCATTCCTTCCCGTTCGCTACGGTCTTCCTCTTCCATTCACTTTACCGTGCCCTCTGCTCGTCTCAGCACTATGGGGAGCAGAGCCTTCAGTCGCTCTGCTCCCTTACTCTGGAATGCACTTCCACCTGACATCCGTAATATTGATTCTCTTCCTCTGTTTAAATCCAGACTCAAAACTCATTTGTTTACACTGGCTTACTCGTAGTAATTGCACCCATTGTCCCACTGTCTAATGTTTTTGTCTGTTGTATATTTGTTATACCTTTGTAAAGTGACCTTGAGTGTTGAGAAAGGCGCTTCTAAATAAAATGTATTATTATTATTATTATTATTGATTTTAAATCACGAGGTTATCCTAATAAGTGGCTTGACACTGCACTTGAGAAGGTATCTAGTCTACAACAATATGAAGAAACTAATTTGACTATAAACAAAAGAAACAAGAACTTCTCTTGCATTTTTAAATCCACATATTGTCCATTAAGTAATGGCATCAAAAGAATTATTAAAAGCCATTGGCACATTATTCAAAATGATCCCCAGTTATTGAATATATTTCATGATCAACCACTTTTTGTCTCTTCTAGGAGCTTTAATTTGAGGGATAAGCTTGTTCATGCGGACATCTACATCTCTTCTCCAACCTCTCTTGTTGATGCCCAGGGTAATTTTCCATGTCATAATTGCACTTCCTGTACTAAATATGTTAAATGTAAATCATTCACACACCCTTGTACGAATATTTACTTCATGTTTTTTGTCCATATTCTTTATTATATGTTAGCCAAACTACACGTGCATTACGCACAAGAATGATTAAACACACAAGTGCTATTAGAAGACAGGATGATATACATCTTCAATTTCTTGTCACTTTAAGTCTGCCAGCCATTCTTTGGGGGGGGGTCCACCTGCCATCCACCTGCATCCTCCTAAAGTCCACGATCATCTCTTTAGTTTTGCTAATGTTGAGACAGAGTTACTTTCCTTGCACCACTTAGATAATGTTTTTGTGTCATCTCTGTAGGCCATCCTATCACAATTTGCCCAAGATGGAGGTATCATCAGCGAACTTAAAGATGATGTTGGGGCTGTGTCCATCTCAACAGGACTTCAGTCCGTTATCAACCTGACACCAATGTGAGGTAACAAGGATACAACGTGATCCACTAGACAATCAGAAAGATACATAGCATGGAGTGTATAGACACATTCATCTGGCTACAGAATCGCCCTGATCCTCTTGCAACTTTTTTTTAAAGCTGCAGTCTGTAACTTTTTTAGTTAAAAATTATACAAAATAAATTTCTGAGCAAGTACATAAGCAGTCAGTGTTCAAAACTATCGCCTTACTTTAGCCCGATTCACAACGGTTAGCTTATAATAATGTTTTTAAATCGAGTGGTACGGGTAGGTTTTCGTGGGAAATTCAAGCATGCCACTGCGTCATTACGTCACGTCTGTAAACATAAAGAAGGCGTCCCGGCTAGTAGCTTTATCGTATGTGAGAATGCTGCAGGTGCCGGATCGTTCATAGCCTTTTCTCACAGCGGCTGAAATTGTACGCTTGAGAACATTGTATCAGTCACACTGAGACATTTCAAATGATACCAAACTTGACTGTGAATATTACTCACATTCATGTATTATACTTTGCTGTTGAGCACTCTGAGTGAGCTGAGTGAAGGGAAGGAAGTGGGGGACAAAAAACAAAAGTGAAGGAAGAATTTGAAAAGAAGCTTTCCCGCATCTTCTCAGAGTGAGATGTGGAAACTGTCTGTATGGTAATACACTGTTTGTATTTTCCGTACCTCAGAATATCAAGTGTCTGAGGTTGTTCCACCCTTACAGCTTGCATATTTATAAATATGTAATCATTAAGTGTCTCAATTAATATAATTTGTTTATATTTGCAGAGATTTCATAACCATAGACACAGAAACATCTCTAATATAACCAACATCAATGTTCACAGTCAAACCAAGTTCTGCAGATGTTTCTCTCAGTGGTGTGGTTGTTGTATCTTGTAGTGGAAGTCACAGCATTTTGTGGGTTGTTTCTATATAGTGGGCCTCAATTTTCTGAGGCCAAAGGCCAAAGAGTTACAGCAATAACGGCTCACATTTTACTTGTTGCACTGGCTTTTTTCGGATCATTGAAGATTATTGATATTGTTATTTGTGCATTACTAGATTTAGAAGCTGCTTGTAGTGAGAAAATGACAGAAATGTCAAGAGGCCTAATAAAAGAGTGGAGAGGTGATGGCTGTGGTTTGACTTCTGCTCTGTTTCTGCTCTATAGTTTTAACAAGAGTGGGGGAGATAGTTATTCTTTTTCTCTATCTTTAGTTTTATAAACCTCAAAATACTACTACAACAGCAAGAGATTCACAGCTGCATTTTCATTTACTTCCACTTCTTAGAAACATAATTTAATGTCAAATTTAAGTGTCTCTGTTTTCTTATATTTTATTTGACAGTAAAGCAACAATAGTAGTCCTCCCTCATCTCTGCTTGTACTGTGAAACACAGGAAGTGTCTGATATAGGGCACACAGCATTATTAAAACAGTCTATAAATGTGTCAGTATGGGGTCCAGTGCACTGCCTCTCATATTCTGTGAGTATTTTATTATATTCTACACTATATTCTGTTTTTAATACAGTATTCAGCTGAAGGTAGATGGCTGTGCTGCATGTAGGAGGGTTTTGGTGCTTTTTGTGTTATTTATTGTCTTTAAATAGACTCTAATAGATGCTAGTTTCTCTATCAATTGAAAATGAATTGTCCATTGGAATAGTGGACCAAAACAAAACTAGTGACATCTACCAAAAATTATGTCCATGCTTTTCTCAAAACTAACGTCTGTTTTTTTTGTTTGTTTTTTTTTTTTTACTTATTGTTTAATGTCATTAACTTTATTTTGTGAAATGTTTTGAATTCGCTCGCCCCGGTTTCCTTTCTGATTCACTTTAACTAGACTGAGTTTGGTTAATTTCAAATATACTTTATTGTTGTTGTTATTATTATTTATTTATTTATTTATTTTTGTTATTATTCTGCATCTTTAGTTTCATAAACCTCAAGATACTACCACAAGAGCAGAAGATTCACAGCAACATGTCAACATGCAAGTCATGTTCGTTACTCCCTCTTCTTAGAAATCCTAGAAGTCTTTTATCAAATTTGAGAGTCTCTGTTTTCTTATATTTAATAGTCAAACAATTAAATATAAGACACATCAAAAATGCGGATGCTTACACTAAATCACACTTAAAAATGAATTTCAATGCATTAAACACAATATGTCAAACAAGCAGCATCGGCCAAAAAAAAAATATGTTTAACATTTTCTCAGAACTAACTTCTGTTTTCTGAGACACTATATCAATTATTTTTAACCAGTTTGTCTTAGCATAATTAGCAGATGTGTGAAGTCAGTTGTCCTCTGGTTCTTAGCAGAAAAACCTAGTTCATCACATTACTATATGAACATGTTCCATTAACACTTGACAATCGAAAAAGTGGCTTTGGTGTTCATTTTGAACAACATATTAGTTTAATCATTTGCTTAATATACATAACCGGACCACATTTTGTGTGTATGTTTTTCTTTTTTTATGGCAATTTACATTGTGAAGATAAAGCACTGAGGTCACTCACCGCTGGTTCATTTTCTGGATCATTTTAAATGAAATGGATATGGTTTATTTAAAATATACTTAATGCATTAACAAAATATACTTTATTCTTTTCATGGCCACTATAATGTTACAATTAACCTTTGTACTGTGTTCAAAACCCTATAGCACCTTGAGCCCCGCTAGAAATGTTACGTTCCCAGGACGTCCTCAGAACGTCCCTGCTGGTGTCAAGGACGTTGCCTAGTGACGTCCCCATAACGTTCTGAAACGGTCATGATGTGGAGTTCTTTAAAGGGTTGGAGGACGTTATTTGGGGGACCATCACAGAACATTCAGGACGTTCTCATGACGTTTAGGGGACCATAAAGTTTGATGTTTCCAGAACGTCCTCAGAACATCCCTGCTGGTTTTAAGGACGTTGCCTAGTAACGTCCCCATAACGTTCTGAGACGGTCATGATGTGGAGTTCTTTAAAGGGTTGGAGGACGTTATTTGGGGAACCTTCACAGAACATTCAGGACGTTCTCAGGACGTTTAGGGGACCATGAAGTTTGACGTTTCCAGAACGTCCTCAAAACGTCCCTGCTGGTTTTAAGGACGTTGCCTAGTAATGTTCCCACAACGTTCTGCGAAGGTCATGATGTGGAGTTTTTTAAAGGGTTGGAGGACATCATTTGGGGGACCTTCACAAAACATTCAGGATGTTCTCGGGACATTCCCTCTAGTTCTCTAAACTACATTCCCATAATATTTTAAAGCCCTTGTAGGGGACTAACCTTGAAAATTAATTTCTGGTTCTATTTAGGTCCTTCTATCATATTTACTGAATATTTTTAGAACCTTTAGTAACATTACAGAAAACTTTAGGGGATCAAACTTCAATGTTACTGCAGTACTTTGTTTACAGTGGTACTAGGTCTGTAGAACCTATTCAAGCAACAGGGGAGAGAAGAAGCAGAGAGAGCTTAATCAATTAGATTTAATTCAAATTGGCTTTATTGCCATGAAAACGTACACAGAATCAAAATATGTCATAATACTTGGAAAAAGTAACTACAGCAAGATATTTATATGAATGCTAAACTCTGTACAGTGTCAGTGTGTGTATCAGTCACTGGTTCTATCTTCAAGAGATGTGCACAGTTGTTCTTCTGCTGCCTGAAAAAAAGCATAAATAACAATATTTACAAATCACTTCACTTACTTTTTAGTTACCAGTTGTGCTTAAAAGTATGCAAATCCACTAAACCAGAGGTGTCCAACCCTGTTCCTGGAGATCAGTTCAGTTCAGTTAATTTTTATTTCAATAGCACTATTCAAACAACAAAGAGTTGCACCAGAGTGCTGTACAAACGTTAATAAAACATTTTAGTAAAAAAAAAACATGAAACAATGACACAAAACCATAAAAAACATAAAACTCATAAAACTCAACCCTCTTCACTCGCAAAGGCTATAGAGAGGAAGTGCATTTTTAAACTTTTAAAAGAGCCTAATGTAGGAGCAGATCTGATATGAAGTGGTAGGTTGTTCCATAATTTGGGGGCAGCTACTGAGAAGGCCCTATCACCCCTTCACTTTGTCTGCAGATCTAAGGCGCTTATAGGCCTGGAGAAGCTCAGAAAGATATGATGGAGTTAATCCATTTAGGCTCTTATAAACAAAAATTAAAAGTTTAAAATCAACTCTGGCTAAAACTGGTAACCAACCCAAAGAGGCCAAAGTGGGAGAGATGTGATCAAATTTACAGGTCCCAGATAAAAGTATGGCTGCTGCATTTTGGACTACTTGCAGTTGGCTCAAAGATGTTTGGGAGGCGCCAATATGGAGTGATTTACAATAGTCGAGTATTGAGAACACGAAAGCATGGATCAACATCTCCAGATCTTTACAAGATACGAATGGTTTCACCTTAGTCAGTAGTATTAAATAAAAAAAAAAATGCTGATTTCACCATGGAGTTTATGTTTATCAAAATATAGGAGGAATCTAGCATTTCCCCAAGATCTCTAACCACTGGTTTATAGTAGGAAGACAACTCTCCTAGACTAGAGAGATCACTCATAGCAGATTTTCCAAAACACACAAGTTCGGTTTTGCTTTCATTTAAGTTAAAAGAGTTATTTGATAACCAGACTTTAACCTCCCATAAACAGACTCTAAGGGAATCCAATGTTGTCGCAGTATTTTTTCCCACAGGCAGATATATTTGCATGTCATATGCAAAGAAATGAAAGGAAATTACATACTTGCGAAAGATAGAGCCTAGTGGTAATATATATAGGGCAAATAGCATTGGAGCAACTCCCCGTGGAACTCCACAAGTCAATGGAGCAAGTGAAGAAAAGGTCTGGCCTACAGTAGGTTAGCAGAAAAACTTCTAATTGCCAAAAATGATCTAAACCAAGCTAAAGCAGTACCATGGATGCCTACAACATTCTCAAGATGTGAAATTAAAATCTCATGATCTATGGTGTCAAAGGCTGCAGTGAGATCTAATAATAAACTGACAACAGAATGACCAGAGTCACTAAATAAAAAAATATAATTTAAAACTCTTAAAAGAGCAGATTCTGTAATATGATTGGATTTAAAGCCTGATTAAAACACTTCTAGAGCCAAATTTTGGTCCAGAAAACTCTGTAATTGGTTGAAAACAGACTTTTCAAGAACCTTCGCTAGGAATGGCAACTTAGAAGTTGGACGGAAATTAGACAAAATCTCTTGATCTAAATTTGGCTTTTTAAGAAGAGGCTGAACCACAGCATGTTTCAGAGAAAGGGGCACCATGCCAGTGACCAGACTTGTGTTTTAGAAGACTAGACCCAATAATATCAAAAGCTTTTTTAAAAAGCAACGATGGAATCCTATCACCAGGACAAATTAATTGTTTTCAACCGACCCACAATATCAGCCAATGCAGCAAGTGATAATGGTTCAAAGTGAGTGAAGATGGCAGAATACAGAGGGGAAACTGACAGATCAAAATTGTAATTAACAATCTCAGACCTAATAATTGAAATCTTGTCAAAAAAGAACTTTTCACACACATCAAGAGACTCAAAATTTTCCTACAAAATTCAGCTCCAACCCTGATCCAACACACCTGAAGCAGCTAATTAATCTCTTAGGTAGCACTTCATAATTTCAGACAGCTGTGGCTGGAGCAGGTCTGGAACTAAAGTCTGCAGGTTGGGACCCCCTTCACTAAACATATCAACATAACATGTTACAATCTGAGATGAAGTAGTACTTGACTGACATACAATCAAATTAGCAAACATAACGTTACTCACCATAGAAGCTGTTGCTGCTTGCTGCAAAAAGGCCGCCAAATGTCCTCAGTCTGCATCAACAGATGCTGGGATAGGTGAATGTCCCTCCCCTTTGCTCCCGCTATAGGGGCGTATACTGCCCAGGACATTTGTGATTGGTTTAAAACGCTATCCAATGGTCCACAAATATTGGGACATGACAGATAGTAAAGGTGCGTTCACATCATACGATATAGTGTGAATGCAACATTAGGATTTACTTGTATTATTTGATTGTAATTATTTATTTAATATTACTTTTATGAAAAACCTGAAGTCATATTGGGAACATTATTATACGACCAACAAAGGACCATCTAAGAATATTCTTTTAATGTTCTTAATGTCCTTTTTGTAATGTTCTTATGTGACCATAAAATAACCAAAATAGAACATCCACCTAAAGACATATTGGGAACGTTATTATACGACCAACAGAGGACCATATGAGAACGTTCTGTTAATGACCTTTTTATAACGTTCTTTTGTGACCATTAAATAACCAAAATAGAACATCCCCCTAAAGTCATATTGGGAACGTTATTATACGACCAACAGAGGACCATATGAGAACGTTTTGTTAATGTCCTTAATGTCCTTTTTATAACATTCTTATCTGACCATAAAATAACCAAAATAGAACATCCCCCAAAAGTCACATTGGGAACGTTATTATACGACCAACAGAGTACCATATGAGAACGTTCTGTTAATTACCTTTTTATAACGTTCTTTTGTAACCATAAAATAACCAAAATAGAACATCCCCCTGAAGTCATATTGGGAACGTTATTATACAACCAACAGAGTACCATATGAGAACGTTCTGTTAATGACCTTTTTATAACGTTCTTTTGTAACCATAAAATAACCAAAATAGAACATCCCCCTGAAGTCATATTGGGAACGTTATTATACGACCAACAGAGTACCATATGAGAACGTTCTGTTAATGACCTTTTTATAACGTTCTTTTGTAACCATAAAATAACCAAAATAGAACATCCCCCTAAAGTCATATTGGGAACGTTATTATACGACCAACAGAGTACCATATGAGAACGTTCTGTTAATGACCTTTTTATAACGTTCTTTTGTAACCATAAAATAACCAAAATAGAACATTCCCCTAAAGTCATATTGGGAACGTTATTATATGACCATCAGAGGACCATATGAGAACGTTCTGTTAATGACCTTAATGTCCTTTTTATAACGTTCTTATCTGACCATAAAATAACCAAAATATAACGTTCCCTTAAAGTCATATAAGGAACATTGAGCACCAGCACTTTTACAACCAAAAGAGGACGTTTTAGGAATGTCCCTAATGTTCTGTAAAGGTTTGAGACTTTCGTCACCTTTAGAGAACCTTTAGGGAACATTGCGCAAGGTTGCGAGAACGTCCCCTCCTACGTGGGAGTGCTCCTGCTCAAAATGGCCAGCCTTTTAAAAAACGCTTGTAAATCTCTTACTGTATTAAATATTGGATTAAATCTTTATTATTAATCTGCGGTTATGTGCTGCAATTTTTCCAGAGAAAAAAAATATATATATTTGTGGAAAATTATTATCCTTATTTGTGGATAATTTTGTCAATTCAATAAAATGTAAAATTCATTTGCACTGTTTATCACACTTGTGTGCTTTAGAGTTGCCTTCCATCTTGCCTTTAATCGTTACATGTTAATGTTTTAAAAACAAATTTAAAGCTTGTCCTAATTGAAAGAAAACAAGATGACAACAAGATTGAATTCAATATTTGATGATAATCTAGCATAACAATAAAATTATAAGATAGTTTTTTGTACGCCAGTCATTTGAGGGACTTTGATAATTTTGAAATAATCAAAAAATTTAGTGAAGTTATACCATGTGTGAGCAAAGCCAGTAAGTTTTAGTCCAATGAGATAATATTAACTTGCACTTTTGGAAAAAAAGAAAATTCTCTATGGGTCAAAATGACCTGAACACAGCATGAGGGTTAAGTCAGGTAAAGTCATATGTATATAAAGTCATATGTATATTAAGCAAATTATTAAATTTTTATTATTGATGAGTCAGACTTGTAACCGAAAGTTCGAGTCCCAGGTCGGGCAGGGATTGTCGGTGGGGAAAGTGAATATCCACCCCCAATACCACGACTGAGATGAGACCCTTGAGCAAGGCACCGGACCCCCAACTGCTCCCTGGGCACTGCAGCGATATAAATATGGCTGCCCACTGCTCCGGGTGTGTGTTCACAGTGTGTGTGTGCACTTGGATGGGTTAAATGCAGAGCACAAATTCCAAGTATGGGTCACCATACTTGGCCACACCTCACGCCACGTCCATGAATGAATTAAACTTGTTTTGAAGTGAGCCCTTCAAAACAAGGGCTCACTTGTTTTTAGCCGTTCTTTAGCCACTCAATTGAACTGGAATGGCTCAAACCAAAAGAGACCTTTTCAGAATCTATTGTTTCATATAGGCCAGGTATGCTCAAATCAGGCTCACAAGATCCACTTTCCTACAGAGTTCAGCTCTAACCTTAATGAAACACACCTGAACATGCTAATCAGCAGTGATTGACCTGCAATTTGATTCTTTCTCATTATTTGACTCAGTGGGAGCATATACAGGCTAAACAAGAGTGGTGCAAAATTAAGCCTGACCCAGTTTTCCAGTCTCTCTAGAAGTATGTTATGATCGATAGTCAAACACAGCACTGAGATCTATAGCAGTACCAGAACTGATATTTTGCCAGAATCAGAATTTAAGCAAATTATAATTTATTCTCTTAATGAGTGCAGTCTCTATGCTGTGATATGGTCACAACCCAGTGTTAGACTGCTGTTCCCATGCCTAGACAATTAAGATCCAGCTCTGGACACCAGATCAGGTCAGAAAATATCAGTTTGTCAGGTAACAGAACAACTCGTCAGCAGAGTAGTCCAATACCTAAACCCTGGTAACAGCAGATCTTGTCTGGTCCCAAAAAATACCCAAAACACTATTAACAGTCCTCTGTCAGCCAAGAAGTTGACTGAGGAAAAACCAGTGAAAGTGAAGAGCAGAAGCAGGAGATGAAGTAATGATGGTAAAAAGGAGCAGAGTTTATTAAATAGTCTTAGTTGCGTATGTCTCAATGCTCAGGCTTCGTCTGAAGAACACAATCCAACAAGTATTGTTATAGCAAACATCTTCACAACAACATCCCATAAACCTTGAGGTTCATAAACATTCCCTCATATCTCTTATTCATGAAGACAAACAGCCCATGAAACCACACAATCATAAGACTAAACAACAATGGAAAATATATATATATATATATAAAACAACAATAATGTGCTAAAATGACTATCAATTAATGAATCGATGTAATGGACATTTAAATGAATATAATGACTACGATAAATGATTAAATGAAAAATTATTATAAATGAACAAAGGAATGAAGAATAAATGAAAGAAATTAATATAAAATAGAAAGTAAAACACAACACAAATGTATGGTTTCTCTCGTGAAGCAAAACACAGATCCTTCACTAGATTGAAAATTGTCCAGGTATCCATTTGACTTTAAGAAGTTGTTCATTTGTTGACAAGAATATCTTCACGTGTTGTATGTTGTGAATCTCAGTGGTTCAAAGTGCTTCTCTGGGCAGCAGTGAATCTATCAGTGAATCAAGTCTAATATCAGTTCATGAGTCTTGTGACATCATTGTGTGTGCTGATGTTAAATGATGGAGAATTTCTACTATTGGTTATCATTGTTGAGTATCAAAACACAGAAAAACACTTTCAGTTGAAACTCTAGACATGTTTCAGTGATTTACATTGTGATGAATGAATGAAAATGTTTCATATTTGTGTTTCTTCTGCTTTTAGTGTTGATGAGCTTCATCTACTCTGGACTCACTCAAGGTACTGTGCATAACTGCAGTAAATTTGATTTATTAAACAACTGTGAATTGTGTTGTAGTAGTTTATCTGTGTTCATGGGTCACATGAGGATCCCACATTTGTCTCTTTGCTGAAAATGTGTCTATATTTTGCTGTCTTACATGGTCATCTTAAAAAAAAAAAGACAAAAGTTGCATAATTTGTTGAAATATTCTAACATATTTTCAAAAATTGTACTTTAGTACAAAAAAATGTTAAACTTTGACAAAGAGCCATATTTTATTGTTTTAATAATGATGTTATGTCTCCACATAAATCTATGAGCCATTGAGTGATCACTGAGTGATGGCTGTAGTTAAAATGTCATATTATTTTAATTTATGGCAGCAATCTAGGACTAAACAATAGCACAATTGTCCATCTCCATGAATTAAATTTGGAATATACATCAAAATTATAACTGAAATTGCACAACTGTAGAGTTAAAAAAAAAAGATTAAGTGGTTGATATTAAATAGAAGAAAAAACAATACAAATCCAGACATTTTAAACAAAAGTTCGAAGATCTAGAGTACTAAACAAATACTTAAACACTGTTATAATTATGAAGGGGTCCCAAAAAGTTTGAGAACCGCTGCCCTAAACAAACAGCACATAAGGGTTATATTCACTCAATATGGTGTTTGTTTAGGAGGCTGACAACTTTTCCATTTTCTCTGAAGAGTATCATTATATCAAACACTCTAAAAATGATCCTCTAACACAGGGGTGTCCAATTTTTTTTTAAAGGGGGCCAGATTGATGTGGACACCCCAGAAGGCCATATGCTTCCCTGTTCCCCCTATATATGACAGTACACAGTCGACAGTAATAGTAGCTAATCTGTTTTACTTCATTTTGCTTTCACACTGGACTTTTTTGATGGTTTGATTGCTTCTATTGTCCTCATTTGTAAGTCACTTTAGATAAAAGTGTCTGCTAAATGATTAAATGTAAATGCCTTATTGAAACCTATGAAATAGTCCCACCTACCAGCCAGAGCATGAATTGTCCAATAATTGTTTTAATAGGTTTCTCATTTAAACATCCAATTTAATTGACAAAACAAAAATGTCAATAAAAACATGTTATTTCAGCTTTCATCATGACACAGCAAATGTTAATCCTAATTGTATCACTATCAATTCATTAAGTGATATTCAGTTCAGAGTCTGTTTTCTTCTGTTCACAGCTTTACCCAAACCTACACTGACTGTGACACCAGACAGACATGTATTCACTGGAGAGAGAGTCAGTCTGAAGTGTGTGATTGAGTCTGATCACAGTGACTGGAGATATAAGTGGTATAAAGACACCAGAAACAATCCAGTGTCATTAACGTCTGATCATTACACTGTGAACAGTAACACTCTCACTATCAGAGCAGTTATTAAGTCTGATGATGATTATTACTGGTGTAGAGGACAGAGAGATGAAAAAACAAACTCGGATTTTAGCTCTGATGTTCGTCTCTATGTGAATGGTGAGTTGAATATCATTATCCTTCTAAACTCCCTCTAGGTAACATTTTACAATACATGTACATATAATAATGTACCAATACCTGAATTAATACTTACTTCAACATGAGCTCACGATTAGTGAAAAAACTAGCTAATTATGAACCAATAAAGAGGGATTCTTAATTACAACTGGAGTCATATGGATTCATGCATGAATAACGGAGCCTTAACTACATGTTAGTACATGTTTGATAGTTAATGCATTAAACAGCATTTAGGGGTTAACAAAATCAAACATTTATACTAAAAAAGGAATAAAAACATTTTAACTATCAAATAAATGTAAACAATTTAATATTGCCATTTAAATTATTGACATCTGCAGCGTCATCATAAACATTACTGAATGACACAGGATCAGTTTGTCATTATTTGTCAGGGAATTATCTGTTTCCCTGTTGTACTAATACATGTATGTTTATAATGCTCCTCAAGTAAAGTCATGACAAAATAATGGATTAACAAGACATACGTTGATGTTAGTGTATGGATAGTTAATAATGAGTTAATAATGATGAGCCCCTTAAAGTAAAGTTATTATATAATGCTGCACTTACAAACCATGAACTAAAATACAAAATAAGTTTAGTAAGACTGCCATCCTTTACATAACCAGTACAAAAATCAAAAATAACAATTATTTTATTATTTATTGTTATATGTTTATAATTAAACATGGAATTAAACAAAGCTCAAACATAGCTGTAAAGACAAACATGAGGCACCATTACATGTAAAATATGGTAAAAAAAAAAAAAAAAAAAAAACGTTTTAAGTCAGAGGTGTTTGTCTGAGGATGTGAAAAAGCCAAAGCCTCCTCAAAAACACTCAGATCAGAAAATGTACTCGGTTACTAACGTAACCTCGGTTCCTTGAGATACAGGAATGAGTACTGTGGCAGAATGCCTCTATGGGGAAAACCTGTTTTTCTCCGAAGACTGAAGCACTTTTCAATAACGCAGTTTAACTGCAGGGCTATTGGCTGAGTCAGTGATAACTGAGCAAACCAATAGCCGAGCAGCGGTGCTGTGCACACCTATGGCAAAGCAACCCGCCGAATTTCTGCATGATCCCGCCAGAATTGGCGGGGTAATCGGCTATATAAGCCCGGCTTTGCGGTGTGAATCAGATCCTGTATGAAGCGAGGACTGATTCGGCTGCGACAGCATGGCAGGAACGCAGTACTCATTCCCGTATCTCAGGGAACCGAGGTTACGTTAGTAACCGAGTACGTTCCCTTTCGATACTTCACTCGTACTGTGGCGGAAAGCCGCTAAGGGGAACCAGTATAATCCCGCCACGCAAGCAAGGACGACAAGCGATTCTAGACGTTAGCATGGAACATAGGAGCATGGAATGCTGCTATGGCCGCTACGTAGACCTTAAGAGTGGAGGGTGAACGGCCCTTCTCTAACATCTCTTGCAGAAAGGATAGTATCGTAGATACATCGCAAGAGGTAGGATCTGAGTTACGGGCTGCACATCAGGCCGTAAAAACAGACCATTTGAGGCCGAAGAGGCGTCTCGTAGATGGTGCTCTGGCCTGAAAAACAGTGTTTAGGACATTCTCGGGGAGGTCGTCAGGCTCCCGTTGAGAGGCCACACATGGAGGGCCCACAGGTCCGGTCTGGGGTGCCAGATTGTTCCGTTCGCCTGAGAGAGGAGGTCTCGCCTCAGGGGGATGGGCCATGGGGCTGCAGACAGTAACTGCGTTAGGTCTGCCAGCCAATGCTGGTTTTTCTACATCGGCGCCACTAACAGAACCTTGTGGGTTCATTCCCTGATTCGTCTGACGACCTGAGGGATCAGAGCGATCGGGGGAAAGGCATAAAGAAGGAGGTTGGGCCAGTCATGGGCCAATGCATCCTGTGCCTTCGAAAAGAACATTTGGCAGTGAGAGTTGTCTTCTGAGGTGAAGAGGTCGACCTCTGCCCTGCCGAAAACCTCCCATATCACTTAAACCATCTGGGGGTGGAGCGTCCACTCATCTGAGGGGACGTTGTTCCTGGACAGCATGTCTGCCCCTTGGTTCAGCCTGCCTGGCACAAGAGTTGCTCTTAGAGAGAGCAGGTGGACCTGCACCCATTCCAGAAGATCCTTCACCACGGTGAAGAGGCGTCTGGACGATAAGCCTCCCTGGCGATTTATATAGGATACCACTGTCATATTGTCAGTGCGGACTAAGACGTGATGACCCTTCAGTTCCGACAGGAAGGTCTGAAGGCCTAAACATACTGCTAGCATTTCTAGGCAGTTGATGTGAAGGCTTTTCTGCTCTTCCGACCATAGGCCGGAGGCTGAACTGCCATCGCACAGTGCTCCCCAACCCAAGTTGGATGAATCTGTCGTGACCACCTTCCATCTGGAAATCACACTCAGGAAAACGCCCTTCTTCAGCCACTGAGATTCTTTCCAAGGGGCGAGAGCTGCCATGCAGGCTCGATCCACCTTGATACGGAGGTGTCCGTGACACCAAGCGTGGGCTGGAACTTTCGGTCTTAGCCAATACTGGAGGGGGCGCATGCGAAGTAGACCCAACTGAAGTACCGGGGATGCTGCTGCCATGAGGCCAAGCACCCTTTGAAAGACCTTTAGGGGGCGAGAGGCTCCTATGGTGAAGGAGGCCGCAAGCCGCTGGATAGTCCGAGCTCTGCTCGGCGAGACTGCTGCCGTCATATGGGCATATGAGTCCAGAACTGTCCCCAGAAAGGCAACTTGCCTGCTGGGGAACAGCGCGCTCTTGGCAAAGTTGACCCTGAGACCTAGGCACTGTAGGTGGCTGAGGAGAAGGGTTCTGTGTTGTAATAACTCAGTCTCGGACTGGGCCAGGAGGAGCCAGTCGTCGAGGTAGTTCAGGGTGCGGATTCCCCTCCGTCTGAGGGGGGAGAGAGCCGCATCCATGCACTTGGTAAAAGTGCGGGGAGCTAGAGACAGTCTGAATGGAAGGACTGTATACTGATAAGCCACACCCTCGAAGGCGAATCTCAAGAATGGCCTGTGATGGGGGGCAATCTGGATGTGAAAGTAAGCATCTTTCAGATCCAGGGAAAAAAAACAGTCCCCTAGGTGAACTTGCGAGAGGATCTGTTTTGTTGTGATCATTCTGAACGACCATCTCATGAGGGTGCGATTCAGACATCTGAGATCTAAGATGGGTCTGAGATCTCCATCTTTTTTGGGCACCAGGAAGTAGCGGCTGTAAAAGCCGGACTCGCGATGGGCTGGGGGAACAGTTTCTACCGCTCCTTTCACCAGCAGTCTGTGAACTTCGGTGCGAAGGACATCTGATGATGCCGCCAAACCGTGGGGGGCGGCGGGTGAATTGGAGCGAGTAACCTCATGTTACAATGTCCAGGACCCATTTTGACACTGCAGGGATGGCCTGCCAGGCCTCGACCCGGGTGGCGAGGGGCGTAATGAGATCATTGTGCTTCACAAACTTGCCGGCCTCTGTATCCGGAACTGAACGGGATGGCAAGAGGCTCAAACGAGGCAGCTTGGGGGCGGGTCCGGCCGTGGCGGGACCTGAGCCCTTCCTCTTCCTGTCTCCTGACTATGAAGACGCTGGAGGCGCAGGGTCCAGCGCTATCTTGGGCCGGGGTCCCTGACGCTTTGGAAAAGGATAGCGTCTGGCGGAGCGTGAACGCTGGCGAGGTTCAGCCTTCAACGCCACAGCAGGCGGAGGCGGGGCGGCTTTAGGAGGCTGTGTAAACGGCGCCGTTCTGGGGCGACTCGAAACAGCCGCTGAGCTGGAGTTTGACCGCTTGGGCAGGAAGTGCCGCATCGCCTGGGACAACTTCTGTGCCGCGGTGAAACGCTCAGCGAAGCCCTCGACTGCAGGTCCAAAAAGGTCCTTGATGGAGGACTGATCCGGTCCAGACTCGTCCAAAGCACAGAGGAGTATGGCCTGATAAACTTGGAGCACGGCCATAGAGTGCAGAGCGAAGGCCGCCTGACCGGCTGAGGCATAGGCACGACCAGCCAGTGCAGAAGTGGTTCTGCACGGTTTCGAGGGATGAGCCACCTTCGTCTTCCATCCAATGACCGTGGGCGGGCAGAGATGCACGGCCACTGACTCGTCCAGTGGAGGCAGTCTGTCGTACCCTTTCTCTTCGGCACCGTCAATGGAGGAGAGCACTGAGGAAGAAGAGGGACGAATGCGCACCGAGTAGGGGGCGCGCCACGACTTGGTGATCTCTTCGTGAACTTCTGGAAAGAATGGTGAGGCTCTCTGATGAGGGGCCTGCCGGTGCCCCGGCAGGAACCATTCATCCAGGTGGCTGCAAGATGGTTCCTCAGGCGGAGACCACTCCAAATCCAGCTTTTCAACGGCCTTATGCGGAAGAGCTCAGCATCCATCTGCTGAGTCGCGAAGCAGAAGCCGAGCAGGAAGTCTTCGTCGTCCGCTGCGAAAGCCTGTTCAACGGAGCGCCGTCAGAAGAGCTGTCTAGGAGAGCTTGCGAAAAGGCTTGTCTTGAGCGAAGATAGCCCTGCAGTTAAACTGCGTTATTGAAAAGTGCTTCAGTCTTCGGAGAAAAACAGGTTTTCCCCATAGCGGCTTTCCGCCGCAGTACGTGTGAAGTATCGAAAGGAACTAATGACTGGGCAAAAACAAAACAGAATAACTTATGAAATTTAATAACTTATGAAATTATTTTCGCGGAAGGCACTTGTTTATTAATTTCTTTCTTTCTTACAGATTTACCCACATCTACACTGACTGTGACACCAGTCAGTCTTGTATTCACTGGAGAGACAGTCAATCTGAAGTGTGTGATTGAGTCTCACAGCGAATGGAGACAGAGAAATGGCCTGACAAATGATTGGAGATATGACTGGGTATATTACCAGATGCATGAGTGGAGATATGAGTGGTATAAAGGCAACAGAAACAATCCAATGTTACAGACGTCTGAGCGGTACACTGTAAATGGAAACACTCTCACTATCAGAGGAGCTATTAAGTCTGATGTGGGTCTGTACACGTGTAAAGGACAGAGAGATGAAAGACCAAACTTATCACAATCAAGCTCTGCTGTTTCTCTCTCTGTGGCGGGTGAGTTGAATATCCTCCTGAAATGGAGTTTTGTCAAATAGTAGAGAGGACATTTTATTATATACACATCCCTCAGTTTTTAATTCTGGAAGCCCTGTAAACAGCACATTCACCACTTTTCAGAGATAACACATCTTTGTCAATTTCACCATTACCTATCCCTCTCCTTGGTATTTAAAACTTGCTGCCATTTATTTAATGATCACATTTAACACTCTTATAGAAATATTATGCTATTTTGTGAATTAAATCTGACTCATTTTCAAACTGTTTGTCATAATCAACATCAGGAAAATGTTATTGGGTTTCATATCAAAGTATGACTTTCTGTTATGAAATGGGACATCGATTTCATATATGTCCACAGTAGAGGACACCAGGACTTACAGCATGTTTTGAGAAACACAACAATAGGGAAATAAGAAAATAAATTATATATCAATATTTCTATGGAAAGGTCATATGAAAATCTTACCAATTATTACTCCCATTGGTCGACTTCATTTTTCATTATGTGTTGCCCCAAAAACACATTAATATGCAAATTAGATATGGTGTATAGATACATTGTATATAATGGGACAACATGTTTGGCTATTGTACACACATATTGTGAAGAGCAAAATGGTATAGCAAGTCATTCTGTTATATCTTCCATAACATAGTTGAGGATCCTCTTAATATAAAGTTCATACTGAGTTAGTATAAAACATAAATTCCACAGTTTTTTGCCTTTTCATGTCTATCCATATATTTTTATAAAAATGTATTTTTCTCTATAGAGGACATAGCATAACATGTGTTAAATTCTGTAGGACGTCATTAACAAAAAGGGTGGAGGGTTGGGTCCGAAGCGAAAGTACCCTTGCGGTCTGGTCTATGTGCCCTTCCGCGATTTCTACCGACCACATCATCAAGTTTGCTGATGACACAACTGTGGTAGGTCTCATCAGCAACAATGATGAAACATCCTACAGAAAGGAAGTGGCACAACTGGTTGATTGGTGTAGTGCAAACAACCTGTCCCTCAATGTCAGTAAGACATTCAGGAGGAATTCTGTTGACCAACTCCCACTGACCATCGACAGCTCGTCTGTGGAGAGAGTCAGCAGCACTAAATTCCTGGGGGTGCACATAACAGAAGACCTCACCTGGACCACCAACACCACATCTGTCTCCGAGAAAGCGCAACAGCCGACTGAAAAGAGCAAGTCTCCTTCCACTCATCCTCACCACTTTCTACAGGGGAGCAATTGAGAGCGTGCTGACCAGCTGCATCACTGTCTGGTATGGGAACTGCAGTGCTGCTGACCGCAAGACCCTCCAGTGGACAGTGAACACAGCTGCAAAGATCATCGGTGCCCCTCTCCCCTCCATTCTGGGCATTTTCCTCACACGATGCTCTGGTAAAGCCACAAGTATCGTGAAGGACCCCACTCATCCCTCCCACAGTCTCTTCCAGCTCCTGCCATCAGGAAGACAGTACAGGAGCATCAGAGCCCACTCTGCTAGGCTACTCAACAGCTTTTTCCACCCAGGCTGTGAGAGCCCTCAATTCCAGCCACCTCATCCCCCCTCTTATCCAAATGTAAACTGTTGAAAAACTCAAAACACTGTGCAATTCTGAGTGTGCTACACACAGGTGAGTGGGCTGGACAAACCACCTGTAGAAACACTCTTCTCTCTACATGCACCAGACACTTTCCTATTAACACTTCATGTTACAAGGACTTAACAAATGTTTATTTGCCAGTGCACCACAAATCATATTGCACTACTTGGTTCTCAACCTTAAATACCTTTCTTTTGCACAATACCGTGCATAATTATTATTTAAAGTACTTATGTAGTCTGTCTTATGTTATGTGTATGTATATGTCGATTATTTATAGTATATGTATCGTTAGATTACCGCTTTCAGTAGGTTAGCTATGTATAGGTTTAAAAGTTGTTCCTACGTCTGGTGTTGTACAGTATGTATATATTTATGTTTATTTATGTAGCACTGTGGTCCTGCTAGACATGACATTTCGTTCCACTGTATGTCCACACATGTAGCGGAATGACAATAAAGCTCGACTTGACTTGTGTGTGTTTTTGTGGACAAAACTTTCCATTGTTATGATCACTGACATCTTTGATATTTTCTTTAGTCACTGTTGCTATGGTTACTGATGATATTCATGACTGTTATAAGAATAGAAATGAACTTGAGTGAGAAAGTTGTTTTGAAGTCAGAGAGCATGTGGAGACTTACAGATAATGATGTTAAATGAGTTCATGAAGTCTTCAGATAGTCTGTTGAAGTTGACTGAGATTCAGTTGCTCCCCATTTAAGGTTGTAGTTGGAGGTGGACAAAAAAGCAAAACACAACAAATCCCATGAAACATAAGATAAAAAAAAGAATCACAGTTTAGTAACACATTTACAAAACATTTTTCACTGTAAGTTCTGTTTTAGTCTCTTCATGATTTTATTTTTCTTTACAGATTTACCTACATCTACTCTAACTGTGACACCAGACAGCCCTGTATTCACTAGAGAGACAGTCAATCTGAAGTGTGTGATTGAGTCTAACAACGACTGGAGAAAGAGAAATGGCCTGACAAATGATTGGAGATATGACTGGGTATATTACCAGATGCATGAGTGGAGATATGAGTGGTATAAAGGCAACAGAAACAATCCAATGTTACAGACGTCTGAGCGTTACACTGTAAACAAAGATACTCTCACTATCAGAAGAGCTACTGAGTTTGATCAGGATCAGTACATATGTATAGGACAGAGAGATAAAAGACCAAAATCATCACATGTTAGCACTGCTGTTTCTCTCACTACGATGGGTAGGTTGAATATCATAGTCCTTCTAAACTCACTCTACTAAGAGACTGTGGGTCTGTTTAAAAACAATATTTACTGATACGTGTATTAATACAGTGAGACCAAAACCTGTATTGAAGGTGAGTCCAGATCAGCGTGTGTTCAGAGGAGAGACAGTCACTCTCACATGTGACATACAGGGAGGAGGAAACATTCAGTGGACATACAGCTGGCTTAAAGATGGTTCAGTCATCAGAGACATCACTGAGAGAGTCTACACCATCACATCTGTGTCTGATAGTGGAGAATACAGCTGTAGAGGAGAGAGATTAGACTCACAGAGATCAGACATTAGTGCTGCTGTTACACTGACTGTATCAGGTGAGTTTGTGTGTTTGTTCATTATTATCAGTGTGAACAGCTTGTCTCTCAGTTTGTGGCTCTATAACTCCTCATGTTTTGCTCAGCTGAAGCTCAGGCAGCAGTGCGAGTGTCTCCACAGCCGTGGCTGACTGAAGGAGACTCAGTGACTCTGATCTGTGAGGTTACAGGCTCCTCTACAGGCTGGACGTTCAGCTGGTTCAGAGATGATGATCATCTGTCAGACAGCAGCAGAGGAGCTGGAGGCTCTTACACTCTCAGTCCTGCTGCTCTACAGCACACAGGAGTTTATACGTGCAGAGCAGAGAGAGGACGACCGGCCTTTTACACAAAGCACAGCACACAGCCACTGTGGATCACTGGTGAGTCTGTGTGACACTATTTATGCTTGTGTTCATCCGTATTTGTGTTGCATTCTAGTCTCTGGAACAGGGTAAAGTAAAATATGTAAAATCTCAGTCTAAATTAGTCCAGTTCTCAGCCTAAATCAGATCAGAAATGCTACACTATCAAATATACACTTACAATATATGCATAATAAGGCCCTTCATATTTCAAACTTTAGTGCTTAGTGCTAAATTTCATCTTATTGGTATTTTCTTATTTATTTGTTGCAGATGATTTTATTACACAAACATGCATGCTGTCAGTTTTGAATGATATATTTTTCTTCTCAGGTGTTTCTTCTTCAGTGTCTCTGGTGGTCAGTCCCAGCAGAAGTCAACACTTCTCATCTGACTCTCTCTCTCTGAGCTGTGAGGATCAGAGTAACTCTGCTGGATGGACAGTGAGAAGATACACAGACAGAAACACAGAAGATTGTTCAAAACAAACAGGATCTAGATGCCGAATCGTCTCTCTCAGCACATCTGACACTGGAGTTTACTGGTGTCAGTCTGAATCTGGAGAAAAACATCATCCTCTCAACATCACTGTACATGGTGAGACCTGTTTCTAACTCACTCACACTAATCTAAATTATAGAAATCTCACATTTTCCACTGTTTTTTTTTGTTTTTGTTTTTTTTCTGTACAGCTGATTACAGACTGACAATACTGTAGAAATATTTGAATTATTTTTATATATTATAGTGTCCACATTCATCAGACAGTCTTCTTTCCATTTAAATGGACAGTTTTTGTCCAGACTACTGCACATGGAATCAGTTTCATGCCAGCTGTTAAAAGTCTGACTACACAACACACTGTTTTGATGTCTTCTTACTATTTGCAGTAAGCACACATGTCTTGTGTTGTGTAGATGGTGATGTGATTCTGGTGAGTTCTGTTGATCCTGTGATTGAGGGAGATACTCTGACTCTACACTGTTTACATCGATCTACAAACTCCCCGATCCTCAGAGCTGATTTCTATAAAGACGGATCACTCGTCCAGAATCAGACGACAGGAGAAATGAGCATCACTTCTGTCTCAAAGTCACATGAGGGTTTCTACTACTGTAAAACAGAGAGAGGACAGTCACTCCACAGCTGGATCTCAGTCAGAGGTCTGGAAATAATGAGCAACTTTATGTACATTTGTAATATTATTATAAAGTATGTCACTCACAAACAAATCTTGTTTTTTTTTCTCCAGTGTTAGCAGCTTCTTCATCATCTTCTCTTCTGGTCACTGCTGTGGTTGTGGGATTGAGTGTTTGTCTGTTGATCTTCATCTCACTGGTGCTGCTGTGGAGATTTAAGAAGAACAAAGGTGTGAAGCAGTTCTTAACATTTTATATGATTAATACAACTGAACAGCAACAAATGAAAGATACCGTTTATGAATAAATGAGAAGATCTAAATAACAGCCTAAAGAGTCACTGTAATTAATTACTGCAAATACACTTAAGTTACCATAATGATCTTTGTTTCTATTATAGATCAGCAGCGTAACATTAACCAGACATCAGTCCCAAATCAATCTGGAGAATTTCAGATGGAAAACTCTCCTCTACAGTTTGGTCAGCCTTAACACAAAATAAGATATTTTCAAACACACACACATATATATATATATATATATATATATATATATATATATATATCAATTATATTAATTATTAAAATAATATGGTTTCATTTGGACCCTAGCATTCTTCAATATATATTTTTGAACCATCCCTTTAAGCTTCTTACATTAACTTTTCTCTTCAAGACTGCTTCACTTCTTATCTTCAATGCTTGTTTGCTTTCCAGCAGATTCTGATCACATTTATGATGACGTGACTGAAGTGAATAAGAGAGACAGAGGTTTAGTTTAAATCCACCTAAACACATACCATTCAAAATCAGCAAATATCATTCATTAACGTTAACGTGTTTGTTTTAGATCCAGAGTCATTTCCGGAAGTAACATATTCAGAGATCACTGTTAAGAAAAAGATAGCTGTGGATAAAGGTTAAAAAATACTCTTCACTACAACTGGACAACAGAACAATCAGTCATTACCTATTAACTTTAATTGTGTATCTATGTGTGTTACATAATTGTTTTTTTTTTCTTTTTCTTTTCTTTTTTTGATTGTTTGTTTGTTTGTTTGTTTTTTGCAGATGATATCACGGCAGAGTCAAATTATGTGACATACTCAGAACTCAGAACAAAAGTAAAGAAATGCAAAAGCAAAGGTGTGCAAAACTATGAACATGTTAAATGTTTGGGGTGAATTGTCGTTTTTAGTATTTACCATCATGCACCATTTCTGCAACAGATCAAAATGACTTAAAGCCATGTGGCTTATTGAGGAAATGTAAAAATCTTCCATTTTATCATTGTTTTATAGTTATTGATAATTTGTGTTCTTCAGGTGCTGATGCTGGAGTTGATGCAACTTACGCTCAACCTATTAGGAAGAAGGGTAACCAAAATTAATAATAAAATAAAACTGTACAGAATTTTTATAAGAAGTGACAGCAAGCTCAAAATCGACAATTGTTCCTGCAAAATGTGGCATATATTGGTTCTTTTACATTATAAATCTGTTTTAAGTGATTCAGTTCAGTTACTTGTGAGATTCATTGAGATCATCACCTGCATAATGCATCAGTATTTATCAGCATTTTTTGTTTAAAGGTCCCCGTGTGCAGTGAAGACAACAGACGGCTAAAAGAGATTCACACACAACAGATACAGTAACGCTTGCATTGCTTAAAAAGTGAACTGCTTATGCACATGCTTGACTGAAAGACTTTAGAGATACATATGCACATGCACTGTATTATCTTACACATGCAAGCTAAATAACTGATCTATAAGTTAATATAAGTATAATATTATTATATATAATAATAATATAAGTTAATTTTTATTTTATACTGTTTATTCTATATTTTAATCTATATGTTGCACTACTTATTTTTTCTGTGCAGCACCAATAAGAATAATGTACTTTTAGGACAGTTAACAATGAATTTTGTTAAATGTCAGTGTTCACTGGTAAAATAATAAACTTTAACAGGGCATTTGGTTGATAGGGTTTTTCACAATTGTTAATCTACTGATATGTTAACCGTAATTGTCATTGCTATTCCTGTTGTCTTCATATGAGGACATGTATGAAATCAATGTCCTGCTTCATAACAGAAAGTCATATTTTGATTTGAAACTCCGTAACATTTTCCTGAGATGTTAATTTATGACATACAGTTTAAATTCAGATTTCAGCTGTAATTACAAAACATTATCATATTTCCATAAGTGTGTCACTAAATTAATATTAAACATTTTTGTTCAAGACCAAAGAAAAGTGAGTGGTCATGGTGAAACATCGAAACATTTAGTATCTCTGAAATGTCCTGAATGTGCTCTGTACAGGACATCCAGACTTAAAACCGTGCGGCAAGTACAGTCTCAGAGAAATTCACTAAAGTGTAAAGAGGAGTATGTGGGAAAACCCTAGAGTTTTCGATTTGTTTGTGATTTTGTGGATAAGAATTAACAATGTATTTGAAAAAAATGTTCTTAAATCATTTTTAGGGGTTCAAGCGTGTAGAGCTATTGAAATTGTTAAAATGGTCATCATCGACAACGTCACCAAGGCTCACCCCAATCGGCCTGACAAGGGTGCTACAGAGATCAAAAGTATGAAATTATTCAAAACAGACCAAAAATTTATTTTGGATTTATTGCAACTTGAAAGCGGATGCGCGCGACAAGTAGTACAGTCCAAGGTCTTAAACACGCCAAAGTGCAGTGCCCTTAAAGCACACTAATTCCACACTATCTTGAATACCGCTCTGGAGCGGTATTCAAGGATTAGTGTATCCCATCATGCATCATGTTCTGGAAACAACTCGTGAGACTTTTTGCAGAGATCTCGCGAGAGGTCACGGAAACCCTTCCACTTTAATTGAAATATTAATATAATACTTGGTAGAAACAAAGTGTTGCACATTTTATTGTTGTTGTACAGTAGTTGTGATATTTTTTTTTTGTACAACATTTGCAACTGCTTTTTATTACTTAATTGGAAGCACCACAAATTAAACTGAGTCATCTGTTATAGGGACTCCTGAACAGACACTTGAAGTTGATTTTAAAATGCAAAGTATTGAGAAAAAAAAAAACCTTGCATTTTTACAACACAATAAGTGTGTCCCATCAGGTAATGAAAAGTTCGACACACACTTGAGGTCTTCATCCTCACTTGAACACTTCCACCAAAACAGGAAATACATCATATAAGTAGTCAAGTGGTCAAGTGCAAAGACTGCAAGTGTGGGTATTTGGACAATGCAATGGTTAACGGAGGCTGATCGGAATGAAACTCAGTGGGCCTGTTTGACTCACGGCCCCGAAGGTCTGTGAAAATTTAGTAAGAAATTGGCCACTGGGGGGCTATATCATGTTTTTCAAGGGTGTGAACTGTAAATTGGGCATTGCACCGTTTTCCACACATACACGCAATATTCATATAATATGAATGGATGTGAGGCTATATCTCTGCAACGGTTGAGACCAAACTTGGTACGTGTTCTAACAAGCATGACCTGAGGCGACCTGCAGAGTTTTGGCATAGTGCCACTTACTTGTCAGGAGATCCAAAAAAATAGCTATTTTAGCGTATAACTTCTGAATGGTTTGGCCAAAGAAAAAAAAAATCACAAAACTGGACTTTTTAGATCACGCCGAGTCGAATGATACCCAATAGTCAAATCAAATCACCTTTATTTATACAGTGCTTTTAACAATACAGGTTGTGTCAAAGCAACTTTACAGTATTAAATAGGATGTATAGTATTAAAGTAGAGTGTCTGAGAACCCAAGCTCAGTCGGGGGCCAGTTCTTCTCTGGCCAGACAAACCAGCAGTTTGTTTCATGTTGCAGCAAGTAAGATGCAGAGAACTCATCAGGTTCCCGTGGTCTTGGTTGATGGCCATCTAGGTGACGATGTCTTTATCCATGGGAGAAAAAGAAACTTAGTAATTCACATTTGTACAAGAATACTTAACGAACATGTACTTCCATACAGTCCACCACCGACTATTTTGAAAATTAAAGTAACAACATTTTGTCAGAATATTAACAAATTGTTGCTAACTATATCAAAGGCTGCATCTGAAGGACTCGGACAGGCCATACAGGGCACTGTTCAGCTGTGACAGCTGCCGATAAACACTGAGCTGTAATGCTCTATTTTTTTTTTTTAGACTTTGTAAATATGTCTACATATATGATCACCATGGTCATATATGTGTATAAACTGTATAAAATCGCACCTTATACGATATCAATCAGCATTTGAACTGCTATGTGTGTGTAGTTTTCCATATGCTATCATTACATTACTCAAGTAAGCTCCAACCATTTAAATGTGTAATCAAGCAATTAAGGATGCAGTAAACCAGTGTAACCTACCTGGCCTTGGATAATCACCCTCTCCTTCATTATGACATAAAACATAAAAACAAAAATGAGCAATTCTGGATCCACCTGTCATGGCAGGATGGCAGCTCTTCTCTCACACCTTTGCTATGCGATAGAGTGCTAATCGGGAACCCCTGGTGGCGGAATTAGGAAAAACTGTGAAGGCGGTAAGAAAATAAAGAAAATAAAATATAACATACAAAGCAGTCCTTAGGGTTTATAACCAGCCAACAGAGGGCAGATGTCTGATACATTTACAGTCTTTTAGCACTGAAATAAAATATTTATATTAGTATATAGGTCCATAGATTTTGTGGGAACACAAAAATGATATCTGTGGTCTCTCATGTAAGTTTGTCCTGTTTGTCCAATCCTGGAAATGTGAAGAGAGTCTTTTAATTGTTCCACAAAGGACGTAATATGTGAAACATCCTGAGGATGTTTTGAGCAAGATATTAATCACATTATACATTCATACATTTTCTGAATACAGTCTGGAGCCCTGCAATTTTAATCTCATCTTCTCAAAAATCTGTTTGTTAATTATACTCAGCCAAAACCCACCAGCAGATCCATCTGCCTTTTTCTCTAAAACTCACATTGCAACTGTAGTGAAATGGCCTGAACACTGTGTCAATTTGTGAGCTTCTAGAGGAACTGAAACCTCTCAATGTATGTAAATAAACACAGAATTGCCATTATTTTCCTGTAGGTCAGTTATACAATAAATGCTTCACTTCAACTGCTCAGGAAGTGCTGTGAAACTATGAGAATACTTTTTGTGTGCAAAAAAAAAAAAAAAAAGAACAGTTCTTCTCTTCCGTGTCAGTCCTTGACGCACATTCATGACACTGTGCATTCCCCTGCTCGTAAAAAAAGAATATATATATATACTGTATATATTCTTGTAGCTTTATAAAATTACGGTTGAACCATTGATGTCACATTGACTATTTAACGATGTCCTTACATTTCAGTTCCCTTGCTGTCTTGGCGGGTCAGAAAGCTCTCAGATTTCATCAAAAATATCTTACTTTGTGTTCTGAAGATGAACTAAGTACTTATGGGTTTAGAACAACATGAGGGTGAATAATTAATGACAGACTTTTAATTTTTGGGTGAAATTTCAGGTTTCAATTAGGCTTTAAGAGGCCTAATAAAAGTGTTGAGCGAGTGTTAGCGTTGAGCTAATAGTTGTTGGTTTTACTTCTGCTTTGTTCTCTACAGCTATTTTCCACTCTGCAGCCACCTACTGTCATTTAAACTGAAGGTAAGGCTTTTGGCCGACACACTGAGACCAGAGAGCTACTCACAAACTCACCAGAATAAACCGCAGATCAGCTGCAAAGTACAGCTGAAAACATAATTCAAATTGCATTAAAAGGTCTACGTTAGAAGTTCAGATTTTCTGAACTGTCTGTAATGTGTGCGGCTGTGGGTGTAAATGAATAAAATAATGGTTTCAGAACATTTACAAAAGTACTTCTCTGTCAAAATATTTTTCAAATAGAGAAACAGAGCTCTAACAACTTGCATGCACTAAAAAAAAAAAAAAAAAAAAAAAAAGCTAAATATCTTGGAATTAATCTGTTTTTCTTCCTATTTCATCATGTATTTCTGTAAAGAGTTTCATCTCCTCCACTCTCACCTTTTTTGAAGTGTGAAATGACTGTTCAAACACAGGAAGTGTTTGTTTTAGATGAAACAGGACAGAGGTTATTTTATTAATGTGTCAGTATGGGGTCCAGTGCACTGCCTCTCATTCTCTGTAAGTATTTGATTATATTCTATACCACGGGTGCAAAACTCAGTTCCTATAAAGCCACAGTCCTGCAGTGTTTCCAACCTTGTTACCTGTAGTTCTCAAAGCAGCTAAAATTTGCAGGGCTGCAGACGTAATATATAGTATTCAGTTGAAGATCAGTTTCAACAGGTTGTGCTGTGTGTAGGAGGGTTTGTATCTTTAGTCTCACTGCTAATTATATTCTTTATTGTTTAAATTCAGTGTGATGATATGTTCAAGTATATGGTAAAGTATTTGGACAGCTAACTCATGCTTAAAGGATTAGTTCACCCAAAAATGAAAATGTTGTCATTAATTACTCACTTTCATGTCATTCTAAACCCATAAGATCTTCGTTCATTTTCAGAACACAAATTAAGATTTTTTTGATTAAATCCGAGCATTCTGCCCTCAGTAGACAGCAAGGGAACTGAAACTTTAAATGCCCAGAAACAAAGTAAGGACATCATTAAAGTAGTCAACCATACTTTTTCTAAAGCTATGAGAATTTTTTTTTTTTTTTTTGTGCACAAAGAAAACAAAAATAACTTTATTCAACAATTTCTATCTTCTCCTGCATCAGCAGCAACACACACATGTCGTGGTACTCTCCTGAATGTGTGTCAAAGACAGGGCCGGTTCTAGACAGGCACATATGGGGGGGGGGCAGTCAGAAATGTGAAGGGGGCATCATGTGTACACATCATGTTCGAGCACTGTTTTTTCCCTTTGCTTATAGTAACAGTATTTTCCTTGCTGAATTGTGTTGTTAGCTGTGTCCAAAGCCTGGAGAAGTGGATTGCACTTTGTCAGGCCTCTACCTTCAGACCTGTCCAACTTGGGTGTCCCACTTGAAGACTAAGCTCCTGCTGGTATAGCTCTTAAGGTCACTGAGGCGCGCAAACCCCCTGACCACAATAAGGTGGCAATCCCTCAGGGGGGAAACTGAAAAATAAAAATTAAATAAATAAAACAAAATAAAATATCCTTAACCCAGATTTTATCAATCAACAACATAACATTTATCTTAGCTGGGTGGTCTAATTCTCAAAAACTTTTAACCTAAAGTAAGACTTAACACACTATAACTAGAATAGCCTATTTACAAAACTGAAAGGTTGTCTTATGAATAATAAAAAAAAAAAAAAAACTAAGTAAAAGCAGATGGGCTATATAGAACAGATCATATTATGTTTTTTTTTTTTTATATTTTTTTGGGGGGTTTTTTAATAGTAAATGAACAGCTCTCTTCTCTCCAATCCTATACAAAATATTTTCGTTTTATTAATACTCGATTTTGCTTTTTAGCTCCCTAAACCTACCTCCAAACCTAAACCTACCCATTTTATAGCGAATATAACAGGATATAAAACGTAACTGACCAAAATATGCTGGAAAATTACCAATTTAGTAACAAAACAGCATACAAAAATATTTTTTACAGTCGTTTATCCCACTCCTACCTCTAAACCTAACCAACCATCTTTGTACAGCACTAAAAACAACAAAGACAGAAAGTGCAATCACAATCATTTATTTATTGCAAAAATGTCAATAGCCGTACCAAAAAGTAATCCAAATGACGACACGTTTGCAGCCGTAGTCCTCTGGTGGAATACAGTAGGGCTTTTTTGAAGTGCAGATCGGAATTTTAATTGTTAATCGCTAAAATATTATCCAGATTAGTTTTCTGACCGCTCCGTGAAGGCGCCCGTGCATCATTCAAACCAGATTCAAACACATCTCACCAGAAACACTGCATGCTGCATGTCGTAATCTGTGACGAATGCAGGCGAGAGCCAATGAGCGTTCGATTTTCCTGCCGTAAAACCTGTCGTTTCTAAAGGCGGCAACATTTTAAAAATGCATTTCAGTGCGGGTTTATTGCAGTTGTTGCTGCTGGACTCGCTGCTCGGGACGGAGATGAAGATCGCCGGACAAAGGCTTAAATTTCGGTCTGTTCCTCGCAGTCGTATGGATTCGGAAGATCTGGATTACAGCGCACAAATAAAATAGTTTCATTTTATAATTATGATGCGTGTTCGGTGTATTTTATGGTTCTGTCACAGCACGTCGGACGCCTTGTGTGTCCTGCCACCCAAACGATATTCATGAATGATTAAACGATTGCAGAAATGTTATTTATTTTAAGTGTTTAAAGTGAAGTCTTGTTTAACATTATGTAGACATATTCTTCAATCAATGAACAGTGTGAAATGTTATACTTTCATATTAAGTAAACGATTAAACTATTTAATACAGGGTTCCCACGGGTCATGGAATTTCTGGAATATCATGGAATTTTAAAAGGTCTATTCCAGACATTGAAAGTCAGGGAATTTTATATTTATTTTGTCCAAGTCATGGAATATCAGGGATTTTTGTTTGTTGCTTTCAGTTTTTGTTTCCATTTATCAAAATTTAATTTTTCTATACCTTTGTTGTTTCACTCATTTTGCCTATTGTTATGGTTAGGTTATGGCTATGAAAGCATAAAAATTAATTTAGATTAAGTTAATTTCTGTAGAAATAGTACAGAAAAATATCTAAGTGCATTTAACAGGTAAATCAAACAAACAAAGTACCAAAAAACATCTGTGATCAAGTAAATGAAGCTTGCAAATGAATGGATCCGTTCATTATAGGTCATGGAAATTCAGCTTTTTAGTCAGTGAAAGTCAGGGAAAAGTCAGGGAATTTGACGTTTGGCTTAGAGTGGGAACCCTGTTAAAAATGCAAGTGAAAACATTAATATGACAACTGCAACAACAATAATTATGAAATTAATGCCACGGTTTCAATAGCCTATTCATGAGGATTATAGGTGTCGTCAAAACGTCAGTATTGTAACTGTACGTTAAAATGCTAGAAATACTTAAGTATTTGTATTTGTTTAGATGCTGTAAATATGTCAGTATTGTACGTTTTAGTGTCTGGTAAAACGTAAGTAAATGTACGTTTTGTAGAACCACATTTTACGTAAAATACATACGAATTATCATGAGATCACGTTGTGAATACACAGCGGAGGGACAGAGACATGAGGAAAATCTAATACCGTATTGTGTAGTGTGAGTGTCCCTTTTTCGGCGGATTTTTCCGCTACCGCAGATCATTTTGTCAACTTGTAATATATTCATTTTGTGAGTATATTAACATGTGCTTTCTCAAGTTTTCAAAATTTTGATTTGAGGGGGCACCACATTTATTTGAGGGGGCACTGCCCCCTCTTGCCCCTGCGTAGAGCCGGCCTCGTTTTAAACTCACCAGTGAAAGGGTTAAATGCAGAGCACAAATTCCGAGTATGGGTCACCATACTTGGCCACACGTCACATCACTTTCACTTTCAATTTTCTGAGGCCAAAGGCCAAAGAGTTAAGGCAATAACGGCTCACATTTTACTTGTTGCACTGGCTTTTTTCTGATCATTGAAGACATTGTTATTTGTGCATTGCTAGATTTAGAAGCTGCTTGTAGTGAGAAAATGACAGAAGTGTTAAGAGGCCTAATAAAAGAGTGGAGAGGTAATTCTGCACTGTAAAAAGTCATTCTGTAGGTTTGTAGATTTCATTAAATTTAATGTCTAAACTTTATTTAACAAAATTAATTTCTTGCTTTTTAAAATATTTTTTACATTAAATTCAATTAAAAATTACTAGAATAAAACCTACTCAATTCTGTTGTTAAAGATTTAGTTATATTTTTTAATCAATTCCAAACAGAGAGAATATTGAATGAAATCAACATGATGGAAATGAGCTGTTTTCAATTTACAAGCACTTCCTGTTACAACGGCCATGTTAATCAGCTCGTGATCACGAGGCATTCATACCCTGAAGTTTCCTGAGGACAAAGCTGATCGGTGCTCTTTTTCCTTTCACAAAGGTAAGGAATATTATTTAATTTATATATGAAAAATCTGTTGTTAATTGTTAGAATTGTCTGCTTTATCTAATATAGGCGCCAATCAAATGAAAGATGCTAATTCGTTCATGAAGCCAATATTTTTGTATCTTAACAAAACTGCTGCTGAACGAATAACGCTGTTTAATGGCTGTAGGAATTCGTTGCTCATAAAGTATGGGAAATCATTTGTGACGTTAGTGCTGCAATTGAACAAGGTGCACGCCGTTTCCGTCACTCTAATGCACTTCTCCATTTAAATCCCTCATGTTGGCATATGACGAATAATAATCCATGAACATAAGCGCGCTTTGTTGAACAAAATCATAGGACTGAAATTCGAACATCAAATTATTTTATACATATGTGAGGACCTGACCGGAGATCTGCCAGGACGCTCAGCGTTAATCAAACAGTAAACACTGGCACACTAGCAATTGTGAAAGCGTGTATCTTTAGTAAATTAAAATCCTTTGAATCTAATTTTTCCGCATAGTTACACATCCTGTTCTTTTGATATTTTGTGTTTCAGAAAAATAATAAATGATCGCTATAAATGTGAGATATTTTGGTATACAGTTATTAACTTTCCACATTTCTACTAACTTTATTTTTGCAGAATTGCAGAAGAGAACTTAAGAAGAACAACAATGAAAAGAAAGAAAGACTGAAAACTGAGATGGATCTACTGAAGGTAAAGTTTATAATTAAGTATGCAAGCCATTTGGCTGCTTGTTGTTTTATATAAGGGTGAGATGAATTGTTTTTTTCTTCATGATCAGTAGATAGTACTTCCCCTTCAATTTAAATTATAATAACTTAAGTAACAAATTATTGTAACAACCTAGAGTTAATTGTATGGACTTGCACAGAAAACATTCAATAGGTAATGTCTATTTATGTAAGTTCAACTTATATCAACTTCAGTTTCAAATGTAAATCAGCTGTACAGAGGATAATACAGTGCCATTAGGTTTTTATTCAACAACCTCTGTTGATAGATTCAAGCACCATTTAATTTATAAATTGTACTAAAAATGTACTTAATCTTTTTTTTTTTTTATCCCATGTGATGAAGCCAAATGGTGAAAGTAGCAAGGAACAAAATATTGTGGGGGCAGAAACACTGGGGTGGCTTATACAGTTTCTTGCTCACCTGTTGACATGTTTTGCACCCCTGTTTATGCCACTAGTTAACCTCCCTGCGTAACATTATTATTATTATTATTATTATTATTTTTTTTTTTTTTTTTTTCAGGTGTTCTGTTGATATGACAAGAGAGGTGGTCATCAGCTGTATTATAGAATTCCTTGGGGAACATGGAGGAGACCTCATCAATGAATTCAAAGTATGCAATCTTTATTTTAATATACCAGAAGTGTGAATAAATATCAAAATTGTACTTCCTGAAGATTCCATAATATTGTTGATTAAACTTTCTGCTTAAACTTATTGAGTTTCCGATCTCATCTTTTGATCAATATTTCATAGGTTTTGAGTGTCCCTGCTGTTGAAATGAAGACCGGACAGGAATTCAGCAGCTTGTGATGGCAGTAATTGTGACCAAGACGGGAGAACCCATTGACAGTCCAAAGGACATTGCAAGTTTTATCGAGGGGAAGAAAGTTACAGGCCTTGAAGGTGTTCCCAGGGCTTGCTAAGTTCTCCTTGGTTTGACTTATTCACTGAATCTCCATTATCCCAGGCATCTAAAGTATACTTTAAGGTATTTGAGAAACTTATCTTGGATGGTGGTTAAAGATCTAGTCACTCAGGTCTAAACTGTTGACTTAAAAATGAAGTGGTTTTAACTCTTCTGTGGTTTCATGTTACCAATCAAAGACTTCACATATTTGAACATATTGTGTATAGAAGGAGAAAGATTCCAAAAAATTTAACTGCTTTGTTTATTTTAAACAATTTGTACCTAAAAAGAAGAAGAAAAACTTTGTTCTGCAGACTTGAATTTATATGCCTTAGAAAGTAATTTCTCTGTTGAGAGAATATTGATGCTGTTGTAACTGTTGTTGGCAGTAAAGCAGAAGTTTGTAAGTCATCTTTAATGTATGTGTCTTTTTATTCATACCTGAAATTATTTAAAAAAAAAATAATTAAAATTAAAAATAATAAATTGTGATTTGTATTAAATCAAAACAATTCCTTTAAATAGTATTTATTACGATAGTGCTCTGATGAAAACAATATTTTTGTTTAAATTTCAATTAATTTTTTTGTGTGCATCTATTTGCATCTACTCAATTTCAATGGCTAATTTTTAAGGAAACGTTTGATTCATTTTAACTAATTTCTCAATAGTTGTTGAATATAATTAATATTATTGGTTGTAATCTGTTGCCACAATTTTGAGTAGATGTAGTGTATTATTTTTTAGAGTGTGCATCTTTAGTTTCATAAACCTCAAGATACTACCACTACAGCAAAAGCTTCTCTTTCTCTGTTTTCTTATATTTAATAGTCAAGCAATAATAGTACTTATACTGGTGAAACAAAATTTCTAGTGGAGGCTTCTTCCAGTTCTTGTTCTCCATATCGATAGTTAAACAAGTGCAGCACCTGAGATGATCACCTTTTGATAACTTTTGACAACCCTGCTCCAGTCTTTGAGGTTGTGGCAAGTGTTTACGACCTTACGGTGTGGATTAATATTTATATCATGCTACAATTGCGTTGATTGGATTGATCGGGCTCCAAATAACTATTTATTTATTTCCATATAGTGCCATTGCCTAGTCAGCATTGCTAACTTCAGAAGCTGCTTGTACTGAGAAAATGACAGAAGTGTTAAGAGGCCTAATAAAAGAGTTGAGCTGATGGCTGTGGTTTGACTTCTGCTCTGTTTCTGCTCTATAGTTTTAACAAGAGTGGGGGAGATAGTTATTCTTATTCTGTGTCTTTAGTTTCATAAACCTCAAAATACTACTACAAGAGCAAGAGATTCACAGCAGCATTTTCATTTACTTCCACTTCTTAGAAACACAATTTAATGTCAAATTTAAGTGTCTCTGTTTTCTTATATTTTATTTGACAGTAAAGCAACAATAGTAGTCCTCCCTCATCTCTGCTTGTACTGTGACGTTCAGGAAGTGTCTGATATAGTGCACACAGCATTATTAAAACAGTCTATGAATGTGTCAGTATGGGGTCCAGTGCACTGCTTCTCTGTGAGTAGGGTTTTAGTGCTTTCATTTTTAACTTATTGTTATTTTTTTAACTTTATTTTGCGAAAAGTTTTGAAAATTGAGCTTGTGCTATACGTTTCTTAAATGCCACAAATGTTTTAATTTTTTAAGGGTTTTTTCAAACCTAGTTCATTTGAGTAATTCCTCTCCTAATGATCTCAGACCTGCTAAAAGGACCTACAAATGAAACTTACTCAGACCACATCATTTTGGGTCCTTCACAATGTGAAAAACACAAGTCGCTCGCCCCTGGTTTCCTTTCGGATTCACTTTAACTGGAGTTTGGTTAATTTAAAATATACTTTATTGTTGTTATTATTATTTTATTTCTTTTTTCATTATTATTTCTTTATTCTGCATCTTTAGTTTCATAAACCTCAAGATACTACCACAAGAGCAGAAGATTCACAGCAACATGTCAAAATGCAAGTCATGTTCGTTACTCCCCCTTCTTAGAAATCCATCTGTCTATTATCAAATTTGAGAGTCTCTGTTTTCTTATATTTAACAGTCAAACAATTAAATATAAGACACATAAAAAAATGTGGATGCTTACACTAAATCACATTTAAAAATGAATTTCAATGCATTAAACACAATATGTCAAACAAGCAGCATCAGCCAAAACAAAAATATATTTAACATTTTCTCAGAACGAACTTCTGTTTTCTGAGACACTATATCAGTTATTTTTACCAGTTTTTCTCAGCGTCATTTTTAGCAGATGTGTGAAGTCAGTTGTCCTCTGGTTCTTAGCAGAAAAACCTTATGATGTTCCATTAACACTTGACAATCGAAAAGCGGCTTTGGTGTTCATTTTGAACAACATATTAGTTTAATCATTTGCTTAATATACATACCCAGACCACATTTTGTGTGTGTTTTTTTTTTCTCTTTTTTTTTTTTCCTTTTTTCTTTCTTTAGGTCACTTTACATTGTGAACACAAAGCACTGAGGTCACTCTCCACTGGTTAATTTTCTAGATCATTTTAAATGAACTGGATATGGTTTATTTAAAATATACTTAATGCATTAACAAATATACTTTATTCTTTTCATGGCCAGTATAATGTCACAGTTAACCCTTGTACTGTGTTAAAACCCTATAGCACCTCGAGTGTTCCTGCTCAAAATGGCTGGCCTTTTAAAAAATGCTTGTACATCTCCTACTGTACTATATTATCACCAAATATTGGATTCAATCTTTATTATTAATCTGTGCTTATGTTTCCAGAGAAAAAAATCCTTATTTGTGAATAATTTTGTCAATTCAATAAATGTTATATTAATTTGCACAGCTTATCACACTTGTGTGCTTTAGACTCAGATCCATCATGCCGTTGATCGTTACATTTTAATGTTTAAACAAATCCAAAGCTTGTCCTAATTGAAAGAAAACAAGATGACAACAAGATTGAATTCAATATTTGGTGATAATATAGCATAACTATATTGTAAGTTATTTTTTGTAGGCCAGTCATTTGAGGGACTTATAAGTGACATATAATACAGTGCAATTACTGTGACACATAGACCTTATTCAGTAAATGCATAGCTAAACAGATGTGTTTTGAGTCTAGATTTAAATGTTGCTACTGATTTTGCACATCTGATCTCTTCTGGCAGCTGATTCCAACTGTGGTTAGCATAATAGCTAAAAGCAGACACCACTTGTTTTGAGTAAACCCTTAGTATTTCTAAGTGACTCAATCCTAATAATCTGAGTGGTCTGTTAGGTTTATATTCAGTGAGCATCTGCAATGTATTAGTGATTTACATAAGAGTAATAATACTTTAAAATCAACCCTAAAAGGGACTGTAAGCCAGTGTAAGGACCTGAGGACTGGTGTGATAAACTCAGATTTTCTGCTTCTAGTCAGAATCCTGGCAGCAGTGTTCTGGATGAGCTGCAGCTGTCTAATAGTTTTCTTGGGAAAGCTGCTGCATGACTGCTGAAACTTAGGTCTAATTCCAGAATCACACCAAGATTCTTGACTTTAGTTGTTTGGCCCCTGAGTCAATGTGAGGTGACATCCTATAAACCTTACGGTTCATAAACATTCCCACATATCTCTTATTCATGAAGACAAACAGCCCTTGAAACCACACAGTCATAAGACTAAACAACAATGAAAAAAAAAAAAAAAATGATATATATATAACAACAATAATATAACCTAATAAATGACTAATCAGTTAATTAATCAATGTAAAAGATATATAAATGACTATAATGACTATTATAAATTATTAAATGAATAATTATTATAAATGAATAAAGGAATGAAGAATAAATGAATATAAAAAAGAAAGTAAAACACAACACAAATGTATGGTTGCTCTTGTAAAGCAAAACACAGATCCTTCACCAAATTGAAAATTGTCTAGGTATCCATTTGAGTTTAAGAAGTTGTTCATTTGTTGACAAGAATATCATCATGTGTTGTATGTTGTGAATCTCATTGCTTCGAAGTGCTTCTCTGGGCAGCAGTGAATCTATCAGTGAATTGAGTCTAATATCAGTTCATCAGTCCTGTGACGTAATTGTGTTTGTTGATGTTAAATGATTGAGAATTTCCAGCATTGGTTCTCATTGTTGAGTATCAAAACACAGAAAAACACTTTCAGTTGAAACTCTAGACATGTTTCAGTGATTTGCATTGTGATGAATGAATGGAAATGTTTCATATTTGTGTTTCTTCTGCTTTTAGTGTTGATGATCTTCATCTACTCTGGACTCACTCAAGGTACGGTGCATAACTGCAGTAAATTTGATTTATTAAACAACTGTGAATTGTGTTGCAGTAGTTTATCTGTGTTGATGGGTCACATGAGGATCCCACATTTGTCTCTTTGCTGAAAATGTGTCTATATTTTACTGTCATACATCGTCATCTTCAAAAAAAAAAAAAAAAGTAATCAAATGACAAAAGTTGCATAATTTGTTGAAATATTGTAACATAATTTCAAAAATGATAATTTAGTACAAAAAATTTTAAACTTTGACAAAGAGCCATATTTTATTATTTTAATAATGATGTTATATTGTCTCCACATAAATCTAAATGAGCCATTGAGTGATCATTGCAGCCATCTAGTGGTTGTAATTGAAATGTCATGTTATTTTAATTTATGGCAGCAATCTAAGACTAAACAATAGCACAACTGTCCATGTCATCTCCATGAATTAAATTTGGAATATACATCAAAATTATAACTGAAGTTGCACAACTGTAGAGTTAAAAAAAAAGATGAAGTGATTGATATTAAATAGAAGAAAAAAAACAATACAAATCCAGAAATTTTAAACAGAAGTTCCAAGATCTAGAGTACTAAACATATACTTAAACACTGTTATAATTATGAAGGGTCCCAAAAAGTTTGAGAACCGCTGCCCTAAACAAACAGCACATAAGGGTTATATTCACTCAATGTGGTGTTTGTTTAGGAGGCTGACAACAGACAGAAGATTTCCATTTTCTCTGAAGAGTATCATTATATCATACGCTCTTAAAAAAAATGATCCTCTAACACAGAGGTATATCCAACTTTTTTTAAAGGGGGCCAGATTGATGTGGACACCCCAGGAGACCATTTGCTTCCCTGTTCCCCCTATATATGACAGTACACAGTCTGCATATAGTAGCTGTTTTACTTCATTTTACTTTCACACTGGACTTTTTGATGGTTTGATTGCTTTTATTTGTAAGTTGCTTTAGATAAAAGTGTCTACTAAATGATTAAATGTAAATGCCGTACTGAAACCTATAAAATATTCCCACCGACCAGCCAGAACTTGAACTTGAACTGTTCAATAATGTTTTAATAGCTTTCTCATTTTAACATCCAATTTATTGACAAAACAAATCAATGAATAAAAAACATTTTATTTCAGCTTTTATCATGACAGAGCAAATGTTAATCCTAATTGTATCACTATCAACCTCATTAAATGATATTCAGCTCAGAGCCTGTTTTCTTCTGTTCACAGCTTTACCCAAACCTACACTGACAGTGACACCAGACAGACATGTATTCACTGGAGAGACAGTCAGTCTGAAGTGTGTGATTGAGTCTGATCAGAGTGACTGGAGATATGAGTGGTATAAAGACACCAGAAACAAGCCAATGTCACCTGATCGTCACACTTTGAACAGTAACACTCTCACTATCAGAGGAGTAATTAAGTCTGATGAGGATTATTACCAGTGTAGAGGACAGAGAGATGAAAAACCACCCTCTGATTTTAGTGCTTATGTTTATCTCTACGTGAAGGGTGAGTTGAATATCATTGTCCTGCTACAATACATGTACATATAATATACTAATACCTGAATTTATACTTACTTCAACATGAGCTCATGATTAGTGAAGACATGAGATAATTATGAACCAATCAAGAGCAATTCTTAATTACATATGGATTCACACATGAATAACGGAGCCTTAACTACATGTTAGTACATATGTGATAGTTAATGCATTACACAACATTTAGGGGTTAACAAAACCAAACATTTATACTAAAAAAAAAATGAATAAAAACATTTTGACTATCAAATAAATGTAAACAATTTAATATTGTCATTTAAAAAAACTGACATCTGCAGCTTCTTCATAAACATTACTGAATGACACAGGATCAGTTTGTCTTTATTTGTCAGGGAATAATATGTTTCCATGTTGTACTAACACATGTATGTTTATAATAAGTAATGAGCTAGATTTAGTTAATAATTAATAGTGAATGAATGATGATGTGCTCCTCAAGTAAAGTCATGACAAAATAATGCATTAACAAGACATGAGTTGATGTTAGTGTATGGATAGTTAATAATAAGTTAATAATGATGAGTAAATGTATTATATAATGATGCACTACAAACCATGAACTAAAATATGAATAAGTTTAGTAAGACTAGCATCCTTTACATCACCAGTACAAAAATTATTTTATTATTTATTGTTATATGTTTATAATTAAACATGGAATGAAACAAAGCTCAAACATAGCTGTAAAGACAAACATGAGGCACTATTACATGGATAATATGGTAAAAAAAAAAAAAAAAAAAAGTTTTAAACCGAAATTTAATTTAGCATAAAAAATATAATAAACCCAGAAGATCACACATCTGAGCTTCAATCTGTATTCATTTATTATAAAAAAAAACTTCAATAAAAAAATATTAGTTCATAAAATATGAATAAGAAGTTGATTGAGATTCAGTTGCTCCTCATATGAGGTTGTATTTGGAGGTCTTCAGGTCTCCTTCACCAGGAGCTTCATTCTGCTTTCTATGGCAAGGCAGAGGCATTTGTTTGAGGATGTGAAAAAGCCAAAGCCTCCTCAAAAACACTTAGATCTAATGACTAGACAAAAACAAAACAGAATAACTTATGAAATTTAATAACTTATGAAATTATTTTCCCTGAAGGCACTTGTTTATTAATTTATTTCTTTCTTTACAGATTTACCCACATCTACACTGACTGTGACACCAGACAGACCTGTATTCACTGGAGAGACAGTCAATCTGAAGTGTGAGATTGAGTCTTACAGCGATTGGAGACAGAGAAATCGCCTGACAAATGACTGGAAATATAAATGGGCATATAACCAGATGCATGAGTGGAGATATGAGTGGTATAAAGGCAACAGAAACAATTCAATGTTACAGACGTCTGAGCGTTACACTGTAAATGGAAACACTCTCACAATCAGAGTAGCTCTTATGTCTGATGTGGGTCAGTACAGGTGTAAAGGACAGAGAGATAAAAGACCAAACTCATCACAGTCAAGCTCTGCTGTTTCTCTCTCTGTGGCGGGTGAGTTAAATATTCTCCTGAAATGGACTTTTGTCAAATAGTAGAGAAGACATTTTATTATATACACATGCCTCAGTTTTTAATTCTGGGAGCCCTGTAAACAGCACATTCAGCACTTTTTAGAGATAACACATTTTTGTCAATTTCACCATTAACTATCCCTCTCCTTGGTGTTTAAAACTTGCTGACATTTATTTAATGATCACATTTAACACTCTTATAGAAATATGATGCTATTTTGTGAATTAAATCTGACTCATTTTCAAACTGTGGTATAGCAAATCATTCTGTTATATCTTCCATAACATAGTTGAGAATCATCTTAATATAAAGTTCATACTGAGTTGGTATAAAACATAAATTTCAGTTTTTTGCCTTTTCATGTCTATCTCTATAGAGGACATAGCATAACACACACACACACACACATACATATATATATATATATATATATATATATATATACACATACACACAATGTAATAACATAGAAAAAAATACAAAATTTACTTTTTTCTGGTAGTCAGGAAGATGTCATTGTCCTCCTAAACTCATTCTATTGTGATCACAAATCTAATCAAGAGACTGTCTGATTTTGTTCAGAATTACAAGCTTCATTCAGCTCAGGATATAAAAAAAAAAAAAAAAAAACAACATACAGGTAATTTTCTGCCAGGACATTATGCAGTAATTTTATAGCATTTCTGTTAACCCTAGAACACAACACAAGTGCAGAATACAAAGTACAGATAAAACAGGCGGAATACAGCACTCCAAAAATTGTCAAAATAGACCACACTGTGTTGCGGTGGTCGGCAACAGGCGGCCCAGAATTTTACAGTGTCTTTTGTATCTAGTAGTGAGCTGTTTCTCTGCTAAATTTTATAGGACAGTCATTAACAAAAAGCCACTTGAATAAACCCATTAATGGCATGTTTGAGTCATGCTCATATTTTATTTCCTCTTTCCATATTGTGAATAATAAATGTGCATCGTTTTAATTTGCTTGTTACACAGTGGAGCCTAACTTATTGTAATAATTAGCCTATTTGACGTAGCCTACTTTTACACTCATTTTTACACTCACTGCAATTATTTCTTGGCATCCTCACGTACTAAACTGCATTTTTTTTTTGTACGCTGTTACGTTTGTCAGACGCTTTGCTTATACCCACTTCTAATACCATCTGGATGTGTATCATTCAGTAGTGTCCTGCATTAGCCAAAGTCATGTCTGTCCACCAGTGGCGGAGCCAGGGCTTTTTCATAGGGGTGGCCAGGCAGGGGCCAGCAGTTACTCTGGGGTGGCACATTTAATTTCGTTATACAAGCAAACATGGCACCATAAAATAATTTTTTAAAAGTATTGTAGGTGCCTAAATCATGATGTATAATGTGCAATTGCTACAATACTTTAATTTTAATTACATCATAATAATAATAATTAAATAATAATAATAATAATTTGAATTTACATTCACATAAAATGTTTAGTCATAATTCTTAGTCTTTAGTCATAATTCATGATTCATTTGACTGCTTTTTGCTACTCTTTCTTAAGAAGGATGCTATATATATGCTGCCTTCTCTTCATGTTTCTCACATTTTACAGACTGTCATGAGCAATACACATAAGCAAAAAAATAAATAAATAAAAAAATAAATAAATAAACATTACCATATTAAAAAAACAAAGTATAGAGCTTAAAAGTTTTTGTTATTTCTGTTATATAAAACCAATCTTGATCCTAGCATTTATACTGGAATGTCTGCATCATATTAAACATAGTTTATGATAAAAATATCCTAAACATTTCCTAAAGCTCTAGATAACGTGACAAAAGTTCTAAACATCTAACGTTAACTCAGCTAACGCAAAGCTTACTGCTTCCTAACTTCTGTTTACACGAGGATATTGATAAAACTGGGCTGAATAGATCACCTGATAAGATGTTGTGCTCAAACGCTCAGACTTGATGGCACCAAAATTTGACCTGCAGCGCTGTATTCCTCGTCTCCCACTTTTAACGAAAGCTGGAAAACCACGCTATTTTTTTTCAGTTCCGGTGAGTGTCGCGAGAGTTTTGCAGTCAAAACATTATCATATAGTTGGTATAGACATGATCGAGGTTCTTCTAGATCAATATTTGAAAAATAATTTTGGTATCTTAAAAATGCAATTACGAGCAGAGATGTCCACCACATCCAGTCATGTGTGAATAAATACAAATAAATAAATTCACTAAAAGCACCTAGTAAAGACAGTGATGATGCGGTCAGGACCGTGGCGCCGGCTTGCTTTGAAATATGTTTGAGTATTGCGCGTAACGCCCGCTCTGTCTCCCGCTCCCCAGATCCTGCCTGTTTATATAAGCGAAGAGTAGGCTATGTCAGGGGAAGCGCGCGAGTGGAAAAAGTACTAATTATTGTTGATTACTGATTTGAATCAGTTTATAATAACGAAAACAATACCTTACGAATAAAATGAAGCAGGTTTTTACGATCAGTTTTTTTTATATATATACCGGCAACCCCTGTAAACTTTTCTATCAAAGGATCCAGTAAATGAATAAGTTCAAATATACCCTTTCGGCACCCTTTTTTTTTTTTTTGGCCCAAAACTTTTATATATTCTGTAGCAATGGCATCTGTTCTTATAAGAGGACTGAAACCATTCACTTTTAATTGTTCTGTCATTATTCTGTTTAGATGCAATACTACGTCTTGTGTGTGTTTTTGTGAACAAAACTTTCCATTGTTATGATCACTGACATCTTGTATTTTCTTTAGTCACTGTTGTCATGGTTACTGATGATATTGATGACTGTTTTAAGAATAGAAATGAACTTGAGTGAGAAAGTTGTTTTGAAGTCAGAGAGCATGAGGAGACTTACAGATAATGATGTTAAATGAGTTCATGAAGTCTTTAGACAGTCTGTTGAAGTTGACTGAGATGCAGTTGCTCCTCATATGAGCTTGTAGTTGGAGGTCTTCAGCTGGACAAAAAAAAAAAAAAAACACAACAAATCCCATGAAACATAAGATAAAATAATGAATCACAGTTTTGTAACACATTTACAAACATTTTTCACTGTAAGTTTTGTTTTAGTCACTTCATGGTTTTGATTTGCTTTACAGATTCACCCACATCTACTCTAACTGCGACACCAGACAATCCTGTGTTCACTGGAGAGACAGTCAGTATGAAGTGTGTGATTGAGTCTTACAGCGACTGGACACAGAGAAATGGCCTGACAAATGACCGGAGATATTATTGGGCATATTACCAGATGTGTGAGTGGAGATATGAGTGGTATAAAGGCAACAGAGACACTCCAATGTTACAGACGTCTGAGCGTTACACTGTAAACAAAGACACTCTCACTATCAGAGGAGCTACTGAGTTTGATCAGGATCAGTACATGTGTAGAGGACAGAGAGATGAAAGACCAAAATCATCACATGTTAGCACTGCTGTTTCTCTCACTACGATGGGTAGGTTGAATATCATAGTCCTCCTAAACTCACTCTACTAAGAGACTGTGGGTCTGTTTAAAATCAATATCTACTGATATGTGTATTAATACAGTGAGACCAAAACCTGTATTGAAGGTGAGTCCAGATCAGCGTGTGTTCAGAGGAGAGACAGTCACTCTCACATGTGACATACAGGGAGGAGGAAATATTCAGTGGACATACAGCTGGTTTAAAGATGGTTCAGTCATCAGAGACATCACTGAGAGAGTCTACACCATCACATCTGTGTCTGATAGTGGAAAATACAGCTGTAGAGGACAGAGATCAGACTCACAGAGATCAGACATCAGTGCTGCTGTTACACTGACTGTATCAGGTGAGTTTGTGTGTTTGTTCATTATTATCAGTGTGAACAGCTTCTCTCTCAGTTTCTCTGTGGCTCTATAACTCCTCATGTTTTGTTCAGCTGAAGCTCAGGCAGCAGTGCGAGTGTCTCCACAGCCGTGGCTGACTGAAGGAGACTCAGTGACTCTGATCTGTGAGGTTACAGGCTCCTCTACAGGCTGGACGTTCAGCTGGTTCAGAGATGATGATCATCTGTCAGACAGCAGCAGAGGAGCTGGAGGCTCTTACACTCTCAGTCCTGCTGCTCTACAGCACACAGGAGTTTATACGTGCAGAGCAGAGAGAGGACGACCGGCCTTTAACACAAACAACAGCAGCACACAGCCACTGTGGATCACTGGTGAGTCTGACTGACACTATTTATGCTTGTTCTCATCCGTATTTGTGTTGCATTGCAGTCTCTGGAACAGGGTAAAGAAAAACATCTACAACCAATGCCAACCTCAAAAACCTGCTCTCACTTCCCATCAATACTCAGCCTAAACCAGATCTGAAGCACTATGTCAAATACATAATGCATAATAAGGCTTTTCGTATTTCAGACTTAAGTGCTTAGTACTAAATTTGGTCTTATTTGTATTTCCTTACTTGTTACAAATGATTTTATTACAAAAAACACAAGGGCTGTCAGAGTAACTCTGCTGGATGGACAGTGAGAAGATACACAGACAGAAACACAGAAGATTGTTCAAAACAAACAGGATCTACATGTCGAATCGTCTCTCTCAGCACATCTGACACTGGAGTTTACTGGTGTCAGTCTGAATCTGGAGAAAAACATCATCCTCTCAACATCACTGTACATGGTGAGACCTGTTTCTAATCACACTTTCTAATCTAAATGATAAAAATCGAATTTTCCACTAATGGTTTTCTGTACAGCTGATCACAGACTGACAATACTGTAGAAACATTTGAATGATTTTTATATATTATAGCGTCCACATTCATCAGACAGTCTTCTTTCCATTTAAATGGACAGTTTTTGTCCAGACTACTGTAGATGGAATCAGTTTCATGCCAGCTGTTAAAAGTCTGACTACACAACACATTGTTTTGATGTCTTCTTGCTATTTGCAGTAAGCACACATGTCTTGTGTTGTGTAGATGGTGATGTGATTCTGGTGAGTTCTGTTGATCCTGTGATTGAGGGAGATACTCTGACTCTACACTGTTTACATCGATCTACAAACTCCCCGATCCTCAGAGCTGATTTCTATAAAGACGGATCACTCGTCCAGAGTCAGACGACAGGAGAAATGAGCATCACTTCTGTCTCAAAGTCACATGAGGGTTTCTACTACTGTAAAACAGAGAGAGGACAGTCACTCCACAGCTGGATCTCAGTCAGAGGTGAGAGTCAGTGGAGTTCAGTCTCTTTCAGCTGATTTGATTTTATTCATGAGCAATCATTTATTGACAGCTGTGTTTATTATTTCACATAACTCACATTTACAAAAGTATTACTAACACTTATACTGAAATACAGTAAAATCATCAACACCTCAAAACCAAAATCCTAATGAAGAGGGCACTGGAATAAAATGTACTCACTCTCATGTTATACCAATGCTTTATTTTACTTTTTGAGACACAAGAAACACTCCATTTTATTTTAGCTTAGTTTATTTTACATTTTGTGGGGTAAACTATTTCCTTAATACAGATCTAAGGGGACATTAGATGAGATCATATATTTCAGTGCTTTTGTGTTTACTCACAGAGAAAGTCCCAGAGAAATATTTAAAAAGTCTTCAGGGGCTCTGTAGTGTTTTTCAATAATGTAGTTGTGTTTTTTTTGTTTTAGCATCATATTCAGGTCAGATTTCTGTCTTCAACATCCTCAGTTTTCTTCTGGCAGCTTGTCCGTATCTGCTGTCTACAGTCGTGCTGCTGTTCAAATGCTACAGAGCGAGAGGTAAAACTTCTGTTTGTCTTTCTCCCCCTGAGTGTCTTTTCCACAAACCATTTACATTTACTGACAGAAATGCTTTTACTCTCTGTCTTTTTATATGTTATAGGTCAATATATACAACAGATATCACAGGATGCTGGAGTTTCAGGCTGAAGGCTAGGAAGCACTCTGGTCATGGCCAGTCCATCGCAAGACAAACAGGCACACATTCACTTATACAGACAATTTAGTGTCTCTAATTCATCTGTGCAGTATATTAGATTGTGTGAGAAACCAAACCAGCACATAGAGAACAAGCAAACTCCACGCAGAAAGGCCACTGGACTTATCATCTACTCCAAAAAGAGCTTTGTGTGTCAGTCAAATTCACTTCAAGCTATTGAAAGTTGCCTGTTAAAGACACTGGACAAAAAAATAAATAAAAAATAAATACATTTTACAGCAATTTTTAACTCCTTATGCAGGCCCACAATGAGAAATGTTTTTACAGTTTTAATGATTGCCAATAAAATCTTAGACTGAGACATCACTAATATCAGATGTATTAAAACTGTACTGAATGTAAGGAACAGGTTCATTATGACACTTTAATGAACAGACCTTCACCAACAACTGAACAAAATATGTTTACTCCTTACAACAATTATACTAATAATGTCAAATTACATCTTAAAAAGATGTATTTATTCATGATACATTTTTTTATATATTAAACAATTTTGTTTAGATTTCTGTTGTCTAAGAGGTTGTACTTTTTTAGCAAGTAAAATGAGTTTTATTATAATTAAAAAAATATATATTTTGTTGTAAAATCTTCACTAATTTTAAAATTATTTTTATATTATTAGAAATGTATACATTTGTTCATTTTCTCAATCATTTTATGGCATTGCATTATATGTTTTACATTATATGTTATCATCTTACTAAGACAGTAGGAGACACAGAGTAACTAATATTTATATCTCAGATTTTATCCATAAACATCAGCATCTGCACCAAGTCATGAGCTTCAAATTCTCATTAATCATATGACCATGTTTTAAAGTCGGAGGTAATGTATTAAATAAGGAACTAAAAATAAATAAAATAATAATAATCATATTAAATGTTTTGTTGTTGTGGCAATAATGTTTAACCCCTTCAGCTCTGCGGCATATTTTGGATTTGTTTTTACTGAAGAGCAACCTACTCACATACATTGAGTAAATTGTAAAAAAAAAAAAAAAAAAAAGTAAGATTTTATGTTAAACACAAATAAAAAATCTATTTTTTATATTATGCCTGTTATATAAGACCTGTTTGGTCTAGCTCGCTGCAGAAAGTTACTTTTGATTCCACTATGTGCCAGTAAATTGGAAAAATATGGAAGCATATGGGTATAGTGAAATTCAATTTGAAATTTAATATGAATAAATGGCAATGCTTGTGAAATTGCAATGCATTTCTGTATTTAAATTTACATTTTTCCAATAAACACTGCAACAGTGCAAAATGAAAATTCACTTACTATATTCACTATTATAATTTACATTTGCCATTTCCTACACTAGCTTTAATATGCAACTCAAAAACATATTTGAACACTTTATAAGTTGCAAAATTAAAATTACAATGTATTACCCAAATTGATTAGATATATTTTACATGTCCAAGCAAAAACTGTAGCAAAATTATCATTTAAATTGTTTTTCCCTAATGCATTTAGACGTTTAAAGCATTAATATACAATTGTAAATGTAAATGATGTAATTGAATTTTTATTTTCATTTTGCACTAAATATTGCACACATGTGTGGAGAAATATAGATTTAAATACAAAAATGCATTGTCATTTTGCATATTACATTTCAAATTGAATTTCACCATCCATATGCTTCCACTGAAGAAAAAAAAAAAAAACTTATTTGTATTAATTTATTTGTTTAATAAATGAAGTTACTGAGATTTAATTGAAGGGACGCAATTTGTCCTCTAGGGGTTTCCATTCTGCAAGATAAGGCATACCTGAATTCAGAAGTGTCTGCAAAAATTGTCTGTAAATTCAGACCTTTTTATGTTATTTTATGTAACATAAATGCAAAAGTAAAAGTTGACGTTCTAATCTTTCAAATTATATCACTACTCCACAACTTATATATCTATATATTTTTACAATAAGTCTAATGATGCAAATTTGGTGGTGCAGAGTGTGCTGATGAGTGCCACTAGGGGGCACTAATGTTTTGTATAATATAAGGTTTATGTATTGGCGAATAAAGAAACTATGCTCAGGCATGAAAATGAGTGTGTTGGTGATCTGTATGACAGATAGATGAAACATGGTACCAGTAGAAATAGATAAAACGTTGTTGCACAAGGCAACAAGAGAATTCGACAAACTGAGAAAAAAGCCAAAAGTGCATAACAGAAAGATAAGCATATGAACTTTCAATGATGAGCCAATATATATATTCTCTTTATACATTTCTCTATTCATAACCTTCTAAGAGTGTATGGAAGTTGTGTATTTTTCTTTTCAAAAATAATATATCGAGTTTTACGTTCTGTGATGTCATTTCCTGTGATAGTCAGAACAGCTTTGGATTTGAGAGAGACAGGTATGTTGCAAACGTGCTTCGTGACATGGTGTTAAAATATATTAGATTGAGTTTGATTTTTGGTTGATATCAGTGGATTACATGTGTTGATGCTGGATTGAGTAAACTAGTGTGTTAGTTTATCGTTATTTTGCAGTATTTTGTGAGTTAATGAGCTGCAAATTAGTTGGTTCAAGTCACCGTCCGCGCCATTTTAAATGGCAGAGTATTTTTCTGCTAACTTTTGTTTCTTAAATAAAATAAAAAGGTGGATTATGTTCTTTATGTTTTAAATTGGTATTTGTGGCCATGTATCATCTTTGAGTCGTTAATCATTTGCAGTTATAGTGCTAATAGGGATAGGGGTTCACTTTTCTCTCTTCTCACATCCTCACAGATCACAGAACCAAGAGTGTGTGGGTGTGTCTTTGTGTGGTGTTAATTCTTGTCCTGTCATTAATAAACTGCAGGTATGTCACTGCAACAAAATAATTACCACTATACGATCATATTTCATTGTAAGATTAGACTGAAGCAATTTGCTGCATTTTCAAAGTATGAGATTATATATACATTGAACATTCTGTTATATTGAAGATATATTTACTTTATTGAATTTGTATCCTAGTTTGTGTGAATGTAATGCCTGATACATGTTAAAAGAAAACAAGTGAGACAAGACCATAGACTGTAAAAAAAACATGGACGTAGCGTCAGTGACGTCACCCGTAGGTTTCTCAAGAGCGTTTTTGGTTTTTGAAGCAAAAGTTGGGCGGGGCCTGTCGTCGCCCCGCGCCACTCCAGGAAAATAGAAAATGGACAAAGAGGCAGGATGTGGGTGGAGCTAAGATCTCTGGTTTTTAAATTTATTAAAATAATCCTGATAAAGTAACACCCTAAGAAAAAACTAATGCAATAAAACGGCTGAGATGCCATGTTCAACTGCTGGAATAAGCTGAGGTAATGTGACGGCTGCCTGACACCTGTCACTCAAGTGGCCACGCCCTTAATTATGCAGAATTTTAATGCTTAATATAATTTAAACGGGTGAGTTAGAAAAAAATTTAACCTCCTCAGAGTTGTCATGAAGGGCAAAACTAGCTGTAAAAACCAAAACCACTTTTTGTACCAGGCTGTAAAGGTTTTTATCTGTTATAAAGTTGAACATTTTAACACGAGAGTCTGTGGGGATTTGCTCCCTTTTGCAGCCAGCCTCAAGCGGCCAGCTGATGAACTGCAGCTTCAGTCACTTCCGTATTGTTTCAAGAGTGAGAGCGGGAGGTCGCCGCTTGGACAAGACACTGTATGTAGAAAACGTTTATTGTTAAATGTGGACAGAACAGCTTTGGACTTGAGCGAGACAGACCACAGAACCAAGAGTGTGTGTCTTTGTGTGGTGTTGATTCCTGTCCTGTCATTAATAAACTGCAGACGTGGTCTATCGAAGCAAGTGGTGTCTTGGAGTACTTGTGGTGAGAGACGAAATACGCTACATGAGATCACACTGAGAGCAAAAACAGGGCAGTCTGTTAATGTAATGTGTGTACTGGTAGAGGGTAACAGAGATACAGCTGAGAAACAGGATGAGATGGTGACTAGTGTTAAGTTAAACAGTACCAAGATGTGTTGGTGTGGGCAAACACAAGATACAAAAGAAAATCCTCAAGCAGTCATACATCCAGCCAGGAAGGTACCAGTTGCTCTCAAAGAAAGGTTGAGATCTGAATTGCAATCTTTGGTTGGCAATGGAATAATACGAAAAATAGAGGAGCCAACAGAGTGGGTAAATTCTCTAGTAATTGTAAAAAAAAAAAAAAACGGAGATCTAAGACTTTGCATAGATCCAAGAGATTTAAATAAGTGGATCAAAAAAGAGCACTACAAGTTGCCAACAAAGACTGACATAACAAGCACAATGACAGGTGCATGTTATTTCTCTAAATTAGATGCATCGTCAGGTTTCTACCAAATTGTCCTGGATGAAGAAAGTACTAAGCAGTGTGCTTTCAATACAGTCTTCACGCGACACTGTTTCCTTCTCAGGTATACCCACTTATCAGGTGGCGTTGCTTATACCAAATTCTTAAACTCCCCTCTGATAAAAAAATGAGTTGTACAATACGACTACATTTTATGACACTAGTGTCACCTATTGGACACTTGTTGCACTCATAATCTTTTGAATCAACCGACTATCATTTCTGAAATTTCATTGGTCTAAAGCAGCAAAACTAAATGTCAATCAAAGACACCTCATGTCCAGACACTGTACAGATGCTGCTAACTTTTGCGTCATTTTGATAGCGATCTAGCTATATGTTGATAGTTTAATTGCTGTCGGATATTTGATCATACTGTGTGCATACATTTTCAGAATAAGTAACTTAATACTCTTGTCTTACATTTTGTTGTTGGATTTGATCACTACAATGTTATTTTGCAATACTGATGTTCGCTTACTCTTTTGAAGTACTTGATGTGCACGTAATCTCAATTGAACATTCGCTTCAGTATAAAACGTTATAAATGAGACTTTAAATGCAACTGCTTGAATATTGTGAGGCAATGTTTGACTTCAGTTTATCTGATATTTGGTTTAAAGTGAATACGTACATAAATCTGAGGAAATTTACATTCATATAACATTGCATTGTCACTTTATATTGTTAAACTATTACTGTTACTGTGTTATAAGCATATCTTTATTCTGTATCTTTATTCATTGTTATTATTGTTCATTTATAGAACCACACTCACACATGACTCAAATGGGAACAGTAAAGAAGTTTATTATGGACATAGACCGAGTGATTTATGTATCTTCCCAGACAATTTTTAGCGGTTATCAAATAGATTAAGAACTACACCGCAAACTTCCATACATGAATGTTTGGTTTATTTTTTTATTATTATTATTGCATTTGCGAAATGTGGTCTCAAAATTGAACTGTGAAGCGTTACACGGACCAAACTCAATGCGCATACACATGAAAGACTTGCGCAAACATACAAAATAAAATGCACAAGTATACATAAGTGATTTCAGTGGAAGCCCGTTTCCGCCAGTGAATTAAAAAAAAAAAAAAAAGTTATTGCGACTTTATCTCACAATTCTGACCTTTTTCCTAAGAATTGCATGATGCAAACTCGCAATTTCAAGATTTGCAATTTCGCATTTGCAATTGTGATTTATACCACACAAACTTTATTTTCTCTTCAATTTTCAAAGTTTCTCATTGTAATATATTGACGTGAATTAAATAACCCAGACGGACACCGGACTCACCGTGCAGGCTCGGCTTTACTTACAAGTCAGAACAACCCTATATTCCAGGTTACAGGCAAGCAGTAGCATAGCATCACCACACGAGGGCAGCGCACTTCTATAATATATTCTCCATACACTACACTCCTTCCCTTTAAACTTTAACCTCCAAACTTAAAATATTGCATTTACTATAACCAATGTAAACCAAAATATTCACTTTGCATACATAACATAAAAAAATATTTTTGTAAATAACAACTGGGTTGTCTCATCATTTTTTTTCCAAACAGTTAGCTTCCACAGATTAACTAATAATTAACTATTTAGAACCAATTATTTAAGCATCATTTGAACACTTCACCCAAAAACAAAATACGTTTCTTGCTCTTTAAAGATCGAGTCTTTTTGGTGGAACTCGCAAACGGTCTGGGTAGCGTCGTCCAGGTTGTTGTGTAGCGTCTGGAACAGCCACTGGCTCTGCTGGTTTCACAGGAGTCTTTCTGTACTGAATTGGAGAGTGTGGACAGGATGTGGGAGTGAGTAATGCAGGAGCTCCAGACTTCACCAAAGAGTGAGCAGGAACTGGTGTAGAAATCCTCCCTTCTGCCTCCTGAATGAACTGAACTGGTCTGAATCCGGATCTGGTACCCGATGAGCATCACCACTTTCGTTATTGCAATCTCCTATTCCTTCATGTGATAGTAACAAGTGATCGATGTGAACTGTGCGCTCTCTCACACTATCATCTATTAGATAAGAAACAGGTCCAAGTCTTTTTACAACTGTTCCTCGGATCCATCTCTCCTTTCCCTCACGGAAATTTCTAACACGCACTTGATCACCCTCAGACAGCACTCTCAACTTGTTTCCTCGCTTGTCATGGTATCTTTTCTGAGTTTGTTGTTTTTCCTCAACAGTTACAGCGAGACTTGGCTTCAGAAGACTAAACCTTGTCCTCATCTGACGCTTAAGAAACAGTTCAGCCGGCGAAACACCTGTTACTGTGTGTGGTGTACTCCTATACATCAGTAAGGAATTTGCCAGTCTATGCTGTAATGTAACAGATTCCACACCTGCTAACACTTGTTTCATCAGTGCTGATTTGACTGTCTGTACAGACCTTTCAGCTGCTCCATTGGAAGCTGGGTGATAAGCTGGGACCAAAGTTTGTTTGATGCCATTTCCTTTCAAGAACTGCTTAAATTCACTGGATGTGAATTGCGGCCCATTGTCCGAAACCACTTCTTCAGGTAGTCCATAAGATGCAAAAATGCTACGCAAAACGTCAATTGTCTTAGCTGATGTTGTAGTTGTCATGGGAACTACCTCCAACCATTTTGAGTGACTGTCCACAAGAACCAAAAAATACTGTTTATCTTTTTCACAAAAGTCTATGTGTATCCGTTGCCACACCCGAGTTGGCCATTTCCAACAATGCAGTGGGGCCTCTGCTGGTAGTTGTCTCACTGACTGGCATACACTGCACTCTTGTACAGTTTTTTCAATGTCCTTATCCAGACATGGCCACCACATGTAGCTTCTAGCCAACACTTTCATGCGGCATATTCCAGGATGACCCTGGTGAAGATCATGCAGCAGTTTTAGTCTGAGAGTTAAAGGAACTATAACTCTCATACCCCAGAGAACACACCCTTGTTCCACTGATAGCTCAGTTCTTTTTGTGAAGAAGGGTTTGAGTGACTCCTCCCTTACATGACTTGGCCAACCGTTTAGAGTGAGCTCCCTCACTCGGCTGAGCACCTGATCTTTATTTGTGCTGTGAGCCATGTCATTTGCTTTCACAGGCAAGTCCTCCATGATAGAAAAATAGAAGATTTTTCCTTCTTCTGCAGTGCCATCCTCGACTTTGCTTGGCAACCTTGATAGTGCGTCTGCGTTTGCATGATCTGCAGACTGACAATACTCTATTTCATAGTTATAAGCCATCAGTATGAGCGCCCACCGTTGCATTCTCAAAGCAGCTAGCGTGGGGATTGCTGACTTCGGCCCAAGGATAGCCAACAGGGGTTTGTGGTCGGTAATGAGAACAAACTTCCTCCCATAGAGGTATTTGTGAAATTTCTTCACCCCAAAAATAATAGCCAGGGCCTCCTTCTCAATTTGAGCATATTTGCTCTCTGCCTCTGTTAGAGTACGAGATGCGAAGGCTATAGGTTTCTCTTCCCCATTCTCCATCACATGAGAAATCACCGCACCGACCCCATAAGGCGAAGCATCGCAGGCTAATTTCAAAGGTTTTTTTGTATCATAATGAACTACTAAGGTACTCTGTAGTAGCTGATCTTTTGCACTTTTAAACGCAGCTTCACATTCTGATGTCCACCTCCAAACACTTTCTCGTTTCAGTAAATCATGCAAAGGCTGCAGCTGCATGGACAGATTTTTCATAAACCTGCCATAATAGTTCAGTAGCCCCAGGAAGGAGCGTAACTCTGTGATGTTGGTGGGACTCGGCGCGTTCACAATGGCTTCCACCTTCTCTTTTGTGGGATGAAGTCCTTCACTATCCACCATGTGTCCTAAATATTCCACTTTGTTTGTCATGAACTGGCATTTTGGTTTCTTGACTCTCACATTGTATTTTTCCAGACGACTCAACACCTCTTCCAGTTTACGCAGGTGCTCTTCTCTTGAAGCGGCTGTGATTAAAATGTCATCAAGAAAACAGGTTACGTGTTCTATTCCCTGTAGGATTTGATCCATCACTGCCTGAAAGATGGACGGGGCACTCGAGACTCCGTATGACAGACGGTGGTAAGTGTAGAGCCCTCTGTGTATTAACTGTGAGGTATTTTTCTGAGTCTTTATCCAACTCTAACTGTTGATAGGCATGTGATAAATCCAATTTAGTGAACAACTTCCCTCCAGCCAATGTTGCAAAAAGATCTTCAGTATTCGGCAAGGGATACGTTTCCTCTTCCACAAACTGATTTATGTTCACTTTGTAATTTCCACAAATCCGTATTGATTTGTCTGCCTTTGGCACAGTAACTATAGGCGCAGCCCATTCACTCTTGTCTGTTTTTGATATGATTCCCATAGTCTCTAATCTGTCCAGTTCTTTTTCTACAGCCTCTCTGAGAGCATACGGCACTTGGTTTGCTTTCTTAAATATTGGCTGTGCATCTGGTCTCATCTTGATTGAAGCCTTAAACTTACGGATGGTACTGGGCCCTTCTTCAAACACCCCTTTGTACCTCTGTAGAATTTCTGCCACATCCGGATCAGTAACATCTCCTGTTGCCTTGACTTGGAATATTTTCTTCCAATTCAGACTAAAATTCTTTAGCCAATTTCTTCCCAGTAGTGCCGGTCGGTCTCCTTTTACAGTAACCAGTGGTACTTTGGCTTCTTGATGTTCATATTCTACATTCACAGTCACCTTCCCTAACACTGGGATGGTTTCTCCAGAAAAAGTAGACAGCGGTATTTTACATGAGCAAAGTGGCAAGTGATTGAGTGATCTTTTATAAACAATCTCTGACACCAGAGACACGCATGCTCCTGTATCTAACTGCATTGGTATTTTTCGACCTTCAATGTTCATGTCAACCACATAGCTATCATTGCCATCTGAAGCGGTGTATATTGTATACAATCCAAATGAACTTTCATGATCTCCATCTGCCAAGCTTGTTTCAGCCTCTTGTTCAACATAATGAGTTTTCTGTGGTGTCTTTTTATTTCTACACATACGTGCAATATGTCCCACTTTTGAGCAATGGTGACATTTTTCTTGTTTAAATCTGCACACAGTAGCTGGATGTTTACCTCCACATCTGTAACAGGGCTGATGTGGCTGCTGCTGTTTGTCATCCCCACTGCTCTTTTGTCAGGCTGCACTTTTGCCATGACTTGTATAATTTGATTTCCGCTTGTCCTCTCTCTTTTTATTTTGATTGTACACACGATTTACTGTTGCACTTTCTTTTATTTTCCCAGAGAATTCCAACGTGTTGCGTGAAGCCATTTCCATGGACAGTGCCGTGTCACATGCACTTTTAAAAGTTACATTCGTTTCTGCCAGTAATTTCCTCTGTATGGCTTCCGATTTCAGTCCACTCACAAACTTATCACGGAGGGCATCATCCAAGTGAGCACCAAAATCACAATTAGTAGATAGCTGTTTCAGAGCTACTATAAAGGCACTCACTGATTCACTCTCTTGTTGATTCCTCTTCTGAAATCGGAACCTCTCCATGATGACAAGTGGTTTGGGCTTATAATGGTCACTGAGTGCTCTGGTGAGTTGTGCATAACTTTTCGTACTTGGCTTATCTGGCAAGAGTAAACTTTTCAAAAGTTTGTAGGCATCTGCTCCAATTAACGATAGGAAAACACTGACTTTCTTTTCATCAGCCACAGTATTCGCGGCCATCCACTGTTCCAGTCTCTCCAGGTAAGATTCAAAATCTTCCTTACCCTCTTTGTATTCCGATATGTTGCCTATTAGGGCCATATTTCAGTCCGTTCCGTTTCCAATAACTCGCAGTCACGTTAGCTTGTTAGCTCGTTTGTTAGTCACTCACGTTGGTGCCACAATTTTCCTTTCTATAACTTTTATGCCTCTCGCCTTCCGGGATACTTTTCTTTCTTTAAGTATCCCATCCTCGTCGCCAAACTGTAATATAGTGACGTGAATTAAATAACCCAGACGGACACCGGACTCAGCGTGCAGGCTCGGCTTTACTTACAAGTCAGAACAACCCTATATTCCAGGTTACAGGCAAGCAGTAGCATAGCATCACCACACGAGGGCAGCGCACTTCTATAATATATTCTCAATACACTACACTCATAATAATTATTTAACATCTCATAATAATGAGAAACTTTATTAGTGGTTCGGAGCACGTATAAAACTGCCAAAGTCACGTGATTTCAGTAAAGGAGGCTTCTTTATGTCATAACTGCTTCAAAACATTTCGAAATTTCAATGATTTGCCATTCGGGGCGATCTGTGTAAACCCATGAATCATCACCCCCCAGTGGCGAACCATTGAATCCATGTCTGTGGTTTTTACCTGATCTCGGTTCAGTTTAATCAATTTGTAGACATTTTTAACGAGACATTTGTGTAATTACAAGAATGAGAAGTAGTATAAAACTTGAAAAAATTGCAGCGCTCCAAGCAAGAAAAAATAAGTCCTTTTAGCACAGGTGTGTAGAGCCAATGAGATGCTTGAAGATAGACAAAAAGGTGGCTGACCGCACACTGATCCACTCAAGGTACGTTACATGGTTCAACTCTAAGTGAATACTGGAGAGCAAGTAGAATTCCCAGAGGTCAGAATACAAAAGGCACCTACGATTGGTGGTGGTGATCCTGAGTTTTGCAGGAAATAGTGTGAGATCATGAATAAGGCTTCACTGGACCTCACTCATCTGGTTATTGAATTCACACAGAAGGAATTGAAGAAGGTGAGAAAAGAGATTGAAGAAACCAAAGCCTCTATCATAACAACTCACAGTGAAACCAACTTCAATAAACAATTGCAATTACTGCACACTTCTATGGCAGAATTCAAGCAAGGTATACAACAAAAGATATATAGATATTGTAAATTTCGCAGAGACACTTTAGACTACAAAGCAAACAGAGTCGATCCTAGGCTAAACCGCAACAGCATGTTTACAAGATCCTCACGTAAGGTACGGTTTGAAGATGAGGCCCTGCACACTTCTGCATCCAGTGGCGATAGTGAGGTGGATTTTTGATCAGATCACACAAGCGAGACAGAAAATCATCAAAGAATGGCTTGCATATATCCACTTCGCAGAAGACCACTTGTTGCGGGAGATGTGGTGGGAAGAGGAGACACTCTACAACCAGCTCGGAAAAGAGGAACTCGTCTAAAGACAATCTGATCTTCAATCTTACAGGTGAAGAATTACATCCACAAGAATCAAGTCTTCTGAACAAAGGTCTAAGCTTTGTTCCAACTAAAGCTACAGATCCTTTTGTCACTAAAATTGAACTCTTTAAGTTTTTTTTTTCGGAGACTAAGATTGAAATGCCTGTACAAAAATGACAACGCTGATAATCTAAATGTACAAAATTATAATGGTCAATTGAAATTTAAGCTTAAAAGCACTTTTTGTCATTTTGTGTCTAATCCATCTATTGAGACATACTGTAGGCTAGTGGATAGGGATGTGACTAATTTAAAATAAGAATAAAAAGCCTAATCTTACACATTCTGAAAAAGAAGCTCTTGACGAATTATAAAAGACATTATCATCAAAACTGCGGATAAAGGAGGTGGTTTGGTGATTATGCCTCGAGCACTTTACAACCATATGTTTTTAATAATAATTCTTTCCTTGGCAAGATAATTTTGTTCAAGAGATACATTGATGATTGATTTATTTATAAAGGTTCTGAAAGTGACTTTGAAGCATTTGCTTTGTATATGAATTGTCTTAGGCCTTCTATCAAATTCACCCATCGTGTGGGGATCATCAATGTTAATTTTTGGACACTTCTATATCAGTTGTGGATAATCAATTTGTCTCTTCTCTTTACAGAAAAGATACAGCCAAGAATATTCTCCTTCATGCTGAGTGCTCATCCAATGCCCCTAAAATGAGGGTTACCCTGTTGTCAGTTTGGGTATTTGTTCAAAGAAAGAGGATTTTGAGGCTAAAGCCCAAAGTTTGTATATTGATTTTAAATCACGAGGTTATACTAATAATTGGCTTGACACTGCACTTGAGAAGGTATCTAGTCTACAACAATATGAAGAAGCAAATTTGACTATAAACAAAAGAAACAAGAACTTCTCTTGCATTTTTAAATCCACATATAGTCCATTAAGTAATGACATCAAAATAATTAAAAGCCATTGGCATATTATTCAAAATGATCCCCAGTTATTGAATATATTTCATGATTAACCACTTTTTGTTTCTTCTAGGAGCTTTAATTTGAGGGATAAGCTTGTTCATGCATACACCTGTCTCTTCTCCGACCTCTCTTGTCGATGCCCAGGGTAATTTTCCATGTCATAATTGTACTTCCTGTACTATATATGTTAAATGTAAATCATTCACACACCCTTGTACTCATTTTTTGTCCATGTACTTTATTATATTTTGGCAAAACTACACCTGCATTACACACAAGAATGATTGAACACACAAGTGCTATTAGGAGACAGGATGATATACATCTCCAATTTCTCATCACTTTAAGTCTGCCAGCCATTCTTTGTCTGAGATGAAGTTCCTGGATATCTGAGTATGAGAGGATTCTACCTCATAGAACAGTCGGGGATAGAGATAAGAAGTTGTTGCAACTTCTTATCTCCTATGTATCTCTTATGTATACTTTCAATAAAACATTTGAAATTGGTTTTAAAAGCCTTTTTTATGTATGTTTTAGCCTGAGTTTTTGTTGCATTTACACGTTTTTGACCAGCAGGCGTCACCAGTGTGTGGAGTTTCAAGTGCTTTGAAACATTGAATAATTTTGTGAAGCAATCGGTTCAGTTGATTCGAAGCTTTGAAAGCTTTGTTTGTTGTTTGGTCACATTCTACTTTCTCGCGATACCTCATATGACCACAAGAGGTCGCTTGGCTACATTATGTTACACCTGGCAATGTCAGGACAATTTTGGAGGTATTATCAGCAAACTTAAAGATGATGTTGGGGCTGTGTCCATCTCAAATGGACTTCAGTCTGTTATCAACCTGACACCAATATGAGGTAACAAGGATACGTGATCTACTAGACAATCAGAAAGATACATAGCATGGAGTGTATAGACACACTCATCTAATCGCCCTGAACCTCTTGCAACTTTTTCTTAAGTACTTAGACCAAGGCAAACTTCCATGAAATGGAGACAGTAACTAACAGCGGGAATTTGCATTGATTGAGGCCTAGACTTGGAGAGTTTACAACTTTTGGGGACAGATGGTCATTTACATGACAGGCACTGGTAAAGGACAGACCCTCTACAGAAGTGGTTTTCAAACCCTGGGTCTCGACCCTCGGGTGGGTCGCGGGACTTAAAAAATGGGTCGCCAGGATGATTTAAGGAAGATGTAAATGTATGTAACAAAGTTCAGGACTCAGGGAGAAGGATGCAGGAAGCTGCAAACGTAACTTTAATAACAAAATAAACAACGTTAAAACGAAACGGAAAGTAAAACGCGGGCACGCATTCAAAAGCAATATTAATACCCCGCGTTCAGAAAGCGACTATCCCAAATTAGGCTATATATATATATAAATTTTTTTATTTTTTTAAAAAATAGGGTCACGCTTAAATTTGAAACCACTGCTCTACAGTAAGCAAAATATCTCTAAAGTTGATCTTTATTACCTTTTAGTCTATGTCTTGTAAGATTGAGAACGTTGTATCAGTCACACTGAGACATTTCAAATCATACCAAACTTAACCGTGAATATTACTCACATTCATGTATTATATTTTGCTGTTGAGCAATCTGAGTCAGCTGAGTGAAGGGAAGGAAGTGGGGGACAAGAAACAAAGGTGAAGGAAGAATATGAAAAGAAGCTTTCTTGTTACAGTGAGATGTGAAACAGATGTCTGTATGTTAATACACTGTTTGTATTGTCAGTATCTCAGAAGATCAAGTGTCTGAGGTTGTTCCACCCTTACATCTTGCATATTTATAAATATTTCATCATTATGTGTCTCAATTAATATAATTTATGTTTGCAGAGATTTTATAACCATAGAAGAATTACTATATAGTGGGCCTCAGTTTTCTGAGGCCAAAGAGTTACAGCAATAACGGTTCACATTTTACTTGTTGCACTGGCTTCTTTCTGATCATTGAAGACATTGTTATTTGTGCATTACTATCTTTAGAAGCTGCTTGTAGTGAGAAAATGACAGTATTAAGAGTATTAAGAGGCCTAATAAAAGAGTTGAGCTGATGGCTGTGGTTTGACTTTCTGCTCTCTTTCCGCTCTGCGGTTTTAACAAGAGTGGAGGAGATCGTTATTCTTATTCTGCATCTTTAGTTTCATAAATCTCAAAATACAAGAACAAAAGATTCACAGCAGCATTTGCATTTACTTCCACTTCTTAGAAACACAATTTAATGTCAAATTTAAGAGTCTCTGTTTTCTTTTTATTTATTTGACAGTAAAGCAACAATAGTAGTCCTCCCTCATCTCTGCTTGTACTGTGAAACACAGGAAGTGTCTGATATAGTGCACACAGCATTATTAAAACAGTCTATGAATGTGTCAGTATGGGGTCCAGTGCACTGCCTCTCATATTCTGTGAGTATTTCATTATATTCTATATATTCTGTTTTTAATACAGTATTCAGCTGAAGGTAGATGGTTGTGCTGCATGTAGGAGGGTTTTAGTGCTTTTTGTGTTATTTATTGTCTTTAAATAGACTCTCCAAACAGAACAGAGGCTAAACATGCTACTTTCTCTATCATTTGAAAATGAATTGTCCATAAAATGACCTACAAATGAAACTTACTCAAGCATCGAAGTCGCTCGCCCCGGTTTCCTTTCTGATTCACTTTAACTGAACTGAGTTTGGTTCATTTAAAATATACTTTATTGTTGTTATTATTATTTTATTTCTTTTTATTTCTTTCTTTATTCTGCATCTTTAGTTTCATAAACCTCAAGATACTACCACAAGAGCAGAAGATTCACAGCAACATGTCAACATGCAAGTCATGTTCGTTACTCCCTCTTCGTAGAAATCCATCTGTCTATTATCAATATTGAGAGTCTCTGTTTTCTTATATTTAATAGTCAAACAATTAAATATAAGACACATAAAAAATGCGGATGCTTACACTAAATCACATTTAAAAATGAATTTCAATGCATTAAACACAATATGTCAAACCAGCAGCATCGGCCAAAAAAAAAAAGTTTAACATTTTCTCAGAACTAACTTCTGTTTTCTGAGACACTATATCAGTTATTTTTAACCAGTTTGTCTCAGCATAATTAGCAGATGTGTGAAGTCAGTTGTCCTCTGGTTCTTAGCAGAAAAACCTAGTTCATCACATTACTATATGAACACGTTCCATTAACACTTGACAATCGAAAAGTGGCTTTGGTGTTCATTTTGAACAACATATCAGTTTAATCATTTGCTTAATATACATACCCAGACCACATTTTGTGTGTATGTTTTTCTTTTTTTTTTTTTCTTTCTCTAGGTCAATTTACATTGTGAACACAAAGCGCAGAGGTCATTTTCTGGATCATAAATGAAATGGATATGGTTTATTTAAAATATACTTAATGCATTAACAACATATACTTTATTCTTTTCATGGCCACTATAATGTCACAGTTAACCCTTGTACTGTGTTAAAACCCTATAGCACCTCAAGTGTTCCTGCTCAAAATGTCTGGCCTTTTAAAAAATGCTTGTACATCTCTTACTGTACTCTATTATCACCAAATATTGGATTCAATCTTTATTATTAATCTGTGCTTATGTTTCCAGAGAAAAAAATCCTTATTTGTGGATAATTTTGTCAGTTCCATAAAATGTTAAATTAATTTGCACAGTTTATCACACTTGTGTGCTTTAGACTCAGATCCATCATGCCTTTAATCGTTACATTTTAATGTTTAGAAACAAATTCAAAGCTTGTCCTAATTGAAAGAAAACAAGTTGACAACAAGATTGAATTCAATATTTGGTGATAATATAGCATAACTATATTGTAAGTTATTTTTTGTAGGCCAGTCATTTGAGGGACTTATAAGGGACATATAATACAGTGCAATCACTGTGACGTAGCATAGACCTCATTCAGTAAATGCATGGCTAAACAGATGTGTTTAAATGTTGCTACTGATTTTGCACATCTGATCTCTTCTGGCAGCTGATTCCAACTGTGGTTAGCATAATAGCTAAAAGCAGACACCACTTGTTTTGAGTAAACCCTTAGTATTTCTAAGTGACTCAATCCTAATAATCTGAGTGGTCTGTTAGGTTTATATTCAGTGAGCATCTGCAATGTATTAAGGTCCTAGGCCCTTGAGTGATTTACATAAGAGTAATAATACTGTAAGTCAGTGTAAGGACCTGAGGACTGGTGTGATAAACTCAGATTTTCTGCTTCTAGTCAGAATCCTGGCAGCAGTGTTCTGGATGAGCTGCAGCTGTCTAATAGTTTTCTTGGGAAAGCTGCTGCATGACTGCTGAAACTTAGGTCTGACTCCAGAGTCACACCAAGATTCTTGACTTTAGTTGTTTGTCTCCTGAGTCAAGGTGAGGTGACATCCTATAAACCTTGCGGTTCATAAACATTCCCACATATCTCTTATTCATGAAGACAAACAGCCCTTGAAACCACACAGTCATAAGACTGTTAATATATATAAAAAACAACAATAATATAACCTAATATAAATGACTAATCAATTAATTAATCAATGTAATGGATATATAAAAGACTATAATGACTATTATAAATGATTAAATTAATAATTATTATAAATGAATAAAGGAATGAAGAATAAATGAATATAAAAAAAGAAAGTAAAACACAACACAAATGTATGGTTGCTCTCGTAAAGCAAAACACATATCCTTCACCAAAATGAAAATTGTCCAGGTATCCATTTGAGTTTAAGAAGATGTTCATTTGTTGACAAGAATATCTTCATGTGTTGTATGTTGTGAATTTTATTGGTTCAAAGTGCTTCTCTGGGCAGCAGTGAATCTATCAGTGAATTGAGTCTAATATCAGTTCATCAGTCCTGTGATGTAATTGTGTGTTGATGTTAAATGATGGAGAATTTCCACTATTGGTTTTCATTGATGAACATCAAAACACAGAAAAACACTTTCAGTTGAAACTCTAGACATGTTTCAGTGATTTACATTGTGATGAATGAATGAAAATGTTTCATATTCGTGTTTCTTCTGCTTTTAGTGTTGATGAGCTTCATCTACTCTGGACTCACTCAAGGTACGGTGCATAACTGCAGTAAATTTGATTTATTAAACAACTGTGAATTGTGTTGCAGTAGTTTATCTGTGTTCATGGGTCACATGAGGATCCCACATTTGTCTCTTTGCTGAAAATGTGTCTATATTTTACTGTCATACATCGTCATCTTCAAAAAAAAAAGTAATCAAATGACAAAAGTTGCATAATTTGTTGAAATATTGTAACATAATTTCAAAAATGATACTTTAGTGCAAAAAATTTTAAACTTTGACAAAGAGCCATATTTTATTGTTTTAATAATGATGTTATAATGGCTCCACATAAATCTAAATGAGCCATTGAGTGATCATTGCAGCCATCTAGTGGTTGTAATTGAAATGTCATGTTATTTTAATTTATGGCAGCAATCTAAGACTAAACAATAGCACAATTGTCCATGTCATCTCCATGAATTAAATTTGGAATATACATCAAAATTATAACTGAAGTTGCACAACTTAAAAAAAAAGATGAAGTGATTGATATTAAATAGAAGAAAAAAAACAATACAAATCCAGAAATGTTAAACAGAAGTTCCAAGATCTAGAGTACTAAACATATACTTAAACACTGTTATAATTATGAAGGGTCCCAAAAAGTTTGAGAACCGCTGCCCTAAACAAACAGCACATAAGGGTTATATTCACTCAATATGGTGTTTGTTTAGGAGGCTGACAACAGACAGAAGATTTCCATTTTCTCTGAAGAGTATCATTATATCATACGCTCATAAAAAAATGACCCTCTAACACAGAGGTATATCCAACTTTTTTTAAAGGGGGCCAGATTGATGTGGACACCCCAGGAGACCATTTGCTTCCCTGTTCCCCCTATATATGACAGTACACAGTCTGCATATAGTAGCTGTTTTACTTCATTTTACTTTCACACTGGACTTTTTGATGGTTTGATTGCTTTTATTTGTAAGTCACTTTAGATAAAAGTGTCTACTAAATGATTAAATGTAAATGCCGTACTGAAACCTATAAAATAGTCCCACCTACCAGCCAGAACTTGAACTTGAACTGTTCAATAATGTTTTAATAGCTTTCTCATTTTAACAATGAATAAAAAACATTTTATTTCAGCTTTTATCATGACAGAGCAAATGCTAATCATAATTGTATCACTATCAACCTCATTAAATGATATTCAGCTCAGAGCCTGTTTTCTTCTGTTCACAGCTTTACCCAAACCTACACTGACAGTGACACCAGACAATACTGTATTCACTGGAGAGACAGTCAGTCTGAAGTGTGTGATTGAGTCTGATCAGAGTGACTGGAGATATGAGTGGTATAAATACACCGTGAACAAGCCAATGTCACCTGATCGTCACACTTTGAACAGTAAAACTCTCACTATCAGAGGAGTAATTAAGTCTGATGAGGATTATTACTGGTGTAGAGGACAGAGAGATGAAAAACCAGCCTCTGATTTTAGTGCTCATGTTTATCTCTATGTGAAGGGTGAGTTGAATATCATTGTCCTGCTACAATACATGTACATATAATATACTAATACCTGAATTTATACTTACTTCAACATGAGCTCATGATTAGTGAAGACATGAGATAATTATGAACCAATCAAGAGCAATTCTTAATTACATCTGGAGTCATATGGATTCATGCATGAATAACGGAGCCTTAACTACATGTTAGTACATGTGTGATAGTTAATGCATTACACAACATTTAGGGGTTAACAAAATCAAACATTTATACTAAAAAAAAATGAATAAAAACATTTTGACTATCAAATAAATGTAAACAATTTAATATTGTCATTTAAAAAAACTGACATCTGCAGCTTCTTCATAAACATTATTGAATGACACAGGATCAGTTTGTCTTTATTTGTCAGGGAATAATATGTTCCCCTGTTGTACTAACACATGTATGTTTATAATAAGTAATGAGCTAGATTTAGTTAATAATTAATAGTGAATGAATGATGATGTGCTCCTCAAGTAAAGTCATGACAAAATAATGCATTAACAAGACATGAGTTGATGTTAGTGTACGGGTAGTTAATAATGAGTTAATAATGATGAGTAAATGTATTATATAATGATGCACTACAAACCATGAACTAAAATATGAATACGTTTAGTAAGACTGGCATCCTTTACATCACCAGTACAAAAATAACAATTATTTTATTATTTATTGTTATATGTTTATAATTAAACATGGAATGAAACAAAGCTCAAACATAGCTGTAAAGACAAACATGAGGCACCATTACATGGAAAATATGGTTAAAAAAAAAAAAAAAGGTTTAAACATTTAATTTAGCATAAAAAATATAATAAACCCAGAAGATCACACATCTGAGCTTCAATCTGTATTCATTTATTATAAAAAAAAAAAACTTCAATAAAAAAATAAAAAAATATAAGTGGATTGAGATGGAGTTGCTCTTCATGAGAGGTTGTATTTGGAGGTCTTCAGGTCTCCTTCACCAGGAGCTTCATTCTGCTTTCTATGGCAAGGCAGAGGCATTTGTTTAAGGATGTGAAAAAGCCAAAGCCTCCTCAAAAACACTTAGATCTAATGACTGGACAAAAACAAAACAGAATAACTTATGAAATTTAATAACTTATGAAATTATTTTCCCTGAAGGCACTTGTTTATTAATTTATTTCTTTCTGTACAGGTTTACCCACATCTACACTGACTGAGACACCAGACAGTCTTGTATTCACTGGAGAGACAGTCAATCTGAAGTGTGTGATTGAGTCTTACAGCGATTGGAGACAGAGAAATGGCCTGACAAATGACTGGAAATATAAATGGGCATATAACCAGATGCATGAGTGGAGATATGAGTGGTATAAAGGCAACACAAACAATTCAATGTTACAGACGTCTGAGCGTTACACTGTAAATGGAAACACTCTCACTATCAGAGTAGCTCTTATGTCTGATGTGGGTCTGTACACGTGTAAAGGACAGAGAGATAAAAGACCAAACTCATCACAGTCAAGCTCTGCTGTTTCTCTCTCTGTGGCGGGTGAGTTGAATACTCTCCTGAAATGGACTTTTGTCAAATAGTAGAGAAGACATTTTATTATATACACATGCCTCAGTTTTAATTCTGGAAGCCCTGTAAACAGCACATTCAGCACTTTTCAGAGATAACACATTTTTGTCAATTTCACCATTAACTATCCCTCTCCTTGGTGTTTAAAACTTGCTGACATTTATTTAATGATCACATTTAACACTCTTATAGAAATATGATGCTATTTTGTGAATTAAATCTGACTCATTTTCAAACTGTGGTATAGCAAATGGTATAGCAAATCATTCTGTTATATCTTCCATAACATAGTTGAGAATCATCTTAATATAAAGTTCATACTGAGTTGGTATAAAACATAAATTTCAGTTTTTTGCCTTTTCATGTCTATCTCTATAGAGGACATAGCATAACACACACACACACACACACACACACACACACACACACACACACACACATACATATATATATATATATATATATATATATACACATACACACAATGTAATAACATAGAAAAAAATACAAAATGTACTTTTTTCTGGTAGTCAGGAAGATGTCATTGTCCTCCTAAACTCATTCTATTGTGATCACAAATCTAATCAAGAGACTGTCTGATTTTGTTCAGAATTACAAGCTTCATTCAGCTCAGGATATAAAAAAAAAAAACAAGAAAAAAACAACAACATACAGGTAATTTTCTGCCAGGACATTATGCAGTAATTTTATAGCATTTCTGTTAACCCTAGAACACAACACAAGTGCAGAATACAAAGTACAGATAAAACACGTGTAGGTTTTTTTTTTTCTTCAAATTAATACAATACAGCAGTGGTCGGCCAGTAAGTTTGGCATCGGGCCAAAAAGAAATTTCGCCACTAGATGGTGGGCCAGAACATAGTAAAAGGATAATTTAAGAAATTAATTGATTTGTTTGTTTCATAAGGTGTTCTGTTTTACATATTATAAAAAAAAAAAAAACAAAAAAAAAAACAGGCGGAATACAGCACTCCAAAAATTGTCAAAATAGACCACACTGTGTTGCAGTGGTCGGCAACAGGCGGCCCAGAATTTTACAGTGTCTTTTGTATCTAGTAGTGAGCTGTTTCTCTGCTAAATTCTGTAGGACAGTCATTAACAAAAAGCCACTTGAATAAACCCATTAATGGCATGTTTGAGTCATGCTCATATTTTATTTCCTCTTTCCATATTGTGAATAATAAATGTGCATCGTTTTAATTTGCTTGTTACACAGTGGAGCCTAACTTATTGTAATAATTAGCCTATTTGACGTAGCCTACTTTTACACTCATTTTTACACTCACTACAATTATTTCTTGGCATCCTCACGTACTAAACTGCATTTTTTTTTTGTACGCTGTTACGTTTGTCAGACGCTTTGCTTATACACACTTCTAATACCATCTGGATGTGTATCATTCAGTAGTGTCCTGCATTAGCCAAAGTCATGTCTGTCCACCAGTGGCGGAGCCAGGGCTTTTTCATAGGGGTGGCCAGGCAGGGGCCAGCAGTTACTCTGGGGTGGCACATTTAATTTCGTTATACAAGCAAACATGGCACCATAAAATACTTTTTTAAAAGTATTGTAGGTGCCTAAATCATGATGTATAATGTGCAATTGCTACAATACTTTAATTTTAATTACATAATAATAATAATAATAATAATAATAATTAAATAATAATAGTAATAATAATAATTTGAATTTACATTCACATAAAATGTTTAGTCATAATTCATGATTCATTTGACTGCTTTTTGCTACTCTTCCTTAAGAAGGATGCTATATATATGCTGCCTTCTCTTCATGTTTCTCACATTTTACAGACTGTCATGAGCAATACACATAAGCAAAAAAAAAACAAAAAACATTTAAACATTACCATGTTAAAAAACAATGTATAGAGCTTAAAAGTTTTTGTTATTTCTGTTATATAAAACCAATCTTGATCCTAGCATTTATACTGGAATGTCTGCATCATATTAAACATAGTTTATGATAAAAATATCCTAAACTTTTCCTAAAGCTCTAGATAACGTGACAAAAGTTCTAAACATCTAACGTTAACTCAGCTAACGCAAAGCTTACTGCTTCCTAACTTCTGTTTACACAAGGATATTGATCAAACTGGGCTGAATAGATCACCTGATAGGATGTTGTGCTCAAACGCTCAGACTTGATGGCACCAAGATTTGACCTGCAGCGCTGTATTCCTCGTCTCCCACTTTTAACGAAAGCTGGAAAACCACGCTATTTTTTCAGTTCCGGTGAGTGTCTCGAGAGTTTTGCAGTCAAAACATTATCGTATAGTTGGTATAGACATGATCGAGGTTCAATATTTGAAAAATAATTTTTGTATCTTAAAAATGCAATTACGAGCAGAGTTTTTGTATTTTTTTGTATTTGTATTTGTGAATAAATACAAATATTCACTAAAAGCGCCTAGTAAAGACAGTGATGATGCGGTCAGGACCGTGGCACCGGCTTGCTTTGAAATATGTTTGATTATTGCGCGTAACGCCCGCTCTGTCTCCCGCTCCCCAGATCCTCAAAAAAAACTGTAAACTGTAAACTTTTCTATCAAAGGATCCAGTAAATGAATGAGTTCAAATATACCCTTTTGGCACCCTTTTTTTTTTTTTTTTTTTTTTTGGCCCAAAACTTTTATATATTCTGTAGCAATGGCATCTGTTCTTATAAGAGGACTGAAACATTCACTTTTAATTATTATGTCATTATTCTGTTTAGATGTAATACTACATGTCTTGTGTGCGTTTTTGTGGACAAAACTTTCCATTGTTATGATCACTGACATCTTGTATTTTCTTTAGTCACTGTTGTCATGGTTACTGGTGATATTCATGACTGTTTTAAGAATAGAAATGAACGAGTGAGAAAGTTGTTTTGAAGTCAGAGAGCATGAGGAGACTTACAGATAATGATGTTAAATGAGTTCATGAAGTCTTTAGACAGTCTGTTGAAGTTGACTGAGATTCAGTTGCTTCTCATATGAGGTTGTAGTTGGAGGTCTTCAGCAGGACAAAAAAGCAAAACACAACAAATCCCATGAAGCATAAGATAAAATAATGAATCACAGTTTTGTAACACATTTACAAAACATTTTTCACTGTTCTGTTTTAGTCACTTCATGATTTTGTTTTTCTTTACAGATTTACCCACATCTACACTGACTGTGACACCAGATAATCCTGTATTCACTGGAGAGACAGTCAATCTGAAGTGTGTTATTGAGTATTACAGCAACTGGAGACAGAGAAATCACCTGACAAATGACCAGAGATATTACTGGTCATATTATGAGTGGAGATATGAGTGGTTTAAAGGCAACAGAAACAATCCAATGTTACAGACGTCTGAGCGTTACACTGTAAACAAAGACACTCTCACTATCAGAGGAGCTACTGAGTTTGATCAGGATCAGTACATGTGTAGAGGACAGAGAAATGAAAGACCAAAATCATCACATGTTAGCGCTGCTGTTTCTCTCACTATGATGGGTAGGTTGAATATCATAGTCCTCCTAAACTCACTCTAGTAAGAGCCTGTGGGTCTGTTTAAAATCAATATCTACTGATACGTGTATTAATACAGTGAGACCAAAACCTGTAGTGAAGGTGAGTCCAGATCAGCGTGTGTTCAGAGGAGAGACAGTCACTCTCACATGTGACATACAGGGAGGAGGAAACATTCAGTGGACATACAGCTGGTTTAAAGATGGTTCAGTCATCAGAGACATAATAATAATAATAATAATAATAATAATAATAATAATTAAATAATAATAGTAATAATAATAATTTGAATTTACATTCACATAAAATGTTTAGTCATAATTCTTAGTCTTTAGTCATAATTCATGATTCATTTGACTGCTTTTTGCTACTCTTCCTTAAGAAGGATGCTATATATATGCTGCCTTTCTCTTCATGTTTCTCACATTTTACAGACTGTCATGAGCAATACACATAAGCAAAAAAAAACAAAAAACATTTAAACATTACCATGTTAAAAAACAATGTATAGAGCTTAAAAGTTTTTGTTATTTCTGTTATATAAAACCAATCTTGATCCTAGCATTTATACTGGAATGTCTGCATCATATTAAACATAGTTTATGATAAAAATATCCTAAACTTTTCCTAAAGCTCTAGATAACGTGACAAAAGTTCTAAACATCTAACGTTAACTCAGCTAACGCAAAGCTTACTGCTTCCTAACTTCTGTTTACACGAGGATATTGATCAAACTGGGCTGAATAGATCACCTGATAAGATGTTGTGCTCAAACGCTCAGACTTGATGGCACCAAGATTTGACCTGCAGCGCTGTATTCCTCGTCTCCCACTTTTAACAAAAGCTGGAAAACCACGCTATTTTTTCAGTTCCGGTGAGTGTCGCGAGAGTTTTGCAGTCAAAACATTATCGTATAGTTGGTATACAGGTCCTTCTCAAAAAATTAGCATATTGTGATAAAGTTCATTATTTTCTGTAATGTACTGATAAACATTAGACTTTCATATATTTTAGATTCATTACACACAACTCGAAGTAGTTCAAGCCTTTTATTGTTTTAATATTGATGATTTTGGCATACAGCTCATGAAAACCCAAAATTCCTATCTCAAAAAATTAGCATATCATGAAAAGTTCTCTAAACGAGCTATTAACCTAATCATCTGAATCAACTAATTAACTCTAAACACCTGCAAAAGATTCCTGAGGCTTTTAAAAACTCCCAGCCTGGTTCATTACTCAAAACCGCAATCGTGGGTAAGACTGCCGACCCGACCGCTGTCCAGAAGGCCATCATTGACACCCTCAAGCAAGAGGTCTGTGGGAAGGAAAAAGTGTGGCAGAAAACGCCGCACAACGAGAAGAGGTGACCGGACCCTGAGGAAGATTGTGGAGAAGGACCGATTCCAGACCTTGGGGGACCTGCGGAAGCAGTGGACTGAGTCTGGAGTAGAAACATCCAGAGCCACCGTGTACAGGCGTGTGCAGGAAATGGGCTACAGGTGCCGCATTCCCCAGGTCAAGCCACTTTTGAACCAGAAACGGCGGCAGAAGCGCCTGACCTGGGCTACAGAGAAGCAGCACTGGACTGTTGCTCAGTGGTCCAAAGTACTTTTTTCGGATGAAAGCAAATTTTGCACGTCGTTCGGAAATCAAGGTGCCAGAGTCTGGAGGAAGACTGGGGAGAGGGAAATGCCAAAATGCCTGAAGTCCAGTGTCAAGTACCCACAGTCAGTGATGGTCTGGGGTGCCATGTCAGCTGCTGGTGTTGGTCCACTGTGTTTTATCAAGGGCAGGGGCAATGCAGCTAGCTATCAGGAGATTTTGGAGCACTTCATGCTTCCATCTGCTGAAAAGCTTTATGGAGATGAAGATTTCATTGTTCAGCACGACCTGGCACCTGCTCACAGTGCCAAAACCACTGGTAAATGGTTTACTGACCATGGTATTACTGTGCTCAATTGGCCTGCCAACTCTCCTGACCTGAACCCCATAGAGAATCTGTGGGATATTGTGAAGAGAAAGTTGAGAGACGCAAGACCCAACACTCTGGATGAGCTTAAGGCCGCTATCGAAGCATCCTGGGCCTCCATAACACCTCAGCAGTGCCACAGGCTGATTGCCTCCATGCCACGCCGCATCGAAGCAGTCATTTCTGCAAAAGGATTCCCGACCGAGTATTGAGTGCACAACTGAACATAATTATTTGAAGGTTGACTTTTTTTGTATTAAAAACACTTTTCTTTTATTGGTCGGATGAAATATGCTAATTTTTTGAGATAGGAATTTTGGGTTTTCATGAGCTGTATGCCAAAATCATCAATATTAAAACAATAAAAGGCTTGAACTACTTCGAGTTGTGTGTAATGAATCTAAAATATATGAAAGTCTAATGTTTATCAGTACATTACAGAAAATAATGAACTTTATCACAATATGCTAATTTTTTGAGAAGGACCTGTAGACATGATCGAGGTTCTTAAGGTCAATATTTGAAAAATAATTTTTGTATCTTAAAAATGCAATTACGAGCAGAGTTTTTGTATTTTTTTTGTATTTGTAGTTGTGAATAAATACAAATATTCACTAAAAGCGCCTAGTAAAGACAGTGATGATGCGGTCAGGACCGTGGCACCGGCTTGCTTTGAAATATGTTTGATTATTGCGCGTAACGCCCGCTCTGTCTCCCGCTCCCCAGATCCTCAAAAAAACTGTAAACTGTAAACTTTTCTATCAAAGGATCCAGTAAATGAATGAGTTCAAATATACCCTTTTGGCACCCTTTTTTTTTTTTGGCCCAAAACTTTTATATATTCTGTAGCAATGGCATCTGTTCTTATAAGAGGACTGAAACATTCACTTTTAATTATTATGTCATTATTCTGTTTAGATGTAATACTACATGTCTTGTGTGCGTTTTTGTGGACAAAACTTTCCATTGTTATGATCACTGACATCTTGTATTTTCTTTAGTCACTGTTGTCATGGTTACTGGTGATATTCATGACTGTTTTAAGAATAGAAATGAACGAGTGAGAAAGTTGTTTTGAAGTCAGAGAGCATGAGGAGACTTACAGATAATGATGTTAAATGAGTTCATGAAGTCTTTAGACAGTCTGTTGAAGTTGACTGAGATTCAGTTGCTTCTCATATGAGGTTGTAGTTGGAGGTCTTCAGCAGGACAAAAAAGCAAAACACAACAAATCCCATGAAGCATAAGATAAAATAATGAATCACAGTTTTGTAACACATTTACAAAACATTTTTCACTGTTCTGTTTTAGTCACTTCATGATTTTGTTTTTCTTTACAGATTTACCCACATCTACACTGACTGTGACACCAGATAATCCTGTATTCACTGGAGAGACAGTCAATCTGAAGTGTGTTATTGAGTATTACAGCAACTGGAGACAGAGAAATCACCTGACAAATGACCAGAGATATTACTGGTCATATTATGAGTGGAGATATGAGTGGTTTAAAGGCAACAGAAACAATCCAATGTTACAGACGTCTGAGCGTTACACTGTAAACAAAGACACTCTCACTATCAGAGGAGCTACTGAGTTTGATCAGGATCAGTACATGTGTAGAGGACAGAGAGATGAAAGACCAAAATCATCACATGTTAGCGCTGCTGTTTCTCTCACTATGATGGGTAGGTTGAATATCATAGTCCTCCTAAACTCACTCTAGTAAGAGCCTGTGGGTCTGTTTAAAATCAATATCTACTGATACGTGTATTAATACAGTGAGACCAAAACCTGTAGTGAAGGTGAGTCCAGATCAGCGTGTGTTCAGAGGAGAGACAGTCACTCTCACATGTGACATACAGGGAGGAGGAAACATTCAGTGGACATACAGCTGGTTTAAAGATGGTTCAGTCATCAGAGACATCACTGAGAGAGTCTACACCATCACATCTGTGTCTGATAGTGGAGAATACAGCTGTAGAGGAGAGAAATCAGACTCACAGAGATCAGACATCAGTGCTGCTGTTACACTGACTGTATCAGGTGAGTTTGTGTGTTTGTTCATTATTATCAGTGTGAACAGCTTCTCTCTCAGTTTCTCTGTGGCTCTATAACTCCTCATGTTTTGTTCAGCTGAAGCTCAGGCAGCAGTGCGAGTGTCTCCACAGCCGTGGCTGACTGAAGGAGACTCAGTGACTCTGATCTGTGAGGTTACAGGCTCCTCTACAGGCTGGACGTTCAGCTGGTTCAGAGATGATGATCATCTGTCAGACAGCAGCAGAGGAGCTGGAGGCTCTTACACTCTCAGTCCTGCTGCTCTACAGCACACAGGAGTTTATACGTGCAGAGCAGAGAGAGGACGACCGGCCTTTAACACAAACAACAGCAGCACACAGCCACTGTGGATCACTGGTGAGTCTGACTGACACTATTTATGCTTGTTCTCATTCGTATTTGTGTTGCATTTCAGTCTCTGGAACAGGGTAAAGAAAAACATCTACAACCAATGCCAACCTCAAAAACCTGCACTCACTTCCCATCAATACTCAGCCTAAACCAGATCTGAAGCACTGTCAAATACATAATGCATAATAAGGCTTTTTGTATTTCAAACTTAAGTGCTTAGTACTAAATTTGATCTTATTTGTATTTCCTTACTTGTTACAAATGATTTTATTACAAAAAACACAAGGGCTGCCAGTTTTGAATGATATTTTCTTCTTCTCAGGTGTTTCTTCTTCAGTGTCTCTGGTGGTCAGTCCCAGCAGAAGTCAACACTTCTCATCTGACTCTCTCTCTCTGAGCTGTGAGGATCAGAGTAACTCTGCTGGATGGACAGTGAGAAGATACACAGACAGAAACACAGAAGATTGTTCAAAACAAACAGGATCTACATGTCGAATCGTCTCTCTCAGCACATCTGACACTGGAGTTTACTGGTGTCAGTCTGAATCTGGAGAAAAACATCATCCTCTCAACATCACTGTACATGGTGAGACCTGTTTCTAACTCACAGTTTCTAATCTAAATTTCTAATCTAAATCTAAAAATCTCACATTTTCCACTGTTTTTTTTCTGTACAGCTGATTACAGACTGACAATACTGTAGAAATATTTGAATTATTTTTATATATTAGTGTCCACATTCATCAGACAGTCTTTCCATTTAAATGGACAGTTTTTGTCCAGACTACTGCACATGGAATCAGTTTCATGTCAGCTGTTCAAAGTCTGACTACACAACACATTGTTTTGATGTCTTCTTACTATTTGCAGTAAGCACACATTTCTTGTGTTGTGTAGATGGTGATGTGATTCTGGTGAGTTCTGTTGATCCTGTGATTGAGGGAGATACTCTGACTCTACACTGTTTACATCGATCTACAAACTCCCCGATCCTCAGAGCTGATTTCTATAAAGACGGATCACTCGTCCAGAATCAGACGACAGGAGAAATGAGCATCACTACTGTCTCAAAGTCACATGAGGGTTTCTACTACTGTAAAACAGAGAGACGACAGTCACTCCACAGCTGGATCTCAGTCAGAGGTCTGGAAATAATGAGCAACTTTATGTATGTTTGTAATATTATCATACAGTATTTCACTCACAAACAGATCTTGTCTTGTTCTCCAGTCTCAGCACCTTCATCATCTCTTTATCTGGTCGCTGCTTTGGTTGTGGTATTGAGTGTTTGTCTGTTGATCTTCATCTCACTGGTGCTGCTGTGGAGATACAAGAAGAACAAAGGTGTGGAACAGTTCTTAACATTTTATATGATTAATAAAACTGAACAGCAACAAATGAAAAATACAGTTTCAGAATAAATGACAGCCTAAAGAGTGACTGGAATTAATTTCTGCAAATACTCTTAAGCAGTGGTGTAGTGGTGCCTGGAGAAGTGGTATACAGCGTATACCCTCCACTACACCACTGCTCTTAAGTGACCATAATGATCTTTGTTTCTATTATAGATCAGCAGCGTAACATTAACCAGACATCAGTCCCACAGCATTCTGGAGAATTTCAGATGGAAAACTGTCCTCTACAGTCTGGTCAGCCTTGACACAAAATAAGATATTTTAAAAAGTGTATATATATAATATTATATTAATTATTAAAAATAATATGTCCTTATAATAAAAATACGTTGGGTTTAATTTGGACCCTACCATTCTTTAATATATGTTTTTGAACCATCCGTTTAAGCTTCATACATGAACTTTTCTCTTCAAAACTGCTTCATTTCTTACCTTTTATCTTCAATGCTTGTTTGCTGTCCAGCAGATTCTGATCACATTTATGATGACGTGACTGAAGTGAATAAGAGAGACAGAGGTTGAGTTTTAAGCCATCTAAACACATACCATTCAAAATCAGCAAATATCATTCATTAATGTTGACATGTTTGTTTTAGAACCAGAGTCATTTCCGGAAGTCACATATTCAGAGATCACAGTTCAGAAAAAGATACCTGTGGATAAAGGTTAAACAATACTCTTCACTACAACTGGACAACAGAACAATCAGTCATTACACAGTATATTGTGTACCTATGTATGTTACATAATTGTTTTCATTTTTTATTGTTTTTTTTTTGTGTGTGTGTGTGTTTTTGTTTTTGCAGATGATACCACAGCAGACTCAAATTATGTGACATACTCAGAACTCAGAACAAAAGTAAAGAAATGCAAAAGCAAAGGTGTGCAAAACTATTTAATTTTGGGGGGTAAACTATCGTTTTTAGTATTTCATGTGGCTTATTGGTTTTATCATTATTTTATTGTTATTGATCATTTGTGTTCTTCAGGTGCTGATGCTGGTGTTGATGAAACTTATGCTCAACCTATTAGGAAGAAGGGTAACCAAAATAAATAATAAAATAAAATTTTACAGAATTTTTATGATAAGTGACAGCAAGCTCATAATTGGCACTTGTTCCTGCAAAATGTGGCATATATTGGTCATTCTATGAATGTATGAATGCTGTTCGTGATTAGATTAAATTTAATATGGAATTTTAATGAAAGAGAACTTCCATTTCTGGATACAAAAGTTGTGAAGGAGGATCAAATGTTATCTACAACAGTATATCGCAAACCAACAGATAGGAATAGTTTGTTACATGCTTCAAGTAGTCATGTGGAACCATTAAAACAGGGTTTACCCTATAGTCAGTTCTTAAGAATAAGACGTATTTGTTCTAATAGAACAGACTTTGAGGTTGAGTCAAGAAAACTGTATTATCAATTTTTAGCATGTGGATATAAAAGACAATGGCTGGATTTGGCCTTGGAAAAAGTAAATCATTTGGATGACCTTTCAATTAAGAGTTCCGGAAAAAAGAAGAAAACATCTGTTGTATGTTGTACTACATACACACCATTTAGTAATGATTTCAAAAGCATTATTAAAAAACATTGGCATATTTTAAGTACAGATGAAAAATGCAAAGAACCGTTTAATAATGGACCTCTGTTTCTATATTCTAGGGGAAGAAATTTATAAGATCATTTGGCACATGCTGATACAGCTATCTCTGAAATGCATCCAAAAATAATCAAAGGGCCAACGGGATTTTTCCCCATGTAGACACTGTTTGGCTTGTTGGAATTTATTAAAAGTGAATAAATTGGTGAGTCATTCTAGGAATCAAGAATTTGTGATTAGACATTTTATTTCCTGTCGCTCTACCAATGTAATATATTTGCTTTCCTCTCCTTGTGGTCTTCAATATGTTGGGAAGACCAATCGACAATTAAGATTTTGCATTAATGAACATAGAAGTGCCATAAATAGAGCTGATAGTAAATCACTGGTTGCCTGACATTTTACTGAATTTAATCATTCAGTTAATTAATTGTCATTTTGGGGAATAGATATGGCACTTCCAATGCGTCGTCATACAAATCTAGAGCGTAAATTGTTACAAACTGAAAGTAAATGGATTTTTCGTTTAAACACTCTGCAACCAAATGGTCTGAATGAGGATTTCAATCTGTCTTGTTTTTTGTACTTTTTTTTTTTTTTTTTTTTTGATTGTATGGAGATTCCCTGACTCTAGGTTGCTTCTATATCTTCTCTGGATAGATTTGCATATTGCTAATGAAGTATATAATCTGTTATTGATTCATTATTTTGGACTGATTAGATACACGTGTGTTGAGATGTGATGAACTGAATAACAAAGAAAAGGGAATCATTTCATTGGTTTGTGAACACTGAGGAAGGTCTTGCGTGATCAAAACATTTGTTGATTTTAATATGCACTGAGCACTTTTGCACTTTATAAAGAACACTGAATAAAAGAGATTGCTATCAGAATGTAATCCATTTTTTCGGATACATAAATGAATTTCAAGAAACTTTGTTCTAATATATTGGTTCCTTTACATTATAAATCTGTTTTAAGTGATTCAGTTCAGTTACTTGTGAGGTTCATTGAGATCATTACCTGCATAATGCATCATTAATGCAGCATTTTTTTTTTGTTGTTTAAAGGTCCCCGAGTGCAGTGAAGACAACAGACGGCTAAAAGAGATTCACACACAGCAGATAGAGTAACGCTTGCATTGCTTAAAAAAAATGAATCTGAGTGAACTACTTATGCACATGCTTGACTGAAAGACTTTAGAGATACATATGCACATGCACTGTATTATCTTACACATGCAAACTAAATGATTGATCTATAAGTAAATTTTTTTATTTTATACTGTTTATTCTATATTTTAATCCACGTTTGACTAATTTAATTGCTGTGCAGCACCAATAAGAATAACGTACAAACTTTTAAGTGCTCACTGGTAAAATAATAGTTTAACGGGGCATTCGGTTGATGGAGTTATATATGATTTTTGTCTTACAAAAAATGCTTGTGTTTTTGCCAAGTCCAAGATATTTTATACATATTGCTTTTTACTTTCATATATTTTTTTATACTTTTTTTTTTTGGCTGCAGTTAATTAAGTGTGAGATTTATATTTAATAAATAAAAATACAAAGTCAAACATTTGTATGTTTTTGTTTGTTTGTTTGTTTGTTTTTTGTATGGTTTAATTGTGTTTCTCACAGCTGTTAATCTCCTGATATGTTAACTGTAATTGTCATTGCCAGTCCTGTTGTTTTCATATGAGGTCATCTATAAAATCAACATCCTGCTTCGCAACAGAAAGTCATATTTTGATTTGAAACCCCATAACATTTTCCTGAGATGTTAATTTATGACACACAGTTTAAATTCAGATTTCAGCTATAATTACAAAATATCATATTTCCATAAGTGTGTCACTAAATTAATATTAGACATTTTTGAAGACCAACACACAATAAATCCACACTATCTTGAATACTGCTCTGGAGCATATTCGAGGATTAGTGCATAGAACATCATGCATCATATTCTGAAAACAACTCGTGAGACTTCTTGCCGAGATCTCGTGAGAGGTCACGGAAACCTTTCCACTGTAATTGAAATATTAATATAATACTTAGATATTACATCTAATTTGGTAGAAACAAAGTGTTGCACGTTTTATTGTTGCAAAGATGAGTAGTTGTGATATTTATTTTGTACATTTGCAACTGCTTTTTATCAGTTAAGTAGAAGTGCCACAAAGTAATCATCTCTTAGGGACTACTGAACAGACACTTAGAAGTCTGGTAACAAGTGTGGGTATTTGGACAATGCAATAGTTAACGGAGACTGATCGGAACGAAACTCAGTGGGCCTGTTTGACTCACGGCCCCGAAGGTCTGTGAAAATTTAGTAAGAAATTGGCCAGGCGATATGTTTTTCAATGACGTAAACTGTAAACTAAGCATTGCACTATTTTACACACATATTGAGACAAAACTTGGTACATGTTCTAACAAGCATGACCTGAGGCTACCTGCAGTGTTTCGGTGTAGTGCCACTTAGTGGCCAGGAGACAAAAAACATTTAGCTATTTTAGCTTGTAACTTCTTAATGGTTTAGATTTGGTGCATCATGCCAAGTCGAATGATACCCAATAGTCAAGTAAAGTCAAGTCAAATCACCTTTATTTATACAGCGTTTTTAACAATACAGGTTGTGTCAAAGCAACTTTACAGTATTAAACAGGATCTATAGTATTAAAGTAGAGTGTCTGAGAACCTAGGCTCAGTCGGAGGCCGGTTCTCCTCTGGCCAGACAAACCAGCAGTTTGTTTCATGTTGCAGCAAGTAAGATGCAGAGGACTCTTCAGGTTCCTGTGGTCTTTGTGCCGATGGCCGTCTAGGTGACAATGTGTTCACTGGGGATCTGTCTCTGGGGCTCACCTAGTAGACGTGGTCTCCGCTGACATTCAGGGCTGTAGAGGTCATCTCTAAGTGCTAATCCACCCGCTAGGCTAGGCTGGATACGGACTGGATCCGGTGGCTACAGTGACCTCGGAATAAGAATGAAACAGACTAATATTAGCGTAGACGCCATTCTTCTTACGATGTAACGAGTACATCAGGTGTTATGGGAAATGTTCCTGGTTCTGGCTGACCTAATTAATGCAGCCTAACAATCTTTTAACAGATTTGAATTATAGAAATGTGTTAATGTGTTATGTGTAAACCAGGTTAAAGAGATGGGTCTTTAATCTAGATTTAAACTGACAGTGTGTCTGCCTCCCGATCAGTGTTAGGCAGATTGTTCCAGAGTTTGGTCGCTAAATAAGAAAATGATCAGCCGGCCAAAGTTGATTTTGATATTCTGGGTATTATTAGATTGGCAAAGTTTTGAGAACACAGCGGACGTGAGGGACTATAATGTGATAAGAGCTTGTTCAAGTAATGACCAGCTAGAGTTTGTTTATTAAGCGTGCCGAACAACCACCCGATAAAGCATTACAATAATCTATCCTAGAGGTCATGAACGCGTGGATTAAAGTTTCTGCATTTGATTATCGAGAGCAAAGGTCGTAATTTTGATTTTTTTTTTTTCCAATGGAAAAATGTGGTTTTACAAATGCAAGTAATGTGGCTTTCGAAGGACAGATTACTATCAAATAGCACACCTAGGTTCTTAACTGATGACGACGAATTGACAGAGCAGCCATTATGTATCATATCTAAGCATTTGAAAAAAAGTGTTAAGTGTTTTGAAAAATGTGCATTTTGATCATTGGTTGAGAATTATGCATCTAGAGTTTTGAAAAATGATATGAAGGTTCTGTAATTAGTGCAAAAATGATTGTAAAAAACTAACATAAACTCCCAATGAAAAATTCTTCTAAACATTATTAATCTTAGATAATTTCAATATAATATCCAATATTAACTCAATAACACTAGTTAAAAAATCAAAGTTTTTTTTTTTTTAAATAAACCAAGCTAAGATGAACTAAAAGCTGTTTATTTTCAACAAAGATTAATAACTTCTTTAGGCAAATGTAGCTTTTGTATATTGATCATGTCAACTAATAATTAACTAATAACTTCATACTGTAAAGTGATACCCATTGGTCTTTTACTTCTTTAGCAATTTAATCCGTCTAAAATTTGGAACTTTTTACATTTGTGTATTGCTTTATTGTGTTTTAATGTTCAGAAATTTTTGTTATTATACTGTATTATGACATCACTTTTTTTGCAACTAAATTTCATTATCGTGATAATACCGTGAAAAAATTTTCATACCATGAAAATGGCATGTCCCTACTTGTGATTGATATGATACCACGTCATTCACCGCCACAAACTGATGGTGGTCAGATAAGTAATATTTGAACCATGCCAATGCACCATTAATGCAAACAACATTTTCAAGTCTATTCAGAAGAATGTTGTGGTCAATAGTATCAAACGCAGCACTAAGATCCAGTAGCACTAATAGAGAGATACAACCACGATCAGATGACAGGAGCAGGTCATGTGTTACTCTAATAAGAGCAGTCTCCGTACTATGATATGGTATAAATCCTCACAGATACCATTTTTCTGTAAGGAGGAACATAATTGTGAGGATATTACCTTTTCTAGTATCTTTGACAGAAAAGGGAGATTCGAGATTGGTCTGCAATTAATTAATTTGCTAGGATCAAGTTTGGCTGGCTTTTTAATGAGAGGCTTAATAACAGACAGTTTTGGGGACAAATTAATAATAGAATTATTACAAATAACATCCAGCCACTGAGTGACGACAGTCTGCTATGCATCTCGTCACCACAGTAAGCAGGCAGGGACCAGAGCAAATTACAATGTCTGACATTGCATATTCATACACCTTTTTAAAATTATTTTAATCATCTTTAGCATTAGCCAGCTCTTTTAAATTTGCCAAGATGTCAGACGCTCTGGCTCCTGGTAAACATTGGACTATGGTGGCTGGTGTCTGTATTTTCACGTTCCGTACAATAGAATCGCCAATAACTAGAGCAGTGGTTCTCAAACTGGGGTACGTGAGGTGGCGGAAGGGGGTACGCGAACAAAATGCTGAGCTTTGCCATTCATTTAATTCTACCACAATTTAAAACCGAGCATGTATTTCTGACAAGCTTTTATTATAAAACAGGAAAATGGGAGTTCCGTGAACAGTCAAATTACATCAAATTACCTCATCTCTTGCGGTCAAAACTGAAGCGTGCGTGCGTATGGTAAGATGCCCGCAGAGTATGCTGCTTTAGCAAAACGCGCCGCTGTTCATTGCGTGTTTAAAGTAACGTTAGCTCTGTAGCACTTAATAGCAACAAATATTGACAGACTGTAGGCTACATAAAAATCGATTTAAGAAACTCATTTCGATACAGAAACACGTCTTGTGCGAGTTTATTATTTTTCATGTTTGAAATACGAGCAAGAACGCAGTTTTCTCTGAATATACAATCGATTGCAAATTTTGATTTTATATAACAGTTAAACAAAAATGTATTATTAAGTGAGGATTTTACATTTTAAATATAGCTTACATTACTATTTATGTTTTCAACAAAACAGTTGCAACGAAATCCGCAACAGAAGTGGACGATTGAATTTGAACGATTCGGAGAGTCAGTGAACCGTTTGCTTCCTTACTGAATGAAATACATGACGTCTCACTCATTAAGATGCTCATACTGCCACCTACTGGCAATTTATTAATGTTAATATTAATATTAGACAATATTTGCCCAAGATACAACCGTTTGAAAAGCTGGAATTTTCTAATCAGAAATTAAGTTTTGATATATTTACAGTAGGAATTTTACAAAATATCTTAAGAGGACATGATCTTTACTTAATATCCTAATAATTTTTGGCATGAAAGAAAAATTGGTCATTTTGACACTACAATGTATGTTTGGCCTTTGCTACAGGTATACCTGTGCTACTTAAGACTGGTTTTGTAGTCCAGGGTTACATAATACACTTAATAGAATATTAAGATGCCTCTATAAAAGCTAAAATTCATGTGTACATTAATTTAAAGGGGGGAATTTTTATCCCTTAATGGAAAAGGTGTGAATTAAGTCTAAGTGGGGGTACTCAGAAGAATGTTAAATGCACCAGGGGGTACGCCACGGTAAAAAGGTTAAGAACCACTGAACTAGAGCACTTTCATCAGGTTTCTCAATGGGTGCGTTCTAATCGGAATGGAAGAGCTGTGTTTTGACCAACACCATCTCACTGGAATGCGTACTTATTTTACATTAGCCTTAAGGGCAGGATTGGGTCAAGGGCATTTGTATGAATTCATACGAATTGGGAACTCATAAAATACATACGATTTAGCCAAAAACGTAAGAAGAGTGATGTCATACGAATTAGCCACCTCGTAGAATAAGTACAAATTGCGTGAGATTGGGCTGGTTTTGACCCGCGACTATGCCGTCTCACCGTCACCCGATTGACCTGTTGCATGGGCGATGTAGCCGGAACCGAACAATATACAGGACTCCCTGAGCTAGTCACATCCAAAGCCGTATCTAAGGTCCTCACATTCTTACTATCCTAAACTGAAGTATGGATGTGTATCTCTAGTTCTGAGATCTTCTCTGTCAGCCTAATTATCTCCCTGCATTTATCACATGTGAATCCCTCACTGCCAACAGAGACAGATAAGCTATACATGTAGCAAGAAAAATGCAAACAACAATAGTAGGAGAAGAAACCATTACTCACCGTGATTGTAGAATGATTCTAACTTACCACTGTTGTTTGATGAATTTGTGAAAAGAAGAGCAGGGGGAGAAACAATGAAGGGAGAGAGAGAGAGAGAGAGAGAGAGAGAGAGAGAGAGAGAGAGAGAGAGAGAGAGAGAGAGAGAGAGAGAGAGAGAGAGAGAGAGAGAGAGAGAGAGAGAGAGAGAGAGAGAGAGAGAGAGAGAGAGAGAGAGAGAGAGAGAGAGAGACACTAGTAGAAACGTGAATGGAAATGTGAATGGAAAGCTTTTAGCCATTTTAGTTATAATCATCCTAAACGTGTTTCAATTACTCATTGTTGCAGTTCGTCTGGTGCTCCATGCCATGCTTAGCTCCTGATTTTGCCTCTGGTGTGCTAATTGCAGCTATTTTTTCTTTATCATTATTATATATTCTAATAAATAATAATCTAAATAACCTTTTACCACAATAACAAACCTTCTGTGCAAAGTAAAGGTTCCATGGATGTTATAGATTCTTCATGAAACCATCAAGGCTAAATATATATCCTTAATATATATATCCTTTTGTAATAGCGCCTTGAATGCAACATAAGTCGCTTGCATAAATGCATTACTTTTGTGCAAATTTCCCTACATATAAATAGGTGTTGCTCCCTCTGCCTTAGTAAAGTAGCTGATGATGGTATACTTATAAATCTGGCGTTCAGGAAGGGGAGAAGCTGTACTGTAGTAAAGTACAGCAGACTTGGTGGGAATTGCAAAATTTCTAAAATTTCACTGGCAAAGTTAAAGCCCACTGCCCTCATAATCTACAGGCCAAATGGCTGAACAGAAAAAGGCAACAGAGGCAAGATGTCACCAACTGTTCAAAAACCAAATCCCATGCACCAAATGCTGCCATGAGACAATAAAACAGATCCTGATCCAGTCAAACCGCCAGATGCAAGTTTGACTGAAAATCAACCAGGTGACATGGGAGAACCCAGAGCACATGGATTTCCCAAGATCCACTCTCTCTGACTGGAAGGACTGAGGGACGAGTTGCTTCACATCAAGTGGTGGGATCTTCCTTATCTGTTGTTCTTTGCTTCTTCAAATCTGTCAAGCACAAACCGCTGCTCAGCTACAGAAACAAGAGGAAGAGTTCAGCGCTTTAATCCCTCAACAATTGACTAAATACAAATGAGGTCTGAGCGCTATGTATAAAATTAAATATTATGGGATTAAGTACCTCTTGACATAAAACAGCAAGTATCCGTTCATCCCGACGTCTTCAGACACCTCCGTCCAGCTGCATCTTCTGACAGACATGTCACTGCACCGCAGCCATCCAACTTCACTGGCGTCACGGATGTGACTGATGTAGTGACCTGAGACAGAGAAACTTCAGTGTAAATTCATGACTGGCTGAAACTACAAATTATTAATGGATGAATGAAAGAGATGACTGAAAATGTAGGATTCTTACCAGAAAACAAGCTTCCCTCATGTGACACAACACCAGTGAGTCTGTATTGTGTGCTGATGATGTCTGGAGCTTCCTCCTGTTTAACACACATGGAGATCATAAGACAATGCTGCTGTGTTTCACACGTTCCTGAATTATCTATCCATCTAATCCCCATTTTTGTCTATCTATAAGTATATCTGTCCATCCATCAATCTGCATCTGTTTATCTGTTCATCCATCCATCCATATGATTATTTGTACATCAATCTATCATCTATCCATCCATCCATCCATCTCCATCTACCTGTAAAACTATCAATCCTTCAAACCATCCATCTGTTTGTATGGCCATCCATCCATCCATCCATCCATCTAGTTATCATCCATCCTTCTATTTATATTTCTATTGATCTATCATCCATGTATCTATCCATCCATCCATCTATCCATGTATCCATCTATGTATTTTTCCATCAATCCATCCATGTATCTGTATATTTCTATCATCCATATTTCTATCCAGCCATCTATCTGTCCATCTATCCATCTATGTATTTTTCTATCCATCCATTCATATATCCATCTATGTGTCCATCTGTCTATCCATGTATCATTCCATCCATCCATCCACCCATCTTTCTATCCATCTGTCCATCCATCCATCCATCTTTCTGTCCATTCATCCGTCCATCCATTTATGCATCTTTCTATTCATCTGTCCATCCATCCATCTTTCTATCCATTCATCCATTCATTCATCCATCCATCCATGCATGCATCTTTCTATCCATCTGTCCATCCATCCATCTATGCATCTTTCTATCCATCTGTCCATCCATCCATCCATGCATCTTTCTATCCATCCATTTATCCATCTATGCATCTTTCTATCATCTGTCCATCCATCCATGTATATCTATCATCCATACTTCTATCCATCTATCTATCATGAATTGCTGTCTATGCCTTTCCTGTGGTGTCTGCAGAGCAACTCTTTTCTTTTTCCTGAATATTCTTTCAGACAGGAGAGACAAGCCATGAGGAACTCGTGTACATCCTGAGAGGAAAAACAGAAGGTCAATCCAAGTCATAAACAAACAGCTAACAATTACCAAGCCTACATTAAGGTCTATATTTAAATTGTTCACTGCTGAAAAAATCCAGGCCTGTTTGGTTCACCAGCTAGGAAGTTTTGCTGGTTAAGCTAGTTAAGAAGCCCGTTTTATGGTGTCCTCACCTGCTGATTGTTTCCCTTGAAATCCGGGAAGTGATATTCTATGTAGCTTTTATTTTTAGTCAAATGTGTTTCCTTCAGATTGACGTCACTGCTGTCCATCCTCCTCATTTGCAGGTCGGTTAACACTCTGGGAAGAAATAAATGAAAATCATTTGTACAGAATTGTTTTAGTGCTGTAATTATTAAAGGTTATTCTGCTTTACTCTAAAATGGCATCATAGCTACAATAATGCAGTTCACACTATCAATCACAAGTCTTTGAACAGTAAGACTTTTAATGTGTTTTAAAGAAGACACTGCTCACCAAGCAAAAAATAAAATTGAAATATTTTTACTATTTAAAAATATTTTTTTTCTATTTTAATATATTTTCAAACGTAATTTATTCATGCGATTATTATTATTATTATTACGTTGAAAACAATGGAATTTTCAGGTTTCTTTGGTAAACAGAAAGTCCAAAAGAACAGCATTTATCTGAAATAGAAATCTTTTGTAGCATTATAAATGTCTTTATCAGCGTCCTTGCTCAATAAAAGCATTCTTTTCTATAATTTATTTCTCAAAAATATTTTTCAAACATGTTTTCAATGTTTCTTGAACAGCAAATTAGCTAGATAAGATAGATTTCTAAAGGATCATGTGACTGGAGTTTCACAGAAATAAATTGCAATTTTAAATATATTAAAATAGATAACAGTTTTTCTTAAATAGCAAAAATATTTAATTTTTTACAGTTTTTACTGCAGTTTGGATCAAATAAACGCAGGCTTGGTGAACAGAAGAGACTTACCATTTAAAAACGTTTGACTGAACATTTTAGATATATTTGTTAAATCTCTGTCACTGGTACCTGAGCAGTGTAGCACAGTCTTTGTAATTCTCCTGTTGGGACAGCAAATCTTCCTGAAAGGGGGAAACACTGAGGAGGCACTGAAGGACGGAGTTCATATAGCATGTGTTTCCTAAATTCGGAAGACTGTGAGAGAAACCAGAGAGCTTCAGTTATTAAACACATTTTAGACACAACATAGACAAACTACATTTGACTGAAATGATCTAAAGGTTTCTGCCTAACGTGAGATTAATTTTGCAGAGAAATTCCTAACAAAGCATCCAGACTGTGAGCATTCAAATGGATCTTTACCTCAGTGCAACTTGATCAGCATCTTCCTCCTCAGTTGATTCCTCTTCAGATAATTCCTCCAGTTCTAACAAAGACCCAATTAGCTCCAGCATTGAATCCTCAGTCAGATCATGCCACTGGACTCCTAAACTGGCCGGCATTTGTAGAAGGCTAAAGAAAACATCACGTTATTGTGCTTGTCCATGGTAGGTTTGGCATACAAGGCAAAAAAGGCCAAATTGTCTAAATTAATTGTTCAATTTTTTTTTTTTTTTCATGTTATATGTTCATAAATATTTTATGAACAAAGTTTCTCTTCAAATGTGATAAGTGTGACGTGAATGTGTTTTCTTGGATCAAATATGAAAAGTAAAATTTTATTTGTGAATGCTTTATATTCATATTTTTAAATTACATTTAAAAAAAAATAATATACAACAATGACCAAGAAATAGATTTATATACAAATAAATTAATTTATATACATATATATTTAAAATATATTTTTGAACATTTTTGTATATTCTGAAATACATTTATAATGACCTTAAAATAATAACCTGCAGTGACACACAAATACCTACCATTCAAAATCAAGGTAATCAGAGGTCGAAGCTGTGTGCATGCCTGTAAATAGATAAAATATGCAGTTTTAGTCAAACTTTCTAAAACTGGCAATATTATGAATCAGTAGTGCTTCTCATGTTTTTTGTTTTTTTTTTTAAACAAACTGTCTACGCTAGAACTTAAGTTGGGATATTTAACGCTTTCAGAAATAAAATCTGGTACCAAAGCATTTCAATACAGTTAAAGGACAAATTTGCATTTAATACTACTAAAACCTCTAGATATACAAGCAGTTCTCTCACCATAAATTCTCTCTTGAGCAAAGAATCTGTCTCCAGATGTAGAAGGACCATCAAATCTCAGGAAAGAAGGTTTTGTCCCTTCAACTACTGTTGAGAAGAAACATTACAATATTATACAAGGAGTTCATACCATTTCATACCATTTGCCTAAAGGAACAGATCTAAATTTTAGAGCCTTTAACAAGTCAGATGAAGCAAAAGTACAGTAGAAGCGCTGTTTATCTTACCTGTGACAGGTTCATTCTCCTGAATCGCAGTCAGAAGCTTATATATTTTTTGTTCTGAGGATCTGACGTCTGCAGATGAGAAGGAACCATCTACAGCTACTGCTATGAAGACATATTTGCTAATGTTAATGTCACAATGTTTTTATAGGCATGCTTCAGGAAGTAGGCCCTGAACAATCAGACAATTAAAGATTGTTACACACAGCTAAGAAAACCTGATGTTTGAGATTAGAAAAATAAAAATGGATGTTACAGAAACAGCTGTGAAAAGCATCTCTAACCTTGGACTGCTGCTTTTTCCTGATTGGCAGTCAGCGGAGCAGCTTTTTGATCTTTCTCAGTAGATCTGGTGACTGCACTCGAGTTGTTGTCACTGGTCTTCTGAGTCTGGATGGAAGACATCTTATTCTGCTCAGAAGATGAGGACACACCGCAAAATGACCGCATTCTGCTAAAAAAATGCAGCAGACCTTGAAATCTGCGTTTGTAGGAAGAGGAAGAGGAGGGTGGTTTGTCCTCCTTCTTCTCCTCCTTGACCTTCTCCTTGACCACCTTCTTCTCCTTCTTGACCTTCTCCTTCTCCTCCTTGACCTTCTTCTCCTTCTCGACCTTCTTCTCCTTCTTGGCCTTCTCCTCCTCCTCCTTGGCCTTCTTCTCCTTCTCCTCCTTGGCCTTCTTCTCCTTCTCCTCCTTGGCCTTCTTCTCCTCCTCCTCCTTGGCCTTCTTTTCCTTCTCCTCCTTGGCCTTCTTCTCCTTCTCCTCCTTGGCCTTCTTCTCCTTCTCCTCCTTGGCCTTCTTCTCCTCGACCTTCTTCTCCTTCTCCTCCTCGGCCTTCTTCTCCTCCTCCTCCTCGGCCTTCTTCTCCTTCTCCTCCTTGGCCTTCTTCTCCTCCTCCTCCTCGGCCTTCTTCTCCTTCTCCTCCTTGGCCTTCTTCTCCTTCTCCTCCTTGGCCTTCTCCTCCTTCTCCTCCTTGGCCTTCTCCTCCTTGGCCTTCTCCTCCTTGGCCTTCTTCTCCTTGGCCTTCTTCTCCTTCTCCTCCTTGGCCTTCTCCTCCTTCTCCTCCTTGGCCTTCTCCTTCTCCTCCTTGGCCTTCTTCTCCTCCTCCTCGGCCTTCTTCTCCTTCTCCTCCTTGGCCTTCTTCTCCTTTTCCTCCTTGGCCTTCTCCTCCTTGGCCTTCTTCTCCTTCTCCTCCTTGGCCTTCTTCTCCTTGGCCTTCTTCTCCTTCTCCTCCTTGGCCTTCTCCTCCTTCTCCTCCTTGGCCTTCTCCTCCTCCTCCTCCTTGGCCTTCTCCTCCTTGGCCTTCTTCTTCTCCTTGACTTTCTTCTCCTTCTCCTCCTTGACCTTCTTCTCCTTCTCCTTCTCCTCCTTGACCTTCTCCTTCTCCTCCTTGACCTTCTTCTCCTTCTCCTCCTTGACCTTCTTCTCCTTCTCCTCCTTGACCTTCTTCTCCTTCTCCTCCTTGACCTTCTCCTTCTCCTCCTTGACCTTCTTCTCCTTCTTCTCCTTGACCTTCTTCTCCTTCTCCTCCTTGACCTTCTTCTCCTTCTTCTCCTTGGCCGCCTTCTCCTTCTCCTCCTTGGCCGCCTTCTCCTTGACCTTCTTCTCTTTCTCAGGAGTTTTATCAATGTTTTCATCAGACCGATTAACGGCACTAACTAGTTTCTAGAAGGATAAACAAAACTTAGAATTAATACTTATTCTTTAGTAGAGACTGAGACAAGATGCTATGAAGTGTGAGCCAATAAGTACAATTAGACAATATTTCAATTTCTTATACCAGCTTTCGGAAAAATAATTATAGTTCTCAGCTGGTAAACATTTAAGGCAAGACTCTGCAGTTGAATAGGGTAGAAAACAAAAGCATTATTTTTCAATTACATTGATAATTGCAAACATGTTTTGTATTACAAGTTTTCTAAAATATTAGGTTTAAATATGCAAAGAAAGCATCAATTAATGAAATATGTGCTAATTTGCATACTTTCTAGTACAAAAATCTGTGCTGTTTTTTTTTTTTTTTGACAAAGTTTTTACAGAAGGAATTTTGAGCGTCTCATTTTTGCCACTCCATAATTCAGAAAATACTTTGAACAGATAGAAAACACTATATTTTCACCATTTTTGAGGTAATAAGATGTTGTATATACTCAAGCAAATTACATATGAACAATTCCCTTTGTAAAAACCTTAAGGATATAGACAGGAATAAAAATGTAAAGCTGAGCGTGTGTAAGTGCTGCTGAAGTGGAGATTTATGGTTCAGTGTAGGAGAAAAACCCATTTTGAGAAAACAGCCTTTAAAATATGCATTGTAATTGACATCTCATCTCAAAAAGCTCAAAATCTCAAACTTTACAAGTGAAAAAAAAGTGTTTTTGCTTGCAGTGTCTCCCTTTAATTAATACAAAGCATGCTTAAAGGTCTACATAAAATGCATAAACAAGTTTACCAGTACATACAAGTTTACTTGTATTTAGTATTTATTTGTGCGCAAATAAATCCAGTCGCATTAAACTGTTAGCATGACATTTTGAATACAAATATGCTGAGCATTTCTGATGGGATTTCACGTCGAGCAAGATCAGTGCAAATAAACAGCGGCTCCGTTTTTCGGTCGGAGAAGTTCAGTAACTATATGTATAGTAATTCAGAGTGGAGTAAACTGCCTCGGTGTGCTTAAAAATCCTATAAGACCTACCTTTACCAACCAAGCCATTTCGATTTCGGGTTGTGCAGTAAATGTTTAAATGCTGTATGCGCGGGCGGATACACGAATTCTAAATGCAGAGCAGAATGTCTGTCACTTTGACGTCACGGAGCCTTTATCGCCAACGTTCTATGATCACGTGACTTTCTTAAAGAATCTTTTAAAGTGACCGAGTGTCTATTTACACTTAATGCAAATAGCCCGCCTTGCTGGCATTTGCTATTTACACTAACTCCGCCTACCACTGTGGAATGCGGCTAGTCAACACTACAAAAGATGACTATACTATCAAATCCAGTGGCAAAGTGGTTAAAGTGTGCGAATAAATCTTTTCGACACGGACGATCCGGGTTCAAAAAATCTTTTTTTTCTCATCCTTTTTAAATCTCATTTAATGTCGGAAAAAGCATTAATTTTCAATAAAAATTAAGGAAATAATTGAAATTTGTAAAATAAAGTATCGGTTAGGGTTAAGGTAGGTGTGCACGGAGGGCTTACTGTGCCACTAAGGCTGCATCTATTTAATAAATTGAATTAAAACGATAATTTACACTCAATGCATAATTAGTGAATACTGTTTTAATATAATACAATAGTAATAATTGCATCCATTTACAATAAGTATTATAAATAGCAGAAAATCCTTAACTGTAAATAGAACCCATTGCTATTTGCACTTAGTGTAAATATCGTTGCATAGCATCTACCGTTGAGAAAATATGCTATATTCACTTAGTGTAAATAGCATCTAACGTTATTTGCACTTAGTGTAAATAGCATCTCTCGCTAAGAAAATATGCTATATGACTTCGCCGCCTTCGGATCCAGCAGCTTTATTCCACACCCCAGCTCATCCATGGATCACAAAATGGCGGCCGCGCCGGCGCAATCACAAAATGGCGGCCGTGCCGATGCGCAATCACAAAATGGCGGCCGCGCCCATTAACATCGAGGAGTTTGTGCTTGCTTCAGCTAGTTCTCTCAGCCCTACTAGCCACCAAGGACTTATATCTAGCCTGGGGGATCCACCATCAGTTAAGTCAGCGCTCATTTGTCACCACCCTGCCCAGTCTCTCATGCACGACAAGATGGCTGCTGCTCCAGAGTCAGCACTTGTCATGGCCGCTCTCCCAGAGCCAGATCATATCACAGCGACTCTCGACCGGTTGGAGGACACCCTCGCTTCACTCCGCAAGCTACAACAAGCTGCAGCTGCCCTGCATCCCGAATTAAGCATCTTCGCAGCTGCTCAGCCTCCAGAGTCAAGCGTCTTCATCACAGCTGCTCAGCCCCCAGAATCAAGCGTCTTCATCGCAGCTGTTCCGCCTTCAGTGTCAAACGTCATTGTCGCAGCTGCTCAGCCTCCAGAGTCAAGCCTCGTCGCCGCAGCTCCTCCCTCTGAGTCAAGCCTCGTCGCCGCAGCTCCTCCCTCTGAGTCAAGCCTCGTCGCCGCTGCTCCTCCCTCTGAGTCAAGCCTCGTCGCCGCTGCTCCTCCAGAGTCAAGCCTGAGAACTGCTCTCTGGGTTGTCTGGGCCGCGTATACAACCACTGAGTCCTCAGAGGTGGCGGCTCACCCCGCAGAACCTCTGAGGGTGGCCTCCCCCGAGGAGGTGGCCGAGGCCACGGATCCTTAAGCCGAGGGGGAGGTCGCACCTGCTCCCTGCACGGTGGTAGCGCCCAGCAACCCACACCACTCTGAGCTCTCGCCTAGTCCCAATTCGGCCGCTGAGGCCCTCTATACGCTGGGTATCCAGCCCAACCTGGCCAGGAGCTTGGGCTCCGAGCTTTCTCTCTCTGTGTGTGTCTGTCTGTCTATGCTCCAAATTACAGACCTGTCTGTTCCACCCTGGGGAGATCCCGCTCTGCCCTGGAGGGCTCCTGTCCTGTCTGCTCCATCCTGGGGAGATTCCGCTCTGCCCAGGAGGGCTCCTGTCCTGCCTGATCCGCCCTGGTGGGCGTTTGATTCTCCCTCTCTGTATGTCTGTCTATGCTCTACGTTACAGACCAGTCTGCTCCGCCCTGGGGGGATCCCGTTCCGCCCTGGAGGGCTCCTGTCCTGTCTGTTCCGCCCTCGGGGAATCCCGTTCTGCCCTGGAGGGTTCCTGTCCTATCTGCTCCGCCCTGGGGGGCTTCCGTGCCGCCCTGGAGGGCGACTGATCCGCCAGATCCGCCCTGGAGGGCATCTGACTCGCCTGATCTATCAGCCCACATGGTCCTGGTCCTCCCCTGTGCTTCCTGCCCTACCCTGAGTCCTCAGAGGTGGCGGCTCACCCCGCAGAACCTCTGAGGGTGGCCTCCCCCGAGGAGGTGGCCGAGGCCACGGATCCTCAAGCCGAGGTGGAGGTCGCACCTGCTCCCTGCACGGTGGTAGCGCCCAGCAAGGGTTCTAGTCCTGCCTGATCCGCCCTGGAGGGCGTCTGATTCGCCAGATCCGCCCTGGAGGGCATCTGACTCGCCTGATCCGCCCTGGTGGGCATCTGACCCGCCCGATCCGCCCTGGAGGGCGTCTGTTTCGTCTGCCCTGCCCTGGAGGGCGCCGGCCTTCCCCTGGAGGCTGTCTGCTCTGCCAGCTCCGGTGGTCTCCTAAGCATCGTTGGCAGCTCTATTGCTCTGCTGCCGCTTGGGCATCTTCTGGACTCTTTGCCCCTCCCTTTTTCTATCTCATATTGTGAAAGTTATTCATAAAAAAAATGTTTTTTTCACTCAAAAAATGGGGTGCCTACTTTCGGGTAAATGAGGCCTATGATTAATCAGATGCAAAAAGAAACACAAAACTAGTCCTAAATGAAAGAAAATAAGTTGACAAAAAGATTGAATTCAATATTTTGTGATAATACAGCATAATGAGTGATTTATAAGCAGCTGTTTGGAGTCCGGTCATTTTTGACAGGGAACACCAAAGGTGTGACAGGAATCCAAACACAACCAGAGGGCTAGCACAAAGTTTTAGGGTCTCCAGCCAGCAGAGGGCAGGTGTCTGATTTAATTACATTTACAGTCTTCTAGCACTGAATTTTTTTTTTAATAATAATAAATGGGCACATAGGACGGTATATGTGGATTTAAGGGAACACAAAAATAATATTTGTGGTCTCTCATGTATGTTTACTGTGTTATAGTTCACTTCTATGTTTCTCATGAACTTCAGTGCTAGCTGATGAAACACTTGTGCTCTTGTACAAGATGCTAGTGTGAGGAAGTTTTTTTTAAATCTCTCTTCCGTTTCTCTGTATCTGCTGTCACCGATACTTCAGTCTTTAGTCTGAACATGAGCATCTTTCAAGAGTCCTGCTGCTCCATTTTAGGAGTTCTCCTGGTTTTCCTTCTCCAAGGTGAGTGACTTGAGAAATAAGTTATTCCTGTATAGTGAATATGAACATTTTTATGAGTTAAATATGTTTATGACCTGGTTTCATAGACAGGGCTAATCAGGGCTTGCAAAATTTCAAAATCTCTGGTAGCCCTTCGGGCTGGCACTCTTCAGATTTTGGTAGCCCGAAAATTAATTTAACTAGCCCAAATAAAAAAGATTTTTATATATATATATATATATATATATATATATATATATATATATATATATATATATATATATATATATATATATATATATATATATATATATATATATATATATATATATTTTTTTTTTTTTAAAGATCAATTTAAGGCAGTTTATGACCCTTTTTAACAGCTGAACAAGTAAAATAAATAGTATGAGTGGGGTTGGACAATGTACGGTAATGTATTAAGCCATAAAATGACATGATTTAGAGTTCACATAGTTCGATTAGGACATTTAAATATTTTTTTATAAACGTGCTTAGGAAAAAACATTACTGTACATCTCAGGTAGACAAAACAATGGCACTGATATATTTTAAGATTTGTCAGTGCAATTTTCTTTCAGTTGAAACAGCTCAGACTTACATTTTAGTCTAGGACTAGGCTTATGCCTTGTCTGTGAAACCCGTGGTTTGTTAAATATTAAACTAAATGCATTTAGTGCAATGCTTGCTTAAAGTGATTTCAAAATCTAAGTGTATAGTGCATTTTTATTTTACTGTTTGAAACTAATGATCACAGGAAATTAGGTCACAGGTTTCGTCTGTGAGAAAAAAAATGCTTCAGCTCAGGAAACCTCAAGTGTTATCTTTAGCAATGGTGGCCATTTTAGTATTTTTCTGTTGCAACCAGTGTTAGACTAATTTAGACTAAAAAAAAATGTTATTTTATGGTTTATAGTTGATTTGTCACTCAGTGCTTTGGGAGAAAAATATTGTTTCAAAAAAAAAAAAACCTCTAAAAAGACATGCAGCTGTTGGGTTGATGTGATGGAGGAGGGTAAATAAATAAATGGATATGAGAAAAGGAATTAAGATATTAAAATAAAAAAATAATAATAAACATGCAACAAAACAAATAGTGCAGTTCAGTGGCTGGATGAATATACATTATAAGCGCTATTACAGGCATGTGCTAGAATCTGGTGAGAGTAAAGTTATTTTTCATCCTGATGGTGATGTGGAGCCACCCTCTTGAAGAAAAGAGTGTGAAGGCATACAGAAGTGTGAGATGGTCTGTGCTGATAGCAAAGTCTAAACTTAGACTCATGAGGTTATTTTGATGGTTTGTTTATTATTTGTCAACTTTCCGTTCCTGTTTTCTCATGGCTTTTGTTGATGTTGTTAAATTTTATGTTGAATGTAAAAAATGTAACCAATTATTATGTATTGTAGGGTTGTGTGCTGATCCAGATGCAAAGGTTGTGCACAAAGCTGTTGGAGACTCACTGGAATTAATCGCTGATTATCCAAAAGACATACTTGAAGTGAAGTGGAAATATAATGAGATTGAATTTGCAGAATATCAAAGTAAAAAATTCAAAAACCTTAAACCGGATTTATTTCACAAAAGGTTAATGATGAATGAGGACAGTAGTAGCATAACAGTAACAGACCTTAAACTCCAGGATTCTGGAAGCTTCTCTATTGTTGTATTAGGAGAATCTGGTCAACATCCAACAAAAATCATTGTGCTGCATGTTCATGGTGAGTTTAATTGCCTGATATTTATTCTGTCATTGCAATTAGGATGCAAATAGCAAATTCTAAAACAACACATTGAAGATTTGATGCTGAATGCGTTCATGGTCATTTAACTGACGTCAAGGTGTTAGTTCACCCAAAAATAAAAATTAGCCCATGATTTACTCACCCTCAAGGCCATCCTAGTTGTATATGACTTTCTTCAAAGTTATATTAAGAGTGATCCTGGCTCTTTAAAGCTTTATAATGGCAGTGGGTGGGTGTTTCTGTTCAACAGTCCAAAAGAAATCCAATAAAGCCATCCATCCATAATAAAAAGTGGTCCACATGGCTCCGGGGGGGTGAATAAAGACCTCCTGAAGTGAATCAATGCGTTTTTATAAGAAAAATATCCATATTTGAATTGTAGTAATCACTTTTCTCTAGCTTGCGCTAACTATACATGTAAGCCGTTCCAGGCAGATGATGTAGGACAGTCTTATGAAAATCAACATTTACAGAAGCAAGGGAAGCAAATATCAAAATCTTATATCAAAATCTAGCAACATTTTTCAAATCCTCCTTTTTTAACTTGTAATTCATGACCATTGTTTTGTTTTGCTCTCTCCTCTGTGCTTCCATGTTTGTCACTTCTCAGCAGCGCATCCGTTAATTTTCTTTTTTGGGTCAACTAACCCTTTAAATAGTTCCTTTATGAAGGAATCAGTATGCTAATGTAAAAATTCTATTTGCATACTATTCTCCTACAGATCGCATCACAGGTGTTCAGATTGAGTACAATGACTCCTGGTCACAGTTAAATATCTGCATGTTTCGTCTCTGGTGTCTGGCATCTGGTGATCCAAATTCCTCCTACAGCTGGACCGGTCATCAGGGTAAGACTCAAGGTCAACACCTGAATATCAGCCTCCATCCAGCAGAGAGCGCTACACTCAACTGTACAGCCAACAACATCATCAGTGTCAAGTATACTACTGAGACTGTAATGTGCATAGGAAAATCTAAGGGTCAAACATTTTGTGTAAAAAGTTAAATTTTTAAAGGATTATTACAAATTTACAAAAATTTTACTTTGAAACTAAGAAACATACCCACCCATTTTTGGAGAACAGTTTAAATGGCAAGGTTATGTATATTTGTAAAATTACTCTAAAATGATCTTGCTAGATTATCATTAATCATAATGATGTACATAAGCAATTTTAGGATCTGTACATATTAACAACATGGACACAAAACAGTAAAATCTGTTCAAGTCATCAGTTGATACAGCCTTTTTTTCGTGATCTTATTAAATTATTTATTTTTGGTGAGATTAATTTGCAAACACTGAACTTGTGTCAAGTACTGCTCAGTGAATTTAAAACACTGTTTTGTGCACATCATCAAACCACAAACTACATTTCAACCACAAGAAAACCACAATTTTTTTGCAATTGTTTTTTTTTTTGCAATTTTTCTTTTTAATTATCAAGAAATGTATAATGAGCCAGTTGCCATAGTGATTAGCAAATTCACTTACTTTTATGGATGATTTGTGGATGAAAGCTGTATAAGAAAAACTAACTTCTTGTTAACTGTGTGTGCGCGCATGTGTTTGGACACTTCAGTCTCAAATATTATTCCAGGGAATGCGTGTGGTAGGGCCAGATGTTATAGGTATACAGGATTTAGTTGAATAATACCTTTTCTGATAACAAAATTGCTTTGAATATAGCCATTCAAATCTGTATGACTAAAAGGAGTCGTTTCCACTGTTAGAAGGAAAAATAATCAAGTAATTGCACCGGCGCAGCTCACACGCACAAGCATTGCTAACTGACTATGCAGCCTTTCCATCATAATAAAATACAGCCAAACATATTGCTTAATCATTATCACCATAGGCCTACTGCTGTGATATTATGTCAAACAATTTGTTTTATGTGGATATTGGAGCGAGTGAGGTAAAAAAAATTACATAAATAATATATACATGTCAAGTACTGAAAGATTTGGATTTGTGTCGTATGAGAGACAACATTAGTTTTCGCTTTAGCTTAAATGTATTCATTTTGGCTTGTTGTTTATATAGCCCAACTTCTGTTTTTCATTCTTGTTCTTTTCTGAAAACTGTTAAATTGAAAGAATTTTTTTTGTGGAGTGAAGGGGAATAAAATAGCCTATGTTTATAGTGTTTGTAAACATTTCACTTCAGCATCAGGTCTATTTCTGAATGTAGCCTAATAAGAAAATGCGACTTAACATTATAGGCCTATGCGATTTATCTTTCTTTTTTTTTTTTTTCTCAAAAATGAAGTTTGAGTCTTTATTTTAACCACCCAGCAAACGTTTTAAAATATTTTGATAAATTACTGGGGGGGAAATTAAATGACCTTTAAACAGTTTAACTGATTGTATTAATCTGTGAAAATTCTTTTGGACGACTGGTTAAAATGTGCATCCCTAGACCGGTAACATTTTCGTCGATGGTAAAATTATGAATGACAAGGTTGCTTTTTCTTTGAATTAGAACACAAAGACACAATGAGACTGTCCTCAAAGAAAATACGACTCAGTTGTACGTTTTTGAATCGACCAAATACGATCCATTCTTACGTTTTAAAGTTAAGCGCCCTCTAGCGGTCGTAAAAATAATGACAGTGTCGCGTTGGATCTGACGTCATTGAATGACGTATGAGTTTTTATACGATTTCAGGGTAATTTAAACGTGTTTTACTAGGTGTAATTCGTATATATGACCACACCTAACCCTACCCTAAACCTACCCCTTACAGAAATAGTGCAAAATCATGATTTCTAGTGCATATTTAAAAAAAAAAAAAAACATACAATGAAAACATATGCGTTCTCTGGAATCGAACCTGTGTTTATGATTATACCACTCCACAGTGCAACGCGCTACTAATTGACCTACACATAATGCTAAGGTTGAGTTAGATACCTGTTACTGATGAGGGAGCAAATGTTGAATACGCTTTACAGAGACGTATTTGAGGATTTGTGAAAACGACTTTGGTCGGTCGTATAAATTGGAGGACATGTTGGACACAATACACAACTGATTACTTTCAGTCTCAGTCATTGTTCGTTAAAAGGGGGGGGGGGGCGGGGTACAATGGTGTTTCGTATATTGAGAGTTGTTTACAGTGTTAAAGAGTTGGATTCTCATGCTAAACATGGCCAAAGTTTAAAAAAATAATTTTGACAAATCACAGAGAATTTCTTTGCCGAAAATCTTACTTCCGGGTTGTTACAAGTTTTGTTACTGATTTTTTTCTATCATGGCATTAAATGACGTAATCTGGTGGTGGAACTCCTTATATGAGCATTTCTCCCAGAAAAGCGCGTCTGTGGCGCCCACGATCACGTCGGCCAGACCGTAAGAAAGAGCGCGCCATCAACATGCTTCATTCGGCTGCACTCTGCAAGGGACTCTTTCGGGAAGAATGTCTCTAAAGAAGTGTGGTTTTGATTGTAAGGCAAAGATAACTTTGCTCAGCTTCCAGAAGAACCCAGCGTTACGTGAACAGTGGATGCAGTTCTTTTTTCTGGGGCAGCATTGGAGTTTAGCAAGTGTGTGTTTCATATACGAGGACCAGTTCGACGCTGGATTTGCACATTGTTTGATACTGAAAGATAGAGCGGTCCCAGCTATAAAAGATCCTGCTCATGATTCAGAACTGCAGATGGTAAGTGAAACAGAATCAAATGTCTGTTTTATTGGCTATCCCAGCGCAAGTGATCGCCGAACTTAGCTCCGCCCACGGCGTGCCTCCAGAAGTTCGGCTTTTTCCGGAGAGAATCGGAAAGCTGTATTTTTCTTTTAGAAATATAATAAAACTAAAGACTTTTTTGAGATATTAAGGATACATTACTACTCTATAGGTACTCAGAATTAACATGAGAATAGGTGAAACTGTGTATGTTATGTACCCTTTAAGCGAATGAGGCCAGCACTTTCACCGAAAATAATTTTCCCTACTTCCGGTTTGCCTACGTTACATTGTGAAATAGGCCTATACTAAAAAGTATCAGTATGACCTAGATTTCCCCTTTAAAGGGCTTTTAACACTGCATTTAACCCATGTTTTTTGTGTATGTATGTGTGTGTGTTTAAACTCTTTTAACCCCAGGTCTATATTTATTTTTCCCTTGTTCTATTCACCTTATTTTTTTCCATGAGAGTGTACGCAGCTATTTGTAAATGTTTTGTGTCTGGCTTCCAGTGTAGCTTCCAGCTATTTTTAGCTGTACAAAACACTTAGTCTTGCTGCTTGATATTGCAAACTGGTGTTTCTTACCATATTATTTTAATGTATTGTCTTATTTAGAGAAACACTGGGTTGTAGCACAAGCAATTTTACCATTTATTGCAGCGTTATTCTTTTTGCTATTTCCTTACCATGACTAATGAAGCCGAAGTCTCGCACATTCACAGAAAACAGCTTACTTCTGCATTGAAAGACAAGATGGATTAGCCTTAGAAGGGTCTTCAAAAAGACTGAATTCAATATTTGGTGATAAGACTTTTTGCAATTTTGTACAAAATAAAAGCATTTAAAAGCTAATTTCCTGTTTAAACATTAAAACACGCTAGTGTGATAGTGCACATTTTTATACATTTTTGTTAAATATTGTGAAAATTATGCATAAATACGATTTTTTCACTCAAAAAACAAGGTACCTACTCTCAGATAAATGAGGCCTTTAATAAATCAGATGCAAATAGAAACACAAGAAAACAAGCTGACAAAAAAGATTGAATTTAATATTTGGTGATAATATAGCATGAACTTCTCATGAACTGCAGTGCTAGCTGATGAAACGCTTGTGCTCGTGTTCAAGATGCTAGAGTGAGGAAGTCTTTTTTTATCTCCCTTTCGTTTCTCTGTATCTGCTGTCATGATACTTCAGTCTTTAGTCTGAACATGAGCATCTTTCAAGAGTCCTGCTGCTCCATTTTAGGAGTTCTTCTGGTCTTCCTTCTCCAAGGTGAGTGACTTGAGAAATGCATACGTTATTCCTGTATAGCGAATTTATATGAATATTTTAATGCATTAAATTTGTTTATGGCCTGGTTTCACAGACAGGGCTTAGACTAAGCAGAATTAGGCCATAGTTTAATAGTTTTTTCATGGTTTAAAATTGATTTGTCTTTCAGTGCTGTGGAAGAAAAATATTGTTTCATTAAAATACCTCTGAAAAGGCTCTAAAAAGACATGCAGCTTTTAAGTTGATGTGGTGGAAATAAATAAATGTAGGGTAAATAAACAGATATGAGATGTTAAAATGTAAATGTACACACAAAGGAACAAAAAGCGCAGTGCGATGGGTGGAAGTGATGGTGTGAACGAATGGCCAAATACAGACATAGATCAGGAGTCACAAACATACATTATAAACACAAAGGCAATTAAATTAAGATATTTGGTGAGAATAAATTTATTCTTCTTCCTGATGGTGCTGTGGAGCTGTCCTCATAAAGATAAGAGTGTGAAGACACAAAGTAGTGAGTAGTTTGAGATGGTTTGTGCTAATATTAAAGTCTAAACTCTGTTATTTGTCAACTTTTTGTTCCTGTTTCCTTGTGGGTTTTGTTGATTTTGTTAAACTGATATTTAATTAAAATGTGTTTAATAGATATATGTTACGGTATGCTGAATGTGAAAAAATATGTTATGAATGTGTGACAGTATGTAACTTTTTTCCCCTGTGTTATAGGGTTGTGTGCTGATCCAGATGTTGATGTTGTACACAAAGATGACACAAATTGCTGACTATCCAAAAGATCTTTGAAATCTTGAAGTGCATTGGGCATATTATGATACTGCTTTTGCTGAGTACCAAAATGGATTTTGGGAAAGTAAATCATTTAATTAATTAAATTAATTTAATTGAATTATTTCACAACAGGTTAAAGATGAGTATGGACAATATTAGTGTAACAGTAACAGATCTTAAACTCCAGGATTGTGGAAGCTTCTCTATTGTTGCAGAAGGAAAATCTGGTCAACATCCAACAAAATTTATTGAGCTACGGAAAGTATTCAGACCCCCTTAAATTTTTCACTCTTTGTTAAATTGCAACCATTTGCTAAAATCATTTAGCAAAGTTCAAGTTCATTTTTTTTTCTCCTCATTAATGTACACACAGCACCCCATATTGACAGAAAAACACAGAATTGTTGACATTTTTGCAGATTTATTAAAAAAGAAAAACTGAAATATCACATGGTCCTAAGTATTCAGACCCTTTGCTCAGTATTTAGTAGAAGCACCCTTTTGATGTAATACAGCCATGAGTCTTTTTCGGAAAAATGCAACAAGTTTTTCACACCTGGATTTGGGGATCCTCTGCCATTCCTCCTTGCAGATCCTCTCCAGTTCTGTCAGTTTGGATGGTAAACGTTGGTGGACAGCCATTTTCAGGTCTCTCCAGAGATGCTCAATTGGGTTTAAGTCAGGGCTCTGGCTGGGCCATTCAAGAACAGTCACGGAGTTGTTGTGAAGCCACTCCTTCTTTATTTTAGCTGTGTGCTTAGGGTCATTGTCTTGTTGGAAGGTGAACCTTCGGCCCAGTCTGAGGTCTTGAGCACTCTGGAGAAGGTTTTCTTCCAGGATATCCCTGTACTTGGCTGCATTCATCTTTCCCTCGATTGCAACCAGTCGTCCTGTCCCTGCAGCTGAAAAACACCCCCACAGCATGATGCTGCCACCACCATGCTTCACTGCTGGGACTGTATTGGACAGGTGATGAGCAGTGCCTGGTTTTCTCCACACATACCGCTTAGAATTAAGGCCAAAGAGTTCTATCTTGGTCTCATCAGACCAGAGAATCTTATTTCTCACCATCTTGGAGTCCTTCGGGTGTTTTTTAGCAAACTCCATGCGGGCTTTCAACTGAGGAGAGGCTTCCGTCGGGCCCTGACTGGTGGAGGGCTGCAGTGATGGTTGACTTTCTACAACTTTCTCCCATCTCCCGACTGCATCTCTGGAGCTTAGCCACTGTGATCTTTGGGTTCTTTTTTACGTCTCTCACCAAGGCTCTTCTCCCCCAATAGCTCAGTTTGGCTGGACGGCCAGCTCTAGGAAAGGTTCTGGTCGTCCCAAACGTCTTCCATTTAAGGATTATGGAGGCCACTGTGCTCTTAGGTACATTAAGTGGAGCAGAATTTTTTTTGTATGAATAGACCAGGTACAGTTGGTACAGGGGTACAGTTGAAACACCTTAAAGAACTGATATGCGTAACAAGTCTAATGTGTGATATTTGCTTCACACATGCGTATTAGCGCCCTCTTTGAGCGTGGGAAATATGAAGTATATGCGGTTTCTTTTTTAAAGGTATTTCACGTTTGCACTGAATTGGTTAGGCAGCTTTACCGCATTATGGATGGGTGTCTCATCTGTACTCTGACATGGGTACAGTTGGAACAAAAAAGCTTCTTGTGTTCATGAGCTTATTGTGGCAAATATGACCTACTTATGGATGTTAACATTATTAGTGTATTTTAGTAGACAAGTAAAGGAAATGTCAAATGAAAAATCACTTTTCAGTCGCTAGTTTTGGTGTGGTAAAGGAAAAAGCAAAAAGTGTACCAACTGTACTTGGTCTACCCTACATAAGCAATTTTAGGACCTGTACATATAAACAACATGAACACAAAACAGTAAAATCTGTTCAAGTCATCAGTTGATATAGCCTTTTTTATTTATCTTATTTAATTACTTATTTTTGGTGAGATGAATTTGCAAACACCTTGAATGTGTGTCAAGTACTGCTCAGTGAATTTAAAAAAACGGTTTTGTGCACATCATCAAACCACAAACTAAATTTTAACCACAAGATGCACAGCAGCCACATCAGGTGCAATTTTTAATACTAAAAAGTATCAGTGTGGCCTAGATTTTCTCCTTAAAAGGACATTTAACACTGCACTTAACCCAGGTTTGTTTGTTTGTTTGTTTGTTTTTTAACTCCCGTTTAACCCCAGGTAAGGAACGTTGCCTTTGTATTTTAGAAACGGGGTTAGCTTTGCTTTTTACCTGGAATTTACCACTTCTACGACGTTAACCCATGAATCTCGTCCCAAACATGTTCAGTGTGGAACAATGCGGTTATATGCCAATACTGTGTTCCAAACAACTCGAAATTTGTATTTTCCCAGCCTCCTACTTGGAAATAATGCTAGGAATGCCTCTTCAGGTCGGACATCCCACCTGTGAACTTCATGCATATTGATCAAACCTCAAAAATGATTTGATGTTATTTCAAAAGATGGTGGCACTTACTACTAAGGGTTTGCACTTACGTTACGGTTTGGTCAATACCTGGATGCTAATTTATTCTGTCTAAACCATGGAAAAACATGTGGAAGCTGCTAAAACATATAGAGAATGACTTTGTAGGCAGGAAAGGGTGCAATATTTTGACAATAGCTCTAGTTAATAGCTCTAACGTCACAAAATTATGTTACCTGTTACCAAGAACAAACCTTAGTACGTTTTTAATATTTTTTCAAAAAACATTGTTATTTCTTCATGAATATACTGAGATAATTTCTTAAGTATGTATTTTTTGCCACTTTTGGATTTTTTTTAAAGTAAATATAATGAATTCATATACAAATAATGAGTGGAAATCAGAATTATCAGTGGCATTAACCAGATGTGTGATACGACCGCTTGGGACATTGGCCACTACACTGTGACAAGCGGGGGCAGTGCAACTACTGTCCGAAGGGGGTGTCAAGATGGAAATGTCTAAAATGCAGTGTTTTCCTGTGTTTGAACACAAACCAAGAATGCTTTCAGCATACCACAAGAAATAAGCGGGGATTGTCATGTTCATGAACCCCTTATGCTGTTGCTCCATTTCACATGTATGAGATGTTGCAGACATGTTTTACAATCCCAAGTGTTTTATATTGTTTGAAGGATTGTTTCTAATGTTGGCTTACACTACACAGCATTGCTGGTTTACAAAGAAATGTTCATTTATCTAAAAAAAGAAAGAAAACAATCCTGTTGCACTAGTACCACACTTGACGGCATGTTTCTTGAAACATAAAAGCCTCAAATGCCATTACATTACTATCTTTTGCTGTTTTTTATTTTGTTTCTGAATGCAGAAAGAACGTAATGTCTTTGGTGTTGTTACCAAACTTATTTGTGTTATTTATTTGTTATTGTTAAAAACAAGAAAACAATTTTCTTTGTTAATATAATAAATAAATGTATTATTATTATTATTATTATTATTATTATTATTATTATTATTATTATTATTCTGAAATACTTAAAGAAAGAAGTTTCAATATTCAAAATTTTCAATATTTATTTTGATTATCTTTTAAATAATTTAGTGTTATAGTTCATATTTTCTGATTTTAATAGTATGTGGATGAATTCCGGTACTTTTACCATAAACCACCATATCAACCGTTTGGTAGAGGCTGATATTTTAAAAATTATGGGATGTGTTGGAAAAAAAAAAAAGCATTGAATGTTTTAACTAGCGACATAAGGAGATAAGTAATGCAAACAAAAAAAATAATATTTTGCCTTTTTCTTGGTGCGGCAGTTAAAGGGTTAAGATATATTATCATAATATTTCACCTACCTGACCAGAAATAAGAACAAACACAAATGTTTTCAAGATTCTTGACCTAGAAATCCTGGTTGAGTTTGACCAATCACAAATGCCATTTGTTCCTCAAACAGTTTTGTTGTTGTCGTTTTGCACTGTTCTCCTTGATTTGTTATAACTTTTGGAAGTCTATAGTACTCCAAATGTTTTGGTAAATTAGTAGTAAACACTTAGTACAGTCCAAAACATGACAATAATTGACCATTTTCAGCAGCAATAAAAGGCAATATGTTTTGTTAGGTTTGTGCCGCCAATATGGCCGATTAATGAGGTGACATGAAAACACTATATCCTACTTCCAGCGAGCATAGAGCTCAAAAACAAACCTACTTTAAAAATTACATTTATATAATGATACATTAATTTCTGCTTTTTGTCAGCTTAAAAAAAAACAAAACAAACAGCAGCATTTTGTCTTAATTTCTTTCCTGTTTTTGACATTACTGACAGAAAAATCGCAAAAAGCTTTTGTTGTGTCATGGCAACATCATTTGGTCAACATGTGACCGTGACGTGTGAATGACTGAAACTCACTGAGATGGAAAGTGGGACATTTCAACTCTGATTAAGCTGATTGATAGAACTTTAACAGACTTTGTTTGGAAAAACAAATGCCATTATATGAAAAAATCTGTTATCCTAAATCCATATAATAAAGGTGGCCTAAATTTTATTGATTTCAATTCCTTAAATTATGCCTTTAAAATAAATTGTCTTAATCAGTATTTGAAAAATCTAAATTCTATTTGGTATATTTTTCCACAGCAAGCATTTTCTTCTGTTGGAGGTATTAAATGTGCAATTACAATGTATCTAAATACCAGTTAAGCTTTCAATTTTTCATCAACAGGTTCTTTTGGCTTGGGTTTTAATATATAAACACAATTTTACCCCACATACATTCTGTTTGGAATAATCAGAATGTTTTATATAAAAATAGATCTTTGTTTTTTGGCCAATTGTTTAATAATGGTTTGCTTTTAGTAAGTCAGTTATTTAACAACAGAGGTTTATTAATGACATTTAGAATTTATTTCAGAGTATAACATACCAGTTACTCCAAAGGAATTCGCTATTGTCATGGGAGCAATAACACCAGGAATTAGTATGCTCTTCAAAAATAACAAATCACTCCCCAATTAAAAATGCTTCTTTTCTTGAACCAATAGAGACAACTATTGGTAAAACATGTTTTTCTGTTAATAAAAAATAGAAATTATAAAGTTAGACCTCTTCTCTTATTGGAAAAATTACTACATTGTCACCGGTAATATCTTATTGGAATAGTTTATTTAGAAATTTGGATTGGAAAAAAATATGGTCTTTGCAACAGAAATATTTTCTCACTAATAAAGTTAAAGTACTATCTTTCAAGTTAATTAATACATTTTACCCAGTTAAACATTTTATGATTAAGTATAATGCTAATATTGATACAAAATGTTCATTTTGTCAGTTTCATACTGAAACAGTTTTTCATTTATTTTGGACGTGTCACTATACTAAACAATTCTGGGGAAATATTGATTCATTTATTAATAACAATATTCAACAAGATGTTTCTTTTACTTTTAAAGACATTATGTTTGGACACTTTGATTCTGACTCTAGTAAAAATAACGCTTGTTTTGTTATAAACTTAATTTTTTTCCTTTGTAAATTTCATATTCACAAATGTAAATTTACAAATGACAAACCGCAGTTTCTTGTATTCCTGAAAGAATTAAACTATCTAAACACCATTTTGGTATCAGAAAATAAGAAAGCAAGAAAAACTATGTCATTCTGCAATGACTTCAACCTGTATACTGTTATTGATGTTTAACTGTCTTACCCTCAAATTCTTATGTTTCTGTCTTTTATTTGTTGTTTTTTTCCCCTACCTTTTCTCTTGTAATCTGTTATACTTTGTTAATTCCAGTTGACATAATGTATCTTCATGTTATTTGCTGTATTATATACAAATATCTGTCAAATGTCAACTATTCTCTATTCACTATTCCCTAGTCCAGTGCTTCCCAAACTTCAGAGGGGTAAGGCCCCCCAAAAACATAGCAAAAGCTCCACAACCCTCTAATTTTATAATGAATCGAAAAGCAAGACTAGGGCGTTTAAATAGCAGCTGCAGCCAATAACTAAGCCTCTGCTGCCATCTTTTGGTTATAAGGGAAATTTCATGCCATCTTAAAAAGGAATCATGGAATTAAGCAATGTAGCCCAATCACATGCATATCTGTTGATTTCTTGAAGGCAATGGCCAATTAGAAACGTTTTTGTCAGAATGCACTCGCCGCTGAAAGCCCTGGTTTCCTTTTGCGCGCTGGTGAATCATCTCATTAACTAAGTGCAAATGCGATGTAATTAGAGATTCGTTTTGTATTTTAGAGACCTTAATTGTTTATAAAGGAACTTTCTGAGATCGCAGTGAAGTTGAGTGACGCTTTGTAGTTAAAGGGAGCGCGAGTTGCGCACTTTCTCTAATCAGTGATGTAGTGGAGGGTTTCAGTCGGCTTTGCGTATACCCTCTTCTAATAATACCCCCTGCGCACATCATTCGTGTCCTGCATTAGTCACAATCCCAACACTGTAGAGATAGTGATAATGCGGTCAGGACCGTGGCGCTGGCTTGCTTTGAAATATGTTTGATGCCTGATGCGCCCGCTCCTTCTCCCACACCGCAGATGTTGCTGTTCATAAGCGAAAGCATATTAGGGCAGACGCGCGACTGGAAAAGGTAATATTTATTGATTACCTTTGAATCAGTTTATAATAACGAAAACAATATCTTACAAATAAAAATAAGCAGGTTTTTACGATCAGAAATGTCCTATAGCAGTAAACCCAGGTAACAATTCTGTCAAAGGATCCAAACGAATACGTAAAATAGTAAGTTAAAAACGACTCTAACACAGAGAAAACCCGACCCATAATAAGTACCTGACCCATTGCATGTATGCGAAGAGTATGCCCACTTTTTCAGGAACCACACAACTGACTATAACCCATTCAGAGTTTATATGCAACTTTCGTTTTCGGACACACGCTGCAATGATTCGGGAATGTCATCCACATATTTATGCTGTGTTCATTATTGAAATAGCACAGTAACATAGTGAAAACCAAAGCAATGGAAGGGACAAACAGCCAGTGATTTCCAAACTACCACAGACAGCAGGAGTTCTGGGCGAGATCTAGTGCACGGACCAAAAGCGTGTAAACTTGAGACCGAGACATCAACCAGTAGCTTTCCTTTCCAATAACAGACAGTAGAAAGTTCAGGAATAAAAGGTATGCGATTTATGACAGAACAGTCTCACACTCGATCGTTTATTTAGTAACAACGAATAAAAATGTATTACAAGTGCAAATGAACTGACACTTAAAACGCGCAGCATAGCGAGGATTCACCTGTAGCAAGAGACAAAAGCTCGTCCAGTTTTGTTGGCAAACTCTTTAAGTTATTCTTGACTGCACTGTACGGTCAGGGCATTGTTTTAACGCTTACCTCCGAAAAATATTTTCTTTTGCGCACCCCATCCCCCATTTTAATATTTTGATTTAGCCTAGCTACGGCCCACAGTTTGGGAAGCACTGCCCTAGTCCACTAATGTAGAGAGTGAATGAAAATGAGTGAACAAATTTAAACACCGAGTGTGCCTGAAGGGTTACTGCTTTGCATAGTTTGTGCCTGCTGTTTAGTAATTATTTGAAAACTTACAAACCGGCAGCTCCAGTAATAATGAAAAGATTTATATTTAACTCTGTCATGGAAACTAGCACATATAGACCACAATTAATAAATCTATTATTTGCATCATCTCTACACTTTGTTATAAACTACAGTCTGCTTTGGCGATCTGTGCTGTGAGGAGCAGGACGCGCAGCGATAGAAAAGCATTTCTATTGGCTGCAGTCTATTATGGCAAAAGATGGCACTGCACAGCAAACCAGAGACACAAATATCCATTTTTTTTAGCTTGTATTTCGCTGTATGCAGAACTGGGGTCGCTTTCATAGTCTTTTGAATGGGTAAATATAGAAATCACTTTCATTTTCAAAAAAGCCTAACCAGTTACCTGAACACTAGTTGTTTCTCTTACTTTCATTCTTCCTTATTCACTTTCAATGGCAAGCCATTGTTGACAAGTGTGACTTTGTGCAGTTTTGTACAAAAATGAAAGCTAATTTGAAGATTACACATTAAAGCACACTCGTTTGAGAAACAGTGCACATTTTCATCATGTTTTATCTCATATTGTGAAAGTTATTCGTAAAAAATGCTTTTTTCACTCAAAATCTGAGGTACCTACTCTCAGATAAATGAGGCCTACGATTAATCAGATGCTAATAGAAACACAAAACTAGTCCTAAATGAAAGAAAACAAGTTGACAAAAAGATTGAATCTAATGTTTGGTGATAATATTTGGTGATAACATAGTATAATGAGTGATTTATAAGCAGTTGTTTGGAGTCCGGTAATTTTTGACAGGGAACACAAGGTGTGACAGGAATCTGAACACAACCAGAGGGCTAGCACAAAGTATCAGGGTCTCCAGCCAGCAGAGGGCAGGTGTCTGATTTAATTACATTTACAGTCTTTTAGCACTGAAAAAAAAAAAAAAAAAAAAATAGGTACTGTAAGGGAGCCAGTGGTGGGTCAACTGTAGAAAAAAGGACCCTAATGATGTTTAAAAACAGCATAAGCACCACTACTCCAAAAGTACTGGCAGCTGGTAGTAAGCGTAAAAAAGAGGTGACGTGACAACGGTGTCAAAAATTTGGAAAGTTTATTCCCAGAAGTGCAAAAGTGAAGATTTCCCACTGGTATGCCAAAGTTACTTACAATAAAAGTTCAAAAACAAAAAACTGCTCAAGCAAACATTTGGCTATGTCAAACAAATTGACTCAACTCACTCTACGAGTCCCCATCAAAAGCTGAGAAGCCATCTTAAAAAGACTAAGCCCCTCCTGCTTGGACTAAACCATTTGGTAATGAAGATACTTAGGAAAATCAAACAAATGTTCTTTAACAGTAATAAACAAACAAACAAACAAACAAACAAAAAAAAAACTCTAGAAGTTGAAACACACAACAGTAGTGTAACCGAGCAAGACACATATATATGAATCCCTTAAATAACACACTCAATTAATTATTGACAATTAACAGTGCTCAACCAGAAATTAAACAGAACAGCAACCTCCCCCTTCTTACACTATTACAATGCACCATGCCATTTATTGGCAGGAAAAGGATCTTCAAAATGGTGAGCCTTTTGTATGACCAGGTTTTGTCTGTTTGGGATCAGAAAATGTTACGTACGCAAGTATGACCATTCATGATATGTAACTAGGGATGCACCGAATATTCGGCCACCGAAAATTTTCGGCCGAAAATGGCCCAAAAGTGCATTTTCGGTTTTCGGCCGAAAGCCTTTTGCACCGAAACAATACGGCCGAAACAGGATGTTATGGTGTATCGACGATAGTCAAATATATCTCCTGTTACTGATGCCTGTGACGAAAGCAAGACGATTATTATTATTATCCATCAAAAATGGACTATGCGCTAGTTTAGTTAAGCAGCGCAGAGAACCGCTTCTAGGACACTTCAGAAACTTGCTGCGGGGCGTCGGAGCCGTAACATGCCGCAGACATGCACTGTGAAAATAAGGGGTAAGAGATTTATTCATCATATAGTGCATTTAGCTTTACTGATTATAACGCGAGTGTTTTTTAAAGTGCATGAACTCATGTTAGACAAAGCTAGTGATGTTCTCTAACAAACGTTCTTTGCTCGTTTTCTGTAAGTTAGCTCCTATGCGTGAAGGCTGAATCCAGCTTCTTATTCGCAGCTGCTTATTGACGTTATCAGTTCCACCTTAAAAACGCGATGCTTGCGCGGTTCTTAGCTCCTTATTCACGCGCATTAAACCGAAAGTAAACTGAACGTCAGCGCTCTGTAAGTCACATGCCCATAAACTAAAAGACTACTCTTACAAAAAGGATAAGGAATTTAGTACATGGATATTTAAATAAAGTAGGCCAGTACAATATTATTTAATGTACACATGAGTGGGGTCAAGATCAAACTGTTTAGTTTAATATTTTTTTTTATACTGTGCATTGTTGCAATGTGCTAAATAAATATTTGCATAATTTGTAATTGATTTATTTTTTGAAACTTTAATATTAATTTATGCAATTGGAATGCCTTGCATTTAAGTAAAGTTAGTACACAGTCATAGCCATAAATGCAATGGTACTAATAATTGGCATAATTTCTTTCGGTGTTTCGGTATTCGGTTTTCGGCCTTGGTTTCCTCTTTTTCGGTTTTCGGTTTCGGCCAAGAATTTTCATTTCGGTGCATCCCTATATGTAACTTTTTGTAAAGAGACAATAAACATTTAACCTGATCATCGGTCTTGCATTACTTCTTAACACAACATACAAAACAACACATGAAGTCTATGAATCATTGAATGTCAAACTGGGGAAGAATTAACGTAAGGACAGGAACATTACATCACACATAACCACAGACAAACATACGTGTTAACTGGTGTCACTTTACTTTACTATAAAAAAAAAAAAAAAAAAAAATGAATATTCACAGTCTAAGTCAAAATAAGAGTCGTTGTAATAATAAGAGTCTCTAGTCACAGGGCCTCACTGTGACGGGTACATAGGACGGTACGTGGATTTTGTGGGAACACAAAAATAATATTTGTGGTCTCTCATGTATGTTTACTGTGTTATAGTTTACTTCTATGTTTCTCATGAACTGCAGTGCTAGTTAATGAAACGCTTGTGCTCTTGTGCAGGATGCTAGTGTGAGGAAGTATTTATTTTAATCTCTCTTCCATTTCTCTGTATCTGCTGTCACCGATACTTCAGTCTTTAGTCTGAACATGAGCATCTTTCAAGAGTCCTGCTGCTCCATTTTAGGAGTTCTCCTGGTTTTCCTTCTCCAAGGTGAGTCACTTGAGAAATGCTTAAGTTATTCCTGTATAGCGAATTAATATGAATATTGTAATGAATTAAATATGTGTATGTAGAATTAGGCCATAGTTTAATAGTTTGATTAGGACATTTATTTCTTTTTTATAAACGTGCTTAGGAAAAAACATTACTGTACATCTTAGGTAGACTAAACAAAGGCACTGATATATTTTAAGATTAGTCAGTGCAAGTTTCTTTCAGTTGAAACAGCTCAGACTTACATTTTAGTCTAGGACTAGGCTTATGCCTTGTCTGTGAAACCCATGGTTTGTTAAATATTAAACTAAATGTGTTTAGTGCAATGCATGCTTAAAGTGGTTTTCAAATTTAAGTGTATAGTGCATTTTATTTTACTGTTTGAAACTAATGATTAGGAAATTAGGTCATGTTTCATCTGTGAGAAAAAAAATAGTTCAGCTCAGGAAACCTCAGGTGTTATCTTTAGCAAAGGTGAGTTTTTTTCTGTTGCAACCAGCATTAGACTAATTTAGAATACAAATGTGTGTTATTTTTTGGTTTATAGTTGATTTGTCATTCAGTGCTTTGGGAGAAAAATATTGTTTCATTAAAATGTAAAAAAAAAAAAAACACTAAAAAGACATGCAGCTGTTGAGTTGATGTGGTGGAGGAGGGTAAATAAAAAAATGGATATGAGAATTGGAATTAAGATGTTAAAATAATAATAATAATAATAATAATAATAATAATAAAAAGACATACAGTAGTGAGAGTGTGAGATGGTCTGTGCTGATAGCAATGTCTAAACTCCATATTTTGATGGTTTGTTTAGTATTTGTCAACTTTCCATTCCTGTTTTCTCATGGCTTTTGTTGATGCTGTTAAACTGCTATTTAAATAAATGTGTTAATGGAAATGCTATGTTGAATGTAAAAAATGTAACCAATTATTATGTATTGTAGGGTTGTGTGCTGATCCAGATGCAAAGGTTGTGCACAAAGCTGTTGGAGACTCACTGGAATTAATCGCTGATTATCAAGACATACTTGAAGTGAAGTGGAAATATAATGAGACTGCTTTTGCGGAATATCAAAGTAAAAAATTAAAAAACTTTAAACCTGATTTATTTCACAAAAGGTTAAAGATGAATGAGGACAATATTAGCATAACAGTGGCAGACCTTAAACTCCAGGATTCTGGAAGCTTCTCTATTGTTGTATTAGGAGAATCTGCTCAACATCCAGCAAAAATCATTGAGCTGCATGTTCATGGTGAGTTTAATTGCTTGATATTTATTCTGTCATTGCAATTAGGATGCAAATAACAAATTCTAAAACAACACATTGAAGATTTGATGCTGAATACATACATGGTCATTTAACTGACGTCAAGGTGTTAGTTCACCCAAAAATTAAAATTAGCCCATTATGGGGGGCTTATATTTCTTATATTTTTTATAAGAAAAAGATCCATATTTGAATTGTAGCAATCACTTTTCTCTAGCTTGTGCTAACTATACATGTTAGCCGTTCCAGGCAGATGATGTAGGACATATGCATTGCACATGCGCTTATGAGTCTTATCAAAATCAACATTTACAGAAGCAAGGGAAGCAAATATCAAAATCTTATATCAAAATCTAACAACATATTTCAAATCCTCCTTTTTTACTTCTAATTCATGACCATTGTTTTGTTTTGCTCTCTCCTCTGCGCTTCCATGTTTGTCACTTCTCAGCAGCGCATGCGTTCATTTTCTTTTTTTGGTCAACTAACCCTTTAAATAGTTCCTTTATGAAGGAATCAGTATGCTAATGTAAAAATTCTATTTGCATACTATTCTCCTACAGATCGCATCACAGGTGTCCAGATTGAGTACAATGACCCCTGGTCACAGTTAAACAATATCTGCACATTTCATCTTCGGTGTCTGGCATCTGGTGATCCGAATTCCTCCTACAGCTGGACCGGTCATCAGGTCAAGAATCAAGGATCACACCTGAATATCAGCCTCCATCCAGCAGAGAGCGCTACACTCAACTGCACAGCCAACAACATCATCAGTGTCAAGTATACTACTAAGACTGTAGTGTGCATAGAAAAATCTAAGGGTCAAACGTTTTGTGTAAAAATTTAAATTTTTAAAGAATTTTATAATTTACAAAAATTTTACTTTGAAACTAAGAAACATGCCCACCCATTTTTGGAGAACAGTTTAAAAGGCAAGGTTATGTATATTTGTTAAATTACACTAAAATTATCTTGTTAGTTATCATTAATCATAATGATGTACATAAGCAATTTTAGGATCTGTACATATTAACAACATGGACACAAAACAGTAAAATCTGTTCAGTCATCAGCTGATACAGCCTTTTTTCTTGATCTTATTTAATTATTTATTTTTGGTGATATTAATTTGCAAACACCTTGAACTTGTGTCAAGTACTGCTCAGTGAATTTAAAACACAGTTTTGTGCACATCATCAAACCACAAACTACATTTCAACCACGAGATGCACAGCAGCCACATCAGGTGCAATTTTTAATAGGCCTATTTCACAATATGGCGATCGAGAGCGGAAGTAGGGAAGCGGTACTTCCAGTCGCGCCACCGCTACGATCGCTATTCATTAACAATGTATTGCGAACAGCTTGTTTTCTCAGCATTGCAGATGTTGTCCGTTTTGTTGAGAATTTCCAGAATTTCCAATTTTTTAGCAATTTATTTTTGATTATTAAGATGTATATAATGAGCCAGTTGCCATAGTGATTTGCAAATTTACCTACTTTTATGGATGATTTGTGGATGAAAGCTGTTTGATAAAAACTAACTTCATGTTAACTGTGTGTGTGTGCATGTGTTTGGACACTTCAGTCTCAAATATTATTCCAGGGAATGTGGTAGGGCCAGATGTTATAGGTATACAGGATTTAGTTAAATAATACTTTTCCTGATAACAAAATTGATTTGAATGTAGCCACAAAAAAAAAAAAAAAAAAAAAAAAAAAAAAAACTGTGCAAGGAGCTATATATGCAGAGTTTTGGTTCATTTTTGTGCTGCGCGAAAGGAAGATGGCTGAAAGCATCCTATTTTTCTTTATTTTAAATAGCACAAATAATGTTTTTTTGTTGTGAATGTCAGTCAGTAAGTCAAACATATTAACAGATCGTTATCACCGTAGGCCTACTGCTGTGATATTATGCCAAACAATTTGTTTTATGTGGATATTAGTACGAGTGAAGTACAAAAATGTTACATAATATATACATGTCAAATACGGAAAGGTATATATTCGTAAAAGGTATTCGTTTCAGCTTGTCGTTTATATAGCCTAACTTATATTTTTCATTCTTGTTCTTTTCTGAAAACTGTTCAATTGAAAGGATTTTTTGTGGAGTGAAGGAGAATAAAATAGTCTATGTTTACAGTGTTTGTAAACATTTTGCGTCAGCATCAGGTCTATTTCTGAATGTAGCCCAATCATAAAATGCGACTTAACTACACGATTTATCTTTTTTTTCTCTCAAAAATTCAGTTTAAGTCTTTATTTTAACCATCCAGCAAACGTTTTAAAATATTTTGATGAATTACTGGGGTGAAAATTAAATGACCTTTAAACCGTTTAACTGATTGTATTAATCGGTGAAAATTCTTTCGTCGATTGGTTACAATGAGCATCCCTAGACCGGATTCTTTTCCTCACAGTAAATGTCGCCTCCTCTTCTCTCCGTATGGCCCAAATCCAATGCTTTTTAAAATTTTCATCTGTGGTAAAATTATGAATGACAAGTAAGGATGATTTTCTTTGAATTAGAACACAAAGACACAATACACGACTGATTACTTTCAGTCTCAGTCATTGTTCGTTAAGCAAATGAAGCCAGCACTTTCACCGGAAAATAATTTTCCCTTCTTCCGGTTTGCCTAGACCACATTGTGAAATAGGCCTACTAAAAAGTACCAGTATGGCCTAGATTTCCCCTTTAAAGGGCTTTTAACACTGCATTTAACCCATGTTTGTGTGTGTGTGTGTTTAAACACTCTTTTAACCCCAGGTCAATCATTATTTTTCCCTTGTTGCACAAAACAGTTTGTTTTGCTGCTTAATATTGCAAACAGGTGTTTCTTACCATATTATTTTAATGTATTGTCTTATTTAGAAACACACTGGGTTGTAGCACAAGCAATTTTACCATTTATTGCAGCGTTATTCTTTTCGCTATTTCCTTACCATGACTAATGGAGCCGAAGTCTCGCAAATTCACAGAAAACAGCTTACCTTTGCATTGAAAAACAAGATAAGCCTTAGAAGGGTCTTCAAAAAGACTGGATTCAATATTTGATGATAAGCCTTTTTGCAATTTTGTACAAAATAAAAGCATTTAAAAGGAAATTTCCTGATTAAACATTAAAACACACCAGTGTGATAAACAGTGGAAAGTTTTATACATTTGCGTTAAATATTGTGAAAATTATGTATAAAAACAATTTTTCCACTTAAAAAATAAGGTACCTACTCTCAGATAAATGAGGCCTATGATAAGTCAGATGCAAATAGAAAACCAGTCCTGAATGAAAGAAAACAAGATGGCAAAAAGATTTAATTTAATATTTCAAAAACTCGCTTTTAACCCTAGGTAAGGAACAGTCCACAACTGTCTTTTAGAAACGGGTTAGCATTGCTTTTTACCTGGGATTTACCACTTCCACAACATTTATTAATCTCATCTCAAACATGTTCAGTGTGGAACGATACAGTGTTTATGCAAATGCTGTGTTCCAAACAACTCAAAATTCATATTGTCAAACCCCCTACTTGGAAATAATGCCAGGAATGCTGTTTGAGATCAGACATCCTACCTGTGAACTTTGTGCATATTAATCAAACCTCAAAAGCTATTTGATGTTATTTCCTAGACGATGGCAATCCATAAGTTTCATGTGATGTCACTGTAGTTTATTGCCGCAATTTTTTTGTCCGTGCTGTCTGTTTCAGTCTATGGTCACAGCAGCCACAACTACAAGAAGATCAGTGAAACACTCCCAGAAGGTTCACAACAAGGTTATAATATGAAAGGGATACATTTAACCCACATTTGTGTGTGTGTGTGTGTGTGTGTGTGTGTGTGTGTGTTTAAACTCTCTTTTAACCCCAGGTCTATCCTTATTTTAGTTTTGCTGCTTGATATTGCAAACTGGTGTTTCTTACCATATTATTTTAATGTATTGTCTTATTTAGAAACACACTGGGTTGTAGCACAAGCAATTTTACCATTTATTGCAGCGTTATTCTTTTCGCTATTTCCTTACCATGACTAATGAAGCCGAAGTCTCTCACAGAAAACAGCTTACCTTTGCATTGAAAAACAAGATAAGCCTTAGAAGGGTCTTCAAAAAGATTTAATTGAATGCAAATTTTATACATTCGTGTTAAATATTGTGAAAATTATGTATAAAAACGATTTTTTCACTTAAAAAAACGAGGTGCCTACTCTCAGATAAATGAGACCTATGATAAATCAGATGCAAATAGAAACACAAAACCAGCCCTAAATGAAAGAAAACAAGCTGACAAAAAGATTGAATTTAATATTTGGTAATAATATAGCATGAACTTCTCATGAACTTCACTGCTAGTTGATGAAACGCTTGTGCTCTTGTGCAAGATGCTAGAGTGAGGAAGTCTTTTTTTTATCTCCATTTCGTTTCTCTGTATCTGCGGTCACCGATACTTCAGTCCTTAGTCTGAACATGAGCATAATATGATCTATTATTATTATTATTATTATTATTATGATCTATTATTATTATTATTACTATTATTATTTATTTGAACTTCACTTGTTTATTGCTCAGTGAATTTAAAGCACGTTTTTTTCACATCATCAAACCACCAACTATATTGTAACCACAAGATGGCGCAGCAGCCACATCAGCTACAATTTTTACTAAAAAGTATCAGAATGGCCTAGATTTTCCTTAAAAAATGGCTTGTAAAACTGCACTTAAACCGAGTTTGTTTGTTTGTTTGTTTTTCAAAAACTCGCTTTTAACCCTAGGGGTAAGGAATGGTTCACACAGTCTTTTAGAAACGGGTTAGCATTGTTTTTTACCTGGTATTTACCACCTCTAGAACGTTTATTAATCTCATCTCAAAGATGTTCAGTGTGGAACGATACAGTGTTTATGCAAATGCTGTGTTCCAAACAACTCAAAATTCATATTGTCCCACCCCCTACTTGGAAATAATGCCAGGAATGCCATTTGAGATCGAACATCCTACCGGTGAACTTCGTGCAGATTGAGCAAACCTCAAAAGTTATTTGATGTTATTTCCTAGATGATGGCAATAGAGGGTTTGCGCTTACGTTACAGTTTGGTTACCCGGATGCTAATTTACGCTGTCTAAACCACGGGGAAAAATGTGTGGAAGCTGCTAAAACATATAGAGAACGACTTTGTAAGCAGGAAAGGGTGCAATATTTTGACAAACTAAAGTTAACAGGTGGAAAAGATGCGCACGAGCAGTATAAATTAAGATTGTCCTAATATTTCACCTACCTGACCAGGGGCCTGTACCATGAAGCTGGATTAGCTGGCTAGCCAGGTAAGTTTCAGTTTAGTACTAATCCTGGGTTTTAGGTACCATGAAAGTGGCTTTTAGCTGCGTTCACTAACATAGTAATTTACACTTGTTCTGGAGATCTCAAACTGAAATTGGACCAATCAGATGTGAGCAAAGTGATACATGCCTGACGCCAAAAAAAAAAAAAAAAAAAAAAAAAAAGTCATTCTCCCAGTTTCTCTTGCTCTGAATTAAAGGTCACTAATGCTAAAAAAAAGATGATTTTAATAATAATTACTTATAAAATGTGTTATTTTGTATGATTTATATAATTATATGATTTATACTATTATTTATCCATTATACACAAGCAATTTTAGTTTAACAGTTATTATAAACCATTTATTTTAAATGAAAATACAGATTGTATGTAATTATATATATGTATGTATGATGTAGAATCAACAGATGAATAAATGAAGTCCCTATCGCTGTAGCCTATATTTCCAACTATGTAGGCTAAACTAACTTAAGCTTCACTTGTGACTGCACTGATAAAGCAAGATAGATTTCTTAGATTGATTTTCTTTTATTTGTCCTCTTTCATGAACAAGTACTTTTTTCATTGTAAATGTGTTTAAATTCATCCTATTCTTCTATCTCTTAACCTTTAGCGAATTCTTTCACCGAGGCATGTGATTGGCTGTTCGCTAGTCATGTGACACGCACTCCACATCAAAGCCTAAATTGACAAAGAAAGTTGATGATCAGCATCATGCTACCAACAAAGCCGGACTGGAGCGGTTTGGTTTTGTCAACTCGAAACTAATCCTGTAACTCTGAATTTTAAGATCTGTACATAGTATCAACATGGACACAAAACAGTAAAATCAGTTGATACAGCCTTTTTTATTTATCTTATTTAATTACTTATTTATTTTTGGTGAGATGAATTTGCAAACACCTTGAACGTGTGTCAAGTACTGCTCAGTGAATTTAAAAAACGGTTTTGTGCACATCATCAAACCACAAACTACATTGTAACCACAAGAGGGTGCAGCAGCCACATCAGGTGCATTTTTTAATACAAAAAAAAAATTAGTATGGCTTAGATTTTTGTCTAGATTTTTTTTTTTGACACGTCTGATGCTATATATATATATATATATATATTATATATATATATATATATATATATATATATATATATATATAAATAACAGTCACTCTCCCGGTTTCTCTTGCTCCAAATTAAAGATCACTAATACTAAAATGAAATGCTTCGAGTTATTTTATATGATTTATAATAGTATTTATCCATTATACACAAGCAATTTTATTTTAACAGTTATAAACCATTTATTTTCAGTGAAAATAGAAGAATGTAGAATTAATAGATAACGCTATAAAAATTACTATGTGACCTTACATTTGAGTCCCTATTGCTGTAGATTTCCAACTATATAAACTAAATTAGTAGTTTAATTTGTGACTGCACTGATAAAGCAAGATAATTTCTTTTATTTGTCCTCTTTCATGAACAAGTACTTCTTTTTATTGTAAATGTCTTTAAATTCATCATATTCTTCAATCTCTTCACCTTCAGCAAAACCTTTAACTGAGGCTCATGATTGGCTGTTCACTAGTCATGTGACACATTCATGTGACACACACTCCACAAACACAGGATCAAAGCCTGAGCTGACAAAGAAAGTTGATGATCAGCATCATGGTACCAACAAAGCCGGATTGGAGTGGTTTGGTTTTGTCAACTCGAAACTAATCCTGTAACTCATTTGTCACAGTACAGACCCCAGAAATGATAAGAACAAACACTTGGAAATCATGGTTGAGTTTGACCAACCACAAATGCCATTTGTTCCTCAGACAGTTTTTTTTTTCTCTGTGCTTTGTTTGTTATAATGAATGGTAAAAACTACAGTCTGCTTTGGCGATCTGTGCTGTAAGGAGCAAGATGTGCATCGATAGAGAAGCATTTCTACTGGCTGCAGTCTATTGTGGCAAAAGACGGCACTGAGCAGCAAACCATAGACACAAATATCCTATTTTTAGCTTGTATTGCGCTGTTTATATGCAGAACTGGTATCGTTTCCGTAGACTTTTGAATGGGTAAATATAGAAATCACTTTAATTTAAAAAAAAAAAAAAAAAAAAGCATAACCAGTTGGAAGTGAAAAGTGGAAGAAAAAAAATTCACTACTCCCCAAACTCCAGCCCTGAATGATATTATTTCCAAGCATCCTGTTCCTGCGAGTATAACACAAGGTATGAGTTCTGCTAATAATCTCACATATATTCAAATGAACTCCTAAAGGCTTACTTTCAAAATACTAGAACTTTAATTGCTATGATTTAATTCTTGTAATTCCAACTTTAGTCTAGAAATATTTTGATTTTTCTTAAAAATATTATGAGTTTAACCTCGTAGTATCTATTTTTTTTTTTTTTTTTTCGCCATCGTAGTACTCACACTGGAAAATTAATAGATGGATGATTCAGCTGCAACCAATCGCTTGCCTTTGCTGCTTTAGACAGTCAAAAAAAAAAAAACACTGCAGGCTGCATAAACCGTTGCTTTAATTGTTAGTCCCAGTTAAATGGGCAGTTGTGGCTTAATGGTTAGAGTCTGACTTGTAACATAATGGTTGTGGGTTTGAGTCTCAGCAAGAAATGAAGGTGGGGGTGAAACATGTATAAAGGTTTAAAATGGCCTATAGGGCAGGGGTTGGGAATCTTATTTCACCAAAGAGCCATTTTTAATTTTTTGGCGAGTGCATTTTTCAAAACTATATATTACTATAATAATAATAATAAAAAAAAAAAAAAAAAAAAGGTTTTCAATAACAAAACTTTTATTTGTCCATGCACTACTCAAAAATGAACAAATATGAAGCATCACATGCTGAATGAAAAACATGCACATTTTTTAATTATGGTTAACACGCTTTTTTTTCTCTCCACAAACACAATTTAAATAAACTAATATTTTACTATAAAATAGCATTTACTTATTCCAGCTTTCTCCCACGGGGTACTACATCCGGTCACTTTATTCGTTTTCTCTGATTAGATATCTATCCGCTTGTGAAAAGACCAGGAGTAAAAGCCCTCTGAAAGGCTTTCGAGACGGATTTAAATCCGACTTTGAAACCACATTTTACTCCTCCCAAAATGTTAAAATAACAAACGTGTGAGAGCGTTTTATAGGCTATGTGGCACGTTATAGTCAGATATGACTAATGCAACAAACATCGCCACGGATGAGTAGCAGAGTATCTCAAGCCAACAGGCAAACAGTTACAAATGAAACTGATGCTCAACGCACAATCAGCTTCATTAAAAGTAGCGAGACAAACTTATCTTTGCAGTGCGGATGCCACGCTCTCTCCTCTTGCAGTCTTTCATCTTGAAATTAGCTGATAATTAATAAAATGCACCTTATCTGTTGCTTTCCTTGAGGTGCTCGCTTTAAAATGTAAATATAATGCGGGACTTTAAGATCGGATTTAAATAAGTTAAGCCCCGCCCATAGAACGCAGATGAGCCAATGGTAGTTGAGTATCAGCTGCACGGAGATGGAACTCGGACATCTGTAGGTTGCAGCGCCATAGAGAAACATTAGATTCTTCTTCTTCTTATGACTTTTATTGGCGGTTGGCAAGCCAACTTTTGGTGCATTACCGCCACCAACTGAGCTGGAGTGTGAAGTGACGATAGATAGGCTAAGTTGTAAAAAAAATAAATAAATAAATACCCAAATAACTCACTTAGTCAATCTATATTCTTGTGAAGTTTCCTGTTTCTTTTAAAAAAATTCTTACCATACTTCTGAACAATTTGTTACTTAATAATACTTCTAAAGACATAGTTTCTTGTCCTTCTTTCTGTAATTCTAACATTGGTAGATCCAAAGCTTTCGTCATTTTAATGGTGTTTATGCTACAAAAATAATAAAACGATATGCCTGAGATATCTGTAACACTGATTGCAGGTATCCTGAGAGGATTGGCAATGGAATTTGGAATTTATTTGATTATTTAACGTTTATTTTCTAGTTGTCATACTCTCATTAAGTGAGGGTCTGTAAATATTGTTAATATCTCTAGCTAAAACTAGCTAACGTTAAAGTTAGCGAGTCCATGCTAATGTACAAACCTCAGCTAACTATGCTCACCTCATGTACAGTGTAGGCCTAGGTCAAAAACACATAAATGAAGGTCTATATTTCAGTGCCTCTCCATATTAAACTGGTTAAATGTAAAATAATTCATCTTACACTGCCGTACATGAACACTGTAGTGATGGGAAGTTTGGATCATTTTACCCACTCGGACCTTTGAGTCTCGTTCAGCAAAATGAACAAATCTTTTTTCGAGTCATTTTGTTCATTCCGTTAATTTTAGCAAAACATAATTAAAATGTTATGTGTTACTTCCCTAACACATCTACTGCTTACACAAACGTTGATCAAACTACAAACAAGAAAACTATAATGCTATAAGAAACAGAAAATATTAATTAATTATATACCTGGGTCTTCTGTCTATGCTTAGCTCACCTCACCTCTTATCTGACTAGTTTTTAGAATTGATTAGTTCGTCTCTCGAGTCCGAGTTTGAGTCGTTCTGAACTGGAAAGAGAATTGATTATTTTGTCTCTCGAGTTTGAGTCGTTCATTCATCATGTGACAGCCCCATAATATGAACGAACGACTCGAAAAACTCGAACTAACAGGTGAACTAACAAACCTATACTATAGTATGTTGCGCATGCGCGACTGAACGAATCACTCCCCGAGACGACTCGTTCTCCTCGAGTCATATAAAAGATTTGTTCAAAATGAACGAATCGTTCAAGAACGACCCATCACTAGAACACTGTTGATCCTGAATGTTGTCATCTGCAATCGTGAGGACTATAACATGAGATTTCTTCCATTTGCATTGCGATCTCTAAACCCTCGATTTTAAATTAATCATTTTACACACCATATTTATTTTAAAATCATTTATATATCTCTCCATGGCATATTAAAGCACTACTTGAATGCTCATCGACGAGAGGTGGTCCTTCTGTGTTCATAATGTATCAAAAATATCTTCGGACAAGGTTTTCATACTGACAGCTGTCATTGTAAGACAGTGGGAAACTGTTTGTTTGTCCGAGGCAGCAACAGTAACTAAGGAGGCGGGGCTTAGCGATAGGTCAATTGATCTGAGCAAACCAGACAGAGCAGAGCACATAGCTTTCAATAAAAGCAAATGTTTCTGTCCGCTCATCTGGTCGATGCTGCTATGAATGTTTTCTTTTTGACATCACCACTCAGGGTTGTTGCGACTGTTTCTTGAATGTGTTGTGACGCTTAAACACAGCACTGCATAAGCACATTGGTCAGGAAAACGTAATATTATTGTAAACTGACTCTTTGTTAACTTTGATTCACTGTACAACAAAGAAAATGCACTTTTATTTTCTGCAGGGAACTTATTTCTAGTGACGGTTATATTTTTTTTCCTGTAATGTTAGTGAAGGGAGACACATCATTTTTGTCAAAAATGCAAGTTTCTGACCACTGGCCTATGGTTAATTGGAAAGCCTTACATTTGAAATATTAGTAAAATGGAATACTTATGAAAAAAGCCTGCTGGACAGACTAGAATAAAGCTCACTTCTCAGCACTGTAAAAATAATAATAATAAAAAAAAAATAACCTACTAAAATAATTTGTTGTTAAGTTTATTCAAGTGGAAATGTTAAGTTGTACTAAGTGACAAAGTAGATATTGGAGTAGACTAAACTAAAAAAATGTTTGTTAAACTTAACAGCTGTGTTTGTTACTCAGCTGCCTTAGATATTTGAGTTGATTCAACTTAAAATTTTAAGTTGTCACTTTTCAAGTTGACTAAACTTAAAATTTAAAGGCAGGCAGGTAACAAATGATTTTTTTTTTTTTTTTTTTTACAGTGTATGCAGTTTTCCTGACAGGGCCCACCTCTTCTGCTGACCGTCTGACTATTACCTTCCGTTTAAAACTAAAACCTCTGTCTGAGGAGTTTCACTTCCTCTGACGGACGCAGCGTTTTTGCATTGCAATGTTCTGCACAGTCAAAAATAACTCATTCTAATACAGAAACAACAAAGGGTGTGTCTTTGCACATGTAAATTAAATGCGCTTTTTACGCCTTCTCATTTAGATGATATGTGTGAGAAGATATGAAAGTCGCTTTGCTCTGGCACACAGTAGAAAAAAGTGTGGTTACATGAGTCTGGTTACACTGTGGTTCACCTGCTCACCATATGCAAACTAACATTATTCTTTCACGGCGACATGTGTGAAAAAAGATTACTGTTAAACTCAAACAGGAACAGGGATCATAAGTAAAGCTTCCCCATTCCATCTAGGATTTCACTTCACTTTCGCTCCCTGATGAGCTGGCAATACCTTTGCTCATGTCTAAATGCTTAACCTTCACTTCCCACATACTTCAGTGTTGGCTTGTGAAACGCTTGCGCTCTTGCACTAGACCCCGGTGGGAGGTGCGAACTAATTTAGAGACCAGAAAGCCCCTAAACATCTAGCACAACTTTCAGGAGGCGCTTCTTAAAGGTCTCGCCACCAAAGCTCTTTTATGTGTTGTTGTTATTTGTGCCGATGTGCACAAACTGAGAGACAGAGCGGTGAGTGTGAGGAAGTCTGTTTTTCTCTCTTCTGTTTGGCTGTATCTACTGTCACGGATGCTTCAGTCTGTCGTCTAAACGTCTGGACATGAACATCTTTCAAGAGCCCTACTGCTCCATTTTAGGAGTTCTTCTGTTTGTCCTTCTCCACGGTGAGTGCCTTGAGAAATACAGCAGTTAGTGTCAAAGTGGTTTTAACTGACAGGTTGTAAGACACTTCCTTATCTGAATGTGGAAAACTGGAAAACTGCTAATATATATAATGCTCTCAAGCACATGAATGACACAGTAAATTAAGTGTGTTTATGTTTAATAAATGCAAAACTAAATGTTTAACGCAATGCATATTTAAAACTTTTTTTTACTTTTTGAAATAAATGATCATGTATGTTTAGGTCATATCGGTGTTTCATCTGTTAGAAAAGGCAGTTCGGCTCAGGAAACCTCAAGCTTTATCTTTAGAGAATGTGGCCAGTTGTAATAGAGCGTTTTTATGTTGCAACCAGAGTTACAGTTTAAAACCAGGTTATTGGCAGCACTCTTTCTAGTCTTTTCAATGGCAAAAAAAAGTGTCACAATTGACCTACATTCACCGTAATCAAAAAAACATGGTTTAATGTTGACTTCTCATTCGTTATTATTTCACCAAAATGGCAAAAACGTCCAACACTTGCAAAAAGACATGCAGCTGTTGAGGTGATGATGTGCTGGAGAGTAAATAAGTAGTTATAAAAATAGATACTTGAAGAAACACAGTGCAGTTTGGTGGGTGGAAATGCTGCTGAGAAACACTTCCTTACAGAGCGTGAATGGGCACAAGTTACCAAATAGATCTGGAGTCACTGTACAAATATACGTTGTAAATGCTATTACGGGCATGTGCTAGAATCTGAAATCTCATTCAGATATCTGGTGGGAAGAAAGTTATTTTTCATCCTGATGGTGTGGGGGAGCCGTCCTCATGAAGACAAGAGGATGAAGACGTACAGTAGTGAGAAGTGTGAGATGGTCTGTGCTGATAGCAAAGTCTGAACTCAGACTCACTGAGGTTATTTGGATGGTTTATTTATTATTTGTCAACTTTCTGTTCCTGTTTTCTCATGGCTTTTGTTGATGTTATTAATCTGCTATTAAAGTAAATGTGTCAATGGAAATTTTATGTAAAAAATGTAACCAATTCTTATGTATTGTAGGGTTGTGTGCTGATCCAGATGCAGAGGTTGTGCACAAAGCTGTTGGAGACTCACTGGAATTAATTGCTGGTTATCAAGACATACTTGAAGTGAAGTGGACATATAATGAGATTGAATTTGCAGAATATCAAAGTAAAAAATTCAAAAACCTTAAACCTGATTTATTTCAGGAAAGGTTAAAGATGAATGAGGACAATATTAGCATAACAGTAACAGACCTTAAACTCCAGGATTCTGGAAGCTTCTCTATTGTTGCAGTAGGAGAATCTGTTCAACATCCAACAAAAATTATTGCGCTGCATGTTCATGGTGAGTTTAATTGCTTGATATTTATTCTGTCATTGCAGTTAGGATGCAAATAGCAAATTCTAAAACAGCACATTTAAGATTTGATGCTAAATACATTCATGGACATTTAACTGAAGTCAAGGGGTTAGTTCACCCAAAAATGAAAATTAGCCCATGATTTACTCACCCTCAAGGCCATCCTAGTTGTATATGACTTTCTTCTTTTAAATTTGGTGTCCCACAAGGTTCCATTTTAAACCCCCTTCTTTTTAGTATGTACATATTTCCTCTCGTCAGCTTCGTAGATCTCTTGGTCTTAAGTTTCATTTCTATGTAGACCACACAGATCTACGTTCACACTAAATACCACAGGTTTCGGATTGATTTTAAAATTCTCATGCTGGCCTATAAGGCTCTGCATGTTGTGGCACCACGTTACCTGTCTTCACTGTTAACTGTTTATACTCCAAGTCGCGAGCTTCGTATAGAGCATACTTGCTCTGTGTTGCCTGTTAACCACAAAATATATGTTAAGTGCACCAGGTAGTTAATCATAAAACACATGCCATTTCACTTCAATATAACATCCATTATATTTATATATGAAATGAAAGCTCTATTTATATACATTATATCATTGAACACGATATTAGCCACATAGCCGCTAACACCTCATTCGCACGTGAAGCACGCACAGCGCCGCCATTTCACACATTCTTATTCACCCAATAACTCTTGAATAAACTTAATTTAACTCATTGATAACTCGAAGTAACGCTTTAACATAAAATCAGATAGAAGACTTTTTTTACATTTGATGATTTAAACAAGTAGTAAACACTTATAAAACATAGTAGAACATGACATGAACGGAGCTCATTAAATCGTACCTCTCTCCTCTAAAGCAAGGGAAGCAAAGGAAAACAAGTCTCCTGTTTGCTTATATGTAGCGACATTTTACAAATCCTCCTTCAACGTTCGTCACTTCTCAGCAGTGTGTGCGCAACGCAAATATGTCCCGTCTAAGCTAATTTTTATTTTTGGGTCAACTAACCCTTTAAATAGGAATACCCTTTATGAAGGAATCAGTATGATAATGTAATTCAGTTTGCATACTATTCTCCTACAGATCGCATTACAGGTGTCCAGATTGAGTACAGTGATTCCTGGTCACAGTCACAAAATAGCTGCACGTTTCATCTTCGGTGTCTGGCATCTGGTGATCCAAATCCCTCCTACAGCTGGACCGGTCATCAAGACAAGACTGAAGGTCAACACCTGAATATCAACCTCCATCCAGCAGAGAGCGCTACACTCAACTGCACAGCCAACAACACCATCAGTGTCAAGTATACTACTGAGACTGTAATGTGCATAAAGAAATCGAATGATTCAAGTACGTCACCAGGTATAGTTCTGCAATAAAACGCTGAACAGTTTTTTTTTAATTCTCTAATGATTAAAATTGTTATAGCCTACTTTGAAATCTATAAAGTGCACTTTGAAATATTCAACTAGGTGCAGGTTTTCCTCAGAATTATTTGCTCATCGCAGTAGGCGTCTGTATCGTCGTTGTCATCCTATTTGGTGGAGCAGTCGCTGCGTGCTGCAGGTGGAAGAAGAATAAAGGTGCGCTGAATAAATGTGAATGTGTACAAACAGTGCAGACGTTATGCAGCTTTTCAAGCACATCCTCACAGCTGTTTTCACACACTTTCAGGACAAGGAGAAAGTGAAGCTGATATTACAGTCTATGAAGACGTGAACACCGAAGTCAATGCAAAGGTGAGCGGCTCATTCAGGCTTCTGTGATTCTGCAAAAAGATTTCACTTTTTTTTTGAAGCTTTAATTAAAATAAAGCTTCACTTTAAAAAAATAATATGGACACAACATTTGGCACAACCTTTATTGTTAAAAGCACTATATAAATAAAGGTGACTTGACTTGTCTATTGAGTCTCAAATACAAAAAAAAAATGCTAACTACCTAAAAAACATTGTCAGACCAACAAAATTACATCAAATGTTGTCCCAACTACTCAAACACAGTTGTCCAAACAAATAATTTTATAATGTTGAAATATTAAGGCTTTGTGAATTATGTGGTAACAGTTATACAATTATTGTTTTGCAGTTTGCTGACTTCATTTAAACTTTTTTTGTTGTTGTTTTGTCATTATCGCATTTGTTGATTGCACCTTTCTTGAGGTTTGTGTGTCTAATGTTGAGGCCTAGATTATTTTAAATAACCTATATCTGTTTCCTGGATGTTTAGTCTTGATTTACAAAAAAGACAATGTTTTCTATATATTAGACTAAGTTATTCATTAAGGTTTCTATAACATTTCGCTGTTTGTTATTTGTAAATATACATAGAATTGATAATGTGGTGAATTTTTACACATTCTTTTTTATATATTCAGGAAACAGGAAAAAAATACCTCAACAAGAGTAGCTGTTCTTTTTTTTTTTTTTTTTTTTCTCAATTGCTGTGACAAGAATTTTTCTATTAGCAAAATTTAACAATCAGCATTGCATGAACAAACAAATTTACATTGGCTAAACAAAGTATCTTCACTAAGAAGAAATAAAAACTATTATTGAGAGAACTCAAAAGCCTTACTGCATTAACTTTTCTTAATTTGTTTTTTTCAAGTATTTATTTTTTACAGTGTTGTTTTGGAGTAAATTTGACAAGAAAAAATACTTGCGAATTTCACATTTTATGCTATGTTTTGCTGTTTTTAATTGTTTGTGAAATTTACTAGCAATTTCTCAGCGAAAACTGAAAAAATGGTGGTGAAAATTTTCACTCACACTGTAAAAAACAAAAGCTGCTGACTTAAAATTTTAAGTTCAGGCAACTCAGATGAGTTAATTCAAATGTGACAACTTAGATATTCGAGTTAGCTAAACTAAAAATAGTTTGTTAAACTTGCTGTGTTTGTTACTCAACTGTCTTAAAAATTTAAGTTGAATCAACTCAAATATCTAAGTTGTCACTTAGTAATGTGTAACATTTCAAGTGGACTAAACTTTGTTCGAGTTGACTGAACTTAAAATTATTTGTTACCTGGCTGCCTTAAAATTTTAAGTTGACAACAAATTGTTTTTTAGAGTGCAGAAAGTGCTAGTAAATTTCACGAATATTTGAATTAAGTCAAATAGAATCTGGTACGTCAATTTTTAGTTTATTGTTTATTCCCTTTTTTAATAAATAAGGCAACTTGATGCAGTAAGACTTTTGAGTTCTCTCAACAATAGGTTTTTAGTGCTTCGTACCAATGTAAATTTGTTTGTTCATGCAATGCAGATTGTTTTGTTTTGCATTAAGGTCATTTTTTTTTTTTTTCAGTTTCCTGGATGTAAAAAAAAAAAAAGAATGCGTTTAAGTTGCCACATTATCAATGTTATGTTTAATTATATTTATGAATGACAGTTAATTGTTATAGAAACCTCAATCCAAAATGTAGATAACATTGTCTTTGTTTGTAAAACAAGACTAAGTCATCCAGGAAATAGACATAAGCGGTTGAACATACTCTAGGCCTCAAAGCTAGACACATAAACCTCAAGAATGTGGCAATCAACAAGTGTTAAAAGGATGAGCTCTTTACATCTCAGTACAACAAATAACAAACAATAATGAAAACAACAACAACAAACGTTTAAATGAATTCAACTCTATAACTGTAACTGCATAATTTATTCATGCTGGGAAATAAAAAGCCTCTATATTTCAACAATAAGAAATTCTTATTGAGACAACTGTATTTGACTCATTGTGACAACATTTGTGGTAATTTTGTTGTTTTTTTAATGTAGTTTCAAGAAAATATTTTTTGTATTTGAGACTCTGGAAAACACGCAGTTGCATATTTCGCAGTTTTTTTGTTTTTTTTTACAGTGTACAACTCTACTTCCTAGACACATATAAACACTTTTTTTAGATGCATGCAAACCTAATTTGTGGTATAGATATGCTGATACAGTTCTAGCTAACCAGATGTAATCTATATCACAGAAACGCTCTGAAAGTGTTGTAAACGGGATGTCAATTTATGAAACGGTGGATGAAACAAAATGCTCACAAAAATTGGTGAGTACTTGCATACGTCTTAAATACATCCGTTACTGCTGTCATCCATTTGTTTGCTTAGAAGTTAGACTCATAGCATGTCTTTACCAGCATCATAATCATTGCACATAGCATAAATATGGCAGTCACAGTCGTCATGCAACACATACTAAGAATATCTTTGTTGCGTGTTTTGGAGAAGTTGACGGCTCTGTTGCAAAGCGTTTCTTTGGAATCTGTTGTAACATCACACACTTACTCCCCCTGCAGCCTCAAACCCTGTATGACAAAATCAACTATCAGCGTCACCCTGCGGTCAGCGCCAACACTTCCTCCCCTTACCAGGAAGTCCTGTGAGTGAGACACAGACAGACAGTTCAAGTCTCGTTTTGTCTGAATCTGGTCTGCCAGCCTCCTTTATGTGTTATTGGCTGCATCGGTTGACCTTTGAACTCTTGCATTAAATGCACAGTGCAAATGTATGACGTTAAAACACTTTTTATAAGGGAGAATTTTCTTTGCATATATGCAGACACAATGCAACTCAATATTACACAATGCATACTATTGCCCTATTGGGGTCAGTAAGATTTTTTTTTTTACGTTTTTGAAAAGTCTTTTTTGCTCAGCAAGGCTGCATTTATTTGATCAAAAATACAAGTTACAAGTTACAATTCCAAATAACTGTTTTCTATGTCAATTAATTCTTTATGAAAAAATTAATTATTGAATCCAAACTTTTGAATGGTAATGTATTGGTAATGCATTAAATACTTAAAATTGTCTAGTTTCACTTGTAGATATGCATTAAAATAGTAAAGCAGTAATAGTGAGACCAAAGATGGTATAGCGATGATTGAAATCATCTAACCTCCAGATGACTGTGTGGATGACTTTTTTGACATGACTGTAGTTTTAAGGGGTTTTTTCTTATTAACATAATGCATCATTCTGTCACTCTCTACAGAGTGAATCTGTAGTATAACAAAAAAACAAAAACAAAAAAAAAAACATGTATTGTTTCTGCATGTTTAATGGTAACATGTTTTTAGCATGTTCACAGGTGGAATATTGTAAATGATCCAGTTAAACCTTCTCTGTGTCCTCGCTTTGGGAGGAAGATGTCTTCATGTAATTTCGTCTCTGTGTCGGAGTATTAGCCTTTGCTATCAGTCAGCTGCTTTCAGATCTCAGATTGCAGATGCAATGTAGTATCAAAGTGACTTCTCCTCTTTATTTTTACATCGCTGAGGGGCGTTTACTGACTGGTCACTTAATAGCTGGAAATAATATCACTGTTTCCATCAGCACCATTATTTCTCATTGCCACCCATCCATACGGGGTGATTAATACATCTAATGCATCAGCACGACGCTTGACCCCCCACCTACTTCCTTAAAACGTCCCTCAACATCACATTAGCACTATAGCCTAAAATGTCAGCTGTCACTCCAAAAACTCCAAAAGATGCGGCTTTAAAGACCTCAGTCAGGTTAGCCACCTCGATTTTGTATGATTTGTCTAGACCCCAGTGATGGGTCGGGTTAGGGGTAGGTCATTTGTACAAATTGGGGAACTCAAAAAATATGTACGATCTAGCAAAAATTGTAACTTAACTTATAAAATAACCCTAACTTATAAAATATGTTCAAACTGCCGTGTGTTCGGGTTGGGTTAGCTGTCATATTGAACTTAATGTGGATAAAAACATGTTTTAGGGAGGTTTTATCCACTATTACAAGTTTTTTCAGAAACTCTTTTTGTTAGGTGAACAATCGGTATATTGTCAAATTTATTGAATGCACAGCCTTGTTTTTAATCGTGTCAAAAATTAAAGAGGTGATGACATGGATTTTTTTTTATCTCTTCGATCACTTTTGACAGAAAATTTTTATATTTTAAAATGTAAAAAATCGTAGCTTCCTCCTAATGAGATGACGCTTGGTGACTTTTGTCACATTAGCAATGTGAAGACAAAAAAATCATGGACATGATTCGGATATTTTAAAGGGTCAAAACAAAAATAGTCACACTTTACTTCTTTGCTTTCAAAAATGACTGACATAGATACAAAAAATACAAAAACTCAGAGAATCTTTTGGTGGTACAAACTACAAATCAGACACTTTGCAGAAAAAAGTGCACAGCAATCAAGAGGGTGACACTTTAAAATATCAAGAGTGCAAAATTGACACCCACGCACAATGTGCCACACACACAGAGAGAGAGAGAGAGAGAGAGAGAGAACAGAAATGAATGGGTAAGACTGCAACAGAGCAAATTTTGAGTATATGTGTAATAACACACACACACACACAGATGAACTGCTAAGACTGCAACAGGCATGGTTTCTGGTTGTAATCATAATACATCACTTGATATTTATCTAACCAAAAATATCTAAAAATTCAAAAAAAAGTACTCTTTTAGAATGTCTAGCTATATTTCTAAATGCAAAACCTAATAAATTGAAGAAACTGTCTAACAAAAATCCAAAAGCCTCTGTACATAGGGAGTTATACAGGAGGTTACATGACATTACACAAGTTTTTAAGTTTTTTTAAGCCACCAGTAGCACAATAATAATCAAAAAATATGATTGAAAAAAATATATATATATTGCATTTATTTTCCTGAAAAAAAAAAAGAAAGAAAAAGAAAGTTACATTTCAATGCTTCAGTCACTTTTGACAGCAAAGAAGGTAAGTGTGACTACTAAACGAAGAGGGCCAGGGTTAAGGTTTACTTATGTTTATGAAGTTTTTTTGCATTTTTTTAAATAAATATGTAGAAAAGCTATTATTATTTTCAACCCTCTGTCTGAAATGAGCTGTTTTAAGAGACGGGTCCTTTAAGGTAAGAGAAGTACTTGCCCACTGTTATGATTGGCTAATGTCATTGAATAGGAAACAGTATCAACGCCCCCTTGCTATTGCATGTGAGCGTTTTGACCGCATAATCAAAAAAGAACAGACATTTCCAGACAAAGCTTGAAATAATTTACTTATAGTTTGTGATGCAGCTGCAGTCAGATCTAGTTCCGCTTCGTCTTTCATCAAATGTTTCTTTGTGAACTCTCCATGACACTGTGCCTCATTTACAAAAAACATGTTAACAAGTCTAAACAACCTCTGACATGGTTAAAAATAAACTATCCACTTGTTTCTTATGCAGGGATCCTTCTGATATCTATTTGCGAACAAGCTGTTTAAACCGAATGCGTCAAAGCAAACGTTCTTTCACAGCGTTTTCCCTACTGACGACAGACTCAAGCATGTGAACGGTGTTAGAAAGCAATGTAATTTCTATTTGCTTTTGACATGCCAGGACACTCACATTTAGCGTATACTTGTAAACAAGTATCAATCTGTTAATCGGCCAAGCGCCAATGGGTGAGGCCTATGGTGAGAAGATGACTATTCGTTGATGTGGTGAGACATTGAAGTTTTTCTTCAAATATTTAGCTTTGGGATTAAGGGATTAAGAACTGAGATATACAACACATATCTAAGTGCATTGAGAAACTGCATAAGAAGACGATTACGTATTATGATACTGTGTTAAGCTTCATATTTCATCAACTAAAAAAGAAATCCAATATAAGTTCCAGGTATTTATTTTTTAATCTTTCAAGCATTTGAAGAGTTCAATCTATTGCAAATAGATATCAGAAGGATCCCTGCATTAGGAACAAGTGGATAGTTTATTTTTAATCATGTCAGAGGTTGTTTAGACTTGTTAGCATGTTTCTGTAAATGAGGCACAGTGACGTGGAGAGCTCATTTGTTGAAAGATCTTAAGGCGCTGTTTATGCAAACGGTCCAGGTGATGTCACCTTGGCCCTCAGATCCAAAACAAGCTGTTTTTGTAGCTTGATTAAATAAATGCTTTGTTTATTATGAGGAGGAGGATTGAAGCTTTGACATTTCAAGGATGTTATAATGGTATAAAAACCTCTTATATGCCAAAAGATCAAGGCAAATTTGATTTCTCATGTCATCACCCCTTTAAATATGGCACTATATAGTCATTTAGACACTTATATAGTCGTGATTATGAGTTTGTGATTATGAGATAAGAGTTTGGAAAGAATAAAATGTAGCATCCCGTTGGTTGACAACCATATAAACATTCATCGCCCTAGATAGCTTGCTGACAATTCTGGAATTTCTGTCAAATACATGCTCCTTTCACTGTTTATAAAACATGTTTCAAATGCATACCTGTCAACCCTCCTGTTTTTCCCGGGATTATCCCATATTTTACCATTCTATCCCACTAAATATTTTCCCGTATTCCTCTCGTAATTTTAATCTTTCTATATATATATATATATACAGGGGTTGGACAATGAAACTGAAACACTTGGTTTAGACCACAATTAGCACGGTGTTGGGCCTCCTTTTGTGGCCAATACAGCATCTTTTAATTTTGGGATTGACAAATACATGTCATGCACAGTAGCCAGAGGGATTTTGAGCCATTCCTTTTTTAGAACAGTGGTCAGGTCACTATGTGATTCTGCTGTAGGAAAACGTTTCCTGACTCGCTCCTCCAAAACATCCCAAAGTGCCTCAATAATATTCAGATCTGGTGACTGTGCAGGCCATGGGAGATGTTCAACTTTACTTTCATGTTCATCAAACCTCTCTGTCACCAGTCTTGCTGTGTGTATTAGTGCATTATCATCCTGATACATGGCCTTAGGGGTACAATGTCTGAACCATTGGGTGCACATAGTCAACCTTCACACTTTGCTCTTACTGGTGGAATGTGCAATAAGTGAAGTTTGGCCACCAGGCTGCGCAAATATAGCCATGAAACCTCCAACACTATATTGGCCAGTGTTTCAGTTTCATTGTTCCAACCCCTGTATGTATATATATGTTTGCTACATTCGTCCCGTGATTTGTATGGCCCAAACCTTATTATATGAATAATCATGTCAACATATACCAAGGTTGTCCATTGGCCAGATCTTGTATGAAACGCATCCTTTTAACACAACTGACACATACAAATTTCGACCCATTCGTCCACTTAAATTGGCAACGTACAACCCAGTGATGCTGTTAGTAGTACCGTGGGAAGTATCACTAAATATAGACCTGCATGTAAAATGCAATATATTTTCCACTTCAAAAGGCTATGGTTTAAATCGATTAAATATGAGCGCTGAAAGTTTCAAGTCAGGTGCTGCGCTACTTCATTTACTGCAGGTACCGAGTTATGTTCCAAGTTATATTTCACCACTTAGGCCTATATTCCTGGCAAAAAGTGCCATCTGCTGGCAGAGAATAATTTTGCATTTTTCAATAAGCCCTTTTTGCACTGTTTAGACCAGGGGTTTTCAACTCCAGTCTTCGGGCCTCCCCTGACATAATGTTTTAGATGTCACCCTACTGAACATCTTAACAAGTTAATGAAATAATGAAGTGATGACTGAATCATTACTGATCAACTTTATTGGGACTTTAGTAGCTTGTTTTGTGATGTTGAGAATTAATATGTTTATCTGATTTGTTTGTTGATTGGCACCATTGTTGAGATTAATACACTGATCCTTGACATCTGTGTTTGACCAACTAGTTCAGTGGATGATGTTCTTGAGATTTTATTTAGTTCTTCATAATAATTGATCAGCACAACACTGTTTTAGAGCACTAAACTGAGTTCAACATAGACAAAACACAATACAATGTATCCAAACATAAGCACATAACTAACATCTGATGTTAAAGTACTTTGGCTGTGCTTTGCTGTAATACAAAAGCTTTGAAAACATTATTACAGCAGCCTAAAAAAACTGTAAAGTCAAGAGGTCAATTAAAAAAAACACTAAACAATATTATGTGACTTTTTATTGCCCATGTTTTCTTCAGTGATTTTGTTTGTTAACAGCAGGTGTTCATCATTAATGATTCAATCATCACTTCATTATCTCATCAACTTGTTAACATGTTCAATAGGGAAACATCTAAAACATTATGTCAGGGGAGGCCCGAGGACTGGATTTGAAAACCCCTGGTTTAGACCAAAGCCAAAAACAGCAGTAGTAAATGCAAAAAGGTGGATCGACACGACGATGAATGAATTATAAAACTCTTAAAGATATATAGCCTACACTAAGATTTTACCCCACCCCACTAACTGTTTTTGGGTACCCAAATGTTGACAGGTATGCAAATGATTGCTCATATATAGCCTATAAATATGCACTTTAGCATCAAGACAAGGTGATGTAGATGTTGTGGGAAAAACTAATAAAGAATTTAAGCAGGTTTATGGTTTATGGCCCACCCAACTCGGAAACTCAGGTCTCAGAATAATCTCAGATTCCGTATCGCAGTAGTAAATACCAAAAGTAAATACCACTTGAGAGGCGTTCAAATCCAATTTCCGATTAGAAAACCCTTACAATAATTCTGACAGCATGTAAAAGCATGCAATAGCAAAATAAGGCTGTCAGTCCTGTATTTAAGTTCACAGACACATTTATTTACTGGGGCGATGCATTTTATAACTAAAGCAGTGTTGAGAGGGGAAAAAACAATAGGGCTAGTTTTGGCCTAGTTTTAAATAGCAGTTGACCATATGCATGGTTACTTCCTGATTTTAGATAAGCCAGCTCAGTCATTTTCAGTCAACTGTACTGTGCCATAAGAGGAGCACCGTTTGCTCTTTTTCTCTACATAGACCATTCACAATTTGAAGACATTTTGTTTGACTAAGAGGACCATGCATCCACGTATGCCGTTTTAAGAATGACAAACGCAGGTGTAAAAAATGACACATGTGAAAGTGAAAGTGAAAGTGACGTGACGTGACGTGTGGCCAAGTATGGTGACCCATACTCGGAATTTGTGCTCTGCATTTAACCCATCCAAGTGCACACACACAGTAGTGAACACACACACAGTGAACATACACCCGGAGCAGTGGGCAGCCATTGCATTGCTGCGGCGCCCGGGGAGCAGTTGGGGGTTCGGTGCTTTGCTCAAGGGTCTCGCCTCAGTCGTGGTATTGACGATGGAGAGAGCGCTGGATATTCACTCCCCCCACTGTCAATCCCTGCCGGACCTGCAACCTTTTGATTACAAGTCCGACTCCCTAACCATTAGGCCACGGCTGCCCCCAACATGTGAAGTCATTGCTATGTTTGTCAGTAATTACGGAATGAAACAGCTGACAAGCAAATGTCAAAAATAGAGCTGCGTGTTAAATGATTCAGACTAAATTCAGAGTAACAAGTAACAAGTTGGTGTTGGTTAAAAATAGGCTATTTAGTAGATTTTACTGTTAAAGATACAACATAAAAGATGTAGTTTTTAAATTAAATCTAAAAATATTCAAATTCATATTAAATGCATTATTTCATTGTTATAGCATTAATATTTAACTTGTTCAATTTATAGTCAACTATATACTAACTATATATTTAAATAATTCACCCGTTGGTGTCTGGGCTTATTTATTTTCTATGACTTCCTGCACTTGGTATGCTGTACAGTAAAATAAACTTTAAAGATTCACTTTTCATTCGTGAAGATGACATGAAAAAAAAAATGTGCCAAAAAAATGTGTAAAACAGCAGAAAACAGACATGAAAATGACATAAAATTACCATTATAACCAGCTGATGGCAGCAGAGATCTCAACTCATTGGCTGCAGCTGCCATTTTAACTCCTGGTTTTTTTCCCATCTTGCTTTTGGATTTATTATAAAATTACTATTATAACAAATTTTAGTGCAAATACAGCACTGAAGTATATCAAAGAAGTTTAGTCAACTTGAAATGTATAATGTATATATTTGAGCTGATTCCATTTAAAATTTTAAGGCAGCCAGATACCAAATTATTTTAAGTTGACTCAGCAAATTGTGTTTAATTTTTTTACCTTGTAGAGTTGAAATTGACTCCGAAGGTAAGTTATTGAAGAGATAGCGTTGCTTTTATTGTTAAATAAAATGAAACAATGTTAATGCCACTATCATTTTTTCTCAGTTTCTGAGAAGAATAAGACAGAAAAGGTTTCTGTGAGTCTCAAGAGTCCCTTTTTTATTAATTTTATTTATTAATAAAATAGCCTAGATTGTTTCATTTTATTCCTCAGCAACTCAGCCTATGTGTCGTGCATTTAAAATTTGTCGTGCCTTAATGCACTGCAAACTATTGATTATCCCTTACATATACAATTAGCTTTACCAGAAAGTTACGAGCTGGTTTATCATTATGCGGAGGATCTAAAGAACTTCCCATGCATATGGTCGTTTTGGCTGGTTTTGTTTTGCACACCTACCAACTCTGAACCAAATCACACACGTACATTTTTAAAACTCACAAGAGCACTTTTGGCAAAGCTCTGCTGTGAGAACTTAATGGTTTTTGTGGGTTTCAGTCACTTTCAGAAACGCTAATATGGTGCTGTTGAGATCCAGTCACTGTCCTCTTCTTTATCTGTTCCCGTCAGATTTGTAGTCTGCATGCAATTCAAATGCTCTCCTTTTTGTTTCTAATAGCTGTAGTGGGTTTGATGGATGAAATTGGGCCTCAGTTAACTTTTTGTCTTGTTTGTTTACATGTGCACTTTAGGATGTTGCCATCTTTGATATTTACATGTGTCACTGTTGTTATGGTTAAGGGTAATATTCACTAAGGCAGGGGTGTTCAAACCTGCTCCTGGAAATTTTATCAACCTGCACCAACACATTTGCATTGAAGTTTCTAGTGAGTCTGAGGAACTATTGATTAGTTGGTTCAGGTGTTTAATTTGGGTCAAAGCTAAACTCTCACAGTAAAGGCTGTGCCAAGTGCAAAGCCAGTAGTTTTTTTCTTTTGAAAAACTGTATAGTTAAAAGTAAAAGCTAATAGTGAGACTGTGTGTCATGATGCTGTATTTTTCTGCTTTATGTATGTATCTATGCAGTAGAATGTACAATTCATCATTGTTTGTACAAAAATCAGGAAATGGAAAAACTTGTTTTATAATTAAACACTGTGGTATCAACATTGATATTGTGGCTTTGTATATGGTCAGACTTTTGCATGTGTGCATATTATGAACATTTGACCAAAGTCAAGCTAAACTGTTGTTAAAAGATGTTTGATCAGCAAATGCCAGACATCTGTTTTATCCATCATTTAGTCACGTCTGAGAGAGTAAGTGCATTGCATTAAATTTTCATAAACTTACAGGTTATAAAATTTATTGGAGCTCATTTTTTCCTCTCATTTGGCCATGTTATAAAAAGTAAAGTGCTACACACAGATTGTTTAAGGGAAAAAAATCATTGTCAATATGTCAAAAAGCAGTAAAATCTGTTAGGACTAAATCTTTTTCAGAAATCATTACAAAAAAATGTCATAGGCCAATCATTTTTTTAATCCATTTGTGATACAAAAACACTTTGTGATCCATTTTTTAAATTTCTTTACAAACAAGATTACAAGAAGAACAACAACAAAATTTTGGATCTCATACTCAGCCTTCTTCGTTTAGTCCGTCTGGCTTCAGAGTTTTATTTCAGTTTAAGCCCATTTCCCTTTGAAACCTTTCAAGTAGTGTCATTCAGTTTAAAGCCCACAAACTTCTATCAGGATAAAATTCCTGCATTTGGTTTTAAATCCCTAAATGGACTGGCACCCACTCTTAATAGTAGTTAAGTATGTTACTTATAATAAATGTAGTCTCAAAGATGCACTAGTTAAAGAGACATGCAGTGAAAAAAAAATGCAATGCTGTGGAGAAGCTGGGGAAAACAGGCAGAGTCAATGATCTATGTGCAGGTATTTATTGAAAAAAAATAAATAAAAATAAAACAGACCAGGGGGGTCTTCCATAAAACAAGTTTACCAAATAAGCCAGGCTTGTTTCAGTTAGTCTGACTTATTGTCACTTGATTTGGCTCAAAATAAGGTATTCACTAACTGAAATAAGCCTGGTTTATTGAGTAAACTTCTTTTATGGAACACCCCCCAGAATGACAGGCAGACAACCAAGACATTTAACAACTCACAAGGAGTTAAAGAAACACTGTGCCTATATATACACTGGGGGCTAACACGCTTAACAAGACAACAAGACAAACCTGGGGAGATTAATCAAGGGCAACCAATGAACAAACAAACTACAGTCTGACTACAAACACCACGGGAGACAGGAAGTCACATAAAAGTCCAAGACAGGACATAATATTGTATTGTGTACTATTTATCTTATATTTCACCCCAATGGCAATGTTATTATTTAAAATCATACACATTTTGTTTAACATCTTTATCACAGGCAAAAAATATATCTTATAGTTATAGATGCCATGTTAGTACTGCATCATCCAGATACTTTGATGCATTTATTACCTGAAAATGACTTGAAAACACATAGTGTCGCAATCGTGTTTGTATTGTTTTCACATTTGCTTTTGTCCATTTAGTCCATGCATTCCTTGGCACATTCGTTTTGGACTTTCTGCACGCGCGCGCTCTCCGGCTTCGATTATGATAATCAAATACAAACAGTGAGATTCTTTATAGAAAGATTACAAATATGGGAGAAATATGGGAAGATATTTAAATGGGACGATAGCAGATAGAATGGTAAAATACGGGAGAATCCCAGGAAAACCGGGAGGGTTGACGGGTATTTAGCATCTCATCCACTGATCTGTTCCCACGGTTTCTAGTGAGTCTGAGGGACTTTTGATTAGTTGGTTCATGTGTTTCATTTGGGTCGAAGCTAAACTCTGCTGGATAGTGGCCCTCGGGAACAGTTTTGGAACAAGAGCTTGATATTTCGAAAAACAGCCAGGACTGCCACAAGGGCTGTGCCAAATGCAACGCCAATAGTTTTATAGTTCATCATTTTTTATTTTGAAAAACTGTAATAGCTAATAGTGAGACTGTGTGTCATGATGCTGTATTTTTCTGCTTGTTAAAAATTTACAGTAGAACGTACAATTCATCACTGTATGTACAAAACTACTACTTTTCAGGAAATGGAAAAACACTCTGTTTTTATTATTATTATTATTATTAATTGAACACTGTGGGTATCAAAGTTGATATTGTGGCTTTGTATTTGGTCAGACTTTTGCATGTGTCATTATATTATTTACATTTGACCAAAGTCAAGCTAAATGCTGTTAAAAGATTTTTGACCAGCAAATGCCAGACATCTGTTTTAGCCCTCATTTAGTCACATCTGAGAGAGTAAGTGCATTGCATTAAATTTTCATAAACTTACAGGTTATAAAGTTTATTGGAGCTCATTTTTTCCTCTCATTTGGTCAAAATATGTTATAAAAGGTAAAGTGCTACCCACAGACTGTGGAAAAGATGATTCATTGACAACTTTTCAAAAAGCAGTAAAAGCTGCTAGGACTAAATATTATTCGGAAATTATTACAAAAAACGTCATGGGCCAATATTTTTTTTTCCTACAGTTAACTTTTCTACTAATCCCTCTTCAGTTGTCCTTCCAAACTTATCACAAACACTTTGATTGCACATTTTGGATCTCATACTCAGCCTCCTTGGTCCGTCCGGCTTCAGAGTTTTATCTCGGTTTGAGCCCATTTCCTTTTGAAACCTTTCAAGAAGTGGCCACTCAGTTCAAGCCCACACACTCTAATCAGGATAAAATTCCCTTTATTGTTTTTAAATCCCTAAATGGACTTATTGGCACCCACTTATTTGTTGATCTACAGTTCAAAGGCTGTTGACGGTTGCTAGGTCATGACTAAAAACTGAGAGGAAGTCTGGCTTTTTCTGTTATTGCACCTAAATTGTGGAATAGCCTTTCATTGTGTTACAAACTGCTCAAACATTTTTGGATTGTAAATCAAAGCTAAAAACTCATTTGTTTTCTTTGGCTTTTAATGTAATATAGAAATTAATATAATACCTTTTATTGTTTGTGTTGCTCTGAATGCTGTTATATTATAGCAGTGGTTCCCAATTCCAGTCCTGGGGACCCCCTGCTCTGCACATTTTGCATGTCTCCCTTATTTAACACACCTGAATCAGATCATCAGCTCATTAGTTCAGTTAATGGCTCTCTCCCCTAACAAGCTGTTGATATTAATCAGGTGTGTTAAATAAGGGAGACATGCAAAACGTGCAGAGCAGGGGGTCCCCAGGACTGGAATTGGGAACCACTGTATTATAGTGCTCTAGAATTAAACTTGACACTAGCCCCTTTCACACAGCAATCCTGGTAAATTGCCATAATATTACCAGTAAGACTTTAGCAGTCTGAGTGACAGGCATAAAGAAAGTGTTTTTGCTCTTATAAACCAGAGACACGCTTAAATGTATCCAACTGCAGAGCCACCGCTCTGATGTGTGAAAAAAAGTTCAGTTCAGTTAAGGTTCAATTTAACTTTATTGTCTGCTTGCCACAGAGCTGAAATTTGTCTTTGACACTGCTGACATAAATACATCCACATTAACATTTAAAAACACATTACACATTAGCAACACAACATACAATTACACAAGTTTAAACAGCTAACTCAAACAGTCTGGGATGGCTGGGTCTCGAGCGTGACACACTGAAAAAACAGAGGTGTAAAGGCCTAAAACCATGCTCGAGTAAGAGTACAGATACTGTACAGTAAAAGTTACTCCGCTATAAGTAACCAATTTTAAAACAACTTGAGTCAAGTCTCAGAGTATCTCATCTGAGTATCTTTAACAGCAATTATGTATGTTATTTGTAATAAATATAGTCTCAGAGATGCACTAGTTAAAGAGACATGCCAGTCAAAAAGTGTAACATTGTGGAGAACCTGGGGAAAACATGTAGAGTCAAGAATCTATGTGCAGGTATTTATTGAGGGGAAGAAAAAAAAAAAACAATCAAGCAAACAGACCATGACATTCAACAAACTCACAAGGAACTAAAGAAACACTAGGGCTATATATACACTGGGGGCTAACACTAACAAAACAACAAGAGAAACCTGGGAAGACTAATCAAGTGCAATCAATGAACAAACAAACTACAAACTGACTACAAACACTACAACAGGAGACAGGAAGTGTCATAAAAGTCCAAGACAAGGCACAGAGATAATGTAACAAAAACAAGAAAGAGTTGATTTGTTAAGAGGGCAATCATGTTTATTTTTTTAAAACCAAAAAAAAAAAAATTAGCACCTCAAAATTTCACAAAAAAAAAAAAAAAAAAATTATATTATATATATATATATATATATATATATATATATATTATATATATATTTTATTAATATATTAATACGAAGAAAAAGTACCGTAATTAGTTACATTTACTCAAATACTTTACACCTCTGTGAAAAAGCTGTGAGACAAGGCACCAAACATCCACAAAGTCCATCTAATGCATATTTACATTGAAAAACTGATAAAACAGCTAAACACCCAGCCTGGTCTTAGCTGGCCAGCGGGCTGGTTTTAGAGGCATTTTGGCCACTTCTTTAGCTGGTCAGGCTGGAAGGCCAGATGGAACAACCAGTTAAAACCAGCTTGACCAGTCTAGCCAGGCTGGGAGACCAGCTAAAACCAGCTACTTCTAGTTTAAACCTGCTTAAACCAGCTAAAACCAGCCAACCAGCTTAGGCTGGTGTTGGGTTTTTTCCATAAGAATGCTATGATTGGCCAATTGGGAATAAAGCTTACTTTGGTCATACCGGTAATCTTTATTCTGTGTTCACACAGAGTACATTACTGGTAATCTTCTGGTAATATTACAACTTCCCATACCAGTAAACTGCCAGAATGAATTTAGGCTACTGGTATTTTTACAAAAATTCCTGTTCACACATGATCTATTAACAGTAATTCACTGGTAATTTAACAGTACATATTTATTTGCTATGACTATATTGCTATACACACACACACACACACACACACACACACACAGTCAACCGGTACTTTATTAACACAAGCGCTTTTTAATACTTATATTTTAATTACTTTTAATACCTCTTGCTATTGAATTTTGTATTTTCTTCATTTAGCTGTATTGGTCTAATTCTGTTCTTTCTGAAAAACAACTATAATCAAAGAAATGCACAGTGTAAACAAAACTTTAAAATAATTCTGAAATAAAGTTACAGTTTACACAAATGTGAAAATAAATTTTGTGGAATATCCATTAATGGAACCAGTTTCTTAAGTATCTAGTCATATCCAGTTCTGCGGAAATAAAGGTCATGTGTCCATTTCTGCGTAAAGCTGACCACTTCCCTTTGATGAGACAAAAAAAAAAAAAAAAACAACAGCACTCACAATGACACAATGACCAGACGTGTCATTACTGAGAAAACACTGCACACACACGCTGCTACAATTCCTCTTAACAAACAGAAAAATCGCAGAAAAAAATTATTATATTTAAACAAAAAGCTACCATTGGTCTCAAACTCAATTCCTGGAAGGCCACAGCTCTGCATAGTTTAGCTCCAACCCCAATTAAATGCTCCTGATCCTAGCCAATCACGCTCTTCAGGGTAACTAGAAACTCGTTTTAAAGCAGGTGGGAGTTGGAGCTGGTTGGAGCTAAACTGTGGAGAGCGGCGGCCCTCCAGAAATTGAGTTTGAGACAAGCTGCCATGAGGAGATTTAAAGGCCATTAGTACCAGAAGTATCATGTCCCTTCAAATGGGAAAAGCACAAGCCTTTGAGCCAAAAGTATTTTGAAGACGTCTTTGCGTCTTTGAAAAGCTTTCATTGCGTATACCAGAAATCATCATTCACGCAAGTGACAGATGACACATTTGATATACAGGATCCAATGAGGTCAAACCAGCAGTCACATCCTCCACACATTATTCGCTTTAAGAAATATGAAACAAAATGCAGTAGGTTTCCTTCCTTAAAGCAATGTTAAGGCTGATCACTTTTCACTTGAACCTTCTGTTGAAATTCCCGTCATCTTACACCATGCCTGATTTCCCTTGAACACCTCGTGAGTCTGTACTGAAAATGGGGGTGCTTCAAAAAAAAAAAAAAAAAATCCAGGATAAGTACAGTGGTAAACTGAATCCATTACATCTGTGATGTCTGGAGTGATGTTACCGTATTCTCTGGATGACTTGGAGAAGGTGTTCAGTGCAGGTAGGAATTTTGTCTAGAAAACATCAATTACAGTTCATAAAGACCACATGAGTCATTAAAAAGTTTATTACAAGACATGTTTGTTTTACCTCGATATCTTGCAATTGCATATGCTGAAACCAAAGCCATTGCTGTCAGGAAAATACTCAGTATCACAGAGGAAGTGCATGAACTGCACGAACTGCAACTGGGGCAGACTTCACTTTTCTGCTCCTCATCTAGAAAAAAAAAAAAAAAAAAAAAAAGAATCAAACAACTGTCTTTGTTTGCACGGCTGTCAGTAAAGGTGCTTTTCAAAAGACCACAGTTTTTGCAGGTTGTATCACTTTCTTTTGCATTCATTATATTTAACTGTTTACATTTTCACACCTCAAGCCCAAAGTATATTCATCTTTTGATGCGTACAGCCGAACTCATAGCCTTTCAAAGTAGGCTAAGGGGACTTTAAGAAACAACCGCTGATAGAACAACAGCACCTACAGTGTTAACCGCTGTAGCCAAAGAATGCAAAAAAAGTGGGTGCACGAAAAGTGCTTAAGTAATTCAACTTAACCGTATCCCTAAGGGGAAAAAATCCCTGAGGCAAGCAAGTTCTTTAAGAGTGTTGCAACAAACATCTTACATCAACAAACATCACTAGCTGTGAAACGTTTATACAAAGCGTTTCACAGTAGGTTCTGACAACATACGGCAACGGGCGTCGCAGTTGCTAGAGTTACTGCATTGCATAATAAACAGAATATAACAAAATGGAAACATAATCGAATAGAAACATTTTATTAACTGAACATGAGCGCTGCATGTTCCTGCGCTGCTTTGTACACAGTCATTACTGGAGAAACAGCTATTTTTAAGTCTTTCCAAAAGCACCACCTGCTGACCGATGACAGGGAATTTTCTAATGTGAAAATCAAGCCATGTTTTGAAACTAGTGGATCGACAAGAAGATAATGCATTATAAAAATCTAAACAATTGAGACAGTAAAATATATTTATATTGTTATTTAATGTATATAATAATTGACTGATAACCGTATTTGTGTGCTTACATTATTGAGCTATTTTAGCTGATCAGCTCTAAAATACAATGGCTCAAACCGGTGTTGCCACCTTGTGGAAAAAACAGGTTGTAAATGAATGAAAACCATAAAATTCAAAGTGCAAGTGCAAACTGAGGGCTGCAATGGTGCGTTTAAAGTATGTATAGCTAAACACCGGTTCCCTCACTCATACATCTCTCAGTCATGATGCGTCTACCAACTGTTTATTGCTATATGTCACTTGCAGCTGCGCGCGCACTAAAATAATGGAATAAGAGAAAAAATAAATACATTTTGTGCCTTTTGATGCCAGAATCAGAATGCAAATGATCTTTATAGAATAATGTCATCAAATAGGCCATCTGAAGTTAAACGCAGACATTTAAATGGACAGAATATGAATGAAAACTGCTAAGATTACTTTTATAAAGCATACATTTGTTGTTGTTGTTCAGTCTTTTTGTCCGTGAAACAGTGGCTCAAACCAGTGTCGCCACCTTGTGGAGAAACTAGCTTGTAAATGAATGAATACCATAAAATTCAAGGTGCGAGTGCTAACTGAGTGTTGTAACGGTGCGTTTAACGGTCCACTGAAGTGCCTTGAAACATGCAGCGTTATTCTATGTGGTGACCTAATTTCAACTGAAACAGGAAAACAGGGCAAGCCATAACGAGCAGCCCCACCCACTTTTTAAAATAGCGTGCCATTTATATCAGCTCTCGGGCCAGAGCTGTGAGCTTGGTAAAGCCGCATTTGATAGTTTATGACAGCCTCAGTCTAATAAATGATTCTTATATTCAATATCAAAACTCTTACTAAAACAAAATAGCAGAGTTGTGGACTCAAGTCGCATGGCTCGAGACTTGACTTGGACTCGAGTCACAAATTTGAAGACTTGTGACTCGACTCGACATAATCAAAGAAGACTTGAGACTCCACTTTGACAGCAATGACTCGAGACTAGACTTGGACTTGAACCCTGTGACTCGGCAAGTCTTAATGGCTATATCTTCTAAAAAAAAAAAAACTACAGAGTTCTGATCGATATAGACTTTTTGGACTTAAAAAAGGCTACTGTCCGGGATTTGGCTTTTACTTTCTATACTCTCCATTCATTGTGTATGTTTTTGTATCAAAGCCTTGCGTGGGACTGTTTTGTTATCCCGCTCCCGCAAACATATTAAACATAATTTTCATGCATGACAGAGTCGCTGTCAACGTGCGAAGAATTTAAATCGCTCGTGTTGGATGTAGGGTTGCCAAATCCACATTTTTTCCTCGGAATTGGTCTGATTTTAAACTTTTGCGGTGGGTTAATTTTCTCTCGTGGTTTAAAAGTTTTAAATATTGCAATAATTCCATTTGACTGAAATGCTTGTATTGAAACATTTTACATTCTATTTGTGATAAAACTGTGGTAGATATTAGTTTTGTGAAAGATGGCCACTGTGGTAGGAAACTTTTTATCTGTGTTTATGATCAGTCTGCATAGCAGTGACTGTAAAATATTTAGTTTTGGTATGGAAATGACATATTTTGATACCAAAACTAGGACCCCAACTGATTCAGTTGATTCATTCAAATCACTGAATCATAAACAAATGAAAACAGTGGACTTAAAATTATTTATTCATTAAATTATTCCTATATTTGTTCACAAACAATGATTAATTCCTCAATGAAACACCACTAATTATTGTATCTTTGCAATTATTCTTACTTTAGACTATTATCGACTTTAAATTGGTGATTTGGGCAATCAGCACTAATGACTTGTTTAGGACTTGAAGCTTAATGCTGAGAACTTGCAACTCGACTTGGACTTGCCTGTCTTGACTCAGGACTTGACTTGTGAATTGTCTGTCATGACTTGGGACTTGACTCGAGACTTGAATGCAAAGACTTGAGACTTACTTATGACTTGCAAAACAATGACTTGGTCCCACCTCTGCAAAACAGTGATCATAATCATGCTGAGTCGCACATGATCTGCTCCGTGTGATCACGTCTCTGGACCACAGCCAAAGTCTGGAGCATACTGTGCACTCTGCTGCGGTTCGCGTGACACAATGTGAAACCAGACCTCATTTGCCCCAATGAAAAACATATTTACATTGTCTGAATTGTTCCCCATTGTGCACTATGTGCCATTCACCATACAGTAAATACACACACGCTGTGAACAAGTGACTGATCTCAGCCGCAGCTTCAGCATTGTGGAACAATCCAACGCTCTCTATTGACTTTGTATTGTGGGAAGCTGCCTTCTTGTCATTTCTGACTCATAACAAAAAACAGAACAATGTCTAAAAGCTGCTATGTGACAAGGTGTATAGTAAACTAGTTAAAAAAGACGATGTTTTTATAAGCTGTCGACCCAAAAAAATAAGCGTTTAAGGACACAAATAGTTGTAGATGTCAGGGTATTTCATGATGGGTCATTCAGTTTGATCATTTCTCCAACAAAAATAAGGTAAGGGAAAGGAGCACTGATCGACACAGACCTATAAAATTTAGTTTCTCAATATATCTCCTCCTTTCAGGTTTACATAGGATGGTGAAATAATCCTTTGACATGGTTCGAAATAATGAATGTTTATTGTCGCAGATTAAGTTCTCAGAGTAATATGACAGCTTATAAATATGAACAGCTTAGCTTGTTTACTGTACACCTTGTCACATAGCAGTTTATAAATATTGTTCTGTTTTGTTGTTGTTGTTGTTGTTGTTGTTGTTGTTGTTGTTGTTATTATAAGTCAGAAATGACAAGGAGGCAGTTTCCCACAATACAAAGTCAATGGAGAGTGTTGGATTGTTTTCCCCCCGGTGGGGATGGTTTTCAGATTATGAAGCGTGTCGCTCTGCCTCTATAGATAACCTAAGGCTAACATTCATATTAAAAGCCGAAAACCTTTAATTTTGATTTCATGGGGACTTTAAGTCAGGCAGCATTCAAATTCCTGTACTATCTTGAGTAGGTACATTACTTTTTTTTACCTAATGACTGCAAAAAGAGTTCTTATCTAATAATATGAATGTAATCTGAACATATATTCCCCATGTTATCATTGTCACATGAGACCTCATGGGACATTAAGTGTCCATCACACTTCACAATCACACTGGAAGTAGAGGCTCCTCCATGTACTTTTTGCCTACTTTTCTATGAGTACTTTTGTGAGTAATTTTGCACATGCTTATTTTGTCACATACCTTTTTTGCTGATACAGTAGGGAAGTATATAATTTTGGATACAACAAAAAACGCCCAAGTATAGTCACCAATGACGTCATTTGGAGATGAGTCTGCATAGCAGTAATTTCTTGGTGATTGTAGTAGTGTTTGGCTTTCCAGTCACATTGGAAATATCATATTTATGAGCTTAAATGCCAACACTCTGGATTTTCTTTAAGCCCCACATTCTAAAGCAAAACACACCTAGTGCACATTCTTTATTTTCTAGAAGAAGATTTTAAAAATCTTGTATTTTTGTGTAGTTAATTAATAGAAAGTACACCGCCATCTTGCTCCGACAAAATGAGCGCATAGCAAAAAAAGGGGTCTTTTAAATTCTCGCAATTCTGGGACATCCTTTGGGAGACTACAGTTTTAAGGAGAAAATACTCAGCAATGATGTTGATTAATGGATTGGCACATGGTTTGTCTTTGTCAGCATATTAAAAACACCACATAGACAAGTTATATTAAAAATTATCATGGCATTTCCAAGCTGTATAATTGTATGGGCAGTGTTTCGTTTCATCAGTCTAAAACAAGTCCGATAAAGCGCATCCATTCATAATAAAAAGTGCCTCACACAGCTCCAGGGGGTGAATAAAGCCGTCCTGTAGTGCAGAGGTCTTCAACCCTGCTCCTGGGGACCCACTTGCCTGGAAAGTTTATTTGCAACCGGCTTCAGCACACCTGCCTGCAATTTTCAAGCAGTCTTGAGGAGCTTGATTGCCCACTTCAGGTGTGTTTGATTAGGGTTGTAGCTAAACTCTTCAGGATAGTGGGTCCCCAGGAACAGGGTTGAAGACCTCTGCTGTAGTGAATCGATGCATTTTTGTAAGAAAAATATTCATATTTAAAAAGTAACAATCACTTTAATCTAGCTTGCGCCAACTGGTCGTACACAAAAGCCCTTCCAGGCAGATGACGTAAACAAGCCAACGTTTGTTTACAGAAGCAAAGGAAGCAAAGTTTCCTTACTTTAGCAAAGAAAAAACAGTCTCCTCTTGGCTTATATCGAAATCCTCCAACATTTATCTTTACAAATCCTCATTTTGTACTTCTAATTTGTGACTGTTGCTTTGTTTTAATCTCTCCATGCTGTGTTCGCATGCATAACACCAACGTCGACCAGTTGGCGCAAGCTAGATTAAAGTGATTTTTACTTTTTAAATATGGATATTTTTCTTACAAAAACACATTGATTCACTAGAGGAGGCCTTTATTCACCCCCTGGAGCCATGTAAGGCACTTTTTTACTATGGATAGATGTACTTTATTGGACTTGTTTCGGACTGATGAAGAGAAACACTTGCCTATGACATTCTAAAGCTCGGAAATGCCAAGATAATTTTTAGTATAACTCTGATTGGATTCATCTGAAAGAAGGAAGTCTTAAAAATAAAGGTGCTTTAAAGCGATGCCATATTTGGTTCCACAAAGAACAATTCAGTCAAAGGTTTTTTTAAGAACCATCTCTTTATTCCTTTTTTATAATCTGAAGAGCCTTCTTTCTCCACAAAGGACCAAAAGGTTCTTCAGATGTTTAAGGATTCTTTATGGAACCATTTAGACCAGGGGTCAGCACACTCGGTCCTGAAGGGAGTTTCGCTCCAACCCTAATCAAATACACCTGAACCAGCTAATCAAGGTCTTATTTGCCTTGAGGGTGAGTAGATTATGGGCTAATTTTCATTTTGGGGTGAACTAACCCTTTAAGTGGACTGAATGATAGGTCTGAGGCTTACGTTTGGAAGTGCATTTAAAGCATGTGACAGCATCCTAAAGAAGTAATAATCTGTCAGTGAGACCTACCTGAACATCCCACTGTCATTTGCTTGGTCACTGTCTGTTGACCGCTGGAGCCAGTGCAGTTGAATGTCACATTTCTGTTGCCACTAAATGATGCGTAAAGAACTGACAAAGAGTCAACAGAGTTTGGGATTCCTGAAATATACGATCCGTTGAACTCCCCATCAGGCATCCAGGACAAATTTACATTTGAGGCAGATGCAGTGCACTCAAGGACAAGGTGGCACTCGCTGTCTTTGAGGAAATGAAGCTTCTTCTGGGTTACTTGTATCTGGAGACGTTCTGCAGGACGTTATATCGGTTACTCAATCTGAGACAACTTCAGTAGATTGTTTACTATACTGGAGACTGCTTACCTTGAACTGAGAGATGAACTCTAATTTGTATCCGTGTATCATTTGAGGTGACCAAAGCCATATTGTACACCATGCTGTCATCCATTCTCAAAGGATTGATTGTTAAATCTCCCGTTACATTGTTAAGCTCAAGTCGGCCCTGATGTCTCCAAAACTTGAATATAGTCACTTTGCCTTCCGTTAGACTCGCAATGTATGTTGTGTTCCTATAAATAGACCACTGAACTCTGGTGAGATTCCATGATCTGTCCGCTCCAGATTTTAGGACGACTGAATGGTTACGGTAACCAATAATTTCTATGTCACTGCCACTCACTGCAAAAATAAACACAGGTCCGTTGATTTGCATGAACACCCTAAGATGTGAGAGGAAATATTTTTGTTGTTTCGCAGAAAAGGGAAACACCCTGTTTGCAGTGAAGCTGAATTTAGGTTGGCTTTCTTTGTTTCTCATTGAAAGACATTTACTTTTCATCTCAGAAATTCTTCAAAAATCTAGCCCAGTACCATACTATATAACATTAACACAACAAACTCTGTATGATATGAGTAAATTCTTGTAAACTTACCATGATGGAAACACACAATAGACAGCAACACAATTCGACATAGACTCATTGCTCGTTGGCTTGTCTGTATTAATCAGCGAGGTCCTCAAAGTGGTTGGCCTTCCTTCACACAACCTGTGAAATTCCTTATCAGAAAATACAGTCAACTGACTGTCAGTCATGCTGCAGAAACATCACTTGAAGGAAATGGGAAGTGTGGTGAGAAACACGTGTTTCCTCTTGTCATAGTGTTTCACGAGTTTAGGAGTTTCAAAAAAAACAGCCTTATTAAATGAAACTTGTTTTGGGGGTGGGGGGTTGTTTGTTAGTTTTTCTGTATGTTTTTAACAAAGTCTCATTATATGTAAAGGTCAGTGTAACTACATCACTTTTTGTTTAGCTTATGCATTAGCAGCATGAAAATCCCCTGAAGCTCAACACTTTGTCATCCACCCACATGCTCACAACTTTTAATGTTACTGACACTCCCACTCAAATTAAAGACTTAACTTTAACCACTGCATTAGTTTTTAAATGATATTCTGATCTGTTTTTACAACAGCAAATTATGAAGGAATCAATCATTTTAAACCTGTGGATCACAAACAATGTTTTGCAGAACGTTTGCTGCTCTTTTACATACAAAATCTTTGGTGCTTATAATAATAATTGCTCACTAGAAATCCTCCCTTTTTTTGTACCCGTCAAATGACATTTGCAATTGGCCAACATTAAAAAAAACTGGATGTCAGTGTGACATGGTGATTTGAGGAACCCTTAGTATGAGATTGCTTAAAATGATTTAAAACAAGACTTGAAAAAGCTTTAACGCATCTGGTGCTCCTCAGGTGGCATTAAGAAATTACCTTTTAAAATTTTCAATTTAATTTGTAATTTGGTTCATTTTTAATTTAAATAAAAAAATATATCTCGAAAAAAAAGTTTGAGAGTAATGCACAAAAATACCATTTTCTTAATTTAGATTAAAAGTTTTGGAGCAGTGTTAATTTCGTTGACAAATAATTTTCGGCATAATTGTCGTCAATGACATTTTTTTCACAGACGATAACAAACTAAAATTCTTTTTGAATGACAAAAAGTATGACAATAATTTACTTGCATTTTCGTCAACATATAAAAACAAGACAAATGTTAGGGAGAGACAGTGTTGCCAAGTCTGCGGTTTTAACACTGTTGCCGCAGGTTATTTTTGATGTCCGTGGGTTGAAGCAGCAATAGATATGTATGGAAGCAACCCCATTAACATCTTTTAACCCCTGAAATTCGAATTAACCAGAGATACATGTATTTTTAAAAAACATGTATTTTACACCCAGGAATGTGATTTTTAACAGGTAACCCCCGTCAAAATGCGATTGGCCTAGTTTTGGGCTAGTTTTGAGTAGCAGTTGGGCGGGTTTTGTTGTGAAAACCTGGCAACCCTGTGAAGGGAGGATATGGAAAGAGATTGAACAGAAACATCTGTTGCGTAGGAGGTTAGATGCATACAAACCGGCAGGACACAAGCTAAAATACACTTGCTACACGTCTTATAAAACGTTCAAAAATGTCAGAATGTGTGAGTACAAGAAGTGCAGACATATGGATAAATTGGACGACGCAAGAGAAAACTGCGGATGAAAAGGGACTGCGGATGAAAATTAGCCATTGGCTAAATTCGGTAATGCATGAAATGGAAACATTTATGTCAAAATTGTGCATGGTCCCTTTTCAAATAAATTTCTTAATAATAATAAAAAAAAAAAATAAAAAAAAAATTATAATAATAATTTGGTGTGCATACACCGAAGCATACACACAGAAAGCACGTCTCACACTCTTTTGATGAAATACGCACAAAATGATCTCAAATTGTGCATTTTGATCTTAAATCTTAAATGAACGTAAACAGTAGAGAGAAAGTGTATCAGCACATTGCATCCATTGCATTCGTGCATTTGGCTTTAAAGGGACAGCAGCCACATTTAGTTGCTATTGTCCGAGTCACTGATGTTAATCAAGCAACAAAAGAAAGACAGAAAACAACACATTGCTCTTGACTGAATCACTTATGTAGCCCTAAAGAGGAATCTAAATTCATTTATAGAAATAAATATGTCTGTTTGAAAGAATGAAGAATATGGTAAACAAGTCACTATAAAGAATGCCTAATTAGCCTAGGCTATATAATCACTGCTATTTCATTGAAAAGAAGACCATGTTCTTTATGAGAAGTGTTTTCTTTCATTTTAATATTAAGGCATGTTGTGTATCACCGCAGTTAAATCATGATTAAACCTTAATATCAAACCTATATAATGAGTTTGGAAATTTTAGAAATCAGACTAAATTTACTGTAGATTTAGTTGACTTAAATCTTATGATATTTAGTTGACTATAACTAGACTAAAACTAAAAATAATTTAGATGACTAAAATATGACTAAAACTAAATGCCATTTTAGTCAAAGACTATGACTAAAACTAAATTAAAATTTGCCATCAAAATGAACACTGGCTTGGAGAAATATATATATATATATTTTTTTTTTTATTTTTTTTTTTTTCCTCACCCATAAAAAGATATTTGCATACTCTATAGTGTATAATAATATATATATATAAATTTTTTTTTTTTTTCACCCATACAAAGATATTTGCATACTCTATAGTTCGGACAAACACATCCTGTTTATTTTACAGCTTGCAGTGGTTTATACAGCTCTGTACATCCGCAATGTAGCGTTTCATATAGAGTCTTATTTTGAACTTGGATTCATTTATAAAACAGTCAGTGCTTAGTTCAAGACACAGTTTTGGGACATTTTAAAATGCTTAATGTGGTTTAATGTACTAAAACTGTTTATTTAACAGTTTTTATAACAATTTTATTAGTATTAAAAAATAAATAATACTCTATTAAAAAAGCAGATAGGCATAGTTTTGGGACATTCTAATTTCATGCTTAATGTGAAACACTGGAGGACCAAATTCAGTACACACCTTAGAAATAAAGCATAAAGACAAGCAGAATAGCCCAGAATATGAATGTAGGCCTAACCTGCTCAACTGCATGTTAAGAAAACATTTAATTAATGGACTAAGACACTGGTGTAAAAAGGCTGAATTTAGTATACAGAATATTAATAAATTATACATACAGGAGAGCAAATAATCCCATAAATGTCCTCCCATAAAGGAAATGTGGCTTAATGAAGATGGTGATAAAAAAAAAAAAAAAAAAAAGGAATATGAGCGGAACTGCATAAGGCCCCGATCACACCGAACACGCTTTTTATGTCTGAAAACACGAGGCGCACCTCACTGTCTTTTTTTTGGTGACTTGTAAAAAAAAAAAGCAGTGCGCAGCATTTTTTTTTTTTTTTTGCTAGGAAACCATCAAAACAGCAACCCTGTCAGTCTAATCAAAGGATTATAGCATGAGTGCTCTAAAATCTTTGGTTTTTGCTGTTAAGTAAAAACCTTAAAAAAAATCCAGCCCGGGTAACCCGCAACAGACACCAAAAGCCAGTGGTTCTCAAACTTTTTACAGTGGTGTACCCCCAGGGGCATTTTAACAATCTTCTGAGTACCCCCACTTAGACCACAGTCACACCTTTTCCATTAAGGGATATTTTGCCCCTAAAACCCTTAAATGGATTTACAGGTGCATGTTTCACCTGTATAGAGGCAGAAGTTTTTTCTAGACTGATTAATTGTCATCTTTTATGCCACATTCTTAACATTCTAGTGTATTATTAATATACTGAAGAAAGCAATAAATGATGGCAAAAAATAAATGATACTTGTAGATTGTAGATTATAGACTTGTAGATAGTGGAACTAAAATCGCCAGTAGGTGGCGCCAAGTCAGTCTTAATGAGCGAGGCGATGCGTCTTTTATTCATTCATTCAGGATGCAGATGTAATTATGAATGGGTTATTAATCACGAACTCTTTACATCTCTTTTCATTAAAGCTGCGGATTCCTTCACTAAGGAAATGCACACCATTTCTGTTGCAGGTTTCGTTGGAACTGATTTGTTGTAAAATATAACAAACAATATTGAAAAGATTGTGTTTAAAATTTAGGCTGCATTTAAAATGTAAAATGTTCACTTAATATTTCTTTTTGTTTAACTGTAACTGTTAACTGTCAGCATCGTTTGGATTTTCAGAGAAGTTCGTTCTTGCTCGTATTTTGAACATGAAAAACAACTTGCACAGGGCATGTTTCTGTATCGAAGAGTTTTTCTTAAATCGATCTCTATTTACAGTCTGTCAGTATTTGTTATTCATGCTACTGAGTGCTACAAATCTACTTTAAAGACACAATGAACAGCAGCACGATTTGCTAAAGCAGCATACTCTGCAGGCATCCTATAATACGCACGCTGCTGGTCGCAAAAGATGAGGTAATTTGATATATTTTGACCGTTTATGGCTCTTGTTTTATACTAAAAGCGATATTTTGCTCGTCAGAAATACATGCTATGTTTAAATGTTACTTTAAATTGGGGTAGAATTAAATGAACAGCAAAACTCAGATTTTGTTCGCGACGCGTACCCCCTTCCGTCGCCTCACGTTGGATAGATAGATACATAGACACATGGATGGATGGATGGCTGGTTTTACAGGTAGATGGAGATTAGATGAATGGATAGATGATCGATTGATGTACAAATAATTATATGGATGGATGAATGAATGCACAGATATACAGATATGGATAGATGGATGGATATACGGACATATAGATGGCATATAGGTGGATGGACAGATACATACATTGATGTCACGATGAATTAAGACGAGTGGTAGTTTTTGGAAATGTGAAATTGAATTGATTAATTTTTGGATTTTATACAAAAGTTAGCATAAGGACTTACATTTCAGGAACACTGTTGTCTGATTGCGGTGTATTTATTGAGCGAAAATAGTCTCAAACAAAGTCATTCACAGCTGGTCCGCTGCGCATCTCCAAGCAAACACATTTCTCTATCGTATATTCAAAACTTTATATTTAAAACATTATAATTATAAAATGCATTAATGCCCCCTTTGATTCTTGTCAAAAAGTCTGTAAATATTCCTTAGTGCAACAGAAGAGTTCTGTGCTATGCAAAGATGAATTGATGATGCTGACTTCATTTGGCAGGAAATGAAGGATGGATTGATATGGGTTATGCACAACAGACTTCCGTTTTCTGCAACAGGTCGTTGCTTCCGGTTCATGCGTTTTGCATATGACTCCTTAAATATGAATCTGATTCACTCAAGACGCCTTCAAAGTAGACACTAATGATGATCATAATGTCCATCACATATGTGGATTGATATCTAAAAGTATTTTCACTAACATGTATATATAAATAGCCTATTAAATTAAATGTCCACAATAAAAACAGTTTGCTCGTTTAACTGATTACCTTAGAAGTCCATCAATATCACCATTAGCTATTTATTACGGCTATTCTCCAACAAGTGGAAGTGATTAGACATTGAATGTATTGTTTAGTTACAATGTTTTGATAAAAGTTTATAAATCTAAATGTTTTGCTTTAAAATGTTTTTCAATGTAAATCTAAAACTAAATCTAAATGTTTTGAGGGCTTAGAATCAGGTCAATTAAAGACAATTAGCCTACTAATCATTCACATATTTTTTTTTATTAAATCATTCATTAGTTTCACTAATCAGTCTTTTTATTTTATTGTTTTATTAGACACAAGGGGTCATTAATGATGCTTACATTATAGCATGTGCAAATTCACACACAAAATGTCTTTAATTTGGCCAGAATTGCAAGTGCCTGTCTTAATATCCAATAATAGCATAGAGAAAATATGAAACAAGTTTAAAGTTATAATAGATTTTATAATAGTTATATAATTAAATACATCCGAAAGGTCATTACCTTTTATTATTATTATTATATATATGTTATATACATTCAAAAGCATGTTTAGTTTTACCTCTTAATATCATTACCCCTGCTTCTCAAAAACAAAAAAACAAAAAACAAAGTGGGGACCCCCCATAAGACTTGATTCAATTTGAGCACTGCTTATAACAAAAAACAGGAATGTCTAAAAGCTGCCATGTGACAAGGTGTACAGTAAACAATCCAAAAAACCCAGACCTACGTTTTACATGTAGTGAGAAGACAAGAAGTGTCATAGATTTCACATAATAATGATAAAATTAAACTGAAGGGGATAATTGTGTTGAATACATTCTATTTTTAATCCCCATTATTTTTAAAACTAATAGCAGTTATATTTGCTGAACATGTTTTGTCCTACTTCTCAAGAATGACTGAACTAATATTTTATTCAATAATAAGTAAGTAAGTGATATAATATGTAAGTGAGTAAGGTAAGTGTATTTTTCCATACCTCTCAGATAGGCAGTAGTATGTTTCCAGTGATTTAGCATCTTCCTGGTCAGCTGGGCACCTTTATAGAGGAGCAGGATGGGCTGCTATCCTCGTTCTCTGGGGATGGCAGTCCACTTGTAGTTTTTGGTGACTTCGAAATCCATCTGGAGAAGCTTTACACTGCCGACTTTCACTCCTAGCTTCATTCGATCTCAAATGGCTTACCACCACAAGCACTAACAAATCAGGCAACCAGCTTGACTTTATTTACACACGCAATTGTTTCTCAGACAACATTTTGGTAAAACCTCTAGACCAGTTGTTCCCAACCACGATCCTGGAGGCCCCCCAACACTGCACATTTTTATCTCTCCTTTGTCTGACAGACCCATTTCAGGTCTTGGAGTCTCTACTAATGAGCTGATCTGAATCAAGTGTGTTTAATTAAGGAGACATGGAAAACATGCAGTGTTGGGGGGCCTCCAAGAACGTGGTTCAGAATCACTGCTCTAGATCATTTATTTATTACATTTAACCTACATATTACTACCTGTGTGCCACCAATTCCTCTACCAGTTGCTTTTAGGTGAAACCTTTGCTCCCATTCACTCTGCCATCCTTCTTCTGTAGTGCCATCCTCTCTTCCCTCATCTCATCTCTGGACAATAACTGACACTTTATGAACCACTTTAACTTCTTGTTTAGACCAAGGTCTTCAACCCTGCAAAGTTTTTATTATTATTATTATTTTATTTTTTTTTACCCCCAACCTGCTTCAGCACATCTGGACTGTGACATTTTTTAAGAAACATTGAAGGACTTGATTAGCTGGTTCAGGTGTGTTTGATAAGGGTTGGAGCTGAACTTTGCAGGACAGTGGGTCCCCAGGAGCAGGGGTGAAGACCTATGGTCTAGAACAGGGGTGGGGAACGTTGATCCTGGAGGACCACTCTCCTGCAGAGTTTACCTCCAACCCTAATCAAACACACCTGAATAAGCTAATCAAGGTCTTCAGAATTACTAGGGCTACAGACAGGTGAGGGTTTTTTTCCAGGGTTGTAGCTAAACTCTGTAGGACAGTTGCCCTCCAGGATCTATCTGCCACTTCTGACACAGTGAATCTACCATCCCAGGAACTGCACTCCACTGGTTTGAATTTTATTCAGAGATATCAAAAGAACATCATCTGGTTACTGGGGTTCCTCAGGCATCAGTTCTTGGACCCCTCTTATTCATCATATACACTACATCACTGGGTCCCATTCAGTGATGGAAAGAGTACAGAAAAAAATATACTCAAGTAAAAGTACCATTACATTCCCAAAAATGTAGTGTGAGTAGAGTAAATGTACTTATTCAAAAAACTACTTGAGTAAGAGTGAAAGAGTAGCCTATTTAAAAGTACTCATGAGTATTGAGTAGTGAGCACTGAGCTGTGGATTCTACCCCCTTATAGTAAATACCATACACTGCAATTTAAACATTTAGCTTGTTTGTCAGAATGAATTAAGACTATCTATCATGCGGCAGTTTTAAAATACACCAAAACAACACAGAAAAACTATTAAAGTGATGAACAGATGAAAGTTATTCTTAGTATCCTACAATCATCACCATTTAAATGATATAGTTTTAAATAGATTTAAAATTAAGTGTAAGGCCACTGAGACAGCATGCTGTTGCACACAACATATTAATGTTAAAATTCATACCAGAGTTCAGCATATATACTGAACATATAAATAAAAAAAGTATAAAAATAAATCATAAACAACACAGTTCTTCCTTAGGCGTATTAAATGCAGCCATAATCAAAGTAGGCTATACTCTCTCAATATTCAAAGTGCACAGAGACCAAATTTTTCAAGAATGACACAGAGAGACCTATTATAAAGTCTAGATATGTTATATAGCCTAATTTGCGCGCATTGGGAAGTCGCTCTCTAAACGCGGGGTATTAAAATAGTTTTTGAATGCGCATGCGCGTTTTACTTTCGGTTTTGAAACGGCGTTACTGAACGTGCATTCTACAGGGGAGTCTGCTTTGTTATAATGAGAGGATTAATTAGCTTGCAGAACTCAGGACTGAACAAAAAGCCTGGCGTTTTGAGCGGTGAGTGAATTCTAACTTATAAATGCAAACACAAATATGTACAGGAGTCCCACATCTTTATCCCTGAGTGTTGAACTTTGTTACATACATATGTAAATCTTCCATGTATTCATCAACATCGACCCATTTTTTAAGTCCCGCGACTCACTCAGGGTTTGAAAACCACTGTCTTAGAGGAAGATGCTGATAACTCGACTGAACTGATGCTTGAAGAATGCCCTTCCAGCAGTCATGATTAACAGCAGTTGGCGCTTAAAGTTTTCTATGCACAAGCTGATTTGACTAGAGTCATGGGGCCGATTACTCTTTCTCTCTCTATCCAATCACGTTGATGGATAAAAATAAAACTAAATTAAGCATGTAACCGGCGGGAAAATAGCGGAGTAAAAGTACCGATACATCACTTAAAATGTACTCAAGTAAAAGTAAACAATTTTTTAAACTACACAGAAAAGTACAATTACTGATAAAAACTACTTAATTACTGTAACGTGAGTATTTAATTCGTTACTTCACACCCCTGGTCCCATGGTTTCTCCTACCATTGCTATGCTGATAAGAATCAGCTGTATCTTTCATTTCAACCAGACAATCCAACAGTAGCTGCATGAACCTCAGGCTGCCTGGCAAACATCTCGGCATGGATGAAGGAACATCACCTGATGCTCAACCTGGCAAGACTGAGCTTTTCTTTTTCCCTGCCACTACAACTCTACAGCATGATTTCATTATTATTCTTTTAAAACCAGCTGACCTTCAAGGAGCACATGTAAAGACAGCGCGATCATGCAGGTTTGCATTGCACAACATCAGGAGGATCAGGCCTTTCCAAGCAGAGCATGCTGCACAACTTCTTGTCCAGGCCCTTGTCATTTCTAGGCTGGACAACTGCAGTGCTTTTCTGACTGAACTTCCATCATGCACAAACCTCGACAAATGATTCAGAATGCAGCAGCATGGTCTTCAACAAGCCCATAAGGGCCCTCGTCACACCTCTCTTCATTTCCCTGCACTGGTTACCGGTTGCAGCTTGCATCAAATTCAAGACATTGATGTTTGCGTGCAAAACAGCCACAGACTTAGCACCCTCCTACTTCTACTCACTCTTACGAATCTACAATCCTTCCAGAAGCCTGAGATCTGTCTCGTACCATCAAAGAGAGGCATTTTCGTTCACCTGTCCTAGCTAATGAAATGATCTTCTCACACCTGCAGTAATTAACAGAACAAAACTTAAATCCTTCTCATAAAGTCACTAAATTCATCAACTATTCACCTGATTGCGTTGCTGTCTGTGTTTGATGTTAGAGCATTGTTGAGAGAGAACAAGAATGTATTGGAAACATACTACCACCTACCTGACTCTGCCAGAGAGCTAAGGGAAATATACTTACCTGAGATGTTTTTTTTATATATTTATGAAATATATGCATTATTGAATAAAATATTAGTTATCAATAGACATGTGCCGGTATTCGGTAATACGATATATCACGATAATGAATATGCACGGTATTGTTATTGTGGGCATTTCAAAATACCGAAAATAATTGTTTATTAAAAGTTATTCCGAATTTTGAAAGCATTTTAAGCATACTTTTCCCATTAACTGGTTAAATGCACAACACACTTGTAAACTGCGTCGAAGATGCGTGATGTAAACAGAAGCACATGGCAGAACGCCTAAGGGACGCTCCGGATTAAAGTGAAAGTGTAATTCGCTCTCTGACAGCAGATGGCGCTAAACCGCAAATGCAACGTTAACCCAGAAACAAAGCAGCTGCGCTACTTTCTAAAACGTATTTAAATGATTTATTTAGCCATTTAGATTTTTGTATTTGCAGTGGTGTTTATCACAACACCAAATACTTAAATATTCAGACTCCATAGGCTATTTATTTTAACACTTTTTACATTTTAATCTGGACTACAACATGCCCTAGATATAGTTAACATTACTTACCTAATTAATTAGTTAACAAACTCCCAATGAAAAATTATTCTAAACATGCATTAATCTTAGATAATTCCAATATAATAATAATCAAATTAAAATTAAAATCAAAGTTTATTTTTTTAAATAAACCGAGCTAACATGAACTAAAAGTTGTATTTTTAACAAAGATTAATAACTTCTGTATCAAATGTAGCTTTTGTTTACTGATCATGTTAACTAATAATAATTAACTAATAAGATCTTACTGTAAAGCGATACCTATTGGTCTTTTAATTCTTTTGCACTTTAATCTGTGTAAAATGTTGAACTTTATCAATTTTTTGTGTATTGCTTTATTGTGTTTTAATGTTCAGAATTTTTTTACTGTATTATGACATCACTTTTTTGCAACTAAATTTCAATACCGTGATAATACCGTATACCGTGATAAAAAACATTATCAATTTATCGCAACATGAAAATTTGATACCGGCATATCCCTAGTTATCAAAGAAAGAAAAAAAAATAATAGCCATAATATGGACTATTATAGATGCTGTGATTTTCTTACATTGCTGATTTCATCATTAACTCTTCACCTGAACAGTTTGTTTTTGCATATGTATCACTGTAATCCTTGACCATCAAAGCATAGGTGTGGATATCACCTTTTCTGTGTTATCATGTATGGTTCAGGAGATATGACACATCATTTGGTTACGGCGGAAAGTAAAATGTAAAATGGCAACCACGAGGTGTTTTTGTGATGGCTCCCTTTCTGAAAATGTTAAGGGCCGCAAGCTATACAAGTGTACCAAGTTTCATGCTTTTATAAAAAAATGTGAACATTATTTTGACACATCACCTGGACTATAAAAGCTGCTGTGTGACAAGGTGTACAGTAAACAAGCTAAAAAAAAAACAGCTATGTTTTTATAAGCTGTTGACTCAAAAAAACTGTGTTTAATGACACATACAGGTCCTTCTCAAAAAATTAGCATATTGTGATAAAGTTCATTATTTTCTGTAATGTACTGATAAACATTAGACTTTCATATATTTTAGATTCATTACACACAACTCGAAGTAGTTCAAGCCTTTTATTGTTTTAATATTGATGATTTTGGCATACAGCTCATGAAAACCCAAAATTCCTATCTCAAAAAATTAGCATATCATGAAAAGGTTCTCTAAACGAGCTATTAACCTAATCATCTGAATCAACTAATTAACTCTAAACACCTGCAAAAGATTCCTGAGGCTTTTAAAAACTCCCAGCCTGGTTCATTACTCAAAACCGCAATCATGGGTAAGACTGCCGACCTGACTGCTGTCCAGAAGGCCATCATTGACACCCTCAAGCAAGAGGTCTGTGGGAAGGAAAAAGTGTGGCAGAAAACGCTGCACAACGAGAAGAGGTGACCGGACCCTGAGGAAGATTGTGGAGAAGGACCGATTCCAGACCTTGGGGGACCTGCGGAAGCAGTGGACTGAGTCTGGAGTAGAAACATCCAGAGCCACCGTGTACAGGCGTGTGCAGGAAATGGGCTACAGGTGCCGCATTCCCCAGGTCAAGCCACTTTTGAACCAGAAACAGCGGCAGAAGCGCCTGACCTGGGCTACAGAGAAGCAGCACTGGACTGTTGCTCAGTGGTCCAAAGTACTTTTTTTGGATGAAAGCAAATTTTGCACGTCATTCGGAAATCAAGGTGCCAGAGTCTGGAGGAAGACTGGGGAGAGGGAAATGCCAAAATGCCTGAAGTCCAGTGTCAAGTACCCACAGTCAGTGATGGTCTGGGGTGCCATGTCAGCTGCTGGTGTTGGTCCACTGTGTTTTATCAAGGGCAGGGTCAATGCAGCTAGCTATCAGGAGATTTTGGAGCACTTCATGCTTCCATCTGCTGAAAAGCTTTATGGAGATGAAGATTTCATTTTTCAGCACGACCTGGCACCTGCTCACAGTGCCAAAACCACTGGTAAATGGTTTACTGACCATGGTATTACTGTGCTCAATTGGCCTGCCAACTCTCCTGACCTGAACCCCATAGAGAATCTGTGGGATATTGTGAAGAGAAAGTTGAGAGACGCAAGACCCAACACTCTGGATGAGCTTAAGGCCGCTATCGAAGCATCCTGGGCCTCCATAACACCTCAGCAGTGCCACAGGCTGATTGCCTCCATGCCACGCCGCATTGAAGCAGTCATTTCTGCAAAAGGATTCCCGACCAAGTATTGAGTGCATAACTGAACATAATTATTTGAAGGTTGACTTTTTTTGTATTAAAAACACTTTTCTTTTATTGGTCGGATGAAATATGCTAATTTTTTGAGATAGGAATTTTGGGTTTTCATGAGCTGTATGCCAAAATCATCAATATTAAAACAATAAAAGGCTTGAACTACTTCGAGTTGTGTGTAATGAATCTAAAATATATGAAAGTCTAATGTTTATCAGTACATTACAGAAAATAATGAACTTTATCACAATATGCTAATTTTTTGAGAAGGACCTGTATAGTTGTAAATGTCAGGGTATTTCACATTGAGCCATTCAGTTGGATCATTCCTCCAACAAAAGGAAGTAAGGACAAAGCACTGACACAGACCAATACAGTTTAGTTTCTCAATATATCTCCTCCTTTCAGGTTTACATAGGATGTTGAAATAATCCTTTAAAATCATTAAAGGTAATGAATGTTTACTGTCGCCGATTACATTTCCTCAGCGTAATATGACATTGCGTTCTACTTGTGTGTCCTTAAACGCTCGTTTTTGGTTCGACAGCTTAGAAAAATGTAGTTCTGTTTTTTTTTTTACCTTGTTTACTGTACACCTTGTCACATGGAAGCTTTTAGACATTGTTCTGCTTTTTGTTATAAGTCAGAAATGACAATGAGGCAGCTTCCCGTAATACAAATTCAGTGGAGAGCATTGGATTGTTAGGGTTAGGGTTAACTAAAAAAATTAAAAACAGAGACTGAACAGCAGAGAATTAAAATTAACAAACATAATGAAGGGGGAAAAAAACAAGATATTTCTAATTTAATTAAATTCATATTAATGCATTTTTTATTTTATTATTTAAATTTCAAAAATTTATTCAGCCTCAACTTTTTTTTTTTTCCTCCTAGGAACCAAAATACACAGTCTTGGGAAACTAGGATTTAAAAGTGATTTCTAGACCTGGAAAGCTCATGTCAGTTAATACAAGATTAAATCACAATGGTCTTTTTTAATAAAGAATATACATTTTACAAGGTATTCCAAGCTCTAAATATTTAATTTGGGTAGAAACTGGTTTATTAACATTAAAAAAAATAAATAAATAATAATAATAATAATAATAAACTGCTGGATAAGGAAATTCACTGTTTTGAAACTATTTTTATTTGGTGCCTTTGAAAATTAGTGTCCAAATTTTAATAATTTTTATTTTTTTTAAAGACACACCACATGTCCACAAACACCATCAATATCCTGTTATCAGACATTCACCTTCATATAAACTTATATAAACAGGAGCCAAACTCTGTAAAAGTAGAGTCGTGTTGATCATTTATTTAAAAAAAAAAAAAGCTGCATTTTTTAGTTCTAAAATTATCGGTTGCCAAAAAGGTCTTCACACAATAACCAAAAAAAATCTACAAATCTCTTTACAACAAACCATTTTTTAAAGGGAAATGTTAAAAGATTAGCTTAACTTCCATACAAAAATGATAAAAAAAAAACCCAAAGTACAAAACTGCATCGCCTACATGCATGCACCAGGCCTAAAAATGAAACGGTCAGTTCTGAAAGTCATAACCACCTACATCATTTCAAATCCCTCTTTCGCTGACATACACGCGCGTATAAAAGGAGAATGAGTTATGTACAAAAGGCGAAAGAGGAGAAGGAAACCAACAATGACCTACAGTTGGTAGCTTTGTTAGGGAAATGGGAAGGACTAGTTCATTCATTGTCCTTTAACCAGACAGAAATCCGTCTGACCAGCTGTGTATGTGTGCAGCCATGCGAACGCCGGCCGCCGAGGCACAGTTACAACATTTGGCACACATTCGTTTTTGCATTTTATGTTAAGGTCACATTTGATCGGTCATGTAAGACAGACGCACAAACCAAACGCTAGCGGTTTGCTGGTGCACAGAACGGCGTTTCAACAACAAATGATATAAAAGGCCCCTCGATTCATTAGAGTAAAGTACTGCAAACGCGATACATACGTCTTAAAAACATTCACGACAGATACACAGCTCGAGTAGAGTTACAAACATGCTTCTCGTGTGCCTCTTTTGACCCACAATCATAAAAAGTAAAGCACTTGATTGCTCAGCTACAATCTTGTAGTGTTTCCATCACTTCTGAGTGATGATCTCACAGGTTTTGAAGAGTTATGATAACCTGGAACCGCTGGCGAGTCGTCCGTATTGTGCAGCGCAGACACGTGAAAAGTGTATTTGATCGTGACACACGTTATTCACAGCTGAAATGCATAAGAGTTAGTCAGTCCAGAGTCATCTAGACAGTCTCTAGATCAAAAGTAGTTCATGTAGTGTAAAAAAACAAACATACAAACGGTCGTAAAAGTGATATCTAAAAGACATAAAACGAGTGGTTGTGTCCTTGAAATGGAGTCTTTTGTCTTCGTCTCACACGGAGGTTTCTGACTGAAGCCGCATCACAAACTTGTGGCTCTTAGGGTCGATAAACTCCTCTCCCAGGTTGAGGAAGGGGAGGGGCGTCACCGTGACGACCAGGGAGAAATCGAGGCGGCGGAGGGAAAACACCAGACCCTGACGCAGCGCTGATGTCACTGGCTCCTCGCTCACCAGAGTCCACTGGCGCCCCCTGCCGTTCTCACGCTGGTACTGCATTGTGGGGCCTGGGGTCAGGTACCGCTCCAGAAACGCCTGACGAGAGATGAAAATGCATTTATTTGCATGCTATACTCTGGCAAAAAGTAGTTTATCGTCGTCTGTTAAATGACTCTCATAAAATGTACTAGTGATGGACAAAGCTGATTGTGGAAAAACTAAATTTTGACCAGCAGAAGGACAAATGCATAGAGAAATTGCAAATAGTCTGTGGACACATTATTCATTATCTACCCATAAAATCACATTTTTAAATACATACATAATAGAAGTTAATTTATTAATATTACAACAAATTAAGATGTTACAATGTGCTTAAATATTATTAAAAAAAATAATACTAGTATTAAATAAATATTTATTATTTAATTGATAAATGATTTATATTTCTTTAATACTGGTATTATTTTGTAATAATATTGTTAAATTCACATTGTGACATTTTAATTTATTGTAATATTAATAGATTAACTTAAATATTATGTATTTAAGTTAAAATACTTTTTAATAATTTTAAATGTAATTTTTTAACATCTGTATGGGCAGATAATGCATAACTTGCAAAGATTTTATTATTTCATTAATAAATTATTTATAATACAAAATAATACAATCTTTGCAAATTATGCATTATCTACACATACAGATGTTAAAAAAATACATCATTTAAAAGACCCAAATAGTATAAATAAAAATTAAATTATTCAATACATACAATTATAAAATATTAAAAACCACTTTAAATACATGTGTTAATTTATTAACATTACAATAAATTAAAATGTTACAATATTAAATTAAAATAATAATGGTTTTAAAAATAACAACAAACATTAATAAATAATCAAACCTTTACAAAAGTTATGCATCACCTACCCATACAGATTAAAAAAAATGAAATTTATTTAAAACAAAAGGCCCAAATGGCATAAATTCTAACTAAATTATTATTAAATACATAAAACTGTAAAATATTAAAATTACATTTTTATATACATACACAATATTATATAATTAATAATAAAACATTTGCAAAAGTTATGCAGTATCTATCCATATACACAAAAGCTTACTAAAAACTTCTAGGATTTTTTTTTTTAGATATATATTATATATATATATATATATATATATATATATATATATATATATATATATATATATATATATATATATATATATATATATATATATATATCTAAAAAAAAAAATTGTATTAGTCAAATACAACAACTTCATATGAAATGCTGAATATAATATTCAAAACTCAATTTTCTCAAGAGTCTATTGACCTCTCTCTGCAACATTTATTTCAGCAAGTGGTGTCTATGCTGTCGAAGGGCAGCACTAAATGAAAAAATGTATATATATTTAGGCAAAATAAGAAAAATGTACACATTCTGTTTAAAACTTTACACCCCTGGCTCTTAATGCATGGTTTTTCCTCCTGAAGCATCAGTGGGCATTTGAACCTTCTGCAATAGTTTCATACAAATCCCTCAGTGTGAAAAGATGAATCTCAAAATCATACAGTCATTGTTGGAAGAGGTTCAAATACACACACACACACACACAAAAAAAAAGCTGAAAAACCAAAGAATTTGTGAAACCTGAAGGATTTTTCTGAAGAACAGCGGGCAGTTTAACTGTTCAGGATAAACAAGGGACTCATGAACAACTATCACTAAACAAAAAAACATCTGTGGATCATTCAGGTAACAACACAGTATTAAGAATCAAGTGTGTAAACTTTTAAACAAGGCCATTTTTATAAATTCAACTATTATTTTCTCTTGTGGACTATATCTAAATGTGTTTTATGTCAGATATCTTATTCAGGTCAGTACTAAATACAAAAATACCATGCATTTTGTACAATCCCTCTTACTTTGGTAAAATAATTAACATTTTGCAGATTCTGTAAATTGACCTCAACTGTATTGTACGTAGTATGTAGGCTAATGAGTTTCAGTATGGATGAAAGTAGCGGACAGGTGTGTTTGCTGACCTTGGGCGTCATGTTGTGAGTAATGCAGAACTGTAGGTGAGCAATGATGCTCTCCATGCTGTGGTAGGGCTGCTGGCGCGTCGTACGCAGGTATTTCTGCATGGCTCGTGCCATGGGGGCGAAGATGGCCTGGGCTGCCTCTCGAGGATCCATCACCTCACGTGGATGCTTGGGCGACGTCGCCGCCTCATCGTCCTGAAGCCTTTTGATATGAGTGAACGCCTCCTCTACCGCCACCACCAGTCTGGGAGGAGAAAACACAACTATGAGCAAAAGATCTCAAATATTCTCCATGAGCAAAAGACCTCAAAACAGCATGCAGTTATATGGGTGAATTTCATGAAACCATGTCCAGGTCACATTTCACTCCAAAAATAAAAAAATTCTAGAAGATGGCTAAGGACTCTTAGCCATCTTCTAGAATGGCTAAGAGTTAAGAGTTGTTCGACGTGAGTTGGGCAGGTCATTCCATCAGGAGGGTACGTTTAATGTGAAAGTAATTTTTTCTCTCTTTGGGATGGCACAATAATGCGCTATTCACTTGCAGAATGCAAGCTTCTAGAGGCAAATAAGTCTGAAGTAGTGAATTTAGGTAAAGGGGTGCAGAGCCAGTGGTGGTTTTGTAGGCAAACAATGCCTTTAATTTTATGTGATCAGCTATTAGTAGCCAGTGCAGATTGATGAATAGAGATCTGTTTTCGGCTCATTAAAAATTAATCTTGCCGCTACATTCTGGATCAATTGTAAAGGATTGATAGAACTGGCTGGAAGACCTGCGAAAACAGCATTGCAATAGTCCAGCCTGGACAGAATAAGAGCTTGTGAAGTATGTTCTGAAAGAAAGAAAGGGCTGGATCTTCTTGATGTTGAATAAGGCTAGTTTGCGGGACAGGGCAGTTTTAGCAATGTGGCCTGAGAAAGTCAGCTGATAATCAATTATAACTCCAAGGTTTCTGGCTGTTTTGAAGGAGTTATGGTTGATGTGCCCAACTGAATGGTGAAATTGTGATGAAATGATGGGTTTGATGGAACCACAAGCAGTTCTGTCTGATGATGGTCCTTCATGGTTGAATGAGAGGTAGAGTTGAGTGTCATCAGCACAGCAGTACTATGAAAAGCCATGTTTCTGAATGACAGAACATAGCGATGCCATGTAAACAGAAAAGAAGTGGTCCAAGAACTGAGCCCTGAGGCACCCCAGTAGCTAGATGCTGCAACTTGGATACCTCACCTCTTCAAGATACCTTAAAGGACCTGTCTGAGAGGTGAGATTCAAACCACTGGAGTGCAGTACCTGAGATTCCCTTTGCCAATAGGGTTTGACAGGAGAATCTGGTGGTTAACTGTGTCACAGATCCAGCAAGATAAGTATTGACAATTTGGAATCCGCTCTTGCCAGTCTTAGGCTTCAACAACTAAGAGCAAGGCAGACTCAGTTGAATGTCCACTTCAATTACTTTAATTAAACACTTCCCATTTAAATGATGACAAATACTGTGATGTTTTTATAATGTATTAATCATTAACAGTCATTTTTAATTTTGTTTTGTGAGATTCGCCCAGTTATTATTATTTTTTTTTTTATCATGACCTAGTTCATATGAAGTGTTTTTCTTCAGGACTCTGACCTGGCCTTGCGTTTTCTGACCCTGCGGTCCATCTCGGCCTCTTCATAGTAGTATTCATTATGAGAGTTGTCTCGTCTGCGGGCAGCAGCGGCGATCATCGCTCGAGACTGACCGGTTGAGTTATTGGTGCTGTTCTCTGAGGAGGAAAGTCAAGTAGTCAGAACCACTGGAAACAAATGGTTCTTACCCAATCCTTCTCAGTCAGACTTTGGAAAGGGCAAACAAACCAGGATTACAAAAATGGCTGTACAATGGGAAATAATTGGTGTACCTTCACCTAGGGAGTACACCTTAAATCCAGACATCTTTTTAGACAAGATGGACTTGGGCAGGTTGAGTAAAGCAGGGTTGTAGACTGGGAAATCAGTGTAGTAGTGATCCAGAACCCACACTGCTGCTCGCTGGATACTGAGATAAAACACATACACACAGATGTTCACAACATTCATCACATTATTTACTGCTTTATTCTAGAGATGCATGATCAACTGAAATAAAATAGCAACTGCAATATGGCTTAGTGCAAAGTTACCAAATTGCAAATGCTGGGATTTAAGGAAATAAATATATGCGCTGTGTGTTTCAGAGTTAAAGGAGAAGTTCACTTCCAGAACAAAAATTGACAGATAATGTACTCACCCCCTTGTCATCCAAGATTGTTCATGTCTTTCTTTCTTCAGTTGTAAAGAAATTGTTTTTTGAAAAAAACATTTCAGGTTTTCTCTCCATATAATGGACTTCTACGGTGCCCACAATTTTGAATTTCCAAAATGCAGTTTAAATTCAGCTTCAATGGTGCTAAATGATCCCAGCCGGTATAGTCTTATCTAGTGAAATGATCGGTTATTTTCTAAAAAGGTTAGGATCATTTAGCACCCTTTGAAGCTGCATTTAAATTGCATTTTGGAAGAGCAAACTCGCAGACACCATAGAAGTCCATTATATGGAGAGAAATCCTGAAATGTTTTCCCTCAAAAAACATACTTTCTTTATGACTGAAGAAAGAAAGACATGAACATCTTGGATGACAAGGGGGTGAGTACATTATCTGTAATTTTTTGCTCTGGAAGTGGACTTTAAATTTATAATAAAGAGCACTTATAAAAATCAACAAATGAGAAGCTTTTGGTCTCCCTGTGGTTTTCTCCCAAAATAGAAAGAAATGAACAAAGACTGCCAGAAATGTAGTATTGTAATGTAAAATAAATCATTCATATAAAATAATGGAAACGTAAAATGATTATTTTATAATATACAGATTTTAAACAGTAAGTACAGCAAAAACAGTAAAAATGTGAAATATATTTTACTATTTAAAAGCTTGGAGTCAGAATTTTTTTTATGAAAGAAATTATAGAAACTGATGATTTAATTTGATCAAAAGATGATAAAGACATTTATAATGTTACAAAAGATTTCTATTTCAGATAAATGCTATTCTTATGAACTTTCTATCCATCAAAAAAACCTGATAAAAAAAAAAAATCTACTCTGCTGTTTTCAACATTATTATTATTATTATTATTATTATTAATAATAATAATTTTTGAGCAGCATATATATATACACATACATGCATATATACATATATAATATTAGATTAATTTCTGAAGGATCATGTGACTGAAGTAATGATGCTTTGATAAGTTACATTTAAATTATATTTAAATAGAAAACAGTTATTTTAAATGGTGAAAATATTTCAAAAATTGTACTGCTTTAGCTGTACTTTGGATCGAATAAACAGGCTTGGTGAGCAGAAGAGACTTCTTAAAATAAATAAAAATATTTACTGTCCAAAAACTTTTGACTGGTAGTGTACAATAAATGAGTTTATATTATATTATATTATATTATATTATATTATATTAATACTAATTTTTAAGTTTATAAATACAGTTTACAATTGTAGTTTTTTTATTTAGTAAGACTAATCATAACTCACTTCCTCTAACTGTTAGAAATCCTCCCATATTAGACAGATTTAAGAAGTTGTTAAACACTTGCCTTCATACATTGAGTTTAGTATTTTATTGCATTGTTAGCTGTACTGTAATGTTTACCATTTATTTATTGTTGTGTTGGGACACTTAATTTCCAGCAATATTGTATACTAATTAAACTGAGCTGGATGAAAACATCACTGAATTTCAATGATTAACTCGCTTTAACTGAAAAATGGTAACCGTTTCTTTTTGCATTATTGACACACTACCTTCCTATCTGATACTGTAAAGCTGCTTTGACACAATCTGTTTGTAAAAAACACTACATAAATAAAGGTGACTTGACATTCCTACAGAATTTTTTGTATTTTATTCATTTTATTGTTTTATTATATGAGCAGTACTAACCTGAGGTGGCCCACGTTGTAGAAGCGACTGGCGCCGTCGGTGGTGCGAACCACTTTGAGGCAGAACGCCGGTCTGAGGTGCCTGACCTCCAGCAGCACGAGCGCCAAATACTGAATGAACAGCAGCGCATCCACCAGAGACACGGCATATCCCACGATGCCCCTGTAGTCACGCTCTCTCGGCTCCAGCACCCTCACGCCGTAAAACAGCCAGTAGGACGCCACGAAGAGGAAGACCAGCGCCATCAGGAGGCAGCGGAAGACGAAGAAGCGCGGCAGTGTGGCGCGGGGCGGCCGCAGGAACAGAGCCCAGGATGAGATGAGCAGGACCAGGAGCTTGAAGGCCAGCGAGACATAAAGGCCTTCACAGGGGGTGCCGCAGGGCTCCAGAGAGTCGCGCCACAGCAGCTGGGGCAGCAGGAGGAAGGCCAGCGGCGTCAGGAGGGCGAACAGACCCAGAATGCCGCTCAGGACGGGTCCCGCGAAACGACGGCACTCGAGGGGAGATGAGTCCTCGAGCTCTTTGGATGCCCGCGTGAGGTCCTCATTAGAGACGCTGTGCTCGGACGTCCCGGTCACAACGGTGGTGGTCTCGCCCCAGTTATCATCCTGACAGGAACAAATCAAGAGAAAAGATGATGAGAGGAGCACTGACATCTGAAATATGAGCGTTTCTCATCATATGACATCAGAAGGTGGTCATTGCATTACCATGGAAAATGTAAACCAAAATGTTTTCATTCATGAATTCAAAAAGAAATTAAGCTTCAAATACTGCATTTTCACATGTATGTTGAGTGACAGTTAAAGGTTTAAGCTCATTTCATTTAGTTACCAAGTAAAAAATGTCAAATGTTGTTAAATAAAAAGTCGCTTCACCAAAATTACTAACTTTAATTATAACTTTTTTTACGTTTTACGTGTGTGTGTGTATATATTGTGTGTATATATATATATATATATATATATATATATATACACATATATATACACACACACACACACACACACACACACACAAATAATTTATATTATATACAAATAGATTTAATATATAAACATAACATATTTATATATTTTACATGTATGTGTGTATTTGTATATACATAATAAATACACACACATATATATATTATGTACACAAAAACTTTTATTTTGGATGTGATTAATCACAATTAATCACTGCCCAGCACTACAAACAAAAAAAACCCATAAGATTTATATCCGATTTAAGACCTTCAAAAATGTTTGATGTTCGAATTTCTCATGACTAATTGTTATGGTTTTGTTTAAAAAAAAATATTTCAGTCCGTTTCCAAGGCAAGCTGAAATAAATTTCCTAACTAAGACTGTTTTTTTTTTAAACTAAAGTATTAGTACAATATTTAGATATTAATATTAATATATTTAACATATTCAACATTATATTTTTTTTTATCTATTTTGGTGTCAAACAGCTACTTACTGTCATTTCATTCCAAAGCACAAAGAAAATAAAGTCTATCTTAGGAAACAAAAATATTTTTGCATTGTGACAGTATTTTCATGCCACATTTTCCACTTAACATTGCATCATTAAAAAAAACATACTGACCAAAGTGCTTTACAAAAATAAAGCTAGAGCTGGAAAAATACAACAATAATATGGCATAAAATAGAATACTAAAATACAACAGACATTAACATCTTCAAATAGTTTTTACCTTATTTTAGATGTGTCCTGATGTTTTAAATTGTTTTTTTTTTATTTGCATTATTCTCAATGGTGGCTCTGATTCCTATAATACAATTAATGAAATTCATTCTTTCCAAATGCACAATCTTCTTCAATCAATTCCCATTTTTTTAATGTACTGACCCGATCATCTCCACGTGTGGACTCCGCATCCAGCAGTGGCTCTCCAGGAGCCTGGATGGTCACAGATTTGTCTCCTCTGCTGCTGCTGTCTCTGCTCTTAGAGCGATGCCTGTCTCTCCTGTCCCTGAATCACACAGGACAAACCAATAATAATGATCAGAAATGTTTCTTGAGCAGCAAATGGGCATGTTAGAATGATTTCTGAAGGATCATGTGACACTGAAGACTGGAGTAATGATGCTGGAAATTCAGCTTTGCATCACAAGAATAAATTACATTTCAATGTATATTCACATAGAAAACTTATTTTAAATTGTAATGATATTTTACAGTTTTACTGTATTTTTTGATTAAAATAAATGCAGTTCTGGTGAGCAGAAAAAAAAACACTAAATAAGTTAAGCTCCAACTCTAATCAGACACACCTGAAACAGCTCATTAAGATCTTCAGGAGCTCTTGGTAATTACAGACAGGTGTGTTTGATGAGAGTTTAAAGTAGTCTGATCTTTAGAAACAGGAATGGGCAGAACTGAATCAGCAGGAATAATGACAGATGAGCGTGTGATTAGTGTGTACCTGTGTTTGCGAGAGCTGCGTGAATGTGAAGACTTGTAGGAATAGCCCGAGTACTGCGACTCGTTGTCCATGTCTGGGGCCGGTGGGCGGGGTTTGTGGACCCCAGCTCCGCCCCTGGAGCGCTCGGTGGTTCCGCCCAGCTGAGTCTTGCGCTCCGAGATGGATTTGGACGACAGAGTCAATGGCAACTTCAGCAGTTCCACCTTACTCCTGAGAGAATCTATCTTGGAGGCTGACGGAGAGGAGAGGACGGACCTGTGGGAGGAAAACAACAGGAAATGAGCACTTTGCAAATTTCTGGATATTGCCATCATATTGCAACCCTGAAACCCTGGACCACAAAACCAGTCATAAGGGTCAACTTTTTGAATAAATAAGCTTTCCAATGATGTATGGTTTACTAGGATAGGACAATATTTGGCAAAATCTGGAATCTGAGGGTGCAAAAAAAATCTAAATATTGAGAAAATCAAGTCCAAATAAAGTTCTTAGTAATGCATATTACTAATCAAAAACTAGGCTTTGATACAATTACAGTAAGTACATATTTAATTATAATTATATCAAAACCTAATTTTTGATTAGTAATATGCATTATATTAGGTTTTGATATAATTACAGTAGGGAATTTACAAAACATCTTCATGGAACACGATCTTTACTTAATATCCCAAAGATTTTTGGCATATGCAATAGCTTGCAAAAACCTAATAACTTTAATACTTCAAAAAGTTACAAAAACTCCAAGTTATGTGTAACTCAAGTGACACGTTAAACTCTCAAATACAATCTAAATTGACTGTACACATGTAAAGGTACAACTTTTTTGCTGAGAGTTACCTTTACCCAAACTGGTTAATCTAAACTGAGATGCTAATAAGTACAAGTAAGTATTTCTACTAATTCTGCTTTTTGTGTCTTTTTCTCAAACCCTTGTAAGGATAAAATACGTTTCTCACACCTCTTTTCAGGAGCAATCAAAAATAACATTTGACTTTTGAACTGTGCAACTCAGCTAGACAAAAGAAACAGCAAATTATTGTTCTTTTCTTAGACACCTAAGAAGTTGAGACTCAGTTACGAATGAGCTTTGTGTCTTACATTTCATAAGTTCTCATGCATTTCATATTTGTGACCCTGGACCATAAAACCTTAAATCTTAAGGGTCAACTTTTTGCAAGTGAGATTTATACATCATCTGAAAGCTGAATAAATAAGCTTTCCAATGATGTATGGTTTGCTAGTATAGGACAATATTTGGCAAAATCTGCAAAAAAAATCTAAATATTGAGAAAATCGCCTTTAAAGTTGTCCAAATGAAGTTCTTAGCAATGCATATGATATTACTAATCAAAAATTAGGTTTTGATGTAACTACAGTAGGAAATTTACTAAATATCTTCATGGAACATGATCTTTACTTAATATCCCAATGATTTTTGGCATTATATACACATACATATATATATACACATATATAGATAGATAATTTGGACTCATACAATGTATTGTTGGCTATTGCAACAAATATACTAATGCTACTTAAGACTGGTTTTGTCGACCAGGGTCACGAATCGCAATATGCAATAGCTTGCAAAAACCTAATAACTTTAATACTTTAAAAATGACAAACACTCCAAGTTATGTTAAAACTCAAGTGACATGTTAAACTCTCAAATGCAATCTAAATTGATTTTACACATGTAAAGGTACAACTTTTTTGTTGAGTCACCTTTACCCAAACTGGTTAATCTACACTGAGAAGCAAATAAGTACAAGCAAGTATTTCTACTACTTTTTTTTTTTTTTTGTCTTTTTCTCAAACCCTTGTAAGGATAAAATACGCTTCTCAGACCTCTATTCAGTGCAATCAAAAATAACATTTGATTTTTGAACTGTGCAACTCAGCTAGACACAGAAATAGCAAATTATTGTTCTTTTCTTTGACACCTAAGAAGTTGAGACTCAGTTATGAGTGAACTTTGTCTCTTACATTTCATAAGTTCTCATGCATTTCTTATTTGTGACCCTGGACCACAAAACCAGTCATAAGTAGCGTGGGTATATTTATAGCAATAGCCAACAATGAAAAATTATAATTAATGCCAAAAATCATTAGGATAGAAGTAAAGATCATGTTCCATAAAGACATTTTGTAAACTTCCTACCGTAAATATATCAAAGCCTAATTTTTGCTTAGTAATATGCATTGCTAAGAACTTAATTCAGACAATAAAGGCAATTTTCTCAATATTTAGATGTTTTTGCACACTCAGATTCCAGATTTATAAATAGTTGTATATTATCCTATCCCCAGAAAAATCATACATCAATGGAAAGCTAATTTTTTCAGCTTTGATTAGTAATATGCATCGCTAAGAACTTCATTTAGACAACTTTAAAGGCAATTTTCTCAATATTTAGATGTTTTTGCACCCTCAGATTCCAGATTTCGCCAAACATCGTCCTATCCTAACAAACCATACATCATTGGAAAGCTTATTTATTCAGCTTTCAGATGATGTTTTTTTTTTTTTTTTTAATTTACCCTTATGATTGGTTTTGTGGTCCAGAGTAACATTTTAGTGTGACAAGCTACAATTAAGGTGTTTTTTTTTTTGTTTTTTTTGTTTTTTTACCTTTTTTAGTGTTTTAAAGCATTAATTAACAAACAAACTGCACAGAAACCATTGGGGATCAATATAAATCAACACAAAAGTTGTAGCTTGCCTTTTAAGAAAAAAAAATTGATATTTTCTAACTTCTGTTGTGTTGGTCTCAATCTGACCTACACTTTGATATTCAAGCTGCTCAAATACTGGTTAAACGGTTTATTTCCTCTTAAAATTTGGCAAAGATTTCTTTGCATGCAAAGCTTACTTTTCTTATAAGTTTACTACTTCTTATAGAAACATATCTCTGTGTTGAAACTTTGCATGCACATTTTTATTCTCGACCTTGAACAAGATATATTCAAGAGGAAATAAACAGTTTAACCAGTATTTTGAGCAGCTTGAATATCAAGTGTAGGTCAGACTAATCCTAGCACAACAAAAGTTATAAAATGTCACATAGTTTACATACATATTCACACCTGAAACCCAACACATGACCTCTATGTAAAAACATTAGGCCTCATTTGTGAAACACAAGCTGTGGAAGTTGTTCTTAACCCATTCTCACACAAACCATCTCATTCAATTAATCGGAAACAACGATTTTACACAGAAATTCGTTCTGCTCATGTGAATGAACGATGCCTATTGTGTTTAAACATATCGCCGGAATACATCCATACATTATCGGCATTCCTCGCCATTTTGAAACAACGAAACGATTAAAAACTGCTGTTGGGATAAACAGGCGCTAGATAATTTCCGTAACATCAAAAAAGCCTCTTTAACTAATCTCAGCCGAGCGTCCCGCACAAGGACTTCAGCATCTCCATAAAAACCCCATTACTCAAACACACACACATACACACATTCCCCAGCCATCGCCTGTCATCTCCACAGCAACTGAGCTTGGCTGTTACTATGGGAATGAATGTGAGACGGGTCAGGAAGGGGAGGAGAGGGTGTGTTTCTATGGCCGCCTGACCTTTACACGTCGTCCACCACATATGAACACGTATGAAACTCCAACCAGCGAGAACACATAACATTAGTCTATTTCTGCATTATTTTCTGCAACGTGCGAGTCGAGTTGTTTTCCCCGTTACTTAAGTAACGGCTCAATCTGATTATCTAAATAAGAGCCAGCACTCTGCCGTCTATTTTTGCTCTTAACGCTCACATTTCTGTCTCCTAACAGGACTCATGTGAGATGGAAACAGACAGACTGCGTTTCTTTAAGCACAAACACACACGTATGTGTGTGCGTGTGTGTGGGCCGTCAGGAGTTGTTTACAGAGCTGATAAGACACCATTTGTCCAGGACGGATTCAGAACATGTGTCACCCATCAGTCTGAGAAGAAACGCCCTTCTTCTCTCAGACTTCAGAGTTTAAACCAAACTGTGAATCAAGTTGGTATTTAAATATTTTTGGAATAGCATTTTGTTTAGGCTACCAGATTTTAAACATGCTGCAACTTGTACACACATTCAACATATCAGTTCTTGCATCGCTAAGAGAAATCATTAATTATCTCCATGCATTTGGAATTTCAGATAAAGATGGTAGACATCGATCAGTGCAACAAGCCAGTTGTTATCACTATATAGCGCAATTTCCACATGCCGGAAATAGAGTTTCACTTTAACAATTTGTTTAGACTTGGTGTATATAATAAAAAAAAAAATGCTGCTTCTAAGGAAAGCCACTATAATTTAAGTTTAAGTTATACTTCTGTTTCCAATTTTTGTTCTATATTATGTTACATTTAAAGGATTTTGTGGAATGAGAGGAAGTAAAATAATGTTTTGTGAAATCAGACTTAACTGTTTGGGTATTTTTTTTTTTTTTTTATCTGCACAATAAAAATTTTCACCCGGTGCAACCCTAGTAAAAAATAAACATACTGAAATGTATTTAAAATACATTTATTACATGCTAAGTATACTACAAATACATTTACATATGTACTTAATAAAAATACCATGCAATTGTACTTTTAGTATACTAAACTGGCATATTTAAAGTCTGCTAAATTGGAACAATTATTTTGGCACTTAATTCCCTTTAATTGCGCGAAAGTAGTGCTGGAGTATATTTGCTTGTGCTAAAGTGGAACTACTGCAAGCATACTATAGGAACACTTTAAATATTTAGCATTTAAAGACATAGATATTATTTAGCCTTTAAAGACAAATATATTATTTAAAGATCATACAATCCTCATCAAAAGTGACATTATCACATTGTTAAAAAGTGCATTGTGCACAAGTAGTACTCTAAATAAAGTTTAATTACAATTTTTATATCAGTAAGTCTTGAGCGATATATAAATATGTCAATACGCTTGAACTACACCTAGAATAAAAATGCATTTTACTAGGGGAAAAAAGTAATTGATGATTGATGATTCAAATGATTGAAAGATGTGTTCATGAAATCAAAGTTGAATCAGAATCATTTCGATCATTTGATGTTGTTTGGTGAATTTTGTTCAAGTGAAATCTATTAATTTCAACAGGAACTGCCCCGTTGACCAAAGGAAAGCTGCTTTTTTTAAAGTGACTTCTTAGTGAACAATGTGCTTCATACATTGTGACATACTTGATAAGACAATGAAACTTTTTGCCCGCAAAATTTCACTAATGTGTCTACACCTTTAAGCGTGACACCTGGGACCCAGCTGCCAACACTTGCGTTTATGTGGGAACCGCTTGTAAACATTTCTGATACAGGTGTGATGAACAAAACAATCTGAAACAAAAATATATGAATCACTGTATGACCAATAACAAATAGGACGGGCAATATAATGAATATTCTAGTTCTAGAAGAGTAAACCAGGCATTTCAGCAATATTACTCACAATATTTATCAGTTAGCAATCTCAGCTTCTGTATAAGTAAATAAAATCTTTGGACAACCACATGGGACATCATTAAAATCAGCAGACAGACCTTGATAAATAGCTCAAGATCTCAAGAAGTCCATGATCCCAAAACTAAGCATCCACATCCTACAAGACCACATCTAAATATATCAATCCAGGACAACAGGACACCTCGGTTGTACTGTAAAGTTAATCTGGTATTCGGTGCGGATGCGTTCGGCAGCTGCAGTAATGGGTGTGAAGGTGAGGCGTGGCAGCTGTGATTTATGAACTAAGACACCGGTCCCAGGTGTGGATTCTGCCTGCATATACAGTTACCCATTATTCCTAGTCTCATCTGACCTATTTAAACAACAACACAGTTGAACAAACACACATGTTCAAGTGACACATTACTGACACCAAATGAAGCCTAAAAAAAAAAAAAAAAAATCACCTGCACTGTACTTTCGTTTATAAAGAATTGAAAACATACTCTGAGTGTCAAATTGTTTTTAAATGAGCGTCCATTGAGTGTTTCAATGCCGTGCTCGGGTTACAGTCTCCTAGGAGACGGCACAAGAGACATCTGAGCTCATCGCACCGCGCGGGCCTCAAAGCCTCCGACTGGCGGCGTCAATCACAGCCGCGTCATATGCTAGACACCGCCGCTGCCCGCGCCTAGGCGAGTCCGAGGCTTTTGGGCCTTCATGCGACCACACTCGACATGACACATTAACCCAAATATAACGTAAACGAACACATTTAAGAAACAAACGTGTCTACGTTCTGCACGTAAATAAAGTTTGCTACAAAACCCGTAATAAAATATTAACAAGTGGTGGGAACAATTATTATTGAGGTCTCACTGCGCTTTAGAGAGCGAAAAAATAAATTATAAACAATTCACTTTTAAAAACATGCGTGCAATGTAAAACAAGGGTTTGTTTTAGAATTACGCATTCAAAATAGTAAAGTCATTAAGCTCTGATGCAAAAAGTATGCAACTGGAGTTTAAAAAAATGCTAACGATTACAAATAAAGTAAATATTTGTTAAAAGTTACATGTATAGGTTGTAGGAATGTTTAGATTTTTTTACATTGTTGGCATTGACTACTAATCATCAAGTGTAAGTGTAACAGCATCCAGCGAATAAGTATCACTAGCGATGCTCAACTGGCTAAAGAATCGTTCTATTGAACCGATTCAATTTAATCAATCAGACTGAACTGTAAATCGCTCGAATGCGAGGCACGTGACATGTTGAACCATAAACATAAACAAATGTTAGATTAACACAATTTAAAAGTGAAATATAAGTAAAAGTTGTAAGACTTCTGGGAGAGAATTCGAACGATGACTCGGTTACCGAACCGAATCGATTCACTAAAATGAATCATTACGCTAAATATCAGTGTTGAGACTTGACCAAACAGGAAAAAACAACACTTTCTTTTAATTTCCAACAATTAATTGCGTTTTCCAAAAAAGATTCAACACACAAAGCGTCTCGGGCTATAACCAGCCGTACCTTTTCTTCCAAACGGCTGCATTTGTGGCTCTCTGAACACAAAGAAGAGTCCGAAAGACGCTGTGAAACAAACCCGCTCCGACAAACCTTCATTCAAAAGCCCAGAAAACAATGAAAGCGGATCCTTGAGGTTCCTTTCCCGTGCATTTACATGTAAAGTCCACGATGCATTCAAGGACAACTGTTTGACTTTAAACCTATCATGCAACACCAAACTAAATTTAATAGAGTCCTAGTAGAAACCCAAATCCAAACGAGATATTAATGAGAAAATGTTTCAAAACGGAGGTATAATTGATACTCTCTGCATCCCGCAAATGATACATGCCGCAACCACTTTCACTCGCCTCTTTGTATCTCTTTTCACCCGAACAATAATCCTCACGATACAAAAAAAGAAGAAGAAAAATCCTCTTTTCTTCATAAACTCACAGTTTTCAGATGAGTACAATCCTCTTCTTGTTGTTTAATCGCTCTGGATCAATGAATGTGAAATGTTCTCTGGCCTGCGGGCTCTACTTCGCGTCCGTGTTTTTCTTTTTTCTATTTTCTTCACAGAAACTCACATATTTCCGTCTCCATTCAAACCTGAGCTGATACACGCCCCGAATGGACGCCCGACTCGACCCGACCTCCCCCACGTTCCTGCTCCGCCTTCCCATCGCACCCTGCACCACACACACACACACACACACACACACACACACACACACACACACACACACACACACACACACACACACACACACACACACACACACACACACACAATACACGAGTCATGAGAACCACATTAACTTACTGAAAAACATTTTTTGGAGCTTACATACATTCATTTATTCCTTTATTTAGTTGTTTATCACTTTATTTCTTATGTTTATTTGGAATTTTGTGATAATTTGATGCATAGAAAATTGAATTCTATGTGAATAGTAGGTTTATGTATACATTTGAGATCAGATTTATTTCTCTCTCTCTCTCTCTCTCTCTCTCTATATATATATAAATAGTCTTTATATATAAAAAATAACGCATAAAAACAATAAGTGTACTGCTTTAAATTGTTTTCCAAAAAAAAAAAAAAAAAATCTGTTTAATGTAATTGCATTTTGTTTTTGTTTTTCTGAGCAAAAAAAAATAATATCATACATTTTTCTCTAATTTACAGAAGACACCCTCTAAAATATCATTCGGTGTAACTATTTTGTCAGGCGTATTTACAACAAAAATCAATTTCTGACATAGTACAAGACAAATTGCTATTTTTTTACTCATTTAAAAAAATAACATTGGATATGATCCCTTATTCTTTTATATATTTTAATATGTACAAGTCACAATAAGCATGTTACATAAATATCGTGTTACACTAAATGACAATGTAACATTATTTCAACCAAATGTTGACATTTTATTCTCCAAAAAACGTATTTGAAACCTTAAAAGTAGACACTTTACTTACATTTAAATGTGCTTTCTATGGACATATAATCACTTTTTTTTTTTTCTTCACTATTTTGCCTCTGTTATCTGAGACATTTTGAAAAACTAAAATACAGTAAACGACTTATGTGTGCTTACACATTTTATTTACATATTTATACTTTTAAATTATTTACTATATGTGACCTTGGACCACAAAACCAGTCTTGAGTAGCACAGGTGTATTTCAATAGCCAAAAATACATTGTATGGGTTAAAATTGATTTTTGATTTTTCTTTTACGCCAAAAATCATTAGGATATTAAGTAAAGATCATGTTCCATGAAGATATTTTGTACATTTCCTACCATAAATATAGCAAGACTTAATTTTTGATTAGTAATATGCATTGCGTTTGGACAACTTTAAAGGCAATTTTCTCAATATTTAGATTTTTTTGCATCCTCAGATTGCAGAATTTCGAATAGTTGTATCTCGGCCAAATATCTAACCAAATGTCTTATCCTAACAAACCATACATTAATGGAAAGCTTATTTATTCAGCTTCCAGAAGTTGTATAAATCTCAATAATAATAATAAAAAATACCCTTATGACTGGTTTTATGTTCCAGCGTCACATATAGCAAATATTAACAGCTTGATTTTTTATCCACCTTTTTCTTTGTGTAAGAGTAGGTGTGCCCATTTGTACATTTTATGGGTCAGGCATCCGTTCTTATCCGCGTCCAGCTATTTTTAGCTGTGATATTGCAAGCTGGTTAATGTATTATCTTAATTACGAACACACTGGTTTGTAGTGCAAACAGTTTTCGCCCCTAGGCTTAGTTCTGCGTTGAAGAAATGTAAGCCATCCAAAACTGCTAATCATGGACAATTATGCATTGAGATCTTGAGATCTTAGAAACATTAACATCATAAAATTCTGTAAAGCTGCTTGTGAAAAAGGGCTGGTTGTTACACTTTTTGCTCCAGTGAATGTGGGTCATTCCTGGGATTCGGTGCCTTTTGTGTCCCCGTTAAAGATCATTGCTTTAAAATTTTCAACATCATCAATTTTAATGTTGTCTTTGACATAAATAACATCTTTTGACTTTTAGGCATATTGAGTTTTTTTTTAAATATATAATTCTAAACATTTTACAGCATTTTAAATCACCAAATATCATAATTTTTCCTATGTCCCCAGGCCTGTGTCTGGCATCACTTAATATGAGTGATTTATTTTTTTCACATTGTTTGGTTTATTAGTAATAGTATACATATACATATATATATATATATATATAGTATATATATACAGACAATCAATTCTTTATTTGACATGTAATGTAAATGTAATGGCTGATTTTAGGTCAAAATGGCCACTCTAGTGTTAAGTCAAAAAAAAAAAAAAAAAAAAAAAAAAGATTTACATTTAGTAAATGGATCCTTAAATGTATATACCTAAGACTGACCAAAATTATGTTTCATATTTTACATCTCCCTATCATAATTACACAATAATTCATTTAAAAAAAAAAAGAAAAAAAAGTTTTTACTTTTTTTTAAGTGTAATGATTTTCAAAAAGCACCAAATACTGAGAATGATTCATTCCCCATAACAGGGTGGATATGGAAAATTGGTGATATTTGGTGGTTTAAAATGCTGTAAAATGTTTAGAATTTTTTTTTTTTCTTAAACATGCTTAAAAGTTCAAAAGGTCTTATTCACGTTAAAGACAACTTTAAAATTGATGTTGGAAATTCTAAGGCAATATCAATAATCTTTACTGGGGACACAAAAGGCACCGATTCCCAGGAATGACCCCACATGGTCCATTTCTATAGCAACACATGCTTTGTGACCAGAGTTGCCAGGTCTTCAAGACAAAACCCGCTCAATTGCAACTCAAAACTAGCCCAAAAGTAGCGGTCCCCCGGTAAAAATTGCATTCCGGGGGTCAAAATACACATTCTTTGGTGGAGTTCCCCTGGTAAAATTAGCATTCTAGTGGCTAAATATTATGTAATTAGGGTCACTTCAACCCACGGACATGAAAAACAACCCGCAGCAACAGTATGAATGTAGCCCAATTCTGTGGGAACACCGCAGACTTGGCAACACTGTTTGTGACTCCAAAAATTCATTTAACATATACGGATTTAATAATGGGGTAAGTTGTCACAGACTTTTCAGCAAAATATAAATGATAGTTTTACAAAAAACAAACAAAAACGTGATTTATGAAAGGGAACAATCTAAAAGCTAACATATTTCAAGCAGTTCTTTTGGTCAATTGTAATTAATTCACTGTATAAAGTTACAGGATGTAAGAAATATGTCACAGCTTGCCCTGATCTTACATTTATGACTCTTTTCCTAAAAAAAGAGTTCCAATCTGCCTGTACTGAAAAGATAAAATAAATCCTTAAATAATTACCAAAAAAAAAAAAAAAAAAAAAAAAAAGACATTAGCTTTTTTAAAAAAAATTATATACTATAATAATACAGTAGAGGTCAAAAGTTTACACCCCCCTTCTGGAATTGTTAAAAATGTTATTAAAAACGCTCACTGATGCTTCAGAAGGATACATGATGCATTAAAAACTTTTTGAATTTGAAGATCAGAGTAAATTTAACTTATTTTGTCTTCTGGGAAACATATAACTAACTTCTGTAGCTTCTGAAGAGCAGTACTAAATGAAAAAAAAAAAAAAAAAAAAAAGACAAAATAAGAAAAATGTACACATCTCCATTCTGTTCAAAAGTATTCACCCCTGGCTCTTAAAGCATTGTTTTTCCTTCTGGAGCATCAGTGAGCATTTGAACCTTCTGTAATAGTTGCATATGAGTCCCTCAGTTGTCCTCAATGTGAAAAGATGGATTATACATTATAAAATTATACAGTCATTGTTGGAAAGGGTTCAAATACAAAAAATGTTGAAAAACCAAAGAATTTGTGGGAGCTAAAGAATTTTTCTGAAGAACAGTGGGCAGTTTATCTGTTCAGGACAAAACAAAACAAAACAAAAAACAGCTGTGGATCATTCAGGTGAGGTGTTTTAAGAATCAAGCGTATGTAAACTTTTGAACAGGGTCATTTTTATAAGTTAATAAACTATTATTGTATGTTGTGGACTATATGTAAACATCTTTTATGTAAAATTTCTAATTCAGGTCAGTACTAAATAAACAATAACATGCATTTTGTATGGCCCCTCTTATTTTGCTAAAATAATTAACATTTTTGAATGATTCTGAAAGGAGGGTGTAAACATTTGACCTTCCCTGTATATGATTAGTGCGATCTACAATATTGACAGATATCAATTTTCACGCTTCAATCTGTTTTCAAAGGCCAGATCCAATTCCAAAGCAGCTTTTCATTCCGTATCAGAGATAAAGTTACTGGAATGTGAGAAGAAAATCGGTCCGGACAGGTTTTGAATATGAGAAACCTCTCTTACAAAAATTCACACACACACTGCACGTTTTTTTTAAACATATTTTTAATTTCACAAAACAAATGAGCTTTTTTTTTGTTTTTTTTTTCCAAACATGAGTTTTCATTTTCCTTCTGTGCATCTAACAATCTCGCCGTTTTTAAAAAGAGGGAGAGAAAATAATTTACACATCTGTTCATTTGTCGTATCTACAAAAATAAAATTAAAGAAATGACTAGAGCTTTACAGGAAATGAACATATAAAACAGGCCGTCAACTATATTACATGAGTGAGTGTCAATTAAAATAAAAAAAAAAACGACAACAAAACAAACATTCACGTACAGTAGTTCGCACGAGTGTGGGTTTCTTCATTGTGCAGCGTACAAATCGCCGAGCCGTTGAGTCGAGTACGAATGAATGTGGAGCGATGGAGGAATGAGGCAAGAAACCAAAGATGAGAACAGAATAAAACGTGTGTGAAAGAGTTAAAGCTAACAAGAGAAATCGCCTCTACATTTCTCCACCTGAGTTAACACAGTAGTTATCCATACAAGCGACCGCCGGCCAATTCAATCCGCGTTAGAAACGTTCTGCGGTCACGCAGAAACTCGCAAAAACAATTATTAAAATACAAAATAAGAAACTTAAAGGAGGTGAGGTAACAATCCTCCTTCGGCAGGTTAGGCGTACGAGTTAAACACTTATAAAGACGCTCGTGTTTCAGACGTAAAAGTTTTGTATTGTTAGAGTTCCCGATCCCTTCATTTGTGTTTCAAGCACCCGTTGAGCTACGAATGAACTACCGCAAACAGTGAGCGACAAAAAAAGTTCACAGTATTTACACGTAATACAAATGTGTCAGCTTGCAGGTCACATGACATGATGTCAGAATTCATAGACACGCCCCTTTTTTCTGTACGATATACATATATATATAAACAAGAGTCCAGTTCGAACTGTGCGGTAGTGTTTAACTGTGCGTAGAACCGAACAAACGTTCGTTCGATATCTTCAAAATAAACCTTCACCTTGGTTTTCCTTCCTTTTTTCGCATAGTGTTACGCAATGAAATACAAGCTACGATATTAACGAGTTAATGATATTCGTGAGACGTCCTTATTCGCCCCCCGTGTTTATTCCCACAGGGGTCCCAGTGCAAAAGAACCTGAATTTGTTGACGCCGTCCATCCGTAAAAACGAACGTTTGGATTCGTGAGTTTGAATGGAGTAGAAACAGACGAACAGCAGGTAAAGTGCTGGGTTTCCTTCGCAGGACAGAGTCATGTCTTCAGCCAGGCCGGATCGCGTTCCACTTGCGTTTCGCTTCCTGTTCTTCGCGCATCGCCTCGCCGCTACGCTCTCCGTCGATAACCAATAACGTTACGTTTCCTCTCTCTTGGATGCGCTACTACAATCGTCACTTTCTTTTTCGTCCTTTCTTTTCTCAGCGCTGGCCGAAGGGTCGTCTGTCCTGAGTCACGAATGTCTGATTCACACAAACAACACTTAATTTAGCCTGGGTGGTGCTTCCAGGCGCAAGGCATGCTGGGAGGGGGCTACATCATAGAGTGCAGAGCGTGTGTTTGCGTGAGTCTGTGTGCGTGAGATGAAAGTCCTCCAGTAGGTCCAGTGTAAACCGTCAGAAACCAGTGGACTGGATTTCTGGCTGAGCTGGTTCTGAGACGCCCTCTTTACCTGAACAAACAGAAATGTTAAATACAATGTGAGATTTACAGACTTCTATACACATTTTTCGGCACTCGGAAATGGATTGAAAGGAGTAGTTTTGTTTCAGAGCAAGGGGTGAGTACAGATAATGTACTCACCCTGTTGTCATCCAAGATGTTCATGACTTTCTTTCTTCAGTCGTAAAGAAGTTATGTTTGTTTGAGGAAAACATATCAGGAATTGACCTATCGGTAAGCCCCGCCCCCCTTAGTTACTGTTGCTGCCTCGGACAAACAAACAGAGTTTCTCACTGTCATACAATGGCAGCATGAAAACCTTGTCTGAAGATGTTTTTGATACATTTTGAACACAGAAGGACCACCTCTCATTGAGGAGCATTCAAGTAGGGCTTAAATATGCCATTGAGGGACATATACAGTTGTGCTTAAAAGTTTACATACCCCTTGTAGAATATGTGAAATGTTAATTAACTAAAATAAGAGGGATCATACAAAATGCACGTTTTTTTTTTTTTTAGTAAAAAAAAAAACGTGCATTTTGTATGATCCCATTTAGTTTTTTTTAGATTTTAGATTTAGATTTTAGATTTTAAAATAAACATAGTGAGTAACAATTCATTTGTAAACGAGGGTTTACAGATTGCACTGCAAACGGGAGAAATCTCATGTTACAATCGTCACGATCGCAGATAACATCCAGGATCAACACTGTTCATGTACCGCAGTGTAATTAATATACATTTAATCAGTTTATTATGGAGAGGCACTGAAATGTAGACTTTCATTTATGTGTTTTTGACCTACTGTACACCATACATGATGTGAAAAAGTTAGCTGAGATTTGTACGTAGCATGGACTCACTAACTTTAATGTACGGGAGTTTTAGCCAGAGATATTAATGATATTAACATTGCGCAGATGAAAACTGTAACTTAATGGGAGCATGACAACCAGAAAATGAACGCTGAATAATAAAATAAATTCTAAATTCCATTGCCAATCCTCTCAGGATACCTGAAATAAGTGTTACAACTACCCCAGGCACAACGTTTTATTATTTTTGTAGCATAAACACCATCAAAACGATGAAAGCTTTGGATCTTCCAATGTTTCTCTACGGCGCTGAAACCTAAAGATGTCCGAGTTCCAGTCTCTGTGCAGCTAATACTCAACTGCCATTGGCTCATCTGCGTTCGAGGAGCGGGGCTTACCGATAGGTCAGTTGTCTCCTTATAGTGGACTTCTATGGTGCCTGCGAGTTTGGACGTCCAAAATGCATTTCAAATGCAGCTTCAAAGGGCTCTAAACGATCCCAGCCAAGGAATAAGGGTCTTACCTAATGAAACGTCCGTCCAGTTTTATGCTTTTTAATCTCTAATGCTTGTCTTATCTAGCTCTGTGTGAATTCTGTGTAATCTGATTTAAGACAGTTAGGCCACGTACACACTGCAGCTAAATTCGGTTGCCAGTTCAGCTTTTACTCCTTAATTGTGTTCTGTACACAAATAATGCACTAAAATACAGGAGTGACAACTGCATTAACTCCTGAAAAATACAGGTAGTGACAATCTCATTTACAGAAATTCTATGCAGTGTGTACGGAATCGAACTGCAAGAAGAGATGCAAGAAAATAATGGTAAAAGAAGGTTTATCCTTAGCTGATTTGGACACAGGGCTAGGCTAGTTGCATTCACAAGCCCTGCAGTGCCAGCGTTGCCAGATCTTCACAGAAAAAAAACAACAACAAACAAGTACAAGCGAAAAAAAAAAAAACAGTAAAACACCCAAATGCTTTGTTTTATAACAATTTTATGAAAGTAATATCTCAAATCCGCTACAGACCACTTTATTAAATCTTTTAAAGTGCCTAGTTTTATTAGCTAAGACTATACAACATGTCTAAAAGCGCTTGTAAATACGAGGATATGCAACACTGCAAGACAGCTCTCTAAAGCAGCCTCCCAAGCATGAAAAAAAAAAACACAGCAAGTTTATCAGCAGAAGTTTAGTTAAAATGGCCAAAAAAAAATCTTTACCAAACAGCTAAATTCTCATTTTCTCCTCCAACTTCAAAGTCGTCCTACATCGCTGTTTTGCCTTTCTTTGCATGTTTACTTTGTAAACACTGGGTCGGTACTTCTGCAGCAAAGTAGGACAGTTTTAAAGTTGGAGGAGAAAATGAGATGGGAGTTTTTCAACATACCCTAACTGTCTTGAACCGGATTACAGAGTATGTCTGTGCATGGCAGAGCTCAACAAGATGAGCATTTGAGGTTAAAAGAGTATATACACTTTTTTTTTATATGATTGACAGTTTCGCTAGATAAGACCCTTTTTCCTTGGCTGGGATCATTGTGAGCCCTTTGAAGCTGCATTAAAACTGCATTTTGGATGTTCAAACTTGGGGGCACCATTGAAGCCCACTATATGGAGATGTTTTCCTCAAAAAACAATTTCTTTACGATTGAAGAAAGAAAGGCATTAACATCTTGGATGACAACGGGGTGAGTACATTACCTGTACATTTTTGTTCTGGAAGTAAACTACTCCTTTAAACATGCTAAAGTGTGGTAAAAACAGCACTAAACTCTTAAACGTCAGTTTTTGCGATGGTTTTCCTCACCGTCTCCTGCTCCGCGGTCCAGTGATGGCATTCGGACCACTGTGGGAGACTTGTGGACGAGATCACTCGACATTTTATCCACAGGAAGAGGCTTTCTTAACTTCTTCAGGAGCTTGTAGTGATCAGCTTCAATGTCCTACAACATCAGTTCAGAAAACAATTTAAAAATTAAAAAGAAAAATTCACATAAATAAATAAATAAATAAATGAATAAAATAAATATACACACACAGTCACAGTTGAGGTCAAAAGTTTACAGAATCTAAAAAAATGTTAATTATTTTACCAAAATAATAAGGATCATGCAAAATGGATGTTATTGTTTATTTAGTAGTGACCTGATAAAGATATTTCACTTAAAAGATGTTTACATATAGTCCACAAGAGAAAATAACAGTTAATTTATAAAAATTACCCTGTTCAAAAGTTTACATACCCTTGATTCTTAATACTGTGTTGTTACCTGAATGACCCACAGCTGTTTTTGTTTAGTTTTTCAGCATTTTTGTGTATTTGAACCCTTTCCAACAATGACAGTATGAATTTGAGATCCATCTTTTCACACTGAGGACAACTGAGGGACTCATATGCAACTATTACAGAAGATTCAAACACTCACTGATGCTCCAGAAGGAAAAACCATGTTTTAAGAGCCGGGGGGTGAAAACGTTACAAATGTGAAGATCAGTGTAAATGTAACTTATTTTATCTTCTGGGAAACATGCAAGTATCTTCTGTAGCTTCTGAAGGGCAGTACTAAGCAAAACAAAACAAAACAAAACAAAACAAAACAAAAACAAAAAAAATAGTGATATTTAGGTAAAATAAGAAAAATTTACACATCTCCATTCTGTTCAAAAGTTTTTACCCCTGGCTCTTAATGCATAGTTTTTCCTTCTGGAGCATCAGTGAGCGTTTGAATCTTCTGTAATAGTTGCATATCAGTCCCTCAGTTGTCTTCAGCGTATAAAGATGGACCTCAAAATCATACAGTCATACAATGGAAAGGGTTTAAATACACAAAAATGCTGAAAAACCAAAGAATCTGTTTTTCTGAAGAACAGCAGTCAGTTTAACTCATGAACAACTATCACTAAACAAAAAAAAACACAGCTGTGGATCATTCAGGTTTTAACACAGTATTAAAAATCAAGTGTATGTAAACTTTTAAACTGGGTAATTTTTATAAACTACTATTTTCTCTTGTGGACTATATGTAAACATCTTTCATGGGAAATACCTTATTCAGGTCAGTACTAATTAAACAACTTTTTTAAATGATCCCTTTTATTTTGCTAAAATAATTAACATTTTGCAGATTCTGCAAGGGGGATATATATATATATATATATATACACACACACACACACACACACACACACACACACACACACTTACACACTAACCTAATAATAATAAAAAATAAAAACAACAACAGGTTGTTCCAGTTTCTTAACTTCTTTTTTCTTTAGTTTTTGGGTCAATTATGACTTGGACATGTGTGGACATGTTTGTACAGTAATGGTTGTAGGCTGTGTGTGTGTTTTACCCTCAGGTGCTGCAGTTTTCTCATCAGCTCCTCCATGGTGTTGAAGATCTCGTCAACGTTCCTGATCACATGTCGCTGGATGCTCAGTTGTGATTGGCTAAGACGTTCCCTTTGACTCAAGGTCTCAGTCAGCGGCTGGTCGGTTGGAGAGAGGCAGGGCGTCTCCTGTTCCTCTTCCTCGTTGATGAAGGACGATGAGAACATGTTTTGAGTCTGATGGATGCTGTCAGATGTGTCTGAGTCTTTGAGCTCATCTGTGCTGCTTTCGTCTGCCAGAGCGCTGGATTGCTCTCTAGGCATGACCAGATAAAACATGTTCCCTGGAAGCAGCACAGCAACACAGTGTTGTTATCAACAACAAAAACTAAAGCTAAAAATACAAAGGTATGAAAAAGTTTAATAATAATTACTAAAACGAAAAATACCAATGATGATAATTTAATCAAATTAACTAAATATTAGCTGAAAACTTAATGTAAATGAAAATGAGAAATGTTGCCTGGCCAAGTAACTTCAGATAATTTTTTTGATGAAAAGAAAAATTAATACAAACTAAAATGTAATGTTAAACTAAGCAAAAATGAATAAATAATAATTTTTAAATAACTAAATAGAGAGATAAACAAATACATAAAGTTAATCAAATAAGACCTAAATATTAGATAAATGAAAATTAGAAATGTTGACTTGGCAAGTCACTTATGAAAACTAAAACATAAAATGAAAAAAAAAAAAAAAAAAACTAAAATATAAGTGTTGAAATCAAAATTAAAAGCAAAAACAAAATAATAATAATAATAATAATAATTAAAGCTTAAAGCTAAAGCTAATGTACTAAAAGCTTGAAAAATGAAAATGCATAAATAAAATAAAATCAATGTTAATCAAATAAGACCTAAATATTAGATGAAAACATTGTAAATAAAATGAGAAATGTTGCCTGGCCAAGTAACTTAAAGTACTAAAATTACTAAAATAAAAAGTTAAATGAATGAATAAACAGTTAAAAATAAATAAAAATGTATATTCAACTAAGCACAAAATAATAAAAACCAAACATTTTTTATTTTAAATAAATAAATAAATAAATAAATAAAGTTAATCAAATAAGATGAAAACTTAGTAAATAAAAATTAGAAACGCTGACTTGGAAAGTAAGTTAATATAAAGTTGAAGTACTAAAACTAAAACTAAAAATATAAGTATTAAAATCTATATTAAACATAATTTTTTTTTTTTAATTACATGCCAAAAAATATATATGAAAATAATAATTAAAAAAATATTTATTAAAATTATATTATAATTAATATAGTCCATATATTACATTTAATATATACATATACATATATAAAAAGTTAATCACCAAATAAATTAATAGATAAATCATTCTTAATAAATGACTCAGCTAAAAATCACAGCTGACTGATGTTTTAAATAATATTTCTCCATGTTCACAGTCGCTCAACAGGAAACATGCTAAAATGATGAACCGTTGACGCTCACAAAAAGAACAACAAAAGAGAGATGGACGGCATCCAGATCATTCAGGACCGGTTTCCAAAACTGAAACCAAATCTCATCCCGGATTATATGTCACAGTCGGCCGAGAATCAAAACAAGCGATGAAGTTTGAGACAGGCCACAATTGTTCGCAGGAAACCGGCCCAGAACGCATCTGCCAAGAGTATTGTAACGATATATACATTAGCCCCACCTCCGTCCCGAGAGGATTGGCCGGCGGTGACATCATCGGTGATGTCGTCAGGAAGAGAACAGCCCGCACCCACAACTGTGTGTGAAAGACAGCGAGAGGATATGTGTGTGTGTGTGTGTGTGTGTGTGTGTGTGTGTGTGAGACAGCGGTGTGCAGAAAGATGGTGTTTTGTGTGTGGAGTTAGAAACAGACAAATACAAGAAGCCACAGCACCAGTATGGAACAGAGAGAGAGATAGAGAGAGAGAGAGGGAGAGAGGGAGAGAGAGAGAGAACGAGTGTGTGTGTGTGTGTTGTGAGAAAGTAGCAGAGAGAGAGAGAGAGAGAGAGAGAGAGAGAGAGAGGTGTGTTAAATCACATAAGCTTCATCACAGTGAGCTCTGAGCACATGCAGAGAGACAGACAGAGACAGAGGGGAAAAGAGACACAAACGCTTCAATTCTCTGAAAGATGAAGGATTTTACAGCAACAACAGAACCAAAACTACTAAAAAAAGAAGTTAAAATAAGCTTACATTTAAATATTGCAGGGATGGGCAACTTTGATAGTGATGAGGGTCAGCATTTTTCCTCCTTTATACCAAGAGGCTAGATTACTAATCCACGTCCACACACTGTTTTACACCGAAATTGAAGTATAATTACTGTAATTTGCTTTTAAATATTTGATTAGTGATAAAACTTGAGCAGTTACCCTAGTTCAAAAGGGAAACTTTGTTGTTATTACCCCAACAAGCCAATATAAACGTCTCAATTGCATTGTCAGGTAAATTTGCAACAAACAGATCCTGTACAGAGGTGCTATTTTTTTATAAGTGGCCTACAGAACATTCTCAAAACAACAGCATGTCAGCCTGTCAAAATAAAAGTACGGTTTAACATGTAACAGAACTATATTAGTCTTGTATTACTTTTGTACAGTATAATGTAGATGTTTATATATTCATATTTCTGCCAAATGTAAATAAAACAATGATAAAAAAAAATAATATACTACAACAACCACTTACTTGTGGAAAAAAAAATACTACAATTCTTATTATTACAACTTTTTAACTGAATCTTTCACACAATTTTTCTTCCATGTATTAATTTTAACAGTAAACCTCTGTTTGTTTACCAAAAAAAGGGTTTAATTTTCATTTGAATAAAAATAAATAAATTATTAATGTCTTGATCAGAAATATATATGTCTGAAAAAAAAAAAAAAAAAAAAAAGAGAGAGCAAGATTATAGGTCCCTATTATTCAAAATGTTGAAATTGACAGTTTTGGACCTTTTTTTTTTTTTTTTTTTTACTGAAAAAAAAAAATGTTTTCGTTATTACACAAAGTAAAATACCGAAAAAAAAAAAAAAAAGTACCATGGGCCACCGGCACCCCCCCAAAGCTGTAAACCTTGGGGAAACACTAATTATATTAATTTAAACAATTATTATTAATCAATTATCATATTAAATAACATATAAATATATATCTTAGTGTCTTAATTGTTCACATTTAAAATTATGTAGCAAAACTAGCAGACAGACTTATTCAGGGTTCCCACTCTAAGCCAAATTCCCTGACTTTTCCCTGACTTTCACTGACTAGCTGAATGATGAATTTCCATGAACTATAATGAATGGATCCATCCATTTGCAAGCTTTATTTACTTGTTCACAGACATTTTTAGCACAAAACACACATATACACTACTTTTTTTTTTTTGCTTTTACCCGTTAAATGCCCCTTTGATTTTTCTGTACTATTTCTACATAAATTAATTTATTAGTTTTTATGCTTTCATCACCATAACAATAGGCAAAACATGTAAAACAATGCGATAAAACAAAATACGGAATAGAAAATGTACACATTTTTTTTTCCATTTAACAAATTGTAAAGGAACAAACAAAAATCCCTGATCCCAAAAAATAATTCCAAATTCCCTGACTTTCAATGTCTGCAATAGAATTTCATGATATTCCAGAAATTCCATGATGTTGAAGTTTTGCTTTCAGAACGGCAGAAATACAAAGCAATTTCAGGTCATTTCTTTAACATTATTTCAAATTTACAATTAATTTACCATTTATTCATATTTTATAAATATTTTTCAGTTATTTTTATGTTTTAGTTTTCACTTTCATTGTAGTTTAAGAATTTATATTTGCTATTGTATTGCTTTTTTATAATAATTTATATTAAGCTTAATTTATTTTTTCAATTTTTAGTTTTTAAAACTTATGTCCTCATCTTTGCTTAGATCTAATATTTATATTAGTTACTTTTAAGTTTTATTATATTTTAATGCAATTTAATTAAACAATAATAGTGGTTGGCTGGTGTTTTTAAGGGTTAGTTCACCCAAAAATTAAAGTTAGCCCATGATTTACTCACCCTCCAGTATCCTAGGTGTATTTGACCTCCTTCTATCAGACAAATCCAATCATAGTTACATTAAAAATTATCCTGCCACTTCCGAGCTCTTTTTTTTGGTCAACAATCCAAAACAAGTCCAATAAAGTGCATCCATCCATAATAAAAAGTGCTTCCGTGTAAAACAGTAAGTGCAAGCTAGAATTTCATGATATTCCAGAAATTTCATGACGTGTGGGAACCCTGCTTATTGAAAATGCAAAGTTTTGCTTTCAGAACGGCAAAAATATAGCGATTTCCAAACACATTGGGTCTCCCCTTGAACTCTGTAAAAAGATAATCTGTTTACCATTTTGACTGGAAAATACTGTTTTCATTTATTAATGATAGTGAATATTTACATTAGAGTGCTTGTCCTACTACACTGTAAATAATTATACGTGGCTTACTTTTCAAAAGTTTTAAAATTGCTCATCCGAGTCTATTATGATCCTGTGGGCTGTGCTAAAAGACACTGTGGGCTATATACAGCCCGCGGGCCGTCAGTTGCCCATCCCTGCGATATTGGATTTTAAATGTGACTTTAATCATTATATTTTGCTTCAGAATTTTGCTACAATCATGAAGTTGCTGATCATCAGCATCGGAGCGTTTACCTTTCCTCACAACCTGAACAGGCGATCGCAGCACCTCCGGAGGCGGAGTTTCTACACGCTCCTCCTCCCATTGGATGGGACTCTCACTGGGGGCGGGGTCAGACAACTCCACCCCTGGTCTGTCTGTGAAAGGACTCCTTTCATAGGCCGTCTCATTTGTGGGCGTGTCGTCTGAATCTTGACTCCATCCGTCCTCCAGGTCTCTGAAGATCAGCTGGCGGAGATTTTCCACTGAGAAGACGAGAAAAAAAAAAAAAGACACTTTTAGGCCCAGTTTCATAGACTGAGCTTAGACTAAGGCAGGATAAGGCCATAGTTCAATTAAGACATTTAAGTCATTTTTATAAACGTGACTAAGAAAAAAAATGCATGTATATATTTAAGAAAAATCTGTTATGATTATATATTAAATATATTTATACATTATATAATTATATGGATTATATGAATATAAATACTGTATATACATGTAAATATTTTCAAAATATATACTGTATGTGTGTCATCATAAACGCAACATGGTACACACACACATATATATATTTATTTATTTATTTATTTATTTATATATAAACAAAATCTTATTTTGGATGCAATAAATTGAGTTACATTTACAAAATAGCTAGTACTTAATTTTGGATGGACAGAAATTCTCTTCACAAAGCAATTTTAGGTCATTTCTTTAATGTTATTTCAGATTTATTCGAATACAATTATTTTACCATTTATACATATTTTATGAATATTTTCCAGTTATTTTTATGTTTTAGTTTTCACTCTCATTGCAGCTTAAGAATTTATATTTGCTACTGTCATTTGCTTTTAGCTTTTTTATATCAATTTATATTAAGCTTAATTTATTTTTTCAATTTTAGTTATTTTTAGTTTTTAAAACTTATGTTCTCATCTTTGCTTAGATTTTTCCATCTAATATTTATATTAGCTACTTTTAAGTTTGAATTCAGTCTGCTTATTATATTTTAATTCAATTTAATGAAACAATAAGAGTGGTTGGCTGGTGTTTTTAAGGGTTAGTTCACCCAAAAATTAAAGTTAGCCCCTGATTTACTCACCCTGCAGTATCCTAGGTGTATATGACTTTCTTTCAGACAAATCCAATCATAGTTGCATTAAAAATGATCCTGCCACTTTTAAGTTCTTTTATTGCAATAGGTGAGTGTTTGTTGTCAACAGTCCAAAACAAGCCCAATAAAGTGAATCCATCCATAATAAAAAGTGCTTCCGTGTAAAACAGTAAGCGCAAGCTAGACTAAAGTGATTATTAAGTTTTAAATATAGATTTAAGTTTTCTTACAAAAACACATCGATTTGCTACAGGAGTCCTTTACTCACCCCCTGGAGCTGTGAGATGCACTTTTTATTATGGATAGATGCACTTTTTTGGACTTGTTTTGGACTGTTGCCAAGAATCACCCGCCTATTGCAATAATAGAGCTTGGAAGTGCCAGGATGATTTTTAAGATAACTCAGACTGGATTTGTCTGAAAGAGGGAAGTCATACACACCTAGGATGCCAGGAGGGTGAGTAAATAATTGGCTAAATTTTCATTTTTGAGTGAATTAACACTTTAACGCCATGCCAGCTTTCTTGGCATTTTCATGGCAAGTATAAACGGTTAAAATCAAATTCTTTAAGTTTGCTTTAGACAAAAAAAAAAAAAAGCTCAAGCACTATTATAATATCATTCAACATTTTACCATGGCTGTTTTTGTATTATTGTGTTACAAACAGATGAGCATGAGTTGATCATGAGCTTGACTACGAGTTCAAAACTGTGACTGTGAGACCAAGCAAACACAAGGAATCTCTCACCATCCTGAAGAGCAGATTCTGCGACACCGGCTTTATTTTGAAGGAAACCGTCCCTGTCCTCACGCAGACGCGTGTCTTGTCCGTCTGTCGGTGTGGTGTCAGGTGTAAGAGCGCATTCATCATCACTAGCAGAGTCCCGCTCCTGAGGCACAGACTCATCTAACAAAGTCAGGAAAATACAATGTCAAGCTCTTTTTATGAAAAAATAATGCATTGTCCTTGCATCATCTGAAAGTTGAATAAATAATTCCATTGACATATGGTTTGTTTGAATAGGACAATATTTGGCCCATAATACAGCTATTTGAAAATCTACAATCTGAGGGTAGAAAAAAAAAAAAATCTAAATATTGAGAAAACCACCTTAAAAGTTGTCCAAATGAAGTTGCTAGCAGCACATATCACTAATCAGAAATTAAGTTGTGATACATTTACAGCAGGAAATTTACAAAATATCTTCATAAAACATGGCCTTTACTTAATATCCTAATAATTTTTGGCATACAAGAGAAAATCAATACTTTTGACCCATACTATGTATTTTTGGCTATTGCCACAAATATAATAAGACTTGTTTTGGGTCACATATTTAATGGGCAACTCTCAACCTTTTTTTTGCAAGTTACTGCATTCTGGTGAAAATATTAAGCAGTAAATTAAGAAACCTACAGCCTTGTCAATGGATAATAATATTGGCCATACTGTGTGCAATAACACTTCATTTCAGCATTTCTGCCCATATTACATTTACTGTCAAAATAAACAGTTTTGGGTCAGGTTTTTAAGTGAGTTTTATCTGCATTTATCTGATTAAAAGTACAGTTAAATCAGTAAAAATGTGAAATAATATTACATTTTCAAATAACTGTCTTCTATTGTAATAAATGTTCAAAAGTAATTTATTCCTGTGATCAAAGCTGAATTTTCGGCATTACTCCAGCCTTCAGTGTCACATGATCCTTCAGAAATCATTCTAATACATTTCTGATTATTATTAGAGGTTGACTGATATTGGATTTTACAGATACCGATAGCTATAGGTTGGACCACAGTGGCTGATAGTTTTCAAAATGGATACTGAATGGAAACTAAAACAGTGGTCTATTATTTAAAAAAGGACAATAAGGAACAATACTTACATTCTACAGCTTTTATCAATATTAGTTAATGCTACAAATGGACTCTTATTATGAACTGTCACCATTTCATATCAACAGTCTTTAAACATCTACACAAAAGCCATAGTATTGAAATTACATCATATGGAAATTGTATGTATAGTTTTACAGTTCAACTGCTTCTGTTCTAGAACACTTGATGAATATCAATAGTTATCACATCACCAAACGTACATAGATTTACTTCAAGAATGATGAAAAAGCGGCATAGGCAGTGTTGGGGGTAACGCATTACAAAAATGCAAGTTACGTAATGAAATTACTTTTTTCAAGTAACTAGTAAAGTAACGCATTACTTTTTCATTTCCAAGAAAATATCTGAGTTACTTTTCAAAAAAAGTAACGCTAGTTACTTTTTGTGTTCTTTATGCATTTAATCCCATTTTATCATACCTTTGTTGATCCAGTTCAACCATACACTGCAAAAATACATTTCTAACTTTTTTTTGGTCTTGTTTCCAGCCAATATCTCTCTCTCTCTCTCTCTCTCTCTCTCTCTCTCTCTCTCTCTATATATATATATATATAAAATCTTAAATCAAGAAGGATTTTCTAGACAAGTAAAATATTTTTTCTTGTTTTCAGAAAAAAAAACAAGTCGTCAAAATTAAGTGAGTTTTTGCTTAGAACAAGCAAAGTAATCTGCCAATGGGGTAAGCAAAAAAATCTAATTTCAAACAGAAAACAAGAGTATTTTGCTTACCCCATTGGCAGATTATTTAGCTTGTTTCAAGCAAAAGCACACTTCATTTTGACTTGTTTTCAGAAAAAAACAAGACAACAATTTTTATTTGTCTAGAAAATCCTTCTTGATTTAACATTTTGGCTGGAAACAAGAAAAAAAAAAAAAAAACTAAGTAAGAAAGTAAGTTTTTTGCAGTGTACTAAAAAACAAAACTTATTTTAGATTAACCTACATTTGTGCTTAATTTTTCTCATTTGCTGAAGAGTGTTGAACTACTTTTTCCTACAGTTCTACTGTACAGACGTGAATTTAATTTTACTTCAGCCTTAGGCCTATTCACTTCATTTCATTTTGGTGTGAAAGGGCTTTCACATTTGCAAAAGAATCAAACTTTTTTATTTTAAAAACAAACAAACAAGCCCTGCCCAGATTTAAAAACGCATTACTTTCCATAAAAAGTAACTAAGTAACATAACTAGTTACTTTTTTAGGGGGTAACGCAATATTGTAATGCATTACTTTTAAAAGTAACTTTTCCCAACAACGGGCATAGATGAGTTTGAAGTTTGGTGTTTAAAACAACAGAGCAAACAAAATGAGAAAGCGCAATCTATATTATAGCTCTTTCTATGAAACATACAGATTTTTGCTAAAAATGCACAATACACACAATCTTCCAGCCCATGGTGAAGTATTTATGTACATTTACATCGATTTGGGACAAATATGATGCATTTAATGTAAAACTCAGTGATATGTAATGATATGAAAACATGCACTATAGTTCATTGTCAATGTTTTAAATCCGCATCTGAAGCGTCCCGCTGTGTTCAGCGAGCAGTATCACGTGTAAACAAACAGCACATGTTGTCAGTGACTTCCGCCTCTAGAGGCCGCTCTCATACTGTATAATGATCGAGATAATGATATCGTCATGGATGTTTGCGATAACCAATAGTTCCGCCAAATCAATTATCGGCAAAACCAATACATTGGTCGACCTCTAATTATGCTGCTTCTTATATTTTGAAAACTACAATATATTTTTAGCCAAGATTCCTTGATGAATAGAAAAATATAGAAATAGATTGGCAATTACAAGACCCCCATCTCTTACCTAATGGATTGGCGGATGAACGCGCATCTGAGGACCTAAAACAGAGCAGACAGAAGTTCATCAGTTAAAGTGATAATATGGCTGTAGTTTTCAGTGTTTAGCTGCTGATGGTGTGACGTACGGTGCTGGTGATCCTTGTTTGCCGGATCGTGCTACTTCAGTGGCTGCAGTGATCGTCTTTTCTAGCAGATCTTTCCAGCTGTGAGGAAACATTGATTGAAACACTGACTGCACTCATAATAATTTTAAATAAATTAGAAAAACAGCTGTTGTTGTAGTATAGACTGCTTATAACAACTGCCCATTTTTCTCACTATTAAAGGAACTCCCCACTTTTTTTGAAAATAGGCTTATTTTCCAACTCGCCTAAAGTTGAACAGATGAGTTTTAGCGTTTTTGAATCCATTCAGCCGATCTCTGGTCTGCGTAATATCATTGCGCCAGTTGCACCTATGGTACAGCAGCAAAGTTCCTTGATTATTACGCCGGAATAAGAGTATAATTCCTATCCATATCAGCTTGGAAAATCGCAACTTTTCAGGCAGACCCGGAGATCGGCTGAATGGATTCAAAAATGGTAAAAATTAACTGTTTAACTCTAGGGGAGTTGGAAAATGCGCCTATTTTCAAAAAAAAAATGGAGTGTTCCTTTAAAGGCAGCAGGAGCAAACAAAGCTCTCTGATAGGCTGCAATCCTGTCAATCAAATAGAAGCAGCCAATGAGGATTGAGCTGAGACTCACGTGTTCTTCTCTGACGACGTCCCAGCCACCAGCTCATAGATCTGGCTCTCCGATGTGCTGATCACATATAGCGCTTTGTTGTCTGCGAGATGAATGCAAGTTCATTAAATGTTTGTAAGCATCTCTTGTCCATCCATCCTTTTGATTTAAAGTCTGCTCAGTAAAAGTAAAATACGCATGAATTATACCTGTCGCAACTAATCGGACGAGGGCGGTGTCGAGGCGTACGATTGGGCAGAATGGGGTTTTAGGGTCTGTAGCTCCGCCTCCACCCAGCGTTCGTGACGGACAGCGCAGAATGAGGCGCTCGTCTGGACCCCTTTGAAGAAGCACCAGCAGATCTGAGAGCAGCAGCGCCTGGACCTCTGAAACATTCACACGCAAGCCAATGATTAGAAAACAACTGCAAACTTTATTTCATGTCTAGATGCTTTGAGCTCATCTATGTGCTACTCAGGGTTATTATAGTTAACTAAACCTATAGTAAAACTTTACTTACCACCTAAATAAATGTTAACTGCAATAAAACATAATGCAAAACAACTTAAACTTCTTTTATTTCAGCTAATTCCCAAGGCAACATTTCACATTTTCATTTAGTTTAACTTTCACCCGGTTTCACAGACTTAAGCCTAGTCCCAGGCTAAAATGTTTTGTCTCAAAATGCACACCAGTTATGTTTTTTTTTTCTAAGGCAAGTTTATAAAATTTACTTAAATGTCCTAACTGAACTATGGCCTAATCCTGGCTTAGGCTAAGCCCTGTTTATGAAACAGGGCCTTGATGTACTAAAATATCTAAAACAGATTTTATTAATAAAAATGTATTATATTAATAAACATTATATATTAATAAAAAACAAACAAATTAATGTATTAATAAATCTATATAGACATTCATCAAACATAAATAATAAATGCATTTAACCTAAATAATATTAAATATAATAAAAATTGCTAAAATGTTACCTACACTTTAAATGAAACAAAAAAAATAATTGTATAATATACATAATTTATTTACTTTTTAACAATATGAATTAAAAATAAAATGTATTAGGACCTCAAGTAACAAGTGTAGATAGTGTATGACTTGTATAAGAATAAACTTTTAACAAATAATTTTAAATGCTTCAAAATGTTAAGATATTTTAATATAATAAATACATTTTATATAAATATATTAATTCAAAAGTAAAGTTACATTTTTACATTTTTTTTTACTATTTAAAATAACTGTTTTCTATTTGAATATTTTGTCAAATGTAATTTATTCCTGAGATTTCAAAGCTGAATTGTTAGCATCAAAAAACACTATTATTATGTTGAAAACAACGGAGTAGATTTTTTTCAGGTTTCTTTGATGAATAGAAAAAAGAACAGCATTTATCTGAAATAAATTTTCTTGTAACATTATAAATGTCTTTATCATCACTTTTGATTAATTTATTTAGCAAGGATGCTTTAAAAGTATTAATTTCTATAAATTTTTCCCCCAACAAAACTACAAGCTTTTGAATAATATAGTATATAATGTTACAAAAGCTATTTCATATAAATGCTGATCTTTGGGCCTATCAAAAAATCCTGTAAAAAAAAAAAAAGGTACTCAACTCTCAAATATTGATAAAAATAATAATGAAAAATGTTTCTTTATAGACTGGAGTAACTGTGCTGAAACTGTAGATTTATTCACAGGAATAAATTACATTTTAAAATATATTCAAATAGAAAGCAGTTATTTTAATAGTAAAAAATATTTCAGAATTTTTCTGTTTACTTTGGATTAAAAAAAATGCAGAGACTTTTTAAAAACCATTAAAAATCTTAGTGTATAATACTATTGCAACACTGCATCCCTGATTAATATATTTTTATAGATAAACTGCCTTCATAAACGTGCATTGCCACATTTTACTGCAGCAAAAATACCAATAATAGATAATGCATTTTAGCAGACACTATGGTCACTATGGCCATTTTTAGTTTAAGTTTGATTCTGTTCTAATATGTCCATGTGGATTAAACATCTTTACCGATGGCTTTGTCTTTGCTGACTTTCCACGTTAGCGGCCCCTCATGGATCATCCTCTTAGTGGTAAGATCCAGATTCTGTGAGAGAGAGAGAAACCGACAGCATGAATAATGATGCCACCATCATTAATGAGGCGCGCAAGTCGAACGAACGCATCGTACCTTGAACTGCGCCGCGATGGGATTGGTCAGCCGCTCCAAAGGCGTCAGGTCCAGTCTGCGCTGGTATTGGCTGAGACTATGCCGGTGCTCCGTCTCCCTGACGACCTCGTTAACGGCCTGCAGAATCCCGCGACAAAGGACCTGAGCTCTCTGAAGCAGCTGAAGGTCAGGAGATGCCGCTGGACACACAAATATGATATTATTCAGTTTAAAATAACAGTTTTCTATGTGAATGTGTGTTAAAATGTCATTTATTCTAATTTTTCAGCATCATTACTGCAGTTGTCAGTGTCACATGATCTGTGCGTGTTTCACTCACTTTCTGTGTATTTGATGATGTTGTCCAGCAGCAGTGGGTATTTGGTCAAGCGCTGCATCTCAGCCACCAGCAGATCCTTCAGCTGTAACCTGCGGCAGTGAGGACTGGTCTCACATTCCTGACAAACACAAGCATGTCAACACACATCCATATTATCAGTAGATGATTTGGTAAAGCACTACAGGGCCGTGATGCACGCGTTACCTGTATGAGGTGTGCGAATCGAGGGTCTTTGCGCTGTTTGTTCTTGATAAGCTCCAGTGCTTGACTCTGCTGACTGCACAGATGAGACACCTGCTCCTCAAACTGATCTCCAGCCTCTCCTTCGAACTACAAAACACACAAATGCTGCATCACTCATATGCTTCATGAAGAAAAGCATTAGCTTTAAAGTAATAGTTGAACATTTGCTGACAATTTCCTCTCCCTCGGGCCATCCAAAATGTATATTAGACTGTTTCTTTGTTTCTCAGATTTGGAGAATGTAGCTTTCTTTCTCACCAGTGGATCCTCTGAAGTGAATGGGTGCCGTCAGAATGAGAGTCCAAACTGTGTATAGAAACATCACAAAAATCCACACCAATCCAGTCCATCAGTTAACATCTTGTGAAGCAAAGAGCTGCATGTTTGTAAGAAACAAATCCATTACCAAGATATTTTAACTTTGAACTGAAGTTCATAATTCATAATAACGCTTCCTCCATTGAAAAAGATGTCTTCCTGTTGTTCCTCTCATAGAAAAATGCAGCCATATATTAATTTAGACCTGTTCTAGCTTGTAAATGATGCTTAACCTGTGCAGATTTCTCTGTTGATTGAGACAAAATCACTTTTTCACAGCGTTATTATGGATTATTTGAGCAGTTTGTGGTTAAAAACCCCTTAATGATGGATGTTTCTTACAAACACACAGCTTTTAGCTTCTCAGCACGTTAATTAATGGACTGGAGTGATGTGGATTACTTGTGCATTATTGTGATGTTTTTATCAGCTGTTTGGACTCTCATTCTGATACAAATTTACGAAAACTATGTTTGTAAAAAAACAAATCCATTATTTATACGTTTTAACTGAGCTCATAATTCATAATAACATGCCATAATAATCCTGCCAGTAAAAAAAAAGTCAATCTCCTGTTGTCCTCTCACATTAAAATCCACCCACATATTCGTTTAGAGCTGTTTTGGCTTGTGAACAGTGCTTATCTGTGTAGATTTCTCTCCTGATTTAGATAAAACGGCGTTATCACTGGAGGAAATGTTATTAGGGATTATCTGAGTTTGAGGTTAAAAACTTCTTAATGATGGATTTGTTTCTTACAAACACACAGCTTTTAGCTTCTCAAGATGTTAATTAATGCATTGGTTCTCAATCCTGGTCCTGGGGACCCCCTGCTCTGCACATTTTGCATGTCTCCCTTATTTAACATCTGATTGAGATCATTAGCTCATTAGGAGAGAGATCAATGAACTGGGAGACATGCAAAATGTGCAGAGCAGGGGGTCCCCAGAACCAGGATTGAGGACCACCAAATTAATGGACAGGAGTGGTGTGGATTATTGTGATGTTTTTTATCAGCCGTTTGGACTCTCATTCTGACGGCACCCATTCACTGCAGAGGGTCCTTTGGTGAGACAGTAATGTAATGCTACATTTCTCCAAATCTGATGAAGCAGCAAACATCTTGGACGGCCTGAAAATGAGTAAATTGACAGCAAATTTTCATTTTAGACTTAAAGAGCAAAAGACAGTAGAGGACCGAGACACTCACTCTGGCCAGCATGATGTCTCCTATGCCCTGAACGATTGGTGATTCCCTGCGCTTCTTCATGGCCTCACATAAGCTCGCTGGAATAAAAAACAACAACATTAGACCACAAGTATTACATCTACGTTTATGCATTTAGCACAGCAACTTACAAAAGTGCAGTTTGCACAGTATTGCACAAATTGCATTCAAAGTTCATTTTCTGATTTACAGCGTATTGGTTTGTCATCACTTTCATTCTGCATGCATCTCTAGGGGGTTGAATAATTTTGATTTCAACTGTATATCTTACAATACCTACAGCATTTAACAAAAACACAAACAATGACAAACAATCATAACTGTACAGTATAACAATCACATACACAGAAGTGAGTACACCCCTCACATTTTTGTAAATATTTTATTCTATCTTTTCATGTGACAACAGTGAAGAAATGACACTTTGCTACAATGTAAAGTATTGAGTGTACAGCTTGTATAACAGTGTAAATTTGCTGTCCCCTCAAAATAACTCAACACACAGCCATTAATGTCTAAACCGCTGGCCACAAAAGTGAGTACACCCCTAAGTGAAAATGTCCAAATTGGGCCCAATTAGCCATTTCTCCACGTGTCATGTGACTCGTTAGTTACACAAGGTCTCAGGTGTGAATGGGGAGCAGGTGTGTTAAATTTGGTGTTATCGCTCTCACTCTGATACTGGTCACTGGAAGTTCAGTGCTGTAAAATAATGGTGGTCACACAAAAAAAATGACACTTTGGGGCCATTTTAGACATTTTCACTTAGGGGTGTACTCAATTTTGTGGCCAGCGGTTTAGACATTAATGGCTGTGTGTTGAGTTATTTTGAGGGGACAGCAAATTTACACTGTTATACAAGCTGTACACTCACTACTTTACATTGTAGCAAAGTGTCATTTCTTCAGAGTTGCCGCATGAAGATATAATAAAATACTTACAAAAAATGTGAGGGGTGTACTCACTTATGTGAGATACTGTACATTATATGTAAAAAATTACAATGCCAGTGATCAGAGGTAGAAATGTGTGACTTCTGACCGTGTAGTTCGCAGACATGATGCAGGTTCAGGAAGATGCAGGACAGCTCTTCTGGACTGAGGACGCTCTGCATCTTCTGATAAAACACGTGATCCAGAACCCGCAGCGTCCGCAAGTGGGACACTTCTGTGGTGAACAGCTCTAGAAGAACAATATCAAAGCATGAGATGTCAAACAAACCTCTTGTCATGCAACACATCTGAGGCTAAAAGAAAACCACTAGACTATACATTTAATCCAAATTTTATCACTTGATTCCAAAAAATACTATGGGTAAAAAGACATTTTGGTAGCTAATGAAAAAGCACAAACTCCAGTGAAAGCTCAACATGTTCATATTTAGAGTAGAACACTAACCATGTTAACAGAAGAAAGATGTGTCTTGAATAAAATCGTGTTATTTGCAATACAAAGCGTAATTTATTTGTGAATACATTTTTAGTTTATCATAATAGGATAAGAAAGTGGACTATGTTTCCATTCAAAGTTGTAAATTTAACTTATGGAAATGGTGCTTTCAAATTTTTCCAGTGTTCAAGAGACTGGTGCAACGTAACAACAACAAAAACAAAAGTTTTCTCTTTTCGTATGTAATGAATGACTCATGCAGACAAAACAAAACATGCTATCCTTGCATTCAGACTTCTGATGCTTGGGAACACAATCAAGTGAGACAAAAAATAAATAAATAAATAAATAAATAAAAAAAAAAAAAAAAAAAGTAATGCTCATTTTACGATTTTATGTGCATCTTGGTGTTTTTTGGTGTAAACATAGCTAGATCAGAGATGATAACTGACTGATTTGGCTGGTTAAAGACTGGTTATATTAACAAGCAACATTTTAATATTTCTAAGTAAGAGCCATGTAAAATACACCAAAAACTGCAAATCCTTTAAGGGTCTGACTGTTATTTCCTCAATTCTGTCTTCAGTATTGAGTGTCAGGACATCGGTCTCGAAACAGCCTTACAATTTCCTAAAAATGTTCATGTTTTACCTATAAACACACTGAAGTCTGAGGCTTTGGGGCATCTGAGATCATAAGCGACATTGATTGGTATTGTTTTCATAGTTGTATCATCTTCAAGCTTAAGCTCATCATCCCAGATTCAGAATGATGAGCCAGGCATGTCTGGGGTTGTCAAGAAGCTCATTTCTCTCGCCTGAGGAGAAACGCTGCTCATTATAGAGTCTGAGAGCGCCAGCGGAGCTGACAGACGGATCTGATGCAAAATATTCCCATCTGAGTGAAAAATAACCCTGGGTTCACTCATATTTCACACAGTTTATGCTTCACCCTGGGCTGGTTATTAATTCAAGGAAGTCAGGTATTGAGATTTCACACTGTAAACAGGCAGTTAACATTCCTGCTGACAGATTTACACGCTTAATATCACTTATTAAAGATGTGCAGTGTGTGACAGGCACACAATGAGTGTTTTAAACTGTTTGATGATTATTTTTACTCAGATATTGACAACATAACAGGTAAATATATTTATGTGAGGAACAAATTTAAAACCGCTTCAAACTCCTGAATGCCTTTCAAACTGGTGAAAAAAAAGATTCTCAACACAAGTTAATACATTTAATAGTAAATAAATAAATTATTATTATTATTAAATTATATAATAATAATAATAATAATAATAATAAATGTTCCAGGTTCACAAGTTAAGCATAACGCCCATTACCAAAGAAAATAATTTGGATGAATTCCTCTTTTTTTTTTTTATCTTAAAAGATTTCAGTAATGCCTTTATAATGCAAATAGACAGTTTAAAAACAGAAATGTGCTGCTCAGATTTTGTTTAAGCATTACCAAAAAAAAAAAAAAAAATCATTAAATCATTTTGATTTGTTCTGATTTTTTTATTTAAATGTTGCTGCTTTCTTAAAATACTTATTTTCCTGAAACAAAAAAAGCTAAATCTCTTTTCTGAGACAGGAACAATATTCTAGATGGTCAATATATTTAAATTCTGATTTTTTTTTTTTTTAAACCATTTGTTGCATCTTTACACCATAAAATATTATACCATCAAATACTGGATACTGATACTGTGTTTGGTAACACGTTACAATAAAATCTCATTGGTTAACATTAAATAGCAATGCGTAAGACATTTGTTACAGTATCTTTGCTAATGTTAGACGATGAAAATACAACAGTTCATTGTTAGTTCATGTTAACTGAATAATTTATTAGCAAACGTTATAAATTAACCAGTAATAAAAGCTCTGCAGGTATTTTTATTGTTAGGTCATGCTAACTAATGTAGTTATCTAATGTTAACAGATAAGTGTTACTAGTGATTTCATCTCATTAGTCCCAGGTATTGTTTGTGTACTTTTAAAGCAGTGCATATTGTCTTGTTTACTACAATTTGGCATTATAAGTGTCTAAAAACGAGTAAAAGAAAAGTAATGTCTGCAGTAAAGTTGCATTGAATCTGGAATATTCCTTTTAACCCTTTAACTGTCACTCACATTTTTGAACAAATACGAGTAACTGCAGTATTTAAACTTATTTTTTTATAATTCATGAACAAAAACATTTTGTAATACGATTTTGATGTAAATTTTCCATCATAGTGCAATGTCTGATTTTTAAATGGGTTTCAAAGGATGAATTTTGAGATTTTAAGTTTTCAAGTTATCTATAGTTTCTTATGAGTTCTAAAGCTTGATACAGAAAAAGGCAACAAAGAAAGTCTTTTTGTGACAAAGGTCAGAACTCCTATTATGAAGTAGATTTTTGAGGTGCACTCTTGTCATAAATTAATCTATTACTTTTCCTACATCATTTCCTACATCTTAGACCTTTCCAACGATATATAGTTTGTCATGATTAAATTAAAATGTATTTGTAAAATGATGAAGAAACTTAGGCGTCCCACAGGTGGGACGGGTGACAATTAGGGGGTTAAACAGCTAAAATAGATGTTTAAGTAGAAGTGTGTCATTTCTGCACCACAAACAGTGACAAAAGGAATTTGCAAAATGACCGTTTTCAAACAGTTTTCCACATGGTCTGCCTTTGGTCGGACATAAGAACTGATTTTAGTGTTTGTGTGTAAGCGCATACCGTAGATGACGGCCTGTCTGTCGATCTCTCGTGAGGTGAGTGACGCCAGTACGTGCGGCTCCACCGTTTCCTGCCAGTTCTGTGAGTCGATCACTTCCTCGTCCGGTAACAGAGGCACCGGAGCATCCATAATCCTACAGATGGACAGCAGAGCATGAGACAGACGAACAGAGACAAACCAGAGCACACTGCGGCCCAGAACGAGAGCTGCGGTTCATTACCTGCGCTGAGAGCGAGGCGTGTACGGTGGCGTCGGGTTCTCCAGTGATCTGAAATAATACAAATAAAATAAAATAAAATAATGTATCATGGACATATCTCACGAATCCTTTCATAAACAAAGTGTAGAGAGAGTGTAAATAAGAGTTTCACTGTGCAGCGTAGAGAGCTTAGTTGATTATAATGGAACTTTGTGAGATTGCGATGAACTAAGATGAGTGACAGCTTTTAATGATATTTAAGGGAGCTTGTAAATAAGATCGGTTCAGTTATTTAAATTGTTTAATATTTCTGTATTCAACATTTAATATTTCAAACATTAATCGCAAAATTTATGAATCTGATTGCACTCATGCCGCCTCATTAGAAATTTTAAAAAGCTTAAATATTATAATTTAAAAAAGTAAAGTTGCCAAAAATGGCATTACAAAGGTAAAAACAAAATTCCCCTTTTAGATCACTTTAAAGGACTCAAAAACAGATCAGATTTTTTGATTATTGATTTATTGAATCATTATTGAATTTAAGTTTGCAGCACAAGTGCTCCTAAAAAGAAAAGTAAGTGTAGAGCCCTGTGCGTGTTTTGTACCGGGCCGAGCTGCTGGACGCTGAAGACGATGCGCTGTGATGTAACGGTCTCAGTCCCGGGCCATCCCTCTCGTCAGAGTCCTCCATGTCCACATCGCTTCGAGAACGAGGGACAAACTCCGCCCCTGCTCCGCCTCCTCGCCGACGCCCCTCCCCCTGAGCTTTCAAAGACTCGCTGCGAGCCAAACGCACTGATATGGTCGGACTGAAGAAGAAACAAATGCAATTAACATCAAACAATTACATTTGAAATGTACGCTGAGAACCATCTAAAACATCCCAGTAAGAAATCTGTGGTTATTATTGACACACAAGTGCATATTTTGTTTATGAACATAATTTGAATGCTTAAGATCAAATAAAACTATAATATTATGAGTGTTAGTGTGAAAAACACTCAAACCTGTCCATGCTGTCTTCTCCGAAGCTGCTGGAAGACAACCTCTGTCCCTCAATATCCCCGTCTTCAATGGAGTCTGAATTACTCTCAAACTGCTGAATGATGTTTCTCACGCTGCCGGGTCGAACTACGCATGAAAACCAAGATGAGATGTCAATATTCCTGCTCCATCTTTCCATAACCGGTAAACTACACTTTTTAATTGTGTAATGTTTGTGTTGTCAACATTTAGAGTACAAAAATAACTACTATTGTAAAGCATTCTTGAGCTCTGGAAAGGCATTATACAAATAATAATAATAATAATAATAATAATAATAATAATACATTAAAATATACAAAGTTTCTGCAGGTTTTATGAAGGTAAATGTACTTTTTAAGATCAAGTAAATACATTTTAGGGAATAAATTGAATGTGTCAGAATGGTCTCTCAATATGGAACTTTCAACACTTATTTTTTTTACATTTATTTTACAAAAACAACTTTCTAAATATTCTTAAATCAAATTACTTGAAAATAAAAAATGACATCAGATGGGAGTGACAGTTAAAGGGTTAAAAGGAATATTCCAGATTCAATGCAACTTTACAGCAGACATTACTTTTCTTTTACTCGTTTTTAGACACTTATAATGCCAAATTGTAGTAAACAAGACAATATGCACTGCTTTAAAAGTACACAAACAATACCTGGGACTAATGAGATGAAATCACTTAACATTAGATAACTGCATTAGTTAGCATGACCTAACAAATTAAGTTCTTAACAATGCATATTACCAATCAAATTTTTTTTTTTTACATATTTCATATTTATGGTAGGAAATGTACAAATATCTTCATAAAACATAATCTTCACTTAACATCCTACTGATTTTTGCCATAAAAAAAAATATATTATAATAATAAAATAATAATTTTGAGCAATACAATGTATAGTTAACTTTTGCTACAAATATATCCGTGCTACTTAAGGCTGGTTTTGTATACCAGGGTCATATTCGTTCTTGTTTCAACCATAAAGACTTCATTTTGGTAAGTCTTTATATCTTCATTTTGCGTCTCAAGCGAAAAAAAAAAAAAAAACACTGGGGAAGATGTATTTTTTTGCAGTGCATGCAATTAATATGAATTCAAGGCTTTCTGTGACAATTTAAGACCTTTACCTAATTTGTGAATTAAAAATTAAGGCTTTTTAAGACCTTTCTAATTCCTGCAAAAACCTTGTATACATATAAAAAAAAAAACATAAATGTGTTTCAAAATATTTAAACAAATAATAAAATATATAAACAATATACTATATAATAATAATAATAATAATAATAATAATAATAATAATAATTATTATTATACTAAAAGACATGAGGGATTTCACCAGGTCTGTAAAAGTAACTATACAAATGAAAATGGCAAAGAGAAGGACTGGTACCTTCAGGGGGGGACAAAGGAACATGGAACGCTGGAGAAATAAACAAACATAAAACAAACAATGAGAAAACCAAACAGAAAATGATACAAACGACAGCATCTCAAACTAAAGCTTTAAAGAAAACACACAGTTCAAAATAAACCATGAATGACTGATGGGTTCAAACACAAGCTGAAAAAACTGACACAGCAGTGTGTGTGTGTTTGTGTGTGAGAGAGAGTGCGTTTACTGGACTGAGATGTGCTTTTAGGTTTGCCGATGTACTTCAGGATGGGATTTCGTTTCTTGTCGTCTCCATCCTTCTCTCGTTTGGTGCTGCTCAGCTGCACATGAGCGTATGAAGCACATTATAAGGATACGTTAAGATCTATAGATGTCAAGATGTAATCAAGATGTGAATACATTTACCTTTTTAGATTTAGGGAAGAACAGAAGCCACTTTTCCTTCTCGGACATCAAACCAGGAAACACTTTGGAGTCTCTGAGCTTAATGCCCGAGTGTCTGAGATACAGATGAACCGCAGACGCTAGCGGAGAACTGACAGGAGAACATTGGTCAATATCATCTATATTTAATACATGTTAGCACATAAATAACTGTTAGCAGTAAAACAAAGGTGCGTACCTTCTATCCTCCTCATGCTTTGACCTGTAAGGAAAGAAAACCCATGTTAGCTTGACTGTATTTACACAAACTCACACCTGACGTCTGAAACGAACCTCTATTGTTAAAATCACAGCAGTTTGGTGTGATTTGCGAGGGTCCCGTGACGCTCGTCCGTGACGGACGCCTCATGCTGTGTGTACAGCTGTCATGTGACCTCTCGCTCTGCGTCTGTGGGTCATGTGAGCAGCTCTGCGTCGAGGTGTGTCGCGTATGCGGGACCTTTGTAACGCATGTGAGCTTGTTTTCTTTTTATTTCAGAGTCATCTGACCGGTTGCCATGGAAACAAACTCCTGTACATGAGGCTGGAATCCTATATACTCTGTGCTGCTGTTTTTAAGGTATTTTTCTCCCATTGATTCTAAAGCCTATTAACCAGAGACGTGAAAGCAATAGTAGTAGTAGTTATTATAAAAAAAAAAGTTACTTAAAATTACTATTGTAATGCTAATGTACTATGAAATAAAAACTATAATTATTATCAATAAAATACAAAAAAAAAAAAAAAAAAAAACAATAACCAAATGTATTAGCATTGTAATAATGATATTATATGGTGATATTTTTATTGTAATTTTTTTTTTTAGTATTATTAATAGTAAACATGAATTTATCATTATAATAGTTATACATTTCTTAAATGTGAGTATTTAATAATAATAATAATAATAAAACAAAAAGATAATTATTATATAAGTAACAATTAATAATAATAATAATAATAATAATAATAATAATAATAATAATAATAATAAAATTATTAAGTTCTATAAAAATAAACCAATAACCAACTATTAGAAACACTACTATTCTAATAATAATATTATACTGTAATAATAAATATTAATTTTCATTACTAGTCATTAATAGTAATACATTTATTATTATTGTACAATTTAATTTAAGTATTTAATACTACTACTACTACTACTACTACTACTAAAATAATACCGAAAACAGTAACACCAAAAATGATTATGTAATAAGTAATAATATAATTACTATTATTAAGTTATAAAAAAATAAACAAATAAAAATAATATTGTAATAATTATAATTATAATGATACAGTTGTGCTATAAAATTGAGTGTTTAATAATAATAATAATAATAATAATAATAATAATAAATAAATAAATAAATACATACATACATACATACATAATACCAATTAAGAAATGTGTTAACTGAAATTATTGTTATAGTGTTGGAATACTACAAAAAGACAATAACAACGACAACTGATCAATAAGAATAATAAGATTAATAAGAAGAAAAAGAAAAAGAACAACAGACATTTGTGACCCTGGACCACAAAACCAGTCATAAATCAAAACCAGTCAGTTTCATTTTTGGAAATTGAATAAATAAGCTTTCCATTGATGTATGGTTTGTTAGTATTATACAATATTAGGTAGAAAAAAAATTGTCTTGAGAAAATAGCTTTTAAAGTTGTCCAAATGAAGTTCTTTGCAATGCATATTACTAATCAAAAATTAAGTTTTGCTATATTTACAGTAGAACATTTACAAAATATCTTCATGTAACATGATCTTTACTTAATATCCTAATGATTTTTGCATAAAAGAAAAATTGATAATTTTGACCCATAAAATGTTTTGTTGGCTATTGCTACAAATATAGCCATGCTACTTAAGAGTCACATATTATAATGCAATTATTGATGACTATCTTCACTCAAAAATAAGTTATCAAGAGCAGATCAAGTTATCAGATTTTTCATGGAACATCATGAAGACAACTTCTGTCTTGAGAATAAATCAAGTATTAGCAAACAGTAAAGTGCATTAGTGTTATGTTCATGCTGTCTTTGAACTCTACACTTTCCAAGATTATTTTTTTGTTTAATGAAGGGACTCACAGGATCTCCCACAGCGCCACCACTTGTTTGTCCACCACTTGTCTCTCTTTCGCAGGGTCTCCGTCCAACTGCTGCAGGTCGCTCTCTCCAAACAGAGAGCCCAGACCCATCATCTGCTTATTCCTGACATACATCACAGAAAACATTACATTATACATCCCATGAAGTTGTGCAACAACCTTTAACCGAGCCAGAACAATTTCAAACAATGGTTTCAGCAACATACTGAAAATAGTATTTGTAGTTTAAAAGAGAAGTTCACTTCCTGAACAAAAATGTACAGATAATGTACTCACCCCCTTGTCATCCAAGATGTTCATGTCTTTCTTTCATCAGTCTTAAAGAAATTATGCTTTTTGAGGATTTTTCTCCATATAGTGGACTTCTATGGTGCCCCGAATTTGAACTTAAAAAAATGCAGTTTAAATGCAGCTTTAAACAATCCTAATCAGTTGTAAAAAATTCCAGCCGAGGAAGAAGGGTCTTATCTGGCGAAACGCTTGTTTATTTATTTATTTATTTTTTTTATAAAAATTAATTTATATACTTTTTCACCCCAAATGTTCAGCTTGTCTTGCTCTGCCTGAACTAGTTTTTTCAGTTAGGGTATGTCAAAAACTCTCATAATCTCTCTTAAAATCTCATTTTCTCCCTCAACTTCAAAATCGCCATACATCGTTGTTTTACCTTTTTTGTAAAGGGCGTTTGATCTTCTTTGCATGTTCACTTTGCAAACACTGGGTGAAAATATGATGGGAGCTTTTGGATATACCCTGACTGTCTTGAACCGGAAAAAAAACAAAAAAAAAAACACAAAAAACAAGACAAGACGAGTGTTTGAGGTTAAAAAAGTATATAAACTGTCATTTTGATTAAAAAAAAATGTGGCAGGAGCGATCGCTTTAGTTTAGCGCCTTAGTTCAAGCGGCAAGTGATCTCATTATATCCTTCTCTTCACTACTATAGTATGAAACAAACATGAATGGACAACCTACTCAAATGTCTGCAATCACTCATTCAGTGTTTCAAACTGTGGAAACACTGCTACGTAGCAATACATTTACCTCAGAATAATCATTCAGCGTCCATAAGCTCGTCACTCAGCTAGAAAAAAATAACTATAACAAGGAGCATTTTGCTGTATTTATGCACTATTGTATATTAATATTTGTACTTAACCTGTTGTCTACATGATAAGAGAATGCAAGGAGCTGAAGATGGAATTCAACACTTCATATAAAACTGCATTTTACTAATGAAGACAAACCGGTTGCAAGTTGTAAAAGATGTTTAGCTCCTACTTTAAGTGAAACTTAGTTCCCAGGACATCAACAAGATGGATTAAAATGCTGATAAAGTCAAGAAAAGATAAGAAACACATGACAGCGTGACTGAAACATTAATGTGTTAAAAATAATAAAACACCTTTATTCTGTTTGTTCCAAGTTTGTTTCTTACAGGAGCCAGTTGCTCTTTACTCAACTGTTTTTTTTTTGTCTAAAGCCCTGCAACTGCATTTGGGATCATTTGAAGCTGCATTTAAACTGCATTTTTAAGTTCAAACTTGGGGCACAATAGAAGTCCACTATATGGAGAAATTTTTCCTCAAAAACAGTTCTTTACGACTGAAGAAAGAAAGACATGAACATCTTGGATGACAAGGGGGTGAGTACATTTTTGTTCTGGAAGTGAACTTCTCCTTTAAGCTGAAAATGTTAGATTTAAAACAAAGTGACAGATTTAAAATTAAATAATAATAATTAAAAAAAAGACACACCTGTAGTCTTGAAGCTGGTCTTGAATGTCAGGAAGCACTTGCTGCTGGAGTTCAGACAGCGGCCCTCGAATGTCCTCCTGCGCGTGCAGACGATTCTCTACATGAAAACAAAGCAAAAACCTGTTTAACTGAAGCTCCATCACATCACCATTGGCCTGATAGTGGTCTAGACAAGGTCATTCTTCAAGAGATTTTAAAAACCCCGCCAAATCTCACCGATATCTGTCAGAAACTCCTCTCGCACTTTAATCTTCAGAGGCTGAACAGAATCAGAAACAAGTTCATTCAGAAATGCAGCAAAACCCAAACTGGTGGTTTGTGGTTGAAGATCAGAGAGATACTCACAGCATCATGGTCCAGGAAATGTGAGCAGATCTGAGGGGCGAGTGAACGGGCGTCTTTGGTGCTCGAGCCCAGATACGCCTCCACAGACAGATAAAACAACTGCATCCACAACAAAAACACACAGCAGAATTAATTTTGCAATTATACAGACACATATTCTCATCAGGTTGTGGTTAATAAACAAACACATTTAAGATTTCATAAGAAAAAGGAAAAAGGAGGTACTGACCAGTGGGTTTGGATCTAGTAGTTGACTGAACACGTATCTCATGAACACCGTCATGTGAGCCGGGCGACTCTTCAGCAGCTCGATGTCCTGAAATGGCCCGTCCATCTGTGATAAACAGACATCAAGAGCTCAAGATGTAAGGACATCCTCTAATTCACTTCACTCCAGTCACTGGTTTCATTAATTCTATCTTTTGCTGTAGTGTGTCAGTAGGAAATATCGGTTTACCTTTACAAACATTCATTTTGCCATTCATTGCAATAATGGAATGACATGAAGAAACAGAACAAACTGAGACAGACTAAATCCAGAAGAACTGTAGCAACGTCTCCAAGATGCTTCAAGAGACCTACCTGCAAAGCTACAGTACTGTTAAATCAGCATTTGGTGCGACCATCCTTTGGCTTAAAGCAGCGTTTGCCCTAGGTGCACTTGCAGCTAGTTTTTCAGGTAGCTTTGCAGGTAGGTTTCTTGAAGCATCTTTGAGATGTTGTGTAAAAAGTAAAGTGACATTTCCTACTGACACGCTACAGCAAAAGACAGAAATACTTAAAAAATTTTAGCTGCTGAAAATACTAGTGTTCTAATCATTTTGGCCACTGTATATACTACTGAAGAATTGATAATTTTTTTTATTACCTTTTATTTTTATATTTCTATCTAATAACTAATAACAACAACAACAACAACAACAACTCGCAATAATATATTTGTATTCAGTTTTGATTTTAGTCATTTTTATTAATTTAGCATTTTTTTCTACTCTATTTTCATTTCTACTTTTTATTACTTCTTTATATTTCTATTTAATAACTAATACAAATTTGTAATGAGTCATTTCATTTATGATCTGTCATTTTATTAAGCAATTTTTCTATTTTTGTCAACTTACTCAATTTCAGTTATTTCAATTTGTTCCAAAGCAACATTTAATTTTTTTTTAGTTTCAAGCTTTGCATCTAATATTTACATTTCATTTAAAATAAAATCATACCATAATCATTTTAGCATTTTCATTTTGACTTATTATTTAAAAACAATTTTAGAACTTCAGCTTTAAGCTCCACATGCTAATGTTCTCCTGAAAGTCGGCCAAATAAATTTTTAACACAGATTTAAAATGCAAATGAAATCCTAAAACTAAATTCAGAACAGCATAGTCTGTCTTTGACATAAAATTTAAATTAAATTTAAAAATGTAACACATGCATTTAAAATGCATATGAAAATAATATTAAAAACACTGATGACTGTGACTACACTACGACAGAATATTAATTATATTTTTTCACCTTTAATTATTTTAATTAATTTAAATATTTATATTTAATAACTAATAATAACAACTCTCAATAATATATTTTTTATTCAGTTTTGATTTCAGTAATTTATTCATTTTGTCATTTTATTAATTTAGCAACTAGTAATATACAAATAAACCAAAGGGTTTTTATAAAAAAAAAAAACAATCGCAACAGGAAACCATCAACACAGGCATGAAAACTGCACTCACAGAATTTTTTTTGTGCTTTTTTTAACTCAAAAATGAAATAAAACTGCCAAATAAAAATTTTATAGATTCATTTCAGAGAAAGCAACTAGGTGACACTTCAATATGTCAATTACTGAAATATATATTTACAAATGAATTAATACATTATCCAAATATTCAAAGAATTTAACAACACATTTGCATCTTCACGATTTGGATGTTGGATAGGGTCATATGACAGGAAGATAAACTAATAAAATATTTCAGCTTTTCTGAATGTTTGTATTTTCACATTTAATCAAATACTAGCTTTTAAACCAAATTGAGAGAGACCTATGCCAAGTAAGGCATTTCATGAAATCGTTCTCACCTCATTGATCGAATACCCATCATCCTCCTCTTCTTCCTCTGGCCCAATGATCTGCATCTTTCCTCCCTGATGAGACACGAGACAATCAGCTTCAAAACTTAAGAGAACACACATGTGTGTCCAGCAGGAATCTAGTGTGTGTCTCACCGGATCTGAGGTGTGTGTGTCGGATCCCTGCCGGTGGAGCAGAGGGTTCCTGAGGAAGGTGGATGGGGAAGAGAAGGGACTCTCACACACCTAAAGGGGGACAAGGAGGATGGGAAAGTGTTGGAAAAATGGATGGGGATGTCTGAGTCTCACTGTACACTTCCATTCACACACCTATGATTCTGACGGGAGTCGTTTCTAAAAGCTGTAACACGAATTAAACTCACCTCGAAGTCTCCTTCGCTGGAGTCCATCGATAACCGACCTGCGAAAACAGGAAAATCACACCAACATAAGAGCATTAATGATGAGGAATCATATCAGATGGGTCTTCAGCCTACAGTTTTATTGACGTATACCAACCTTCTCCGGCTATGAGATAGTTAGCGACGGCTTCTGATCGAGTGCCATCCTGAAACAGAGAAGCGATTGAAAATGGCAAATGAGCATGTGTAAAACTGCGTTTTTGGAAACGGATAATCAAATTAGTGGCCCTGATTAGACCGGTTTCAGGTTCATATGAACCCTGATGTGTTTCACACTGAACACTGACATCAAAAAGCTCAAGAAGCATAGCAGAAGAGAACCAAATGCAACTATTTGTACCTTTAAATCCAGCCCACATAATGAAAAAGTAGTTAGTTGTTGGTGTTTTTATTTATTTACTTTTCAGCACCGGATAACCCCAATTAATAAGTGTACATTACTGGAGGTGATTTGAATTTGAGTTTCTGATGTTAAAAGCCGGGCTTCCTTCGGATGGTTTTGCTTTCGAATTTGCAATCTTGTTGTAAAGTTTTACAAGAAAAGGTAAGTTTCTGTTTTACTTACATCTATACACCTTTCACTTTTAGGATTAAAACAAAAGACGGATTCATTGTTAGTCTTGATTACAAAGAATGACAAGAATAAAACCGTAGGCTAAAATGACAAACTATCTTAAATGATGTTTATTAACAAAAACGAATAAGACGAGGTAGGGCTGTGCCGATAAATGATATCACAAAATGTGTGTCACTAACGATGATAAGCTCTAGGCATTTTTACTCGATATGGATTAATATAAGAGCCAATCACGCAGCAGAAATATGCGACAGCTAATCAGCATCCAGCTTTTAACGTTCACTTCAAAGAACAAAGTCAATTTCCTACGGCACTTTGCAAAGTAAACTTGACACGAGGACGACAAAAACGGCAGTGAAACTAACCTCGAGTTATTATCCAAAAATGATTAAATTGTTGACAATAAAGGTGTGGAAGTGGTCCGGTTATTTGAAAAGTGACTAGGCGCAGATTAAAAAGATCTGTGAAATATGTCGTAAATGTTTTACACACTATGTGCACTGGCTATAAATGTTATAGTTTTATGTTTTAGTTTAAAGCCAGACAGTGTTGACAGACTGAGACTGGTCTTAAAAAAAAAATAAAAATAAAAATAAAGTTTGACAAATTGTGTGCAATTTCTATTTGTACAGTTTTTTTTTTTTTTTACATTTTGCAGATTTAATCTACCTCTTAAAGCCAGACGATGTAGACAGACTTGTCTTTCTGGAAAAGAAAAGACTGTAATTGTGTTACTTACAAATTATGTTTACAACCGTTTTGTGTTTACATTTTGCACATTTACTCTCATTTACCAAAACGTCATAACTTTTAGTTAATTTATTTTAGTAAGTTGTCTTAATTTAAGGCCAAATATGTAATCTATTTTTGGTAATAAACTATACTTTAAAATGTAATTAATGAACCCTCAAATTTTTGCGGCTTCAGTCATAGTTGGGATACTCTTTTAAAGCTGGCAGCATTAAAAATTTATATATCGAAATGTATCTCGTTACTGATCAATATGGGAAAAAAAATACATTTTTGCCATATCGCCCAGCCCTAAGACGAGGCATGTATTTTAAACTAATAAATTACAGAATCAAATAAATAAAAATAATAATAAAAGAAAGCCTCCACTGCATAACGTCAGGTAAACAGCAAAGATAACAGGCATTTTAAATTGAAAACAAAAAGTGAAACTAAACTGGCTGACGGTGACAGTGCTTGCATGTTTTTTCCACAAGAATACCAACATGTTCACCTTGTCTGGTTTAAGAAGTGGACCATGCACTTGCACTAATGCGACCAGGTCAAATTTTAAATTCTCAAAAAATTGTTGCAAATTCCACCATTTTGTATACTGTCTAGAGCCCTTAATGTACTGGAGTGGTGTGGATTACTTGTGGATTGTGATGTTTTTATCAGCCATTTGGACTCATTCACTGCAGCAAATAATGTATTCGTACCACATCCCGCTGGATCTTCACTCGTACTTGATTGGCTCTTCGTTTGGCACTTTCTATTCGCTCCTCTAATGAAGGTGAGGGGTTTCGAGACTGTTCCTCCAGAAGGTTCTGCAAAGTGAAGGCAACAAACGTCAGTAATGATGGGTTTAAAATGGACACATATGTTAGAGGAGCACTGATCTGGTACCTGTAGCTCTGCCTCCTCCTGCTCCAGCATCTTTCGGAGGATTTCTGTGGCGTGTTTCTGCACCTCGGGGTCCTGCAAATGATGGAGAACCACATTTAAATGATAAAGGAGTTTACTAATGAGGGCATCTTTTTCTATGTTTTGCATGAAAAAGGCATCAATGTTTTCTGGAAGTTCTGGTTTAATTCAATTTTAATAATCAACTGAATTTATAAAACTTTAACAATATAACCTCTTATTAAAATGTTAACAATAGCAGTGCCCTGTGAAAGGCTTTTTCTTTGTTTGTAAATTCTGTCATCTGTTTACATTTTTTTGTATTCCATTTTAACAGTTTAATTTAAAATTTAAAAACTATTTATTAAAATTGTAACAATAATAGTGAACAATACAATTAATGAATTTGTTTTTTTCCTACAAAAAAAAATATATATATATATTTTTTTTCCCGCATTTTTTTAAAAATACCATATTAATTGTTTAATTTAAACCAAATGTAATAATTAAAAAGAATGCCATATCCTTATATTACAGGATGTCTTAATTTAATGCATAAAACTTTAACAATTTAACTATTTATTAAAGATTTAACAATAATAGTGAAATGATGTGTTAATACTGAAATGTGTTTTTTTTTCTGAAATTGTGTTGTCTGTTTTAATTTTCTGTGTTTTATGATTTAATGTAAATGTATCCGAAAAAGGGCGGTAATTAAATGAATGCATAAAAACTTTCTAATTAACTAACTAATTTTTTAAAATGCACTCAAATTAATTTTTAACAATCCTTTCATTCTCTGGCAAACCAAGTGCTACAAAACAGAAAACTGTATGATTGTATACAATTATTAATAATGCATTATTACTAGTGTTTATTATGACTTTTAGAAATACAGCACATTTTACTATACAACAGTTATATTTGTGACCCTGGACCACAAAATCAAAAATTGGAAGTAGCAATAGCCAACAATACATTGTACGAGTCAAAATTATGCTAAAAATCATTAGGATATTAAGTAAAGATCATGTTCCATGAAGATATTTTGTAAATGCCCTACCATAAATATATCAAAATAGTAATATGCATTGCTAAGAACTTTATTTGGACAACCTTAAAGGTAATTTTCTCAAGATTTAGATTTTTTCTGGCATCCTCAGATTACACATTTTCCAGATAGTTGTACCTCAGCCAAATATTGCCCTATCCTAACAAACCATACATCAATGGAAAACATTTATTCAGATGATGTATAAATCTCAATAAAAAAGACCGTTATGACTGGTTTTGTGGTCCAGGGTCACATATTGTGTTATAATGTCATAATTTCTTCAAGTTAAACCAAACTTCATATTTAAATAGTAGTCTAGTTCTGCTTTAATATCCATAGATACTAGTCCATTTCACAATTTGATTAGGTCCACAGCCCTACTTTTGATTTATCCATCCAAAATGTGCCAAATTTCATGGCATTGAAAGTTTTGACTATTCTGCGTTATCTGCATTGTGGAGAATCTGTACATTTTAGCCATCAAAAGCCTTCAAAACAGTAGTTACCTGTAACGGTTTGGGTCCTGTGATTCTTTGAGTCGGGGTGCTACTTCCTGTGGGTGGCGTTGGTGGAGGAGGCGGAGCTTCATTGCCCGGTGCCATCCTGTGATTGGGCAAGAGGTCAGTAGGGAGGGGCTGAAGCGGGACGGACGCGACCGACGGAGGCGGGCCCTGAAGAGTTAACGCCACATACGTCCCGGCTGTCAGAGGAAGAGGACACGCATTAACATCAACACTAACTCTCCTCACACCTAAAAAAATTAGTTGCTAAACTAATAAACTGCTAAACTCACATTTGATCATCTTTACAACTTCCTGATGAGACATGGAGGAAACCAGTGAACCATTGACCTGAAAGACAAACACAGATATGAGGTTAGTTATTAATTAAATAAGTATATCTTTAGTTTTACAATGGCAAAACGTGTTGGGATTGAGAATACCTTAATGATTCGGTCTCCTTCCTGAACTCCAGCTTTGACCGCCGCTCCACCTAAGAGGACAAAGAAAGCAGGTTTGATTATGATAGCTTTTTATCATTTATGGACCTTTCTACAAATTCAAAGTAGGAAACGTCTAGTATCCAATTTTGTATGTATGCAAAGTGTACACATTTCTAGTAACAGAGCAGTTAATTCTTATATTGTATTTTCAGAAGGTTTTGGAATATTTGTCCTCTTCCCAAATTTATCACTACCGAAACACATTAATATGATTTAATAAGAAGGGTTATATTGACCTATTAAGATTTTGCTGACGTCTTACTTACATATAAATTTCTTTTTATTTTATTAAAATCAATTAGAATGTTAACAATATTTCAGGTGTAACTTATGAGATTGATTTTTTATTTATTTTTTCAAATGTATGTAAATAAGTACATAAATTTCAGTAGTGACTTGAAAATGCGGGACATTCACAAAAAAACAACAATGGAATAAAAAACAAAAAATTATTTTAATATAATTTTCACAAGTTGAATTTTAGTGGTTAGGGTTCGGGGACAGCCACTTCCCAATTGCAAATACCCACTAAATGATGATTTTGTTAGATTTTATATATATTAAGCTTACTGATTTGTAAAATATTTGCCTGGGACTTGGGACCCACACTCTGCCACTTGAGAGGAACAGGAAGTAAGTGCACAAAACTGTCCCAGGTCTTAAAAACAGCAAAGCGCATTGCTCTTAACGCACACTAAATCCACACTCTCTCGAATACCGCTCCGGAGCACTATTCACGGCATAGTGTATCCCATAATGCATCATGTTCTGGAAATAAATTGTGAGAATTTTTGTTGAGATCTCACGAGAGGTCATGGAAACCTTTCCAATGCAAGTTAAATATTAATACAATAATTACATATGACATATAATTTGGTAGAAAAACAGTGTTTTTACATTTTATTTGTGCAAAGATGAGTAGTGGTGATATTTATTTTGTACAGCATTTGCAACTGCTTTTTATCACTTAATTATAAGCACCACAAATTAAATGATGTCATGTTATAGGGAATACTGAACAGACATTTAGAAGTTGATTTTAAAATGCAAAGAATTTAAAATAAAAATTTAAATAAAGCTATAAACACTTGCATTTTTACATCAGGTAATGAAAAGTTCGACACACTTGTGGTCTTCTTCCTCACTTGAACACTAAGTGTAGGTTTTTGGACAAGGCAAAAATTGTGGGTTTTAATAGATCATAAAAGAATCTTAGTGAACATCTAAGATTTGAATACTTCAAAATATTATTATAATTTAAAATAACTGTTTTCTATGTGAACATATGTTCAAACGTAATTAACTCATGTGATGCAACATTGCAACTTCAGCATAATTACTGCAGTCTTCAGTGTCACATGAACCTTCAGAAATTATTCTAAAATACTGATTTGCTGCTCAAGAAAAATTAAAATTGAAATGTTTAAAAGAGCAATATTTATTAGAAACTGTAACATTATAAATGTATTACCTGTCACTTTTGATCAATTTAACACATCCCAGCTGAATAAAAGTGTTGATCTATTTCCAAAAAATAAATGATAAACGGTGTACATGTTACCTGGCCGAACATTCTGGACTAGTTTGATTCTCTCGCCACAGACGGTGAAGCCAAACCCCAGATTGTCCCTTTGCACAACCACACATCTTTGGACTAAACCAGTCCCTATGAAACAATCAGAGACATTTTCAATAAACTCAAGCCATGCAATTATTGCCATTTGCAAATGAGAACTCTTGAGGTGCATTACCCGCGTTGTCTGCGGAGAGATCAGACAGAGCCTCCCTCTGCTGGCCAGGAGAAGATCTGCGCTCCGAGTCTCCTAACGTCAAACTGCTCAACCTAAGAAAGACGAAAACAATGAGATATTAAATTCAACGCAACAAGAAATGCATAACTAGGCCACCAGGGAGCAGGAGGACAGAGAACAGAAAATACGAAATAGGGAAGGATGCATTCCACATAATTGGTGCATGATGCAAAATAAAACTGAAAGTGGGGGAATTTAATGAAATTGGAGACTGAAAAAAAGTAAAAGGAGCTTAGACATATTCCTGAGTTTCACATCAGAGCTGGCAATAGAAAATAGCGCTTGACTGATCTTGTGTTTTTAAAGCGTACATTTCAAATCAAGTGGCATTTTGATATTACTTAAGCTATTATTACACAATATTCACTATAACTGAGAGCAACAACAAAACATGCCTGGTCTGACACTAATCATAACACAAAAATAAAACCAGAAAACTCACCAAGCAGCAAAAGGACTAAAAGGAAGCATGAAAGAGAGAAGGAAGGCATTACAGTGAGACAGATGGAAGAAAAAGAGCGAGAGACGTAAAGAAAGAGCAAATACTCGACATGAGACGGACTGTAAAACTGATTGAGAAAGTGAAAGATGTGTGAATGAGTTTACAGCTCGTGTAACTCCTCCTAAATATGCGCATAATGAAAGCTTTGTGTGATTGACAGCTCTTGGGAGTATATGTCCCGACATTATTACTCAACCGCATGACAATTAGCAGCGGAAACCTGTAGTTAACCACTGATGGATGTCATGTCATGTTTTTCACTTTGATTTATCATACCTGGGCAGGTGTGTTTGTTTCTTAATGGCTGCCCTGCAGTCACATGACACAAACAGGAAGTGGACGCACAGGAAAAACAAGTCAATGGGAAAGAGAAATAAAGATTTTGAGACAAAACAAGACGCATAAAGACAGAAATACACACAGACGACAGATTTATAAAGCGAAACTTCTGATGGATGATCCGTTTCAAAGCGACTCCATCATTTCTCAGTTTGACAACAACACACAGACGCAATGCAAAGTGATGCACCGAGAGAATAAAAATAGCAACAAGGAAACTAAGGCGCACTGGACGAATGGAAAAACCTGTATTGTTAGACAGGATATGAGACACTGATCTGAGGAAGCAGTCAGTAACTGTCTGAACTTAATGTTAGCTTGTGCACGAAACCCTTGAATTTAGTCGGTGTATTGACTGTAAACAATAATTTTGTCTGGATGCTCTCTTCAGGTAAATCTACAGTAAAATCTGGGAAACACAGTCTAGATAATCACACATTTCTACTTAAATATCAGGTTTACCAATAAATCTGGTATTTTTTACTGCCTGCAGTCATACTTTCACTAATGATCTCTGTTTAATAACAGTTAAAGATCCACTTGGTGTTTAAAATGTGAAATACGCTATCAGTCAAAAGTTTTTGAACAGTGAAATTTTTAATGTGTTTTAAAATAAATTTGTGCTCACTGAGCCTGTATTTATTTGATCCAAAGTACAGCAAAAGCAGAAACATTTTGGAAAATATTTTTAACATTTAAAATAATTGCTTTCTACGTGAATACATTTTAAAATGTAATTTATTCATGTGACCAAATATGAATTTTGTCGCATCATTACTCATAACATCATTCTAATACTCTGATTTGCTGCTCAACAACAACAACAACAACAAAAAACATTATTAGTATTATTATGTTAAAAACAGCATTTTTTTTTCAGGTTTCTTTGATGAAAAGAAAGTTCAGAAGAACAGCATTTATCTAAAATAGAAACTGTTTGTGTTATTATAAATGTCTTCATCGTCACTTTTTATCAATTTAAAGCATCCTTGCTAAATAAAAGTATCAATAAATTCTTTCCAAATATAAATGCTTTCCAATAATAAATGCTGATCTTTGGATCTTTCCATTCATCAAAGAACAGATAAATATTACTGTTTTAAATATTGATAATAATAATAAAAATAAATGTTTCTTGAAAAGCAAATCCACATATTATAATGATTTCTGAAGGATTGTGTGACACTGAAGACTGGAGTAATGATGCTGAAAATGTAGCTTTGATCACAGGAATAATTCTCAAATAGAAAGCAGTTACTTTAAATAGCAAAAATATTTCACAATATATTAATGCTTTTGCTGTATTCTGCATAAAATAAATTCAGGTTTGGTGAGCAGAAGAGAATTCTTAAACTTACTGTTCAAGCCTTTGACAGGTAATGTATGTATAGCCTAAAAAAATGTATTGAACACTTTCATTTGTGGAATAAATGAAAGGATTACTCCACATCCAGAATAAAAATGTTCATGATAATTTACTCACCCCATGTCATCCAAGATGTTCATGCCCGCCATTCTTCAGTCGCAAAAAATATGTTTTTTGAGGAAAACATTCCAGTATTTTTCCATATAGTGAACTTCAATGGTGCTCAACAGATTTAAGGTTAAAAATGCATTTTCAGTGCAGCTTCAAAGGGCTCTAAACGATCCCAGCCAAGGAATAAGGGTCTTATCTAACAAACCGATCTGTGAATTTCTTTAAAAAAACTATATTTATACACTTTTTAACCACAAATGCTGATCTTCTCTAGCTCTGTGATGCAAATGCACGCTCTGTCAAAAAATTCCCATGTCATTTTCTCCTCCAACTTCAAAATCGCCCTACATCGCCGTTTTACCTTTTTTGAAAAACGTGTTTGATCTTCTTTGCATGTTCACTTTGCAATCACTGGGTTGGTACTTCTGCAGCAATGTAGGATGATTTTGAAATGATTTTTGAAGTTGAGGGAGAAATTAAGATGGCAGTTTTTGACATACCTGAACCAGAGATGCACAGACTACTCATGAACATCGCAGAAAGAGACAAGACAAGCATTTGAGGTTAAAAAATACAAAATAACCAATAGTTTCATTTTAAGACCCTTCTGCGTCGGCTGGGATCATTTAGAGCCCTTTGAAGCTGCATTTAAACTGCATTTTGGACGTCTAAACTCGGGGCACCACAGGAGTCCACTATATGGAGAAAAATCATTTTTTTTTACGACTGAAGAAAGAAAGACATGAACATCTTGGATGACAATTGGGTGAGTACATTATCTGTACATTTTTGTTCTGCAAATAAACTTCTTTAACCTTTAATCCATTAAGCACCACTAAAGTCTATATGAACTATATGAAGAAAATCCTGTATTTTTTTCCCCTCTTAAAAACAATTTCTTTGCGAATGAAAAAATAAAGACATTAACATCTTGGATGATATGGAAGCTAGTACACTATGAGGAAATTTTTATTTTGGAAGTGGAGTAATCCTTTAGTCATGTCTGATAGAGCATTTATCATGTTTACAATCCTAACAAAAATGTTTTTGTTTTTTTTACATACTTTTCTACATTTATGATGTCCGATATTATGCAGATTCATATGCAATACTGAATGTCATCAAATGAAAATGTGATTAAATGGAATAAAAGCTTACAAGACGGTTATTTACTGTCTTAAGAACTAATATTAGCCAATGCTAGCTGAGATTATGAATGAGATGTGTAAATAATACTACCAATAATGCACTGTGTAATTGAAATCGTAAGCTTCCGTCTCATAGCGAAGAATGAAATGATTAAAAACGTCATGAGCACGTTAAGATCGGTATAAATAACAATCGGTATCGGTCTAAAGGTCGTTGTAAGAAAACAAACTCACCTGTCCAGTGTGGAGGTCGGCTGTCGAACACTCATGGCTGCAAACCGTCCGAGGTTTGTCCGTTTATTTGCGTAGTGATTTTTATGTCAGTCTGAGATCATGTCATTAGTGTAGGGTTAGTTGTATTTCCTCTTTCCACTCCTTGAGGTGAGTTCTGTCCTTTCGCCGCTTCAGGGGTCAAAGTTCCTTTTGGGAAAACGCAGCGGTCCTCCTCACCGGCATCGTCCCCTTTAATAAACAATCCCCAAATGTCCACATAAACGCAGTGAAATCCCTTCAGTAGCTACTTGGTGTTTGCTAGTGTCGCAGGATCAATACGCCACATTTCTGTACTATCTCTGGAGCTTGGAGTCCGGAACAAAGATTCCTGAGGACTGACTCATCTTCACTCTTTAGGATCGCGTTAAAAACATTAAGAGACCGCGGAGTTGTCGACAACTCAGTCCAAATACAGTGTATAAAAGGGTCGAGATGATTCACAGTGAGATTCAGTGTTTGTAGCAAGGTCTTTGGAGCTGCTGATCTCAACGCAGTGCAAGTGGAGCTTCTCAAAACCAAAGGCTGGGGAATATGATGCGTGCAGCCACATAACCCACAGTGATAGGAGACTAATAAAGTGCATTGAATTCATTGATAAGCAGCGAGGTTCACAGTGGTGACAGTTATATAACTCCAGCTTTGTAGCTCAACGCACTCCACAAAACAATAACGCGCAGCGCGCAGCCCCATAGAATCCCGTGTTTTCAGTTTCCAGTGCACGCGAGGCCGCACGGCGCGCATCCCCGCCGCCGCGTACGGACGAGCGCCGCACGGGAGCGCGACTCCAACGGCCGCGGCCGTTCACCTTCACGGGCGTGCGATAGAACGCTAGCGCGCTGTGCGGCAACGCGATCCAGACGCGATCTTTTCTGCAGTCGCGGTGCGGTGAACCCGCCTCGGATCGCTTTCGTTTTTGTGGTGCAATTATTGTCCGGATTTCGGCGACTTGCACACGCTCGTTTGCTGGCCAGCGAGATTCATTTTGATAACGACGTGGGTCCTGGCCGGTCGCGTCTTTCGCATCTGTCTGTCGCTGTGTGGACGTTTAAAGTTGATATCCTCTCATTGCTTCCCAAAGATATGTGATCTGTAGGGTCTTTAATGGTAGTGTTATCCCCATGCTCGAGCGTTCGCCATTCCGGAATAATACCATCATCCCTGGGTTTATGTTTGGCTACTAGGAAGGCAAACAGACTCACGCTCGTCCTCTATCGGTTGGATTCCGGTACTGCGCGTTAAATTCGTCTGTCCCATTTACTTGCATTGACTGGAGAGGCTATTTAACAATGTATTTTATTAATATTTTGTGAAATGACAATGTTAATTACAATAATATTATTTATGCTATTATATAATTGGTTGTAAAGTATCACATTTATTTGAGAAAATAAAGAAAAGCCAATCCATTATTATCCATAATAATAGCCTAATAATATATACATACATACATACATACACACGTACATTGCATGTGTCAAAATTATTGTTTCTTGTTTCATGCCTAAAAACATCAGGATATTAAAATGATTTAAGATTCAAGATTTTTCCAGGATTCTTTGATGAATAACAAGTTAAAAAGAACAGCATTTATTCAAAATATAAATATTTTCTAACAATTTAAATCTATGCAATCACTTTTTTTTAAATCTATATCTATCGCTTTTTTTTATCAATTTATCAAAAAAAAAAAAAAAAAAAAAGAAAGAATAAAAATGTGACCCCAAACGTTCGAACAGTAGTTTATATTGTTAGAACACCTTTCTATTTTAAATAAATGCTGTTCTTTTTATTGATCAAACAATCCTACAAAAATATCACAGGTTCCAAAAAATATTAAGCAGCACAATGGTTTTCAATGTTGATAATAAATCTGCATACCACAAAGATTTCTGAAGCATCATGTGACACTTAAGACTGGAGTAATGATGCTGAAAATGTAGCTTTGTATCACAGCAATAAATTACATTTTAAAATATATTTACATAGAAAACAGTTATTTTAAATGGAAATCATATTTCACAATTACATTTCTTTCTGTATTTATTTATTTTTTTTAAATAAATGCAGCCTTGTCGAGCATAAGAAACGTCTTTAAAAAACATTAAAAATCATACTGATCCTAACTTTTGAGCGGCTGTGTATTTAAAAACAACAAAAACACAATAAAATAGTCAGAACTAAAATAAACATGAAAAAAATTAAATAAATAAAATCTACAAAAATTATAATAGTATCTCTATTATTGGTATTTCAACCCCAATATTTATTTATTTATATATGTAAGATGTATAAACTTTTTATGTTTTAAATAGTGACACAGTTTATATATATATATATATATATGAAGAGTCCATATGCAAAAGCCTCTAAATCCATCTGACGTCTTTCTTTAAAAAATGCATTTTTATCAGGCTCCAATGTATAGGTTTCTGTGTAAGTACTGGTACTTCTGACTGGGCTGAGGGTGGGATTTTAGCGAGTTTGAAGAAAAAGTATTTGATGGTATAATATGTGTCCAGAGCATTCACTCAGTATCATTATCTCATTTTTAATCAAGATGGCTTTTAGGGGGTTTTGCATCTGAACTCTTCGTGTATATATATATATATAACGCAACACTACTTCACTCTAATGTAACCATTCTGTAATTCAGAAGATATGAAGAAATTAACTCTTTTTTTTAATTCACAGTGGAAAACATTTGTTCCCTGACCGGGAATCGAACCCGGGCCGCGGCGGTGAGAGCGCCGAATCCTAACCACTAGACCACCAGGGAGCGGTGTTTGTGCATGCCATTAGGTGTACTTTTATGATTTATGATTAAACAATTATCAATAATCTTCCGTGAGTAACTAAAACCACAACATCCTTCCCTAGTCTCTGGTTTACCATGGTTAGTCACTCTTGACGTTAAAACTCAGTACCACCTGACCGACGTACGCTCTGTTTAGGCATTGATAGTGTTGCGGTAGGACGTGAACAGCTTTGAGTATAGCGTTACGTGTTGTCTTCTCGAAATTACGGTAATTACGATATGGTGTGAATGCAGCATAACATGCAGCGGTAAATCTCAGTCACGCCTGTGTTTCAGTCGTGAGAGAACTGAAAATGCTACAGTTAGCGAGTTAGTGAACTCCATTTAAAAAACAAGACAGGAAACCGAGAAAGAAAGCAAGAAATTATATATAAAAATACTTTTGTCCCTCTTTTTTCTGTAAAAAAAGGTCAACACAATGGAATGCAAACAACCAACATCTAATTTTAGCATACAAATTCCGTTCGCTAGACCGTATGGAGAGGTCAAATGGTGAGAGAAAGGCAGTACCTAATTTGGAAGGAAATGGGCGTGGAGGACTGAAGTGAGTCCCGTTAAGGAAGAGAACATCTGGGCAGCGTCACAGGAGAAGGGCTCGATTCTCATTTGTGATACAAACTGGAATAAAGCAGAAAAAGTCTGTACAAGGTATGTCTGTATCATTTGTTTTCTCATTTTCTGGCTGTTTTGCGTTTGCGTTGGCCTTCATTCAGTAATTAAGAAACATTGGTGTAGCCAATTTTTATAGACGGGACGCTTCAGCCTCAGGAATGCGCTTCATTTACAAAAAATAGCATACGCTTTTCTAAAATATAAGAATAGCCTTTGTATCTGCGTTGGATTTATGTGTTACGTGTAAGGCACAGTGCGTGTTTCTTAAACATCTGGCAACTTTTAAGCGCATAAACGAATTTTAGTTCTTTGGAAAATCGGTTAAACGCGTTCAGTTTAGAGATAGCATCGCTATTAACGGGGACGTTTGATTCTGTTCACTTTTACGCTCATTTCAACCTCATGGAGACCATAAAACACAACCACACCCCGCACCACATCCGTTAGCTGCTAGAACGATGGAGGAAAGCATGGCTTTAAGTATAATGTAACTATGTAAGCTACGTAACTCACTTAAACAACAGGTAATATATAATTTAAGTCAGTCTTAAAGGTTTTAAAAACTATAATAGAGAAGTTGCTATTGCCTGTTGGCTCCTTGCATCAAAAATGGGTGGTAATGTGGAGGAAGTGACCCACAGCTGAGTCATGTATTGCCTTGTTGGATACGTGGTGTTACCTCATAATTTTATATTCTAGCTTAAATTGAGACATAATGTATGAAGTTGGGTAAAACTAGCTCTAACCCAGAGATCTTAAAGGAACAGTACACCCAAAAAGTTCCAATCCTGAACCCATCTTTCCTCTGCTTTAAAAGGGAGATCTTAGGTAGAATGTCCTGGTTGACCTTTTGTAGACCTATATGTGACCCTGGACCACAAAACCAGTCATAAGTGTCAATTTTTCGAAATTTGGATTTATACATCACCTGAAAATTGAATAAATAAGCTTTCCATTGATGTATGGTCTGTTGTAATAGGACAATACAACTATTTGGAATCTTGGGTGCAAAAAAAAAAAGAAATATAGAAAAAAATCGCCTTTAAAAGTGTCCAAATTAAGTTCTTAGCAATGCATATTACTTATCAAAAATTAAGTTTTGATATATTTATGGTAGGAAATTTACAAAATATCTTAATGGAACATGATCTTTACTTAGTATCCTAATGATTTTTGGCATAAAAGAAAAATCAATAATTTTGACATCATTTTATACAAATATACCCCAGCGACTTAAGACTGGTTTTGTGGTCCAGGGTCACATGTCTAAATAGTTGCTTACTGAACTGATCGCTTAATCAGATTTAAGATTCTGGTAATGGGGAAATTCTGAAAAGCTGAATAAATACGCTTTCCAATGGTGTATGGTTTGTTAGGAAAGGGAAATATTTGGCCGAGATACAACTATTTGAAAATCTGGAATCTGATCAAAATATTGAGAAAATTGCCTTTAAATATGTCCAAATGAAGTTCTGAGCAATGCATATTACTAATATTACTAATCAAAAATTGTGTTTTGTTATATTTACAATAGGACATTTAAAAAATATCTTAGGATAGGGCAAAATGTTTAGGATAGGGCAATATTTGGCTGAGATACAACTATTTGAAAATCTAGAATCTGATCAAAATATTGAGAAATTGACTTTCTTAGCAATGCATATTACTAATATTACTAATCAAAAATTATGTTTTGTTATATTTACAATAGGACGTTAATAAATATCTTCATGAAACATGATCTTTACTTAATATCCTAATGATTTTTGACATGAAAGAAAATCATTCTGACCCATACATTGTATTTTTGGCTATTGCTACAAATACCTGCAGTACTTAAGACAGGTTTTGTGGTCCAGTATCACAAAATGATAGAGTTTTTGTTGTTTTGCAAGCTATTGCTCTAAAAGTGATCATGTACAATCAATCAGAGAAAAAGTATTTTCAGACACACAAAAGAAAATTATGTCATAATTTAGCTTACTATCAAGTTGCATCACGTTATTTGCCAAACAGTTGCTGTTAGTGATTGACTTCCATAGTATGGAAACATATGGAAGTAAATAACTTCCAGCAAATGTTTGGTTACCAACATTCTTCAAAAATATCTTCTTTTGAGTTCAGAAGAAAGAAATTCCCACAGGTTTGGAACAACTTTGGGTTAAGTAAATTTTCATTTTTAGCTAAACTATCCCTTTAAAATCACTCTGGGGAGTGACTGCATATCTATCATGTTTTTTTGGATCGGTACGCAGTGGTTACATAACCAGGGCATGAATGCAACACAATGCACACTTTAGTAAAACCAATGCAGTAGAGGAAACCACCCATAGACCACACAGTTCCTCCTAAAAGTGTTGAAACTTCTAAATGGGCCACATGCTCACACAAACAAGGCTGAAGTGCTTCTCTTGAGAAGCGATCCCTCATTGGAGCATGTCAAATCTCTCAGTCAATAGCGTGCTTTGTTGATTCAGATGGTCCATCTGCCTCTTTTTGTCCTTTGCAGAGTCACCAGAAGGACACACATCGTGCATCTTTAATTTGACGTCTAATAACTTCTCCAATCATGCCTCTGCTGGTGTTGAAGTCCTCCCGTCTCATGTGGGTGCGTTTGGCCGCTCTGGTGTTCACTTGCGTGGCGTTCAGCGTGGCGGCCCATGGAGGGGGGATCAGCGGCGCCATGGCTGACTGGAGCATCTTCTGCTGGGCTTTCAGCTTCGCTGGGACCCTGCTGGTTTTGGTGGTGGAGCTCATGGGCCTCCAGTCTCGCACCCCTGTGTCTTGGACCAACTTCCCTATTACTTTCGCCTGCTACGCCTCGCTTCTCTGCCTGTCGGCGTCTATCATCTTCCCGCTCTACTTCCTGAAGGGCCAAACAGTGTACAGTGAAATGCGAGACCACCGGATCACCTCCACTGTCTTCTCCTGCCTGGCCACCGTGGCTTATTTCGTCGAAGTGAGTCTGACACGAGCGCAACCGGGCGAAGTCGCCGGGTACATGGCGACGGTTCCGGGCCTGCTGAAGGTTTGCGAGACCTTCGTGGCCAGCGTCATATTTGTGTTCGTCAGCGACCCCATCTCTTACGACAACCACCCGGGTGTGAAGTGGTGCATGGCTGTCTACTGCATCTGTTTCATAATTTCGGCAGCCATCATAGTGATGTGCGTTGGAGAATGCACCGGGTACCTGCCGTTCCCGTTCGCACGCTTCCTTTCTGCCTATGCCCTGTTGGCGGTCATCATGTACCTCACCGCCACCATCATTTGGCCAATCTTCAAGTTCGACAGCCGTTATACGAGGTCCTCAAGCCGACCGTTCGACTGCCAGTACAGACAGGGTTTGTGTCCGTGGGATAAACTGGTCGCTGTGGCCGTTCTCACCGCTCTCAACTTCCTGATCTACCTGGCGGATCTGGTGTATTCTGCCCGACTGGTGTTTGTCACGGCATGAGAGAGCAAACGTTCGTCTTTTGTCCTGACACTGATGAAATCTTTTTTGCAAGACTGTGCTTCAGTGAGCTCAAGCTTTTATTCCAAGTTTCAGGAGCAGGAAGAACATGTTCAGTGAATAATGGTGCGTTCAAGTCGGAAAGACCGTATTTATGAGTTAAATGCACATGAACACCACCACTGTGTCATAATTATGGGGTGGGAAACAGTATTATTTTAGTCTGATTGATATACTCTCATAGTTTCTGTTGATCATTTGAATTCCATTTTTTATGTCTTCTATTTAGTTTAATACATATTTGCCATATGTGACCCTGGATCACAAAACCAGTCATAAGTAGCATTGTAGCAATAGTAGGGGTGTGACGAGACACTTATCCCACAAGATGAGACGAGACATGAGACTGGGTTCACGAGAACGAGATGAGACGAGATTTTTTTACTTTTTAAAAGAAATCATGAAATCTATATATATGGGGAAAATAGTAACTGAAAAACACAAAAAATACAGGTGCATTTTGATATGAACTTGTACTTTATATAATTACACTTCTATTTTAATTAATTATATGCAGTAATAAACTAATGCTACAAGATTCTGAATAAATTAAAAAAACATTTTTTGTAATTGGAGATTCTCTCATGATTCTGAAGAAAAAATTACTAGATTACAAATCTAAAGAAAATAATTTACTAGTGATTCTGACACAACGTTCATTGTTTTTGTTTTTTTTTAAAATATATTCGATCAAATTCATTTAGCAAATAACTTGGAATCTCCTGAATCATGGATTTAATGATAAATGCATTTTTAAACGTGCAGTTGTTGCCACCTTCTGGTGGAAGAGGATAAACATTACAGTACATACAGGTGTTAAGATACTTTTAGTTTTGATCGCTATTATAGATATTGTGTTTATACCCAAACTATAAACTTTTATTCTAGTACTTCTGTTATTTAAATGTCTATAACACAGAAATAATGATCATTAAGTGACTGAAAGACAGGAATAAGATCGCGTTTGAACAGAAATCTTGTTAGGATTAATGATGCAGCTCTAATGTAAACACTGCACCTACTATCACGTTCTCGTGAGACCAGACATATCTCGGGAGAAACATCGGATCCAACATCCCTAGGCAATAGCCAAAATATTTTGTATGGGTCAAAAATCATTAGGATATTAAGTAAAGATCATGTTATATGGAGATATTTTGTAAATTGCCTACCATAAAAATATCAAAACTTAATTTTTGATTAGTAATATGCATTGCTAAGAACTTCATTTGGACAACTTTAAAGGTGATTTTCTCCGTATTTGATTTTTTTTTACACCCTCAGATTGCAGATTTTTCAAGTAGTTGTATACCAAATATTGTCCTATCATAACAAACTTCATTGTTTTCTCCTGTAATGCCTGATGAGTTTGGAGAGCTGATAAGAGATCCTTCATCCAGCTCCATGTTGGTGCTCCTTCTCTTCAGTTCACTCATTTTGTGACCCATTTGACCTTAGATTTTAGATCATTGCCCTAGTGGAAGATCCAACCACGGCCCATTGTACGATTTCTAGTGTCAATCAGGTTTTATTATTTTATCTGTTGGTATTTGATTCATGATGCCGTCTATCTGAACAAGATGTCCAGGATCTTAGGCAGAAAAATAGGCCACAGCTTGAAAGATACAGTGGTACATTTAATTTATTTAATGGGGTGCTTTTTTAACCATGTGTGCACCAAACCTTGAGTGTGTGCTGCTAGAAAGTTCACCATAGAAGCCAGTCCATTACTTTTCAAACATTCTCTGGACAGTTGAAACCAACAAATGAAATCATGACTTCCTAACTTATAATTATGAACTTTCAGGAGGACTTGAACGCACCATTGATTGTATTTTTAATGTGATTAGTGCATTTTCTGATTTTGCCACTGCTGCCTTATGATGGAGTATCACGTCCACGTTGCTGTGTTGAACTACTGTACATTTGTGTGCTGTTTTATGTGACTTGAAGCGTAAGTTTGTCACACATAAGTGTTATCGTTGACACGTTGCATCAACTTAGCATTTCATGTTCTGTGTTCATGTGTTCTAGTAAAAGTGAACAATTCCAGTTAAACCGTTTTTCTATTATTTTCTATAATATTTTCAAATGTATCCAGAACAAATAAAGTTGTGATATGAAAACAAGTTTGTATTCTAATTTACATTTTGTTTATTTTTCTTTTTTAGTTTATATATATTTGTGAAAGTAAGTTTCAAGATGCTAAGTTATCACTTATGAGATATTTATTAGACAAGAAAACTATTTCTATCCCCATAGCAGATCTATACAGGTGGAGCTGGGGAAGGTGGAGGGTTTCTGAATCATGTTGCAACTGCTACAGCAAGCACTAGTCATATATTTAAATGTTGAGCAGCGAGCTTATTAGCTACCGATACAAGAGTGAACCAATCAGCTGTGCCATGTGATTATGTCAGATTGAGTTGGAACTATCGGACTGCGCCATCTAGAGTTTCATGCCAGAACTTTACATTTATTTGTATTATTTTCCCCTCATTTTCATATTGTCTTGCTTGTCTTCTAGTAAAGTACACAAATATGACATGACTGTCCACAGGCTTACAGAATGAAAGCTCAAGAATGAATGATTCCAGAATTAAATTATCAAGCAAACTCACATGAATCTGAATGGATTTTTAGAAATATGCTTTTTTTTTAAGCTTTTCATAAAATTTGATTTTTCATAAAACACTGAATAAGACAATTTTTGTCACTTTTATCAATTCATTTCACATAAGGTCATAACTCTAACTTACCAAACATGTTTATATGTCTTTACATCTAAAGTCACTATTTATCAAAATGTTGTGCATTTACTTTTTCAAAAGTAATTCAATGAGACAGAGTTGTGTTAGAACTTTTTTTTGTCATTTGTTTAAAATCAAAGCAAACACAGAGGTATAATGATTTTGTCACGCTCATGTGCTTCTTTTAAAGGTTATGACAGTTGCCTCTTTTGAAAACTAGTTTTGTAACTATATATATATATATATATATATATATATAGGGATCAGTATGTATCAGATTATGTAACCAAGGCATGAATGCAACACAATACACACTTTAGTAAAACCAATGCAGTAAAAGAAACAGACCACACAGTTCCTCCTAAAAGTGTCAAACCTTCTAAACAGGCCACACTGTAAAATCCAATAGTTTGCCTTACTTAGATATAGTTAGTTATCTTTAGTTGCTATATTTACTAGGTTTTATTAAGTTGCAGCTACTTTAGAGCAAATAAAATAATATACTTACTGCTTTAAATGATGTTTAAACCGGTGAGAGGCAGCTGTGCAACATAACAACAGAACAAGAAGAAAATCAAGTTTCTGAGGTTGGGCAATTCTTAATAGGCTTTTCACTCATTTCCTCCATGTCTGTGGTCTTTCTTTCACTAGTTGCATCTGCTCCTTTCCAATGTCATTTTGAAAGTTGAATTTTTATTCCAACTGAAATATTTGAGAGAATACAGTATGCTGACTTTATAAAGTGATGTTGATTTTCCTACATTTTTTTTTTACTCATCATTATAGTGAATAGTGTTCCTTTTGGTTGGGCACTTGCAGTGTTGCCAAATCCACTGTTTTACCACCTAATTGGGCTACTTTCATACTATTGCTGCGGGTTGTTTTCCATGTCTGCGGGTCCTAATGACAAAATATTCACACCCTGGAATGGTAACTTAAGCAGAACCCTACTACAAAATGTGTATTTTACCCCCTAGAAACACGATTGGGCTACTTTTGGGCTAGTTTTGAGCAGCAGTTGGGAGGGGTTTTGTTGTGAAAACTGGCCACCCTGAGCACTTATTACTATAGCTTTTTTTCTACTGATGCAGCAATGCAACATGAAATCAAAGTTATTCGATTTCAAGGGAAGAAAAGTAATAAAGAAGTTGCTATTAGAAGGTGACCTATATATTTTAGCTAGTGTATGTTTTAATGTTGATTAATGGTGTTTTACAATTTCATTGTTTTTCAAATACACCTTGAGAAGCTTTAATCATTTATGTTTTGGGGTAATGTGTATGAATTACAACAATGGTAACAACGCAGTTTTATTTATTTTCATGAACTGTAACAATAACCATTTTATTTGCTACTACTGACACAAGACAGTATTGGCAAATAAAAACAGTAAAACAAAGCAATTTCATAATTTATTCATGTCGCAATGCACTCTGGGAGTCAGTGAGTAGCTATACTAAGTCAAGAGTAAACCTAAAGAATCAAGTACCCCCTGCAGTTATTTTTTAGTTATTAAAACTCTTGTGTAAGTTAACTGTACTAACTAATCATTTGTCAGTACAACATACTATTTCTATTTCACTTTACTTATTTTTTTAGGGCAACCAGTTTCCTCAAGTTTAAGTAAATTCAACAAAACTGGGCTGAAGTGCTTCTCTTAAGCAGGTGAACACAATTACTGATTGTAGCATGTCAAATCTCTCAGCCAATAGCGTGCTTTGTTGATTCAAATAGTCCATCTGCCTCTCTTTTTGTCCTTTGCAGAGTCACCAGAAGGACACACATCGTGTATCTTTAATTTGACGTCTAATAACTTCTCCAATCATGCCTCTGCTGGTGTTGAAGTCCCCCCGTCTCATGTGGGTGCGTTTGGCTGCTCTGGTGTTCACTTGCGTGGCGTTTAGCATGGCGTCTATTGGAGGGGCAACCGGCAGCATGGCCAACTGGAGCATCTTCTGCTGGGCTTTCAGCTTCGCTGGGACTCTGCTGATTTTGGTGGTGCAGCTCATGGGTCTCCATTCTCGCACCCCTGTGTCATGGATCGAATTCCCTATTACCTTTGCATACTACGGCTTGCTTTTCTGCCTGTCAGCGTCTATCATCTTCCCGCTCTACTTCCTGAAGGGCCAAACAGTGCACAGCGAGGTGCGAGACCACCGGATCGCCTCCACTGTCTTCTCCTGCCTGGCCACCGTGGCTTATTACATTGAAGTGAGTCTGACACGAGCACCAATGGAAGAATTCCCTAGGTACATGGAGACGGTCCCGGGCATGATGAAGGTTTGTGAGACCTTCGTGGGCAGCGTCATATTGCTGTTTGTCAGCGACCCCATCTCTTACGACAGTCACCCAGCTCTGGAGTGGTGCATGGCCGTCTACTGCATCTGTCTTGTGATTTCGGCCTTCATCATGCTGATGTGTGGTCATAGGATGCACCGAATGCCTGCGATGCAAGCGCTATTTTTTTGCCTTCACCCTGTTGGAGGTCGCCATGTACCTCACCGCCACCATCATTTGGCCCATCTTCAAGTTCAACAGCCGTTATTCGGGGAGCTCAAGCCGACCGACCGACTGCCAGTACAGTCAGGGTTTGTGTCTGTGGGATAAACTGGTCGCTGTGGCCGTTCTCACCGCTCTCAACTTCCTGATCTACCTGGCGGATATGGCGCATTTTGCCCGATTGGTGTTTGTCAAAGATTTTAGATTTTAAAAATATATCTATACACTGCCCTCCTTTGGAAACACCCCTGTGAAAAAAGACAGGCAAAGTGTGGTTTTGGACGATGTAATTTTTTGGTGCATATACACTGACAGAATCATTGAAGACCATCATGTCTGTCATGGAATGGCCTCCCCAATCACCCGACTTCAACCCAATTGAGCTACTATGGGAGGAGCTGGACCGTGATGTCCGTAAGAAGTGTCCAACCAGTGTGAATCATCTTTGGGCAATCCTTCAGGAGGCTTGGAGTAATACATCAAGTCAATGCTTGAATAAACTGACAGCTCTGATGCCCAGATTATGCAGAGCTATTGTAGTTCACTAAAGTTGTAAGTTAACTAAAAACGTTGAAAAAAACATTTCTTGAAATAAAATATGTGACCCTTGATCACAAAACCAGGCAGGTATAATTCTAGCAATAGCCAAAAATACACTGTATGGGTTAAAATTATTGATCTGTATTAGTTCCAAAAAAGTTCATTAGGATATTAAGATCATGTTCCATGAAGTTATTCTGTAAATATCCTACCGTAAATATATCAAAGCTAGTGATATGCAATGCTAAGAGCTTAATTTGGACAACTTTAAAGGCGATTTTCTGGATATTTTAGTTTTTTTGTATTTTCAGATTCCAGATGTTCAAATAGTTGTATCTCAGCTAAATATTGTCCTATAACAAACCATACATCAAGACCTTTTTATGGTTCAACTTTCAGTTGGTCTTTCACAGAGAAATCTGGCCTTACACAATACCCTTGGGATGGATTCATTTGTTTATATTTGTACTGACTGTAATATAAAATGTAAATTGAATATAGTGTAAATGTAAATATATATACCAGTGTAATCTTGCATGGTGTGATACCATCTAAACAGTGCAATCATTATGTAAAATACTAACACACTAAATTCTAATAACTGTGATAGTGTAATGGTATTTTTATAACACTTATGCCACTGACACCACTATAAATGGACTACTTGCACAACTACAATTTTCTTGAGAGTTTCCGGTTAGCTCTTAGTGCGCCTATATACAGACAGTTTCTCATGAGAATGCAAGTTATGACTACATTTTAGGGCTGGCATTTCTAAAAAAAAAAAAACTAACTGCGTTAACATGAATTATCTTCTGTTGAAATGTTACTATAAATATATTTACCCACTGAACTATTTATATTGCATTCTGAATAATAAATAAATGTATTTCCCCACTAACTGGCTGCATTCTTATGAACATGCATTTTTTTTCTTTTACTGATCACATTTCATACCTGTTGAATGTACAGTTTTAAATGAGACTGACTGATAAACACCCTTACGAAAATTGCTATACTAAAAGTGCCATGTATTTTTTTTTTTTTCATAATTTAAATTAAATTGACCGACAGCGCCATCTGCTGTTTTGGAAGAGGAAGTTGCTCCATTGCATTTGTGAAAAAAATCTACCTTCACACTGTGAGAAAGACAAATTTTCCTCATATATATATATATATATATATATATATATATATATATATAAACAGGGGTTGGACAATGAAACTGAAACACTGGCCAATATAGTGGTGGAGGTTTCATGGCTATATATTTTATTTTATTTTTTTGCAACAGTACATATATTTGTTATACCTCTGCATTTTCTCTCAAATTGACTTGTGTTTGTGCATGTTACTTTTCGTTTGTTTGAAAGTCAAGTTTTCCTTTGCAAAGCAGATTGTTTATTTGCAAAACGCTGTATTTGTTTGTTAATTTTGGCACATTATTAACTCCATAGGGAAATGGGCGTGGAGGACTGGAGTGAGTCCCGTTAGAGCAGCAGGAGAAGGGCTTGATTCTCCTTTGTGATACAAACCGGAATAAAGCAGAAAAGGTCTCAACAAGATATTACTGTATCATTTGTTTTCTTATTTTTTTAGATTGGTTTGCGTTTGTAGTAATAAATCCACAACACACACGGCTTTTACCATGGACTCTGTTTACTGATTTAACGGATACGTGTGCCAACTACAGGTCCCATTTTGAGACATCTGCTAGATCGTTTGCATTGGCCTTTATAGAAACAGAGCGCATTTAGGCCACGCCCACACCAGGTTAAAAACAATCTAGTCTCAGCCTCAGACGTCACGCCCACGGAATGTTGGCTAAACGTCTGATGCATATGGCACACTTATCTGGAAACGCTTCGGGAGTTTCGAAGTCGTCACAGGATTGGTTAGATTATACGGGATTTCCGGGAGACATGTGTGTTGCGTTCTTTAACGTTCCGTCTGGAAACAAAAATGCCGTGGCGCCCAGCTCCCTCACAAATGAGAAAGTCGTCGTATTTACAACTGTGATGACGAGCGCCTATTAGGATCAACTAAAGGCTAGAGTTTGAAAAGAAAGTGAAAAATGTCAAGTTCACGGCATAGAATCTTTAAAATATGTCCGAGAGTTTCACACATCGGTCTGTTATTGTGGCAACACTTCCACGCCGTAAACATGACGCAGAACAAAACGAAACGCGATTGGTTGTTTTACCTATCAGTCATATGGCCCAATGGGCGGGCCTTGGCCATTCAAAGCGGCCAAAGATTCCAGACCTTCAGCCGTCAGTCTGAAGGTCTGGCTACGCGAGACTAAAAACAATCCAACCCTCTCCATTGACTTTGTATTGCAGAAAGCTGCCTTGTTGTCATTTCTCACTTATAACAAAAATCAGAACAATGCCTAAAAGCTGCCATGTGAAAAGGTGTATAATAAACAAGCTAAAAAACACAGAACTACGTTTTTATATCCTGTCGACCCCAAAAAACGAACATTTTTGACACACATAGGTGTAGATGTCAGGATATTTCATGTTGGGCCATTCAGTTGGATCATTTCTACAGCAAAAAGAAGGTAAGAAAAAGGAGCACTGACATAGACTAATAATATTTAGTTTCTCAATATATCTCTTAGTTTCAGGTTTACATAGTGTGGTGAAATAATCTTGAAATAATCTTGGTTAAAAATAATGAATGTTTACTGTCCTTGATTGAGTTTCCCGCCAGTGCAGTTCTCTAGCAATAAGACACTGCGCTGTATCTTTGGGTCTTTAAATGCTCGTTTTTTGGGTCGACAGCTTATAAAAACGTAGTTCTGTGTTTTTTTTTTTTTTTTTTTAAGCTTGTTTACTGTACACCTTGTCACATAGCAGCTTTTAGACATTGTGCAGATGTCTAAAAGCGTTGGATTGTTTTTCCCGCCCCGGTGGGCGTGGTTTTCAGATTATCACGCGTGTAGCTCTGTCTCCATTCAGTAATTAAGAAACGTTGGTGTATTTTTGTAGATGGGACGCTTAAATGCGCGTTACATAAATAGCGCTTTTGTGTACTTAAGTGCTTTGTATCTGCGCTGAATTGTTATGTATAACATATATTAAGTATTTCTTGAATATTGGCAACTTTTAAGCACTTATTTAGCCCATTTACAAGTTCTATAAAAAAACGGTTAAACACGTTCAGTTTAGAAATCGCATCGCTATAAACAGGGACGTTTGATTCTCACACTAACCTCAGGTTCACTGCACTCATCTCAACCTCATCCTAACCATAAAACACAACAACCACACCCCTCAGCACATCCGTTAGCTGCTAGAAAGATGGAGGGAAAAAATACAGTGCTTAAGTAAATTTTACTAGTAAGCTGTAGTAGCTAACTCAGTTAAACAGCATGTAATATGTAGTGTAGGTGTCAAATGCTTTGAAAGCTCTAGTACATATGTTTTTATTATTATTATTATTTTATTTTATTGTATGCTGGCTCCTTGCACCAAAAATGGGTGGTAATGTAGAGGAAGTGAGCCTTAGCTGACTCACGTAAGTTACTGCTAACAGATATGCTGTGTTACCTCATAGAGGTTTATATGCTAGTTTAAATTGGGACATAATGTGTGAATTTGGGTAAAATGCTAGCTCTTAAAGAAACTGTACACCTGGAAATGAATAAATAAATAAATAAATAAATAAATAAATCATGTCATTCCAGTCCTAAACCCATCTTTATTCTGCTGTAAAAGGGAGATCTTAGGCAGAATGTCCTGGTTGACCTTTTGAAGACTTCTAAACCAGGACAGTTCGCTCTAAATGAGTTGTTTATTAGTATATAATATAGATGTTTGCTGTAAAATGTAAATTAAATGTCTAATACTTATAGGGGAGAGTGGGGTAAAATTAGCCATTTTTTACTTATGTGGTCCTCAAGATAAGGGAATGACAGAAGTAGTTGCCTGCAATGAAAATATATATCTTATCCTTTCCTAATTGCAAAGGGTTTACAAAAAATATGGCTTCTTATTAAAAAAGTGGTCCCATGGCTCAATTTGTCCTGGGTTAGGGGTAAGTCGAGTCAGTGGGTAAGATGCACCATCTGTGTTTTTAGTTTTTAGCTAAACTGTCCCTTTAAAATCACTCTGGGAAGTGACTGCATATCTGTCATGTTTTTTTTTTCTTTGGATCGGTACGCAATGGTTACATAACCGAGGCATGAATGCAACACAATGCACACTTTAGTAAAACCAATGCAGTAAAGGAAACAGGCCACACAGTTCCTCCTAAAAGTGTTGAAACTTCTAAATGGGCCACATGCTCACACAAACAAGGCTGAAAGTGCTTCTCTTAAACATGTGAACACGATCACTTTTTGGAGCATGTCAAATCTCTCAGCCAACAGCGTGTTTTATAGATTTAGATGATTCATCTGCCTCTCTTTTTGTCCTTTGCAGAGTCACCAGAAGGACACACATCGCACATCTTTAATTTGACATCTAAAAACTTCTCCAATCATGCCTCTGCTGGTCTTGAAGTCCCCCCGTCTCATGTGGGTGCGTTTAGCGTCTATCATCTTCCCGCTCTACTTCCTGAAGGGCCAAACAGTGCACAGCGAGGTGCGAGACCACCGGATCGCCTCCACTATCTACTCCTGCCTGGCCACCGTGGCTTATTACACTGAAGTGAGACTGAAACTAGCGCAGCCGGGCGAAGACGGCGGGTATATGACGACGGTTTCGGGACTGCTGAAGGTTTGCGAGAACTCTGTGGCCAGCGTCATATTAGTTTTAGTCAGCGACCCAATCTCTTACGACAGTCACCCGGCTGTGAAGTGGTGCATGGCCGTCTACTGCATCTGTTTCGCGATGTCAGCCTTCATCGTGGTGATGTTCAACGCTGGATGCATTGGCTGCCTGCCGTTCATGCGCTTCTTTTCTGCCTATGCCCTGTTGGCAGTCACCATGTACCTCAGCGCCACCATCATTTGGCCCATCTTCAAGTTCGACAGCCATTATTCGGGGAGCTCAAGCCGGCCGACTGACTGCCAGTACAGTCAGGGTTTGTGTCTGTGGGATAAACTGGTCGCTGTGGCCGTTTTCACCGCTCTCAACTTCCTGATCTACCTGGCGGATCTGGTGTATACTGTGCGAATGGTGTTCATCAGAGATTAGGAGAGCAAATGTCTGTTGTCATGTCACAAAATATAGTATTTACGAGTTGATTGTGCAAGAACGCCAACACAAAGATAATAATAATATTTTTAATTTATATAGCGCCTTTCCCAAGCTCAGGGACGCTGTACAAGGTACACCAAATACTCATAACAAAGAACAATACCAATTGACAATTGACACTGGATATTTACCCAGTTCAGTAATAAAAGATAATGCAGTTGCATGTAACATAATTTGTGAAATACAGACATAGAGATAGAAAACAAAAAGGAACAAATACACAATGCAATTTAGTAATAGTGTTGATTAAACAGATACGTTTTAAGCTTTGATTTGAATTCACTGAGAGAGGTGACTGATGTGAACAGTATTAGTATTATATCAGTATCCTATATATACTAGTATAGTTTTTATTAATATTTTATATTCTATAATTTTGTATTTAATTATTTTATATAATATAACTATATTTTTATGTCTTCTATTTTTAAAGTTTTGGTATTTCTTTGTGTTTTTGTTATTTTAGTTTTTTAATATGTATATGTAGTTGTAATCTAAATAAAATACTAAAAACTGGACTAACACTAAAACACAATAACAATTTGTGACCCTGGAGCACAAAATCAGTCTTAAGTAGCACAGATATATTTGTTGCAGTAGCCAAAAATACATGGTATATTAGAAAGATCATGTTCCATAAAGATATTTTGTAACTTTCCTTCCATAAATATATCAAAACCAAATTTTTGATTAGTAATATACATTGCTAAGAACTTCATTTGGACAACTTTAAAGGCAATTTTCTCAATATTTAGTTTTTTTGCACCTTCAGATTCCAAATTTTCAAATAGTTGTATCACTTATGACACTTAAGACACTTGTGACTGGTTTTGTGGTCTAGGGTCACACACACACACACACACACACACACACACACACACACACACACACACACACACACACACACACACACACACACAGAGGTGCATCTCAATAAATTAGAATGTCATGAAAAATTGCATTTATTTCAGTAATTCAACTCAAAATGTGAAACTTGTGTATTAAATTAATTCAATGCACACAGACTGAAGTAGTTTAAGTCTTTGATTCTTTTAATTGTAATGATTTTGTCTCACATTTAATAAAAACCCACCAATTTTCAACAAAGTAGAATATGGTGACATGCCAAACAGCTAATCAACTCAAAACACCTGCCAAAGTTTCCTGACCCTTCCTAATGGTCTTCCAGTTTGGTTCACTAGGCTATCATGGGGAACACTGCTGATCTGACAGTTGTCCAGAAGACAATCATTGACACCCTTCACAAGGAGGGTAAGCCACAAACATTCATTGCCAAAGAAGCTGGCTGTTCACAGAGTGCTGTATCCAAGCATGTTAACAGAAGGCTAAGTGGAAGGAAAAAGTGTGGAAGAAAAAGATGCACAACCAACTGAGAGGACCGCAGCCTTGAGAGGCTTGTCAAGCAAAATCGATTCAAGAATTTGGGTGAACTTCACAAGGAATGGGCTGAGGCTGGGGTCAAGGCATCAAGAGCCACCACACACAGACGTGTCAAGGAATTTGGGTACAGTTGTTGTATTCCTCTCGTTAAGCCACTCCCGAACCACAGACAACGTCAGAGGTGCCTTACCTGAGCTAAGAAGAAGAACTGGACTGTTGCCCAGTGGTCCAAAGTCCTCTTTTCAGATGAGAGCAAGTTTTGTAGTTCATTTGGAAACCAAGATCCTAGAGTCTGGAGGAAGGGTGGAGAAGCTCATAGCCCAAGTTACTTGAAGTCCAGTGTTAAGTTTCCACAGTCTGTGATGGTTTGGGGTGCAATGTCATCTGCTGGTGTTGATCCACTGTGTTTTTTGAAAGTCACTGCACCCGTTTACCAAGAAATTGTAGAGCACTTCATGTTTCCTTCTGCTGACCAGCTTTTTAAAGATGCTGATTTCTTTTTTCAGCAGGATTTGACACCTGCCCACACTGCCAAAAGCACCAAAAGCTGGTTAAATGACCATGGTGTTGGTGTGCTTGACTGGCCAGCAAACTCACCAGACCTGGGGTATTGTCAAGAGGAAAATGAGAAACAGACCAACAAATGCAGATAATCTGAATGCCACTGTCAAAGAAACCTGGGCTTCCATACCACCTCAGCAGTGCCACAGACTGATCACCTCCATGCCACACCGAACTGAAGCAGTATTTAAAGCAAAATGAGCCCTACTGAGTACATATACAGTAAATTAACATACTTTCCAGAAGGCCAGCAATTCACAAAAAAGTAATTTATTTATTTATTTATTTTTATTGGTCTTATGATGTATTCTAATTGGTTGAGATAGTGAATTGGTGGGTTTTTGTTAAATGTGAGCCAAAATCATCACAATTAAAAGAACCAAAGTCTTATACTTCAGTCTGTGTGCACTGAATTTATTTAATACGAGTTTCACAATTTGAGTTGAATTACTGAAATAAATGAACTTTTCCACAACATTCTATGTGATTAGTGCATTTTCTGATTGTGCCACTGCTGCCTTATGATGCAGTCCACATTGCTGTGTTGAACTACTGTACATTTTTGTGCTGTTTTATGTGACATGAAGTGTATGTTTGTCACATGTAAGTGTTATTATTGAAACATTGCATCAAATTAGCATTTCAGTCACGTCTGTGCTCTAATAAAAAAGTGAATAATTCTGGAAGAAACTATTTTTATATTATTCTCTATAAGATTTTCAAATGTATCGAGAACAAATAAAGTTATGATATGAAAACAAGTTTGTATTCTAATTTACATTTTGTTTATTGGTTTGGGGTTTTTGGGATGTTTAAAGATGCTAAGGTATCACTGGTCAGCTATTTATCAGACATTTTATATTTATAAGTACATAAATATGACATGACTGTCCACAAGTTTCCTGAATGAAAGATAAAGAATGAATGATTCCAAAATGAAATTATCCAACAAACTCACTGAATCTGAATGCATTTGAGAAATATGCTTTTTTTTTTTTTTGTAACGCTTTTCAGAAAATGGCTAAGGTGTGACTTTTTATGAACACTTCACTGAAAAAAGGGCACATTTTCTCACTTCTATCAACTGATAACATATAAGGCCATAACTCTAACTTACCAAACTTGTTTATCTGGGGTAATGTCTTTACATCACTATGCCACTGTTTATTAAGATGTTGCATTTATTTTTACAAAATTAAATTACAAATTACAAAATTAAGTAATTTGATGAGGCATAGTTGTGTGAGCACAGTTACTGATTTGTCACTTGTTTATAAAATCAATTGTTACAAGTTGGTCATGAAAGAGCAAACATTTTTGATAAAATAAAATGCAGAGATGTCAGTTGGGCGTGTTATTCATGAAGAGCAACATTCGCTCCACCCCTTGCCCTGTTTAGTTTATAGGATCTCCAGAGAAACCAGTGATGAAAGTGTGATGTAAGAAACATCAAGATGGGTCATGAAAAGTATCTCTCTAAAACGTGAAATCATGAGATTTTGAAGCATTTCCTGAAGTAACAATAGCGAATGTTGCCGTACTGAACATAAAAACACTACTTCTTTTAAGGACTAGACTAGATTCACTGACTAGATTCTAGATAATCCAGGTCCTAAAATATGACAATAGAAGATTACTGTTTTTATGCACTGAAGACATACACTCTTAAAAATAAAGGTGCTTTAAAAGGTACTTCACAGCGATGCCACAGAAGAACCATTTTTGGTTCCACAAAGAACCATTCAGTCAAAGGTTCTTTAAAGAATCATCTCTTTCTTTTATAATCTGAAGAACCTTCTTTTGCCACAAAGAACCTTTTGTGAAACAATAAGTTTCTTCAGATGTTAAAGGTTTAAGCACCTTTATTTTTAAGAGTGTAGACGTTTATTATTTAAGCAAAAATATATGAAAGTATGTTCATAAATCAATTTTTGGTGAATAAAAACAAATACTGTCCATAGTATTCATACACATTTCCATCTTCTGTCGGAAAACACAGAAAGGTCTTTTCCATTCTTGTATTCTACCGATAACCGAGTTTACCTTTGTTTACCATTTGTTTATCTCTCAGGGTGAGTTTCATGGCTCTGATTCTGAAGGAATTTGCTGTGAAGATGAGGGTGTGACGTTGTGAAGTAGGAGGTGCTCCGACAGACGACCTGTCGTTCTGGTAATTCCTGTAGCTCACCTGTAGTGTCGAATGACTCATTTAAGGGTGTTTCGAGCAGGGAATCTCTTCAAGACGTTCGCTGATAGACATCAAATGGCCTTTATGTTACAGTAGCTTTTTGTTAATGGATCAGATAGAGAACCAGGAACCATGACTGGATGAGATATTAGATTAAAAACATCATTAGTGGACCGTAATATTATTTGTTACGCCACGTCGGTTGAAGACGGGACAAGAATATGGGAGGTAAATGACAACATATAAAAACACATATGGCTTTAACTGAATCCTTATTGTTTATAGACAAGATTTCTAAGTGTTTTTCCTCCTTGTTTTTTCTTCCACTGACTTTAAATAATTCCAAGTTTTGCTTTATTTAAGATAAAAAAGCTGCTAACCACTAAAAAAATCAGATACTATAACTCTCAAAGGGACAGTTCATCCATGTTGTCTCAAAACTGTATGACTTGTATATTTTTTCTTTTTTTGAAAACCGTCTGAAGTTGTTTTTACATACAGTGAAAATCAGTGAGGTTCAATGTTGCCCTCAATGTTCTTCACAATATCAATAAGTCAGGCTTTGCTTCAATCTGAGGCCTTACAAAAGATTTACTGTTATTATACATTGAAGACTTAATATAAGTCTATAGACTTTACAGTTTATTTTTACAATGGCAATTACCTTTATTAACAATAACATAATTTCTCAAATAGCATAATTCTGACTTAGTTTGTGATAATTTTGACTTTTTTATTTAGTCAAATAGTCCAGAGTAGTGGATATAGTAGTAAGAATTTTGACATTTATCTTAAAATTATTACATAGTATATCAACTTAATGATATTTACGACATAAATACAACTTTTTTTTGTCATAAATATAACGTAGTGTGTCCTAATTTAAACTTTTTTATCTCCTAATTTCTTTCTGTCATCATGACTTAGTATGTCATAATCTTTATTTACCTCACAAGCGACTTATGTCAAAATTGTAGTTTTTTTTATATGATAATTTATTCATTTTTATTTTATAATTACAACTACAACTATGCTTTTTTTCATCATTATGACAGTATCTCATCATTTAACATCTCTCATCATTTTAGCTTTTCATAATTATGAATTTGTATGTCAATACATTTACTTTTTTATGTCATATTTATGACTTTTTATGCCATCATGATGACTTCTTTTATCATTTTTACTTTTTATATCAGACGTGTAGGTTTTTATCTCATAATTACAATATAATTATGACTTTTTCCTTCATCATGACAGTATCTCAATTTAACAATTCTCATAATTTCAACTTTTCATAATTATGAATTTTTTATGGCATATTTACGACTCTTTATGCCATCATTATGACTTGTGTTATAATTTTGACTTTTTATATCAGAATTGTTGTTTTTTGTCTCATAATTAATCATTTTTTTCCTGTTTTTTTTCCTCATTATAACGGTATCTCATAATTTAACATTTCTCATAATTTCAACTTTCCATAATTATAAAATTAGTATGTCAATACATTTACTTTTTATTGCATATTTATGACTTTTTACACTCATCATTATGACTTATGATACCATTTAAAATTTTTACAGTTGTTGCTGCAGTATATTTGTAGCAACAATACAACATTGTTGTAACAACAATGTTGTAGCCAACAATACATTGTATGAGTCAAAATTATTGATTTTTTTTTTTTTTTTTAATGACAAAACTCATTAGGATATTTAGTAAAGATCATGTTTCATGAAGATATTTTGTAAATTTCCTACTGTAAATATGTCAAAACGTTTTTTGAAAAGTAATATGCATTGCTAAGAACTTAATTTGGACAACTTTAAAGGTGATCTTCTCAATATCCTGATTTTTTTGCACTCTCAGATTCCAGATTTTCAAATAGTTGTATCTCGGCCAAATATTGTCAGATCCTTACAAACCATATATCAATGGAAAGCTTATTTATTCATAATGAATAAATCTAAATTTCTAAAAATGTACCCTTATGACTGGTTTTGTGGTCCAGGGTCACTTTTAAACAGCATTTTTTTTCCCTCCAAATAGCTTCTGACTCTCAACCTGAGAAAAGGATTGTGCTTCTTGGGAAAACCGGAGATGGCAAGAGCAGCGCTGGAAACACTATTCTCAAACAACAAGTCTTCAAGAGCAAAGCTTCACCTGAATCTGTGACGGCTGAATGTGTCAGTGGAGACCGGAAGGTCCATGGCAAAAAGATCACCGTTATTGACACGCCTGGACTCTTTGACACCGGTCTGGATGAGGAGACCATCAAATCGGAGATCATTAGATCTGTGATCGAAAGCTCTCCAGGTCCAGACATGTTCACCATCGTCCTCAAGGTCGGGAGATACACGGGACAAGAAATGGAGGTCGTGGATAAAATCGTTGAGTACTGTGGAGAAGATACCTTCAAACATTCAGTGGTTTTATTCACTCACGGAGAACAGCTTGAAGGTCAAACCATTGAGGAATTTGTCAAGATGAGTCCAAAGCTACAGGAGCTGGTTGATAAATGCGGAGGTCGCTGCCACGTCATCGACAGCAAATACTGGAAAAAACGGCAAATGGGATACAGGAGCAACAGAGTCCAGGTGAAAAACCTGCTGGAGACCATCGAACAGAAGCTGAAAGACAATCAGAACGGCTGCTACACCAATGAGCTGCTTGAGATAGTGGAGGAAGAGATTCAAGAGGAGATGAAGAACATAAACGAGGAGAATATGTCGCCAGAAGAGAAACGAGAAGAGGCGAAAAAGATTGTGCACAAAAAACTTCTCGTTAGGCTTGCGGGAGTGACCACGGGAACACTAACCGGTGCTTTTCTGGGCATTGGTGTCGCTGTGGCCTCTGTTGTCACTTTATTGAAAGCCGCGAACATTCCCGGAGCGGTAAAAGCCGGAACCGTAGCAGGAGCCGCTGGAGCCACGGGAATAGTGGCAGGAGCGGCAGCGGTAAAGGCAGGGATTATTGCTGCGGGGGCAAGTATTGGAGTCGCTGGTACGGGGGTCGCTGCAGCTACAGGTGTCGTTGTTGGAGTCGCGGCTCTCGCCGGAGCAATTGGAGGAGGAGTTACCGGATCCAAAGTCGCAGATGAATCTGATTCGGTGTGTGACGCAATAAAGAATGCCGCCAAACTCAACTATGAGAATGCCAAAGGTGCCGTGAAAAAGGCAAAGAAACATCAACACAAACTTCTAAAAAAGGAGAACAATGAATGTACTGATCAGGGAACAGAGTAGACATGAGTGTTGTCTAAATGATGCATAGGGATTTGTTTTTTAATTCTCACCATTACTTCTAGGTTAAATGCAGGGTTGCCAGGTTTTCACAACAAAACCAGCCCATCTGTTACTCAAAACTAGCCCAATGTCGTTTTGAGGGGGTCCCCCATTAAAAATTTGTTCTGGTGGGGTAAAATACACATTATTTTGGCGGGGTTCCCCTGGTAAAATTAGCATTCCAGGGGCTAAATGTTACATTATTGGGGTCGCTTCAACCCACTGACATGAAAAACAACCTGCGGCAACAGTGGTAAAGTAGCCCAATTTCACTGAGAAAACTGCGGACTTGGCAACACTGGTTAAATGCTTCCACATATTATTTTTTTAAAGTGTTTTATTGGTTGCAATTATAATATGGCTCTTATTTATTATTCATAAGGTGCAAAATACCAACAAAAGCATTTAACTGAACAACATTTCTACTGACAGGGAACTGACCGTTTTAGTGCTCCATGACTCTTAAACTTTAAAGGTGCCATAGAATGCATTGATAAAATATTTAAAAAATATAATGTATAATTCTCCTGAAACAGTTTTACATGTCCATTTAGAACCCTGGGATTTGAATTAAATGGTCTGTTATTTCCTTAATTTAAAGGGTCGTGAATAATAATAATGAGCTCTGTTCTGATTGGCTGTTTCACAGTGTGGCTCATTTCAGTAGCTCACACAGCAGGAAGGAAACATGGGGAGGAAAATACGCATTTCAATACTTTCTCTTGCAGTTATATGGTTTGGTAATTACACTATATTAATTGCGGGCATCAAGGAGACACTATTAATATTGATCACTTTTTTTTACTTTCACTTTTGAGATTTGCACATGCTCTGTGTCTAATAGAGCAGCAGTTCTTACCACACACTTTACATGATCAGATGCTTGTCAGAGCATCTGTAGATCATTCACCATCACCCTCAGCCATCTCCTCTTAATCTGTTTATGCGGAAAGTGAAATCTTATGTATTGTAATGTAACAGGCTAACGCCTAAAGTGACTTTTTTTTAATACAGATGTGGCTGGGCTGGTATATGCAAATTTCAGGGGCGGAACTATTAATGATCCTGACTATAACCTTGGGATTCACCTCTTTTTCAGTGGTCTTTTGAAAACACAAGATTTACATAAGAAGGGGGAAACAATGGTGTTTGGGGCTAATGAACAGAACTGTTATTATTCAACTATGCCAAAGTAAATACAGTTTTCCATTCTATGGCACCTTTAAGACGATTACTGAGATCAAGATAAGACTAAATTGTGTTTGTTGTTGCAATTTAGTTTTGTTAAATGCATGATTGTTTTTAATTCTCTGTGCATTATATGAACATATATACAGTCACTAGTTTATTTATGATACTGTATTTTTGGTTGTCATTAATTAGAATAATAAAATAGTTTTCACATGTACTATTTGTGTAGGTCTCATTTTATTCTTCTCACAAGATTATGACCAATCTTGGTTCATAACAACAGCTGAATCTCTCATTACATTTACATTACAACAGGCATAATTTCAGTGTACGTTTTTTTTTTTTTTTTTTTTTATTGTATCTCTTCATTATTATTTTAACACATACACCGAACAAGCATAACATTATGACCACTTTCCTAATATTGTGTTGTCTCCCTTTTGTTGCCAAAAGCAAAATAATCTGGCAATGGGGTAAGAAAAATTATCTTATTTCAAGCAGAAAACAAGATTATTTTGCTTGTTTCAAGCAAAAAAAATTTTGAAAACAAGACAATTTTTACTTGTCTAGAAAATCCTTCTTGATTTAAGAATGTTTAGATATTTTGGCTGAAAACAAGACAAAAAAATCTAAGTAAGAAAAGCATTTTTTGCCCAAGATTTGGGACCCAAGATTTCCCAGCTGAACATTGCCCAAAGCATCACACTGCCTCCATCAGCTTGCCTTCTTCCCATAGTGCATTCTGGTCCCATGTGTTCCCCAGGTAAACAATGCACACGCTTCTGGCCAATCACAAGATGTAAAAGAAAACGTGATTCAGACCAGGCCACCTTCTTCCATTGCTCCAGTTCTGATGCCCACTGTTGGTGCTTTAGGCAATGGACAGGAGTCAGCATAGGCAACCTGACTGGTCCGCACTGTGTATTCTGACACCTTCCATCAGCTCGTCTGTTGGATCGAACAACATGGGCCTTGGCTCCCCATGTGTATCAGTGAGCCTTTGCCGCCCATGACCCTGTCACCGGTTCACCATTGTTCCTTTGTCGGACCACTTTTGATAGATCCTAACCATTTCAGACCAGGAACATGCCACGAAAGCAGCAGTTTTGGAGATGCTCTGACCCAGTCGTCTAGGCATGACAATTAGGCCTTTGTCAAATCCTTACACTTACCCATTTTCCCTGCTTCTAACACAATAACTTTGAGGACAAAATGTTTACTTGCTGCCTAAAATGTCCCACCCACTAACAGGTGCCATGATGAAGAGATAATCAGTGTTATTCACTTCACCTGTCAGTGGTCAGTGGTTATGCCGGATCGGTATGTGATTGTTCAGGTTTGCTATTGTTCTATTATTAACATCAGGGTGTACAGCAGATGGCGCCAATGCAACATGAATTTACTGTCATGCAGCGAAACCTTGTGATAAAATTTTCCAGGATCTTTTGGCATCAAAATAGCTTTATTGTACAGGCATGCAGAAAAAAAAAAAAAAAACAGTCTTAAGTAGCACGGGTAAATGTGTAGCAATAGCCAAAAATACATTGTATGGGTCAGAATTATAAATTTTTCTTTAATGCCAAAAATCTTAAGGATATTAAGTAAAGATTATGTTCCATTAAGATATTTTGTACATTTCCTACCGTAAATATGTCAAAACTTTATATCTGATTAGTAATATGCATTGCTAAGACCTTGCTAAGACAGCTTTAAAGGCGATTTTCTCAATATTTAGAATTTTTTGCACCCTCAGATTTCAGATTTTTTCTCAGCCAAACATTGTCCTATACTAACAAACCATGCATCAATGGAAAGCTTATTTATTCAGCATCCAGGTAACTAATAAATCTCAATTTCAAAAAAATGACCCTTATGACTGGTTTTGTGGTCCAGGGTTACACACACACATATATATATATATATATATATATATATATATATATATAGGCAGTGTTGGGGGTAATGCATTACAATGCATTTAATGCACTTTTAATTTCCAAGAAAATAACCAGTGACTTTGCTGCTGACCTTTGTTGATCCAGTTCAACCGTACAGTGCAAAAATACTTTTCTTACTTACATTTTTTGTCTTGTTTCCAGCCAAAATATCAAAAAATTCTTAAATCAAGAAGGATTTTCTTGTTTTCAGAAAAAAACAAGTCTAAATTAAGTGAGTTTTTGCTTAGAACAAGCAAAGTAATCTGCCAATGGGGTAAGCAAAAAATCTTATTTCAAACAGAAAACAAGATTATTTTGCTTACTCTATTGGGAGATTATTTTGCTTGTTTCAAGCAAAAACACACTTAATTTTGACTTGTTTTCAGAAAAAAACAAGACAATAATTTTTACTTGTCTAGAAAATCCTACTTGTTTTAAGATTTTTTAGATATTTTGGCTGGAAACAAGACAAAAAAATCTAAGTAAGAAAAGCATTTTTGCAGTGTACTAATAAGCAAAACTTACTTTATATTAACTAACATGTGTGTTGTTGTTTTTTTCACATTGCTGAAGAGTGTTGAACTTTCTTTTCCTACAGTTCTACTGTACAGGGGTGAATTTAATTTTCCTTTAGCTTTAGGCTTATTCACTTCATTTCGTTTTGGCGTGAAAGCGCTTTTACATTTGCTAAGAATCGAACGCAATTAACAACAAAAAAGCAAGCCCTGCCCAGATTTAAAAAGTAACGCAAAAGTAACTCAAAAGTAATGTAACGCATTACTTTCCATTACTTTTAAAAGTAATTTTCCCCAACACTATATATAGGGGTGTAACGATAGGCTACATATATTCGTATTGAACCGTTCGGTACGAGGCTTTCAGTACGCATTACAAACCGAATGATTCAATTCGTCAGACTAATCCTATTACAGTCTGTGAAATATAATGTGCTCAGTGCCACTGTACTCAACAAGGCAGCCCAAAGGATGTAACAGACAAATTGATGTCTGCCCCTCCCACTCCCAAAGAAAAACACAATATTCCAGTAGGGTTGTGACGGTGAGGTATTTCTTTAGAATTTCCTTCTTTTTCTCGCTTTTAAATAGCTTGTAAATGCCTGTGTGCATTTTACTTTCGCTTTTGAATTAGCGCCAATTAGACATCAACTGATTGAATTGACAACAACAACAAAACAGTAGGCAAACTCACTTATATTAAACACAGAATGATTCATGTTTTAAGGAAACAAATACAAATATAGGCTATAGGTCTAATATAAAATAACAAATATATATATATATATATATATATATATATATATATATATATGTGATGGTGTAGGTGATGGTGGAAAGAAAACACAGCGAGTCGGGTGGGTGGTCACTCAAGGCCTCTTTTTTATTGTCCTGGACAGACAGCTGGGACAAACAGGACCATAGGTTGGTTAAAATTGCAGCTCAGTGATGACGCATGACAGTCCTAAAATGAAATAAACAGAGGTTTAGAGTTTATAAGCAAGCTAATACACACATACTTCGTTTTATCGTCACAAATGACACACTAACAGCACTAGGAGCTGACAGACAAAATAATAGTATTTCGTGTAGCATAAAAGTGCAGCTTTGTGCTCGATAACAAATAAACTCAGTAAATATATAAACTCAGTTAATAAGACAGAGCGATCATCAAAGCACCTTACCACTAGACTGCTGCCGATCAAATAGCACCACCCCCTAACATAATGAGCTCGAGTGCAACAACCAATGGAAAGTTTTCCTTATATATATATATATATATATAAACTGTCTCAATATAAAATACTCCTCATATTTTGATCATTTAAGTGTCAGTAAAAGCGAATATCGTCCCCTAAATATCTTTTGACCACAACTGTAAGTTACTATGGCTACTTAATGAACATTTTTGGGATAGTTATCTGCTTACATAAACTCACATAACCTGCTTTCTGGAAAACCCACCCTCCTTCCCAGGCCAGTTTACACAGATTCCACAGCATGTTCCTTTGACACATGCAAATGGATGTGTTGACAAAAAGTACACAGGTAGACCTGTTTAACTTCCCCTCGCTGTCTTCACACTCGTCAGATATTTCAGAGAGCGACAACAGAAGAGTAAGAGCTCCAGTCAATGTAAGTACTTCACATCTATACATTTATAGACACAATTATGCAAATGAAGAAGCTTCCATGGTTCTGAAAAATCTACATTTTTTTTTTTTTATTATTACAGAGGTCACCACCACAAGACAAGGACAATGCCAGGTATGTTGAAGTGTCACACACACACACACACACACACACACACACACACACACACACACACACACACACATATATATATATATATATATATAAAAGATGGCATTATGAAGTGTAATAACATAGGCTATCTTCTTCCAACAGCCAAACCATCTCATGATATTATAGGAGTGATGGCAGGGATGGCAATTGGTGGTAGTCTGGCCTTTACAGTTATGTTGGTTTCAATTCTGATTTTTATTTGTGGACCCAAATCATGCACTTTGAGCAACTGTTTTGTTGTGGGAACAGTTGTTACTGGAGCAGCAGCATTAGCTGCTGGGCCAATATTCCTATTACTCTTCATTCTGGGATTTCCAGTTGTAGGAGTAGCTGTAGGATTTGTCGTTGGATTGGACGCAGCACAAGATGCTCATTCAGTGTATGATGCCTTGATTAGGGCAATTGTTTGCAACTTTGAGATGGCAAAACGCATTACTGACAATGGACACCAATTTAAAGTAAAAGCAAATATATATGTAAAACGTTATAGACCAAGAATATTAAAAGTCACTGAGGTGTAGTCAAGTCAACAACTTTTATACTGCTTCATAAAAAATAGGTTTTCCACAGAAAATATTGATTCAGCAATGCAAACAGAGTTTATTTGGCTGTAAATAGTGTCATTGTTGATTCAGTTCCATTGTATCTGTTACGTTGAGACATATGTGGTGTCTATGCATGTCTATGCATCTCTCTCTCTTCTTCTCTCTCTCTCTCTCTCTCTCTCTCTCTCTTTCTGTCTGTCATCTCTACAGTTGGCCCCGCCCTATTTGAACGTGTCGGTACGTACCCCATGGTTGGCTGAGGCTGGAATGGTCAAAAATGAGGTGCTGCAGAGCTGGGGTGTGGGATGTTGATGGTGTTGCTGTTTGAAATGTTGTGTGTGTTGTAAGAAAAGAAAGGCAAACTCTGTATAGGGACTTTTGTGTAAATATTGTGAACTTTGTTTGACAGTTTTCTTTTCTGTTCACTTTACCCAGCGAGTGTTTTCGTTGTTTTTTTCAGTTTCCATCCGATTGCTTTTTTTTTCTTCTTTTAACATGGCTGAGAGTTTTTGCCCATTAATGTAAATACTGTAAATAACATTTTGTTTCTGCACGGAAGCTGTAGGGGTTGGGTGCCGTTTCTTTTGTAATATTTGTTTTCTCCTGTTTTTTGGTTAGTCAGGGAGTTAGTTCAGTACCTGTATTTTTGTTTGAACTTTTTTCTTTTTAGGGTATTAAGATTTGTTGGGAGCAAAGGTAGTCTCAATTTTTGTTTATTATTTTGGCCTTAACCCAACCCAACCCAACCACTCGCTTCCTAGTTTTGTGTGCAATGTAATAGCAATAAAGAGAGAACGAACAATCACAAGAGTTTGGTGTGAAGACCTTTATTTATGTTTCTCCTAGACCCTAGACCTGGGAAGTAACATATCAATCATCGATGATTAAATTAGTTTAATTCGATTATAAAGCAGCTCTAGAGAAAACAGTGATGTCGCTATCGAGCTCAGTTTACTTTGCATCCAATAATGTTGAGTTTAATGAATATACTTATACAAAAATAGTCACATCTGAGTTCTTTTCTCGTAAGCTGTTAATTTTAATATTCACTGAACTTATTCAACTTATTCATGAACATATCTGTAAGTTTCTAAGAGTTCAATTTGTTGTTGTGCACTTGTCTGGTTTGATGTTTTGGGTTACTCTCTGTACAGCAGAAGGTGTTTACCCAATGTATGAGAATTAACTATCATGCGGGTTGCAGGTTGCATCTGAAATCGCATACTTCCCTACTTGCCTATATAGTAGGCAAAAAACAGTATGTCAAGTAAAGTCACCTTTATTTATATAGCGCTTATATAGTTCTCCTCTGACCAACAAACAAGCAATTTATACCTGTAGAGGTCGTCTATAGGTGCTGACCCACAATCTGGATACGGACTGGATCAGGGAACTGCAGTGACCATCTGATCAGGATACAGACTGGATCTGAGTGGCAACTATGACCTCGGAATAAACAGGAGACAAACTAATATTAGTATAATATTATGGGAAGTGTTCCCAGTTCTGGTTGACCTAATTAATGCAGCCTAACAATCATTTAACGGATTCGAATTTTAGAAATATTTAAATGTGTTATGTGTAAGCCAGGTTAAAGAGATGGGTCTTTAGTCTAGATTTAAACTGACAGAGTGTGTCTGCCTCCCAGACAAAGTTAGATTGTTCCAGAGTTTGGGCGCTAAATAAGAAAATGATCTGCCACCCGCAGTTGATTTTGATATTCTGGGTATTATCAGATTTCCAGAGTTTTGAGAGCGCAGCGGACGTGAGGGGCTATAATGTGATAAGAGCTCCCTCAAGTACTGAGGAACTAAACCATTGAGGGCTTTATAAGTAATTAGCAACATTTAAAATGTATACAATGTTTAATAGGGTGTCAGTGCAGTGTTGACAGAACCGGGCTAATATGATCACTCTTTCTGGTTCTAGTAAGAACTCTAGCTGCTGTATTTTGGACCAGCTGGGGTTTGTTTATTATGCATGCCGAACAACCACCCAATGAAGCATTACCATAATCTATCCTGGAGATCATGAATGCATTAATTAATATTTCTGCATTTGACATTGAGAGCATAGGTCATAATTTCGATATGTTTTTAAGATGGATAAATGCTGTTTTGCAAATGCTAGAAATTTTCGAATTTTCGGTTTTCGAAGGAAAGCTTGCTATCAAATAACACACCTAGGTTCCTGACTGATGATGATGAATTTACAGAGCAGCCATCAAGTATTAGACTGTGTATGTGACAAAAGAAGCTTCACAGTACTCATAGAAGAGTATGCAAATAGTACCCGGATGACCTTCCACTTCCGGCGTGATTCTGAAGTTTGCATACCAATTACACTATAGATTGCCTCTTTCTCAAGTATTATGCAAATACATATGCATATCTTTTTATTTATACAGCTGTATATAGGGTAAACAATGCACAAATTTGCACATAAATCTTCTGTTCCAGATTCATACACTTATTTTTTTATTTATTGTTAAGTTTTACTATTTAAATGCTTTATGTTCTCATGTTTGATATGTATGTATTTATCTATGTATGTACCAAGAGCACCTTAAAAAAACAACAAATTCCTTGTGTGTCGGCACACACTTGGCGAATAATGAGGCCACAGGAGAGGATTTATGAATGGCAGTGAAGTGACACAACTGACGCTGGTAGGTCAAATGACAATGACAAAATTGCAAATTACATTCATACTATATACAGTATATACTATTTTGGTGGTCACAAAGTAACTACTTATTCAAAAAAGTGCTTACTTACTAGAGTATGTGATTTCAGACACAGCCTTAGTAAAGATGCCAGTAGTGAAGGGAGAAAGCAGGGAGTGGACCAAAGCACTGTGAGGCAAGGGAAAGAGAGTTTAAAATGTTTCTAAACTTAAAATGTTTATTTATTTATTTATTTATTTATTTTTGCACCGACCCCACTGTGATTTCTTCCTATGGTGCTATTGTTCTGTTTCAAGATGCACATCAGTATTTTTTTTTCATAGCTGCATTGCATTACCTTTCAAATAAACAAAACCTCTACAGAGGAATTATAAACAGTAAACATTATTCTTTTCTAAACTTTGACTAACAGACATACTATTATAGAGATCAACAGTTTAAGTGATTAAATGATTTGTGCACAAGCTGGATCAGAAGTGAAATGTCAGAATATTGTTTTATTAAAAGGAGTTGCAGTAAGTGTCTTTGTTTCTTGGTGTGGTAGGTCAGTGCATGTGGAAGAGGTGTGTCTTCAACTGTTTCTTGAAATCTTTGATGATCTGCGTGGATCAGGCTGAAGTTGATTTCCACAACGTCGCCAACTACTTTCATGTTTTTACAACTTTGAAGACTGAGATTACAGGTTTTGTTTATTTGTTAGAGAAGTAGTGACGCTTGAAGAACAATTCTGAAAGTGTCTTGCCAATATTGGCTTATTTAAGAAGACAACAAAAGCTTGGTGTGGCCATCAACCAACAACAACAACACTTTCTGTCTTGATCTGTTGGATAAACAAACAAACAAATAAACAAACAACAACAACAACAACAACAACAACAACAAAAAAGGACGGTGAACAAGTAAGTAGGTCTTTAATTTGCATTTTACATCATGTGTGTGTGTGTGACCCTGGACCAGTAAACCAGTCTTAAGTAGCGTAAGTATTTTTGTAACAATAGCCAAAAATGCATTGTATGGGTCACAATTATTGTTATCCTACCATAAATATCAACACTTAATTTTTGATTAGTAATATGCATTGCTAAGAACTACATTTGGACAACTTTAAAGGCAGATTGTGCAATAGATTTGTTTGCACTCTCAGATTCCTGATTTTCAAATAGTTGTATCTTTGCCAAATATTGTCCTGTCCTAACAAACCATATATCAATGATGTATGAAAAATTACACTTATGACTGGTTTTGTGGTCCAGGTTCACACACACACACACACACACACACACACACACACACACACACACACACACACACATATACATACATATATATATATATATATATATATAATTTATTTACAGATTTTCTGAATTGCTAAAACACATTTTTTGAAACCATCACTCATTTTCTCAAAACCTTAAACACAAATCCAAATGTTCAAACTAAATTCACTGAACCCCTGACTCTTCTGGCAAAATCAAACAATCGCTTCAAAACTATTTCACCTGTGCTCAAAATCAAACAGTGTTCAAATCATACACACATTAGTCAATACAGTACACACTACAGGAGAACACAGTGCCCAGTGCATGTTGTTACAAAAAAAAGAATGTTTACTGTATATAGTAATTATTTTGTATAATAATTATATATAAATAATTATTTTTAATTATTTCACACACACACACACACACACACACACACACACACACACACACACACACACACACACACACACACACAGCTGTTAACTGTCATTTTTTCTAAATCGCCTATTATTTATGATGGCCAGTATCAATACCAATACTGCTGCTGATGTGTATAATAAGTGCATTTACCTCTCAGTTTTAGCTATTTGTTATAAACATTGAAGATTACAGTATAATTGAAATCCATTATTGTTAACATGTAATATGCTTTGAAAAATATAACAACTTTTAATTTTAAGTGAACTGAAAACAATCTTCACATAAACTATACATTTAATATATATTAAACCTTCATTTAAGCTATGAAGGATAATCAGTGAGCACTGAGTGATTTCTCTTTTGTTCTTTTATTTACATCAATGACACAGACTGCAGCAGGTTTCATTTTATAAGCAGCACTGTCACTTTAAAACCTGACACTTATGATGAGGATCTGACACACGTCCGTTTTTCTTCCAACTCTTTAAGGTCATTTAGGACTTTTTAAAAAAAAACTCATTTAGGACAGTGTTTACAAGGTCATTAGGTGCATGACAATACCGAATTCTCTTTTGCATCTTATTGTGCTTGATAGTGTGTCCATATAGTCTAAGTGTGTGTGCTTGTGCTTGTGCTTGTGCGTGTGCGAATATACTGGATGATTGATTCATTGATCGGTTAATGTCAAAACTAATCTGAATATTATTTAACTTACAGAGACACATCATCAGCAGACAGGGATCATGGGATGTACCTGTAAGTTATGATTGTTGTACAATGTCACATATGTAGTGCAAAACAGATGTGTTTACAACTGCAAAGAGTAGAGCTACTTCATGTTGCAATGCTTTCCAGATAACTCTTGTTCAGAAGTTTTAAAAGCAGCTTCAACAACTTATAAGTACAGCTTTCATTATTTCTTTTAATGTTTTCAACAGCCAGCATTTCACTGCCAGAAAGAAAGATCGTCCTTCTTGGGAAAACAGGAAATGGTAAAAGCAGCGCCGGGAACACAATTCTTGGAGAAAATGTCTTCACCACTAAAGCTTTGGCTTCAAATGGAAAAGTTGAATATCAAAAAAGTGAAAGAAAGCTTTATGGAAGAAAGATCACAGTTATTGACACACCAGGAGCCTTTGACACAGATCATGATGAGGAGACAAAATCTGAGATCATTAAAGCTCTGATTGACTGCGCTCCTGAGATCGATGCCTTTGTCATCGTCCTAAAGGTTGGAAGATACACAAAACTTGAAAACGAGGTGGTACAGAAGATCCTGAACACATTCAAAGATGAAAACGTCTTGAAACACACAATGATCTTATTCACTTTTGGTGAACAACTAGAAGGCATGACCATCAAAGAATTTATAAAGGGCTGTTCACAACTAGAGGAGCTGGTTGATAAATGTGGAGGTCGCTGTCACATCATCGACAACAAATACTGGAATAAATGTAAACGGGGGAACAAGAGCAACAGAGTTCAGGTGAAAAATCTGCTGGAGACCATTGACGAAATAGTGAAAGAAAATGGCCGCTACAGCAATGAGCTGCTTCAAGAAATAGAGAAACACATTCAAGAGGAGGTGAAGAATATAAAAGAAGACAATTTGCCTCCAGAAGAGCTACGAGAGGAAGCAAAGAAAACTGTTTACCAGAAATACCTACAGTCTGTAGGATCAATTACAGGGGCTGTGCTTGGTGCTCTTTTTGGCATGAGTGCTGCAGTATCTGCAGTTCAGACTATTTTAAATTCATTTTCAGCTGTAAAAGCAGCATTTGCAACAGCGGGTGTGGCAGCAGAAGGAGCAGCAGCAGCAGGAGGAACAGCAGTGGCCAGTGCAGGTGAATTGGCTGCAGGTGTGCTTGCAGTTGCGGTTGCTACAGGTGTTGTTGTAGGAGGAATTTCTGGATGGGAAGCAGCAGAAGAAGCTGAATCTGTGTGTGATGCCATAACAAAGGCAGCAAAGTTCACCTGGGAGAAGGCAGAAGAAATGGCTGTCCTTAGTAGCAAAATTGCAAAATTATAATGAGCATTAAAAAAAAAAATGAAACAAACAAAAGCATTTAATTCATGCTTATACCTGCTTGTCATCTTCTTCATAGACCTTGTCATTTATGGAAATCTATCTAGTGCATCTATGTGTGTATTCAATGCATACATTGTATCTTTGTGTTCCAATAGTTGCAAATCTTCTTAAAATTGTGTTCAATTAGAATGTCTTTTATTAAACTGAATTTTTATTCAACTGAATTTAACATTTGTGACCCACTTTAAGCTTGTTCTTATACTACTTTAATATATTAATTACTTTAATGAATATATAACATTTATACAGAGTAATAATTAGAAATAGTACTTTGAACAGATGCAAAGATCAAACAAGCTAGTGGCAATGTATCTTTAAAAAGGATTAAAAACAAATGGAACTAAAGATTACACACACTAATGGGGAAGACTGCTGACTTGGCAATGGTCCAGGGGACAATCCAGACACAAAGGGAATAAGTCATCAAAGGTCATTACTGAATGGGGTCATTACTGTTTACAAAGTGCTGTATCAAAGCATATTAAATGCAAAGTGGACTGGAAGGAAAAATTGGGTAGGCAAAGATGCACAAGAAACAGGGATGATGCAAGCTTGAGAATACTGTCAAGTAAAGCCTATTCAAACACTTCGGAGAGCTTCACAAGGAGTAGAATGAAGCCGGAGTCAGTGCATCAAGAGTCACCACACTCAGACGTCTTCAGGAAAAGGACTACCAAGCCACTTCTGAAACAGAAACAATTTCAGAAGCATCTTACCTGGGCTAAGGAGAAAAACAACTGGACAGTGAACAGTGGTCGAAGTCATTTTTTTCAGATAAAAATAAATTTTGTACTTTTTGGAGAGACACAGAATCCAAGCAGCTTGAAGTCCAGTGTGAAGTTTCTGAAGTCAGTAATGATTTGGGGTGCGTGACGTCTGCTGGTGTTGGTCCATTGTATTTTATCAAGTGCAAAGTCAATGCAGCCATCTACCAGGAGATTTTGGAGCACTTTATTCTTCCATCTGCTGACAAGCTTTATGGAGATGCTGATTTCCTTTTCCAGCAGGACTTTAGCACCTGCCCACAGTGTAACAACCACTTCCAAGTGGTTTACTGACAATGATATTACTGTGCTTTATTGGCCAGTCAACATGCCTGACCTGAATCTATGGGATATTTTCAAGAGAAAGATGAGAAACAGTCGACCCAACAATATACAGACAATATGATGGCTTAATAGTGCCTCAGCAATGCTATAGGCTGATCACTTCACTGATGCTGTAATTTGTCCTGGGAGCAAGTCATTTGCTGTAATATGTGCTGCCGACCAAGTATTGAGTGCATAAATGAACATACTTTAAAGAACTTGAACTTTTCTGTTTTGCAAATCCGTTTTTTAATTGATCTTAGTAAATATTCCAATATTTTGAGATACTGGATTTTTGACTTTCATGAGCTGTACGCTCTAATCATCAAAAAAAAAAAAAAAAAAGACCTTTTGAAATGTTTTACTTTACATGTAGGGAATATAGAATATATGAAAGTTAAATTTTTTAAAGTTAACCTGAAAGTTATAAAGTTCAGCAGTAGTAGGTTCAGCTGCTGAGATGTGCAATAATGCTGGGTTGAGGTTAAGACTGGGTTGTATAGCCAGGTGTCTACCAGGGATGTCCAGGGGCATCCAGTGGAGTGAAAAACCTCAGAGGCCTCACCCGGAGAAGGGACTAAGGAGTCCAAAAGACCTGGAAAGAAACATGTTACCTGCACAAGGGGACCAACAGGCCCTGGGACTGCAGTGATGTACGGGAAGCCCAGTGTAGGAGATACTCCTATAGTGCCACTTGATCTGATTGCAAAGACTGGCGACCGAATCCACGAGCGGTAATCATCCAGCAGCAACCGGGGGCCCGACACAAAAAGAGGGTCCTGCCTGAAACACAGGAAGAACACACAACAAACCGTACACACTGCGACCCAGCTGATGGCTGGGTTAATTATAGATTTCCATATATAATATAAAGGATCGTACTCACTCAGAGCCTCCATGTCAGTTGAACCATATCCCACATATCGCAGTAGCAGTCTTTGGTAGTAAGTAGAATTAATGCCGGTCCATCAGTTGGGTTGTTCTAGAATAACGGAACATAACCCATGCATCATAGGTCCAGAAGAGAGAATGCAAGTGAGAAGGCGCAGGGGAATTAGGGAGGAAAGGTGGGGGTAGATGTAAAAAAAAACCCAGAGGGAGGCGAGTAGATGTTAATTATTACTCTGGCCCGGACGAGAGCATTGAGAACGCCTCGTCTGGACCACCTCCCTCAGATCTTGACTTCATCTTCTTGGCCCACGCCGCTTCCCGGAACCATCCGCAGGTGGGGGAGGGGCGCGGGTCGTGACACTAGCCTTCTGTGCCCGTCTTCGATCCTCAGACCGGGACGGGCCAGGACCCCTTTGTTGTTCGGGCTCAGGCCTGGTCCTTCGTGGAATGAAGGTTTTGAAGGAAACTTCTCGATAACCGTCTCATCGGAAGTACCGAAAAGCTCAGAAGGCGAAATCGGCACACTGAGGAGAAAGCCCTTGTCTTTCTTCCCAATATCCGCCAGATTTATCCAGAGATGGCGCTCCGTAACCACCATGGCCACCATAGACCTGCCCATAGCAGTGGCGGCCTGCTTGGTAGCATGGAGAGCCAAATCCGTGGTCCGGCAGAGTTCTGCCATATCATCAGGGGAAAGCCCCTGGCCTTTATCTAGGTCCTTCAACAGATCAGCCTGATAGGCCTGGAGTACTGCCATAGTGTGTAGTGAAGCCACAGCCTGACCTGCTGCTGCGTATGCCCTGCCATTAAAGCTAGATTTTTTTTGAAGGGGCTCAGATGGCAGGGAGGGAGCCTTAAGAGATGATGTCTCACCAACAGAGAGATAGCTAGCCAGCGTCTCTTCTATTGGAGGCATCATCTCGTAGCCATTTTCACGCATCCCTTCAATTTTTGAATAACTGGTTTGTGGAAACCTGTGAATGCGTGCAGAAAATGGCTTGTTCCATGTCTTCGCGACCTCTGTGTGGAGATCGGGAAGAAATGGAAGGCTCACTAGAGCTGGGGGGCTATGGTTAGAAAGGTAACGCTCATTGAGATGACCCCGCGGCGTCACCTTCCTTGTTCGCTTCCATGGGAGATCCAACCTCACTGTGGCGCGATCCATAACCTCCAACAGCTCTTCATACGCAGGACAGGAGGAATGAGATGATTCAGTATGCAAAGGTTCTTCCTCATCTAACATCTCCTGTTCTTGCTGGGGGGAAACCAGCAGAGCACTGGCTGCTGGATCAGATGATGTGAGTGAAATCGCATCATCCTCCAGCACAGGGGTGCCCGCACTTTTTTATTTGATGATCTACTTTTAAAAGAATCAACTCAACCAGATCTACCAACAAAAACACACAGTTTAATTAAAAAAAATACACTTCAGATGCTATCTTAAAAATGTCGTGCTCTGGGCCCAGTTGCATGAAAGCCCTAAGAAACCTTATAGCTAAGAAATTCCTTTTTTTTTTTTTTTTTTTCCCGGCCTGTCAGTAACACAGATAACACATAACAGTGTGTATGTGTAGCTATGCTATCATCATTCACAGCCTTTTTTTTTTTTTTTTAATAATTTTTATATTTTTATTTATTTAACCATACTATGACCGACAAGACCGGGGGACAGAGAAAACCAGGAAAGGAGAAAGAAGGAAGAAAAGAAAAGAGAGGAAAAAAAAAGAAAAACAAAAAGAGGATAGAGAAAAAGAGAGAGAACAAAAACAAATAATCTGCTTCCATACCTGCTGACAAAGAGAGAAAACAACAAAAGACACAACAGCAGAAAAACTACAACAACATCCAATGTCCGTATGAATCACAGTAAATACTAAATGTTAAATGGTATTGCGCAGCACATATAACTAATATTACAAAATATGTTTGAAGCAACAGCATTTTAGGACAGTGAGTGTCTGTGAGCACCTGTTTTTACACCAATGTGAATGCTTGTGTGTACACCTGTGTGCACACCTGTGTGTGTGAACGCGCTTGTATTCATAAGGTTCCTCCATGTAAATGCTTGATAGTGTGAGTGGGGAACCACAGCCCCGCCCCGCAAGGCATGAAGCAGGCACGAAGGAGACCCGGGCTCCCAAACATCCGGAGGCCCCCCAGGGCGCGGGATCCCCAGGAGAACCACTGCAGGGATAACCGCGGCCCCCACCCAGAAAAGGGCAGAGGAGAGCCCGGAGGAGGTCATCCGGCAGCCACAATGCAGACGCCCCAGGGGGCCACGGCGGCAAGCCCGCAGGTCCCGCCGGCAGTCGGCCACACCAGGGCAGACCGGCCCGGGCCCAGAGAACCAAGGGCCCCCCCACCCCCCAGCAGGGGCCCAGCAAAGCCCAGCGAAGCCAGGCCCTACCGAGCGACCGTCGAGAGTGGGCCAGAGCCCACCCGAGCATCCCGCCCCGGAGCCAGAAACCACCAACGCACCGGCGGCCGGGGGCATCCCCCACCGGCAGGGCATGGTGGTGGGGTGGGCCCTCAATGATGGTTGAGGCGGAGTCAAAGGCCTGACCTGACACATGGACATAGACAAACATAAACACACATACACAAGCATCCCACCCTCATGCATGCAACCAAAAACTCACACACTCAAACCACATGTAGACGCACAAAAAAAAAAAAAAAAAAAAAAAAAAAAAAAAGGACACTGTACCCACACTCACACTCCCCATTTGTACTCTATACTCCTGGGACCAGGCACCACTAACCCCAAAAGGCCAGTCAACGCCAGACCCCGGAGCTGAATCCCCTTCGCTCCGGTGTGGAGACTGGAAGACCACCAGCCCAGACCCCGACCGGACGGCCAGCTCCTCCTCACAGCCCCCAGCCCCGGACAGAGAACAGAGAACAGGGGTGTAAGGGAAAAAAAAAAAAACATCGGAGGAGGCAAAGTGCCCCCCCCGCTGGAGCCAGCTCCCCCGCTGACCCCATAGGCACCCCCGTCGTCCCAAACCCGTCCCGGGCAGGGGGCCCAGGCCCATCCAGACCAGGGCCCACGGCAGCCCGGGGTGGCCCACCAGACCCCACAGCAGAGGAAAAACTACCCCCACCCCATCATTCAGTCGACTCCCAGACTACCGAAGACAATAGACACCCAGGTTAAACCAGTCCTCCGCCCCTATTGGGTCCCTCCCTCCCTCCCTCCATGCAGAGTGAATACTGACAGATGGTAACGACGTCCCCACCAGCTAAAGACACCCCCGGCCCCACCGATGCATCGGAAGCCCCCGCACCAGGGCCGGGCCCAGGCGCATGCATCCACCCACGCCCCCGGCGGCACACCCACCAGGACCCAAGCCCCCCAGGGCCAGCCGGAATCCCAGCCCGGAGGCAGAGCGCCCCCAGAACCCCAAACCCCCCCCGGACCTACCCTGGAGCAACACAGCCGCCAGGCCGGCAACCTACGTCCGCCGACACAGGCCTCCTCAGCAGCGCCGCGTGCAGTCGCCAGAAAAAACAACACCCGAGAGCCACCAGTACCCCATCCAGGCCAGGACCGCAGCCCCAGCGCCGAATCCCCCAAGAACCCCACCCCCCAGAGAACCCCCAGACGCCCCAAGCCCAATTGGCCCTCCACGCCAACAACAAAAATCAAAGCCGGACAGAATCAGGACCCCCCACCCACACTAGGTGATGGAGCTGATCAAAGGAGCCCAAAGAGAATGATCTAATGTGGCAGCAGAAGCTGTGTCAAGATTAATATAGTCCAACAAGCGATCTCTATATTCGTTGATATTAAGATTATTTTTATTTTTCCAGTTCATGAGGACCGTCTTCTTGGCAATGCATAAGGCGGTGAAAGCCATGAGGATTGTGTTACCTTCTGTAGTGATACCATCAAGGTCACCCAACAGGCAGACTGACGGAGAAGCTGGAATTGAACATTTAAGACACTTTGTTAAGTCTTCACAAATCCCATACCAGAACCTCTGAACAGGCGGACAGAACCATAAAGCGTGGATATAATTGTCAGGAGTATTGTCTTGACAGTGTGAGCAGTTGTTAGAATCTATAAAACCCATCCTGAACATCCGATGACCTGTGTAGTGTACTCTATGCAGGATTTTATACTGTATTAACTGTAAACCGGGATTCCTAAGCAGTTTAAAAGTTTTTGAACATATCTGAGACCAGAAATTATGGTCCCAGCTGACTGATAGATCTGCCTCCCATTTTGCAATAGGAAGCGATACTGATTCATCTATTTTAGAAAGTGTCCTGTATATTTTAGACACTAATTTGGGAGTTTTGAGACTAAGAAAATCTGCCACACTTGGTGGTATTTGTAATTTAATATGATTAGGCTTAAATTTCTTTTTTATTATAGATTTAATTTGTTGATATTCTAAAAATCTGTTCTTATTGATCCCATATTGTTTAACTAATGTGTCAAAGGGAATAAAGTCTGTCCCTTCGAATATATGTTCCAGGTATTTAATACCTTTTCTACTCCAGTCTGTGAAGTTTATCACATTATTGTTTATTAATATGTCAGGATTGTTACAGATGGGAGTACGTTTGCATGGGATTAGTGAAGACTCAGTCATTTTTAGAAACTCCCACCATGCTGTCAGAGAAGAGCTGATACTGATGCTTTTAAAGCATACGTGTTGTTTGATGTTCGAGCTAATGAATGGCAGATCACAAATCTCTATATTATTGCATAATGCCTGTTCTACATCTAGCCAAATTTCATCGAAGAGGGTGTGTTTTAACCACCCTAAAATGTGTTGAAGCCTGTTGGCTAAGAAATAATGGTGAAAGTTAGGCAGATCGAGTCCTCCTTTATCTTTGGTCTTTTGCAACGTTTTTAAGCTAATACGCGGTGGTTTACCTTTCCAAAGGAATTTAGAGATGGAGGAGTCCAGAGATCTAAACCAGTCAGGTGATGGTTTGCTAGGGATCATTGCAAACAAATAATTAATCCTTGGCAAAACCATCATTTTTATTGAGGCGACTCTTCCCATAAGTGATATGGGTAGAGACTTCCATCTAGCTAGATCTTCTTCTACCGTCTTTAAAAGTGGGATATGATTTAATTTAATTAGATCTGCCAGCCTAGGTGAAACATTAATACCTAAATATTTAATATTTCCAGATTGCAGTGGAGTGGAAGAGTTCTGGAAAGAACAATTAATTGGAAGAACTGTAGATTTTAACCAGTTTATTGAATAATCTGAGACTTTTGCGAAAGAGTTTATTAATGTGATTACCTCAGAGAGAGTGGTTTGTGAATGCTGAAGGAAAAGTAACACATCATCTGCATAAAGACTGACTTTATGTTCTACATTCTTGCATTTAATGCCTTTAATCACTGTAGTCTGTCTAATTGCTGCTGCTAGTGGTTCAATAAAAATTGCAAACAGTGAAGGGGAGAGAGGGCATCCTTGCCTGGTGCCTCTCTTGAGACAAAAGCTGGACGACGTTTGGTCGTTTGTCCTGACACATGCTGTTGGAGAGTTATATAATATTTTTAACCAGTTTATGAAAGAGTTTCCAAAACCAAATTTGTATAAAACTGCAAATAGAAAGTTCCAGTTAACCCTATCAAAAGCTTTTTCTGCATCTAGAGACAATATTGTAATTTGAAGGTTTTTATTGCATGAATAGTTTATTAAATTAATTAATCTACTTGTATTTGTTGCGGAATGCCTCCCTTTTATGAAACCAGTTTGGTCGGGATGAATTATGAGAGGGGTTATGTTCTCTATTCTTTTTGAGAGAGCTTTGCAGATTATTTTAATGTCCACATTAATAAGAGATATTGGACGATAGCTAGTAGGCAATACCGGGTCTTTGCCTGGTTTTAACAATAGACTGATGTTGGCAGAATTCATATTTGGTGGAAGTCTACCATTATCCTTGGTTTCCTGTAACATTCTGTAGAATGTTGGCGCCAGAATAGGCCAGAATTCTTTATAGAATTCTGCTGGAAAGCCATCTGGACCTGGAGCCTTTTTATTAGGCATACTGTTCAGAGCTTCCTGAAGTTCATCTGATGTCAGTGGAGAATCCAATGCCTGATTGTCTGATAATTTGGGAAGAGTTATATTATCAAGGAACTGGTCAATTTCGTCTTTTGATGGGTTAATCTGTGGTGAATATAAAGATTTGTAAAAGTCCCTGAAAGTGTTATTTATTCTTTCAGGGTCATATACTATGTCCTCAGTTAAGTCTTTAATAGCACATATAGTTGTTTTTTCTTTATTTATTTTTAACTGGTTAGCTAGGAATTGACCTGATTTGTTACCATGTTCAAATTCTTGCCAGCGAAGTCTTTGTGCTAAGAATTTAGTTTTTTTATTAATAATTTCATTTAATTCTAGTTTTGCTTTACGTATTTTGTGCAGCATTCCCTGTTCCTGGGAGGATACATAGGCTTCTTCTAAGGATTTGATGGTTACTTCTAATTCCTGAATACATGTAATTTCTTCTTTCTTTTTATGTGATGAGAATGAGATTATTCTACCTCTCATCACAGCTTTGCCTGCTTCCCAGAGAACAGATGCTGATGTTCCAGGCAGGTCATTGTATTCTAAATATAAAGCCCATTCTTTCTTGAAATATTTAATAAAGTCTTCATCTTTAAGTAGTGATGTATTAAATCTCCAATTTTTACTTGGCGGGGTGGCCTTCTTATTTATTAAAGTTAAAGATATAGGAGCATGATCGCTGACAGCTATAGGGTGTATCTCTGTGTCTGAAATGTCACTCAGCAATGAGCTGCTGACTAAAAAATAATCCAACCGAGAGTAAGAGTGATGGACATGTGAGAAGAAAGTATATTCCCTACGGTTGGGGTGCAAAGAACGCCATGCATCGCAAAGTCCATAGTCGCTCATGTACTGTTTGACTATATTTGTTGAATCCCAATTGCGCTGAGTTCCAGCTGTACTGAGCCTGTCCATTTCTTTATTTAGTCCAAAGTTGAGGTCTCCCCCAAGAACAAGTGCGCAATCTAGGTGTTCAGAGAGTGCGGTGAAAAAAGCATGAAAAAAAGAGGGGTCATCAACATTTGGACCATATATACTGACAATACATAACGTTTTGTTAAATATAGATAATTTTATGATTAGAAATCTACCTTCTGGATCTATAACTGTATTAAGAATTGTGAAATTAATATTTTTATGTATTAAAATTGCTACCCCCCTTTGCCTAGAGTTATAGCAGGCTGAGAACACATTAGGAAACTCAGTTGTTTTAAATTCATCTATAGCTGTGGCAGGTCTATGAGTCTCTTGTAGTAAAACAATGTCTGCCTGTAGTTTTTTAAGCTGGCTAAATATTTTTAACCTCTTCTCTCTGGAGCCAGCTCCATTCACATTCCATGTGATAAACCTTAGTGCACCCATAGATGTGTGTGTGTAGCTAATGCTGCACGCTGCGTGTGATGCTCAACTAAGTGAGATATACGCGGGCTTATATGTGTTTGTGTGCGAGTATGTTTGCCATGTTTGTGTGCGCTGTAAAGTCGGAGTGGTTGTGTTGACGCTGAATGTATATGTACTTGGTCGTGCCGTGCAGATATATAAAGATATAGGGTGTTGTGTGTGTGTGAGTCGGAAAGCAGGCGATCGGTGCTATGAGAAGAGTTAGAAAGGAGAAAGACATACAAGAAAACAAGTAGGGAGGGATGCAAGTAAAAACTTGACAGAAACGAAAACATTGCAACAACATTTAAACGCTGCGGAGACTGACGGTATCGTGTTTGTTATGAAATCGTGTTATATTAGCGAGTTAACATAATTAGAGGTAGGCTAAATGTAGGAGCAAGTGATGAAAGAGGAAATAATAATAATAATAATAATAATAATAACGAATTCTTATCTGGTGTAAGAGCCATTTAAGTAATTTATTTATTTATACTGATGTGTGAAAAATAATTGTTTGAATTGAGGAAGTGGTAAATAATTGTTTTTGATCATTTAAAATGTTTCTTATAAATATTGAAAATTATGCTGATGTCATTTCCGCAATTGTCATTAGAACTTGTTCAGGCAAGATTAGAGCGACACGGTTTTTTGACCGTTCAACATTTTCAGTTAATTTTTGTTATTAAACTTGCTTAAAGGAAATTACTGGACTTTGGAATGTTTTTCGAGTTCAAAAACACGCTCACACAAGTACGAAGCAACGGAAATTGAATTTGGACGGATTGCTATTACATTATTTAGTCAAAAAACCCGCTCTCTGAAAATGAAAAGTGAAACTGATGGTGCGTGAATGACGCGCTTGTGATAATGACCGACAGAAGATCGCCTCTGAATGGACACTAAACGTCTGATGATCGAAGCGAAACTATCTGCTCTTACCAATAAGATTAAAGCCATTGAAGGGCTAATGGTTGATGATGGTAATCTGCAGAATGTACAAGATCTGATGCAACTTGAGTTTGCACAACTGATAACAGAGTTTACTGAGTTAAATGTGAAAGGTCAGGATCTTCTGCCTGAAGATGAAAAGACTGCAGATCAAAAAAATTGGTTTGAGCCTAAAATGGATTCCTTGAGATTTTTTGTCAAGAAAACGGAAGATTGGATAGCTGCTATTGGTAAAAAAGGCCAAAATGTTGCTATGGAGGATGATGTTACTCCTCACGACAGTGCCTCGCAGATATCTGTGAACAAGCGTAATTCAGATATTGATGGTGGGTCAATTTCCTCCTCGGTATTGTCTGCATGTGCACGAGAAGAATCAAAACGTGCAGCTTTGCTAGCAAGAGCAGCAGCATTAAAGAAAAAAACAACAGCTTGAAATTGAAAAGATGCAGCTCAGGGCAAAAATGGAGGAACTTGAAATTGAAACGGCGCTTGCAGAAAGCAATGCTAAATTAAAAGTACTTAAAGACTATGAACATTCAGAGGATGGAAGAAGCAGCATAAAATCTAAACAAAGAAGGGAAATCCATCAGAAGCAATCAGAACTGAAAACAGAGCAAAAGGACTATTCACCGTGCCATTCAGCTGTGGGTAGAAAAAAGGCTATCTTAAATCTAGTGCCACAGTTAGACCAATCAGAAGACACTGATCAGAGTGCTAATCGTTTAGCAAATAGCAGCATTGTTCAAGTTCTGCAGAAACAACATGACCTGACAGAATTGCTTGTGAAACAGCAAAGTCAGATTCATCTTCCTAGTAAAGGCATCCAAGTGTTCACTGGTGATCCACTGACCTACAAGTCCTTCATTAGGTCCTTTGAGCATATCATTGAACATAAAACCGAAAATGAAAAGGACAAACTATATTATCTGGAACAGTACACTGCAGGAGAACCCCAAGAGCTAGTAAGAAGCTGTGAATATATGCCATCCAGCAGAGGTTTCAAAGAAGCGAAACGACTTCTCCAGAGGCATTATGGAGATGAGCTGATCATAGCAAGGGCGTATATCGATAAAGCTTTAAAGTGGCCTCAGATTAAGTCTGATGATGGTAAAGCCTTGAGTGCATATGCTCTGTTCCTGATTGGATGTCGCAATACATTGGAGGATGGAGAGTCTATAGAAGAAATGGACAACCCTACCAATATGAGAGTTGTAATTTCAAAGTTGCCATACAAAATGAAAGAAAAGTGGCGATCAGGAGCATATGACATCAAAGAGCAACATGGAGTAAGAGCCAGATTTACTCATTTAGTTGACTTCATTGATCGTCAAGCAAAAATGGCTATGGACCCTCTCTTTGGCGACATACTGGACAACCGCAATGTTGTAGCAGTGAAGGCAAATCAAAAAGAGAAGTATCCTAAAAAAGGAATAAGTAGGAGCAGCTTTGCAACCAACATTTGCATGGAAGAAAGAACGTTGGATGGGTCAAGAAAACAAGTCAGTCCACCCAAGATAGTCAATGCCTTTGAGAAACCATGTATGTTTTGCTCAAAAGGACATGCTCTCGAGTCATGCAGTGAAATTAAAGAGAAGCCACATAAGGTACGTGTGGAGTTCCTGAAGTCTAGGGGCTTGTGCTTTGGATGCTTAACTCAAGGCCATCTTAGCAAGATGTGTAAAAAGAGAATGGAATGTAAGGAATGCTCCCAGAAACACCCAGACATTCTACACATTAAGGAGGACCACAAATGTACAAAAGATGTTGAATCATCAGACAAAAAGATCTCATGTGCCCAGGTCTCCCTTAACCACCAATCAAGCAACTTCACAGAGTCTGCTGGAGATAACTGTGTGTTGTCAATAGTGCCGGTAAAAGTCAAGTCAAGTAAAAGTGACCGATATGTGGAAACATATGCTTTCCTCGATGCAGGAAGTACGGCTACCTTTTGTACAGAAGAACTGCGAAAGAAATTAAACTTGAAAGGGAAACCAACTCAAATTCTACTGAGCACTATGTGTCAAGATAAGCCAGGAGAACAGAAGCTGGTTAACAGTTTTATTCTCACTGACCTGGAGGTGTGCGCACTGGAAGGAACAAAATACTTTGAGCTTCCTAAAGTCTTTACACACAGCAACATTCCTGTTCAAAACGAGAACATTCCTAAACAACAAGATATCAGCAAATGGCCATACTTGAGTGAAGTAAGCATACCTAGCATTAATGCAAATGTGGATCTTCTAATTGGAGCTAATAATTCGAAAGCAATGGAGCCATGGCACATCATAAATGGTCAACAAGACGGACCATATGCCGTGAAAACTGCACTAGGTTGGGTGGTGAATGGAACTATTAAGAAAGAAAGTAACACAGCAGAAAAGCCTAAACTGTCGCACCATACAGTTAATCGTGTCTCAGTGGTGGAAATAGAGCAATTGTTGATTCAGCAGTATAACTCAGACTTTCCTGAACACCACTATGAAGAAAAAGAAGAAATGTCACTGGAGGACAAACAGTTCTTGCGGTTAGTGCAGGAAAATACGAAGTTTGAGAATGGGCACTACTGTGTGAAATTGCCATTGAGAAACGATTCTGTCAAGATGCCAAACAATCGATGTGTTGCTGAGCTGCGTGCAGCTAACCTGAAAAGAAAGCTTCAAAGGAACACATGTTTGCTTGAAGACTACAGAAACTTCATGGAGGGCATTATAGGGAAAGGATATGCAGTTAAAGTTCCCACAGAACAACTTGATCGCAACGACAACAGGGTATGGTACATACCACATCATGGGGTGTACCACCCCAAGAAAAAGAAGATTCGAGTGGTCTTTGACTGTACGGCTTCCTTTCAAGGCATTTCTTTGAACAGCCAATTGCTACAAGGTCCTAACCTCACAAATACACTCATTGGTGTGCTCACCAGATTTAGAGAAGAACCGATAGCCATGATGGCAGATGTGGAGTCGATGTTCTATCAAGTGAGGGTTCCTAAAGAGGATGCAGATCTACTTCGCTTTCTTTGGTGGCCGAATGGCAATTTGAATGCACCTATAGAAGAGTACAGAATGATGGTGCATTTGTTCGGGGCCACGTCATCACCTAGCTGCGCCTCTTATGCATTAAGAAAGACAGCAGAAGACAGAAAAAATGTAGCACCTCAAAAGGCAGTTGAAACAGTTCTTTACAATTTTTATGTAGACGACTGTTTAAAATCAGTGAACACAGAACAGGAAGCAGTTGACCTAGTGAAGGACATTAGAGACTTGTGTTCTGAAGGAGGTTTCTGCTTAACGAAGTGGGTAAGCAATAGTAGAAAGGTATTATTGTCTATTCCAGAAGATCAAAGGGCCAGTGGAGTAAAAGACCTTGATTTGGATCAGGATTCTCTGCCCATAGAGAGAGCACTTGGCATTCAGTGGTGTACGGAAAATGACACCTTCACTTACAACATCCGGGTACAGGAGAAACCACTGAGCAGAAGAGGTATTCTCTCCGTCGTCAATTCAATTTACGACCCTCTTGGTTTTCTGGTGCCACTCATCCTACCAGTCAAACTCCTTTTAAGGGATATGTGTAAACAAGGATATGGGTGGGATGAAGAAATTGATGGCAGGTGTGCTGATCAGTGGGTTCGATGGCTAGAAGGTTTAAATCACCTCTCAGACTTCAAAATCCAAAGATGCGTAAAACCAGAAAAGTTCGGAAACACAGCAGAAGCACAGCTGCATCATTTCTCTGATGCAAGCGAAAGCGCTTATGGCACAGCAACTTATCTGGTACTTACAAATGAACAAAATCAGAAACACAGTTCTTTGTTGATGGGAAAGTCGAGAGTTAGTCCGCTCAAACAAATCACAATTCCTAGACTTGAGTTGACAGCGGCAACAGTGGCCATAAAAATGGACAAAATACTAAGACAGGAACTTCAAATCCCACTACAGCAGTCTATTTTCTGGACAGACAGCACTACAGTGCTCAACTACATTGGAAATGAGAGTGCTCGCTTCAAAACCTTTGTAGCAAACAGGATCTCACTAATACGAGATGCCACAACTCCATTACAGTGGAGGTTTGTCAAGTCATCACAGAATCCTGCAGATCAAGCTACTAGAGGTCTTAAGGCAAAGGATTTTGTGCAAGCTGAAACATGGATCAAAGGGCCCAACTTTTTGTTGAAACCAGAGGAAGAATGGCCACAAAGACCAGATCAAGTGAGTCAGGTTCCAGAACAAGACCCTGAAATCAAAAAGGAAATCAAAGTCAATGTGCTCAACAGCAGTGAAGTCAATGATCCTGTGAGCAAGTTAACTAGTTACTACTCCAGCTGGTTTCAACTGAAAAAGGCTACAGCATGGATGTTAAGATTCAAAGAAGCCCTGATACAATTGTGCAAAACAAGAAAACAATTCCAATTATCCATTTCTCAATCAGAAAAAGACCCAGAAAAACAAGCAGTCCTTCTACAGAATCAAATGCAAAGGTACCGATCAACACTGAGAGGAAAGTCATTGAGCCTGGAAGACTTGCATCGAGCAGAAATTCAACTCATTCAGTACAGTCAGAAACAATACTTCTTAGAAGAAATTGAAGCCTTGAGAAGGAATGTTCCTGTTAAAAGAAAAAGTCAACTGCACAAGCTTGACCCTGTACTTCAAGATGGAATAGTAAGAGTGGGTGGTAGACTTAACAAAGCAGCCATGCCAGAAGAATCTAAACATCCAGTGATTCTCTCTAAACACTCCAGAATTTCCACTGTCATACTGAGTGACATTCATCAAAGATATGGGCACTGTGGGCGAAACTACCTGCTATCTATGCTCAGACAAAAATTCTGGATCCCTCAAGCTAACACAGCTATTCGAAAGCTTATATACAAATGCCCAATTTGTCGCAGACTCAGTGGAAAAGTCGGAGAGCAAAAAATGGCAAGCCTGCCAGAAGACCGCTTGCTACCTGATAAACCCCCATTTACAAATGTGGGTGTCGATTACTTTGGACCCTTTGATGTTAAACGGGGCCGGAGTACTGTGAAAAGGTATGGAGTGCTGTTCACTTGCCTAACAATTAGAGCAGTACACATTGAAGTGGCTGATAGCTTGGACACTGACTCATGCATAAATGCTTTGAGGCGTTTCATAAGTAGAAGAGGACAGGTGGCGATCATGCGCTCAGACAATGGCACAAATTTTGTTGGTGCCGAAAGAGAATTGCGAGAAGCACTGAGCAACCTAAATCATTGCAAAATTGAGAATGCCATGCTACAGAAAGGTATTAAATGGATTTTCAACAGTCCAGCCGCTTCCCATCAGGGTGGAATTTGGGAGCGTCAAATCCGTACAGTAAGGAGGATACTCAATGCTCTCTTAAAAGAACAGTCTATCAACGATGACAGTCTTCACACCATCATGTGCGAGGTGGAAAGCATCATTAACAACAGACCAATAACTAGTGCATCAGACAATCCGAATGACCTTGAGCCTCTGACGCCTAACCATTTACTGTTATTGAAAACTCAACCCAACCTACCACCTGGTCTCTTCAAAAAAGAGGACCAATATGCAAGAAAACGCTGGAAACAGGTCCAGTAACTTGCTGATTTGTTTTGGAGTAGATGGACTCATGAATATCTACCCACTCTACAAGAGCGCAGTAAATGGGTAAGATCTAAAAAGAACTTTGAGCCTGGCGATGTTGTGTTGGTGGTGGACAGTTCTTCTCCACGGAATTCATGGATAATGGGAAGAGTAATAGAAACCTTGCCAGACTCCAGGGGAGCAGTACGCAGAGTGAAGATACAAACCAAGACTAATATATTAGAGAGACCAGTAAACAAACTGTCTGATTCAAGAGGCAATTTAAGTATGCGAAATAACAAAGAATCTTCAAGATGACAAAGGAAAGTGAAACACCTAAGTTGCTATTTATTGTATTCAAAATTATTGAAGTTTAATGGCTCTTGATATTTAAATATTTGTGATAATTGGTTTGTCACCTGCCCAAACAATTAGGGGCCGGATGTGTAAGAGCCATTTAAGTAATTTATTTATTTATACTGATGTGTGAAAAATAATTGTTTGAATTGAGGAAGTGGTAAATAATTGTTTTTGATCATTTAAAATGTTTCTTATAAATATTGAAAATTATGCTGATGTCATTTCCGCAATTGTCATTAGAACTTGTTCAGGCAAGATTAGAGCGACACGGTTTTTTGACCGTTCAACATTTTCAGTTAATTTTTGTTATTAAACTTGCTTAAAGGAAATTACTGGACTTTGGAATGTTTTTCGAGTTCAAAAACACGCTCACACAAGTACGAAGCAACGGAAATCGAATTTGGACGGATTGCTATTACATCTGGAGTGATGTTAATATAACCAGGGAGTGGTACTGAGGTCGCGGTAGAGCTGTCCGTCCACGTATAGCCGGTCCACGGCGATGACAGCTCGGGAGCCCTTCTGGATGAAATTGCGTCGGATTGGGAACAGAACTTTGCGTCGCTCCAAGATCTCTTTGGGGAACTGGTCGTTTACGCTGAAGTCTGTTCCTTTCAGTTCCTTGCCGCGACTTTTCACTTGCTCCTTCTGTTTAAAATATCCGAATTTGGCCACAATAGGACGCGGCCTCGGGGCTCCAGGTTTCTTCGCTCCCAGCCGATGGACTCTTTCGAAGCAGATGTTTTCCACGGTGTCTTCTGGAAGCTTCAGGTGTGTCTTGATAAAGGTTTTAATCGTAGTTTCTGCGTCCTCCTCGGCAGATTCCGGAATGCCTGAAAACACCAGGTTATCTCTCATGCTACGGGCCTGGAGATCGAGGACAGTCTCTTTTATTTTTTTATTTTCTTCACTTAGATGGGACATATTCTCAGTTAGAGACTTAACCGAGTCCCGTAGTGATGCGTTTTCAGCAGCGAGTGTTTCCACCTGTTGCTGGCTGAATTCCAGTGATTCCCTCAGGGATTTGAATTCACGGTGCATGATCTCGACAAGGGACAACCTCGCGTCAAAGCTGGACAACCGCTTGTCGATTGAATCCAGAATGTCGGCAAAGCTTTTACCTGTCGGCGATGTTGTTTCGGGCGAGTCTGTCGGGCGACTTCTTTTGGAAGCCGGCGTCTCGCTTTTGGCTGGAAAACATGCAATTTGGTTCTTCATATAAATATATTTTACTGTCTCAATTGTTTAGATTTTTATATGTGTTATCTTCTTGTCGATCCACTAGTTTACACTAGTTTCAAAACGTGGGTTAATTTTCACATTAGAAAATTTCCAGTCATCCGTCAGCAGGTGCCGCTTTATAAAAGACTTTAAAAAAGTGTTTCTCCGGCAATGACTGTACACAAAGCAGCGCAGGAACATGCAGCGCTCATGTTTAATTAATAAAATGTTTATATTAGGTTATGTTTCCATTTCGTTATGTTCTGTTTATTATGAAATGCAGCAACTATAGCAACCGCAACCGGATTTTTTCTCCTCCAGGATACCGTTAAGTCGAATTACTTAGCACTTTCATGCAACCTGTTCTCTGAAACGCTTAAAGCGTCTAGTTGTCATGGCGACGGAATAAACAAAAATCTCGCCTGGTCAAAATTTATTCGTAAAGCACAACTGCAAGTCAGACAGAAACTAAAAGGAGATTGAAAGACATTATATGTAATAATAATAATAATAATTATAATTATTATTATTATTATTATTATTATAATAATTATAATAAAAGCACGTTAAAATGACGTGCGATCTACCAGCACTGTCTTTGCGATCGACTGGTAGATCGCGATCGACCTATTAGGCACCCCTGCTCCAGCAGCACACTCTCATCCTCGACAGATGAATGAGAAAGGGAAAGACCCTTATCTAATTTATCAGCGAGTTCCATCTGCGATCCCTATGAGCTCATTTTCCTCCGTGCCTCTGGGCAGCGGTGGGTCCTGAGCCACGGGGAGCAGATGGCTGTCCATCTTTCCTCGAAAAGATAAGACAGACGAGAGCGGAGCTGCCTCATAGGAAGAAGCTCACAATGCAGTCAGTCATAAAATCATTTCATTATACATGATCAGTATAACTTATTTATATCCTGCAGCAGGGCCGGCGTTAAGGGGGGGCTGGGGGGGGGGGAGGCTCTTGTGCCCCCCCCTACGTAGTTTTTAAATTCATTTTATATATATATCAAGAACAATTAAAATAAGATAAGCGTTGAATGTTCCATGATTTTTAATGTAATAAAAATGAGAAACTACAGTTAATCTGTGTCTTGTTTTTTTTTTTTTTTTGAAAATTAACGTGTTTCTCTGATTGGTTGCTATGCAGTGTCTTGTACGTCATTGCGTCTATAGCATATCGATGTGTGTAGTAAAGCCTGATGCTAGCAACGTGTTTTTCCCCTACAACATTTGCGTAAAACATGGATATAAGAAAATGGCTCGTAGGTTCTTCTTCTGCAAGGCCTTCTTTAGAAGATACTACTTCTCAGCCAGCACCGCCTACTCCATCTAACATCAATCAAACACCTGTTGGCTTGGAATCGGAGCTTAGGGCTAATGGAGCGGAGGCGGGATTTTCGAATCTACAGGCAGTGGATGATCTCGGGATCGATCAACCTAATCAAGTAAAATTAAAACAGTACCCTGCGCGCTTGTTCGGTAGCAAAAAACGTGCTTTCGTGTCTAGTTGGTACATTAATCGAGACTGGCTTGAGTACAGCGTAAAAGCTGATTCTGCATTTTGCTTTTGCTGTCGTAAATTTAATGTTGGAACGACTCGCGTGGATGCGTTTGTGAACGCTGGCTACCGTAACTGGAAGAATGCCAATGAAACAGACCGAGGATTTCATAAACACGAAACTTCCAAAGAGCACATTTCTTCATACACAATGTGGAAGGAGAGAGAAAGACGTGTAAGCAGCGGAAAAGAGATCTCTACTCTTTTAAACGAAGACCAACTGCAAAAAAAAAACGGTACTACGTGTCCTCCATAATAGACGTTATTGGCTTTCTTGTGGAAAATCAGCTACCTTTACGGGGGAAATTGGACGCTTTTGACAACATGTCTGAGGGAGGCAGCGGCCTTTTTCTTTCATTGCTGGACTATACCATCAAAAAGGATCCCCTTTTGGCTGACGCAGTGAAAACACTTCCTCGAAATGCCACGTATACCTGTCACGATATTCAAAATGAGCTCATAAGTCTACTAAGTGAAGTGGTAACTGATGCCATTGTAAAGGAAGTGGGTCACTCCTATTACACACTAAAGGTAGATGTTACCCGCGACCCCACAGTCTGCGAAAATATATCAATTGTCATTCGGTTTGTGAACGAGAACGAGTCCTTCGAAGTAGCGGAGCGCCTGTTAACCGTAGCTACTGCTGAAATGGGCGATGCCCGGACACTGACAGATACCATTTTAGCAGAGCTAAGCAAAGCTGGACTTGACCCATCAAAGATACTTAGCCAAGTATATGACGGTGCGTCGCTGATGTCAGGAAAGTTTGGTGGAGTCCAAGCTGTTACAGGACAAACTTAATAAGAACATCCCTTATGTTCACTGCCTTAATCATCAGCTACATTTAGTTGTAGTCCATGCGATGTCAGCCGAGGCAGCGGTGATGGATTTTTTTAACGTTTGTAATGCCTTGTACAAATATTGTAAGAAGCCCACAATAACTGTGCACTACAAGGGCGAGCGCCTCAAACGGCTTCTTGAACAAAGGTGGACAGGCCATTTAGCTACCGTGTCCGTCCTTCTGAACAATTACAAAGAGATCACATCTCTTCTGACTGAAATTGACTCTGTAAGAGCCCATGGTCCAGAGCTGTGAATGGAAGCTGTTGGCCTACTGAGAGAAATGACTGCACCGAGCTTCTTGTTCATTGTGAACCTTGTGCATGAAGTGCTCGCATTGTTGGATCCGCCAAATAAGCTTCTGCAAAGGGAGGACACTGATCTTTGGACAGGTCGTTGAACAAGAATATGGACGATTACTTGATGGAAGAAAACAGAAACAGAACTCAAGAGACTGTACTACAGCACTATAGATTCATTGGTTGGCGAAATGGATCAGAGATTTAGTGAAAGGAACTCGCATTTGTACCGCGTACTGACTGCGCTCGATCCAGAGAGTGATTCATTTCTGGATACTGGGACTGTGAAACACATAATGGAACTAACACAATCACCAATTTGTGATGCAGAGTTTGAAGTTGCAAAAACCTTTTTGATGTCGCAAAAGGAATCGAAAACAGAGGGGGACAACTGGACCACAAAATTCGTTCTCTCCAAGTACCACAAATCTCTGCAAACAATGCCGAGTGTATTGACTGCGTTCAAACATTCTCTGACTTTCGGCGCTTCTACAGCGACGTGTGAGAATTCTTTCTCCTCTCTGCGCAATGTTTTTAGTGACCACAGACGTACAATGCTTCACAAACGGAAGGCCCAGTTAGTACAGCTGGCGTTCGAGAGGGATCTTATTCGAAAATGCACGACCGAATGGAAGGACATCGTTTTAAGGAGGTTTAATGTTCGCACGCGTCGCCTTCGACTTTTTTAAAAGGTAGGTTATGCGTTTATTTAATTTAGTTACCCTTAAATGTGACTCTTGCCTATTAGAACATTATTACTACAGCATATAATTGTCTGTTTGGTTTTTGACGGGATTGTTGTAGTAGTGATTTATTTTGTGATTTTTTTTTTTTTTTCTTGTTCACTTTATGGGAAACAAGCTGACTGTACCAGTTGTATGTGTGAGCGCTTGCACTGTTTTTTTATACCTCGTTTTTTGCAAATTATTGTTGCTAATTGTGTGCCCCTCATTGAAAGCCGCGTGCCCCCCTGTTAGTTGTGGTCTGACGCCGACTCTGTCCTGCAGGCCTAACCTTTAAGTATGTTTTAGGGAACAGAAATGTTCAAATCTTTAGTGTTGCTGAAAATAATACTAAAGTCATCAGTAACAAAGGGAGTTGCTAATTTGCCACATAAATGAACCAATTACATTAAAGGGGAATTACATAATGAGACATGATGTTACTTTTGATATGTTCCTTTTCTGTATAAACTGTTGTGTTCTTTATGTTGGGGAGGATCGTCTGTGATTGGTATGAGGTCCTTCTAGTCGTGATTAAAGCATATTCAAAGGCATTGTCTGGAGTCTGTGTGGTCTCTGTTGTGCAGCAGGTTTGTGAGGAGTGAAAGAGTAATAACAATTATACTGGAAATAGCGCCATCTGCTGGCTGGTAAAGTTTGCAACAGCCATAAAGTCCAAGTAGATATCGCTGCAGCCCGGAGACCCGCAAGTGGGAGGAGCTTACGCCAACAACAGCAAGTGGGTGGAGCTTATGCCGCAAGTAGGCTGGAGTTCATAGTATCTTAAAAAATGTATATATAACGCATTTTCATAGTTTGAATCTAATTTTTTACATTTTTGTAATTATTGTGTATACAAATACCATTCATTTTCAACACTGAATCATGTTTTTACACCGTTTGTCATACTTTGTGATGATGCTATTTTAAATCATTTTAGCTGTAATGTAATTCAAGCATATTTCTGGATATTATATAATACAATTCTTTTACAGTAGCCTACCAAAGAACATATTAAATTGAGATGCAATTGCACTCAGGAAATAAATGTGTGATGTGCATAAAGAAAATGTTGAATACATTTAAGTACCTACCATTCACCTGTACTGATCTTTTTTTTTATTTTTCATATTTGTTTTTACTCAAATTACAGCAAATGACAGACTAATGTTCTTCAGAACATTACACAAATAAATGTATTCTCAAATCACAAATCAGTCTCAGGGTGGGTAAATTATTTTATTTCTGAAACAAATTATCAACAATAAACCTGCATGCAGTGGACACTGCAAAATCCTGGATGCATGTCTACAGTGTAAATTCCTGAAAGCTCACATTTTTTATTTTTTGTATTTGTTTTTACTCAAATTACAGCAAATGACAGACTAACATTCTTCAGAACGTTACACAATAAATGTATTCTCAAATCACAAATTAGTCTCAGGGTGGGTAAACTATTTTATTTCAGATACAAATTATCAACAATAAACCTGCATGCAGTGGACACTGCAAAATCCTGGATGCATGGCTTCGCTGTAAATTTCTGAAAGCTCACCTCGCTTGCCCTTCCCAGCATAACCTGGTGGGTGCACAAAAACCACAATGAGCACTTTTAATTTGGGTTGACCCGAATTAAAACTCTCCACATGCCATCCAAGATATGCATGACTTTATATCTATATTGTTTAACATGTACAAACATTTCAAGAACTATTTCTCAGCTCTGTAGATCTATGTCATACAAGTAAATGGTATACAGAACTTTTAGGCCGCAAGGGATGACATGAGGCCAAGTAAATTACACTTTACTACTATTTTTAGAAAAAAATATTCCTTTTAAAAACAAAAACTACACTAAACACTAGTTTATTCACCATTAATTTACACAAGACATACTTTACCATACTTATATTCTTCTTATAAAAGGGCATTAGAGTTTTTAAAAAAGTGATACAATTATTAAAGTATCCATTGGGACAAAGTGGACAGTGAAATTTTGTGCACTTGAGGCACTGGTATGCCTCAAGAGTTTCAGTAACATTTTCAGTAACAACAGTGACATTAAACAAACCAATCAAAATCTTCTGTTAGTTTGTACCGCCCACTTGCGGCTTAATGTCCCACCCACTTGCGGCTGCTCCACCCACGTGCAGCTGGCTCCGACCTCCGTTTATACCTATCTCCAAAGTTTGGACACTGTCCAAGTGCCTGAACGGAAAGGGATGGTCTGTTTCTCACTGATTATGTGACATTCTGAAAGCAACAGAACTATCCTTAAGGAGCTTTTTCGCTGGATTTTGCGCTGTGTACCTACATGCATTAAGGCACCTCGATGTAAGTATATTAAGTAGTTCTTCTGTTCAACAGAACACTCAAATCTCATTTGGAGTTTTTTTTTGTGGCCTTTTTGTGTTTTTTTTTTTTTTTTTTTTTACTAAAAGGCAGATTGAATAACATTGTATTGCTTTGTGCTATCAACGCAAACTTTTGCAGAGATACAGCAGACATAAATGTGAGTGAGTCCAACCCCGTTCTTACTTTTCAAGTAGCCTAGACCAAGTCCAAAAACAATTATTATCAATAGTAATTTTTTGACATTACTTTTTCTGTTTTGTCTGCAGTTTACAATCATGATTCTATTCTAAAGACATTCTCTAAACAGATTTGTTATTTTTATTATTATTATTTTATACTTTCAGCGTATGAGGGGTCAGCTCAATTTTGAAAGCTTGTGTTAGTAAAAAAAAAAAAAAAAAAAAAAAGGTGTGACCTTCCAATGACCTCTCCACTTTTTGCCTTGATTCTTTAAGAGGAACAAAGAATAGAAAGTAAAAGTGTAGTGCTGAGCTGAACTTAGGTCGTAACCAGACATCTTTTTAGGTTATATATTGGAATATGAAAATAGATAAAAGAGATCCTTAGATGACCTCAGTTTTAGATCAAAATACAATATAGTGCAACAACCTGCTAACTTCTTGCTAGTTGTTTGTTACCCTCAAGCAGGAGCGTAGCCAAGGGTGGGCCACTATCAGTCAGGCTCACCCAGTCAGTTGCTTAGCCTAATCAGAATCAGCTTATCAAAATTCTCAGCCGAGTCCAAACTGTGACCATTTTTTGCCCTCTTCTCCCAAAACAGCTTATAGCTACTGTTTCAGCTATTAAAATAGTTTAATAAGTTTTCGTTTTTTAAAGTATCGAACAGGTGCCAGCGGGAAGACTGTTCATAGTCTGTTTGATCAATTTACCTTCTCAAATCATTAGGACTTGTCTAAAATAAAATCTATAAATATAAAACAGTTCAAGTAGCTATGAAACAACGTTAGCTAAACATTAAACCTAGATAAATGTGTGCTATTAGGTGCATATCCAGTCGTTTTTGCGGAGAGGGGAAGCTGAAGCCGCTTTGTAGGACATGGAGGCGCCAGCGTGATCATTTGCATATTTTCAGTGGAAACAATTTAAAATTATCCGTCATTTTTGCTCACAAAGGTAAGAGTAATACATCATTCAGAAATACAAAGGGTCTACTTTTATTTGTGTGCACTCACAATATTAACTAAACGTTACAAACAGTGGTTTTATAAAATAAAATAAACAAACATGATGCGCTTTCTGCCATCTTTACTTGAATAGGAGCGCAAAACGAAAATGAAACCAAACCTCACAAACATGATAAATATTTAAATAGAAAGCTTTAAATTATTACTTAACCAAATATAAATCTGTAAAGATTAATTTCTCTCTAAAGGCACATCCAAAGAGTAGATTGCAAATCAGGGTCTTTGCGATACTATCTCAGAATACAGTAGTTTATTAATGAGTCAGTCAAATATTTTCTTACTGTTTCCCCCGACACATTCATTGTATTTATTTTTGCCAGTGCTGTGTGGCAAAATGTTGTTGTGTTGCGTCTTTCAGAAGGCAGTGTGGCCGCCTTGCTCATATTCTGTTCTTACCGTTATGCTCTGCTTATAATGACATACAAGCTTATGCTCTGATTATTCAAGCAGGTGTAGTTGCATTGATCAATTTTATTAACAGATGCATTTTTGGTAGTGCTGTCAAACGATTAATCGCGATTAATCGCATCCAAAATAAAAGTTTATGTTTACATACTATATATTTGTGTACTGTGTATATTTATTATGTATATATAAATACAAACACATGTATGTATATATTAAGGAAAAATATTTTAGATTTATATATAAAATATTTATATTTATTTATAATCTAAAATGTATACAGGTATAAATATATATACATATAAATATTTAGTTTTAATATATACATGTATGTGTGTGTATTCATATGTACATAATAAATATACAAAGTAAACACACATATAGTATGTAAACATAAACTTTTATTTTGGATGCGATTAATCACGATTAATCATTTGACAGACCTAATTATTTGGCTATGCCCACCCAGTTTTCTCTGGGCTCACCCAAATTGTGAATCCTGGCTATGCTATTGCCCTCAAGTGATTCCAAACCTGTTTGAATCTGTATATTTTTTGAGCACATGAGATGATATTTTGAAGGATGTTTAATTAAGCAGTTGTTGGTAGCCATTGTAATCCATACAATAATAATAATAATAATAATAATAATAATAATAATAAAGTCTGAAGAGCACATAAGCCATATTGTTGCAGACTGTACTCCACTCGCACAGTCTGAGTACACCAACAGACACAATAAAGTAGCCAACTATGTTCACTGATCTATTTGAAAGTATCTGGGAGTTCAAGTTCCACATAAATACCATGAACATGAACCAGAAATAGTCATCAGTGTTAATGATAGCATCATTCTGTGGGATGTTCCAATAGTTACTGAACCATCTTAGCTAATCGTCCCGACATAGTGCTGCATGATAAAAAAAAAGAGAAAACATGTCTGCTAATCGAGACAGCTGTTCCAAATGATACAGACATCATGCTAAAGGAATCTGAGAAGATCAGTAAATATAAGGACCTGGAAATTGAGATCAGCAGGATGAAATGTAAAATGAGAACTGTAAAAGTGATAGTAGGAGCATTAGGAACATTGAAGAAAGAGTTCATTCAGAACCTAAAAATGCTCCCAGGCAATCCATCAGCTAGAGAAGTGCAAAAGATCGCACTCATGGGCACTGCACATATCCTTCGTAAGGTGCTTGGGTGAATCACTGTGATCTCTTGTTAAGATCTGAATTCGCTAGTACTACCACAAAGAAATGCAAGAAGAAGATAATTTACTGCTGTATAATAATAATAATAATAATAATAATAATAATAATAATAATAATAATAATAATAATAATATGGAAGTCAATGGCTACCATCAAATGTTTGGTTACCAACCCGTATTCAATATATCATCTTACTGAGTAGAAAAAAGTACTGCACAGGAAAAAATGTAGTGGTCTTTATTTAGTGATAGAAATAAAGTGAGTGGAAAAGACTGTGGAAGACACTGATGCAAATCGATTGTGGGTTTGAGAACCATAATAAATGATTATTATTCTGTATGAAAAAGGGCCCAGAATCATGAATAACCAGCATATTATTTACCTTACAGAGATTGATGTCATCAACAAACTAGGATCATGGAATGCAAGTTATTATTAGATACACATCACTTAAATGTACGAACATTGATCAAAACTTTGAATATGAATGAATTCATATTGTCAGAAAGAAAGATCATCCTTATTGGGAAAACAGGAGATGGCAAAAGCAGCACTGGGAATACAATTTTTGGAAAAGAAGTATTCCACCCTAAATCTTCAGCTAACACTGTTACATCTGAATCTGTAAGAAGAGATGGGATGGTTGATGGAAGAAAGATCACAGTGATTGACACACCTGGATTCTTTGACGCAGATCGTGATGATAAGGAGATAAATTCTGACATTGTGAAAGCTATGATTGACTGCGCTCCAGGCATTGATGCCTTTGTCATGGTCCTAAGGGTTGGAAGATACACAAGACATGAAAAAGAGATGGTTCAGCAATTTCTAAACACTGTGAAAGGGGACGCTTTAAAACACACTGTGATCTTGTTTACTTTTGGTGAGCAACTAGAAGGCCAAACCATTAAAGAATTTGTGAAGGCCAATGAACAACTACAGGAGCTGGTTGATAAATGCGGAGGCCGCTGTCACGTCATCGACAACAAATACTGGAATAACAGTCATTCAAAAGACAAGAGCAACAGGGTTCAAGTGGAAAATCTGATGGAGACCATCGACAAGATGGTAAAAGAGAATGGCTGCTACAGCAATGAACTTCTTCAGATAGTGGAAGAAGAAATTCAAGAGGAGATGAAGATACATAAGGACAGCTTGTCTCCAGAAGAGAAACGAGAAAAAGCAAAGAAAATTTTTCATGAAAAATTTCTGAAGCAAGTTGTAGGAGCAGCATCTGGAATGTTGCTCGGTGCTCTTCTGGGTGCAGGTGCTGCATTAGCTTTAGTCATTACTGTATTACAAAAATGTTGCCCTTTAAACAAACTGATAAAAGCAAAGGTAGCAGCTACATTTGGGGGTGCAGGAGAAGCAGTTGCCGCACAAGGTGCAGCAAAAGCCGTTAAAGCTGCGGTCGCAAGAGGAGCAGTGGCTGGAGGTGCAGCAGCGAGTGCAGGGGTTAGCGCAAGTACAATCACTGCAGGTGTTTTTTTTGGAGCTGCAGCTCTTGCAGGAGCTGTTGGAGGAGGAGTCACTGGATGGAAAGCGGCAGAAGATGCTGATTCAGTGTGTGATGCCATGATCAAGGCAGCAGTGGCTAACTATGAGAATGCAAAAACTATAGTTGGGAAAACACAAGAACTTGCTGAACTTGCTTTGAATATAAAAAAGTAAATATTGAAAACAGATTTAAATAAATTAACAGAGACAAATGGCCACATACAACATGAATTTATGTATGCATGTATGAAGAGGTCAGATGCAAAAGCCTCTAAATCCATCTGACATCTTTCTTCAAAAAAATGTGTTTTTATCAGGCTCTGATGTATAGATTTCTATATAAGCACTTGTACTTCTGATTGGGCTGAGGGTGGATTTTAGCGAGTTTGAGGTAAAAGTATTTGATGGACACATAATCTGTGTCAAGAGCATTTATAATCATTATCTAATTTTTCAACGAGATGGCTTTTAGCTGGTTTTGCATCTGAACTGTTTATATATATTGTTAATATGTGTTAATATATTAATAATATTGTACCATTACAATATTAATAATATTGTGTTAATATATGTATGACAGGGTGTATTTGATTATTACAAAGTTGGTATAACATATAGATAGATAGATAGATAGATAGATACCTATCTATCTATATCTATCTATTTTGGTCATGTTTACAGCAGGTAAAAAAGTACTTAACTCAGAAATGAAGATATATAATGAAATGGACACAGGGAAAAAAAGAAGTATTGAACACATAAAGAAAGGGAAGTGCGAAAAAGCATGAAAAACCAAGACACCAGCTGAAATCTATCAGTAATTAATCAAGCAACCCTGCCCCTTGTCAGTGGAAATAATATTAGCTGATTCCCAACTGATGGCCTACAAAAAGGTGTCCCATAAGGTCACACAAGAAACATCATGATGGGTAAAAGCAAGCAGCTCTCTGAAGACCTTTGCAGACTTATTGTTGCAAAACATACTGATGGCATTGGTTACAGAAAGATTTCTAAACTTATGAATATTCCAGAAAAAAAATTAGTAGTGTTATATTTGCTGAGAAAAATGGTGTCCTGTTTAATACTTATTTTACCTATAGTTTAAAGTAGTAAGAGCCTAAAAGTACAAAGGCTTATTGATTAAAAGTTGATTAAGAGCCTGCATGATGGCTGAAAGTTCTTATGTATCATGAGTTTCGGTGGCCTTTTTTTTTGTTATCTTTTCTTTGCATGTTTAATCTTTTGTTTTGCTGCACTGGTAAATAAATTACTCATTACAGTCTTCAGTGTGACAGAATGATGTGCTCTCTTGCTCTTCTTGAATTTATGCGGTTGTGTGACCAAGTAAGAATATTTTAATAAGCTGCTATTTTTTGTTACTTCACTTTGTCTTCTGCTTTGTGCTCTTGCCATTACAAGATTTTGGCTGTTTGTACATAACATTCGAGAGCCAAAATTTTGTCCTGACAAAGAGAGAGCTCAAACAAAACATACTGTAATAAGACACTGTCATGAGAATTCGGATATGGACTTAAAGGTTATATGACAGCCCTGATGTCACTCAATTTATTTATAGTTTTATGACTTTTAGAGTTCCGATTTGCAGATGCCACAAAATCAAGTGTTGTCAGAATAGCAGATACAATTGATATTCATTGGTCAACACGCTGTAGATTAATTGAAAGTTTATTATATTACAAGCTATTTCTACATTAAATCCGCATACTGACATATCTCCTTCATTTACTTCATTTAATGACTTACACACGTTTAGTTCATGTTGGTGCCTGTTTGTTGGTTGTGTTTACGGTTTAGAAAATGATTAACTTGATACTGAAAGTTCCTGTCCAATAGGCTTATATAAGAAGATAATAAAAGCTACTGTAGATCGTGGTTTGGTCATCCGTCAACAACATTTCCACTTTCTGTTTTGGATTCTTTTGGTGGAATAAAGAAAAGAAGGTAAAACTTGTATTTTGCATATTTGCAGATTAGGGCACTTACAGTTTTATCAGGGTGGACTATATAATGTTTAGACATTTACAGACACATATATTTGATTTAGAAAACCCAATCCTCTGAAAAGAGCAATGTTGATCTGTAAAAGACTGATGTCATTTTACAACATCTGAATAGCTGACACATTTTGCGGTATTTTGTGTCTCTGTGGTTTAAAGTGAATAACATACTCAAACATACTCTGGCCATTTTAATAAACCAGTGTTTGGTAAAATGTCATTAATTATATCCATGAATGTTTATAGAAATGAAGAAGGGTCCCAAAGTGAAGAATAACCTTCATGTTTGCCTTACAGACGCTGACTTCATCAGCAGACAGGGATCATGGGTTGTAAGCCATATCATTGCCATAATGTCACACTGACAACAGTCTGTCTTTTTCTTCCAATAACTGTTCAAAAATGCTCATATTGCATAGCCCACATTTAGTTTGTTTCCTTGTTCCCCATAGCCTGTGCATCTTTGCCAGAGAGAAGAATTGTACTGTTGGGAAGTAAAGGAGATGGCAAAAGCAGCTCTGGGAACACAATTCTTGGAGAAAAAGTATTCACCACTAAAGCTTCAGACAATTCGGTAAAAGCTCAAAGTGCAAGAAGAAAGAAGAGGCGATATGGAAGCAAGATCACAATTATTGAAACACCTGGATTCTTTGACACAAATAATAATGATAAGGAGATGAAATCTGAGATCATCAAAGCTCTGGTTGAATGTGCTCCAGATGTTGATGCCTTTGTGATTGTTCTGAAGGTCAGAGAGTACACAAGCCAAGAAATAGGGGTGTTGCAGAAACATCTGAACAAAATAAATAAGAATGTGTTTGACCATACAGTGATCTTATTCACTTTTGGTAAGCACCTAAAAGGCAAGACCATTGAAGAATTTCTTAAGGCCAACTCACAACTGCAGAAGCTGGTTGATAAATGCGGAGGGCGCTGTCACGTCATCGACAACAAACACTGGAAAAGACGTAAACGGGGGAACAAGAGCAACAGAGTTCAAGTGAAAAATCTGATGGAGACCATTGACAAGATGAGGAATAAGAACGGCTGCTTCACCAATGAGCTGTTTCAAAAGGTGGAGGAACAAATTCAAGAGGAGATTGGAAAAATGAATGGGGAAAATTTGCCTGAAAAAGAGAAACAAGAAAAAGCAAAGAAAAATGTTCAGAACACAATGCTGGAGCAGGCTGAAGGAGTGACAGCAGAAACACTGATGGATGCACTTCTGAACGCAGGTGCGGCTTTTATTGTGGCTTACGTGCAATCATTCTTCCCTATAAGAACATTTCTAAATGTAGCAGCAGCTGTTATGGAGGTTGCAGGAGGAGCAACAGCAGCAGCAGCTGAAACTGTTTGTGAAGGAGTAGCAGTGAAAAGAGGAAAAAAAGCAGGAGCAGCATCAAGAGAAACGGGAGAAAAAGCAAGAGCAGCAGCTAAAACAGGAGGAGCTGCTGATAAATCAGGAGAAGCACCAGTGGCAGAAGGAGCTGTTGCAGCTGTTGCTGCAGGTGTTCTTGGAGCTGCAGGTTGGAAACCAACAGAAGTGCATGATGTGATGACCAATGCAAGAGCAGTGGTGGAGAACATACATCAATTTGTGGCTGATGTTTTCAATAATAAAACACCACAAACAGAAGAAAATAAAAAGTAATTGTAACTATATTCAGTGAACTGTTTAGAACAATCAGCTATGGTAATGATTAGCTACATTAACAGTTTTGGAAAAAACAAAAAAATAAGTATCCCCTAATCTGATTAATTTAAACTTGTGTTTAAAAATCACCAAACATTTATTTGATTCTTTATTCTAAGCTTGCTATTATTTTTGTGACACAGAATAACATTTCACATACAGTTTCACTTGCTTGGTATTGTATGAGCTGTACTGTATTCTCATTTGTCCGAAGAAATTCTAGACACCTTTTGTAATGCGCACATGTGAATATTGAATGTGTGAATATGGTTGAACACAGTTTCCTTATGTACACTTAGCCTAGGTATGAGCTGGATTTATGTAGTGTAGATCTTAAACAACATACATGATAAATGAGAATAAAATGCCTTTAAAATGATACTCTGCAATCTGTTATGTAAAGCACAGCTCATTGCAGTTTAGGGATATTCACATCTTTTTAACTGTCCTTCTTTGCATTGCATTGGCCACATATACACACAACAAACAATAGGAGTGAAGCAGGAGTCAGTCTCTCAAGTTATCTGTATGTGTACTGTTGACTGTTATATCAGTGTTTTCTTGACAAATGGTCAGGTTTAGGGGCAGGGGTTGGGTTACGTGCTCATAAATGTGTAAATAGTGTAATATAAATAAAACTGTCGTGACAATATATATGCAATAATGGCAATGTTTTTACCCAATATATAATTTAATCGTAACGATACAATTCCCAGTGCCTTTCGCATCAGCTTATTGATGCCAAGGGTTTCTCATTTAAAGCAGTGGAGGATTCTGCATGTCGAAAAATGGCGCTGAACCATATTTATGAGGCGGTTCTTGTCAGATTTTCATCCAAAATATCTTAAATTGTGTTTCGAAGATGAACAAAGCTTGTACGGGTTTGGAACGACATGGGGTGATTAATGTCACAATTTTCATTTTTCCCTTTAAAGGGACATTGGTATACAATCCTGTCATTAGTGTTTTGTTTAATCAGTGTTGATATGTTTTAAACGTAAGCTAATTTTAACAATTTTTTCATTTGTACAAAGATATGTCAAAAAAAAAAAAAAGACTAAATGCTGTGTTACGCCGTCATGTTTATGGTTGCTTAAAGGCTTCCCAGATAGCAAGAACCTTTGGGCCAAATATGGCTGATAGCTGGCACATATGGCTTAGATATGGCATGGCTGAACATATATGGCCCAGACTGTTACCATATATGTTTTGCCGTAAGTTTAGAATTTGCGGGAAATGTTTGCTTGGTTCACAGCTCCTTTTGAGGTATATGGTCCAGATAACAACAAACACATAAGAACCAAGTAAGGTTTAGCTATGGCTGACATCGGTAAACATCGACTTCTGGCTAACATTTGGATTACACTTGGAAATCACATCAAGTTTGGTAGATGTCCGGCAGGCCACACCTCGTTGCTATGACTACCGCGCCATTTTGACGGAAAGCAGCAATCTTCTTCCCTCACGGATTATCCGTCAGAAACGCCAGACTAATATTTCTGAGATTTTAGCAGAGGTGTTTGAGTTGCACATCATAGATGACAATGTTAGCATCCATTAATTTTAATTGTTGGAGAAAACTGGATCATTTTAAGGCTTTTTTTTGCCTTAAACAGAGCTGTAAACCTTCTAGTCTAAACCCCTCCCGCTCCGTAGCGCACCACACCCACTTTTGCAGCATTTTTTTAAAATGTGGTGAGAACTAACCAGTGCTAAAACAGGGGGGTTTCATAACCCTTTAATTATTTTTACATTCTCGGCTATGGTGTTGTAACAGCTTACTTCTGGTCATCGTAGCTGTTCCATTGAAAGCTGCTTAAAGTTAATGCACTGGCTTCAACGGGCTTCAGCCCAGGGCCCTAATAGCTGAAGGTAATTTTCAGGACTTGTGATGCAAATTTTGGCGATTTTAAATTAGCTGCAATTTAATTAAATTTGAGAACAGCATGATTCAAAAGCAATCACCAAATAGCTCACACTTATGCCAGCTTGCCAAGTTCGATCTACTGACGATGAATAATGAAAGTATTGGTATTAATGAAATTCACCAGTGAAATGTAAATCGATCGACACTTTAACCCATTTGACCAAATGAAAATCAGATCCAAAGTCCCAAAACAGAAACCAATTCTAAAGATATATTGCAAACATGGCTTTCCAAAAAACTGCTTTTTTTAAATTTATTTATTATTATTATTATTTTTTTTTTACACAGGCTTGTTCAGTGCACAAGAAACAGTGCCATTTTGTACATTTCATTGTAGCTGGAGTCACTTTTTTAGAAATGCACACAAGCAAGAGCAAAAGTGAAATGGACTACTACTACTAAGTTACTTTGTTTGTGTTTTTATGGTAACACTTGCTGAAGAGGTTGTGAGGTTTTCAGCAGATCAGATGATCCCACCCTTGAACCAATTGCTGTCATTGACTTTTACGATTGGATTACAGTTTTTTTTTTTAAACTAATCCCTGAAGTATGATTGTGAAGTTAGTGTGGCTGGCCATCAATCTCTCTTCACTTTGATAAGCAATGCACTTTGAGCTAAATGACTGCACCTCTCTCTCATAATTCTCCTCTACAAATGGCAGCTTAAAATCTATTTACCTGTTCTTCTTTGAGGTCCTCATTCACTTTAAAAACTAGCCTTGCTGTTGTGTCGTCACACTCTTAATTCCGTATCTTGCTTTATCAACTAGCCAAAAGTCATAGCCTGTCAATAAAGTTCAGAAGCAGTTATTTGTTTTTCTTTTAGACTTTTCGGACATGCACTCTTAACTTCACTTCAGCACCGTATTAGGCCTATATTAGAGTGCTGTATCATATTCAAACCCAGATGGGCGATTAAAGCTGCCTTTAAACTGTGTATGCAAGTATTTATTATGCATAGGTCACATTTAAAGCGGTGTCAGATCTGCATCAAGTTCAGCAGCGGCAGCTTTTAAATGGTAGCCAAAATATCGTAATAACCAGCTGCTGTGATGTCTGTTAATCAAAGAACAAATTTAAAAAGAGGAAATTAATAACTTGTGTTGTTTTAAGCTGTATATAATTTAGAATTTTATATAATTTAGTGTTTGATCATTTTAGGCTATATTTTCTTGCTGAAAGCGAAGGTAGCTAGCCAATATGCAGGGGCGGACTTAGTGATTTGGGGGCTCTAAGCAAACTCCAGGTATGGGACCCAAACACAATAACTATTTACTCTCTTGCATCTAAACCTTTTGCTCGCTCACTCTCTCTCATATTTTATAGTTTATCCCTTCACAACCATTAATTAGTCAACCTGATGCTGTTATAAAGCCATAATAGGCAACTTTTGTTTTATTCCAGATCACAAAAGATTTAAAAAAACAAACAAAAACAAACAAACAAACAAACAAACAAAAAAAAAACTTGCACTTGTCCATTTAATAATTTGTAAACTTTTACAAACATTACATTACATTATCCCATGCAACTCATCCCATATTTTTTTTTCCCCTCAATTTTTTATTCCAAGTCTAATGAAGGCATACAGTAGGGTTTGCTACTGCGGTTTTTACACAAATCGAAAATGAAATTATCATTAAGCGAAAATCTTCAGTCATCGCATTCGTGCATTCATGCAAGTGCATTTGTATATTTTATACTAGTGCGCGGCAGTTCGCGCCGGTGCGCCAATGAAAAGCGCACTAGACAGTCATTTGAAACATCAAGACAAAGAAAATTATGAAACACAATGCTTTCTTTACTGAGGTGAATATCTCTGTTTTGAGACTGTCAGTGTAACGCTTGGTCAGAGAAGGGGCGAAAGGCAGAAGGTAAGTTTGTGAATGTTTATTTACAGTGCTTCCAAGAAACATGAACAACTTAATTTATAGCCATACAAACTACTGGAGTCCCGAACTGTGAGACGAGCACAGGAATGTAAGTCCATCCATAGACATTAGAATTACGGTTCACAAAGTCACTTCCCTCAAATCCTCTTGTTTCCATCCACAGTGTAGAAGTCCACAATTCACAAGTCCGAAGGAATCCGAAAGGAGAGTATCCAAAGAAGAAGAGCAACAACCAGGCATGTTACTTCGATCCCGAGTGGTGAGTATGAGAGAGAGGTGGGTATAAATACACTGGGTAATCAGGGCAGCACAGGTGTTCCGGATTAGTATTCGGGGGATGGTTCACGGGTGCTGGTGCTCAGGGACCGGGGTGAAAGTGCAGGATTGAGTTGAGACGTGACAGTACCCCCCTCTCCACGGGTGGCACCTGACACCCTTATCCGGCGACGCGGCCGACCGCGACCTCGGGGGCCCGGACGATCTGGATTCTGATGATGGAAGTCCTCGAGGAGAGATGGGTCCAAGATGTCGGCATGTGGTATCCACGATCTCTCCTCGGGTCCGAACCCCTCCCAGTCGACTAGGTACTGGAGCCGGCCGGCGCGCCGCCGGGAGTCGAGGATGGCCCGGACCTGGAAGATGTGGTCTCCCTGGATTTCTGGTTGCTCTGGCGGGGGATCGGGTTCCAGGTCTGTGGAGGAAGGGACAACTGAGGGTAAGTATGGTTTGAGTAAGGATACGTGGAAGGTAGGTGCAATTCGGTAATGGGCTGGTAAGTCGAGACGGTAAGTGACAGGATTTATTTGAGAGTGTATGGTGAAAGGCCCGATGTAGCGGGGACTCAGCTTCCTGCTAGGCAGCCGGAGACGGATGTCGCGGGTGGATAGCCAGACACGATCTCCAGGCTGGTAAGTCGGAGCAGGAAGTCGGCGCCGATTTGCAGCCTCCGTATGTCTCCGGACTGCCTGCTGGAGATGGACATGAGCTGAGTCCCAGACCCTCTCGCTCTCCCGGAACCAGTGATCTACCGCAGGGACTTCCGAAGACTCTCCGTTCCAGGGGAACAAGGCTGGTTGGTATCCTAAAACACATTGAAAAGGAGTTAAACCAGTGGTAGACTGACGGAGAGAATTTTGGGCGTATTCGGCCCACGGTAGATACTGGCTCCAGGTTTCTTGATGTTGGGCACAGTATGTTCGGAGGTACCGGGATAATTCTTGGATCTTACGTTCGGTCTGGCCGTTAGTTTGCGGGTGATAACCGGAGGAGAGACTGATAGCAGTACCCAGGAGGGAAAAGAATCCTCGCCAAACCCTGGAGATAAACTGGGGACCTCTATCAGACACGATGTCTTCGGGCAATCCAAAGTTACGGAAGACATTTTGGAATAGTGATTCCGCCGTCTCCATAGCCGTAGGTAGACCCTTCAGTGGGATGAACTTGCAGGCCTTCGAGAACCGATCCACTACCACCAGGATAGTGGTGAATCCATTGGAAGAGGGTAAGTCCGTGGCAAAGTCGACCCCTAAGTGTGTCCAGGGCCGACGAGGAATGGGCAGAGGTTGAAGCTTCCCTTCCGGTAGACGACGAGGTGTAGTAGTAACGGCACAGACCGAACAACCCTGGATGAAACGGTGGACATCCCGGTCCATCCTTGGCCACCAGAACCGTTGGCGAAGGAGCGAGAGGGTGCGCCTGCTGCCAGGGTGTCCGGATCCAGGTGAGGTGTGCGTACCTTCCAGGAGCTGAAGTCGCAGCCTAGTGGGTACATACTTTAGACCTTCGGGCACTCCAGGGGGCGCTGGCTCCTCGAGGATGGCGTCACGTAGTTCATCCTCAAATCGCCAAAGGATGGGTGCAACTGTAACAGATGGAGGAAGAATTGGGTCCGGGGGAATAATCGCAGAGTCTGGAGAATACATACGTGACAGAGCATCAGCTTTGACGTTTTTGGATCCTGGTTGATAGGTGATGGAGAATCGAAACCGTGCAAAGAAAAGGGACCAGCGGGCTTGACGAGCGTTGAGACGTTTAGCATCACGAAGATATTGCAGGTTCTTGTGGTCTGTAATGACAGTGAAAGGATGATGAGCTCCCTCAAGCCAGTGACGCCATTCCTCGAGGGCTAATTTAATAGCCAGCAATTCCCGATCTCCAATACCGTAATTTTGTTCCGCTGGAGAAAGTTTCCTGGAAAAGTACGCACATGGATGGAGGGTTCGTGGCTCACCAGACCATTGGGAGAGAACGGCTCCGACCCCCTGGTCTGCAGCATCTACTTCCACTGTGAAGGGAAGTTCCGGATTTGGGTGTGATAGGATTGGAGCGGTGGTAAACTTCTCCTTCAACCGTTCAAACGCTTCCTGGGCTGGTTGACTCCAGTCGAGTTTCTTCTTGCCTCCCTTCAATAGGGAGGTCAGAGGGGATGCACATAGACTGTAGTTTTTAATGAACCTGCGGTAAAAGTTGGCGAAGCCCAGGAAACGTTGCAGTTCTTTAATCGTTGAAGGTGAAGGCCACTTCTTAACCGCATCGACCTTTCCTGGCTCCATCTTCACTCCCTCCGCAGAGATCACGTACCCGAGAAAGGAGACGGTTGTTACGTGGAATTCGCACTTTTCAGTCTTAAGGTACAACTGATGCTGTCGGAGACGGTTGAGGACCTTGCAGACATGATTCTGATGTTCCTCCACATTACGTGAGTAGATGAGGATATCGTCAATATAAACGATGACAAACTGATGAAGATAGTCTCTGAAGATTTCATTCATGAAATTCTGAAATACCGATGGGCTGTTGGCAAGTCCATAGGGCATTACCCGATATTCGTAGTGCCCAGTGGGCGTGACAAAGGCAGTCTTCCATTCATCTCCCTCTCGGATACGGATCAGGTTATATGCGCTGCGGAGGTCAAGCTTTGAGAAGATGCAGGCTTCACGGAGTTCCTCCAGGGCAGCTGGAACTAGTGGAAGGGGATAAGCAAATTTCACCGTGGCCTCATTTAGCACCCGGTAGTCGATGCAGGGTCGGAGCCCTCCATCCTTCTTAGCCACAAAGAAGAAGCTAGAAGCTGCTGGTGAGGTGGATGGTCTGATGAACCCCTGATGTAACGCCTCATCGATGTATTGCTTCATCGCTTCCTGTTCGGGTTTGGATAATGGGTAGATACGTCCGTGAGGGAGTTTTGTGCCTGGCAGCAGGTCGATGCTACAATCCCAGGGCCTGTGAGGGGGAAGACTGGTGGCTTTCTCCTTACTGAAGACGTCGTGGTAGGTATGATACGCTGGAGGGATAGTGACAGTGATCGTAGTGTTGGGGCTTTCGATGGTAGTGGATTGGAGAGGGAGTCGTTCTCCTTCCTTCTGGAGGCAGCGATGCTGACATGACTCATTCCATTCCAGAACCTTGCCCGTCTTCCAGTCCATGCGTGGTTGGTGATGTGCGAGCCAAGGACGACCAAGGATGACGTCAACAACCGAGTCAGGAAGGATTAGGAAGGTCAGTTTCTCCTTGTGTTGACGGTGAACGGTTAATTCCCAGGTCGGAGTTCTCCGTGTGATTTTACCATTACCCAGCGGAGTGCCCTGGATGGTGGTTATCTGGTAACTGGTCTCACTGGGTACGGTTCTCAGATTATGGCGGTCCACGAAGTGGGAGGAGACAAAGTTCCCAGCAGCGCCGGAATCCACCAACACAGAGACGGGGAAAAAGTGACGATTAATTTTGAGCTGTGCGATAAAATGGGGTATATGAGAGGTGTTGGGTGTAAGTCGGACTGCACTCACCATAGCTTTCGGAGGTCGAATCGGACAGGCGGCGATTATGTGATCAGCTCCTCCACAATATAGACATAGGCCTCTCTTTAATCTTCGTTGTCGTTCAGAGGAATGGAGATGGTAATGATCGGTGATCATAGGCTCATCCAAGGCGTTTTGACTCACTGTGCTCTCTGTACGGACTGGAAACTGGTTAGTAGGAACAGAACAGGCTGATAGATGTTGGGAAACATGTATGGCTTTTTGAACGAAAGTCTCTATATTAGAGTTGTCATCGTAGATCACCATCTGTCTCCGTATCTCAGGATGCAATCCTTTGCGATAAGCAGCTAACAGCGCTATCTCGTTCCAACCACTCGTGGCCGCTAAAGAGCGGAATCGCAGCGTATAGTCATGTATGGAGAGGTCGCCTTGGCGCAGATGAATCAGTTCGTCATGAACAGAGAGATTGGTGAGTGCAGTACCGAATACCTGCTTAAAATGAGTGAAGAAGGAAGTGATGGTGGCTAGTGCAGGGCTTTTTGATGTCCACAACCCGTCCGCCCATTGTAGAGCTCGTCCTGTCAGCAGAGAAATCACAAAAGAGATTTTAGAGATTTCGTTGGTAAAACTCACACTGTTGGCTTCGATATACAGCGAACACTGGAGAATAAATCCATTGCAGCCCTCCGGTTCGCCGGAGTATGTAGCAGGACGAGCTAGCGGGGATCGAGCGATCACAGAAGGAACGGGTTGTGGTGACATAGACTGACGTAAGGCGTGCACAAGCTCAGCGAATGGATCCACTGCCGCGGTTTTGGTTGTTGGCGGCGTCTCCATGTTTGTTTATGTCTTTCTTGGACTCGGGATCCTGTAACGCTTGGTCAGAGAAGGGGCGAAAGGCAGAAGGTAAGTTTGTGAATGTTTATTTACAGTGCTTCCAAGAAACATGAACAACTTAATTTATAGCCATACAAACTACTGGAGTCCCGAACTGTGAGACGAGCACAGGAATGTAAGTCCATCCATAGACATTAGAATTACGGTTCACAAAGTCACTTCCCTCAAATCCTCTTGTTTCCATCCACAGTGTAGAAGTCCACAATTCACAAGTCCGAAGGAATCCGAAAGGAGAGTATCCAAAGAAGAAGAGCAACAACCAGGCATGTTACTTCGATCCCGAGTGGTGAGTATGAGAGAGAGGTGGGTATAAATACACTGGGTAATCAGGGCAGCACAGGTGTTCCGGATTAGTATTCGGGGGATGGTTCACGGGTGCTGGTGCTCAGGGACCGGGGTGAAAGTGCAGGATTGAGTTGAGACGTGACAGTCAGACAGTAATATACAGATTAGAATGTGCGCAAAGAGCGCTCCCTCATATAATCACTAAAAGCTGTCACTTACTTTCACTTTCGATCTCACAATGCTCCATTAATAAGCTCTCTACACTGCACAATGGATCTCGCTTACATTGCGTCTACACTGATGTGATGAGTGGATTCCCGAGTTTGCAGAACTCAGCAAACTCTGCATTTTGAGCGGTGAGTGGATTCTAACTTGAACACTTCAGGCAGTGATGGACGAAGTACACAGACCATGTACTTGAGTAAAAGTTGAGATACCTAGTGTAAAATATTACTCCAGTAAAAGTGGAAGTGCTCCCTTTAAACGTCGACTTGAGTAAAAGTACAAAAGTACTTGACTTCAAATGTACTTAAGTATCAAAAGTAAAAGTAATTTGGTGTAATGTAGTTCCAATGTCTTGTCATGTCCTTTATACACTCAATCAAGTCATACAAGGTAAAAAAAAAAAAAAAAAACACTAACACCACTCTGAAATTACAATGTTTTCTATTTGTGATATCTGGTACTGATATCTTTTGAAATTATCATAAGCACATCCTACTAAATGGAAACCACATGATTAGGAATAAATAGGGTGGGGGGAAACCACATTAGACACGTATTTCTTTAACAATTTATTGTTTGAAGTAATGTAGAAATCTTATTCCTTTATCACATTCCTTTACTACATCACAGCTGACGGATTTACTCAAGTTTACAAAGGTTTACAAAGTTTACAAAGAATGTCTTTTTTCCAATTTACTAAACATGACTCCTTACAACACAGCTGTATGTCCACTCTATAAACAAATGTTAGTTTCTGTTGTTGTGTGATTTATGCAAACACTAACACACCAATAGATTTCCCTGAAGACTTACGCAGTATGTAGAACTACTAACTAGTAGTGATGTGCTATAACAGAAGAATAACAGAAATAGCACTGTTAACTGTATGACCTACCTAAAGCTAAAATATTTTTTGTTAAGTTTGAGAAGGAGCTGATTTTCAAAATTTCTGGCATCCAATCTTGCCCTTCTTGGGCTGAAAATCAGTCCAGCAGTGCTAAAGAGACGTTCGCATGCAGCAGAAGCTGGTAAGGCAGTGTTGATTTTAAGAGACAATTTGCAAACCGCAGGATAAGATTGCAGTATCTCTTTGTTGTCTACTTTAGAGGCAAGGTACCCTTCTAGCTGTTTAACACTTTCCTGCCCATGAGTTTTTTTCATGCTTGAAAAGAAGTCATCGTCATCTGAAGCACTTGATCCATTGCCTGGTGACTGATGTGGACGTTCTTCCTCCAGATGGTCCTTGATGTAGGCAAGTCCTAATATACAACATATATTGGGACAGATGCCAGAAATCATGTTATATAAATGATAGGGCAATACAGTACAGAGGAAAAAGAATGAACTAACTAATTTGGAGCAACATGCACAGTTATGGATAGGCAGCTAAAGCTGACATATGAGGGCAAAGATCAGTTTCTATGCCCCATTAGATCAGCTTTACTTCCCTGGCCACAACTCAGTCTAGATTGTGTCAAATTTCCTTGTTCTTTTTCCTGAACAACATGAACAGCATGTAGTACCTTGAACAATAAGGCTATGGGGTCCATCCACATCAAACTTGCCTTTTAGGCATATATATGAATCCAGGTCACAACCCCCCACCCTTTTAAGTAAATAAACTTATATAAATGTGCTTGTTTAGTTTTTTTGTTTACTTTTGTTTTGTGAACTAAGCGCATGACATCTGAAATAAAAATGCCACAAAACATATGTACATACATAGATACATACCTAGGTTTAATAGGTTCTCATCAGATGTCCATGCTGTTTTAAATTTTGGGAGCAGGATGGCAGCAGCAATAAACTCTGGTTCTGCCATCATGTCTTTAAAGCGCTTTTGTAGTCCCTCTAGGACTGCATCCACCAAAGGTTTGCAGTACCTGGAATTAGAGGTGGGGGAGAGAAAATGATATAGTACAATATCACAACATTTACAGCGTGCATTTATACTGAGACAATGACAATAACAACAAGCATCCCAATACTTAATTGTTAAATATGATTTGACGGTCTTACATCTATTGTGTTCTTGGTCAATGTGTTCATAAAGGCCTCTTTTTAATCATTTTACTAATGGCACACATTAACTTCCTACACGTATGCTATATGAAGTTTTAAGGGAGTTGAATTGTGTATGATAAGGAATACACCTTAATAACATGAGGGGAAAGAATCTCTACCTGGAATTTATGTGGATTCGTTCAAGCTTATTGATGAGGAGCGTCAGAGTTGGCAGAAGCCATCCCATCTGAACATCTGTCTCATCTTGAAGAATGTTGAGGGCTTTGGCGAGAGGACCCATGGTTCTGGCAAATTCCTCCAGAAAGGAAATTTCAACTGAACTCAACCTAACAAACATAAAGAACACTTAAGTCTTGTGTGTGTGTGTGTGTGTGTGTGTGTGTGTGTGTGAGAGAGAGAGTGTGTGTTTGTGTGTCTGTCTGTGAGAGAATGAGTGATTGTGTGTGTGTGTGTGTGTCTGTCTGTGAGAGAGTGAGTGATTGTGTGTTTGTGTGTCTGTCTGTGAGAGAATGAGTGAATGTGTGTGTGTGTCTGTCTGTGAGAGAATGAGTGAATGTGTGTGTGTGTCTGTCTGTGAGAGAATGAGTGATTGTGTGTTTGTGTCTGTCTGTGAGAGAGTGTGTGTTTGTGTGTCTGTCTGTGAGAGAGTGAGTGATTGTGTGTTTGTGTGTCTGTCTGTGAGAGAATGAGTGAATGTGTGTGTGTGTGTGTGTGTGTGTGTGTGTGTGTCTGTCTGTCTGTGAGAGAGTGTGTGTTTGTGTGTCTGTCTGTGAGAGAGTGAGTGATTGTGTGTCTGTCTGTGAGAGAGTGAGTGATTGTGTGTTTGTGTGTCTGTCTGTGAGAGAATGAGTGAATGTGTGTGTGTGTCTGTCTGTGAGAGAATGAGTGAATGTGTGTGTGTGTCTGTCTGTGAGAGAATGAGTGAATGTGTGTGTGTGTCTGTCTGTGAGAGAATGAGTGATTGTGTGTTTGTGTCTGTCTGTGAGAGAGTGTGTGTTTGTGTGTCTGTCTGTGAGAGAGTGAGTGATTGTGTGTTTGTGTGTCTGTCTGTGAGAGAATGAGTGAATGTGTGTGTGTGTGTGTGTGTGTGTGTGTGTGTGTGTGTGTCTGTCTGTCTGTGAGAGAGTGTGTGTTTGTGTGTCTGTCTGTGAGAGAATGAGTGATTGTGTGTGTGTGTGTGTGTCTGTCTGTGAGAGAGTGAGTGATTGTGTGTTTGTGTGTCTGTGAGAGAATGAGTGAATGTGTGTGTGTGTCTGTCTGTGAGAGAATGAGTGAATGTGTGTGTGTGTCTGTCTGTGAGAGAATGAGTGAATGTGTGTGTGTGTCTGTCTGTGAGAGAATGAGTGAATGTGTGTGTGTGTCTGTCTGTGAGAGAATGAGTGAATGTGTGTGTGTGTCTGTCTGTGAGAGAATGAGTGAATGTGTGTGTGTGTCTGTCTGTGAGAGAATGAGTGATTGTGTGTTTGTGTCTGTCTGTGAGAGAGTGTGTGTTTGTGTGTCTGTCTGTGAGAGAGTGAGTGATTGTGTGTTTGTGTGTCTGTCTGTGAGAGAATGAGTGAATGTGTGTGTGTGTGTGTGTGTGTGTGTGTGTGTCTGTCTGTCTGTGAGAGAGTGTGTGTTTGTGTGTCTGTCTGTGAGAGAGTGAGTGATTGTGTGTGTGTGTGTGTGTGTGTGTGTGTGTGATGAGTGGTGAGTGGTGAGGCTGCTCGGACTATAATTGTCCTCCATTTCCCCTTACGTAAAGCAACTGAATAGTTAAGCAATATTTTCCAAAATTACATATTGGAATGAAAGGTATATTTAAAAAAAGTTACACTTACATTGGCAACTTCAGTGCAGTGCATACAGTTCTCAGGGCCCCTTCTCCTTCATCTTTGATTATTCTCACGATTCTTTCAACAGAGAGAAATAATGAGTTCCATCGTGTGTCGTTTGGCCGGATCAGTTGTATTTTGCATGTTTCCTCTATGATGTCTGAAGCAGTGGAGGATCGAGATGTCTTGTTCCATAAGCCACTGCATTTCGCAAAAGCTGATCGTGACAGTCTTTTATAGGAGTCATTGGAATTGGCCTTGGCTGCATCAACTGTGGCAACAAGGTTTAATAGATGACATGCACAGCGATGATGCTTTGGAAGCTGAAATTGTAAGCCATCATCTTCCATTAAGATCGGTGTTACCTCAATGAAGTCAACATCAACACCTTCCTCTTCCTGTTCATCTTCATCACTGCAAGCATCCTCTTCAGTCTCACTGGAGGCACAGTTATTGTTCTCATCTTGTTGTTGTTCTCCATATTCTCTAAATGCCTTTATGAAATTGGACCCATTGTCTGTGGTGGTTCTAACTATTTTTTTCTCTATGCCAAATTCGCAATGGATGTCATTCAATGCACTGCCCAACACATCAAAAGTGTGTGGCCCTTTAATCCGCCGGCAAGCAAGTGCCACAGAGCACCTCTTTAATGAATCTGGATCCACCCAGTGGGCAGTGACTCCGAGAAATCCTCTCCTCCTTGCACTCCAACAGTCAGTTGTTGTGGCAATGAATTCAATGGAGGACATTGCTTGTTTAATATTTCTCTTCATTTCTTGGACACCCTCTTCTACTTTCCGGCGCAATGTAGTTCTGGACATCACACGTGAATTAGGCTGTAGCTCTTGCACTAAAGCATTAAACGCAGGCTGTTCTAGCACAGCAAATGGTTGAAGACTCTGAATTACAAAATTTATGACTACGTTGTCTACCTTTGTTTGATTCACAATTTTCGTTTCTCCTAATTTCAGTTGTCTGGAAGTGGAGGGAACTGGGTTTTCAGCTTTTCTTTTTCGAGGGGCTGTCAGGGCACTGTATCTTTCCAAGTGACTTGAATGCTTTCTCTGGAAAGAAAGGGGGAAAAACACATCATGAACATAATATCTTCACAGCAATATATCTCAATTTCATAAATGAAGTGCACATTTCATGTTTTTTTGCATGTACCAAGTAGGCTGCTGAGAAGGCTGAGTAACTAGCTAGCCTACATCAATCGCAGGCTACTGTTCAAGTAGCTACCGATCAATCATACCTTGCATGTAAACCTAGTCAAATAGAAGCCTAAATGTCAGAAAAATGCATTGGCCTAAATGCATTTTCATCATTTTACATTGAATTTCTTTAGACACACTACACATTCTATGAACGAGCTTGACAAGTAAATGGCATTTTTAGGGGGTAATGTTAGGCTATTTCTAGCCAAGTGCCTTCACTGCAAAAAATGCTTTTCTTAGTATTTTTGTCTTTATTCCAGTCCAAATCTCTAAGAATTATTAAATCAAGATGCATCCACTAAGAAAAATAACCTTAATTCAAACAGAAACAAGATATATTGGCAGATAATTTTGCTTTTTTTAAGCAACAACTCACTTAATTTTGATTTATTTCCCCAGAAAACAAGACATAATATCTTATGGCCTTATACTTTAGTAAATGCATCTTGATTTAAGAATTTTTAGAGATTTGGACTGGAATCAAGACAAAAATACTAAGTAAGAAAAGCATTTTTTGCAGTGTTGGTGTTAATGAGCTTTGCTAACGGTCTGCAGTTTCCTAGCTTAACCTTGCACAATGGAACTGATGTCCACGTTTATTATTAACACAACGTATGAGCGTATTATATCCAGTTTGGGTAAAACGACAGGTTTATTAGCCTTTAATTAATTTCACAGTCAAACTGAAAATTACTTACCTCTATGTGTTTCTTTAGATTGGACGGCGAATTCTTGAAAGAAGAAATCGTATGCTTCTGAGGCAGACAGAGAAGGCACTTAAAAATGAATGACTCGTTCTTCCTTTCCACTACTTCAAAAAATTCGCTTAAATATGGCCATGGCTGCTCAATTTCAATGTCTGGCGCTTCTTCCATTATTGCGTTGGCTATAAACGTGACAGCGAAAAGAAGCAAGCAGGCAGGCAGCAGTTATATTAGACAGTAAAGCGACGTGTTCTGATTGGCACACTTGCGGAGCACGTGTACTTATTTTGACCTGTCACTGGTTACGCATGTATGTTGTGGAACGTAAAAAGAAACGACAGGTTTTAGGAAAGTAGTGGAGTAAAAAGTAAGGTTTTCCACTTCGAAATGTAGTTGAGTCAAAGTATAAAGTCTCACAAAACAATGATACTCAAGTAAAGTACAGATACGCTAAAAAGTTACTTAAGTACGGTAACGAATTACTTGTACTTCGTTACTGTCCACCACTGACTTCAGGTCATCGCCTACAACGCTGCGAATATGTTTCGGCAATATCAGATAAATATTAGGGGGAAAAAAATAATAGCTGGAATCAGTGATGCTTGCCTGCAGTCATAAAAAATGATGGCATTAAACAAATATTAAAACATTATGTTGTTTCTAGATTAATTTGATTAATTTCAGGAAAATGTGTAATTAATTAGTAATTTTTTTAATCGACTGGCACCGCTACTTTTCACATAGATTGACAAACATTCAAGTTTTGCTAATAGTATACGCCAGTTCTCATGTCAGTAAAGTTTAATTGAACTGAATTTACTGCAGTTCTAACATTATGCATTACAATTATAAATGTGTATTAATTGCATTCATGCTGAAAATATCACAATGATGTGTCAACTAAAGGACATAGTCTTTGGCATCTTTTTGAGAACAATATTTCCCATTAATTTTTCTTTTTACTGTGCAACAGAATATACCAAAGCCAAAAGAAATTACTGTTCTTTTCCAGAAATGATTTGCTTGTATTTATACAAATTACAATACAAAGACAAACCATTTCTGATGTTTGTACATTAAGTGTTCTGCAACAAACACACTGTACTACAACCGACAAAACATAGCGGTTTACACTCATGTCAGTTTCTTTTTTAGTCACTGAAGGAATTTTTAAAATAACATTTAGTTCATTTCATAGAGTCTGTTTCATGTTTCATACATGCAGACGCTTCAGGCATGTGTTAATAGAATTTAATTATGTACAGAGAAACCAGTATATCTAGAATAAATGGAATGAATAGTTGTTAAAGGTTAAATATCTTTCTTTGTGCTGTAAATTGGAAGTAAAACAAAACAATTCAAACGAGTGAAAGTTTATTCATACTAATTCTAGTAGCAATGAATTCAACTCTACACATCTTTTCAACTTCTGTTACAAATCCAAAATAATAATGAGACCCAATTTCAGTTCATTTTGTGTTTGCAGAACAAAATAATGTTCACACTTTAATAAGAATATCCAATATAATAATTTCCCTAATGACACAATGGTGCAAAGAACTTCTGTAATTGCGTAGTTCTGGTTTAATGCTTTTTGTAAGATCTTAGCCTAGTCTGACTGTAGACCGTTTGACATGACAAATTTTAGTTGTCGCTGTTGTATATTTTGTATGCAGGTATGTGACCCAGGACCACAAAACCAGTCATAAGTCGCTGGGGTATATGTGTAGCAATAGCCAAAAATACATAGAATGGGTCAAAATTTGCGATTTTTCTTTTATGCCAAAAATCATTAGGATATTAAGTAAAGATCATGTTCCATGAAGATATTTATCAACTTTCTTACTGTAAATGTGTCAAAACGTAATTTTTGAAAAGTAATATGCATTGCTAAGAACTTCATTTGGACAACTTTAAAGGTGATTTTCTCAGTATTTAAATTTTTTTGCACCCTCAGATTTCACATTTTCAAATAGTTTCAACCAAATATTGTCCGATCCTAACAAACCATAAATCAATGGAAAGCTTATTTATTCAGCTTTCAGATGATGTATAAATATCAGTTTTGAAAATTTTACCCTTATGACTGGTTTTGTGGTCCAGGGTCACATATGTTCTGACATGTAATGTGAAAACTCCAGCATATTAAGCATATGGTTATTATGCAGGTTTCATGCAATTAAAAAGTTGAAAAGACATTTTTTTTCCCCATTCATCTGCTGGACAAACATCATCCAGTATGTCAGATCATGGGTTCCCTTGTAATATTTCAGGCCTTTTCGACTTTTTAGCGTTTATTCATTGATCTGGCATGCTGGATGACGACTGTCCAGCAGAGGGCGCTTTTGCAAAGAAGCGTGGAGTACCTTGAGAAAATGGGCGTTGATGGACCGAGATCTTGATGGAGGTGAAAGTTTCCTTGCATGTGGGTTGTTTTATAGGCGGCTGCTTGATAGTTGCATCTGGATAAGTTTAAGGTGTGAGTTGTCCGGTTTATTACACTGCTAGTTATTAGTCATTCTGTCATTTCTGAGAAGTTATTAGTCAGTGACTAAGTAAACAAAAGAAGATACCAAGCCACAGCAAGTGGGATTTCCGGTACAGAGCAGATGTGTGTGTGTGTGTGTGTGTGTGTGTGTGTGTGTGTGCGCATTATATGCTCCCTTTTCTTCCTGTAATAGTGGGCGTGGGCATGGCCATTTGTAAATTTGATGGATGTTGTTTCCAGTGTCATCTGAATTGTATTTTTTTTGTGTGTGAAAAAAGTGGCAACAAAGTACATACATTTAAATCACAAACGCACTTCATATTTATTTATTTTCATTCTCTCTTGCTTTCTCAGTATGTCATGAACATACACAGATAGATTAGTAATCAATTCAAAAATGTTGTTAAAAATGATGTTAAAAAATAAAAACAGCATTAATTAGTGCCCTCTCGTGGGGGAGCCAAATTTCAAATTGTGATAAAAATAAACACAAACATCTCTAGACAATGTTCACAATTAATCCTAACAGTTGTATTGTACTTTTTGCTGAAAAAAGTTAGATATGCCTACTTTCTACGTTTTCTGAATGTTCAGCCCTTTAGGCATACATGTTGGCTTTAGGTCAAACTGACAAAACAAGCACAGAAAATTTGAAGCAAGTCATGTGACCCCAGTATTGGATAAAAAATTCTGACTATTGGATGAAAAAGAGACTAAAGAATATGTATCTCATGGTCAGTGTTGGGGAAAGTTACTTTTAAAAGTAATGCATTACAATATTGTGTTACTTTATATGGAAAGTAATGCGTTAACATCACTTTTGCTTTACTTTTTAAATCCGGGCAGGGCTTGCTTGTTTGTTTTTATATAAAAATGTTTGATTCTTAGCAAATGTAAAAGCCTTATTCACACCAAAATGAAATTAAGTGAATAAGCCTAAGGCTAAAGGAAAATTAAAAGGAGGAAAAGTTCACGCTTCAGCAATGAGAAAAAAAAAGCACAAATGTTAGTTAATATAAAGTAAGTTTTGCTTAATAGTACACAGCAAAAAATGCTTTTCTTACTTTTCTTAGATTTTTTTGACTTGTTTTCAGCCAAAATATCTACAAAAATTCTTAAATCAAGAAGGCTTTTCTAGACAAGTAAAAATTGTTTTTTTTTTTTTTTCTGAAAACAAGTCCAAATTAAGTGTGTTTTTGCTTGAAACAAGCCAAAGGAAACAAGACAAAATATGCAAGTAAGACAAGTATTTTTGCAGTGTACGGTTGAATTGAATTAACAAAGGTCAGCAGCAAAGTCACTGGTTAATAAAATTGGATTAAATATTTAAAGGAAACAAAAAGTAACTGCCATTACTTTTTTGAAAGAGTAATGCATTACTTTACTAGTTACTTGAAAAAAGTAGTATAAGGTAGTATAAGGGTTAAATATGTATGTTTTATACAGCTTAATTTTTACTCGTTGATTTTTCATTGTGTAGCTAATATTAGACTTGGAGCAAGAAAAATTATATCAGAAAAAAAAGTGTTAGTCTTTAGTTGTATAAAAATTCTTCTTTTTCTTCTTCTTCTTCTTCTCCAAAGTGAATTGCATTCTTGAGGGCCTAAACATGCTCAAAACTCATGAAACTTTGCACACGTCAGAACTGGCAAAAAATTACATCTGATATGGGTTCCAGAAGTGGGTATGGCAAAATGGCTCTATAGTGCCACCTATAAAAGTTTAACGGAGTGTGCCTCGAGCACCGTTTCATGAATGTGTACGAAACTCTGCACATACATGTATCACACCAATACCTACAAAAAAAGCCCATGGTACAACATCCGAAACTCAACAGGAAGTCTGTTATTTTCAATTTCCTGTATGGTTTTTGTGCAGTTTTTGCCATTTTCAGGCCTCATACCTTAACTCCTCCTCCTACAGTTTTAATTGGATCATCTTCAAATTTGGTGAGTGTGATCATGAGGCCTTTGCGCTGTTAAATGGCAAAGATCTTGAGTTTGTCAAAAGGCGCGTCCCTGGCGGGGTGACAAAGTTCGATGTTTCGCCATGAAAAAGGAAGTTGTTGTAACTCACAAAAACAATGTCCGATCTGCCCCAAACTTCACACTTTTAATAACAGTCATGTCCTGAACACGTCCATGCCCATATTTAGTTAAAGTCATAGGGCCACCTGCTGGCGACAGGAAATAACATGTTTAACACTGTTATGGTCTCCTAGCAGTTATATAGGCTAGCAACAAGGTATAAACTTGCTAAAACATGTTAACAACACTTAGCTAAGTGCTAAAGCATGCAATTAATGCAATGCAACATGAAGTTGCTGTAACTCAGGCAGGCAGTGTCTGATCTGCCCCATACTTCACATGTTTGATAGGAGTTTTGGCCTGAACACAGCTAAAGGCAAATACTGTGTTACAATGATAGCGCCACCTGCTGGCAACAGGAAATTACTTGTTTTACACCAATTTAAACATGCAATGTCCGATCTTCCCCAAACTTCACTTGTTTGATAGGAGCCTTGACTTGAACTCATCTAAAGGCCAATTTCTTTGTTACAATCATAGCGCCACCTGCTGGCAACAGGAGAAAAAAAAAATACACCAACTTAAACATGCAATGTCCAGTCTGCCCCAAACTTCACTTGTTCAATAAGAATCCTGACCTGAACACATCTATATGCCAATTCTCTGTTACAATCATAGTGCCACCTGCTGGCAACAGGAAATTACTTGTTTTACACTAACTTAAACATGCAATGTCTGATATGCCCCAAACTTTACATATTTAGTAAGAGTCCTGGCCTGAAGACACCTAAAGGCCAATATTCAGATATAATCATAGCGCACAGATATGTCAAACATACCATGTTCAATCTGCACCGAACTTCAGTGTTTAATAAAAGTGCTGGCCTGAACACATCTACATGCCAATATTCAATTATAGGCATAGTACTACCACCTGGCAGCAGGAAGTCTGGCACATATAAATGGCTATGACATTCCTCCTATATTTACAATATTAAGAGAACACTGCCCAGCATTTGCTGATTTTCTAAAGGCACTGTTCGGCGGTGAGCCCGAGTTCCTTTCATTGCTGCTTGCAGCTTTAATTATTTTTGTAATTAACCCCATAATTTCTTGTATTAATACATTTAATACAATACAAATTCATTCAATGTACTTTAACACGTAAGGCATGAGAATGCGTCACTTTAACAGAAATGGCGTGCTTGTTAGACGCCCAATGAAGTGATGATGAGCAGACACATTTGGAAGAAGGATTTGCTAATTTCAAGTCAAAAGGACAGTAAAGAAGATTTTTATAAACTCAAATAACTCTTTTCATGACAAGCAGCCAACAAGTTCTCATGGCGTTAAGGTGTTAAGGCATTGTGGTGTTGAGGCGTTAAGGCCTTAAGGTGCAAAAAACAAAGACAACCACAAGAATAAAACATCCGTTCTAAAGAACCAACCTGTGTCTGTGTTGTTGTGAAGAGAGTTTCAGTCTCTGTGTGAACTGATATTTTTAGACATATGCTGAAAAAAAAACAATTGGGTGAGTGTGAGGGAATTAAGATTAACTGGTAAGTAAGTCAGAGTTGTGTTAATACATTTAACATTTTGTTTAGAAAAAAAAATATATAATAATAAAATAGATATGAGAGCCCCTTGCCCCTTAAAGCGTCTGTGCATGTCCCTGGTAAAGGGTCTACTTTTATTTGAGTGCACTCACAATATCAACAAAATATTGCTTTTGCAAAATAAAATGCAATTAAAACAAACAAACAAACAAACAAACAAACAAACAAGATGCACTTTATGCCGATCTGAAACTGTTCATTGTCCTCACAGGCATGATAAATATATCTATGGAAAGTTTTAAATTACTTTAAAACAAAATAATTAAATAATTCACAAACAAAAACTCTTATCATGTCATCCATAAAGGTGCATTTCCCTCTAAAGGCACGTCCAGTGAGTAGATGATCTTCATCTTCATCTTTGTTACACTGAATGTGAAATAGAATGGGCTAGCCTAAATATTAAAGGCAAATTATGGTTCAGTATTTAATTAATTACTACTACTACTACTACTACTACTAGTCTACTAGAAAAATCCTTGGTTGTGGGCAGTCCTAGTTTTAGTCCAGTCCTTTTTTCTACAACTGTCCTAGCTGTGCTGAAGGCCCCCCGCTGCTGCTGGCAGGGACACTGAACGCTGTCCAGTTAGTATATGGTCACTGCTGCACAGATGATTTTTAACAGGTTTTGCACAGGCATTTAGCATGGAGTGAGAATGGTTTGCATATTCATGATAATCTTAACTTTAATTTTCTATTACTGTGAATGTGCAGCTAACGGAAATAACGGGAATAGTGGAAAAAAAGTGGGAGGGGGCCCTTGGAGGTAACTGGCCATTAACCATGGTTTTATAGTTAAAGTGTGCTAATCATATTTCAATGGCACATTGATTAATATTTCTATAACCATAGTTTTACTACAAATACCATGGTTAAACTATGGTTAGTGTAGCAATACCATGGTTAATTTGTGGCTACCATGGTATATACTATAGTAACCATGTTTTTTGGTTAATTTTTGTAAGGGCTCACTGTCTGAGCCTGCTTCTGCCTCATTTTCAATGAAAGTAGGGGAGAGAGGGGTAAGTTGAGCCAGTGGGTAAGTTGACTCACCCCCTGTACGTTGGCAGCTGTACACTTTTACTGTCATGTGACCATGTATTTTGAAACCACCCATAATTTCTGACTGTGAAAAGGAGAAACACATGGGGGGAATGGAAGGTAGTAAAGTACAATTTTAGCATGACAGATTTAGCCTAATGATTGTTAGATCAAAGCAAATGTATCCAGGTCTAAAAATATTTATGATACGCATAGGTGATTTAGCAACATATAAAACCATGCAAATCATTTAGCTGAATTAACCTGAATTGGTAAGAAAATTTTAATTGAGTTTTGTGAAGTAAATTGATTCAGCATTGTAACTTTCCCCACCATATGAAACTGTAGTTAAATGTCTGAATTATAAACTGATATTTTAATTTGATATTATTGGTGTAGTTTATCATATATACATATTACTTGTAGTTTAGGAACAGTATTCAAGCACATCAAATCCTTCTCTGATAAGAACCAGTATATTCTTTTCACCACATTATAATCAGATATATCTTTCCAACTGTAATCGCTAATGGCCAACAAACTATGTTTAGTCTGTTTTTGAAAAGGTTACAACATATTTTTTATTTTCAGTTTGTAAAATAAAATAATTAAATTAATTAAAATAATTAAATTAGCTTTTAAATAATTATTTATTTCTCATGCTGAATCAGTTTCAGTCAGATGGTGCATCTTACCCACTGACTTGACTTGGGTCAACTTACCCTTAACCCAGGGCAAACTGAGCCATTGGATTTATTACTCATGAAACTCAATTCAGCTGTTCTGAAACCAAAAACTCAGAGTTTCCCATCTCATGGCAACTCAACTTTGAGTTGGTTGAACCCCCTTATTGAAACAGGCCCCAGATCATCCACTGACTGTAATGTGGATTGTAATGCATCTACCTGTTAATGCAGCAACCCCACGGGAACTATCATCTCCACGGCGAAGCGGGCGGGAAAATACGGCGCGGATTAACAAAATCAACATGTAAATATTCCTTATCCTAAATTGTCTCTGTCAGAAGTTGCTTTTGTTGATAAAGGAAATCAACTTGTAAAATGTAAGCCGTCGTTATAAACTGCAATGTAGAGATCGTTGATCAAATGACTGATCAAGCAAGCAATTAAAACGAGGCAATGCATACAGATTTCAGAATCTTGGAAATATATTTATAGTATTAATTAATGGACTATAGCTTAGGACAAAACAACCGAGATAAGAAAAAACAACTGGCATGATTCGCAGAGTGAACCTCCGTTCGTGCCAGCACTGCCCTGTCCGTTTGACCAATTGTCTTCTTTGTCGTAGCCTACGTCGAGATACACTGAGATGAATGACTGAGCCACATCGCGGACTCATGAGCAAGTTTACTACGAGCTGCCAAATCCCTCACAATCGCCTGCTCATTGCACTTTAATTTTCATTTTTATTAATAAACACCTTTGAGACCTGATGACACACCCACTGTTTATGTCTTTGTTCAATAAGCCACATATTGTAATTGTATGTGCACCAGGGCCGTGCACAGGGGGGTGGCCCGGTGGCTAGAGCCACTGCCCCTCTGCCCTCATTGGCTGAGGTGCCCCTCTCACCAGTCCTACTATCACCCCAGCTCAAAGCGTTCTGTTACCACTCTGTTAATAACAATGGCGAATCCATCATCCATCAACATTTTAATTTAAATTAGAACTCTAATCCAAGATTTGTTGATCTGTTTAAAATTAGGTGATGCAACACAATGCGATTTAACATAAAACCCAGATCAACAAATCCTTGATTAGCTATAAACTTCACTTAATCCTTGTTGGTGCAACCCACCCCTCTTACCTGGAAGCAATATTCAACAACACTTTTCCAAAAGTAAAATGACAGAATTCCAGTAAGTACAAGGAAACACTGTAGAGGATGGATTTCCTTGGAAAGTGAATAATGAACGACCATTTCCCCAGACAGCTATATGCACTGACTCAAAAATGTTTCACATTGATCCTGTTTAATGCAAAATGCTAAATATATTTTTGTTAAATACCGGATCCATTAAAACTGCACTCAGACACACTCATATCCCACCGCAACTCACACTATATCCCTGTCCAGACCCTCATAAGGCAGCTGCGCACTGATGTAAACAAAGTCTGACAGACAGTAACCTGATCATGACTGACTGGAAGGAATTACATATGTCACGAAATACTTGCCAGAAAGGAATATCAACTGAGTTTCCATTGAAATCTCATGGAGATTATGAATGAATATTAAAAAATTCTATATGAGAAGTAAACAGGTTGAGTCAACCTAAAATAATTTGTTACCTGGCTGCCTTAAAATTTTGGGTTCAGTCATCTTGAAAAAAACAAAAAACAAAAACAAAAACAAAAAAAAACTATTTGAAATGTTACGTTTTACTTAGTGACAACTTAAAATTTTAAGTTGAATCAACTCAAATATCTAAGGCAGCCAAGTAACACAACTCTTAAGTTTAACAAACATTTACTTACTTTTTTTTTTTTTAGTTTTGTCAACTCTAATATCTAAGCTGTCACTTAAAGGCATACTCCACCCCAAAATGAAAATTTTGTCATTAATCACTTACCCACATGTCGTTCCAAACCCGTAAAAGGTTTGATCATCTTCGGAACACAATTTAGGATATTTTGGATGAAAACCAGTAGCTTTTTGACTGTCCCATTGACTGCCAAGTAAACAACACTGTCAAGGCCCAGAAATGAGAAAACAAAAACGACTTTAGTCAACAATTCTTCTCCTCTATGTCACCGTAGCGCCATTTTGGAAAGTATCCACTGGACGTAAACAGTGTACGCTGTTCTGCATCAGCCACAACACACAGATAAGCTGTTTTTGTTCGAATCAAAGCGTAAATACATTTTGTAACACAGTGGATACTTTCAAAAATAGCGCTACGGTGACAGAGGAGATGAATTGTTGACTAAAGTCATTATTTTTGTTTTCTTTGCGTACAAAAAGTATTCTCGTAGCTTCGTAAAATTACGGTTGAACCGCTGACAACAGATGGACTATTTTGACAATGTCTTTCATACATTTCTGGGCCTTGACAGTTTTATTTACTTGGCAGTCAATGGGACAGTCAAAAAGCTACCGGTTTTCATCCAAAATAGTTTTTACACTGATCTCACTGTAATTCAAACATATTTTATTAGGTGTAATTCGTATGGATGACCACACCTAAAAAAAAAAAAAAACATGCTATGAGAACGTGTACATTCTCTGGTATCGAACCTGTGTTTGTATGATTACACCAATTTGTAGTGCAACGCTCTACTGAGCTACAAGTAATCCTGAAAGTGCATTGGATACCTGTTGCTGATAGGGGAGCAATTGTTGTATATGCTCTATGGAGACGTATTTTGAGGATTTGTGAATACGACTTACATCGGGCGTATAAATTGGAGGACATGTTGAGCCTCTCACCATACTTCCTGTGAAAGTTTTACAAAAAATAATCCCGAACCAAATCTCTGCTCAACACACCAGCGAATCCCAAATGTCAGGGGAATCCTCTTTGACCTTAAATATTTTCTTGACATTTCAATAATGAACATTTAAATAAATTAACAACATTTGCTTGTTTACTATCTCTTATGTAGGTTGGTCACAGAACATTCAGATGCAGGCAAACAAACACCACAAAACCAGTCTTAAATTGCTGGGATATATGTGTAGCAATAGCCAAAAATACATTGTAGGGGGTCAAAATGATTGGTTTTTCTTTTATGCCAAAAGTCATTAGGATATTAAGTAAAGATCTTAATATCTTAAACAACTTTAAGTACAATTTTCTCAATATTTTTATTTTTTGCACCCTCAGATTTTCAAGTAGTTGGATCTCGGCCAAATATTGTCCTACACTGAAAAAAACAATAAGTAATATTTATTTAATTTTTATTTTGCAAGTTTTTCCACACATATTTTGAAAGTACAATTTAAGTATGGAATTAAGTAAAATCTACTTAACTAAGTTAAGTAAAATTAGTAAAGGAAATAAATGAATTTAACGTGTTAGAGTTAGAATTTCTGTTTAATTATTTTTAGTTTACCCTGCAGTCCTCAAGTACAATTCACTCAGCCATGGTTTGTAAACTTTACTCAAACATTATAGCACTGAAAATAATGCCATTAAAAGCATTTTCAAAAGGTTCACTTACAAACATGTACGTAAGCAATAGACGTTTCCTCATTGTTTTTAAGGTTATATGTTGACACAATGTAGTTGTAAACCAAATTAACACAGAGACCTCAATACTTGGCACATGATACACAATGATGGTAAAAATCAGTAAATAGTTTATGAGTATGAATGGGTCATTTTGAGTAGTAAATGAACTCTAGATGTTACAAAACAGCAAGTTATTTAACCTAACAACAAAGACAACCATTAAACAGTGTAAATACATCTCAAAAACAGTAAAAAAAAAAAAAGTTAACCTTATTAATTATTTGTGCCCAAGTGCATGATGGGAACAAAGGGATCACGACTTTGAGATTTACTTAATCTTTGTAAAAATAACAAACGATTCCAAGTAAAATTCAAATTTTAAATTCTACAAGCTTAAATTGTGTACTAATATTGAATTTACTTTTTTTTTTTAATTATTCTTGCCTGAACTAATTATTTAATGTAAAAATTTAGTTTTTCTGTGTTATTTACTTCACCACAAAATAATTTTTATCAGTGTATCATAACAGACATACATCAATGGAGAGCTTATTATTCAACTTTCAGATGATGCATAAATCTCAACTTTCAGATGATGCATAAATCTCAATTTTGAAAAATTGACACTTACAACTGGTTTTGTGGTCCAGGGTCACATTTTAGAGTTCTTATATTCAGCTTCTTTATTATTATTATTATTATTATTATTATTATTATTATTTTTAATCTGGATGCTCATTTCATTTAAATTAACAATCTATGTTAAAAAGCTATTTACTTAAACCTAATTATATCAACTCACAAACTGACCCCATTTGCCCTCATGAAGCCGATTATCCAGTCCAGAATCAGTTCTGTTGATTGAATGATTCAATGACTCCTTTGTAAATCTTGTCACCAACCGTTCAGCGTGAAATGGAGTAACGATATAGCAGAAAAGATCACAGGAACATGCAAAGAAAACGAACAAAGCGCTACGATCAAAGGAAACACCTCTGGGCCAATCGACTTCCAGTGAATGTGACATTTTTCCAACTAAATAAACAACAGCAGTCAATGGCATGATGTTGTGTACTTCAGTACCCAAGTAAACGTGTATATTTGTGTGTGCCAACACACGTCTGTACAAGCATCTGTATGAAAGCAGGATGCTGATTCAAAAATTACTACCAGGAGTGGTGCTTGACCAAACCGTTTGCTCAGATAGAGGCGTGTGGGCACGTGCTGTACCTTTACTGGAGGTGTGTGTCACTGACAGCTGTGTATTTCGAAATCTATTAGGAAAGATGATCAAATGATAAGATACAATGAAGTTAAAGACAGAGAGACTCCACCTCTCAGAGAGAGACTGAGAGAGAGAGAGAGAGAGAGAGACACACACACACACACACAATAACACGCCGAGACATGAGGCTGCACAGAATATAGAAAGAGCCACAGAAATATGTGGACCATAGATAGGAACGACAGACGAACGCAGTGAGAGCACCAGGGAACTGAACTACCCGTGGAGGAACTAAGAAAGAAAGAAAGAGAAGGAAACAAACATTGCTTTCACTTTTTTTGTTTCAACCACTGGAAATATCAAAAGGTAAGAATTATTTCTTACATTCTGAACATAACCGAGTCGTCAGTCAGTAGATCAGAGTTAATTATTATCACTGTGATTACTGTGAAAGGGATATGAAGACATGCTTGTAATATGAATAAGATGTTTTTAATAATTAAATATATCTAAATACTATATCTGTGTTGTATGCGTTTACAATATGAAGTTTACATTTATACATTTAGTAGATGCTTTATCCAAATCATTCAAGGAATACGGTTTGCCCTTGTGCGCTTTCTGGGAATTAAAGCTATGACTATGTCATTGCACAATACCATCTGAGCTACAGAAATGAGTCATAGTATAGTAAACTTCATTAAAGTAGCAACTTCTTAAGGTGTTGCTTAAGAAAAGTTTTACAGAACAATGTACGTATGGTATGGTTCATATTGAAAGAAACACAGGAAATAAAACTAGGACGAGACATTGTTTTCCCCTAACTTTCCAAGCTGTTAGTGCATCTTATTCAGATTTTAAAATGTTCTTAGCACTTTAGAAATACTTGAGTAAAGTTTCTTTAAGGAAAATAAGCAAAAAGTGGTTCTTTTCTTCTTAGTGATCTTTATTTTTGAAAGCGTACCGGATGTTTTCTCAGCTCTGGTTCTATCTACAGACATTGGCTTCAACTCGATTCAAAGCCACATGAACAAGCCAATCAAGATCTTCAGGATTACTAGACAATTACGGGCAGATGAGATTGATCAGGTTTGGAGCTACATCAACCAAACTCTGCATGACAATAGCTGCGTTTCCATTACCCTCCAAATTGCGCAATCTGAAACTGCAAATTGAAAATAAAACACTTTCACAAAAACACCCAAAAGCCATCAACATCCCACCAAAATCTGTTGCCATGTTTTATCGCATGAGAGAAAAAAAAAAAAAAAAAGTAGTCGCATAGCATGATGGAAGCCCCATCATTTTGCAATACTTTTTTTAATCAATATTTATTTAAATATTTATTCAATATTTATTTGAAGTATGGGTGAGGACTTAAGAGTTTCTTTAGCAGTGGAGAAAATTGACAAAACACAAAGAGGGAGAAGAAATGTGTCGCTGTTTATTTCCATTCAAATATGTTAAGTGTGACACCAACAGCATGGTAAATAAAAAAAAAATAAAACAAAGAATTCAAAAAAAAAGTTTTAAAGAAGTCTTGTATGCTCATCAAGGCTGCATTTATTTGATTACAAAAATACAGAAAAAAAAACTAATATTAGTTTAAATAGCAATATTGCAAAATGTTATTACAATATAAAATAATTTTAATATACTTTAAAATATAATTTATTCATGTGATGCAAAGCTGAATTTTCATGAGCTGTAATGCCAGTCTTAAGTGTCACATGATCCTTCAGAAATCATTTTAATATGCCGATTTTTTACTTGTATTGTCAATGTTGGAAACAGTTGTGCTGCCAAATATTGTGATTCTTTTTTTCAGGATTCTTTGATGAATAACAAGTTAAAAAGAACAGCATTTATTCAAAATATAAATATTTTCTAACAATGTATTTTTTTTTATTTTTTTATGTGTTAATCAATTTAACACATCCTAGGTGAATAAAAGTATTAATTAAATTATTAAATTAATAATTAAAATAATAAAAATGTACTGGCCTCAAACTTTCAAACATGTGGTGTATATTGCTAGAAAACCTTATATTTTGAATAAATACCGTTCTTTTTAACCTTTTCTTGATCAAAGAATCCTGAAAAAAGTATATATATATATATATAAAAAAAAACAAAAAAAAAAAACAATGGTTTTCAAACTTTGATAAATCAGCATATTAGAATGATTTCTGAAGGATCATGACACTGAAGAGTAATGATACTGAAAATTTAGCTTTGTATCACAGGAATAAATTACATTTTAAAACATATTCACATAGAACAGTCAATTTAAATGACCGAGGAACGTCTTTAAAAACCATTAAAGACGCCCAAACTTTTGAGCGACAATGGATATATAATTTGTGTTTGTACGGTAGAACAGGGAAAATACGGCTATAATTTAAAAGCGGTGGCTTATAACAGTCCCTAGCACTGAAAAGTGCCCTTTTATTTCCTTCTATGCCAATCAACCAATCACAGTCTTCAAAAGGCTGTTTAATGCCTAGCAACGGGGTCGACCACACCTCCTCATTAACTTAAAAGTTTTTGTCTTTTCCTTGCATTGCAGGCATTCCAAAACTCTTTGTCATCTACATAAAACCTTAACTGACAAATATATTTACCATATCTACCCCAGAGATTTTTTTTTTAGCCCTGAAAACTAAGTTTTTAAATGCTATTTGAGCATAAGAAACAGCATTCATGGGGCAATTAATTTCAGATTTTTGTTGCCGATTTGACATACGTAATTTAATTGTGAGTTCAGCGAGCAGTTTTTGAGATTTCAGGATTCCCCCATTCATTAAGACTTGGTCGTATATGAGCTGCCCGAAGCGTACAGACTATCTTTGAAAAGGACTTTGTTTTAAAATGTTTTATTTTAATTTGTTTTTGTAATGATTTAATTAATTGTTAGCTTTTCATTAAACTCACAAACCTCCTGCAGTTCCTTTTCAAACCATGGTTTGGGAAAGCTTGATGTAATATAATGTTTAATGCACTTCAGGTTGTAAATTAGAAGGAATGGAACATATGTTTTTACTCTTTGCATTTTTTGCATCATCATGTAAAAAGATATTTATATTTAAATCAATGTGATGTTAAAAGTTAAAAGTAATCCAAAAGTAATCTGATTATATTACCTAAAATGAGCTTTTTTCCCCCTCATTTCTTACATTTGGACTGACAGGATTTGCCCTACACTGTGTTTGTCCTTTGTGTTGGAAACAGTGTTGCCAGTAAGTTACTGTAAAAACCCTCTAACAGTGTACATCAATATGGTAATCACGATATGACCATTGTTGCACCGTTACGGTTATATTTATCACACTGCCACATTATGCAACCCATGCTATATTTGGGCTGTAATTGTCAATGCTGTTTTTTTAGTAAGATCACTATCAGCAATCCAGGAAAAGTGTGTGGGCATCTGCTCATGTCAGTGCACATCTCCTCACATGCATTTACCGTTTTTCTTCCGTGCACGTCACTAGAATATTGTCATCTGTGTCAAGCGTGTTAAGACTCGCTGCATACGTTTCAGGCCAGTGTTCTACGATACAACATCTGCTTAATGAACTGTGCGGAGATTAGATGTGGTCAGAAGGAAACAAAGAATACACTGGATTTATTCTCGTAAAAGCCAGAATTGAACACGATTTTACACAAAGCCACAGATGCATGTGTTTGTTTGTGTGTCATGCTCTGTGGATTGATTCAGAATCAGGTGTGGGCAGCTGTAAGCAGGTGTAGTCGAGCGTTCATTACTCTATTGTGTTCTCACAGAGGGCGTGTTTGTCTTTGTTAGTGGGTGTGAGTGGATTTTCGCGTCTGTTTGAGGTATATGTCTCAGACTATGTTGAATCTCCTAGACGTACGCTAGACAAACACTCCATACAGTCCAAAGACTGGCCACATTGAAATGGGAATGTTAGAAAGTCAATCCAAGCGTGTTGAGCTTTACTTTAGCAAATCTAGTTATCAGCCTGCCTTTATTTCGTCTGATCCCGAGTTTGGTTTTGGAGGAATTAGGAAAGAATTGTGAAAGATTTCTGGAGCATATTTACACCAGCAGCGTTCATGTCTGGTCTCGCTATCAGGAAGCAGGTTTTATGTGGACAAACGTGTTACAGCTTTTGTCCCATTTTCCCATGGATCTAAATGTAAATAAATGACTTGGTACCTGTGGTTTTGCATTGGTTTTCGCTGAACAGTGTTGCAACAAACAGTTACACAATTTATCTGTAAAAAAAAGAAAGAGTTAAAGTTATGCTAACACTAAAATAGTTTACATTTTATATATTAATTTATTTGTTAATCACATTTACTTTCTACATTTCCTTTTTTTTTTAAATACAGAAAAATGACAAGTTTAGACAATTTTGTGTGCCACAATTGGCTTTTGCACACAATTTTTCTCATTTGTGACCCTGGACCACAAGGGTATTTCTATTTTTATTTTTTATTATTAAATTGAGATTTATACATAATCTAAAATAAGCTTTACATTGACTTATGAAAATATTTGATGAGAAGCAATATTTAGAAGACAATATTTAGCTGAGAAACAACTATTTGAATAGGTGAAATCTGAGGGTACAAAAAAAAAACAAAAAACAAACATTCTAAATATTGAGAAAATTGCCTTTAAAGTTGTCCAAATGAAGTGCTTAGCAATGCTTATTACTAATTAAAAACTAGTTTTTTTTTTTATATATTTAAGGTAGGACATTTACAAAATGTCTTCATGGAACATTTTTGACAAAATAAAAATCAATAATTTTGATCTATACAATGTTTTTTGGCTATTGCTGTAAATATATATATATATATATATATATATATATATATATATATATATATATATATATACGTGTATATATATATATATATATATACACATATATATATATATATATATACATATATATATACACACACACACACACACATACATACACACACACTTACTTGTATACAATTTAAATTATAAATAAATAAATATTATTATTATTATTATTATTATTATTAATAATAATAATATTATAAATCTAAAAAAAAATTCCTTAAAATATAATACATGGGTGTGTATTTATACATACAAAATAAATATACATAGTACACAAATATATAGTATGTAAACATAAACTTTTATTTTGGATGCGATTAATCGTTTGACAGCACTAATTCATTTGTTCAACTGACAGCCATACGGCTAACCTTTAAGCAATAGTGCACTCAACAGTTAAAAATATCTCTCACACACCCTCATGTTGTTCCAAACCCGCATTGACTGACTTCCTTCTGTGGAACACACGTAAACATGTAAATCCTTTATCTTGAGCTAAACTGCTGGTTCCCACACAACAAAAGCAGATTTCAAGTTCCAGAAACGTTAAAACAACAACAAAAGAAGAAAACAAAAAGCAAAACATAAAACAATAAAAGTGCTTTTCAATGCTGGTCAGACAAACATAGTTCAGGTAATGCAGATCTCACCTAATTAGCTGAATCTGAATCAGGTGTTTCAAATAATGAAGACCTACAGAAGATGCAATGCTGTGGATCATCAGAATGATAAAGAGTCAATTTTGCATCTGAAAGCTGAATAAATAAGCTTTCCACTGATGTATGGTTTGTCAGGATAGGATAATATTTGGCAGAGATAAAATTGACAAAATCTCCTTTAAAGTTGTCCAAATGAAGTTCTTTGCAATAGATTTTACTAATCATAAATTAGGTTTTGATATATTTACGCTAGGAAATTTACAAAGTATCTAACATGATCTTTACCTAATATCCTAATGATTTTTGGCATTAAAGAATTTCTACAAATATACCCATGCTACTTAAGACCGATTTTGTGGTCAACAACCATGTAGGTTATTTATTTTTTTTTTTTTATAACAATTCCCCTTTTGTGTTGCACAAGATCTTACAGATTTGGAGCAACATTAGAGTGAGTAACTAATGACCTTTCATTTCTGGGTAAAGTGTTGCTCTGATGATTGAACTCCTTTGTACTCTTATCCTTGATGATTCTCCCTGACTGATTTTTTGTGTCTAGCCACACAAATAATTAAACAACATGAAATGGCTAGACTAGACAGCTCATCACTAAATGATGATTAAATCCAAACAGCCCTATGACAAACTGCTCATGTAAAGGTCGGGAGGAAATAAAGTCTGCTTAGATAAGCATCATTTGTACAACTCATTCGAACAGGCACAAAAAACAAGGTTCTTCAGAAACACAGGCCATCAGCCCCAAGAGCTTATGCGCTAGTTTAGCGTTTGAAGTGGGTACTGAAGCAGGAATACAGTAATTGATGGAAATGCCTGATGTGGTTTGGTGAAGAGATAAACGGTTAGCTGTGTGAATGTCATCTAAAGATAGTTTTGCAACTTGAAACACGGTTGAATTTATTTCTCATGATCTTTTAAGACCTTTTGACCTGCAGACGTCAGTTTTGTAGACAAGATAGAAACTTTGAAATAGAATTCATGTGTATTAAATAAAGTCAAATAAATGTTTATTAATAATAATTATTAGAAGATTTGAAGTGCATATTGGAGAAAAAAAAAAAAAAAAATCATGATGTGCTTATTGCACAGGTCATCATATCTTCCCATAACTCCTTTTTGTGTTACTGCATAACTTTGATGACTTTACTGTTACTAATAATGTTACGCAAAAAATGTGAAATTTACAATTTCCTTACAATTTCCTACTAAACTCATTTTTTAAATAATTTCATAAATATGATGACCTAACTATTATGTTATGCAGAAATGCAAAAAATATTATATATTTGCATTTTGTAGTAGTTTATGTATTTATTTTTAGTATTTATATTTATTTTTCATGTATTAATATTAATAATGATTAATATAACTAGTATTAAAATGTAATATCTCTTGTAATTTTGGTGCATACATAATTTAATGTTCAGTAAGCCTTCTGAAACTATAGCTCACCAAAAATATTTTTGAACGCTGACTAGTTATTTGTATTGTGCAACATCCTTCTTAAATGGATGAAGGTTTACCTACTAGTAAAAACCTCAGTCAGCATAAATGATCACAAATCATTTCCTGTATGAACTTCCTGTAGTGATAAACGCAAGGTTTGTGGGCAAAAGTGGCTCCTCAGACAAAAACTGGCACGCGCCACATATAAAGTCTGTGTAGGCAGAGTTTCATTGTTAATTCTTCAGATTCATTCTGCATTTTCTAGACTTTCACGTTCCTTGTTCTGCGTTTCTTTTCTTTCCTGTCCCCGAGGGCCTCTAATGGACACAGTGTTCTGGCCGTCTGTGGTCTTTCACTGTACATGGTTTGCGGTCATATTGCATTGAGGAGATCTGGCGTGAGGAGATAGCGATCACGTTATGCAAACTTCTGTAACCACTTAAGCGAAAAGTTGTGTTTGCAGTGCATCAGGGAGCCTGTGAGCGTCTGCCGTGTGCTAATGCCTTCACTAATGTACAGTAAGTGGCTCTGAGGACATAATTTTTTCCACTGGCCTTTTTGCCGGCCGCCACTGAGACGTGCTGAAGCTACGACTCTCTGACCTGTGCTGCTGTCTGAAGACCACAAACGCCATTTACAGTGGCTCACACCCTCTTTATGAGCGTCTTATATTGACAATAGATCTATAATGCATATAATGCAATGCCAAAAATATCGGCACCCTTGCAATTCTGTCAGTAACTGCAAAACTTCTCTCAGAAAATTGTATTGCAAATGTTTTAGTGTTCACATGCTTATTGTTTTTGTTTGCTCTGGAACAACACACACACACACACACACACACACACAAAGAGAAGAAAAGTCAAACTTGATCAAATTTCACACAGAAATAAAAAAAATGACTGGACAAAATGATTGGCACCTTGTCAAAATTGTAAGAGATGCTCCTGTAATTTGTAGTTAGACACACCTGTGCCATGTAACAGCTGTGGGCAATATAGTAATCCCACTTGCAACCAGTTAAAATGGAGAAAACTTGACTCAATCTTTATGTTGTGTGTCACACTGAGCATGGAGAAAAGAAAGAAGTGTAAAGGGTCACGGTCGTTGAGCCATCACCATCTGGAGTGACAGAGCAGAGGACTGTCCCGGAGCCAGAGCCTAAAGAGTCTGACCAGGTGCGTGAGCCGGCTACATCGTCCATCCCCAAGGGAGTTCTTGTGGAGATCGAGGGTTTGGAAGAAAGCCCCGCCCACACTCCCACCGCTGAGAGTGAGCTGCGACTGGCCTCTGGGAGCCATTATAAGGAACTTTTTGAAAATTTTTGATATGGATTTGTTTGACTGGGGTGGGGAGTTTCTGTTTTACCCTCCTGTGTCTCCTCTGGTCCCACCCAGTCCCCCAACGTCTATTAAACTCCCACCCACTTTCCCTCCCCCCCTCTTCTACCGCTTCCTGTCAGTCCTGCCACCTCTCGGTCACCGAAGTCACCTGCTCTGCCTTGGCCCTCTGGATTCTCTGCTTTGCCCTGGCCCGTCGGCTCTCCATCTCCACTTCGGGCTCCACCTCCACCTGCTCCGCTGCCATCGGTCAGCCCTTCCTTCACCATGGCTCCTCCCTCCGACTGCTCCTCCATGAAATTCCATCATGGCTGTGGCCTGGGTCTCACCTGGCTCCTCCTGCTCCAAATCCCTCCTGTCTCCTTCCTGGTTCCTCCCTCTGTCTGACCCACCCTGGACCCTTCTGTCTCCTCGCTGGCCCGTCGGCTCTGCGTCTCCACCTGTTCTGCCGTCGGTCGGCCCCCTGGAGTTGTCAGCCCTTCCTCCACCATGGCTCCTCCCTCTGTCAGCTCCTCCGTGGGATTCCATCATGGCTGTGGCCTGGGTCTCACCTGTCTCCTCCCTCTGTCTGATCCACCCTGGACCCTTCTGTCTTCTCCCTGGCTCCTCCCTCTGTCTGATCCACCCTGGACCCTTCTGGCTCCTCCCTCTGTCGGATCCTTTCATCTATGACTCCTCCCTCATCAGATCCACCCATGGACTCTGTTATTTGTTCCACCTCCTGAACCCCCTCCCTCCCTCCACTGTTGGTACTTCTACAGCGCGAGGTCGTGCCTTCTGGGAGGGGGGCAAACTGTAACGCTGTGGACTCTTTTTTTTTTTTGTGTTTTGTTCCTGTCTTCTGTTGGTTTAGTCCTTTTGTATTTTGGTTTCCTGTTTCCTGTTTTTCCATATTTGGTCAGGTTCCTGTTCATCCCCCTTGTTATGTCGTCATCAATTAATTAACAAGCCTGTTCTGTTGCAGTTCACTTTGTCAGATCTACTTGTTACTTCTTGGACGTCTACGTATGTTCCTGCTCTTTGTCTCTGGATTACCTTTTGTGGATGTATTAAAGACTTTACATTGCATTCCTCCTCGTTGTGCACTCCTCCCTACACAATGTGTTCTTGCATAATAATTATTAATAATTTATCTTTTGATTATTGCTGTTGCCTCTAGTAATTCTGAGTAATTTAATTTAATTAATTTTTTTTTTTTTTTAATTTCCAGTCGTTTTAAGCCAGCTGTCACGTTTGCGTTGTAGCAGCAGGGAGAATGCTGAAGTCAAACTTCACTTGAACAGTCTTTTAATAAAGAAACCGCAGAGAAAATACAACTTGGGAACACACACAAACAACTAGGAACGTGGTATACTGACGTTAGACCGGAAACGTCAGGAAAGAACTCAGAACAGACAGGAACTAATAAACACAAGATAACAAGGAACTCAGGTGCTGGGAATAATCAGTTTCAAGAACGGGAACAAGACCAAATAAGGACACTCAGGAACTAAGATCGGTGGAAAACACAAAAAACACAGTTCACAATTCTGACATAAAATATAATAATTTTTAAACAATAGTTGACTTCAATAAAAAAAAAAACACAAACAAACAAAAAAACAAGCAGCTACCTAGCATGTGTTCTTTCCAATATTTACCTAGCCCTGGGTTGCCAAATAACCCAAGTTTTTAACCCAGCATTTTTAGTGAGTGTCTGTTTGGATGTTAGACTGAACAAAAGAGTCTTCATTTTCTCCCAATATCTGAGGCACTGAGAACGCAGTGGATTACTTTTATTTTTGAAGGCAATGCACCTTAAAATCTACCTAAATACGCTTATGTCTGTGCAAATCATTTCACTCCAGACTTCTTTGTAAATATCATGTCATTATACTGCTTAACTAATTTTTTTGACTGTATTTGTGCGCGTTTGATATCTAAGTATTTTAGTGCCATGCTGTTAGTTCAGTGGGGCTAGCAAACACATCCTTCCTGAGCCATTTCATCCTACTTAAAAAAAAACAAAAAAAAAACACTCTCTTTATTTCTTTCCCTTTCTAGCTTGTACTTGTTTTTAGAACAATACTGTTCTTGGTATTATTTGCACAGCCTGTGTCTGCTAAATGACTAAATGTAAATGTACTTTCGGTGTGTTTGACTTCCCATATGTAGTTTCAGCTTAATTTTATTAAGATTCACAGTATATAACCTTCGTCTTTTCCTGTTCATAATGTTTTGAGTTATAATCAGTTTGTAATTTTGTGATTCATCTCATAATCATGTGATCACTATAGATAAAAGGAATGGAAAAATACTGCTGAAAATGTCACTGCTCATTGATGCATTTATCTACTGACTGATAAAACCTTAAATGAATGGACACCATTATCAAATCAAGCATGTTTATTTGAAAATATCAGTTGATCAGTAAAATTATGCTGTAAAATCATTGTGTAATGAGAAAAAAAAACAACTCAGTGTACTAGAGAAGTGTATTTTCCAGTAACTTCCTACTAGATATAGATTAACAGACTTAACTGAGGGGGGAAAAAAAAGTTGCACAAGCAAAAACTGTTGCTCAATTTTGTCAGTCATTGCAGGAAACTGCAGTCACCGTCATTAAGTTATATTTTAGTATCTTTAATTCTATATACTAATATTGCATTTTCACAGTCATTAAATCTATATCTATATAAAGATACACATAATGTTGTTGTTTACATTTCAGTACTAACTTTAATCCACATGGACAACAGAAGAATCACAACAGTTGTCAGCATTGATTATAATCAGAAATTTCTTGAGCAGCAAATCAGCATATTATTGACTGCAACTGACAGAATGTTGTCTTTTCCTCCTCAGATCGCCAAGATGGCCTTGAACCACAATGAAGTCCTGTCCTCCTCTCCTCTCCTACATGTCGCTCTGTCCTCCAACCCAAAAGTCCTTTCCAGCCCATCTCTGAACATGTCAGCACAGCATACCACCAACATCTCCTCTGGTACTGAGACCATCCTGAGCAACAGCAGCGGAGCAGTTGCTGGTGCGGCGATCCTTGGCCTTGTGTTCCTCCTCGGTGTCCCCGGGAACATGTTCATCGTTTGGAGCATCTTGGCCCGAGCGCGACGCCGCTCCATCACCACTCTCCTGATTCTGAACCTCGCCTTCGCCGACGGCTTCCTCATGCTGCTGACGCCCTTCTTCATGGTGTATTTGGCTAAGCGCAGTTGGATTTTCGGCATGACGCTGTGCAAAGTCCTGTTCTACCTCTGCTGTGCCAACATGTACGCTTCCATATTTCTGATCATGCTGATGAGTCTGCACAGGCTGGTGGCGATAGTGTGGCCGAAGCGTGTCGGCGCGCTGACGGAGCGCAAGATGCTCACACGGGTGCTTGCGGTACTCTGGGTGCTCGCTCTGGGACTCTCTGCACCTGTTTTGGTTTTCAGGGCAACAAAAGAGGTCAACAAAGAGTCTCAGAGTCTCGTGTGCGACTGCCTCCACCCACAACCACAATATGTGAGTCTTTTTTTTTATTATTGTGACTTATTTTAGAAACTGAAACTTTCATACATTCTAGATTCATTACATGTAAAGTAAAATATTTAAAAAAAAAAAAAATGTGGCTTAATTTTGACTAAATTTTGGCTAAATTAAAAAATCCAGTATCTCAAAATATTAGAATATTTCCAAAGATAAATAAAAAAAAACTGATTTGCAAACAGAAAAGTTCAAGTTCTTTAAAGTATGTTCATTTATGCACTTAATACTTGGTCAGCAGCACATATTACAGCAAATGACTGGCTCCTAGCACAAATGACTGCATCAGTGAAGTGTGGCATGGAAGTGATCAGCCTATGGCACTGCTGAGGCACTATTGAGCCTTCAGATCATCTGTATATTTTTGGATCGACTGTTTCTCATCTTTCTCTTGAAAATATCACATAGATTCTTAATGGGGTTCAGGTCAGGCATGTTGGCTGGCCAATAAAACACAGTAAAATCTTGGTCAGCAAACCACTTGCAAGTGGTTGTTGCACTGTGGGCAGGTGCTAAAGTCCTGCTGGAAAAGGAAATCAGCATCTGCATAAAGCTTGTCTATGCAGTGAATGGGTGCCGTCAGAATAAGAGTTTAAACAGCTGATAAAAACATCACAATAATTCACAAGTAAACCACACCACTCCAGTCCATCAATTAACATCTTGTAAAACAAAGCAGAAAGTTTATAAACAACAAAACCATCATTAAGACATTTTAACTTCAAACCGTTGCTTCTGGACAATAATTCATAATAACACATCCATAATAACATGTTCCTCTCACATCAAACTTCGCCCACATATATAACCCTAGACCACAAAACCAGTCATACACAAAAAAAAAAAAACACCCATTTTTGTTAAAAATTAGATTTATACATCATCTGAATGATTTATAAGCTTTCCATTGATAGGACAGTATTTGACCGAGATCTTTATTTGAAAATCTGGAATCTAAGTAAATCTGGAATTACTAAGAACTTAAATGTCCAAATGAAGTTCTTAGCAATGCATATTACTAATGAAAAAATAAGTTTTGATATATTTGTGGTAGAAAAATTTACCAAATATCTTCATGGAACATGATCTTTACTTAATGTCCAGATGATTTTTGGAGTAAAAGAAAAATTTATTGTATTGACCTGTATAATGTATTTTTGGCTAATGCTACAAATATACTGTGCTACTTAAAGGTGCAGTAGAAGATCTTGGGAAATGCTAACTTTAGCCTGATAGCACTGAAAGCGAACGTCCCACCCTCCCTGCAAACTGGCGTCAGTAAAAGTCAATAAAAACGCAAATACATTTGGACCACTTAACTTAATGATTGCTATCTAGATGTGAAGAGACTTTCAACCAGCATAACAAAAAATGTTTCTGAAGACATCACCTATTGCACCTTTAAGATTGGTTTTGTGGTCCAGGGACACATATTTGTTTTGGACTGTTTGGCTTGTAAACATCACTTGATCTTTGCACGTTTCTCTCCTGATTCAGAGGAGATGACTGTTTCACTGGAGGAGGCAATATTATGGATTCATATTTTAGCCACAAGCAATTTTGAAGTAAAAAAAAAAAACAAAACAAAAAAAAAATAAAACACAACAACAACATCATCATAATAAAAATGAATAGTTACAATATTACAGTGGGTTATGATTTGATTTGCATAACACACATAGTTTGTATGTGCAAAATACAGTTTAGGCATAACCTAAAAGTTAATTAAGCCTTACGCAACATTTGCATTATACTGTAAGTATGTATCAGTTCTTGAAGAGGCATCTTCGGCAGCTTCTGTTCTGGAAATGTGAATGAATGAATGAATCAGTTTTGTACATCATTGGAAATTCTGTTTAGAAAAACTGATCAGGCTCTGTCAGACTGCAAGGTGAACAGCAGGTGAACAGCAGTGCAAATAAGGTTGTAATTGGGCCTTTCTGAGTTTTTTTCTAATGTTCATTTGGCAGTTTGAACCTTCCTCTCTGTATAAGAGCTTCTTCACATCATGACACTGTCATGCTGCATCAAGTTCTTGCCACAAATAGTGTTTTTTTTTTTTTTTTCTTCATTTTTCTCGTTTGTAACGTGTCCAACAAGCCTTCTGGCAGACATATTTTCTATAACAAGATCAAGAACGAAATTCAAGTATATGCAGCAGTGTTTGTTCACGGTTTTGTTATTTCATGCCAGTGTTGTTCGCTTGTAGGAGGTGATGCAGTACGGTATGGAAACGTTGCTGGGCTTCTTGCTGCCATACGGCGTGATCATAGGCAGTTACATGTGCATCCTGCGCAGGATCCGCAAGACGCGCTTTCGCAGACGCATCCGCAGCGAGAAACTCATCCTGGTGATCATCGTCACCTTCGGACTGTTCTGGCTGCCGTACCACATCATAAACATGGTGCAGGTGTGTGTCTGTCCATCAAACACTGCATTTCTCAAATGTGAAAGCACCCTAATCATGTTCTCCTCAAACAGGTGGCTGCTGCTCTACATCCAGATTCCCAAGTAAAAGAAAGGTGAGCAACTTAAAAAGAAAATGAACTTATTTCATTTTAAAAATTTGACATGGAAAGCTATTCGTCAAAATTGTGCTGTAAAGCACCTCTAACAAAATAATAGTGTCACTATATACTGCAATAATCCAAAGCAAACTAACATATTTTTTTAAAGGGTTACTCCACCCCAAAATGAAAATTTTGTCATTAATCAATTACCCCACACGTCGCTCCAAACCTGTAAAAGCTTCATTCGTCACAATTTAAGATATTTGGAATGAAAACTGGGAGCTTTGTGGCTGTCCCACTGACTGCCAAGTAAATAGCACTGTCGAGGCCCAGAAAAGTATAAAAGACAGCATAAAAATTGTCCATCTGCCATCACTGGTTTAACCATGATTTAACAAAGATACAATAATACTTTTTGTACGCGAATTGTTGAATAAAGTTGTTATTTTTGTTTTCTTTGCATACAAAAAGTATTCTTGTAGCTTCGTAAAATTATGGTATGATGGCAGGTGAACTATTTCTACGTCTTTCATACTTTTCTGGGCCTTGACAGTGTTATTTACTTGGCAGTCAATGGGACAGCCACAAAGCTTCTGATTTTCATCCAAAATATCTTATTTTGTGTTCGAAGACGAACAAATCTTTTACGGGTTTGGAATGACACAGGGGTTAGTGAATAATGACAACGTTTTTATTTTGGGGTGGAGTATCCCTTTAACTGCTCTTTTATAGCATCTCTAATATTTATAGTCAATTAAGCATTAACAATAGGGCTGTGAATCTTTGGGTAACCAACAAATCGATTCGATTCACGATTTATAGGGTTTCAAGAATGATTTTTGCAAATTCAGAACGATTCTATTTGAGACGATGCGCAATAAAATTTGATGCGATTCGATTCTGCATACTTTAAGTGTATTCACAGGATTATTTAAATGCTTTCCCTAAATTCTTTATATGCTTTTATAACACTTTTGTCCACTGTTAGATGCTAGTTTAATGATGCTATGGCATGACATAGCATATGTAGAAATTTACCCTAGTGAAAACAAAAGTAATATATTTAAAATAAAATTTAAAATAATTAAACTTTATTTGAATTTCTTAATATTAAGCCTAAAATCTGTTTTAATGTCACTATTGTTGAGGATTGTATTCTCTTTGAATAAAAAGGTCTTTAAATGCAAGATATTAAAGTGTACCTGATTATATATTTCCACTTTAGCACAATCAAATATATTCCAGTTCATCTTTTCAGCACTATACTTCCAATTCAGCACACTTTATGTCAGTTTAGTATAGGCCACTAGAAGTACAATTGCAAGGTATTTTTTACTAAGAACATAAATATGTACATTTATACTTAGCATAAAATAATTTTTTAATATATTTATTTAGCTTTATTTTTTATGTAAGCCAAGATAAAAAAAAGGCTTTAAAAGTAGGTATTTTATGTCATTATGTCACACCTTTGCATGATGTGAGCTTCTTTACCTTATTTTCATAAAATAAAATGCTACAGCATTTAAACTATTACTTTCTATCAGCGAATGATGATTTTAATGATGTAGTAACGAGCGCAACTTTCATGCATGTGACAGATAACGTAAAACCTTGCACGCTTATTTTAAGGTTGCCGTTAATGCTGTGGTTAATTGAACCATTTAATTCCTACTTTCGTGTTAACGACATTTAGTTAAAACGTCATTTACGTTTACAATGGAATTGTGCATATGATTTCAGACACTTACAAATTTTTGTTCCATCCAAACGCGCGTCTTTTAACTTCTCAGTTAATGTTAATGGTATGACTGAGAGCCACTGGAAAACTACAGAAAAGTAAAACTACTTCTTGCAGTACTGGCCACGAATACTAAGGACATTGGCTTCTCAAGACTCAAAAAAAAAAAAAAAAACGTGTCGGTGAGAGCCTGCGCGCCATCCAGTGGCAGAAAGTGAATGAAGCGCGTGAAGGAGAGATGTGAGGAAACGAACAACGCTGTTCAAAGTCTCCGTTAATTCGTGCTTGTAGTAATGTACTATAAAACACTGAATCGCTATAGAAAAAGCGATTCATTCAATTATTAGTGTTTTAAATCGATTAATAGCTGAAATCAATGATTCGCAATTCAAAAATCAATTTCAAGATCGATGCATATGCATCGTCAGGTTTTGTAATCGATGCATCGAGAAAACGAATGAATCGTTACAGCCCTAACTAACACCAACCAACTATTCTGCTTCCAACAGGCTAAAACATATCAGGACAAAACTGCGAGCGCTCACCTCCACCGTGGCCTTCGTCAGCAGCTGCATAAACCCCATCCTCTACACCTTCGCTGGGAAGTCGTACATCCGACGGGAGGGTCTGGCCTTCATGGCGCGGCTGTTCGAGGGAACGGCGCTGGAAACGACGCGGAGGATCCGGCGCAGCAACCAGAACAGCCGCGACCGAGAGAAGGAGACGGATGAGGGAGACAGTCTCAAAGACTCCGATTCCACCACTAACGCTAACTTGAGCTCGGTTATTAAAGCTATGCCGCAGATAAATGGTAAGTGAGTGTCTGGCTGCGGCTTGTGACGAGAAACTCAATCCAGAGTGAGAACGTTGGGCTGTACGCTATTCCGGCGTTGCACGGTCTGTAAATCAGGACAGCTTGTGCTTTTGTAAAAGATGGAGGCCAATCCAAACGCACATTATAAAAGAAAAACTGTGTACCAAGAACAAAAAGCCCAGTGCCTAACCCATCACCAGAACGAGGACTGAGACAGCCACAGGTGTTTTACATGGACTAATGGGCTAAACAAGGAACAGGTTCTAAATGTTAAAAACATGGCAAAGAAAGCCCACAAAACCGACCTGGAAAACTGGAAGACCTGTATTAATTCCAGCGCATTCATGTGTTTGTCCAGTAGAGGGCGTCAGGCAGCTAAAAGAGACAGATGAACCGTTCAGGGGTGCGTTTCCCAAAAGCATCGTTAGTGTTGGGGGTAACACATTACAAGTAACGCGAGTTATGTAATAATATTACATAGTAAATAGTAAAGTAACGCATTACTTTTTAACTAATAAGAAAATATCTGAGTTACATTTCCAAGTAAGTAACTCCAGTTACTAATTAAAAGCTCCCCATGTTAAACGAAATTGGGATTAAGATACTAAGATTACTTTAGTTGTAGAAGAATGAATGTAAACATGCATTAATTCATCTCACTCTCAAAGAAAAACTGATTCAGTATTCCTCAAAATGTACAAAAACAGTGAAATTCAACTCAGAATATGATGCAAACCTGCGATAATTAAATATGTTAAATATTTATGTATCTAATCCCATTTCATTAACCACTGTCTTTGCTTCTGACCTTCGATGAGCAAAACTGACTCAAGTTAATCTAACATTTTCTTTCTTTTTTTTTTATTAAAGAGTTTACTCTGTTTTTTTCTTCTGTGGTCTACTGTACAGACGTGAATTTACTTTTCTCTAAGCCTGAGGCTTTTGGTGTGAAAAGGCTTTTACATTTGCCAAAAATAGAGCTTTTTATCTTAAAAACAAACAAGCAAGCCCTGCCCGGATTTAAAAAGTAACGCATAAGTAACGTAACGCATTACTTTCCATAAAAAGTAACTAAATAACATAATTGGTTATTTTTTTGGGAGTAACTTAATATTGTAATGCATTACTTTTAAAAGTAACTCTCCCCAACACTGTAGCTAACTATGGTGGTTAATTCCATTGAACTCTATTGGTAACGACGGAACTTACGAGCAAATCTGCTTTTGGGAAATGCACCACAGAACATCAGAAAGTCTGAGGTTAAGAGTCCAATAATTCAAGAACGGACAGGGTCGAGTACTGAGATTTAATAGGGAACCCAATGTTTGAATCTTGCTTTCTTTCAAAATAAATTTCCATTGCTTTTCCATATCATTTCCTGTAGTTCATGATTCATGTTTAAAGATTTAAATACTATTTACTATGTAAATACATTACAACTGCGTTATTAGAAAGTGTATAGATTTTTATTTGTGACCATGGACTACAAAACCAGACTTAAGTAGCACGGGTATATTTGAAGCAATAGCCCAAAATGCATTGTATGGGCCGAAATGAGAATTTTTTTTTTATGTTTAGGATGTTAACTAAAGATCATGTTTCACATTTCGTTAATTTCCTACCATAAATGTATCAAAATGTATATATATATATTTTTTATTAGTAATATGAATTGCTAAGAACTTAATTTGGACAACTTTAAAGATGATTTTCTCAATTATTATTATTATTATTTTTTTTTTTGGTGCACCCTCAGATTCCAGATTTCCAAATATTGTCATATCCTAACAAACCGTACATCAATGGAAAGCTTATTTATTCAGCTTTCATATGACATATAATTATTGGTTTTGTGGTCCAGGGTCACATTTTACGGTAGCTCCCAATTCCCCAGTAGACCCGGATGACAGTAAAAGAAAGTGAATGGGGTTTAATTGAGACTGTTCTAATGGCATCAATATATGAGGTATCGTTGAATGTTTTTGTAAAAGGTTTTATTCATTTGTGAGTTTTTTGTCTTTTTTTTTATGTAGGCTACTACTACATCAGTCATATCAAATGTGATACCAATGCATGTCTGCATGTGTATTCGTGCTTGTGTTTTTGAATTATAGTGAGTTTGAAAGATGAAATTAAACACTGAAGCACTACTTATGATCTGTTGTAAATGTGTAAATATCAGCCGTTTGTTTTTTATATATGTGACCCTGGACCACAAAACCAGTCTTCAGCACATTTGTAGCAATAGCCAAAAATACATTGTATGGGTCAAAACTATCGATTTTTCTTGTAGGCAAAAATGTCAAAAATCATTATGATGTTAAGTAAAATCATGTTTTATGAAGATATTATTATAATTATTATACATTTTTAAATAGATTAGCTTAATTTTGACCACTTTAAAGGGGATTTTCTTAATATTTAGATTTTTTTTTCTTCCAGATTTTCAAATCTCAGCCAAATATTGCCTTATCATAATAAACCATACATCTCAGCATTCAGATGACACAGTTGACCTGTGGTCCAGGGTCACATATGTCATGTATATGTCAAGTGTGCGTGTAAACTGATCGATTGTAAGATAATGATGAACAATATTAAGAAATGTAATATGAAAATGAGGAAATAAAGCAATGATTCTTAACAAATAAGTTCTTTGACGTCATGCTTATCTGTAGAAAATCATAATTTTCGGTTGATTGTTTTCAGTTATTTAAAGGTAGACATTTAAAAGTTGACTTTTTGGTCCACTTTACATGTGGACATATTGTTAAGGAACTTCTTTCTTTCTTTCTCTTCTTTTTTGATATATACTAAAGGAAATAGACGTGTGAAGTGATTAATCACATGAAGCAACATGTCACTGTGGAGCAGCATGCGTTTTGCGCAAGCAGCGTTGTGGGTCTCTGAGGCCGTACTAAAATGATGTGGGATTGGAATACCATTATGTCGAGCCATTTATGCTTGCTTTGCACAAACGCATAAACAAAAGCTTTTTCTGTTTCATTCAGATGAAAAGAAACACTTAAGCCCTGGAAGATCAGGCAAATGCGCAGAAAGCACCTCGGTTTGGCTGATGTTGCGTGTTAAACATCTATCCTGGTTACGACAGTCTAAGATTTGGAAACAGTCACTCTCCTGTTATGAAAACAACGTTAGGCAATTGGAAAAAGAAGTATTACACAGACACACGCACTGCAATTATCAGTACAGCTACAGCAGGCTTCATCGCGTAAATCAATTCAAATAAGAAAGAGGATTAGAGCAAAAAAAGAAGGAGATCAGGAAGACAGAAAGCAACTGGAAGAAAAGATACCTAAACAATACATGTGCCAAGTCACACCAATGTATTTTTTTTTTTTTTTTTTGTGCTTAATAAGTGTTCTTTGCTCTTTCCTGTCTGGGGCAATTGGTTGTTTCTCAAGTGCTGCTTGTGAAGAGGAAGCGATGACGATAAATAGCAGCACTATTTAAAAGATGGTAATGATAAGGAGGCTTCTGAGACATTGCTTAGGACTGAGTCTATACTGCCACTCTAATGTGCTCGGCTGCGGAAAGGTTCACAACTAAATGAGGTAAGGCTGTTTGAAGTGTATTCATAGTCGCGTTTGTGTTTGCCAGTGTGTGTGTAGTTTTAAATCTGAGGCGTTCTGCACTATAACATAAAGCATTTTGGTAATGTTTTCTTGAGAGTAAAGTGAACTTAGTGATTAAATATATGATAACAGTCGATTTTCACGAGGGTGTGCTTGAAATGTTCTTTTTAGAACTTTACAACTTTTAACATTGCTTGACAAGCAAAGCTTATTATCAGTCATACATCTGTAAAACGTGGTTAACACTCCTCTGCAGGAAATGCTTCATAGAATATAAATGACTGGTATCACAACGTAAATTAAAACACCAGTCATGACCACATCTATAACAATAACTTTACCTAAAATTATAGACTCACAAAAAAAAAAAAAAAAAAATCAAAATCAAGTAGGTCATCATAAGGATTGGGTAAAAAAAGCAAGAACTGCAACCATAAGCATATTTTAACCAGGCAACAATGTCAGTGTAAGAGTTTGTGGTGAGCCTGAAAAATAACACATCAGTGTTTTTTTCAGTGTCTGTGTCATGCGAGTTGTAGTAAAGTGAGATGCTAAGCTTTGAAAACACAAACTCAAGACTCCTGCATATGCACGGGCGTAGGTTTGTATTGACATATGCTGGTACATAAACCTGCGCTTCTGGTCAGGTGTGCGGCTACATTCTGCTCATGCATTAAATGCGCATCCTTAGGAGCATGCAGTTTTTTAACGCAGCCTATTTACTTCAACTTCTTAGGTAGCCTAATATATCAATGATGTGACGTTTCAGATGCGTCCGAAATTACAAAAACATATACATATATGATCAAAATTATTGCTAGGGACGGTTTGGCAGTCGCTGGATATTGGTGGGGACACGTCCCGTGCGTCCCCCCTAATTCTACGCCCCTAGTTGTTGTATGTACATTTTCTTGAAAGCAAAATTAAGTGTCAACTCTGTAAACTCGTTGGCACATAAATATGACAATCCCAGTCATACTGTGGAATTTGGTGTTTCTGTGGATTTACGGAAACCAAAAAGAGAACTGCTCTTTGCGTTGTGCAATACCACTACTGCCAACACAGCAGAAAGGAAAAAACATATATATATATATACAGTTGTGCTCAAAAGTTTACATACCCCTTGCAGAATATGCAAAATGTTCATTATTTAACCAAAATAAGAGGGATCATATACTGTGTTGTTACCTGAATGATGATTTTTTTTTGTTTAGTAATAGTTGTTCATGAGTCCCATGTTTGTTCTGAACAGTTAAACTGCCTGCTGTTCAGAAAAGTCTTTCAGGTCCTATTAATTATTTGGTTTTTCAGCATTTTTTTGTGTATTTGAACCCTTTCCAACAATGACTGTATGATTTTGAGATCCATCTTTTTACACTGAGGGACTCATATGCAATGATTACAGAAGGTTCAAACACTCACTGAAGGAAACACGATGCATTAAGAGCCAGGGGTGAAAACTTTTAGAATTTGAAGATCAGTGTAAATGCAACTTATTTTGTCTTCTGGGAAACATGTATGTATCTTCTGTAGCTTCTGAAGGGCAGTACTAAATGAACGAAATACAATATTTATGCAAAATAAGAAAAATGTACACATCTTCATTCTGTTCAAAAGTTTTCACCCCCGGCTCTTAATGCATCGTGTTTCCTTCTGAAGCACAAGTGACTGTTTGAACCTTCTGTAATAGTTGCATATGAGTCCTCTCAGTTGTCCTCAGTGTGAAAAGATGGATCTCAAAATCATACAGTCATTGTTGGAAAGAGTTCAAATACACAAAAAATGCTGAAAAAACAAATAATTTATAGGACCTGCAGGACTTTTCTGAAGAACAGCAGCCTAGTTTAACAGTTCAGAACAAACATGGGCTCATGATGAACAACTATCACTAAACAAAAAACCACAGCTGAGGATCGTTCAGGTAACAACACAGCATTAAGAATCAAGTGTGTGTAAACTTTTAAACAGGGTCATTTTTATGAATTCAACTTTGATTTTCTCTTGTGGACTATATGTAAATGTCTTTTATGTGAATATCTTACTCAGGTCAGTAGTAAATAAAACATAACATGCATTTTATATGATCCCTTATATTTTGGTTAAATAATTAACATTTTGCATATTCTGCAAGGGGTATGTAAACTTTTGAGCACAACTGTATATATACATGCATACATTAATGCATTTTTTTCCTGTATGTATAGCCTATTAGATCTGTGTAACCACATATACCACTATTCCCCCTTAAATTCATCATTTAAGTGCTCTTGATTTCCCCCCCCCCTGTTTCTCCACAGCAAATAGTACGAAAAGCAACACCGTTAAACCACATGGCCACTCTTGCTCCTCCGAAGACCTCAGTCCTATCTGGATTAGTTCAGTCTTCCATCGCGCCCGCCCCGCCATCCGCACCATCCATGCCCCTGTCCCATCAGATTGGGATTGCTATCCTGGTCATCGCCTTTGTGATAGGTTTTCCTGGGAACCTGTTCGTGGTGTGGTCGGTTCTGTGTCGAGTGCGTCGCCGCTCCGTCACGTGTCTGCTGATCCTGAATCTGGCCATGGCGGATGCGCTGGTTCTCCTGAGCGCTCCGCTGTTCATCCGGTATCTGGCGGGAGGCAGAGGCTGGGAGTTTGGATCCGCCCTGTGTAAGACGGTCCATTACCTGTGCTGCGTCAACATGTACGCCTCCATCTACCTGATCTGCCTGATGAGCGTGGACCGCTGGCTGGCCGTCACAAAGCCGTTTCTGTCTCAGAGGTTGAGGACTAAGAAAAGGCTCCTGTCCGTCATGTTGGGAATCTGGGTGGTGGCTTTTCTGATTGCTTTGCCCATGCCGTTCTATCGGTACGTTTTTTTTTTTTTTTTTTTTTTTACAAATACATTTAAAACACAATTCACACTTTTTCAAGCAGTTACATCAGTAAAGTACAACATTTAGCATTTACAGCAGCATAACATAATATAGTGACCTTCATTAATTGACTGATGGATCTGATTGGCCAAACACATGTGCTACAGTAAAATAATAATAAAAAAATAATCCAGACAGATATTTTTTACTAGTAGGTGCATGACATGTAATTGAGGATAGCAAAAAAAAGTAAACTATGACATATTATAGCCAAGAATTCTTCCAGTAAAATTTATTAAAAAAATTGGGAGCGAAAATTATTCAGACAATTTGACCTGACTATGTTTTTCTTAAATGTTTTCTCTTTAATTGCTAATATGACCTTTTTACACCACAGACTGAACAAAATCAAGAATTGCTTGGTAACTGGTCAACAAAGTATTATATTTGTGTATATATTGTCATACTAACAGTTATTACTCTTATTTCATCTCCCCCCTCAACAGGCCCATGTATCTTTGGTCATTTGATTTTCTAAAAAAATAAATAAAGAGAAATGAGAAATAGTTTTATTTTTATTTATTATTATTTTATATTTATTTAGTTTGTTTGTTTAAGAAATGGAAACATTTAAATTTAGCTGCATTTTTTTGTATTTCTGTTCATGGTTAAAATACATAATGCTTTAATGTTTGTTTCCAATGTATGGGCTGCGCTAAAACACATTTTGTCCCTTCTGTACTGCACATATATATATATATATATATATATATATATATATATATATATATTATATCACTGTCAGGACCAAAACAAATATGAAAGGCATCATCAAAAGTAGCACTTGACAGTGCTACTTTATAAAATATATCCAAAATATTTTAAATTGTGTTCCGAAGATGAACCAAGCTTTTATGGGTTTGGAATGACATGCGGGTAAGTGATTAATGACAAAATGTTCATTTTGGGGTGGAGTAACCCATTAAGATACCAACAGACATGCTAATCCAGCACAAATTGTTGCATGAGAAGTCATCAAAATTAAGTAGGCTATTTGAACCTCATAATTAAATACGACATGCGTGGGAACTGAAAAAGACTGAAAAAAAAAAACCTTCCGCTATATATATATATATATATATATAGAGAGAGAGAGAGAGAGAGAGAGAGAGAGAAAGTGTTCAGATGCAAAACCAGCTAAAAGTTGGTGAATGCTCTCGACACATGTTATAACTTTTACTGTATGTGATCTACAATGACGTGGGATACAATATGATGCTACTGATTTTAAGCATACTCATTTTATTCTATGCCTATTTAAGAAAAGCTTTACATGTTTTCATTACACCAAAAGTATTGGTGGAACATATTTATTTCTTAATGACAGCTTGACTTGACACCACCACCAATCTGTCAATAGCTTTTGATGCAAATTACCTTTTACCTTTTAATCTTGTAAGCGCCGCTAGCAGCCTACAGGACAAAGAATCCGCAGGATTAATAAACTGCTGCTTCTGTTGAAAATGACCTGAGCTTGCGGTTGCCATGTATTGGTGCAGTAGGGGAGAGCGGGGAGTGTTATAGCACAGGGTTATTTGTAACACTGTCAGTTTGACAAGTCAGAAAGGAGCTGTGGTGATGTCATCAATATCATACACTCCATTCACACTTTTAATGTTACAGAAGAAGTGGCATGTGAATTGTTTTTAAATTTAAAGTGCCTCTTTGTTGCCATCTCTGTCTGAAAAGCTGAGATTGCAGTTAATTGCCGAATTATCTTCCATGCGTGGGTTGTGCTCCGGCACACTGAATCTAATGTTCAAACAGATGCACATTTAAAACTGGAGTAATCTAATTTCAGTCACTTGTGTTTCATAAACACAAACTTGGATTACATTCCGCAATCAAAATGATAAGTTTAATTATTTCAGCCGCTGTGAGAAAAGGCTATAAACTATCCGGCATCTGCAGCATTCTCACATGAGATAAAGCTACTAGCCGGGACGCCTTCTTTATGTTTACAGGCGTGACGCAATGACTCAGTGGCATACTTGAATTTTCTGTGAAATTCTACCCGTACGACTCAATTTAAAAACATTATTATAAGATAACCATTGTGAATCGGGTTAAAGTAAGGCGATAGTTTTGAACACTGACTGGTTATGTACTTGCTCAAAAATAGTTTGTATAATTTTGAACAAAAAAAGTTACGGACTGCAGCTTTAAAGTCCTAAAATGAATACATTATAATGTTTTTGTCACTTTTTTAAAATAGTTAACTTTTAAAAAAAAAAGAAGAAAAAACCCCCCCCGGATTATTCTTTGTTCTTTAATGAAGTTTTTGCATAAATTAGAAGTGTGGGTCGTATTTCAGCAAATTACTTCACACTGTTGCATCTATCCCCATGTCCTCCAAGTTATACGCCCGACGTAAGTCGTTTTCACAAATCTTCAAAATACGTCTCTATAGAGCATATACAACAATTGCTCCTCTATCAGCAACAGGTATCCAACGCACTTTCAGGATTATGTGTAGCTCCGTTGGTAGAGCGTTGCACTACAAAGTTGTGTAATCATATGATATCAGAAAACATACATGTTTTCATAGCATTTTTTTTTTTTTTTGGAATATGCAATACAAATCATGATTTTGCACGATTTGCATGATTTCTGTAAGGGGTAGGTTTAGGTGTGGTCATTCATATGAATTACACCTAGTAAAATATGTTTGAATTACCGTGAGATCGGTGTAAAAACTCATACGTCATTTAATGACGTCAGATCCAACGCGACACTGTCATTATTTTTACGCCCGCTAGAGGGCGCTTAACTTTAAAACGTAAAAATAGGTTGTATAAAGTGAATAAAAAAATTTAAAACAGGGTCGTTTTTTCTTTGAGGACAGTCATCCCAGTGGGCTAGATTGTAACAACGGAACTCTCTGTATTTGACATTACCTCACATAATCTGTAATTATGCAGTACACGTCCATGTGAGTTTTATTTGTAGTAGACAAATGTGTTACCATGTATCACACTTTGAGAGATGAAGCACAAACAACCACTGAGTTTCTTTCATTTTTTTTTTTTTTCTTTGCTGATGCTCAGACAAAAAGTGTTTCTTTCTGTTTCTTTCATCACCGGTCTCCCCTACAGAAGGAAGGAAAGGGGCGTTTCGACCACACATTTGAAACGAATATTAAATCTTTTTTTTTTTTTTTTTACCCATGAACAAAAATATAAAAAAATCCAGTTAAATTTGAGTTTTTCTGTATCTTTAACAATACATTAATAATAATAATAATAATAATAATAATAAAAGTATTTTTTCCTTATTTAAATGACCAAACTATACACGGACCCCATTAAGATGCTGGAGTAAAATGTTGCGCAGATATAAAATTTTGGTTTGGACATGAAATTGGGTTAATGTCAAAATCCAATGTTACTTTGACTTCAAGGTCCAGCATTGAGCAGATGCAACATTTTGGTTGGAAATGAAAATCGAGTTGACATCAAAATCCAGCATCAGTTTGACGTCAAAACCAGATGTCTGCTTGACCTACAAACCTCCAAAATCAGCTTGATGTCAAAATCCTGTTGTCTTTTCATCAAGCTCCAACTGATGAATTTTGTTTGAAACTAGATATACCAATAATAGTTTTTGTTTTGAAGAGAGGTGGGTAGAGCACCCAAAAACTGTACTCAAGTAAAATTACTTGTATAAATATTTACTCAAGTAAAAGTAATAGTCTGAATAGTTACTCGAGTAAGAGTAAAAAAGTATTGGATTAAAAAAAACAAACAAAAAAAAACTACTCAAGTTAGTTACTAGTTACTTTGGATCATATACTGTATATCTATAGTCTGTTTTTATCAGATATATAATCAAATTTATGTTGTGCGTGTGGATGTGGGTGTGGGTGTGTGTCTCTCTCACACACAAACACACACACACACACACACACACACACACACACAGCTGTTCAAAATACTTTTTTTTTTCTTTTTTTTTTTTTTATGTAATCTATTTCAGTGGTGCAAGTCTGATTTTTTATCAGCCTTTCCGCTATAGTCTTCAGTGTCACAAAATCCTTCAGAAATCATTCCAATATGTTGATTTATTATCAGTTCTGTTCTTTTTAGCTTTCTGTTCATCATGTTCCAAAAATGATTAAGCAGCAATAAATCAAAATATTAGAATGAATTCTGAAAGATCATATGACTCTTGAGAAACAGCTGATGAAAATTCAGTTTTACATCACTGAATTAAATAATATTTTAAAGTATATTAATTTTTATATGTGTGTGTATGTATAGCCTCTGACACGAAGAAGAGTGAAAACTCGTCACATGACAGCTTCTGAACATAACGAAACAAAGGAGCAGAGCTAACGCGGGTTTGGCGGGTGTTCATGTCATACTCCGTGACAGTTTATTTAATGTAGAAATTACATTGTATTTAATGCATTAGGTACATGCACGATAAAGATCTTGATAGCTGGCAAACAATAGCCTTTGCATATTTGCTTCTTAACTGTGGATCCAAAGCCAGCCTTCAACGCTCTTGATGTTCTTAAACTTTCTGTTACAACTCTGAATGAGAACCGCTTCAGACGACGTGTGCGGCAGGGAACTGAACGAATCATTCAAACTGATTCGCGAGTCAATTCACTGGTTTGCCAATTGGTTTGATCAAGCCTTTGAACAGAATTGACTCAAAAGAATGAATCATTCGCAAATGGGCATCGGTCATTGCCCAGAGAAAAGTAGACGGCGCGGTTTGAATAAATTAAAGCATTTTTAACATGTATTGCATTTAGGTTAAATAGCGAGAGCAGCGTTGCCCACAGTAACAAATTAAAATTACCGTTATTTCACTAAAATGTACTTGAGTAAGAGTAAAAGTAACCATTTTTAAATATACTCTAAAAAGTATTAGTTACCCAAAAAATGTACTCAAGTAAATGTAACAAAGTAAATGTAACTCGTTGTGAATGACAAATCAACATGCTAAACCGCCTAAATGTCAACATCTACAGATGGTATAATTTCATGTTGTGTGGACATTAACCCATTTAATCCCAAATTTTTCCCAGACATGAAAATATCCAAATCATGTGTCATTAGTAACCCTTTGAAATAATCCATATTTATTTTTTTTATTTTTTTGGGAAAAGTGTGTGAAAAATTGTGTTTTATAAGTCGGTCACAATTGTGACCGGTGGGATAATGTGTATAATGAACTAATTTATTTCTGCAGTCATAAAAATGGTTATATATCTTAGCCCAGCTATTTGAAACTATTTGATTACATTCTAGGGCTACTACTATTTATAAAAAAAAAAAATCTATACAACATTGATAGGAATACTGAGATAAAAGACAAAAAAAAAATATAATAATCAACGCATTTCAAATTTGTTACTTTATTGTAGCATATATCATTTAATTGTTATATTAGTGCTACCAGTATTGCAACATCAATATTGTAACTTATTTGTAACCTTTGAAATTTTTATTTAGTGCAATATTTTGTCAATTAAACATTTAGTGTAATATTCATTAAAAACTGCATTGGATTTATATTGTATACCTAAGGTCACTGTTATCCCACCGGTCACAATAGTGACCGTCAACATGTTACTCATCCTGTGACAACACTCAACTAAACTGAATATATGTGAATTTAAATATTAATACTAGACACCTTAGAGATAATGTGTACAATTTTTTTTTGCCATATCTTTATGATAACATACTTTACTAGCCTTATGTTTTGGAACTTTGATGCAACCATAATCGTCTCATGGTGCAAACAGTAAATAAACTGCTCTGGTCATGTGACAATTTGCACTAACCAAGTGATCAATTTAATTGAGACCCTTTATTTTTTCCATATTTGCAGGAAGTGCACTAAAACATCAGTCAGTAAAGTGTTCAGAGCTTTTAAAATGAAAACTTTTTTTATGGTCACAATTGTGACCGGTGGGATTAAATGGGTTAACATTATGACTTAGCACACATTGGTTACATACTTCACGACTAAATGTTAGTATTTGACATCAATAAGTTATTGGCACGAGGCGTTTACGTTCAGTTTTAGTAAGCTACTTACCTCTATGCTTTAAAGCCAATAACTTGTAACAATGTCATAAACAGACACTGTGTGGACGTTAATCTTATGATATTTAGTAGACGTTGGGTTTTGGTTACTATTTTTACAAGCAACTGTTACATTTTCAAAACTCTTATTACTAATATCACAACAGATCATCAAAAGTGCACTTTTTTCAAATATTTCAGCATATTTTCTTGTCTTAGTACAATACACACAATCACAGAGTATTTTCACTAAACAAAACGTGTTTCATCTATGTAAACGTTTCATTCACAGTAACCAAATGTAATGAATTAATTGTTGCACTATAAGTGATTTATCTTAAACGAGAACCACTATTTTTAAGTGTGTGTGTGTGGTTCAGGTAAACACTATGTTAATGGCAATATCTGAAATCCTTTTCCTTGTTGGAGACTTTTTTTCTAATCAGAAAAAAAAAAAAAAAACCACACACACACACTTCCTTATTTGTAAAACTGTGTTTTGCAATTTGTGAACATGCCGCAGGATGCAAGGGAGAGGAACTGGTCAGAGATGTATAAGAAGAAAGGAGACAGATAACCTCAAATACAGCATTTTACATTATGCCATATGATACTGTATATACAGAGGCATTACTATGGCAGAGACTGCACATTACTAAAACTCATTACTATAACTCACTATATAAATACTTTTCCAACCATTATGGATTTTATGTGAGTTGTGCAAGCTAAATAATGTACATAAAGTACATTTTCTAACATGACAATAATTGCCTGTATTACTGTAATTATTTCAGTAACAAAGGTCATTTGAAACATGCATATTTTGCATTGTTTGCTCTTGAATGAATGAAATTGTAAGAAACACACAAATGAACCCCAAAATGAAAATTACCCCATGATTTACTCACCCTCAAGGCATCTTAGGTGTGTATGACTTTCTCCTTCCAGACAAACACAGTCAGAGTTGTTTTAAAATTTATCCTGGCTCTTTCAAGCTTTATAATGGTGGTGGAAAGTGGCTGTTATTTTGAAGCTCCAAAAAGCGCATATATCCGTCATAAAACTAACCCATACGCCTCCGGGTGGTTTAACACACGTCTTTTAAAGCGGATGCATGGGTTTTTGTAACAAAAATATTTCTATTTTTAAAACTATAAACTCAAATCATTGACTTACGGCAACGGCCATATGCACATTTGCGAGAAAGTCGAGTTCCCGCTTCTTCGCTGACCTCTGACTCGACGTATAACATAAGCCGCTTTTGTATGGTGCGTTCCGAACGGGATATATCGCCCTCTGAAGGGCACTTCGGAGTGAAAATAATCATGGCCACCATATTGAAGTGTCGTTCCAAACCGAAGGGCTCAAAACTAGCCACTTCAAAGGGCCCTTCGGAATGAAGGATTTCAAAGGGTACAACTGATGGACACTTCGGGCCCCCATGATCCTTTGCGGAGATTCTTTGCATGATGATGGCGCCTCTGTGAGGCCATGGGATAATGACGCACAAGGGCACTTCAGGAAACTTGTTTGGTCCCCTACACCCTCTCACTCCGGAAGGTAAACACCTTGAAAGAATAGGGCAGAGATGAGCCCTTCCGAATGGAACACAGGGGTAGTGTACACTCAGGTGAGAGTAAACGAACCGGGATAGAGCAATAAACGCCGGTAATGAATTAAAAGGTGAAAATGAGAAATTAAAAAAAGGTCAAGCTTGAGTTTTTTTGCGCAGCCTTATTTGTTTAAACTGGAGTAACAGAACATCAACCAGGAACTCGACTCTCTCACGAAGGCGCATACGGCTGTTGCCGGAAGTCAGTGATGAGTTTATAATTTTAAAAATATAAATATTTTTGTTACAAAAACCCATCCGCTTCAGAAGACACATGTTAACCCCCCGTAGGCAAATGGGTTAGTTTTATGATGGATATATGTGCTTTTTGGAGCTTCAAAATAACAGCCACTATCCACCACCATTATAATGCTGGGAAGAGACAGGAAAAAAAAAAAAAAAAAAAAAAACAACAACTCTGATTGTGTTCGTCTGGAAAAAGAAAGTCATATACACCTAGGATGGCTTGAGGGTGAGTAAATCATGGGGAAATTTTCCTTTTTGAGTAAACGGTCCCTTTAAACCAAATGTTCTCAATATATATTACAATATATTTACGTTTTGAAAGAATGACTCGTGGTATTACAAGTGTGATTTGGATTAGAGTTTTGAAAACATACACCTTACTTGTGAAAATAGTACCAAAGCAAAAAAACAAAAAAAAACAAACAAAAAACACCTTTAGTCAAAAGCAACAAATTATCAGTGAGTTATTATTCCGAATTCTGACTTCATGTATTGTTTTTTTTTTTTTTTTTTTATAAAAATTACAGTAAATGAAGAACAGAGCAACATTTTAGAACCACATGTAGTCAACATTTGAAGTGGATCAAAACCTTTCATCAAAAGTTGTCCTGAAAACAAAACAATATCCATTCTTGTCTTAGGTCAACTTTGATGAACTTTTTTGATCCACTTCATATGATGACTACTGTATATCAACAACCAGGACTAAAATGTTTTGTATGATGAATAATTGCAAATGTCCCTCTTTTTATTTGTCAATCTGTCTTGCTGTGTTTTTCAAATCTTCTTTGCACCAACAGTTCCGTGTGGCCAATCCGTCCGGGTCTGCCTATCTACCTGTGTAAGGCGTACCACTGGGACAGTGACGCTCATGTAACCTTTCAGTACCTGTCTGAGACGATCCTGGGTTTTCTGCTGCCTTACATCCTCATCCTGTTCTGTTACATCTCAGTGATCTGTCGGCTTCGTAGCGCCATGTTCCAGCGCAAAGGAAGAGGAAACTTTCTCATCCTCCTCATCATTGCTGCGTTTACCGTCTTCTGGCTGCCGTATCACCTCATCAACATCCTACAGGTAAGACGATGTGAGCGATGCCACAGAAAAAACATTTTCGGTTCCACAAAGAACCATCTCTTTCTTACCTTTTTATAATGTGAAGAACCTTCTTTTGCCACAAAGAACCTTTTGTGAAACAGAAACAGTTCTTCAGATGTTAAAGGTTCTTTATGGAGCCATTTAGACAAAAAAAAGGTTTTTTATGTCATCGTGAAGCACCTTTATATTTAAGAGTGTAGCTCACAGGTAAACATCACGTTATTACACACCAATGGACAAATGTGCAAACTAGGAGTCCATTACACTATACACTGCACCTGAAGCACGAAATTTATAAAATGATCATAAAACAGCGTTATAAATGTCTGCATTAAGAAAGCGTCAGTTACTGGATTCGGCCTTGTGAATTATATTGCTTGTTGTTCAATGTGTTTAAAGCCTTTAAAGGGTTAGTTTACCCAAAAATGAAAATTAGCCCATCCAGGCATTCTAGGTGTATATGGCTTCCTTCTTTCAGACAAATTCAATACGAGTTATATTAAAAATTATCCTGGCATTTCCAAGCTTTCAAATTGCAGGGGCGAGTGTTTCTCTTCATCAGTCCAAAACAAGACCAATAAAGTCCATCCATCCATAATAAAAAGTGCCTCGCATGGAAATGGAGGGTGAATAAAGGCCTCCTGAAAAATATCCATATTTAAAACATAATAAATCAGTTAAATCTAACTTGCGCTCACTGTTGTACATGGAAGCAGCTCCAGATGGATGACATATGATGACGTATGCATCGCTCAGAAGTGACAAAGTGGTTTTCCTTTGCTAATGTAAGGAAACTTCTTGTTGCTTGTGCTAGCACTGGTTTGTGCTAGACTTATTGGCAAATGTGGAAGGGCTTCCGAGTATGACCACTCGACGCAAGCTAGATTAAAATGATTATTAAATTTGAAGTAATACATGTTTCTTACAAAAATGCATCAGATCACTACAGGAGGCCTTTTTTTTCACCCCCGGAGCTGTGTGAGGCACTTTTTTTTATATAATGGATGGATGCATTTTATTGGACTTGCTTTGGACTAATGAGTAGAATTAGCCTCACATGCAATTCTAAAGCTTGAAAATGCCAGGATAATTTTAATACAACTCTGACTGTATTTGTCTGAAAGAGGGAAGTTGTATACACCCAGGATGTATGAAGGGTGAGTAAATGATGGGCTAACAGTTCATTTTTGGGTGAACTAACCATTTAAAACTACCAGATTTCATCAATATTTTGGCTTGATTCGAAAGTTTCATTGCACCTTGACTTAATGATTGTCTTGAAGGGTCACTTGCAAGGCAAATCATTTAGGAAGACCTTGAGTTATTTGAATATCCATTATGATTACAGAGATTACAGAAGTACTATTTTTCAGAAAAACATCATTTAAAAAGCTAATGTTGTAGACATTTTTGATGTGGCCTATAACTCAGCAGTGTGGCTTATCAACACCAGATGGTATTTTGTACAAATAGAAAGACTTTAGTATAATTTAACTTTGAACAGAAGTTACTTTCATTGGTTGGGATGAAAGTAACACACATGTGGGTAAAAGTAATGTTTTTTTATTATTGTTACTCTTGTTTTTATTAAATATACATGACTATGACCTTCTTAATGTAACTGCAAATATATTTTGTCCTTTAACTAAAAAAAAAATAATCATAAATAAATAAATAAATTACATTTTCATTTTAAATTAAATTTTCACCAAAAGTTTCAAAACCCGACTGTACAAACTTTATTAAAATTAAAAATATTTATTAATCTATTCAATTCCTTTTTATAAAACTGAATCAGACCTCTCTCTGTCTTTCTGATTCTCACTCTTGTCATATTCTTTTGGCATAACACGACATA